>JACWNB010000013.1:0-1200000 GCA_016165855.1 Pseudocercospora ulei
CGTTTAGAGGCGGAGATCCTAAGGATTGGGAAGTATTTAAGAAGAAGATAAAGAACAAGATAGACCGAGACTATGCCGGAAACAGTGCCGGAGATAGATTGGCCTACCTAGAGTCGCGATTGGAAGGAGAAGCTTTTTCGCTAGTAGCGGACCTAGAAGAGGTAACCGCTAAAGAATCGATTAAAGCGCTGGATCAACGTTTCGGAAACCCCTTCCGGAAGAAGACAGCCCGCGAACAGCTGGATAAGATCAACCAGAACCGGCAGACGTTCGAAGAGTTCTATAGACTGTTTAGGAAATATGCGATTAGGGCCCGAGTAGCAGAAGATAAGCAGCTCTACCTACTAAGGCAGAAGCTGAACCCTAAACTGGCAGCAGCTATAGCGTCAGTAGAAGATAAAGACCTTAAGAGCTTCGTGCACCGAGCGAGAGTCACTGCGAGAAACTTAAGCACTTACGCGAAATTACGCGAATCGAACCAGAAGCTGTTGATAACGCAGACAACGAGAGCCCCTGCGCCTTTCCAGAGAGCACCCCAGCAGCTACCTTATCAGTCACTGCGTTCGTCGTTCGTCCCTACCTGCTACGCGTATAGAAAGCCGGGCTATATCGCTACGAGATGCCAAGTATTAGATAAGCAGAAGCAGGACTATTGTGTTACGAAGCAGCCGCAGCCGCTAAGAAAGACTATACAAGCTATAGAGCCGGCTCCAAATAACACTAACAGCGTAGACGGTAGAGTGCCACTGCGAATCCTGCGAAACGACCAGCTGGAAGGATAGGCCCCCTATCCAGTGTAGACAACAGGGCACTAACACGAACTACGTTACTAGAGAAAGGAAGCATCAACAGCTACAGCGATCCGCTCTCGGCAGCGGTGGAAGTAAACACGGAAACAGCTATTATCCTTCTAATTACTGTCTACCCCCTTAATGGATCGAGCTAACCACTTCAGCTAAGAGCTTTTATCGACACAGGGGTCCTTATCGGAGCGGCGATCCACTATCGATTGGTCCAAAAGCTAATAAAGAGATATAGCTATCCAGTGGAGATAGCATCCCCGACACGGATTTTGGCGTACAACGGACAAGACACAGAGAGTGTTACGCATTATATACTATTAAAGACTACCTTGGCAGGTCGCACTACAGAAGCGACGTTCCGAATTATAGATATCGGAAGATTTGACATTATTATAGGACAGAAATAGATAAAGAACCAGAAAGCCGTTATTAACGTAGGTAAAGGCACCCTTAGATTCAAAAACTAGCAGACCGAAATCGCCGCCGAACCGGTCACAGTCGCCAACGCCAAACCGAACGTTACAACTATCGAAGAGGTTCCAAAGGATCGGCCTAACCCTTAAGACACGATCGGAATAATAAGTTCAGAAGCTCTAACAACCCTCGCGAGGTCGCTAGACAACGAGATTTACGCTATCTCAATAAAAGACATCGAAGACTACAGGAAGATAATAGCAGAAGAAGAAGTGGATCCACTAGAGGTGTTACCAAAAGAACTCTATAGTTACACTAACGTGTTCTCGAAGGCTGACTCCAACCTCTTGCCGCTCTACCGACCGGAATATAACAACAAGATCCGGTTAAAAGAAGGAGCCGCACTGCCGAGAACCGAGCCCTTAAGAAGACTGTCGTTAGCAGAGCTGGACTAGGTAGAAGTGTTTGTCCGAGAAAACTTGGCGAAGAAGTTTATTACGCTAAGCTCTACGGAATATACGTTACCGATTCTTTTCGTACAGAAACCCGGAGGTAGTCTCCGACTGTGTGTGGACTACCGAGGCCTCAATAAGGTTACTAAGAGAGATATGTATCCGCTGCCGCTAATAGACGAGACTATACAACGAGTAGCTAAGACTAAGTGGTTTAGCAAGTTGGATATTCGCTAAGCGTTCCATTAGTTAAGGAACTAGGAATGACAGACGGAAGACCTTACGACATTCGCTATGCATATAGGCAATTTCAAGTAGTTGGTAATGCCTTTCGGACTTACCAACGCGCCGGCTGTGTGGCAACGCTTTATAAACCACACCTTTATAGACATGCTAGAACGGTTCGTTTCAATCTACTTAGACGACATTCTTATCTACACTAAGGGAACGAGAGAGCAACATACGGACTACATTAAGAGGGTGTTAAAGAGACTCTGCAAGGTCGGATTAAACACAGACACAAAGAAGAGCGAGTTCTACCAGACCGAAGTCAAATATCTCGGTCTTATCGTCGGAAGAGAAGGAATTCGGATAGACCTATCGAAAGTGGCCGCCGTCGCGGAATGGAAGCAACCGACATCCGGAAACACTACGAAAATCAGAGCGTTTCTCAGATTCTGCAGCTACTATCGAGGGTTTATTAAGGATTTCAGTAAGATAGCGAGACCACTAAATAAGGCATTAAAGAAGGAGGCCGCCGGCCTATAGAATAAGAAGTGTACAGAAGCTTTTAACCGACTAAAGGAAGCGGTAGCCTTAGCGCCAGTGCTAGCGCACTTCCGGCCAGAAAAGACGATCTACGTAGAGACAGACGCTTCCGACACAGTAACAGCAGGGGTCCTTTTGCAGTGCGCTAACGATAGAGAAACTCTCTATCCCGTAGCTTTCTTTAGCAAGTCTATAAATAATGCTGAACGGAACTACGCTATCTATAATAAAGAACTGCTAGCCATTATTCAGGCCTTCGAGGAGTGGAAACCGGAGCTTATAGCAGGACAGAGCACGATCCAGGTCCTTACAGACTACCAGTCGCTAACCTACTTTATAAAGACGCAGAAGCTATTACGCTGCTAAGCCCAGTGGGCTGCCTACTTATCCGGATTTGATTTTAAGATTACCTATCGACCTGGAGCTCAAAATAGAAAGGCTAATGCGCTGACAAGAAGAGAAGGAAAGACCAGCCGGGCGAAAGAAGATCCGAACATAGTCCAGAAGGTGTTAACCGAACAGATAGTAGACGCAGAGGTGTTAAGAGAAGCAGGGATCAGCGCGATATGTTGCGGCGGTGGAAAGGGGTAGGACTAAGTAATAGGGTGGACCCTCGGAATTTCGGCTTGGCCCTTCCGGACCGAGCCGGGCCTTGGCACGCCACCCCCTAAAGGTCTCGTCTACTACTACATAGATTCCTTTCCCTCCTTAGTTCGAGATATAGTTATCAAAAAGGCCGTATTAAATTATATCTGCGTGCCCGGATTATTATATCTCGAACTTACTCCCTACACTACTACTGCGCTGCGCGAAAGGGACCGTTGAACTATCCGGACCCCCGAATAACGCACGTGCACCAACACACAAACCAACAACCCCAGCACTGTAAGAAAGCTATAGAGAGCTTCTTAGTAGTAGAGAGCGGCGTTACAGGCCGAAGCAGAAGCAGAAGAGAAAAGACTAACAGAGCGAGCAGGCGCTCTAGTGTCATCGATAATAAGTTCATTGTTAGAGGTTTTACAGTGGAAGAGACCGCAGGGATTAAGGAACGAATAAGCAAATATAAGAAAATCCACGACTGCACGCTCGAGGAACTTAAGGATTACGTAAACGAGAACGGAGTAGGAAAGGTCTACGACAGCATAGACCTTATCAAGAAGCTGTTTTACAGAACCCTAGAAGAAAAGAGACAGTTAAGAGAGGAAATTAAAGCAGTAAGAGCCGAGAAGGAATCGGCAGAGACTATTATAGATGTGCTAGAAAACCAAGCGGCGAACCGACTGGCACAATTGAAAGCGATAAAGGCTCACCTAGCTAAGATAGAGAGAGCGACGTCGCCGCTACTGCATCGAGAAGAACAAGCAGAGACCGCCTTACCGGCGGCCTACAGTTAATGCAGCACGTTAATAACGTTATTACCGGATCTACCGGCGTTTAGAGGCGGAGATCCTAAGGATTGGGAAGCATTTAAGAAGAAGATAAAGAACAAGATAGATCGAGACTATGCCGGAAACAGCGCCGGAGACAGATTAGCGTACCTAGAATCGCGATTGGAAGGTAAAGCTTTTTTACTAGTGGCGGACCTAGAAGAGGTGACCGCCAAGGAGGCGATCAAAGCATTAGATCAACAGTTCGGAGACCCCTTCCGGAAGAAGACGGCCCGTAAGCAGCTGGATAAGATTAACTAGAACCGGCAGACGTTCGAAGAGTTCTACGGACTATTTAGGAAATATGCGATTAGGGCCCGAGTGGCAGAAGATAAGCAGCTCTACCTACTAAGGCAGAAGCTGAACCCTGAACTGGCCGCAGCTATAGCCTTAGTGGAAGATAAGGACCTTAAGAGCTTCGTGCACCGAGCGAGAGTTACTACGAGAAACTTAAGCGCTTACGCGAAATTACGCGAATCGAACCAGAAGCCGTTAATAACGCAGACAACACGACCCCCTGCGCCTTTCCGGAGAGCACCTTAGCAGCCACCTTATTAGCAATCTTATCAGTTACCGCGTTCGTCGTTCGTCCCCACCTGCTACGCGTATAGAAAGCCTGGCTATATCGCTACGAGATGCCAAGCAACGGCCTAGCAGAAGCAGGAATATCGTGTTATAAAGCAGCAGCAGCCGCAGCCACTGAGAAAGACTATACAAGCTATAGAGCCGGCTCCGAACGACACCGACAGCGTAGACGGTAGAGTGCCACTAAGAATCCTAGGAAAAGATTAGCTAGAAGGATAGGCCCCCTATCTAGCGTAGACAACAGGGCACTAACACGAACTATACTACGGAAAGGAAGTATCAACAGCTGCAGCGATCCGCTCTTAGCGGCGGTGGAAGTGAACACGGAAACAGCTATTATCCTTCCAATTACTGTCTACCCTCTTAACGGATCGAGCAAACCACTTTAGCTAAGAGCTTTCATCGACATAGAGGCCCTTATCGGAGCGGCTATCCACTATCGATTGGTTCAAAAGATAATAAAAGGATATAGCTATCCAGTGGAGCTAGCGTCGCCGATACGGATTTCGGCATACAACGGACAGGACACGGAGAGTGTTACGCACTATATGCTATTAAAGACCACCTTGGCAGGTCGCACTCCAGAAGCGACGTTCCGAATTATAGATATCAGAAGATTTAACATTATTATAGGGCAGAAATAGATAAAGAACCAGGGAGCAATTATTAACGTAGGTAAAGGCACACTCGGATTCAGAAAACCAATTAGCGGCTCCGCCGCCGTCAAATCAGTCACCGAACTGGTCACAGTCGCCAACGTCAAACCGAACGTTACGACTATCGAAGTGGCTCCGAAGGATCGGCCTGAACCTTAAGGCACGATTAGAATAATAAGTTTAGAAGCTTTAACGACCCTCGCGAGGTCGTCGGACAACGAGATTTACGCTATCTTAATAAAAGATATCGAAGACTACCGGAAGATAATAGCGGAAGAAGAAGTGGATCCACTAGAGGTGTTACTAAAAGAACTCTATAGTTACACTAACGTGTTCTTAAAGGCTGACTCCAACCTCTTGCCGCTCTACCGACCGGAATATAACAACAAGATCCGGCTAAAAGATAGAGCCGCGCTGCCGAGAACCGAGCCCCTAAGACGCTTATCTCCGGCCGAGCTGGACTGGGTAGAAGTGTTTGTTCGAGAGAATCTGGCGAAGAAGTTCATTACGCCAAGCTCTACGGAATATGCGTCGCCGATTCTTTTCGTACAGAAACTAGGAGGTGGTCTCCGACTGTGCGTAGATTACAGGGGCCTTAATAAGGTTACTAAGAGAGATGTGTATCCACTGCCTCTAATCGATAAGACTATACAACGAGTGGCTAAGGCTAAGTAGTTCAGCAAGCTAGATATTCGCCAAGCATTCCATCGATTAAGGAACGAAGAAGGACAAACGGAAGACCTTGCGGCATTCGCTACGCGCATAGGCAATTTCAAGTAGTTGGTAATAACTTTCGGGCTTACTAACGCGCTAGCAGTGTAGCAACGCTTTATTAACCACACCTTTATAGATATGCTGGAACGGTTCGTGTTAATCTACTTGGACAACATTCTTATCTAAACTAAGGGAACGAGAGAACAACACACGGACCACATTAAGAGGGTGTTAAAGAGACTCCGCGAGGTCGGATTAAACGCAGACACGAAATAGAGCGAGTTCTACCAGACTGAAGTCAAATATCTCGGTCTTATCGTCGGAAGAGAAGGAATTCGGATAGACCTGTCGAAAGTGGCTGCTGTAGCGGAATAGAAGCAACCGACATCCAGAAACACTACGCAAATCAGAGCGTTTCTCAGATTCTGTAGCTACTATCGACAGTTTATTAAGGACTTTAGCAAGATAGCGAGACCCCTAAATAAGGCATTAAAGAAGGAAGCCGCCGGCCTATAGAATAAGAAGTGTACAGAAGCTTTTAACCGACTAAAGGAGGCGGTGGCCTTAGCGCCAGTACTAGCGCACTTTAGACCGGAAAAGACGATCTACGTAGAGACAGACGCTTCCGACACAGTAACAGCAGGGGTCCTTTCTTAGTACACTAACGACAACGAGACTCTCTATCTAGTGGCTTTCTTCAGCAAGTCCATAAATAATGCTAAGAGAAACTACGCCATCTATAATAAAGAACTGCTAGCCATTATTCAGGCCTTCGAAGAGTGGAAACCGGAGCTTATAGCTGGACAGAGCACGATCCAGGTCCTTACGGACCACAAGTCACTAACCTACTTTATAAAGACGCAGAAGCTATTACGCCGCCAAGCCCAGTAGGCAGCCTACTTATCCGGGTTCGACTTTAAGATAACTTATCGACCTGGAGCTCAAAAATAAAAGGCAGACGCATTAACGAGAAGAGGAGGAAGGACCAGCCGCGCGAAAGAAGATCCGAACATGTTTTAGAAGGTGCTAACAGAACGAATAGTAGACGCCGAGGTATTGAAAAAGGTAGGGATCTGTACGATAGAGCCGCCAATTAAAGAAGAGACGCTGTACGAGAAAGTGGAACGGCTTAATTATCAGCAGAAGCTCGGCAAAACTGGCTTAGAGAAAAAGATCGTTCTAGAAGAACTGATTACAGAGGTTATCTAGCTAGTCTATAGCTCTAAGCATGTTAGTTACGCAGGATCGAAGAAGACGATAGAAGCAATAAGGACGACCTACTGGTTTCCGCGAATCTTCGAGCAGATACATCGGTTTATTACTAACTGCTACGTGTGCCGAGCAGCAAAGCTACATTACGGCCTTCCAGCCGGCCTGCTAAAGCCACTTCCGATCCCCGAGAAACTATAGCAACACATTACGATAGATTTCGTAACCGGCCTGCCGGACTCTAATAGATATAACGCCACGCTCAATGTAGTAGATCGGCTAAGCAAAGAGCGCCATTTCATCCCCTGTCGAGCTAAGGATAAAGGAACTACTACAGAAGAAACGGCGAGAATGCTGATCCAGCACGTATAGAAGCACTATAGGCTGCCGGACACTATCACTACGGATAGAGGTCCTCAATTCACTGCGGATATATAGAAAGCCATCAACCAGGCCCTTGGAATTCGTAGAAAGCTCAGCATAGCCGCTTACCCTTAGACCAATAGCCAGTCTAAAGTAGCTAACCGAGAGATAGAAAAGTATCTACGGATCTTCTACAGTTATTATCAAACAGAATAGGTTAAGGTGTTGCCGATAGCCAAATTCTGCGCCAATTCTGCACGATTAGAAGCCACCTTACTGGCGCCGTTCGAGATAACTTACAGCTATCTTCTAAGGATAAGCTTTTAACTACCAAACGAACCCGGCCCTTTAGAAGCTTCTACTGCCACCTCGTCGAAGAGAATCGCTGCAGCGGCGGCAGAAGCGCTCCGATCTCAGATAGAAGAAGCGATCAAGGTAGCAAAAGAAGCGATAGAATTAGCTTAGAAGAAGATAGTAACTCGAGCTAATAGAAAGAGGTCACTAATAGAATTCGAGGAAGGCCAAAAGGTATAGCTTAACACACGGAACCTAAGGCTAAAAGGCAACGCGAAGCTCAACCCTCGTTACGTAGGCCCGTTCAAGATAGTAGAAAAGAGGTCGCCAGTAACCTACCGGCTCCAGCTGCCGAAATCGTTCCGGATCTACGATGTCTTTCATTCGGATCTGCTAAGCCTAGACCCTAAAGATGGTCTTCCGGATCAGGGGTTCGCCGAACCCCCACCAATCGAGATAGACGGTAAGGAAGAAGAGTAGGAGGTAGAAGACGTAATAGAAGTAAAGAAGGTAAGGGGGTCTATTAAAGCGAAGATCTCGTAGAAGGGATAGCTAGAAGACTATAAATAGTATCCGATTAAGAACCTGCGGAACTCGGCAGAGCTGCTAGAAGAGTTCTACGCCCGGAATCCGGAAAAGCCGAAGCCGGAGTGGCTCTAACATCGACGATTTGGTAAAAGATAAAGAAAACCGCGTCCGCTCTATCAGCGCGGAAGCTAATAGACACGATCGCTAGTCGCTTTGCTAGAGTCTTCAGATCGGCCACTACCTATCTTGGCATCGGCAGGAAGCTCGCCAACGCCGTAAATCGGCGCTAACGCCGCCAGCACTGCAATGTGTAAGGGCCTTAGTAGAGGAAGAAAAAGAAGAAGATAGCAAGCTATAGGTAGATCTATATAGACCTACGCGATGGCGCACGGACCGGTTACACCGCAGCTCTAGTAACCGCTAGCTACGATCAGATAGAGCGGATCAGATAGACGCCAAGTAAAGACTTTAGATAGTAACGATATAAATCAAAAAAAAGGGAAAAGACAGGAGGAACGGATAAGTAAGCGGTCGAGGGCGACCGCTAATAAGGGAGGGGGGTAGTGTTGCGGCAGTGGAAAGGGGTGGGACTAAGTAATAGGGTAGACCCTCAGAATTTCGGCTCGGCTCTTCCGGACCGAGCCGGGCCTTAGCACGCCACCCCCCAAAGGTCTCGTCCACTACTATATAGATTCCTTTCCCTCCTCAGTTCGAGATATAGTTATCAAAAAGGCTGTATTAAATCATATCTGCGTGCCCGGATTACGATAGAATCTCTGACTAAAGAAGAGACGCTCTACGAGAGAGTAGAACAGCTTAATTAGCAGCAGAAGCTTGGCAAAACCGGCTTAGGGAAACTGATCGTTCTGGAAGAACTGATTACAGAGGTTATACAGCTAGTCTATAGATCTACGGATGTAGGCTACGCAGGATCAAAGAAGATAATAGAAGCAGTAAGGACGACCTACTGGTTCCCGCGAATTTTCGAGAGGATCCACCGGTTTATAACTAACTGTTACGTGTGCCGAGCAGCGAAGCTACGTTACGGCCTACCGGCCGGCCTGTTAAAGGCACTTCCGATCCCCGAGAAACTATAGCAGCACATTACGATAGATTTCGTAACCGGTCTGCCGGATTCAGATAGATATAACGCTACGCTCAATGTAGTAGATCGACTAAGCAAAGAACGCTATTTTATCCCCTGCTAAGCTAAGGATAAAGGATTTACTACAGAAGAAACGGCGAGAATGTTAATCAAGTACGTATAGAAGCACTACAGGCTGCTGGACACTATTACTACGGATAGGGGTCCTCAATTCACTGCCGATATATAGAAAGCCATCAACTAAGCCCTCGGAATTCGTAGAAAGTGATCCGGGCACGCAGATATAATTCAATACAGCCTTTTAATAACTATATCTCGAGCTGAGGAGGGAAAGGAACCTATGTAGTAGTGGTAGTAGTGGGCTTTGATAGAGGGTAGTGTGCCAAGGCCCGGCTCGGCCCGGACGGGCCGAGCCGAGATCCAGGGTCCACCCTATTAATCTGTCCCACCTCTTTCTACCGCCGCAACACTACCCCCCCCCCCCCCTTACCAGCGGTCGCCCTCGACCGCTTAGTTACCCCACCTATCCGAAAATCTCTCTTCTTTCCGTCTCTTTTTTTTTTTTTTTTTTTTTTGATTCGTCTTCTTTTTCTCGAAAATCCCCTCCACCGTCAACGTCACTTCTTCTGCTTTTTATCAAAAACAACGTCTTATTATCGCTTTTTCAGCCCTTACGTTATTCGCATCTGAAGTCCTTCACTTGGCGTTTATGTGATCGGTGCGCCTGATCCGTGCTATCTAATCTGAGCCGTGGGTTATCTGAGCTGCGGCGTGGCTGGTCTGTGCGCCGGCGCAGGGGTCTATATAGATCTTTCCGCGGCGCCGTTTTTCTTCTTCTTTTTCTCTTCTACCAAAGCCTTTACCTACTACAGGGTAGCGTAAAGCAATCACTTCCTGAAACAACACGATCGTTTTCATCGGCTTCCTCGCCGGTAGAGCGGACGTGGCTTTCTTCGTTTCCTTCCAGAAGGATCGGCTTTAGAGCCATTCCGGCTTTGGCTTCTTCGGGTTCCTCGCGTAAAAGTCTCTTAGCAGCTCTGCCGAATTCTGCAGGTTCTCGACCGGGTACCATTTATAGTCTTCCGGCCACCCCTTCTACGAGATCCTCGCTTTGATAAACCCCCTCGTCTTCTTTACGTCTATTACATCTTCTACCTCCTATTCTTCCTTATCGTCTATCTCGATTGGCAGGGGTTCGGCGAACCCCTGTTCTAGAAGACCGTTCTCAGGGTCTAGGCTCAACAGGTCCGAATGGAAGACATCGTAGATCCGGAACGATTTCGGCAGCTAGAGCCGATAGGTCACCGGCGACCTCTTTTCTATTATCTTGAACGGACCTACGTAGCGCGGATTGAGCTTGGCGTTGCCTTTTAGCCTCAGGTTCTTCGTGTTAAGCCATACCTTTTGGCCTTGTTCGAATTCCATTAGTGACCGCTTCTTATTAGCCCGAGTTACCATTTTCTTCTGAGCCAATTCCATCGCTTCTTTCGCTACTCTAATCGCTTCTTCCATCTGAGATCGTAGCGCTTCTGCCGCCGCGGCAGCGACTCTCTTCGACGACGTAGCGGTAGAAGGTTCTGCAGAGCTGGGTTCGTTTAGCGGCTGAAAGCTTATCCTCGGAAGATAGCCGTGCGTTATCTCAAACGGCGCCAGTAAGGTAGCTTCAGAAAGTGCCGAGTTAGCGCAGAACTCAGCTATCGGCAACACCTTAACCCATTCTTCTTAATGGTGGCCGCAGAAAATCCGTAGATATTTCTCTATCTTACGGTTAGCTACTTCTGATTGACTATCGGTCTGCAGGTGAGCGGCTGTACTGAGCTTTCCGCTAATTCCGAGAGCTTGATTAATAGCCTTCTACACATCGGCGGTAAATTGGGGACCCCTATCCGTAGTAATAGTGTCCGGCAGCCCATAGTGCTTCTACACGTGTTGGATTAACATCCGTACGGTCTCTTCCGTAGTGGTTCCTTCGTCTTTAGCTCGACAGGGGATAAAGTGGCGTTCTTTGCTTAGCCGGTCCACTATATTAAGCGTAGCGTCGTAGCTATCGGCTTCCGGCAGGCTGGTTACGAAATCCATCGTAATGTGTTGCTACGGTTTCTCGGGGATCGGAAGTGGCTTTAATAGACCCGCCGGAAGACCGTGACGCGGCTTCGCCGATCGGCATACGTAGCAGTTGGCGATAAATCGGTGGATTCGTTCGTAGATTTGCGGAAACCAGTAGATCGTTCTTACTGCTTGCGTCGTTTTTTTCGCTCCGGCGTGGCCAACTTCTACGGAGCCGTGGACCAGCCGAATGACTTCTGTAATTAGTTCTTCCGGCACTATCAGCTTTCCGGAGCCTGTCTTGCCGAGCTTCTGTTGTTGATTAAGCCGTTCCACCTTCTCGTAGAGCGTCTCTTCCTTAGGGGCCGGTTCCACTGCGCAGACTACTATCTCTTTCAACACCTCTGCGTCTACTATCCGCTCGGTTAACACCTTCTGGAACATGTTCGGGTCTTCTTTCGCGCGGCTGGTCTTTCCATCTCTTCGCGTCAGCGCGTCAGCCTTTCCGTTTTGAGCCCCTAGTCGATAGGTAATCTTGAAGTCGAACCCTAATAAGTAGGCAGCCCACTGTGCTTGACGTCGTAAGAGCTTCTGCGTCTTTATAAAGTAGGTCAGCGATTGGTGGTCTGTAAGGACCTGAACCGTGCTCTTTCCAGCTATAAGCTCTGGCTTCCATTCCTCGAACGCCTAAATAATCGCTAGCAGCTCCTTATCGTAGATGGCGTAGTTCCGTTTAGCTTCGCTTATTGACTTGCTGAAGAAAGCGACTGGATAGAGGGTTTCATCGTCGCTATATTAAGAAAGGACCCCTGCAGTTACTGTGTTAGAAGCGTCCGTTTCTACGTAGATGGTCTTTTCCGGTCAGAAGTGCGCCAGAACCGGCGCCGAGGCCACTGCTTCTTTCAGCCGGTTAAAGGCTTCCGTGCACTTCTCGTTCTATAGGCCGGCGGCCTCTTTCTTTAACGCTTCGTTCAGGGGTCTGGCTATCTTGCTAAAGTCTTTGATAAACCGTCGATAGTAGCTACAGAAGCTGAGAAACGCTCTAATTTGCGTAGTGTTTCCGGATTTCGGCTGCTTCCATTCCGCGACGGCGGCGATCTTCGAGGGGTCTATACGAATTCCGTTTCTTCCGACGATAAGACCGAGATACTTGACCTCGGTTTGATAGAACTCGCTCTTCTTCGTGTCCGCGTTTAATCCGACCTCGCGGAGCCTCTTCAACACTCTCTCGATGTGGTCCGTATGTTGCTCCCTCGTTCTATCGGTGTAGATAAGGATGTCGTCCAAGTAGATAGACACGAACCGTTCTAGCATGTCTATAAAGGTGTGGTTTATAAAGCGTTGCTACACTGCCGGCGCGTTGGTGAGTCCGAACGGCATTACCAGCTACTTAAAATTGCCTATACGCGTCGCGAACGTCGTAAGATCTTCCGTCTGCCCTTCTTCGTTTCTTAGTCGATGGAACGCTTGGCGGATGTCCAGCTTGCTGAACTACTTAGCTTTAGCTACTCGTTGTATAGTCTCGTCGATTAGCGGCAGCGGGTATACGTCTCTCTTAGTGACCTTATTAAGGCCTCGATAGTCCACGCAAAGTCGCAGACCACCCCCTAGTTTCCTTACGAAAAGAATCGGTGACGTATATTTAGCAGAACTCGGCTTAATAAACTTCTTCGCCAGGTTTTCGCGAACAAACACCTCCACTTGGTCTAGTTCCGCTGGCGACAGTCGTCTTAGGGGCTCGGTTCTTGGCAGCGTAGCTCCCTCTTTCAGTCGGATCTTGTTGTTATATTCCGGTCGATAGAGCGGCAGGAGGTTGGAGTCGGCTTTTAAGAACACGTCAGCGTAACTATAGAGTTCTTTCGGTAGCACCTCCAGCGGATCCACTTCTTCTTCCGCTATTATCTTCCGGTAGTCTTCGATGTCTTTTATTAAGATAGCGTAAATCTCGTTGTCCGGTAACTTCGCGAGGGTCGATAAAGCTTCCGAGCTCGTTATTCCGATCGTAGGCGCATGCTCGGAACGATCGGACGGTGGCTCTTTCGCGGACTCCGTAGCTTTCGGCTCGGCGGCGACGGTGGCGACCTTTCCGATAGTCCCTACTCCGCTACCCGGGGTTTTGAACCTAATCGTTCCTTTATCTACGTCGACGATGGCTTTCTAGTTCTTCATCTATTTCTGCCCTATAATAATGTCAAATCTTCCGATATCCATAATTCGGAACGTCGCTTCTGTAGTGCGATCAGCCAGGGTAGTCCTTAGCAGTACGTAGTGCGTAACGCTTTCCGTGTCTTGTCCGTTGTATGCCGAAATCTTCGTCGGCGACGCTAGTTCCACCGGATAACCGTATCCATTTGTCAGCTTCCGGACTAGTCGGTGGTGGATCGCCGCGCCAATAAGAGCTCCTGTATCGATAAAAGCTCTTAGCTGAAGTGGTTTGCTCGATCCGTTAAGGGGGTAGACAGTGATTAGAAGGATAATAGCTGTTTCCGTGTTCACTTCCACCGCCGCCGAGAGCGGATCGCTGCAGATGTTAATGCTTTCTTCTCGTAGCGATTCGCTTCGATTCGGTGCCCTATTGTCAATGCTGGATAGGGGGCCTATCCGTCTAGCTGGTCTTTTCCTATAATTCTTAGCTGCACCTTACCGTCTACGCTCTCGGTGTCGTTCGGAGCCGCCTCCATAGCTTGAATAGTCTTTCTCGGCGGCTGCGGCTGCTGCTTTATAACACGATACTCCTGCTTCTGCTTATCCGATGCTTGGCAGCTCGTAGCGATGTGGCCAGGCTTTCCGCACGCGAAACAGGTAGGGACGAACGACGGTCGCGGCACGTAAGGCGGCTGGGGGCTACGTCGGAAGGGCGCGGGGGCTCTGGTTGTCCGCATTAGCGACGGCGACGGCAACGGCTTCTAAACCGATTCGCGTGATTTCGCGTAAGCGCTCAAGTTTCTCGCGGTGACTCTCGCTTGGTGCACGAAGCTCTTAAGGTCTTCGTCTTCTACAGACGCTATAGCGGCGGCTAGCTCAGGGCTCAGTTTCTGCCTTAGTAAGTGCAGCTGCTTATCTTCTGCTACTCTCGCTCTAATAGCATATTTCCTAAACAGTCCGTAGAACTCTTCGAACGTCTGCCGGTTCTGGTTGATCTTATCCAGCTGCTTACGGGCTGTCTTCTTTCGGAATGGGTCTCCAAAGCGTTGATCTAACGCTTTGATCGCTTCCTTAGCGGTTACCTCTTCTAGGTCCGCCACCAGCGAGAACGCTTCGCCTTCCAGTCGCGCCTCTAAATAGGCTAGTCTGTCTTCTTCGCTGCTTGCTGCGTAATCGCGGCTTATCTTATTCTTGATCTTCTTCTTGAACGCCTCCTACGCTTTAGGGTCTCCGCCACCGAAAGCAGGTGGGCCCGGCAGTGGCGTTATCGTAGTGCCACCTTAACTATAGGCCGCTGGTAAGGCGGTCTCTGCTTGTTCTTCTCGACGCGGTAGCGGCGACTTTGCTGCTTCCTAATCCGGGCACGCAGATATGATTTAATACAGCCTTTTTGATAACTATATCTCGAACTAAGGAGGGAAAGGAACCTATGTGGTAGTGGTGGTGGGCTTTGATGGAGGGTGGTGTGCCAAGGCCCGGCTCGGCCCGGACGGGCCGAGCCGAAATCCAGGGTCCACCCTATTATCCAGTCCCACCCCTTTCCACTGCCGCAACACTACCCCCCCCTCACCAGCGGTCGCCCTCGACCGCTTAGTCACCCTACCTATCCGTTTCTTTTTTTTTTTTTTGAAAATCCCCTCTACTGTCGACGTTACCTCTTCCATCTTTTATTAAAAACAACGTCTTATTATCGCTTCTTCAATTTCTCGCGTCGTCGGCGTCTAAAGTCCTTTACTTAGCATTTATGTAATCGGCGCCATCTGATCTGATCTACGGGTCATCTAAGCTGCGGCGTAGCTGGTCTGTGCGTCGTCTTGGGGGTCTATAAAGATCCTTCCGCGGCTCCATCTCTTCTTCTTCTTCTTTTCTACCAGAGCCTCTACGCCGTCGCCGACCGGCCGCCTGGAGCTATAAATTCACTACGATCGTTTTTATCGGCTTCCGCACCGGTGGAGCGGACGCGGCTCTATTGTCGGCATTAGAGCCACGCTGGCTTCGGCTTCTTCGGGTTCCGCGCGTAAAAGTCTCTTAGCAGCTCCGCCGAATTCCGGAGGTTCTCGACCGGATACCATTCGTAGTCTTCCGGCTACCCCTTCTACGAGATCCTTGCTTTGATGGACCCCCTTATCTTCTTTACGTCCATTACGTCTTCTACCTCCCATTCTTGTTCATTACCGTCCATCTTAACTGGTGGGGGTTCGGCGAACCCCTGTTCCGGAAGGCTGTCCTTAGGGTCCAGGCTTAGCAGATCTAAATGGAAAATATCGTAGATCCGGAACGCCTTCGGCAGCTCGAGTCGATAGGTTACCGGCGACCTCTTTTCTATTATCTTGAACGGACCTACGTAGCGTAGGTTAAGCTTCGCGTTTCCTTTTAGCCTTAGGTTTCGCGTATTGAGCCATACCTTTTAGCCTTCCTCGAATTCTATTGGGGACCTTTTTCTATTAGCTCGAGTCACCATCTTCTTCTGAGCTGATTCTATTGCTTCTTTCGCTACTTTGATCGCTTCTTCTATCTGAGATCGTAGCGCTTCTGCCGCCGCGGCGGCGACTCTCTTTGACGACGTGGAAAGCTCTGGCGAATCGGCGTCGCTCGGCGGATGGAAGCTTAACCTTGGAAGATAACCGTATGTTATCTCGAACGGCGCCAGCGACGTCGCTTCTAACTGTGTTGAGTTTGCGCAGAATTCGGCTATCGGCAACACCTTAACCCAGTCTTCTTAATAATAGCCGCAGAAGGTTCGTAGGTATCGTTCCATTTTACGGTTAGCGACTTCAGACTGACTGTCGGTTTGAGGGTGAGCAGCGGTGCTGAGCTTTCCGTAAATTCCGAGAGCCTAATTGATAGCTTTCTACACGTCGGCGGTGAATTGAGGACCCCTATCCGTAGTGATAGTGTCCGGCAGGCCATAGTGCTTCTATACGTGCTTAATCAGCATTCTTGCTGTTTCTTCTGCAGTGGTTCCGTCGTCTCTCGCTCGACAGGGGATGAAGTAGCGTTCTTTGCTTAACCGGTCTACTACGTTTAACGTAGCGTCGTATCTATTGGAGTCCGGTAGGCCGGTTACGAAGTCCATTGTAATGTGCTGCTACAGCTTCTTAGGGATCGGAAGTGGCTTCAGCAGACCGGCCGGAAGACTATAACGCGGCTTCGCGGCCCGGCACTCGTGGCAATTGGCGATAAATCGGTGGATCCGTTCGTAGATCCGCGGAAACCAGTAGATCGTTCTTACTGCCTGCGTCGTTTTCTTCGCTCCGGCGTAGCCAACGTCCTTAGAGCTATAGACCAATTGGATGACCTCTGTAACCAGTTCTTCCGGAACTATTAGCTTCCCTGAACCGGTTCTGCCGAGTTTCTGTTGCTGGTTAAGCTGCTCCACCTTTTCGTAGAGAGTCTTTTCTCTAATCGGCGGCTCTATTGGTTCCGGTTCGGTCTGCGGTTCCGCCGCGCAGATTCCCGCTTCCTTCAACACCTCTGCGTCTACTATCCGTTCGGTTAGCACCTTCTGGAACATGTTCGGATCTTCCTTCGCGCGGTTCGTCTTCCCTTCTCTTCGCGTTAGCGCATTAGCCTTTCCATTTTGAGCCCCTAGTCGATAGGTGATCTTGAAATCGAACCCTAATAAGTAGGCGGCCTACCGAGCTTGACGCCGTAAGAGCTTCTGCGTCTTTATAAAGTAGGTCAGCGACTGGTGGTCCGTAAGAACCTGGACCGTGCTCTTTCCAGCTATAAGCTCCGGTTTCCATTCTTCGAAAGCCTGAATAATCGCTAGTAGCTCCTTATCGTAGATGGCGTAATTTCGCTCAGCTTCGCTTATTGACTTGCTAAAGAAGGCGACTAGGTAGAGGGTTTCGTCGTCACTATATTGAGAAAGGACTCCGGCCGTCACCATGTCGGAAGCGTCCGTTTCCACATAGATCGTCTTTTCTGGCCTAAAGTGTGCCAGAACTGGTACAGAGGCCACTGCTTCTTTTAGCCGGTTAAAGGCTTCCGTGCACCTCTTATTCTATAGGCCGGCGGCCTCTTTCTTTAACGCTTTGTTTAGGGGTCTGGCTATCTTGCTAAAGTCTTTGATAAACCGTCGATAATAGCTGCAGAATCCGAGAAACGCTCTGATTTGGGTGGTGTTTCCGGATTTCGGCTGCTTCCATTCCGCGACGGCGGCGACCTTTAAGGGGTCTATCCGAATTCCATCTCTTCTGACGATAAGGCCGAGATATTTGACCTCAGTTTAATAGAACTCGCTCTTTTTCGTGTCCGCATTCAATCCGACCTTGCGGAGCCTAGTTAGCACCTTCTTAATGTGGTCCGTATGCTGATCTCTCGTTCTATCCGTATAGATAAGAATGTCGTCCAAATAGATAGATACGAACTGTTCTAGCATGTCTATAAAGGTGTGGTTTATAAAGCGTTGCTACACTGCCGGCGCGTTGGTGAGTCCGAAAGGCATTACCAACTACTTAAAATTGCCTATACGCGTCGCGAACGTCGTAAGATCTTCCGTCTGCCCTTTTTCGTTCCTTAGCCGATAGAACGCTTGGCGGATGTCCAGCTTGCTGAACCACTTAGCCTTCGCTACGCGCTGTATAGTCTCGTCGATCAACGGCAGCAGGTATACGTCTCTCTTAGTGACCTTATTAAGGCCTCGATAGTCTACGCAGAGTCGCAGACTACCCCCTAGTTTCCTTACGAAAAGAATCGGTAACGTATATTCGGCCGAACTCGGTGTAATAAACTTCTTCGCCAGATTTTCGCGAACAAACACCTCCACTTAGTCCAGTTCCGCCGGCGACAGTCGTCTTAGGGGCTCGGTTCTCGGCAGTGCGGCTCCTTCTTTCAGTCGGATCTTATTGTTATATTCCGGTCGATAGAGCGGCAGGAGGTTAGAGTCGGCCTTCGAGAAGACGTTAGCGTAGCTATAGAGTTCTTTCGGTAGCACCTCTAGCGGATCTACTTCTTCTTCCGCTATTATCTTCCTGTAGTCTTCGATGTCTTTTATCGAGATGGCGTAAATCTCATTGTCCGGCGACTTTGCGAGGGTCGTTATAGCTTCTGAACTTATCATTCCGACGGTAACCGGGGGCTCGGAACGATCGGACGGAGCCTCTTTCGCGGACTCCGTAGCTTTCGGCTTAGCGGCGACGGTGGCGACCTTTCTAATGGTCCCTGCTCCGCCACCTAGGGTTTTGAACCTGATCGTTCCTTTATCTACGTTAACGATGGCTTTCTGGTTCTTTATCCATTTCTGCCCTATAATGATGTTAAACCTTCCGATATCTATAATCCGGAACGTCGCTTCCGTAGTGCGACTAGCCAAGGTGGTCCTTAATAGCACATAGTGCGTAACGCTTTCCGTGTCTTGTCCGTTATACACTGAAATCTTCGTCGGCGACGCCAGTTCCACTAGATAGCCGTATCTATTCATCAGCTTCCAGACCAGTCGGTGGTGGATCGCCGCGCCGATAAGAGCTCCTGTATCGATAAAAGCTTTCAGCTAAAGCGGTTTGCTCGATCCGTCGAGGGGGTGGACAGTAATTAGAAGGATGATAGCTGTTTCTGTGTTTACTTCCACCGCCGCCGAGAGCGGATCGCTGCAGCTATTGATGCTCTCTTTCGTCGACGCGGTTCGCGTTAATGCCCTGTTGTCTATGCTAGATAGGGGGCCTATCCGTCCAGCTGGTCTTTTCCTATAATTCTTAGCTGTACGCCGCTGTCTACACTGTCAGCATCGTTCAGAGCCGGCTCGATAGCTTGAATTGTCTTTCTCGGCGGCTGCGGCTGAGGCTGCTTTATAATACGATACTCCTGCTTCTGCTTATCCGATGCTTGGCAGCTCGCAGCGATGTGGCCAGGCTTTCTGCACGCGAAACAGGTAGGGACGAACGACGGTCGCGGCACGTAAGGCGGCTGGGGGCGTCGGAAGGGCGCGGGGGCTCTGGTTGTCCGCATTAGCGACGGCGACGGCGACGGCGACGGCTTCTGAACCGATTCTCGTAATTTCGCGTAAGCGCTCAAGTTTCCCGCGGTGACCCTCGTCTAATGCACGAAGCCCTTAAGGTCTTCGTCTTCTACAGACGCTATAGCGGCGGCCAGTTCAGGGTTCAGCTTCTGCCTTAATAGGTAGAGCTGCTTATCTTCCGCTACTCGGGCCCTAATCGCATATTTTCTAAACAAACTGTAGAATTCCTTAAACGTCTGCCGGTTCTGGTTGATCTTATCTAGCTGCTTACGGGCTGTCTTCTTTCGGAATGGGTCTCCGAAACGCTGGTCCAGCGCCTTAATAGCGTCGTCGGCTGTTACTTCTTCCAGGTCCGCTACCAGCGAAAAAGCTTCACCTTCTAGTCGCGCCTCTAAATAGGCCAATCTGTCTTCTTCGCTGCTTGATGCGTGATCGCGGCTTATCTTATTCTTGATCTTCTTCTTAAACGCCTCCTACGCTTTAGAGTCTCCGCTACCGAAAACCGGTAGATCCGGTAGTGACGTTATCAACGTGCCACCTTAACTGTAGGCCGCTGGTAAGGCAGTCTCTGCGTAGGTTTCTCGCCGCAGTGGCGGCGACGACTTCGCTGCTTCTATATCAGCCAGTTGATCCTTTAGCGCCTTTAGCTGCGCTATTCGATTCGCCGCTTAGTGTTCCAACACGTCGACGATAGTCTCTGCCGATTACTTCTCGGCCCTTACCGTCTCTACTTCCTCTCTTAGCTGTCTGTTTTCTTCTAGTGTTCTGTAGAACAGCGTCTTAATAAGGTCTATACCGTCGTAGACCTTCCCTATTCCGTTCTCGTTTATGTGGTTTTCCAGTTCCTCGATCGTGCAGTCGTGGATCTTCTTGTATTTACTTATTCGTTCCTTAATCTCTGCGGTCTCTTCCGCTGTAAAACCTCTGATAACGACCTTATCGTCAACTACACTGGAGCGTCTGCTCGCTCTGTTAGTCTTTCTCTTTCCGCAGCGGCCTGTTACGCCGCTCTCTACCGCTAAGAAGCCTTCTATCTTCTTACGGTGCTGTAGGGGTTGTTGTTAGTGTGTTGGTAGGTGCGCGTGCGTTATTCGGGTTTCCGGATGGTTCAACAGGCCCTTTCGCGCAGCGCGGGGTGTGGTGTAGAGAGTGAGTTCGAGATATAATAATCCGGGCACGCAGATATGATTCAATACGGCCTTTTTGATAACTATATCTCGAACTAAGGAGGGAAAGGAACCTATGTGGTGGTGGTAGTGGGCTTTAATAGAGGGTGGTGTGCCAAGGCCCGGCTCGGCCCGTCCGGGCCGAGCCGAAATCCAGGGTCCACCCTATTATCCAGTCCCACCCCTTTCCACCGCTGCAACACTTCCATATTAGCTATCTGATTCTTCAGCGCCTTCAGCTGCGCTAGTCGATTCGACGCTTGGTGTTCCAACACGTCGACGATAGTCTCTGCCGATTCCTTCTCGGCCCTTACTGTCTCTACTTCCTCTCTTAGCTGTCTGTTTTCTTCTAGTGTTCTGTAGAACAGCGTCTTAATAAGGTCTATACCGTCGTAGACCTTTCCTATCCCATTCTTATTTACGTAGTTCTCCAGTTCCTCGATCGTGCAGTCGTAGATCTTCTTGTATTCACTTATTCGTTCCTTAATCTCTGCAGTCTCTTCCGCCGTAAAACCTCTAATAACGATCTTATCGTCAACTACACTGGAGCGTCTGCTCGCTCTGTCAGTCTTTCTCTTTCCGCAGCGGCCTGTTACGCCGCTCTCTACCGCTAAGAAGCCTTCCATCTTCTTACAGTGCCGTAGGGGGTTGTTGTTAGTGTGTTGGTGGGTGCGCGTGCGTTATTCGGGTTTCCGGATGGTTTAACGGGCCCTTTCGCGCAGCGCGGGTGTGGTGTAGAGGGTGAGTTCGAGATATAATAATCCGGGCACGTAGATATAATTCAATACGGCCTTTTAATAACTATATCTCGAACTGAGGAGGGAAAGGAACCTATGTGGTAGTGGTGGTGGTGGGCTTTGATAGAGGGTAGTGTGCCAAGGCCCGGCTCGGCCCGTCCGGGCCGAGCCGAGATCCAGGGTCCACCCCATCAATCTGTCCCACCTCTTTCCACCGCCGCAACAGAAAGCTCAGCATAGCCGCTTACCCTTAGACCGATAGCCAGTCTAAAGTAGCTAACCGAGAGATAGAAAAGTATCTACGGATCTTCTACAGTTATTATCAAACAGAATAGGTTAAGGTGTTGCCAATAGCCAAATTCTGCGCCAATTCTGCACGATTAGAAGCCACCTTACTAGCGCCGTTCAAGATAACTTACAGCTATCTTCTAAGGATAAGCTTTTAACTACCAAACGAACCCGGCCCTTTAGAAGCTTCTACTGCCACCTCGTCGAAGAGAATCGCTGCAGCGGCGGCAGAAGCGCTCCGATCTCAGATAGAAGAAGCGATTAAGGTAGCAAAAGAAGCGATAGAATTAGCTTAGAAGAAGATAGTAACTCGAGCTAATAGAAAGAGGTCACTAATAGAATTCGAGGAAGGCCAAAAGGTATAGCTCAACACACGGAACCTAAGGCTAAAAGGCAACGCGAAGCTCAACCCTCGTTACGTAGGCCCGTTCAAGATAGTAGAAAAGAGGTCGCCGGTAACCTACTGGCTCTAGCTGCCGAAATCGTTCCGGATCTACGATGTCTTTCATTCAGATCTGCTAAGCTTAGACCCGGAAGACAGCCTTCCGGAGCAGGGGTTCACTAAACCCCTACCAGTAGAGATAGACAGTAAAGAAGAAGAATAGGAGGTAGAAGATGTTATAGATGTAAGAAGACGAAGAGGATCCATCGAAGCGAGGATCTTATAGAAGGGATAGCTAGAAGACTATAAATAGTATCTGGCCGAGAACCTCCGGAATTCGGCGGAGCTGCTAAGAGAATTTTACGTTCAGAATCCGAGGAAGCTAAGGCCTGTATAGCTCGAAGGTCGATAAAGAAGAAGAAAACCCACGTCCGCTCTATCAGTGCGGAAGCCGAAGAAAACGATCGTAACGGTCGCTTCGCCAGAGTCTTCGGACCGGCCACTACCTATCTTCGCATTGGCAGGAAGCTCGCTAACGCCGTAAATTGGCGCCGACGCCGCCGGCCCTGCAGTAGGTAAGGACTTTGGTAGAGAAAGAAAAAGAAGAAGATAGCGAGCAGCAGATAGATCTATATAGACCCACGCGATAGCGCACGGACCGGTTACGCCGCAGCTCGGGTAACCGCTAGCTCCGATTAGATAGAACGGATCAGATAGACGCCAAGTGAAGACGTCAGAGAGTAACGATGTAAATCTCAAAAAAAAAGGAGGAATAGATAAGTAAGCGGTCGAGGGCGACCGCTAATAAGGGAGGGGGGTGGTGTTGCGGCGGCAGAAAGGGGTGGGACTGAGTAATAGGGTGGATCCTCGGAATTTCGGCTCGGCCCTTCCGGACCGAGCCGGGCCTTAGCACGCCACCCCCCAAAGGTCTCGTCCACCACCACATAGATTCCTTTCGCTCCTCAGTTTGAGATATAGTTATTAAAAAGGCCGTATTGAATCTTATCTGCGTGCCCGGATCACTAGGGGCTGTTAGGGTTTCTCTACCCTCTGTTAGCTGTAGTTCTAGTGCCTTTTACAACCTAACTGTTCGTCCTTATAGAACTGATTGTAGCGCTTCCAACACAGAAAGAATCGTCTTAGTTAGACCTTTGGTTGTTAAGATATGGCCTGTAAATTATGGTAGTTCTTGATAGGTCCTTAATGCTGTTGTTCTCCCTCTTCCATCTGTTAACCGTAACAATCGTTATATCGAGTCCTTACCGTACTATGATCGTGAGTGCGGACATCGGCAATCCGGGCAAGTACAAAATCCGAGGATATTGCGGTGCTTTCTGTATGCACTTCGAGCAGCATTCGATACGGCTGTGTCCATACAATTCAAGTCTGTGCTGCGTTGGAATACCGCCCATGAGGTTGCTAATGCTCCCTAGATAAGGAGGTTCATTCATTGCATGACCTGACGAGGACTCTCGCGCGAGGTCACGTGGTCAGGAGTATTAAGAGATCCAGAGGTGACGCGCCAAATCGCGTTCACGCGTTCAAGCGCAAAGGACGCTTCGCCCGCTGAGCTTCCTCCCAACTTCCACCACCATTTCAATAGCACATTGCGATTGCCCACCTATACACACCCTTCAGCAGTCGCAATCATGCCTTCCACAGTGCTCGGCAAGCGTACACGAAGTGCAGCGGCATCTGCAACCACGACGCCGCCCACGTGCACAACGGCGGTCGCGCATACAGCTGCATCAACCAGCACCCGTGCAAAGCGAAGGCTAACAACCAATGAGCCAAATGACGAGAACCGGAATTCATTCGTAGCCTGGCCGCGCGATGGAGCCGAGTCCGGCGAGATGGTGGAAAGCGACGTGGAGCCGCCGCCCAAGAGGACAACGCATTCGTCGACGAGAACTACGCCTGCTAAGCACGGAGTGCTCGGATCGCGCGTAGAGTTGTCTCCCGCCAAAGTTGGAATGTATTTCAAGGTGACAAAGGCCTCACTTGGCATATGTCAAGACGGCAAAGACGACCGCGAGAAGGAGAAGACGCCCAAGACGCCCAAGACTCCAAGGCATCGCGACGCGTTGTCAAAGAAGGTGCCTATCACACCAAGACACAGGCTACTTGCAAGCCAAGCAGCACCAAGATCAGTTCGAACGCCGGTAAAGCCTTACAATGCCACAGTCTACAATCAGGCACGACAGCTCTTCTCGCGATGCTCAGATCCTGGAAAGCTAGTCGGACGTGAAACTGAAAGAGCAGAACTCTCCACCTTCATTCAGACCGCTGTTGAGTGCAAGTCTACTGGATGTCTCTACGTATCTGGACCACCCGGCACCGGCAAGAGCGCGCTGCTGAACCAGGTCATTGGAGAGCAGACGAGACATGGCAGCCTTGCTGTGTCAGTCGTGAACTGCATGAGCGTACGGAGCACCAAAGACCTGAGCACGAAGCTATCGGATGATTTGGACTTGCGAGAGGATGCAAGCTTCGAATACCTCAAGTCGGTCTTCATTGGAGGCAAAGCGAAGGACAAGAAGAAGTACTTGGTGGTACTGGATGAGGTGGACGTACTGGTTGATCTTGACCTTTCTCTCCTCTACAGTCTGTTCGAGTGGTCAATGCAGCCAATATCACGACTAATCTTGATTGGCGTTGCAAATGCCCTGGATCTTACCGACCGTTTCCTTCCACGGCTGAAGGCACGAAACTTGAAGCCTGTGCTACTGCCTCTCATGCCGTACAGTGCGGCACAAATCGCAGAGGTCATCACAACGAAGCTCAAATGTCTAGCAGGTGCAGATTCGCAAGCGGTGCCATTCCTTCATCCGGCCGCAATCCAGTTCTGCGCGAAGAAGGTCGCAGCCCAGACAGGCGATCTGCGCAAAGCTTTCGATATCTGCAAGCGAGCAGTCGATCTGGTAGACCAAGAGACGAGAGAGAACAACATCAAGACCGCGCTCGAGAATAGTCCACCGAAGACTCCACTAATGGAGAATGTCAACCTCTCCTCTCCAGCTTCTCCAGGCAAGATGACCGCCTACACAATCGATACTGCACCGAGAGCCACAATTGCACACATGGCCAAGGTCACAGCCCAGGTCTTCAGCAATGGCTCTACACAACGCCTGAGCAGCCTCAGTCTGCAGCAAAGAGCAGTTCTGTGCGCACTGGCAGCTCTCGAGAAGCAGACACGGGACACACAAGTCGATCGAGCCATCTTTGCAACACCTTCCAAGAAGGAGACTTCAGCCCCTTCTGTCAAGCAGCTCTTCGAGGCGTACACCAAGTTGTGCAAGCGTGACAACTTCTTCCACCCGCTTTCCAGCGTCGAATTCAGAGATGTCCTATCAGGCCTGGAAACGCTCAGTCTGCTCTCGGCATTCGACGGCAAGAACGGGAGCTTCGCGACCCCAATGACACCAAGCAGAACACCTGGCAGACCGAAGAAGAACGGCTTCACAGGAGAGCGAGTTGGAGATGAGAGGAGAGTGACGAGTGCTGTGGGCATCAACGAATTGAATGCCAGCCTAGAAGGACCAGCAGGAGAACTTCTGAAGGAGATGTTGAATGATGGCATATTCTGGTGAAATATTCTTGCATTTTCGGGCTATGGTTACGGCGTTGTGAGTGTTCATGAATGGAATATGGAGAGGCGTCTTGATGTTTAGCGAGGCGTTCTTGACATAAAATGGCATTGCACGCACCACATGGAAGGGCACCTTGCATATGATGAGGGACCAGGATTGGCTTAAGGCCAAGCATACAATAAGAATTTCCGAACATCAAGTCCCATAGTTAACTATAGGAAGATATGGCAAAATCGAGTCCGTTGTCGCCAAACAGATGTCCTAGCTCGTAGCCGTACCCACCTTACGCAACCTTTCCCGCCGAAATTGCAAGCAAAACAATCGCCCTCAGCGGGAAGACACACGCACGGGCGATGGCACGAGCCATCGCACCGTGCGCGCGCGTGCTGCCTGGTGTCAATAGCGGATCAAATATGCTGCGACTTACTGACCGCTGAGCCGCTGAGCCAAGGACGATCGTCGAAACTACTACTAGGAGCAAAAGACTATCGCCCTGGGACCAACTGCTACAAGAATCGTCTCCCTTTGATTACATATACCAGACCACGCTCTAACAGCGTTGAAGACTTGTAGACCTCCAATCATTGGACCAATAATGGCCGTCAACAACGCCATTGTGAGGATTGTACTTACATGTTACTTGATGGTGTCGGTGGGATCTCGTCCTAAGTTGGTTGGTGTTGGCGGTAAACAGCTGACTGGAGGGACATTCAAATGTTCACGATCCAATCACTGTAGTGAGTATAGCCTGTGAAGCCGCAGATTCTAGAGGATGCTTAGACGATCGGGATGCTTAGACGATCCTTGTGGCATACAAGATCGTGTCGACCTTTACGCTCCTGACTGTCCTCCCCGACCACATGATCCTTCGTACAGCTCGCGACTACGGTGAAGTGAACATCCACATTTAGCTTCCGTATCGCAATCATGTACGGATCACCCTGGGTAATGCGCTTGCACCCTAAACCAAAGTTTGGCGTGAGTCTTTCCGAAAAGTCTCTTATCCTTGATGAACTCCGGCATGCGCTGCTTGAACATCCCCTGTCCCGTCTTCTGAGCTCCGTAACGCATTACTACGAACTAGCGCAGGATTCGATGTGCAAAGGCACGAACGAGGCTGCGAAGATGAACAGGGACAGCTTTGTCATCTTCGGAGCGAGTATTTCGTCCGAAAGCGACCCATTCGATGTCGGCATTGCGCGGAAGCGCGTCTGCTGTGATGACGAGAAGTTGCGGCATGATAGTCGATCCTAGGTTAGGACCAGTTGTCTCCCTTGAGCTTGACCGCGTCTGGGCCACCCAAGGTTTTCCGGAACCATGCGTGAGGTGCCAGACGTCAAATTCTTCATCGTCAGACCCATCAGACTGTGTTGTCTTGCCTGATGTGCCTTCTTGATGATAGCCAGTCCAGGTCTTTTGCGCGATCCTGGCTCGCTGAGACAGCACGCTATCGTCAATGCCCTGTGCAGCGATGAATGCGATCGCAAATACCCAGTAGTTCACGTGCATGACACGTCCAATGCGGTCGAGATGTTGTAATGCCAGCACGCTTTGAAGAGTAAAGTGGGCGTGGGATGACGAGGTCGCTGAGGGGAGTTGCATACTTGCAGGAATCAGTGGTATCTGACCTGCAACGAAGATTGACGTCTCGACGCCGGTGTGCTTGTGGTCCCGAGTATGGCGAATGGCTTGAGAGTATGGTCCAATATTTGCAGGAGCCCAGTACGAACGCGACTGAACATGAAGGCCATCTCGAGGTCCGGGTGACATAAAAATGTCGATGGAGAGCAGTGCCGCGACAGGTAGCACATCGGCGCAGGCGATCGTGAGTCTTGCGGGAGGTGTTGGTCTTGTAAAGTAGCTCCCGTATATTGCATTGAACGCAAGGAAGTCCGACATACTGCGCAGCACTATGACAGCATATGTCACGTCGCAAAGCGATGCACCAAGCTGGGACTTGACATGCTCCATTATCGATCGTGTCTGCTCGTCGACATCACTTCCCTCCCCGGTGAGGCCCTCCAAAAAAGTTTGGTAATCTCCGGTGTCATAATCAAGTGAGGGTATTGGCGAAGCATCGTGGGTCTGGTCTGAATCCAGGTCAATTGCGGAGCAAAGTGTGGTCTGGAGAAGTTGGAAGTGTGGACTGAGCAATTGCGGAGCTCGCGGTGCTGGTGGCGGCTGAGCAAGGGCACTCTGGTCAAAGAACTCCACGCATGGCTTGGTGATGCGTACTGATGAGCTGCCTGCCTCACCAGGAATGATGTCAATGGAATGCTGTGCAACTAATAGACGGCCTTTCCAGAGCGGCGCCGGGCCAGCGACGGTCAGCGTTTCATACTCACCACCCTCTCCAAGAACAGCACCGTCATCGGGAGAGCCGAACTTCTGCGCAGCTTTCGTCAAGCGCGCGATTGTCTTTGGACTGGCCACATTCTGCCAGAGGAAGCTTTCGTCCAGTCCTCCAGAGGCAACCTTGATGATCCTAGCATCCTGTCCCACCGCAGCCATATCCTCAAGCAATGAGCGTGGCGTGGCTGGTGGTAGAAACGGCCATTGCCAGAGGTAGGACAATGGTGTGAGACCAAGACGAAGAGCAACAGACTCTACGCGAGTGCGCTGATAGTCAGAAAGAATGGCCCCGGTGCTGATAGCATTGACTTCAGGGTGTGCAGCGATGACCTGGCGTAGGAGCGGCAGTAGTGATTCGGTTTCGTCGTCGACGCAATCGGCGGCATAGTCCTTGCGCTGGCAAGTGGCGACGCCTTGGATTTCCTGTCGATACAGCGGCAGACCGAGTGCATGCTCGTAGCATGGAATTACCTGATGCCCAATAGTCTGGTACATGAAACTCTCCAAGTCGTCCACTGGTTCATTCTGGTCCTGAGTCGGAGGATGCAGATTTGCAAGCGCAATGACGTTGTGGCCATTTGCCTGACAGTGCAGGATGGAGAAGAATGAGTCCTTCCCTCCCGAGATCAAAGCCACTACGTTCAGCCCGGACATATTGGAGGGATTTGTACCTTTCTACACGTGCGCTCCTTTGGGATTTGACACGAATCCACATCACACGCGGCCGACCTAGCGCATACAGCGTCGGTGAAGAATTTGCGCGTCCGCCAGCAACCAGAGGGGCTCTGCGGGAGTTGCTCGGCGAACAAAGCATTTACGCACAGGTGTATGTTCGGAACCTCACACGCCAACAGGTGCCACACGAAGGGCGTTCGAGTCGGGACGGTGCGATGCCGATAGCAATTCAACGTCTTTCTCGCGAGACCATTGACGCTCGTTTCCACCACGGGAAGAGGTGGATAAGCAACTTTGGGAAACTGTACTTGATCTGTCGCTGCCGCACCCTCCGAAGAGGTGGAAGAGCGGAGTCCAGTTGCAGAAGCAATTCGCATTTTGTGTGTCGACTCGACCCTTGTCAAGCTAAGGACGAATTGGCGCTAGCGTGGTTTCCTCGGCCGTCTCCGGCTCGGGCCTTCTTCAAATGCGGCACATTGGATGCTCCTTCTACGGTGCGCCCTCACTGGCCGTCGCGGGAAGAGCGCATTGCCCATTGCCCAGGCGTGGTCGGATTCGATGGGGCTTCAAAATCTATGAGACTGATGCGAGTGGCTTGCAGCCATTTCAAGGGCGAGTCGTGGGAGATTCAAATCCAGACTCGAAGGATCGGCAGGCACATCTGCCCAAGACGGACGATGGCAGCCAGCATCACGCGCATCATGATGCATCGTTGGCATCGGCGAGCGGGGTGAAAATCAAGGGCCGTGTTCATCGACAAGGCGCGTGAGTCCCTGTTATGAGCGTCGACATCAATCATCGAACTTCTGGCCAAGAAAATGCTCAAGCCATCCAGTATTGCGGTAATACTTCACTTCGTGGGTGCTTGTGCAGCGGCACCATCAGCCACGCTGGCTTCCACACACACTCCTCATGTCCCGATTGCTGGCTCAGCGCCTATGACAGCCGGACTGCCTCTGCACGCCTTCGTCGCCTTCTCCATCGAATTCTCCTCTTTGCCAGACTTCGCGGGCAATAATTCAGTGCCAAATACCTTTTCCCACAACCTATTGACTAACCTTGCAGCCTTCTCTGGCAACAAACCTCACATCCGAGTGGGCGGCAATACTCAAGATTATGCTGTCTTCAACATCTCACAGGAGGTGGCAGTGATAGGCCTCGTCAACCCGGACATATCACTAGACTATCCGAGCACTCTCACCATCGGACCTGCTTACTTCGAATCCTACTTGACTTGGCCAGATGTCAAATTCGTGCATGGATTCAACCTTGGGCGCAACAGCACAGCTGCGAGACAAGCCCTCGTCGACTCGGTGCCATACGCTTGCAAAGCTCTGGAAGCTGAAAGGTTGCTCTCCTGGGAGCTAGGGAACGAGCCAGACCTCTTCAAGACTTCTGCACGAGGTGCAGTGCGGCCGCAGAACTGGAGCGAATCAGACTATGTCGCAGAATGGCTCAAACACACGAGAGAAATTTGCACAGCTATGCAACAAGCTTGCCCAGACCTCGCCACGGATTCTCAATACAGATACTACGCACCCTCTTTCGCAGGCACATCGAACAGCCTAGATCCATTGCGAACCTGGCAAGCAGGACTAGGCACCGACAGCAACATTTCAATCATCAGCTCCCACAAGTAAGCAACCACCTCCCGCTTCTCCCATTATGCTACTCACCCGCCTCCTCACAGCTACATCTCCGGCGCCTCGACTCCAGGCGTAACCCTCCAAGGCACATTAATGAACCACACCTCCACAGTCTCATCCATAGCCAAACACATCAATTCCAGCATCCTCATCCACGCCTACCTCCAAAAGTCCACCCAAGAGCTTCCCTACATACTCGGCGAAGCCAACTCCCTCTACAACCAAGGCCGTCCCGGCCTCTCCAACACCTTTGGTGCAGCACTCTGGGGCATAGATTTCAATCTCTACTGCGCCTCGAAAAACATCTCACGTGTCCACATGCACATGGGCACCAATTATCGATATTCAGCTTGGCAACCAGTCCATACCGATATTGAGGCAAAGGGGACGAAGGCTCCTTATTATGGCAGTGTGGCTGTTGCGGCATTCCTGGGAAGGAGTGAGGATGTGAGTGTTGTGGCAGCCCAGTTGGAGAGAGAGGAAGAAGCAGCGTACGTGGCGTATGATCGGGCAACAGGGGAGTTGAAGACGGTCATTTTGCTGAATATGATGGGGTGGAATGCGACGGATTATAATGAGGGGTATTGGAGTAATGGGACGAGACCGATTGAGAAGTATGGGTTTCAGATTGATGATGGGTTTGCTGGTAGGACGGTGGCGTTGCAGAGATTGTTGGCAAATGGAAGTGATGCGATTTCTGGCATCACATTTGATGGGTATAGTTATAATTATGAGCTGGATGAGGGGAGGCCCGTGTTGTTGAGTAACGTGACGAGAGGTGAGATGGTTGAGGTTGGAAGCGACGGCTCTCTGACTGTCGGTGTGGAGATGAGTAGTGCTGTGATTTTGAGGTTCGATGAGGAATGACCCTGGGCGCAGAGCAAGAATCTATCCGAGCTCTCTCGTGCATATTATTCGGCAGGAGGCAGCGACTCTGTCGCTTCGGCGCGAGTTGATTTCTACGCGAGTGAACTCATTCGCGATCCCGGTCCTGTCGTGGAGACTTATGATGGGCGTGAACGTGTCAGCAAGTCGCAGTCCTTGCCGCGTATCGACCAGGTGATTGACGGAGATGCGCTTGGATCAGGATTTTAGACCGCCAAAAGTGCACCCGTAGCTAATGGCGGAAAGCAGTGGGGTGCGCCGTGTCCACGACCCTTTGACGGAGGAATGCGTGGCCGAAGAGCCCACGCATCACGTACCTGGAAGGAAGACATTTTCACTCCAAGGTCCGAGCCCTGTCGAGTGCCCCAAAGGAAACTTCATCCAACATGTCTCAATGTCTGGATGCACGCTGGTTATAGTGATGCAAATGCTAAAAAGAAGCAATACATCCCCTCACTCGTATTCAGTGGGTGTCATGAGCCCGTAGAAGCACGTACACCCATAACCCATGTCTCATGCCGGAGCGCCGCCGCTAGTGAATCAGACGTTCAATGTCCTCGGAAAACGTGTCACATGTAGCAGAGGAGTCGCTTGGCGCATTCTCATTCTCGGCGCCGATGCGAGGTGGTGATTTACTGTTACCGCTGTAGGGGCTATGACTTCGCCTGGAGAGTCGCATGTCAGTATACACGAGCTCCCAAACATCTACCGATATACTCACGATCTTCGTCTTTCGCCCTCCTTCCGTCTTGCGTCTATCACCCTCATGATCTCCTTTCTGCCACCTCGCGCATCTACTTCCTTGCCGCGCATGCTCATACTGATCTTATCACGCGCATGTGCCCTAAGTAAACGCGATATTAGCAAGTGCTGCATGAGCAAGCACACGTAGACTCCACAGTCCATCCCGTTGTCTTGCTGCGGAGAATCTTCCAAATTGATGAACTTGAGAGATTTGCCCAGTAGTGATGATATCTTGCGAGCAGTGAGCTCTGCTTCGCGCCAGTTTGAAGAGCCGAGCGAGTCGTAGTGGAAGGCCACACCATCAATCGCGCTGACGAGCAGAAGCGACCAATGTGAGCCTCCTTCAGCCATGTCCACCCGGCGGCAGTCATTGATCGGTAGGAAGACGTGTGTGGTTTTCCGGAAGTCTGGGAGCGCAGACTTGAGTGTGAGGGGGTCTTGCGTCTTCTGCAACATGAAGCTCATCGAGGGTCGGAGTAGGACGATGTTCGCTTTCGGATAGTAGTTGAGCTTCTCACGCTCGAGGTACTCCTCCCAGAAACAGATGGCATTGTCAGTCAGCCAGTCGTTCTTGATTGAGTCGATGTCTTCGCGCGTGAGTCGCACATCGTAGTAGGAGAGGTAAGCGTCGTCCGGCGACAGCTTTGGAGTGTCACCCGTTAGTGATATGTCGATATGTGGTATCGGTCGGTATTGATGAGTTGTCTTTACTGAGTGGCATCCATATAGGGCTGAAACATATGATAGTGACGTGACGATGGGCGGGGTGAGGGCTTGAGTGAATTTGTCTTTGCACCATGTGCACTTTGGGAAAAAGTGGTGCTTACTGAATCTCCAAACACACGACTCACTCTTCCACCAAAGGGATGGAATCCTGATGCTGAGCTTCTCGACATTGAAGATGACTGGGGCGAGCTGCGGTGTGAGGATGGATTTGGCTTGTAGAGAGGCATGGATTCATGCGATTCGAATCCAGCAGAATCCAGAATCTAGAATCCTCAAGCGTCTGCTGGCGCGTGCGATTCGGGCGGGTGTCGTAGGTTCGATGGCAGGCGGGTGGTGGGTGGAGCATCGGCGAGTGTGAAAAAGTCCAAGGCCGCGTACATAGAACAGAGGCCGTCGATGCTGCTGGTCTAGGCTTTGCACGAGTCGATGAGGATTTCGACATGGACCATACCATGACGTACCGAGGCTGTCAAATGGAAGCGGATACTGAATTAACATCTTAGTTCCTATGTTTATCTTCTAATACTATTACTGTCTGAAACACTGTCCTAGCGCGATAGGAAATACTAATAACGCATACAACTATTAGGTTAGAAGTATTATCAGAATAGAAGAATTTTCTTAGCACTATTAACTTGTTAATTAACACACTAAGTCTTAACAACAAGGAAATTGACTGTCTAATTAGGAAGGTAGAATTGTTCTTGCTCTATTTGCCTGTTAGTAAGGCAAAGTTTATAACCTTAAACGTGCTGCTAAAGTGTATAATGTTCCTCGTTTAACGCTAACCTCTCTATACTATAGAACTATATATTGGCCTAATAGCAACTCCAAACTGTTAAGGAAGCGGCTGTAGTGTAATCTAAATTAAACTAAAGAAGGAGTAGTTAAAATAAGGCCTAAAGGACTTAACTAAAACCAAAGGCTAAAAAGAGTAGTTCTAGGATTAATATATAAGATAAGCTATATAATCTAAACGCGTAGATATTATTCAGTACAGCTCTTTTAAAGACTATATTGTAAACTAAGGAGGGAAAGCCTATATAGTAGTAGTAGTAGCCCTTTGTAGTAGTAGTGCGCCAAGACCAGCTCAGTCCGTTCTGGAACCTAAATTCTGGAAGGGGCCAAGCCGAAATCCAGGGTCCACCCTATCTATCTATCCACCCCTTCTACCCCTGTAACACTACCCCCCTTCCTTACTAGCAGTTGTCCTTAACTGCTTACTTATCTATTCCGGCTCTTCTATTTCTATTTCCAAACTTCTCGGCCAATTATATCGCTCTATTCTTTTCTATTTTAATAGAGCTCCTTTCTATCTATCTTCTTATCTTTTTTTTACAGTGTAGCAGTGTTATAGAATCACTATTAGGGAGGTCTTGCAGGGGCACAGAGTTGCTCTAAGGGCGCAACTACAAACCTAAGGGTAGCCTGCTGCTAAGGACAGCTTAAGCTGTCCTTATATATATACAAAAGGAGCGCAGGCGAGACTAGCCAATGGACACTTGTTAGTTCAAACACGATACTAGTTATTAGTATTAGATGCCCTATACGCTGCTACAATCTAATCCTATAACAGTTCTAACAAGTCTACCTAAGGGTAGCAGCCTATAGGCACTAATGTCGACTCTAGAGCAGAGCGGATATACTATAAGGAGTACGTAGGAGGCGAACTTAATAGATGTTTACCTCTCTACAGAGGTCGAGGACACTGCAGCACGGACGCGAGCTGCAGCGGACAAAGAGAGGCGCCTAGAGGCAGAGATTAGCCTACTTAAGACAGAGAGGTATATAAAACTTATACAACGCTGTCTTAACTACCTCTTAAAAGAGAAAACCCCTCTAATCTAGATTCTAGTATATAGCAATATACTATGCCCTAGAGAGACCTAAGATACATCTATTAGGTATAGAGTAGTCGTAACTCTAGCTAGCAATAGTAGTATAAGCGCTACTTAAATACTATATAGAAGTCCTGCCTTAAGCCCTTTTGTCGACAATAAGGAGACAGTATTAGAGTACGCTAGCAACTTGCAGCAAAGGGGCGAAGGCCCTACAAAGGACAATAAGGATAAATAGAAGCTCCTAAGCAACCTTATCACTAAACCTCTAATCTTGAAAAAGGGGACCTAATAGTAGGCAAAGCGTTAGCTCCTTAAGGTAGAGTTCTTTTTTAAGAGTAGCGAAGCCTACTAGGACACTAACAAGCAGCGGATTACCTTTATATTAAGCTGCCTAGACAGAATCTTAAAGGACTGCTAGTATAAGTATAAGGGGTCTAACATACCTCCTATTACTATATAGAGGAAATTTAAAGACTTCCTACTTAACTCTTATAGAGATTAAAACTAGGACTAACAGACCTCGTTAGAGTCTAGATGGAGGCGAAACAGAGATCCTACTAGTTAGTAGAGGACTTTGTCAATTACCTAGACTCTCTAGAAGACTAACTCTAGGAACTGCTTAAGGAGTAGCACCTATAGGCCCTATTATAGAAGCTAAAGCTAAGTGTACATACTACTATTAAGAAGTGCTATACGTTTCTAGCTACTAAGGCTAAGCTTATTGCCCTAGTAACTCGGATTAAGTGCTCTAACCTCGCAAGCGAGGCGCGCACTAGACGTCTCTAGAGGGGTAGCCTACTAGAGACAAGTTACCCTAGGTAGACTAGTGTTGCGGCGGCAGAAAGGGGTGGGACTAAGTAATAGGGTAGACCCTCGGAATTTCGGCTCGGCCCTTCCGGACCGAGCCGGGCCTTGGCACGCCACCCCCCCAAAGGTCTCGTCCACTACTACATAGATTCCTTTCCCTCCTCAGTTTGAGATATAGTTATTAAAAAGGGCGTATTGAATTATATCTGCGTGCCCAGATTATTATATCTCGAACTCACTCCCTACACCATTACTGCGCTGCGCGAAAGGGACCGTTGAACTATCCGGACCCCCGAATAACGCACGCGCACTACACAAACCAAACAACCCCAGCACTGTAAAAAAGCTATAGAGAGCTTCTTAACGGTAGAGAGCGGCGTTATAGGCCGAAGCAGAAGCAGAAGAGAAAAGACTAACAGAGCGAGCAGGCGCTCCAGTGTCATCGATAATGAGTTTATTATCAGAGGTTTTACAGCAGAAGAGACCGCAGAGATTAAGGAACGAATGAGCAAATACAAGAAAATCTACGACTGCACGCTCGAGGAACTTAAGGATTACGTAAACGAGAACAGAGTAGGAAAGGTCTACAACAGCATAGACCTTATTAAGAAGCTGTTTTATAGAAACACGGAAGAGAACAGGAGATTAAGAGAGGAAATTAAAGCGGTAAGAGCTAAGAAGGAATCGGCAGAGACTATTATAGATGTGCTGGAAAACCAAGCGGCGAACCGACTGGCACAACTAAAGGAGATAAAGGCTCAGCTAGCTAAGATAGAAGCAGCGATGTCGTTGGCGCCGCCACTGCATCGAGAAGAACAAGCAGAGACTGCCTTACTAGCGGCCTACAGTTAAGGCGGCACGTTAATAACGTTACTACTAGATCTACTAGCGTTTAGTGATCCGGGCACGCAGATATGATTCAATACGGCCTTTTTGATAACTATATCTCGAACTGAGAAGGGAAAGGAGTCTATGTAGTAGTAGTGGTAGGCTTTGATAGTGGTAGTGCCAAGGCCCGGCTCGGCCCGACTGGGCCGAGCCGAAATCTAGGGTCCACCCCATTAATCTGTCCCACCTCTTTCCACCACCGCAACACTACCCCCCTCCCTTACCAGCGGTCGCCCTCGACCGCTTAGTCACCCTATCCATTTGAAAAACTCCACTCTCTTCCCCTTTTTTTTTTGTTTTTGAGTTCCGTCGTCTCTCTCTCGAAAATCCCCTCCAACGCTGATTTCATTTCTTTCGTCGTCTATCAAAAACAACGTTTACTTTATCGCTTCTTCAATTTCTCGCGTCGTCGGCGCCTGAAGCCCTTTACTTGGCGTCTATGTAATCGACGCCATCCGATCTGAGCTGTCCGGTTATCTAAGCTGCGGCTCGGGCAGTCTGTGCGCTGTTCCAGCAGTCTATATAGATCCGTCCGCAGCGCCGTTTCTTCTTCTTCTTTCTTTTCTACTAAAGCCTTCACCTACTACGATGTCGGCAGTGCTGCTACGCCACGGCGTGCGCAGGCTACCGGCCGACGCGGTGGTGGGTAAAGCAATCACTTCCCGAAGCCTTACGATCGTTTTCGTCGGCTTCCGCGCTGGTAGAGCGGACGCGGCTTTCTTCGTTTTCTTCCGGAAGGATCGGCTTTAGAGCTATTCCGGCTTCGGCTTCTTCGGGTTCCGCGCGTAAAAGTCTCTCAGCACCTCTGCCGAATTCCGGAGATTCTCAATCGGATACTATTTATAATCTTCCGGCCACCCCTTCTACGAGATCCTCGCTTTAATGGACCCCCTTATCTTCTTTACGTCTATTACATCTTCTACCTCCTACTCTTCTTTATTACCGTCTATCTTAACTGGTAGGGGTTTGGCGAAGCCCTGTTCCGGCAGGCCGTTCTTAGGGTCCAGGCTTAGCAGATCCGAATGGAAAACGTCGTAGATCCGGAACGATTTCGGTAGCTAGAGCCGATAAGTCACCGGCGACCTCTTTTCTACTATCGTAAACGGGCCTACGTAGCGCGGATTGAGCTTGGCGTTCCCTTTCAGCCTTAGGTTCCGAGTGTTAAGCTAGACCTTTTGACCTTCTTCGAATTCTATTGGCGACCGGCTTCTATTAGTTCGAGTCACTATCTTCTTCTAAGCCGTCTCTATCGCTTCTTTTGCCACTTTGATTGCTTCTTCTATCTCAGATCGTAGCGCTTCTGCCGCTGCGGCGGCGACTCTCTTCGACGACGTAGCGGTGGATAGTTCCGCGGAGCTGGGTTCGTTTGGCGGCTGAAAGCTTATCCTCGGAAGATAGCCGTGCGTTATCTCGAACGGCGCCAGTAAGGTGGCCTTAGACAGTGCCGATTTAGTGCAGAACTCGGCTATCGGCAACACCTTAACCTATTCTTCTTGATAGTAGCTGCAGAAGGTTTGCAGATATCGCTCTATCTCGCGATTAGCCACTTCAGACTGACCGTTAGTTTGAGGGTAAGCGGCGGTGCTAAGCTTTCTATAAATTCCGAGAGCTTGGTTGATAGCTTTCTATACGTCGGCGGTGAATTGAGGACCCCTATCTGTAGTGATAGTGTCCGGCAGGCTATAGTGCTTCTATACGTGTTGAATCAACATCCGCGCGGTCTCTTCTGCAGTGGTTCCTTCGTCTCTCGCTCGGCAGGGGATAAAGTGTCGTTCTTTGCTCAGCCTATCCACTACGTTTAGCGTAGCGTTATATCTATCCGAATTCGGCAGGCCAGTTACGAAATCTATCGTAATGTGCTGCTACGGCTTCTTAGGGATTGGAAGCGGCTTCAGTAGACTAGCCGGAAGACCGTAACGTAGCTTCGCGGTTCGGCATACGTGGCAATTGGCGATAAACCGGTGGATTCGCTCGTAGATCCGCGGAAACCAGTAGATCGTCCTTACGGCCTGCATCGTTTTCTTCGCTCCAGTGTAGCCAACATCTATAGAGTTATAGACCGATTGGATAACCTTAGTAATTAGTTCTTTCGGGACTACCAGCTTTCCTAAGCCGGTTTGGCCGAGCTCCTGTTGCTGGTTAAGCTGTTTCACCTTCTCGTAGAGCGTCTCTTTTTCAATCGGCAGCTCCAGTTCCGTCGATTCCGGTTCGGTCTGCAGTTCTGCCGCGCAGATCCCCGCTTCCTTCAACACCTTAGCGTCTACTATCCGCTCTGTTAACACCTTCTAGAACATGTTAGGATCTTCTTTCGCGCGGCTCGTCTTCTCTTCTCTTTGTATCAGCGCGTTAGCCTTTCCATTGTGAGCCCCTAGTCGGTAGGTAATCTTAAAGTCGAATCCTAATAAGTAGGCGGCCCACCGAGCTTAGCGGCGTAAGAGCTTCTGCGTCTTTATAAAGTAGGTCAGCGACTGGTGGTCCGTAAGAACCTGGACCGTGCTCTTTCCAGCTATAAGCTCCGGTTTCCACTCCTTAAAAGCCTGAATAATCGCCAGCAGCTCCTTGTCGTAGATAGCGTAGTTCTGCTTAGCTTCGCTTATTGACTTGCTGAAGAAAGCTACTGGATAGAGGGTTTCGTCGTCACTATATTGAGATAGGACCCCTGCCGTTACTGTGTCGGAAGCGTCCGTTTCTACGTAGATCGTCTTTTCTAGCCGGAAGTGTGCCAGAACTGGTGCAGAGGCTACTGCTTCTTTTAGCCGGTTAAAGGCTTCCGTGCACTTCTTATTCTATAGGCCGGCGGCCTCTTTCTTTAGCGCCTCGTTCAGGGGTCTCGCTATCTTGCTAAAGTCCTTAATGAACCGTCGATAGTAGCTGCAGAAGCCGAGAAACGCTCTGATCTGCGTAGTGTTTCCGGATTTCGGCTGCTTCCACTCTGCGACGGCGGCGACCTTTAAGGGGTCCATACGAATTCTATCTCTTCCGACGATAAGACTGAGATATTTAACCTCGGTTTGATAGAACTCGCTCTTCTTCGTGTCTGCGTTTAATCCGACCTTGCAGAGCCTCTTTAACACTTTCTCGATGTGGTCCGTGTATTGCTCTCTCGTTCTATCTGTATAGATAAGGATGTCGTCCAGGTAAATTGACACGAACCGTTCTAACATGTCTATAAAGGTGTGGTTCATAAAGCGTTGCTATACTGCCAGCGCGTTAGTGAGTCCGAACGGCATTAACAGCCACTTGAAATTGCCTATACGCGTCGCGAACGTCGTAAGGTCTCCTGTCTGCCCTTCTTTATTCCTTAGTCGATGGAACGCTTAGCGGATGTCCAGCTTGCTGAACCACTTAGCCTTCGCTACCCGCTGTATAGTCTTATTAATTAGCGGCAGTGGATACACGTCTCTCTTAGTAACCTTATTAAGGCCTCGATAGTCTACGCAGAGTCGCAGACTACCCCCTGGTTTCCTTACGAAAAGAATCGGTAACGCATATTCCGCGGAGCTCGGCGTAATGAACTTCTTCGCTAGGTTTTTATAAATAAACACCTCTACTTGGTCCAGTTCGGCCGGCGACAGTCTCCTTAGGGGCTCGGTTCTTGGCAATGTAGCCCCCTCTTTCAACCTAATCTTATTGTCGTATTCCGGCCGGTGGAGCGGCAGGAGGTTGGAGTCTGCTTTTAAGAAGACATTAGCGTAACTATAGAGCTCGTTTGGCAGCACCTCTAGTGGATCTACCTCTTCTTCCGCTATTATCTTCTGATAGTCTTCGATGTCTTTTATTAAGATAGTGTAGATCTCAGTGTCCGGCGACTTCGCAAGGGTCGTTATTGCTTCTAAACTCATTATTCCGACTGTAACTAGGGGTTCGGAACGATCGGACGGAGCCTCTTTGGCGGACTCCGTGGCTTTCGGCTTGGCGGCGGCGGTGGTGTTGCCTAGGGTTTTGAACCCTATCGTGCCTTCGTCTACGTTAATAATGGCTTTCTAGTTCTTTATCTATTTCTGCCCTATAATAATGTCAAATCTTCCGATATCCATAATTCGGAACGTCGCTTCCGTAGTGCGACCAGCTAAGGTAGTCTTTAGCGGCACGTAGTGCGTAACGCTTTCCGTGTCTTGCCTGTTATATGCCGAAATCTTCGTCGGCGACGCCAGTTCCACTGGATAACCGTATCTATTTATTAGCTTCTAGACTAGCCGGTGGTGGATAGCTGCTCCGATAAGAGCTCTAGTATAGATAAAAGCTCTTAGCTAAAGTGGTTTGTTCGATCCGTTAAGGGGGTAGACAGTAATTAGAAGGATAATAGCCGTTTCCGTGTTTACTTCCACTGCAGCCGATAGCGGATCGCTGCAGCTATTGATGCTCTCTTTCGTCGACGTAGTTCGCGTTAATGCCCTGTTGTCTATACTGGATAGGGGGCCTATCCTTCTAGCTGGTCTTTTTCCAGGATTCGCAGGGGCACTCCACCGCCTACGCTATTAGTGTCGTTCGGGGCCGGTTTGATAGCTTGAATAGTCTTTCTCAGCGGTGGCGGCTGCTTCGTCGCTCGATATTCCTGCTTCTGCTGTGCCGTTGCTTGGCATCTCGTAGCGATATAGCCGGGTTTTCTACATGTATAGCAGGTGGGGACGAACGACGAACGCGGTGAATACGACGACTGTTAGGGGGTTCGTCGGAAAGGCGCAGGGGGTCGTGTTGTCTGCGCCGACGGCGACGGCTTCTGAACCGATTCGCGTGATTTCGCGTAAGCGCTTAAGTTTCTCCTAGTAACTCTCGCTCTATGCACGAAGCTCCTAAGGTCTTCGTCTTCTACAGACGCTATAGCTGCGGCCAGTTCAGAGTTTAGCTTCTGCCTTAATAGGTAAAGCTGCTTATCTTCCGCTACCTGGGCCCTAATCGCATATTTTCTAAACAAACCGTAGAATTCTTTAAACGTCTGCTGGGTCTGATTGATCTTGTCTAGCTGCTTACGGGCTGTCTTCTTTCGGAATAGATCTCCGAAGCGTTGATCTAGCGCTTTAATCGCTTCTTTAGCAGTTACCTCTTCTAGGTCCGCTACTAGCGAAAAAGCTTCTCCTTCCAACCGCGATTCCAGGTACGCCAAACTATCTCTGGCGCTGTTCGATGCGTAATCGCGGCTTATCTTATTCTTAATCTTCTTCTTAAACTCTTCCTAGTCTTTAGGGTCTCCGCTGATACGGGGTGGGTTGGCCTGTGTTATTACTATGCCTTGCTGTTAGGGGGCGCTGCCTGGCCCAGGTCCTGAACCCGACCTAAGCCGACTGTCGCCCCGAGGACTGCGACTTAGCAGCGCCAGCACGACCCCACCCTCCGTACGGAGCTACTGACAGGACCCTACTCCTGTACGGAGGGAGAACACCGCGGTCCTGCACAAAGGGGAGCTACTGCCCCTCGGATTAGGGGAAAGACCCCGCACTACCGTACAGAGAAGGTAACTCCCGATCCTCTGTACAGAGGGTGAAACTTGCACCCCTATATAGAGGGGAAATTGCTAGCTTAGCTTCGTAGATACGAATCGTACGGAGCAGACGACGAAGGAACTGCCTATTAGTTCCTTTATATAGATACCCGACCTTAAGTTTCTGAACTAAGATTCTTAAGCCCCTTACATTAGGAACTGATCTCACTGTCAGTAACCGCGGTAATAGAACAGAGATGGACGGCGACATCCCTATAGAACCTACGGCCATAGGGGGACATATGCACTGCGTATACGAGGAGCTGCTGGAAAGCAAGAGGCAGTTCGAACAACAAGTAAGCCACTAGGCTGCGATGATTTCCTAACAGGAACAGGAGCTACGACAGCTTAGGGCGTCCGATCGCGATCCGACTCCTACGACGACGACGAGCACAATAATCCACACCCCGACCCCCAAGAGCAAACTCCCCGACGTCTCTATATACGATGGTAAGGCTCCGGCCGAGTACCCCTCCTAGGCGGCTTAGATGCACTCTAAGCTCCTAGTCGACTTAGGAGCATACCCGACCGAGCTGGACAAGGTAGTCTACCTCTTTAGGAGATTAAAGGGCAGGGCGGCAGCACGGATTCTGCTGTACTACGAGACAGCTATTGCCAACCCGGCAATAGCTACGACGACGATGCTCTAGGCAGCTCTAGACAAGAGCTACAAGGACCCGGACCGCGAGAGCCGAGCACTCCTACGGGTTAATACGATAAAACAAGGACGCAAGACCGTACGAGAATTCCTCGCGGAATTTAACCAGACTTTGGCAGAAGCAGGGGGCCTCCAATAGGAAGACAGGATAAAGATTACCTCTTTAGAGGTAGGCCTCTCTAAGGAGATTATAACGGGGCTAGTGGGTGTAATGCGGCCAGCTACGTACGAGGAATTCTGTAACCTTCTTAGGATAGTCGATAACTAGCAACGCAGGCTAGGACGGATAGGCCGCGCTCCGGAGATAAGACAACCCCCCTAGCGACAGACAGACGCTATAGACTGGGAACCAACGACGACGAGGGTAGCGGCAGCAACCACCGTACGGCCAAGGGCCGCTACTAAAAAGGCGCAATAGGTAGACACGGCCACCCTTAACAAGAGACGAGCAGAAGGGAGCTGCTACCGGTGTAGCAAGATAGGCCACACTGTACAGAACTGCGGGCTTCTGCTAGCAGAGAGACCTGGTAGACGGCCGACCACTGCGAGAGTAGCAACTGCAGCGCCTTAACGAGAAGATCAGGTGTCCTATTCGGACGACGACGAGTCGGGAAAAGAGTAGCCTCTAAGCGAAGACTCTGCTAGAGGCAGGTGCGAGATAGACTGCCAAATTAAAGCATTACGTAGCCATCTTTCAAGAGCAATTATATAACGACGACGCCGTTTATCGTACGGCCGACGTTGAACGGGTCCGCAACGACGCGGACATTGATTAACACAGGATGTTTGGTGTATAGAGTAATCAGCGAAGACTTCGTACAGAGACATCGGATTAAGACGACCCCTACAGTACCTGTACGTATGCTGGGCATTACCGGGCGAGGACCGGACATTACCTATATAGTGAAAGTAACAATAGAGGTACAGGGACACTACAAGCAAGACTTATACCTCTATGTCGTACAGGACAAGTTAGGGTATAACCTAATACTAGGAAAGCCCTAGATAGAGCGCTAGAGGGGCAAGCTAGACGTCGGACGAGGACGGCTGTACCTAGCAGCAACGAAGCGGAGAATCCGGGACTAGGGGAGGCTCCCGCAAGGTAGCAATGCCAAGGCCGAAATTAACATAGCAACGGCGGACATTGAGAAGGCATTAGCACCTAAGGAGGCGACAAACCCCTGTACGAAGCTCCTAAGAGAGTATATAGGGTACCTGGACCTCTTTGAACCAAAGTCAGCCTCGAAGCTGCCACTATACCGAGGGGAAGGGATTAACTATAACATCCAGCTAGAACCCTGTCCGGATAGGGGCCTGCCGGAGGTACCGTACGGACCGCTGTACGGAATGTCCTCTAGAGAACTCTTAGTATTGCGCAAGACGCTAGACGACCTGCTTGCTAAAGGATTTATTCAGGCCAGTACGTCGTCTGCGGGAGCCCTAGTGCTGTTTGTCTATAAGGAGGGGAAGACCGGATTGCGCTTCTACGTAGACTACAGAGGCATTAACGCGATTACCAAGAAGGACCGGTACCCCCTACCCCTTATTAAGGAAACCCTCGGACGAATCAGCAAGTCGAAGTAGTTCACTAAGCTTAACGTAGTCTCGGCCTTCTACAAGATACGGATCAAGGAGGGCTGTAAATGGATAACGGCCTTCCGTACGAGATATAGTCTTTTTAAGTGGCTTGTTACCCCCTTCGGCCTTGCCAATGCACTAGCAACCTTCTAAAGGTACATTAACAAGTCCCTGCAGGGGTTATTAGACGACATCTGCTCGGTATACCTCGACGACACCCTAGTTTTTACAGACGGCACTTACGCAGATTACGTACGAGATGTTAAGAAGGTGCTGGACCGGCTGCAGCAGGCTGGCTTGTACCTCGACATCGACAAATGCGAATTCGGTGTCCAACGTACGAAATACCTAGGTTTTATTATCGAGGCAGGGAAGGGCATTAGCATAGATAGGAAGAAGATTGACGCTATTAAGCAATAGAAGCCGCCTACGAACGTCAAGGGCGTACGGGAATTTCTTAGGTTTGCCAACTTCTATCGCCAGTTTATACGGAACTACTCGGAGATCGTACGACCCCTAGTTAAGCTAACGCACAAAGACAAGCAGTTCAAATAGACGTACGAATGCGATAAGAGCTTTGACAAGCTAAAGGTACTCTTTACTACAGGACCAACGCTTGCCGCTTTCGACCTAGAGCGTACGACAATACTGGAAACTGACTCCTTAGGGTACTGCATTGGGGGTATCCTATTACAGGTAGGCTCGGACGGACTCCTACACCTATGCGCGTATTTCTCTAAGAAAAACTCCCTAGCTAAGTGCAACTACCCTATCTACAACAAAGAATTGCTGGCAGTCGTACAGTGTTGTAAAGCCTAGGATAGAGAACTCCGCTTAGTGCCCGAGTTCCTCGCCCTAACGGACTATAAGAACTTGGAATACTTTACTTAACCCCGGAAGCTGTCTAAGAGGCACGTACGATAGGCAATGTACCTAAGCCGTTTCAACATTAAACTCCAGTACTGCAAGGGTAAGGACAACAGCAGGGCCGATGCTCTGTCTAGACGGGACCAGGACATGCTAACGATGTACAAGGACGACCGGCCGAAGTTACGAACATTCCAGATGTTTAAAGGGGAGCCGGGCGGGGAGACTATCTGCCTAGCAGCGACACACCTATAGGAACCCTAACTGCAAGCATAGGAAGAAGCAGTAGAAAAGGACGAGGTATACTAAGGGGCCCGTACGGCGATCTAGGGAGGGCAACGAAAGCTCCTAGCCGAGCTCTACCTTAAGGTGTCGATAGCCGAGTGCTCGGTAGACGAGGAGAACAACCTAAGGTTCAGGAATCGGATATAGGTCCTGGAGGACGGGAAGCTCTGTACGAACCTGATACAACGGGCACATAACTCTGTAGCTACTAGGCACCTAGGGCGCGAGGAGACGTACAGCATTATTGCCTAGGACTACTACTGGCCGGCGATAGCGAAAGACATTCGCAGGTTCGTACAGAACTGCGATATGTACAGACGGACGAAGCCCTAGCGCGAGCTAAAACACAGGCTGCTGAAGCCCCTGCCGATACCGGACCGTCCCTAGCAAGATCTGACTGTAGACTTTATTACTAACCTCCCTAAGAGCAACGGACGGCAAAACATTATAGTAGTTACAGACAAGCTAACGAAGGGGGTAATACTAGAGGGGATGGACTCTATTACAGCTAAAGATACTGCCTGGGCCTTTATCCGGACGATGTTCAGCAAGTACGGTTTCCCTAGGTCCATTGTATTAGACCGGGGGACGCAGTTTACAAGCCAGCTCTGGGCACGGATCTGCCAGTTGCTGAAGGTAGAGCGTCGCCTATCAACCGCATAGCACCCGCAGACGGACAGGGCGACGGAGAGGGTTAATTCAACCTTGGAAGCGTACCTCCGAGCGTATGTCGACTATAACTAGACGAACTGGAACTGCCTCCTCCTAATAGCGGAGCTGGCTATTAACAGCCGTACGGCCAATGCTACAGGACTGTCCCCCTTCTTTACGACCTATAGATATAACTATTCCCCGCTCCTACCGACCCTAAGTAGTAACACCCTGCGCCCTGTACGATCCCTAATCTAGCAAGGAGAGGCTATTGTACAGACGATTACGAACGCCTACCAATAGGCAAAGGCGAGCCTAGCTATAGCTTAGCAGAATGCGGAAGAGCAGGCGAACAAGGGACGACAGGCTGCATTAAGGTACGAGGCAGGGGACGAGGTCTGGCTAAACCAGCGGAACATCCGTACAGACCGGCTAAGCAAGAAGCTAGATTAGAGGAACAGGAAGTTTACGGTAATCCGACCGGTAGGGACACACACTGTACGACTGAACACCCCCCTAGGGATTTACCTAGTCTTCTACGTAGACCTCGTACGACCGGCGAACACGGACCCCCTACTGCACTAGACGACTAACGACGCGCGCCTACCCGCAATTATTACCGACGGCCAGGAAGAGTATAAAGTAGAGGGGATTATTAAGAGTCGGAAGAAGCGGAGGAAGGTAGAGTACTTAGTAAAATGGAGAGGATAGGCAGAGCCTATATAGGAACTGTACGAGGCTCTGCAGGAAACAACTGCGCTGGACAGATAGGAGGAGAACTATCCCCCTGCCTAGTAACAGTAACACTGCGTCGTATAGCGGAAGGGGGCACGATCTACCCTAAGGACAGGGTAGCCGCAGACAGACCTAGGTTGTCAAAGGATCGAACACTACGACGTAGGACACTACGAGGCCCTACTAACACAATATCGTACGACACTGTACGGGATAAGGGCTGGAAGGAAGGAACAGCCAAGGGACAAATAGGAGGGGGAGTAGAAATAAGACGAGCTAAGAGGGACACTGTCCGAAATTTCTTACACTATTTGGGGGGGGGGGGGGGGGTAGCTCACTGGCCACTACCCCCCCTAGGGACCAGAACTACCTACTTATTATCTGACACCTCTACTACCTCGGGCCCGGCCGGGCCCCCACCCCCACTAGGGCCAGCCCCAGGAAGCAGAAGCACCCCCCTACCCCAACGTACCTCCCCCAGACGGCGGAAGGGGCAGTAGAAGGAGCTATCCTTCCACTTATACGAGGCATACATCCCCGCTGTTGCGACGGTGGAAAGAGGTAGGACAGATTGATGGGGTGGACCCTGGAATTTCGGTTCGGCCCGTCCGGGCCGAACCGGGCCTTGGCACCACCACCATCAAAGCCCACCACCACCACCACATAGATTCCTTTCCCTCTTCAGTTCGAGATATAGTTATCAAAAAGGCCGTATTGAATTATATCTGCGTGCCCGGATCATTATATCTCGAACTCACTCTCCACAACAACCCCGCGCTGCGCGAAAGGGCCCGTCGAATTATCCGGAAACCCGAATAACGCACGCGTACCACACCAACAACAACAACAACCCCCAAGGCACCGTAAGAAGATAGAAGGCTTCTCAGCGGTAGAGAGCGGCGTCACAGGCCGCAGCGGCAAGAGAAAGAGCGACAGACCGAGAGATAGACGTACCAGCATTCTCGACGATGGAATGACCTATAAAGGCCTTACGGAAGAAGAGGTAAATGAAGCAAGAAAGGGCATAGAGGGCTATGCCGAACTGTATAGACGCACGCCGGACGAGATAGGAGAATATCTCACAGAGCATAGAGCTGAGAAGGTGTTTGACACCATCACCTTTATAGAAAAGAAGTTCTATAGGAGCATGGAAGAAAACAGACAGTTAAGGGAGGAAATAGAGACGGTAAGGGCCGAAAAGGAATCGGCAGAGACTATCGTCGAAGTGTTGGAACACCAAGCGGCGAATCGAATGGCGCAGCTAAAGGCGCTGAAGGATCAACTGGCTGATATAGAAGCAGCGAGATCGTCGCCGCCACCGCGGCGAGAAACCCAAGCGGAAACCGCCTCGCCGGCGGCCTACAGTCAAGGTGGCACGTTGATGACGTTATTGCCGGACCCACCGGCATTCAAGAGCGGAGACCCCGAAGACTGGGAAGAATTTAAGAAGAAGATCAAGAATAAGATAAGCCGCGATTAAGCATCGAACAGCGCCGGAGATAGGTTGGCGTACCTGGAATCGCGGTTAGAAGGCGAAGCTTTTTCGCTAGTGGCGGACCTGGAAGAGGTGACCGCTAAAGAAGCGATCAAAGCGTTAGATCAACGCTTCGGAGACCCCTTCAGAAAGAAGACAGCCCGTAAGCAGCTGGATAAGATCAACCAGAACCGGCAGACATTCGAGGAGTTCTACGGATTGTTCAGAAAATATGCTATTAGAGCGAGGGTGGCGGAAGATGAGCAGCTCCACCTACTGAGACAGAAACTGAGCCCTAAGCTCGCGGCAGCCATGGCCTCGGTGGAAGATGAAGACCTCGAGGGCTTCGTCTATAGAGCGAGAGTCACAGGGAGAAACTTGAACGCCTACGCGAAAGCACGAGAATCGACTCAGAAGCCGCCGTCGCAGGGAACCAAAGCCCCTGCGCCTTTCCGACGAGCACCCCAGCAGCCATCGTATCAGTCACAGCGCTCGTCGTTCATCCCCACCTGCTATGCGTATAGAAAGCCTGGCCACATCGCCACGAGATGTCAAGCGTCGGATAAGCAGAAGCAGGAGTATCGAGCAACGAAGCAGCCGCAGCCGCAGAGAAAGGCTATTCAAGCCATCGAGTCGACGCCGAACGATGCTGACAGCGTAGACGGCGGCGTGCAGTTAAGGATTATGGGAAAAGACCAGCTGGACGGATAGGCCCCCTATCCAGCGCTGACAATAGGGCACCAAATCGAAGCGAACCGCCACGAGGAGAAAGTATCAACAGCTGCAGCGATCCGCTCTCGGCAGCGGTGGAAGTGAATACGGAAACAGCTATTATCCTTCCAATCACTGTCCACCCCCTTGACGGATCGAGCAAGCCGCTTTAGCTGAAAGCTTTTATCGACACCGGAGCTCTCATCGGCGCGGCGATCCATCACCGACTGGTTAGGAAGCTGATAAATGGATACGGTTATCCAGTGGAACTGGCGTCGCCGACGCGAATCTCGGCATATAACGGACAAGACACGGAAAGCGTCACGCACTATGTGCCATTAAGGACTACGCTAGCTGGTCGAACCACGGAAGCGACGTTCCGGATTATGGATATCGGAAGGTTTGACATCATTATAGGGCAGAAATAGATGAAGAACCAGAAAGCCATCGTTGACGTAGATAAAGGAACGATTAGGTTCAAAACCCTGGGTGGCGGAGCAGGGACTATCGGAAAGGTCGCCACCGTCGCCGCTAAGCCGAAAGCTACGGAGTCCGCAAGAGAGGCTCCGTCCGATCGTTCCGAACCCCCGGTTACCGTCGGAATGATAAGTTCAGAAGCTATAACGACCCTCGCGAAGTCGCCGGACAACGAGATCTACGCCATCTCGATGAAAGACATCGAAGACTACAGAAAGATGATAGCGGAAGAAGAAGTGGATCCGCTAGAGGTGCTACCGAAAGAACTCTATGGTTACGCTGACGTCTTCTCAAAGGCCGATTCCAACCTCCTGCCGCTCTATCGACCGGAATATAACAACAAGATCCGGCTGAAAGAAGGAGCCGCGCTGCCGAGAACCGAGCCCCTAAGACGACTGTCGCCGGCGGAACTGGACCAGGTAGAGGTGTTTGTTCGCGAAAATCTGGCGAAGAAGTTCATTACGCCGAGTTCGGCCGAATATGCGTTACCGATTCTTTTCGTAAGGAAACCAGGGGGTGGTCTGCGACTCTACGTGGATTATCGAGGCCTTAACGAGGTCACCAAGAGAGACGTATACCCGCTGCCGCTGATCGACGAGACCATCCAGCGCGTAGCAAAGGCTAAGTGGTTTAGCAAGCTGGACATCCGCCAAGCGTTCCATCGATTGAGAAACGAGGAAGGACAAACGGAAGATCTCACGACGTTCGCGACGCGTATAGGCAATTTCAAGTGGTTGGTAATGCCTTTCGGACTCACCAACGCGCCGGCAGTGTGGCAACGCTTCATAAACCACACGTTTATGGACATGTTGGAACGGTTCGTGTCCATTTACTTGGACGACATCCTCATCTACACCGAAGGAACGAGAGAACAGCACACGGACCACATCAAGAAGGTGCTGACCAGGCTCCGCGAGGTCGGATTAAACGCGGACACGAAAAAGAGCGAGTTTTATCAGACTGAAGTTAAATATCTCGGTCTGATCGTCGGAAGAGATGGAATTCGTATGGACCCCTCAAAGGTCGCCGCCGTCGCGGAGTGGAAGCAGCCGAAATCCGGAAACACTACGCAAATCAGAGCGTTTCTCGGATTCTGCAGTTACTACCGACGGTTCATTAAGGACTTCAGCAAGATAGCGAGACCCCTGAACGAGGCGCTGAAGAAGGAGGCCGCTGGCCTATGGAATGAGAGGTGCACGGAAGCCTTTAACCGGCTAAAAGAAGCAGTGGCCTCCGCACCAGTGCTGGCGCACTTCCGGCCAGAAAAGACGATCTATGTGGAAACGGACGCTTCCGACACGGTGACGGCCGGAGTCCTTTCTCAATATAGTGACGACGAAACCCTCCATCCAGTCGCCTTCTTCAGCAAGTTAATGAGCGAAGCTGAGCGGAACTACGCGATATACGATAAAGAGCTGCTAGCGATTATTCAGGCTTTCGAGGAGTGGAAACCGGAGCTTATGGCTAGAAAGAGCACGGTCCAGGTTCTTACGGACCACCAGTCACTGACCTACTTTATAAAGACGCAGAAGCTCTTACGTCGTCAAGCACGGTGGGCTACCTACTTATCAGGGTTCGACTTCAAGATCACATATCGACCCGGAGCTCAAAACGGAAAGGCTGACGCGCTGACGAGACGAGAAGGGAAAGCCAGCCGCGTAAAGGAAGATCCGAATATGTTCCAGAAGGTGTTAACCGAGCGAATAGTAGACGCAGAGGTGTTGAAAGAGGTAGGGGTCTGCGCAGTGGAACCGGCCCCTAAGGAAGAGACGCTCTACGAGAAGGTGGAACGGCTCAATCAACAACAGAAGCTCGGCAAAACCGGTTTAGGGAAGCTGATAGTTCCAGAAGAACTAATCACTGAGGTCATCCAACTAGTCCACGGCTCCGTAGATGTAGGCTACGTAGGCGCGAAGAAAACGATGCAGGCGATGAGAACGACCTACTGGTTTCCGCGGATCTATAAGCGGATTTACCGGTTTATCGCCAACTGCCACGTGTGCAGAGCCGCGAAGCCACGTTACGGTCTTCCGGCCGGTCTGCTGAAGCCACTTCCGATCCCCGAGAAACCGTAGCAACATATCACGATGGACTTCGTAACCGGCCTGCCGAATTCGGATGGATATGACGCCACGCTCAATGTGGTGGATCGGCTGAGCAAAGAACGCCACTTCATCCCCTGTCGAGCTAAAGACGAAGGAACCACTGCAGAAGAAACGGCGAGAATGCTGATCCAACACGTGTGGAAGCACTATGGACTGCCGGACACTATCACTACGGATAGAGGCCCTTAATTTACTGCTGACGTGTGGAAAGCTATCAATCAAGCTCTCGGAATCCATAGAAAGCTCAGCACCGCCGCTCACCCCCAAACGGACGGCCAGTCCGAAGTGGCTAACCGTAAGATAGAGCGATATCTGCGAACCTTCTGCAGCTACCATCAAGAAAAGTGGGTCGAGATGTTGCCAATGGCCGAATTCTGCGCAAACTCGACATAGTCGGAGGCAACGTCGCTGGCGCCGTTCGAGATAACGCACGGCTATCTTCCGAGAATAAGCTTTCAGCCGCCGAGCGACGCCGATTCGCAGGGGCTTTCCACCGCTACGTCGTCAAAGAGGGTAGCCGCAGCGACGGCAGAAGCGCTACGATATCAGATGGAAGAAGCGATCAAGGTGGCGAAAGAAGCGATGGAATTGGCTCAGAAGAAGATAGTGACTCGAGCCAATAGAAAGCGGTTACCGATAGAATTCGAGGAAGGTCAAAAGGTATGGCTCAACACGAGAAACCTAAGGCTGAAAGGGAACGCGAAGCTCAACCTACGCCACGTAGGTCCGTTCAAAATAATAGAAAAGAGGTCGCCGGTGACCTATCGACTCGAGCTGCCGAAGTCGTTCCGGATCCACGATGTTTTCCATTCAGATCTGCTGAGCCTGGACCCTGAGGACGGCCTTCCGGAACAGGGGTTCGCTGAACCCCCACCAGTTGAGATGGACGGTGATGAAGAAGAGTAGGAGGTAGAAGATGTGGTGGACGTAAAGGAGATAAGGGGGTCCATCAAAGCGAGGATCTCGTAGAAAGGGTGGCCAGAAGACTACGAATGGTATCCGATCGAGAACCTCCGGAATTCGGCGGAGCTGCTAAGAGAATTTTACGCGCGGAATCCGACGAAGCCGAAGCCGGAATGGCTCTGATGCCGATCCTTACGGAAGAAGAAGAAAGCAGCGTCCGCTCCACCGGCACGGAAGCCGATGAAAACGATCGCTGCTCAGATCGTAGAGGGACAGCGAGCGCCGCACGTGCAGCGCAGGCAGCTCGCCGACGCCGCGACGTGCCAGCGCCGCCGCCCCCCTGCGATGGAGTGCTGACTTCGGTAGAGAAAGAAAAGAAGAAGAAACGGAGCTGCGGACGGATCTATATAGACCTCCGAGACAACGCACAGACCGCCCAGACCGCAGCTCAGAAGACCCACGGCTCAGATCAGATGGCACGGATCAGATGGCGTCGATCACATAAACGACCAAGTAAAGGACTTCGGAAGCCGATAACGTAAAAGGTTGAGAAAGAGATGAAGAGGACGTTGTTTTTGGCAAAAGACGGAAGAGGTGACGTCAACGTTGAAAGGGATTTTCAAAAAAAAAAAAAAAAAAAAAAAAACACAGTAGGAGTTTTTAGGATGGATGGCATGACTAAGCGGTCGAGGGCGACCGCTGGTGAGGGAGGGGGGTAGTGTTGCGACGGTGGAAAGAGGTGGGACAGATTAATGGGGTGGACCCTGGAATTTCGGTTCGGCCCGTCCGGGCCGAACCGGGCCTTGGCACCACCACCATCAAAGCCCACTACCACCACCACATAGATTCCTTTCCCTCTTCAGTTCGAGATATAGTTATCAAAAAGGCCGTATTGAATCATATCTGCGTGCCCGGATCACCCGCCTAGAAACCTAGGAGGCGGTATAGGCCAAGTGTAGGCTAGGGGGAGTTAGGGCAGGGGGCATAAAGCTGGCCCCAGGTAGCAATAAGGAGGGCGTTAACGTACGACGGGCGGGCCGTAGCCACCCGCTGTAGTATAACCTGGGCGGAGTCACACTAGAAGGCGTAGAAGGGGAGCCCGGCTGCATCCTGCTGCTCGCGAGTGTAGCACCTAGAACGTTAGCTAAGACTGTACAGAAGATGAGAATCTGTACGAACCGGAAGCGCAGCTGCTGGTTAAGTTAAGGGTCCTACTGTACGAGCTCGAAGTAGGGGGGGGACCCCAGCCAGACGAGGGGGCGTAGCGGGGCCAGCAACGACGAGGGAAGCACTGGACGGGGCGGACGACATAGTGGCTAGTAGTAGATAGTAGCTAGTAGTAGTTAGTAGCTAGTTAGTAGTTGGTAGTTAGCGGTTGGTAGATAGTAGCGGATAGTAGTATACGGTGTATAGGGAGAAGAGAAGGGGGAAGGGAAGAAGAGAGAGAGGGATTAAGCAGACTGCCTGCTATAGGGGACAGTGCCTGCCAGAGGGGGAGTAGCAAGCAGGGCAGCTGCTGCAAACAAGTAAAATAGCAAGAGGCAACCGCGACCTAGGGGGAAGCGACGATAGACGACGACTCGGACGACCTAAAAAAAAATAGGAAGCCGCGACCTGCTAAAGGGACGGCGGGAGCTAGGTAGTGTAAGCACGCCGCCGTACAGAAGAAACACTACAAGAAGGGGAGGGGGGGGGTATTGTTAGGGGGCGCCGCCTGGCCCAGGTCCTGAACCCGACCTAAGCCGACCGTCGCCCTAAGGACTGCGACTTAGCGGCGCCAGCACGACCCTACCCTCCGTACGGAGCTACCGACAGGACCCTACTCCCGTACAGAGGGAGAACACCGCAGTCCTGCACAAAGGGGAGCTACTGCCCCTTAGATTAGGGGAAAGACCCCGCACTACTATACAGAGAAGGTAACTCCCGATCCTCTGTACGGAGGGTGAAACTTGCACCCCTACACAGAGGGGAAATTGCTAGCTTGGCTTCGTAGATACAAATCGTACGGAGCAGACGACGAAGGAACTGCCTATTAGTTCCTTTATATAGATACCCGACCTCAAGTTTCTAAACCAAGATTCTTGAGCCCCTTACACTTGCCAAGGTTTATATATCTGGTACACATTGGTCAAGTCACTTCCGAGTTACTTGACCAGTCCCTTTTGGCTCAAGTGTACTGCGTTATATCACTTAACTCGGAAGTGACTGCTGAAAGTGTACGATAAAAGGCCCGGGTTCAATTCCTAGGGGGCGCATCTTTTAACTAGCGAGTGGAAGCAGCGTTAACGTATGTCCGTTTGTCCACTACTCTGTACAGAATAAGGCAGACCCGGTAAAGGTCCAGCTAGCTGTGTGCAGACCTGCCGGGGGGGGGGTTGATTGCGTATGCGGCATAGGGGGGCTGTGCAAATCGCATACGTAGCCTGTAAGTAAGCGCAGCTTACGAGGTCGTAAGCCTGTAGTGTAGGGGGTAGTGATACGGGGTGGGTTGGCCCGTATTATTACTATGCCTTGCTAAGGTTCATATATCTGGTACACATTGGTCAAGTCACTTCCGAGTTACTTGACCAGTCCCTTTTGGCTCAAGTGTACTGCGTTACATCATCCGCCTCTAAACGCCAGTAGGTCCGGCAATAATGTTATCGAAGTGCCACCTTAACTATAGGCCGCCGGTAAGGCGGTCTCTGCTGGTTCTTCTCGATGCGGTGGCGGCGACGACATCGCTGCTTCTATGTTAGCTAGTTGGTCCTTTAGCGCCTTTAGTTGCGCTAGCCTATTCGCCGCCTGGTTCTCTAACACGTCGATAATGGTTTCTGCCGATTCCTTCTCTGCCCTTACCGTCTCTACTTCCTCCCTTAACTGTCTGTTTTCTTCTACGTTCCTATAGAACCTCTTTTCTATAAAGGTAATAATGTCAAACACCTTCTTAGCTCTGTGCTCTGTAAGATATTCTCCTATCTTATCCAGCGTGCGTCCGTACAGTTCGGCGTAGCCCTCTATGCCCTTTCTTGCTTTATCTACCTCTTCTTCTGTAAGGCCTTTATTGGTCGTTCCGTTGTCAAGAATGCTGGTACGCCTATCTCTCAGTCTGTCAGTCTTTCTCTTTCCGCTGCAGCCTATAACGCTGCCCTCTACCGCTAAGAAGCCTTCCATCTTCTTACGGTGCCTTAGGTGTTGTTGGTGTGTAGTGCGCGTGCGTTATTCGGGTTTCTGGATAGTTCGACGGGCCCTTTCGCGCAGCGCAGGGTTGGTGTAGAGAGTGAGTTCGAGATATAATAATCCGGGCACGCAGATATGATTCAATACGGCCTTTTTGATGACTATATCTCGAACTAAGGAGGGAAAGGAGTCTATGTAGTGGTGGTAGTAGGCTTTGATAGTGGTGGTACCAAGGCCCGGCTCGGCCCGGTCGGGCCGAGCCGAAATCCAGGGTCCACCCTATCAATCTGTCCCACCTCTTTCCACTGCTGCAACATTTAGAGGCAGAGATCCTAAGGATTGGGAAGCATTTAAGAAGAAGATAAAGAACAAGATAGATCGAGACTATGCCAGAAACAGTGCCAGAGATAGATTGGCCTACCTAGAGTCGCAATTAGAAGGAGAAGCTTTTTCGCTAGTAGCGGACCTAGAAGAGGTAACCGCCGAGGAAGCGATTAAAGCACTAGATCAACGCTTCGGAGACCCCTTCTGAAAGAAGACGGTACGTAAGCAGCTGGACAAGATCAACCAGAACCGACAGACGTTTAAGGAGTTCTACAGATTGTTCAGAAAATATGCGATTAGGGCCCGAGTAGCGGAAGATAAGCAGCTCCACCTGCTAAGACAGAAGCTGAACCCTGAACTGGCCTTAGCTATAGCCTTAGTGGAAGATAAGGACCTTAAGAGCTTCGTGCACCGAGCGAGAGTTACTGCGAGAAACCTAAGCGCTTATGCGAAATTACGCGAATCGACCTAGAAGCCGTCGATAACGCAGGCAACGCGACCCCCTGCACCTTTCCAGAGAGCGCCTCTGCAGCTATATTACCAGTCACCGCGTTCGTCGTTCGTCCCCACCTGTTACGCGTATAGAAAGCCTGGCTATATAGCTACGAAATGCTAAGCTACGGCCTAACAGAAGCAGGAGTATCGTGTTATAAAGCAGCCGCAGCCGCAGCCGCCGAGAAAGACTATACAAGCTATAGAGCCGGCTCCGAACGACACGACAGTGTAAATAGTGGAGTGCTACTAAGAATCCTAGGAAAAGACCAGCTGGACGGATAGGCCCCCTATCCAGCATAGACAACAGGGCACTAACACGAACTACGTTAACGAAAGGAAGCATTAACAGCTGCAGCGATCCGCTCTTAGCGGCAGTAGAAGTAAACACGGAAACAGCTATTATCCTTCTAATTACTGTCCACCCCCTCAATAGATCGAACAAACCACTTTAGCTAAAAGCTTTTGTCGACACAGGGGCCCTTATCGAAGCGGCGATCCATTATCGATTGGTTTAAAAGCTAATAAAAGGATATAGCTATCTAGTAGAGCTAGCATCGCCGACACGGATTTCGGCATACAACGGACAAGACACGGAGAGTGTTACGCACTATGTGCTATTAAAGACCACCTTAGCAGGTCGAACTACGGAGGCGACGTTCCGAAATATAGATATTGGAAGATTTGACATTATTATAGGGCAGAAATAGATAAAGAACCAGGGAGCAATTATTAACGTAGGCGAAGGCACACTCAGATTCAGAACACTATATAGCGGCTCCGCCGCCGTCAAATCAGTCACCGAATCGGTCACAGTAGCCAACGCCAAACCGAACGTTACGACTGTCGAAGTGGCTCCGATAGATCGGCCTGACCCTTAAGACACGATCGGAATGATAAGTTCAGAAGCTCTAACGACCCTCGCGAGGTCGCCAGACAACGAGATTTACGCTATCTTAATAAAAGACATCGAAGACTACTAGAAGATAATAGCGGAAGAAGAAGTGGATCCCCTAGAGGGGTTACCGAAAGAACTCTACGGCTACACTAATGTGTTCTCAAAAGCAGACTCCAACCTACTGCCGCTCTACCAACCGGAATACGACAATAAGATCCGGTTAAAAGAAGGAGCCGCACTGCCGAGAACCGAGCCCTTAAGAAGACTGTCGCCAGCGGAGCTGGACTAGGTAGAAGTGTTTGTCTAAGAAAACCTGGCGAAGAAGTTCATTATGCCAAGCTCTACAGAATATGCGTTACCAATTCTTTTCGTACGGAAACCTAGAGGCAGTCTCCGACTGTGTGTGGATTACCGAGGCCTTAATAAGGTCACCAAGAGAGATGTGTATCCGCTGCCGCTAATAGACGAGACTATACAACGAGTAGCTAAGGCTAAGTAGTTTAACAAGCTGGATATTCGCCAAGCGTTCTATCAGTTAAGGAACGAGGAAGGACAAACGGAAGACCTTACGACATTCGCTACGCGTATAGGTAATTTCAAGTAGCTAGTAATGCCTTTCGGACTCACTAACGCGCCGGCTGTATAGCAACGCTTTATAAACTACACTTTTATAGACATGCTGGAACAGTTCGTTTTAATCTACTTAGACGACATTCTTATCTACACTAAGGGAACGAGAGAGCAACATACGGACTATATTAAGAGGGTGTTAAAGAGACTCTGCGAGGTCGGATTGAACGCAGACACAAAGAAGAGCGAGTTCTACTAGACCGAAGTCAAATACCTCGGCCTTATCGTCGGAAGAGAAGGAATTCGGATAGACCTATCGAAAGTGGCCACTGTCGCGGAATAGAAGCAACCGACATCCGGAAACACTACGCAAATCAGAGCGTTTCTCGGATTCTGCAGCTACTATCGACGGTTTATCAAGGACTTTAGCAAGATAGCAAGACTACTGAATAAGGCGTTAAAGAAGGAGGCCGCTAGCCTATAGAATAAGAAGTGCACAGAAGCCTTTAATTAGCTAAAAGAGGCAGTGGCATTGGCGCCGGTACTAGCGCACTTCCGACCGGAAAAGACGATCTACGTAGAGACAGACGCTTCCGACACAGTAACAGCAGGGGTCCTTTCTGTTGCGGCAGTGGAAAGAGGTGGGACAGATTAATAGGGTAGACCCTAGATTTCGGCTCGGCCCCTTTCGGGATTTAGGTTCTGGAACGGACCGAGCCGGGCCTTGGCACCACTACCTCCACGGAAGCCCACCACTACCACTACATAGATTCCTTTCCCTCCTTAGTTTGAGATATAGTTATTAAAACAGCCGTATTGAACCTTATCTGCGCGCTCGGATTACTATATCTCAAACTCACTCTCTACACCAACCCCGCGCTACGCGAAAGGGCCCGTCGAACTATCCGGAAACCCGAATAACGCACGCGCACCCACACACATACACCAAAACAACAACCCCTAAAGGCACTGTAAGAAGATGGAAGGCTTCTTAGCAGTAGAGAGCGGCGTAACAGGCCGCCGCGGAAAGAGAAAGACTAACAGAGCGAGTAGGCGCTCCAGTGTTATTAATAATAAGATTATTATTAGCGGTTTTACAGCAGAAGAGACCGCAGAGATTAAGGAACGAATAAGCGAATACAAGAAGATCCACGACTGGACGATCGAGGAACTGGAAGACTATGTAAACGAGAATAGGATAGGAAAGGTCTACGATAGTATAGACCTTATTAAGACGCTGTTCTACAGAACACTAGAAGAAAACAGACAACTAAGAGAAGAAACTAAAGCAGTAAGGGCCGAGAAGGAATCGGCAGAAACTATTATCGACGTGTTAGAAAACCAGGCGGCGAACCGATTGGCGCAGCTAAAGGCGCTAAAGCATTAAATAGCTGATATAGAAGCAGCGAAGTCGCCGCCACCGCAGCGAGAAGCCCATGCAGAGACCGCCTTACTGGCGGCCTATAGTCAAGGTAGCACTACGATGACGCCACTGCCGGACCTACTTGCTTTCGGTAGCGGAGACCCTAAAGCGTAGGAGGCATTTAAGAAGAAGATCAAGAATAAGATAAGCCGCGATTACGCATTAAGCAGCGAAGAGGATAGACTAGCGTACCTAGAATCGCGATTAGAAGGCAAAGCTTTTTCGCTAGTGGCGGACCTGGAAGAAGTGACCGCCGACGACGCTATTAAGGCGCTGGACTAGCGTTTCGGAGACCCCTTCCAGAAGAAGACGGCCCGCGAACAACTAGACAAGATTAACCAGAACCAGCAGACGTTCGAGGAGTTCTACGGATTGTTCAGAAAATATGCTATTAGAGCGAGAGTAGCTAAGGATAAGCAGCTACACTTACTAAGACAGAAACTGAGCCCTGAGCTCGCTGCGGCTATAGCGTTGGTAGAAGACGAAGACCTTTAGAGCTTCGTGCACTAGGCGAGAGTTACCGCTAGAAACTTGAACGCGTACGGAAAACCGACGACGCGTAAACTGATTCAGAAGCCGTCGCCGTCGGCGCAGCCGACGAGAGCCCCTGCGCGTTTCCGACAATGCCCCCAGCAGCCACAGTATTAGTTACAGCGTCCGTCGTTCGTCCCTACCTGCTACGCGTATAGAAAGCCTAGCTATATCGCTACGAGATGCCAAGCAACGGCCTAGCAGAAGCAGGAGTATTGTGTTATAAAGCAGCCGCAGACACCGAGAAAGACTATACAAGCTATAGAGTCGACTCCAAACTACACTAACAGCGTAGACAGAGGGGGGTGCAGTTAAGAATTATAGGAAAAGACCAGCTGGACGGATAGGCCCCCTACCTAGCATTGACAATAGGGCACCGAATCGAAGCGAATCGCTACGAGAAGAAAGCATTAACAGCTGCAGCGACCCGCTCTCGGCAGCCGTAGAAGTGAATACGGAAACGGCGATTATCTTTCCTATTACGATCCACCCTGTCGAGAAGTCGCGTAGACCCCTCTAGCTGAAAGCATTTATTGATACTGGAGCCCTTATCGGAGCGGCGATCCACCACCGACTAGTTCAGAAACTGATAAAAGGATATAGCTATTCAGTAGAGCTAGCGTCGCCGACGCGGATTTCGGGGTATAACGGACGAGACACGGAAAGCGTTACGCACTACGTGCCGCTAAAGACTACCCTAGCTAGTCGCACTACGGAAGTGACGTTCCGAATTATAGATATCGGAAGGTTTGACATTATTATAGGGCAGAAATAGATAAAGAACCAGAAAGCCATTATCGACATAGATAAAGGAACGATCAGATTCAAAACCAAGGGTAGCGGAGCAGGGACCGTCGGAACGGCCGCTAGCGCCACCGCCGCCGCCGAGCCGAAAGCCACGAAGTCCGCGAAAGAGGCTCCGTCCGATCGTTCCGAACCCCCGGTTACCGTCAGAATAATGAGTTCAGAAGCTATAACGACCCTCGCGAAGTTGCCGGACAATAAGATTTACACTATCTCTATAAAGGACATCGAGGACTACAGGAAGATAATAGCGGAAGATAAGGTAGAACCGCTGGAGGTGTTGCCAAACGAGCTCTACGGTTATGCTAACGTGTTTTCAAAAGCCGACTCCAACCTATTGCCGCTCTATCGACCGGAATATAACAACAAGATCCGACTGAAAGAGGGGGCTACGCTGCTAAGGACCGAGCCCCTAAGATGACTGTCGCTGGCGGAACTGGACTAGGTAGAGGTGTTCGTTCGCGAAAATCTAGCGAAGAAGTTTATTACGCCGAGCTCTGCCGAATACGCGTCGCCGATTCTTTTCGTAAGGAAACTAGGGGGTGGTCTGCGACTCTGCGTAGACTATCGAGGCCTTAACGAGGTCACTAAGAGAGACGTATATCCACTGCTGCCAATAGATAAGACTATACAGCGCGTAGCAAAGGCTAGGTAGTTCAGCAAGCTGGACATCTACTAAGCGTTCTATCGACTAAGGAACGAAGAAGGGCAGACAGAAGACCTTACGACGTTCGCGACGCATATAGGCAACTTCAAGTAGCTGGTAATGCCTTTCGGACTCACTAACGCGCCGGCGGTATAGCAACACTTTATAAACCACACCTTTATAGACATGCTGGAACGGTTCGTGTCTATCTATTTGGACGACATTCTTATCTATACGGATAGAACGAGAGATTAGCACACGGACTACATAGAGAGGGTGCTGAAAAGACTTAGAGAGGTCGGATTAAATGCGGACACGAAAAAGAGCGAGTTTTATCAGACTAAGGTCAAATACCTCGGTCTTATCGTCGGAAGAGAAGGGATCCGGATAGACCCCTTAAAGGTCGCCGCCGTAGCGGAATGGAAGCAACCGAAATCCGGAAACACTACACAGATCAGGGCGTTTTTCGGATTCTGCAGCTACTATCGACAGTTTATTAAGGACTTTAGCAAGATAGCGAGACCCCTAAACGAGGCGCTAAAGAAAGAGGCCGCCGGCCTATTGACCGGGAGGTGCACGGAAGCCTTTAACCGGCTAAAAGAAGCAGTGGCCTCGGCGCCGGTTTCTAGCGCACTTCCGACTGGAAAAGACGATCTATGTAGAAACGGACGCTTCCGATACAGTAACGGCAGGGGTCCTTTCTTAATACGGAAACGATGAAACCCTTTATCTAGTGGCTTTCTTCAGCAAGTCCATAACGGAGGCCGAGCGGAACTACGCTATCTACAATAAGGAGCTGCTAGCGATTATTCAGGCTTTTAAGGGGTGGAAACTGGAACTTATAGCTAGAAAGAGCACGGTTCAGGTCCTTACGGACCACCAATCGCTAGTCTACTTTATAAAGACGCAGAAGCTCTTACGTTGTCAAGCTCGGTAGGCCGCCTACTTATTAGGGTTCGATTTTAAGATTACCTATCGACCAGGGGCTCAAAACGGAAAGGCTAACGCACTAACGCGAAGAGAAGGGAAGACGAGCCGCGTAAAGGAAGATCCGAACATGTTTCAGAAGGTGCTGACCGAACGGATAGTAGATGTCGAGGTGTTAAAGGAAGCGGGGATCTGCGCGGCCGAACTACAGACCGAAACGGAACCGATAGAGCCGGCCCCTAAGGAAGAAACTCTCTACGAAAAGGTAGAGCAGCTTAACTAGCAACAGAAGCTCGGCAGAACAGGCTCAGGAAAGCTAATAGTTCCGGAAGAACTAGTTACGAAGGTTATTCAATTGGTCTACAACTCTATAGACGTTGGCTACGCTGGAGCGAAGAAAACGATGCAGGCTGTAAGAACGATCTACTGGTTTCCGCGGATTTACGAGCGGATCCACCGGTTTATCGCCAATTGCTACGTGTACCGAGCTGCGAAGCTACGTTACGGTCTTCCGGCCGGTCTGTTAAAGCTACTTCCGATCCCCGAGAAACCGTAGCAACACATTACGATGGACTTCGTAACCGGCCTGCCGGACTCCGATAGATATAACACTACGCTGAACGTAGTGGACCGGCTAAGCAAAGAACGCCACTTCATCCCCTATCGAGCTAGAGACGAAGGAACCACTGCAGAAGAGACCGCGCAGATGCTAATTAGACACGTATAGAAGCACTATAGTCTGCCAGACACTATCACTACAGATAGGGGTCCTCAATTTACCGCCGACGTCTGGAAGGCTGTTAACCAAGCTCTCGGAATTCGTGGAAAGCTCAGCACAGCCGCTCACCTGCAGACCGACAGTTAGTCTAAAGTGGCTAACCGAGAAATAGAGCGATATCTGCGAACCTTCTGCAGCTACTATTAAGAAAAGTAGGTCGAGATGCTGCCGATAGCTGAATTCTGCGCGAACTCAGCACAGTCAGAAGCAACGTCGCTAGCGCCGTTCGAGATAACCCACGGTTATCTTCCGAGATTAAGCTTCTATCCGCCAAACGACGCCGACTTGTCGGAGCTTTCCACCGCTACGTCGTCAAAGAGAGTCGCCGCCGCGGCGGCAGAAGCGCTACGATCTCAAATGGAAGAAGCGGTTAAGATAGCGAAAGACGCGATAGAATCGGCTTAGAAGAAGATAGTAACTCGAGCTAATAAGAAGCAGTCACCGATAGAATTCGAGGAAGGCCAAAAGGTATAGCTTAACACGTGGAACCTGAGGCTGAAAGGGAACGCCAAGCTTAACCCCCGCTACGTGGGTCCGTTTACGATAGTAGAAAAGAGATTGCCGACGACCTATCGGCTCTAGCTACCGAAATCGTTCCGGATCTACGATGTTTTTCTGTTGCGGTAGTGGAAAGAGGTGGGACAGATTGATAGGGTGGACCCTGGATTTCGGCTCGGCCCGTCCGGGCCGAGCCGGGCCTTGGCACCACCACTACGAAAGCCCACTACCACCACTACATAGATTCCTTTCCCTCCTCAGTTCGAGATATAGTTATCAAAAAGGCCGTATTGAATCTTATCTGCGTGCCCGGATCATTATATCTCGAACTTACTCTCTACACTACACCCCGCGCTGCGCGAAAGGGCCCGTTGAACTATCCGGAAACCCGAATAACGCACGCGCACCTACCAACACACTAACAACAACCCCCCCCCTAAGGCACTGTAAGAAGATAGAAGGCTTCTCGACGGTAGAGAGCGGCGTAACAGGCCGCCGCGGAAAGAGAAAGACTAATAGAGCGAGTAGACGCTCCAGTGTAATTGACGATAAGGTCGTTATTAGAGGTTTTACGGCGGAAGAGACCGCAGAGATTAAGGAAAGAATAAGGGAATACAAGAAGATCTACGACTGCACGATCGAGGAACTGGAGAACTACGTAAACGAGAACGGAATAGGGAAGGTCTACGACGGTATAGACCTCATTAAGACGCTGTTCTACAGAACACTGGAAGAAAACAGACAGCTAAGAGAGGAAGTAGAGACGGTAAGGGCCGAGAAGGAATCGGCAGAGACTATCGTCGACGTGTTGGAACACTAAGCGGCGAATCGAATAGCGCAGCTAAAGGCGCTGAAGAATCAACTAATCGACATAGAAGCAGCGAAGTCGCCGCCACTGCGGCGAGAAACCCACGTAGAAACCACCTCGCCGGCGGCCTACAGTTAAGGTAGCACTACGATAACGCTACTGCCGGACCCACCTGCTTTTAGTAGCAGAGACCCTAAAGCGTAGGAGGCATTTAAGAAGAAGATCAAGAATAAGATAAGCCGCGATTACGCATTAAGCAGCGAAGAAGACAGATTGGCCTATTTAGAAGCGCGACTAGAAGGCGAAGCGTTCTCGTTAGTAGCGGACCTGGAAGAGGTAACCGCCGAAGAAGCGATCAAAGCGTTAAATCAACACTTCGGAGACCTATTCCGAAAGAAGACAGCCCGTAAGCAGCTAGATAAGATCAACCAGAACCGGCAGACGTTTAAGGAATTCTACAGTTTGTTCAGAAAATATGCGATAAGGGCCCGAGTGGCGGAGGATAAGCAGCTCCACCTATTAAGGCAGAAGCTGAACCCTGAACTGGCCGCCGCTATAGCGTCTGTAGAAGACGAAGACCTCAAGGGCTTTGTGCATCAGACAAGGGTCACCGCGAGAAACTTAAGCGCTTACGCGAAATTACGAGAATCGGTTTTAGAAGCAGTCGCCGTCGCCGTCGCCGTCGCTAATGCGGACAACCAGAGCCCCTGCGCCCTTCTAACGCGGCCCCTAGCCGCCTTACGTACCGCGACCGTCGTTTGTCCCTACCTGTTTCGCGTACGGAAAGCCTGGCCACATCGCTACGAGCTGCCAAGCATCGGATAAGCAGAAGCAGGAGTATCGTGTTATAAAGCAGCCTTAGCCGCAGCCGCCGAGAAAGACAATTTAAGCCATCGAGCCGGCTCCGAACGATGCTAACAGCGTAGACGGCGGCGTGCAGCTAAGAATTATAGGAAAAGACTAGCTGGACGGATAGGCCCCCTACCTAGCATAGACAACAGGGTATTAACGCGAACTACGTCGACGAAAGAGAGCATCAATAGCTGCAGCGATCCGCTCTTAGCGGCGGTGGAAGTAAACACGGAAACAGCTATTATCCTTCTAATCACTGTCTACCCCCTCGACGGATCGAGCAAACCACTTTAGCTAAAAGCTTTTATCGATACCGGGAGCTCTTATCGGCGCAGCGATCCACCACCGACTGGTCCGGAAGCTAACGAATGGATACGGCTATCTGGTGGAACTGGCGTCGCTAACGAAGATTTCGGCGTATAACGGACAAGACACAGAAAGCGTTACGCACTACGTGCCGCTAAAGACTACGCTGGCTAGTCGAACTACGGAAGCGACGTTCCGGATTATAGATATCGGAAGGTTTGACATTATTATAGGGCAGAAATAGATAAAGAACCAGAAAGCTATCGTTGACGTAGATAAAGGAACGATCAGGTTCAAAACCCTAGGTGGCGGAGCAGGGACTATCGGAAAGGTCGCTACCGTCGCCGCCAAGCCGAGAGCCGCGGAGTCCGCGAGAGAGGCTCCGTCCGATCGTTCCGAACCCCCGGTTACCGTCGGAATAATAAGTTCAGAAGCTATAACGACCCTCGCGAAGTCGCTAGACAACGAGATTTACGCTATCTTAATAAAAGACATCGAAGACTACCGGAAGATAATGGCGGAAGAAGAAGTGGATCCACTAGAGGTACTGCCAAACGAACTCTACAGTTACGCTAACGTGTTCTTAAAGGCAGACTCTAACCTCTTGCCACTCTACCGACCGGAATATAACAATAAGATCCGACTGAAAGAGAGAGCCGCGCTGCCGAGAACCGAGCCCCTAAGACGACTGTCGCCGGCGGAACTGGACTAGGTAGAGGTGTTTGTTCGCGAAAATCTAGCGAAGAAGTTCATTACGCCGAGTTCTGCCGAATACGCGTTACTGATTCTTTTCGTAAGGAAACTAGGGGGTAGTCTGCGACTCTGCGTAGACTATCGAGGCCTTAACGAGGTCACTAAGAGAGACGTCTATCCACTGCCGTTAATCGACGAAACTATACAGCGCGTAGCAAAGGCTAAGTGGTTTAGCAAGCTGGACATCCGCTAAGCGTTCTATCGACTAAGGAATAAAGAAGGGCAGACGGAAGACCTTACGACATTCGCGACGCGCATAGGCAATTTTAAGTAGTTGGTAATGCCTTTCGGACTTACCAACGCGCCGGCAGTGTGGCAACGCTTTATAAACCACACCTTTATAGACATGCTGGAGCGGTTCGTGTCCGTCTACTTGGACGACATCCTTATCTACACCGATAGGACGAAGGAACAGCATACGGACCACATTAAGAAGGTGCTGACCAGGCTCCGCGAGGTCGGATTAAACGCAGACACGAAAAAGAGCGAGTTCTATTAGACTAAAGTCAAATATCTCGGTCTAATCGTAGGAAGGAATGGAATTCGGATAGACCCCTTAAAGGTCGCCGCAGTGGCGGAATAGAAGCAACCGAAATCCGGAAACACTACGTAGATCAGAGCGTTTCTCGGATTCTGCAGCTACTACCGACGGTTTATTAAAGACTTTAGCAAGATAGCGAGACCCCTGAACGAGGCGTTAAAGAAAGAGGCCGCCGGCCTATAGAATAAGAAGTGCACAGAAGCTTTCGTACGGCTAAAAGGAGCAGTGGCTACAGCGCCGGTTCTAGCACACTTCCGGCCGGAAAAGACAATCTACGTAGAAACGGACGCTTCTGATACAGTAACGGCAGGGGTCCTTTCTCAATATGCTGACGACAACGAAACGCTCCATCTAGTAGCTTTCTTTAGCAAATCCATGTCGGAAGCTAAGAGGAACTACGCGATCTACGATAAAGAACTGCTAGCGATTATTCAGGCTTTCGAGGAGTAGAAACCGGAGCTTATAGCTAGAAAGAGCACGGTTCAGGTCCTTACGGACCACTAGTCGCTGACCTACTTTATAAAGACGCAGAAGCTCTTACGTCGCCAGGCCCGGTAGACCGCCTACTTATTAGGGTTCGATTTTAAGATCACCTATCGACCTAGAGCTTAAAACGGAAAGGCTAACGCGCTAACGAGAAGAGAAGGAAAGACCAGCTGCGCAAAAGAAGATCCGAACATGTTCCAGAAGGTGTTGACCGAGCGGATAGTGGACGCAGAGGTGTTGAAGGAAGCGGGGATCTGCGCGGCGGAACCGCAGATCGAACCGGAACCAATGGAGCCGTCGACCGAAGAAAAGACTCTCTACGAAAAGGTGGAGCAGCTCAACCAGCAACAGGAACTCGGCAAAACTAGTTCAGGGAAGCTAATAGTTCCAGAAGGACTGGTTATGGAGGTTATCCAATTGGTCTATAGCTCTAAGGACGTTGGTTACGCAGGATCAAAGAAAACGATAGAAGCTATAAGGACGATATACTGGTTTCCACGAATCTACGAGCGGATCCACCGGTTTATCGGCAACTGTTACGTGTGCCGAGCCGCGAAGCTACGTTACAGTCTTCCGGCGGGTCTGCTGAAACCGCTTCCGATCCCCGAGAAACTGTAGCAACACATTACGATGGACTTCGTAACTGGCCTGCCGGACTCCGATAGATATAACGCTACGCTGAACGTAGTGGACCGACTAAGCAAAGAGCGCTACTTCATCCCCTGTTGAGCCAGAGACGAAGGAACGACTGCGGAAGAGACTGCACAGATGTTAATTAGACATGCGTAGAAGCACTATAGCCTGCTGGACACTATTACTATGGATAGGGGTCCTCAATTCACCGCCGACGTATAGAAAGCTATTAACTAAGCTCTCGGAATTTATGGAAAGCTCAGCACCGCTGCTTACCTGCAGACCGACAGTTAGTCTAAAGTGGCTAATCGCGAGATAGAGCGATATCTAAGAACCTTCTACAGACATTATTAAGAAAAGTGGGTTAAGATGCTGCCAATGGCCGAATTCTGCGCGAACTTAGCACAGTCAGAAGCAACGTCGCTAGCGCTGTTCGAGATAACGCACGGCTATCTTCTGAGGATAAGCTTTCAGCCACTAAGCGACGCCGGCTCGCCGGAGCTTTCCACTACTACTACGTCGTTAAAGAGAGTCGCCGCTGCAGCGGCGGAAGCGCTCCGATCTCAGATAGAAGAAGCGATCAAAGTAGCGAAAGACGCGATGGAATCAGCTTAGAAGAAGATAGTAACTCGAGCTAATAAGAAGCGGTTACCGACGGAATTCGAAGAAGGCCAAAAGGTATAGCTTAACACGAAGAACCTGAGGCTAAAAGGCAACGCCAAGCTTAATCTGCGCTACGTAGGTCCGTTTACGATAGTGGAAAAGAAATCGCCGGTGACTTATCGGCTCGAGCTGCCGAAGGCGTTCCGGATCTACGACGTTTTCCATTCCGATCTACTGAGCCTGGACCTTAAGAACGGTCTGCCGGAACAAGGGTTCGCCGAACCCCCGCCTATCGAGATAGACGGTAAGGAAGAAGAGTGGGAGGTAGAAGATGTAATGGACGTAAAGAAGATAAGGGGGTCTATAAAAGCGAGGATCTCGTAGAAGGGGTGGCCGGAAGACTACGAATAGTATCCGGTCGAGAACCTGCGGAATTCGGCAGAGCTGCTAAGAGATTTTTACGCGCGGAACCCGACGAAGCTGAAGCCTAGGTGGCTCCGAAGTTGATAGTTCAGAAAGAAGAAAGCCGCGTCCGCTCCATCGGTGCAGAGGCCGAAGAAAACGATCGTAGCGGTCGCCTTCGGGGAGGCCTTTGACTCGGCCACTACCTACCAGCGGATCGGCAGGCAGCTCGCCGACGCCGTAGCGTGCCAGCGCCGCCGACCCCGTAGTGGGTGAAGGCTTTGGTAGAAGAGAAAAAAAGAAGAAGAAGAAACGACGCTACAGACGGATCTATATAGACCTCTAAGACGACGTACAGACCAGCCACGCTGCAGCTCAGGCGACCTACGGCTCCGATCAGATGGCACGGATCAGGCGAACGGATTACATAAACGTCAAGTGAAGGACTTCAGATGCCGACAATGTAAAAAAATAGAAAAAGCGACGAAAAGAACGCCGGTTGTAATAGAGGATAGAAGACGCGACGTCGGCGTTGGAGGGGATTTTCGAGAAGGAAACAAAAAAAAAAAAAAAAAAAAAGTGGAGATTTCCGGATGGATGGAGTGACTAAGCGGTCGAGGGCGACCGCTAGTGAGGGAGGGGGGTAGTGTTGTGGCAGTGGAAAGAGGTGGAACAGATTAATAGGGTGGACCCTAGATTTCGGCTCGGCCCCTTCCGGGATTTAGGTTCCAGAACGGACCGAGCCGGGCCTTGGCACTACCACCTCCACGGAAGCCCACTACCACCACTATATAGATTCCTTTCCCTCCTCAGTTCGAGATATAGTTATCAAAACAGCCGTATTGAACCTTATCTGCGCGCTCGGATCACTTTCGCAGTACGCTAACGATAGAGAAACTCTCTATCCAGTAGCTTTCTTTAGCAAGTCTATAAATAATGCTAAACGGAACTACGCTATCTATAATAAAGAACTACTGGCCATTATTCAAGCCTTCGAGGAGTGGAAACTGGAGCTTATAGCTAGACAGAGCACGATCCAGGTCCTTACGGACTACCAGTTACTGACTTACTTTATAAAGACATAGAAGCTATTACAACGTTAGGCCTGGTAGGCAGCCTACCTATCCGGATTTGATTTTAAGATTACCTATTGACCTAGAGCTCAAAATAGAAAGGCTAACGCGTTAACGAGAAGGGAAGGAAAGACTAGCCGCGCGAAAGAAGATCCGAACATATTTTAGAAGGTGCTAACAGAACGAATAGTAGACGCTAAGGTATTAAAAGAGGTAGGGATCTGTGCGATAGAGCCACCGATCGAAGAAGAGACGCTGCACGAGAAAGTGGAACGGCTTAATTAGCAGCAGAAGCTCGGCAAAACCGGCTTAGGGAAACTAATTGTTCTGGAAGAACTGATTACAGAGGTTATCCAGCTGGTCTATAGTTCTACGGATATAGGCTACGCAGGATCAAAGAAAACGATAGAAGCAGTAAGGACGACCTACTGGTTCCCGCGAATCTTCGAATAGATACACCGGTTTATCACTAACTGCTACGTATGCCGAGCAGCGAAGCTACGTTACGGCCTTCTGGCCGGCCTGCTAAAGCCACTTCCGATCCCTAAGAAACTATAGCAGCACATTACGATAGACTACGTAACCGGCCTGCCGGATTCCGATAGATATAATGCCACGCTTAATGTAGTGGATCGACTGAGCAAGGAACGCTATTTCATCCCCTGCCTAATACGGATATAGATGTGGACAGCTGGCAGGGCCAGGCTTGGCGCACACTCAAATACCTCTACCTCCGCTTGTACGTAGATTCTTCCCTCTCCAGCCTTGGATATAGTTATTAAAGACGGGTATTGACCTAGAGTCTACTGCAGTCGGATCACTGCCGAGCTAAGGATAAAGGAACTACTGCGGAAGAAACGGCGAGAATGTTAATCCAGCACGTATAGAAGCACTATAGGCTGCCGGACACTATTACTACAGATAGGGGCCCTTAATTGACTGCCGATGTATAGAAAGCTATCAACTAAGCCCTCGGAATTCGTAGAAAGCTCAGCACGGCCACTCACTCTCAGACCGACGGCCAGTCTAAAGTGGCCAATCGTAAGATAGAAAAATACCTAAGAATCTTCTGCGGCTATTATCAAGAAGGATGGGTTAAGGTATTGCCGATAGCTGAATTCTGCGCCAATTTAGCACAGTCGGAAGCCACCTTACTGGCGCTGTTTAAGATAACATATAGTTACCTTCTAAGGATAAGCTTTCAACTACCAAACGAACCCAGCTCTCTAGAACCTTCTACTACTACTTCGTCGAAGAGAATCGCCGCGGCGGCGGCAGAAGCGCTACGATCTTAGATAGAAGAAGCGATTAAGGTAGCGAAAGAAGCGTGGAATCAGCTTAGAAGAAGATAGTAACTCGAGCTAATAGGAAGAGGTTACCGATAGAATTCAAGGAAGGCCAAAAGGTATAGCTTAATACGCGGAACCTAAGGCTAAAAGGCAACGCGAAACTCAACCCTCGTTATGTAGGTCCGTTCAAGATAATAGAAAAGAGGTCGCCAGTAACCTACCGGCTCTAGCTGCCAAAATCGTTCCGGATCTACGATAATCCAGGCGCGCAGATATAATTCAATACGGCCTTTTTGATAACTATATCTCGAACTAAGGAGGGAAAGGAATCTATGTAGTGGTGGTAGTAGGCTTTGATAGTAGTGGTGCCAAGGCCCGGCTCGGCCCGGTCGGGCCGAGCCGAAATCTAGGGTCCACCCTATCAATCTGTCCTACCTCTTTCCACCGCCGCAACACTACCCCCCTTCCCTCACTAGCGGTCGCCCTCGACCGCTTAGTCACCCCATCCATCTGAAAAACTGCACTCTCTCTTTTTTTTTTTTTTTTTTTTTTTTTTTTTTGCAGATTCATCGTTTCCTTCTTGAAAATTCCCTCCAACGCTGACGTTACTTCTTCCAACTTCCATTAAAAACAACGTTCTTTTCGTTGCTTTTTTTTTTTTCACATCGTCGGCATCTGAAGTCCTTCACTTGGCGTTTATGTGATTGACGCTATCTGATCCGTGTTATCTGATCTGAGCTGTGGGTTATCTGAGCTGCGGCATAGCTGGTCTGTACGCCGGCGCGGAGGTCTATATAGATCTTTCTGCAGTGCCGTTTTTCTTCTTCTTTTTCTCTTCCACTAAAGCCTTTACCTACTACGCGGTCGCCGACCGACGTAGTGGTGCCTGGAGCTATTAATTCCAGAAGCACGATCGCCTTTATCGGCTTCCGCGCTAGTAGAGCGGACGTGTCTCCATTGTCGGCATCAGAGCTACGCTGGCTTCGGTTTTTCCGGGTTCTGCGCGTAGAACTCTTTTAGCAGCTCCGCCGAATTCCGAAGGTTTTCGATCGGATACTATTTATAGTCTTCCGGCCACCCCTTCTACGAGATCCTCGCTTTAATAGATCCCCTTATCTTCTTTACGCCTATTACATCTTCCACCTCCTACTCTTCTTCCTTACTGTCCATCTCGACCGGCGGGGGTTTGGCGAACCCCTGTTCCGGAAGGCCGTCCTTAGGGTCCAGGCTTAACAGGTCCGAATAGAAGACATCGTAGATCCGGAACGATTTCGGTAGCTAGAGCCGATAAGTCACCGGCGACCTCTTTTCCATTATCCTAAACGGACCTACGTAGCGCGGATTGAGCTTAGCGTTGCCTTTCAACCTTAGGTTTCGCGTGTTGAGCTATACCTTTTGGCCTTCCTCGAATTCCAGTAGTGACCTTTTTCTATTAGCTCGAGTTACTATCTTCTTCTAAGTCGAATCCATCGCTTCCCTCACTACCTCGATAGCTTCTTCTATCTGAGATCGTAGCGCTTCTGCCGCCGCGGCGGCGACTCTCTTTTGTTGCGGCGGTGGAAAGAGGTGGGACGGATTAATAGGGTGGACCCTGGATTTCGGCTCGGCCCTTCCGGACCGAGCCGGGCCTTGGCACCACCCTCCATCAAAGCCCACTACCGCCACTATATAGATTCCTTTCCCTCCTCAGTTCGAGATATAGTTATCAAAAAGGCCGTATTAAATTATATCTGCGTGCCCGGATTATTATATCTCGAACTTACTCTCTACACTACACCCGCACTGCGCGAAAGGGCCCGTTAAACCATCCGGAAACCCGAATAACGCACGCGCACCCACCAACACACCAACAACAACCCCCCCCCCTAAGGCACTGTAAGAAGATAGAAGACTTCTCGACGGTAGAGAGCGGCGTTACAGGCTGCAGCAGAAGCAGAAGAGGAAAGACTAACAGAGCGAGCAGACGCTCTAGTGTAGTTGACGATAAGATCGTTACCAGAGGTTTTACGGCAGAAGAGACCGCTAAGATCAAGGAACGAATAAGCGAATATAGGAAGATCCACGACTGCATGCTCGAGGAATTAGAAGATCACGTAAATAAGAATAGAATAGGGAAGGTCTACGACGGTATAGACCTTATCGAGATGCTGTTCTACAGAACGCTGGAAGAGAACAGACAGCTAAGAGAGGAAGTAGAGACGGTAAGGGCCGAAAAGGAATCGGCAGAGACTATCGTCGATGTGTTAGAACACTAAGCGTCGAATCGACTAGCGCAGCTAAAGGAGCTAAAGGATTAACTGGCTGATATGGAAGCAGCGAAGTCGTCGCCACCACTGCAGCGAGAAGCCCACTACGTGGAAACCACCTCGCCGGCGGCCTATAGTCAAGGTGGCACTACGATAACGCCACTGCTGGACCTACCTGCTTTCGGTAGCGGAGACCCTAAAGCGTAGGAGGCATTTAAGAAGAAGATCAAGAACAAGATAAGCTGCGATTACGCAGTAAGCAGCGAAGAAGACAGACTGGCCTATTTAGAGGCGCGACTGGAAGGCGAAGCGTTCTCGCTGGTGGCGGACCTAGAAGAGGTAACTGCAGAAGAAGCGATCAAAGCGTTAGATCAACGCTTCGGAGACCCCTTTAGGAAGAAGACAGCCCGTAAGCAGCTGGATAAGATCAACCAGAACCGGCAGACGTTCGAAGAGTTCTACGGACTGTTCAGAAAATATGCTATTAGAGCGAGAGTAGCAGAAGATAAGCAGCTGCACTTACTAAGGCAGAAACTGAGCCCTAAGCTGGCCGCCGCTATGGCGTCTGTAGAAGACGAAGACCTCGAGAGCTTCGTGCACCAAGCGAGAGTCACCGCAAGAAACTTGAGCGCTTACGCAAAATTACGCGAATCGAACCAGAAGCCGCTGATAACGCAGACTACACGACCCCCTGCGCCTTTCTGGAGAGCGCCACAGCAGCCACCTTATCAGTTACAGCGCTCGTCGTTCGTCCCTACCTGTTTCGCGTATAGCAAGCCTGGCTATATCGCTACGAGATACCAAGCATCGGATAAGCAGAAGCAGGACTATCGCATTATAAAGCAGCCGCAACCGCCGCAGCCACCGAGAAAGACCATACAAGCTATAGAGCCGGCTCCGAACGATGCTGACAGCGTAGACGGCGGCGTGCAGCTAAGAATTATAGGAAAAGACTAGCTGGACGGATAGGCCCCCTATCCAGCATAGACAACAGGGCATTAACGCGAACTACGTCGACGAAAGAAAGCATCAACAGCTGCAGCGATCCGCTCTCGGCGGCGGTGGAAGTGAACACGGAAACAGCTATTATCCTTCTAATCACTGTCTACCCCCTCGACGGATCGAGCAAACCACTTTAGCTGAAAGCCTTTATTGACACCGGAGCTCTTATTAGCGCAGCGATCCACCACCGACTGGTCCGGAAGCTGATAAATAGATACGGCTATCCAGTGGAACTGGCGTCGCCGACGCGGATTTCGGCGTACAACGGACAAGACACGGAAAGCGTTACGCACTACGTCCCGCTAAGGACCACACTGGCTGGTCGCACTACGGAAGCGACGTTCCGAATTATGGATATCGGAAGGTTTGACATTATTATAGGGCAGAAATGGATAAAGAACCAGAAAGCTATCGTTGACGTAGATAAAGGAACTATTAGGTTCAAAACCCTAAGTGGCGGAGCAGGGACTATCGGAAAGGTTGCCACCGTCGCCGCCAAGCCGAAAGCTACGGAGTCCGCGAAAGAGGCTCCATCCGATCGTTCCGAACCCCCGGTTACCGTCGGAATAATAAGTTTAGAAGCTATAACGACCCTCGCGAAGTCGCCGGACAATAAGATTTACACTATCTCGATAAAAGACATCGAAGACTACAGGAAGATAATGGCGGAAGAAGAAGTGGATCCGCTAGAGGTGCTACCGAAAGAACTCTATAGTTACGCTAACGTTTTCTCGAAGGCCGACTCCAACCTCCTGCTGCTCTATCGACCGGAATATAACAACAAGATCCGGCTAAAAGAAGGAGCTACGCTGCCAAGAACCGAGCCCCTAAGACGACTGTCGCCGGCGGAACTGGACTAAGTGGAGGTGTTTGTTCGCGAAAACCTGGCGAAAAAGTTTATTACGCCGAGCTCTGCCAAATATGCGTTACCGATCCTTTTCGTAAGAAAACTAGGGGGTGGTCTGCGACTCTGCGTAGACTATCGAGGCCTTAACGAGGTCACTAAGAGAGACGTCTATCTACTGCCGCTGATAGATAAGACTATACAGCGCGTAGCGAAGGCTAAGTGGTTTAGCAAGCTGGACATCCGCTAAGCGTTCTATCGATTAAGGAACGAGGAAGGGCAAACGGAAGATCTTACGACGTTCGCGACGCGTATAGGCAATTTTAAGTGGTTGGTAATGCTGTTCGGACTCACCAACGCGCCGGCAGTGTAGCAACGCTTTATAAACCACACCTTTATAGACATGCTAGAACGGTTCGTGTCTATTTACTTAGACGACATCCTTATCTACACCGAAGGAACGAGAGAACAGCACACGGACCACATTAAGAAGGTGCTGACTAGGCTCCGCGAGGTCGGATTGAACGCGGACACGAAGAAGAGCGAGTTCTATTAAACGGAGGTCAAGTATCTCGGTCTTATCGTCGGAAGAAACGGAATTCGTATAGACCCCTCGAAGGTCGCCGCCGTCGCGGAATGGAAGCAGCCGAAATTCGGAAACACTACGCAGATCAGAGCGTTTCTCGGATTCTGCAGCTACTACCGACGGTTTATTAAGGACTTTAGCAAGATAGCGAGACCCCTAAACGAGGCGCTAAAGAAAGAGGCTGCGGGCCTATAGAATAAGAAGTGCACGGAAGCTTTCGTATAGCTGAAAGAGGCAGTGGCCTCGGCGCCGGTTCTGGCGCACTTCCGACCGGAAAAGACGATCTACGTAGAAACGGACGCTTCCGACATAGTAACGGCAGGGGTCCTTTCTCAATACGCTAACGATGGCGAGACCCTTTACCTAGTGGCCTTCTTTAGCAAATCCATAACGGAAGCTAAACGGAACTACGCTATCTACGATAAGGAGCTGCTAGCGATCATTTAGGCTTTCGAGGAGTGGAAACCGGAGCTTATAGCTGGAAAGAGCACGGTTCAGGTCCTTACGGACCACCAGTCGCTGACCTACTTTATAAAGACGCAGAAGCTCTTACGTCGCCAAGCACGGTAGGCCGCCTACTTATTAGGGTTCGATTTCAAGATCACCTATCGACCAGGGGCTCAAAACGGAAAAGCTGACGCGCTAACGCGAAGAGAAGGAAAGACCAGCCGCGCGAAAGAAGATCCGAACATGTTTCAGAAGGTGTTGACCGAGCGGATAGTAGACGCAGAGGTGCTAAAAGAGGTAGGGGTCTACGCGGTGGAACCGGCCCCTAAGGAAGAGACTCTCTACGAGAAGGTGGAGCAGCTTAATCAGCAGCAGAAGCTAGGCAAAACCGGCTTAGGGAAGCTGATAGTTCCGGAAGAACTAATTACAGAGGTTATCCAACTAGTCTATAGCTCTATAGACGTTGGTTACGCCGGCTCAAAGAAGACGATGGAAGCTATAAGGACGGTCTACTAGTTTCCGCGGATCTACGAACGGATCTATCGATTTATCGCCAATTGCTACGTATACAGGGCCGCGAAGCTACGTTACGGCCTTCCGGCAGGCTTATTGAAGCCACTTCCGATCCCCGAGAAACCATAGCAACACATTACGATGGACTTCGTAACCGGCCTGCCGGAATCCGATAGATACGACGCCACACTAAACGTAGTGGACCGATTAAGCAAAGAACGCCACTTTATCCCCTGTCGAGCGAGAGACGACGGAACCACTGCAGAAGAAACAGCGAGAATGTTGATTCAACACATGTAGAAGCACTATAGCCTGCCGGACACTATCACTACGGATAGGGGCCCTTAATTCACTGCCGACGTATAGAAAGCTATCAACCGAGCTCTCGGAATTAGTGGAAAGCTCAGCACAGCTGCTTACCCGCAGACCGACGGTCAATCAGAAGTGGCCAATCGTAAGATGGAGAAATATCTACGGATCTTCTGCAGCTACTATCAAGAAAAGTAGGTAAAGGTGCTGCCAATGGCCGAATTCTGCGCCAATTTAGCGCGGTCAGAGGCGACGTCGCTGGCGCCGTTCGAGATAATGCGCGGTTATCTTCCGAGGCTGAGTTTCCATCCGCCGAGCGACGCCGATTCGCTAGAGTTTTCCACGTCGTTAAAGAGAGTCGCCGCCGCAGCAGCAGAAGCGCTACGATCTCAGATAGAAGAAGCAATCAAAGTGGCGAAAGAAGCGATAGAATCGGCTCAGAAGAAGATAGTAACTCGAACTAATAGAAGCCGGTCGCCAATAGAATTCGAAGAAGGTCAAAACGTATGGCTTAACACGCGAAACCTAAGGCTAAAAGGAAACGCGAAGCTTAACCTGCGCTACGTAGGTCCGTTCAAGATAATAGAAAAGAGGTCGCCAGTGACCTATCGGCTCCAGCTGCCGAAATCGTTCCAGATCCACGATGTCTTCCATTCCGATCTGCTAAGCCTGGACCCTAAGGACGGCCTTCCGGAACAGGGGTTCGCCGAACCCCCACCAGTTAAGATAGACGGTGAAGAAGAAGAGTGGGAGGTAGAAGACGTAATGGACGTAAAGAAGACGAGGGGGTCCATCAAAGCGAGGATCTCGTAGAAGGGGTAGCCGGAAGATTATAAGTAGTATCCGATCGAGAATCTCCGGAATTCGGCAGAGCTGCTAAGAGACTTTTACGCGCGGAACCCGAAGAAGCCAAAACCGGCGTGGCTCTGATGTCGACAATTCCGGAAGAGAGAAGAAAGCCACGTCCGCTCCACCGGCGCGGAAGCCGATAGAGGCGATCGTAATAGAATTTATAGCTCTAGGCGGCCGGTCGGCGACGGCGTAGAGGATCTGGTAGAAAAGAAGAAGAAGAAGAAAAACGACGCCGCGGAAAGATCTATATGGACCTCCGTGCCGGAGCATAGACTAACTACGCCGCAGCTTAGATAACCTACGACTCAGATCAGATAGCACAGATTAGGCGCACCGATCACATAAACGACCAAGTAAAGGACTTCAGATGTTAATAACGTAAGAGATTCAAGAAGCGATAGAAGAAGGAAGAGGTAACATTACCGTCGGAGGGGATTTTCGAGGAAGAGACGACGAATTAAAAAAAAAAAAAGGGGGAATGGAGAAAGGTTTTCGGATGGATGGGGTAACTAAGCGGTCGAGGGCGACCGCTGGTGAGGGAGGGGGGTAGTGTTGCGGCGGTGGAAAGAGGTAGGACGGATTGATAGGGTGGACCCTAGATTTCGGCTCGGCCCTTCCGGACCGAGCCGGGCCTTGGCACCACCCTCCATCAAAGCCCACCACTGCCACCACATAGATTCCTTTCCCTCCTCGGTTCGAAATATAGTTATCAAAAAGGCCGTATTGAATCATATCTGCGTGCCTGGATCATCTTTGACGACGTAGCGGTGGATAGTTCCGCAGAGCTGGGTTCGCTTAGCGGCTAAAAGCTTATCCTCGGAAGATAGCCGTGCGTTATCTTAAACGGCGCCAGCGAGGTAGCTTTAGACAGTGCCGAGTTAGCGCAGAACTCGGCTATCGGCAACACCTTAACCTATTCTTCTTAATAGTGGCCGCAGAAGATCCGTAGATATTTCTCTATCTTACGGTTAGCCACTGCTAATTAGCCGTCAGTTTGAGGGTAAGCGGCGGTGCTAAGCTTTCTATGAATTCCGAGGGCTTAGTTGATAGCTTTCCACACATCGGCGGTAAATTAAGGACCCCTATCCGTAGTAATAGTGTCCGGCAGGCTATAGTGCTTCTATACGTGTTGAATCAACATTCTCGCTGTTTCTTCCGCAGTAGTTCCTTTATCCTTAGCTTAACAGGGGATGAAATAGCGCTCTTTGCTCAGCCTATCCACTACGTTTAGCGTAGCGTTATATCTATCGGAATCCGGCAGGCCGGTTACGAAGTCTATCGTAATATGCTGCTATAGTTTCTCGGGGATCGGAAGTGGCTTCAATAAGCCTGCCGGAAGGCCGTAACGTGGCTTCGCGGCTCTGCATACGTGGCAATTGGCGATAAATCGATAGATCCGTTTGTAGATCCGCGGAAACTAGTAGACCGTCCTTATAGCTTCTATCGTCTTCTTTAAGCCGGCGTAACCAACGTCTATAGAGCTATAGACCAGCTGGATAACCTCCGTAATTAGTTCTTCTGGAACTATTATCTTCCCTAAACCGGTTTTGCCGAGTTTCTGCTGCTGGTTAAGCTGCTTTACCTTCTCGTAGAGCGTCTCTTCTTTAGGGGCCGGCTCTACCGCACAGACCCCTACCTCTTTCAACACCTCTGCGTCTACTATCCGCTTAGTTAACACCTTCTGGAACATGTTCGGATCTTCTTTCGCGCGGCTTGTTTTTCCTTCTCTTCGCGTTAGCGCGTCCGCCTTTCTGTTTTGAGCCCCCGGTCGATATGTAATCTTGAAGTCGAATCCTAATAAGTAGGCGGCCTACCGAGCTTGGCGGCGTAAGAGCTTCTGCGTCTTTATAAAGTAGGTCAGCGACTGGTAGTCCGTAAGAACCTGGACCGTGCTCTTTCCAGCTATAAGCTCCGGTTTCCACTCCTCGAAGGCCTGAATAATAGCTAGCAGTTCTTTATCGTAGATCGCATAGTTCTGTTCGGCCTCGCTTATTGACTTGCTAAAGAAAGCGACTGGGTAGAGGGTTTCGTCGTCACTATATTGAGAAAGGACCCCTGCCGTCACTGTGTCGGAAGCGTCCGTTTCTACATAGATCGTCTTTTCTGGCCGGAAGTGTGCCAGAACTGGCGCAGAGGCCACTGCTTCTTTCAGCTAGTTAAAGGCTTCCGTGCACCTCTTATTCTATAGGCCGGCGGCCTCTTTCTTTAGCGCCTCGTTCAGGGGTCTCGCTATCTTGCTAAAGTCCTTAATAAACCGTCGATAGTAGCTGCAGAAGCCGAGAAACGCTCTAATCTGCGTAGTGTTTCCGGATTTCGGCTGCTTCCACTCCGCGACGGCGGCGACCTTTAAGGGATCTATACGAATTCCATCTCTTCCGACGATAAGACTGAGATATTTAACCTCGGTTTAATAGAACTCGCTCTTCTTTGTATCCGCATTCAATCCGACCTCGCAGAGCCTCTTCAACACTCTCTCAATGTAGTCCGTGTGTTGCTCTCTCGTTCTATCGGTGTAGATAAGGATGTCGTCCAAGTAGATAGACACGAACCGCTCCAGCATGTCTATAAAGGTGTGATTTATAAAGCGTTGCTACACTGCCGGCGCGTTGGTAAGTCCGAAAGGCATTACCAACTACTTGAAATTGCCTATGCGCGTAGCGAATGTCGTAAGGTCTTCCGTCTGTCCTTCTTTATTCCTTAATCGATAGAATGCTTGGCGGATGTCCAGCTTGCTGAACTACTTAGCCTTCGCCACCCGCTGTATAGTTTCATTAATCAGCGGCAGTGGGTATACGTCTCTCTTGGTAACCTCGTTAAGGCCCTTGTAGTCTACGCAGAGTCGCAGACCACCCCCTGGTTTCCTTACGAAAAGAATCGGTAACGCATATTCCGCAGAGCTCGGCGTAATGAACTTCTTCGCCAGGTTTTTACGAACAAACACCTCTACTTAGTCCAGTTCGGCTAGCGACAGTCTTCTTAGGGGCTCGGTTCTCGGCAATGTAGCCCCCTCTTTCAACCTGATCTTATTGTCGTATTCCGGCCGGTAGAGCGGCAGGAGGTTGGAGTCTGCTTTTAAGAAGACATTAGCGTAACTATAGAGCTCGTTTGGCAGCACCTCCAGTGGATCTACCTCTTCTTCCGCCATTATCTTCCGATGGTCTTCGATGTCTTTTATCGAGATAGCGTAGATCTCAGTGTCCGGCGACTTCGCGAGGGTCGTTATAGCTTCTGAGCTCATTATTCCGACCGTAACCAGGGGTTTGGAATGATCGGACAGAGCCTCTTTGGCGGACTCCGTAGCTTTCGGGTCAGTGGCGGCGGTGGCGTTGCCTAGGGTTTTGAACCCTATCGTGCCTTCGTCTACGTCTATAATAGCTTTCTGATTCTTTATCTATTTCTGTCCTATAATGATGTCAAATCTTCCGATATCTATGATTCAGAACGTCGCTTCCGTAGTGCGACCAGCTAAGGTGGTCTTTAGCGGCACATAGTGCGTAACGCTTTCCGTGTCTTGTCCGTTGTATGCCGAAATCCGCGTCGGCGACGCCAGTTCTACCGGATAGCTGTATCTATTTATCAGCTTCTGAACCAGCCGGTGGTGGATCGCCGCGCCAATAAGAGCTCCGGTGTCGATGAAAGCTTTTAGTTGGAGGGTTTGGCGCGACTTCTTAACAGGGTAGATCGTAATAGGAAGGATAATCGCCGTTTCCGTATTCACTTCTACAGCTGCCGAGAGCGGATCGCTGCAGCTGTTAATGCTTTCTTCTCGTGCCGATTCGCTCCGGTGCGGTGCCTTTCGCAGGGGTGCCCTGTTCTTTACGCTGGATAGGGGGCCTATCCATCTAGCTAGTCTTTTCCTATAATTCTTAACTGCACCCTGCCGTCTACGCTGTCCGTGTCGTTCGGAGCCGGTTCGATGGCTTGAATAGTCTTTCTCGGCAGTGGCGGCTGCTTCGTTGCTCGATACTCTTGCTTCTGCTGTGCCGTTGCTTGGCATCTCGTAGCGATATAGCCGGGGTTTCCACACGCGTAGCAGGTGGGGACGAACGCCGATCGTAGTGAATATGGCGACTGCTAGGGAGTTCGTCGAAAGGGCGCAGGGGCTCTCGTCGGCTGCGCTAACGGCTTTTGAATTAGTTTACGTGTCGTCGGTTTTCCGTACGCGTTCAAGTTTCTAGCGGTAACTCTCGCTTAATGCACGAAGCTCTGAAGGTCTTCGTCTTCTACTAACGCTATAGCTGCAGCGAGCTCAGGGCTTAGTTTCTGCCTTAGTAGGTGCAGCTGCTTATCTTCTGCCACTCTCGCTCTGATGGCGTATTTCCTGAACAGTCCGTAGAACTCTTCGAACGTCTGACGGTTTTGGTTGATCTTATCCAGCTGCTCGCGGGCCGTCTTCTTCCAGAAGGGGTCTCCGAAACGCTGGTCCAGCGCTTTAATAGCGTCGTCGGCCGTTACTTCTTCTAGGTTCGCTACTAGCGAAAAAGCTTTACCTTCTAATCGCGATTCCAGGTACGCCAATCTATCCTCTTCGCTGCTCGATGCGTAATCGCGGCTTATCTTGTTCTTGATCTTCTTCTTAAATGCCTCCTACGCTTTAGGGTCTCCGCTACCGAAAGCAGGTAGGTCCGGCAGTGGCGTTATCGTAGTGCCACCTTGACTATAGGCCGCTGGTAAGGCGGTCTCCTCGTGGGTTTCTCGACGCGGTAGCGGCGACGACTTCGCTGCTTCTATATCGGTCAGTTGATTCTTTAGCTCCTTTAACTGCGCCATTCGATTCGCTGCCTGGTTTTCTAACACGTCGATAATCGTTTCCGCCGATTCCTTCTCGGCCCTTACCGCTTTAGTTTCTTCTCTTAGTTGTCTGTTTTCTTCCAGCGTTCTAAGAAACAGCGTCTCAATAAGGTCTATACTATCGTAGACCTTTCCTATCCCGTTCTCGTTTACATAGTCTTCCAGTTCCTCGATCGTGCAGTCGTGGATCTTCCTATACTTAGCTATTCGTTCCTTGAACTCAGCGGTCTCTTCCGCTGTGAAACCGCTAATAACGATCTTATCGTTAATGACGCTTAAGCGCCTACTCGCTCTGTCAGTCTTTCCTTTTCTGCTTCTGCTGCGGCCTGTAACGCTGCTCTCTACCGCTAAGAAGCCTTCTATTGATCCGGGCACGCAGATAAGATTCAATACGGCCTTTTTGATAACTATATCTCGAACTGAGGAGGGAAAGGAACCTATGTAGTGGTGGTGGTGGGCTTTGATGGAGGGTGGTGTGCCAAGGCCCGGCTCGGCCTGGACGGGCCGAGCCGAAATCCAGGGTCCACCCTATCAATCTGTCCCACCTCTTTCCACCGCCGCAACACTACCTCCCTCCCTTACCAGCGGTCGCCCTCGACCGCTTAGTCATTCTATCCATCTGAAAATCTCCGCTTTTTTTTTTTTTTTTTTTTTGATTCATTATCTTCTTTGCGAAAATCCCCTCTAACACTGACGTCACTTCTTCTGTCTTCTATCGAAAACAACGTTCTCTTTATCGTTTCTTTAATTTCTCGCGTCGTCGGCGTCTGAAGTCCTTCACTTGGCGTTTATATAACCGGCGCCATCTGATCTGAGCCGTGGGTTATCTGAGCTGCGGCTTGGCTGGTCTGTGCGTCGTCTTAGAGGTCTATATAGGTCCGTCTGCGGCGTCGTTTCTTCTTCTTCTTTTTCTCTTCTACCAAAGCCTTTACCTACTACGCGGTCGGCGGCGCCGCCGGCCGCGTAGTAGTGCCTGAAGCAATCACTTCCCGAAGCACGATCGTTTTCATCGGCTTCCGCGCCGGTGGAGCGGACGTGTCTCCATTGTCGGCATTAGAGCCACGCTGGTTTCGGCTTTTCCGGGTTCCGCGCGTAAAATTCTCTTAGCAGCTCCGCCGAATTCCGGAGATTCTCGATCGGATACCAATTATAGTCTTCCAGCCACCCCTTCTACGAGATCCTCGCTTTGATGGACCCCCTTATCTTTTTTACGTCTATTACGTCTTCTACCTCCTATTCTTTCTTATTATCTATCTCGATTGGCGGGGGTTCAGCGAACCCCTGTTCCGGCAGGCCGTCTTCAGGGTCTAAGCTCAGTAGATCAGAATGGAAAACGTCGTAGATCCGGAACGCCTTCAGCAGCTCGAGCCGATAAGTCACCGGCGACCTCTTTTCTATTATCTTGAACGGGCCTACGTAGCGCGGATTGAGCTTGGCGTTGCCTTTTAGCCTTAGGTTCTTCGTGTTAAGCTATACCTTTTGGCCTTCTTCGAATTCTATCGGTGACCGCTTCTTATTAGCCCGAGTCACTATCTTCTTCTAAGCTGATTCTATCGCGTCTTTCGCCACTTTGATCGCTTCTTCCATCTGAGATCGGAGCGCTTCCGCCGCTGCAGCGGCGACTCTCTTTAACGACGTGGTGGTAGTGGAAAGCTCCGGCGAGCCGGCGTAGCTTAGTAGCTGAAAGCTCATCCTCGGAAGATAGCCGTGCGTTATCTCGAACGGCGCCAGCGACGTTGCTTCTAACCGTGCTGAGTTCGCGCAGAATTCGGCTATTGGCAGCATCTTAACCCACTTTTCTTGATAGTGTCCGCAGAAGGTCCTTAGATATCGCTCTATCTCGCGATTAGCTACTTTAGACTGACTGTCGGTCTGCAGGTAAGCGGCGGTGCTGAGCTTTCCATAAACTCCGAGAGCTTGGTTGATAGCTTTCTATACGTCGGCGGTAAATTGAGGACCCCTATCTGTAGTAATAGTGTCCGGCAGCCCGTAGTTCTTCTATACGTGCTTAATTAGCATTCTCGCTGTTTCTTCTGCAGTGGTTCCGTCGTCTCTCGCTCGACAGGGGATGAAGTGGCGTTCTTTGCTTAACCGGTCCACTACGTTCAGCGTAGCGTCGTATCTATCGGAGTCCGGTAGGCCGGTTACGAAGTCCATCGTAATATGCTGCTATAGTTTCTCGGGGATCGGAAGTGGCTTTAATAAGCCTGCCGGAAGGCCGTAACGTGGCTTCGCGGCCCTGCATATGTAGCAATTGGCGATAAATCGATGGATCCGTTTGTAGATCCGCGGAAACCAGTAGACCGTCCTTATGGCTTCCATCGTCTTCTTTGAGCCGGCGTAACCAACGTCTATAGAGCTATGGACCAGTTGGATGACCTCCGTAATTAGTTCTTCCGGAACTATCAGCTTCCCTGAGCCGGTTTTGCCTAGCTTCTGCTGCTAATTAAGCTGCTCTACCTTCTCGTAGAGAGTCTCTTCCTTAGGGGCCGGTTCCACTGCGCAGACCCCTACCTCTTTCAGCACTTCTGCGTCTACTATCCGCTCGGTTAACACCTTCTAAAACATGTTCGAATCTTCTTTCGCGCGGCTAGTCTTTCCAACTTTTCTCGTTAGCGCGTCGGCCTTTCCGTTTTGAGCCCCTGGTCGATAGGTGATCTTAAAATCGAACCCTAATAGGTAGGCGGCCTACCGTGCTTGACGTCGTAAGAGCTTCTGCGTCTTTATAAAGTAGGTCAGCGATTGGTGGTCTGTAAGGACCTGGACCGTGCTCTTTCTAGCTATAAGCTCCGGTTTCCACTCCTCGAACGCCTGTATAATAGCTAGCAGTTCTTTATCGTAGATAGCGTAGTTCCGCTCGGCTTCCGTTATGGATTTGCTGAAGAAGGCCACCGGGTGGAGGGTCTCATCGTCTCCGTATTGAGAAAGGACCCCTGCCGTCACTGTATCGGAAGCGTCCGTTTCTACGTAGATCGTCTTTTCCGGTCGGAAGTGCGCCAGAACCGGCGCCGAGGCCACTGCCTCTTTTAGCCGTACGAAAGCTTCTGTGCACTTCTTATTCTATAGACCCGCGGCCTCTTTCTTTAGCGCCTCGTTCAGGGGTCTCGCTATCTTGCTAAAGTCCTTAATAAACCGTCGGTAGTAGCTGCAGAATCCGAGAAACGCTCTGATCTGCATAGTGTTTCCGGATTTCGGCTGCTTCCATTCCGCGACGGCGGCGACCTTCAAGGGGTCTATACGAATTCCGTTTCTTCCGACGATAAGACCGAGATACTTGACCTCCGTTTGATAGAACTCGCTCTTCTTCGTGTCCGCGTTTAATCCGACCTCGCGGAGCCTAGTCAGCACCTTCTTGATATAGTCCGTATACTGATCTCTCGTTCTATCCGTATAGATAAGAATGTCGTCCAAATAGATAGACACGAACCGTTCCAACATGTCTATAAAGGTGTGGTTTATAAAGCGTTGCTACACTGCCGGCGCGTTAGTAAGTCCGAAAGGCATCACCAACTACTTGAAATTGCCTATACGCATCGCGAACGTTATAAGGTCTTCGGTCTGCCCTTCTTCGTTTCTTAATCGATGGAACGCTTGGCGGATGTCCAGCTTGCTGAACTACTTAGCCTTTGCTACGCGCTGGATAGTCTCGTCGATCAGCGGCAGTAGGTACACGTCTCTCTTAGTGACCTCGTTAAGGCCGCGATAGTCTACGCAGAGTCGCAGACTACCCCCTAGTTTCCTTACGAAAAGAATCGGTAACGTATATTCGGCAGAACTCGGCGTAATAAACTTCTTCGCTAGGTTTTCGCGAACGAACACCTCTACCTGGTCTAGTTCGGCCGGAGACAAGCGTCTTAGGGGCTCGGTTCTCGGCAGCGCAGCTCCGTCTTTTAGCCTGATCTTGTTGTTATATTCCGGTCAATAGAGCGGCAGGAGGTTGGAGTCGGCTTTTGAGAACACGTTAGTATAGCTGTAGAGCTCGTTTGGCAGCACCTCCAGTAGATCTACTTCTTCTTCCGCTATTATCTTCCAGTGGTCTTCGATGTCTTTTATCGAGATAGCGTAGATCTCATTATCCAGCGACTTCGCGAGGGTCGTTATAGCTTCTGAACTTATTATTCCGACGGTAACCGGGGGTTCGGAACGATCGGACGGAGCCTCTCTCGCGGACTCCGCGGCTCTCGGCTTGGCGGCGACGGTAGCGACCTTTCCGATGGTCCCTGCTCCGCTACCCGGGGTTTTGAACCTAATCGTTCCTTTATCTACGTTAACGATAGCTTTCTGGTTCTTTATCTATTTCTGCCCTATAATAATGTCAAACCTTCCGATATCTAAGATCCGGAACGTCGCTTCCGTAGTTCGACCAGCCAGCGTAGTCTTTAGCGGCACGTAGTGCGTAACGCTTTCCGTGTCTTGTCCGTTATACGCCGAAATCTTCGTCGGCAACGCTAGTTCTACCGGATAGCCGTATCTATTCGTCAGCTTCCGGACCAGTCGGTGGTGGATCGCTGCGCTAATAAGAGCTCCGGTGTCGATAAAAGCTTTTAGCTAAAGTGGTTTGCTCGATCCGTCGAGGGGGTAGACAGTGATTAGAAGGATAATAGCTGTTTCCGTGTTCACTTCCACCGCCGCCGAGAGCGGATCGCTGCAGCTATTGATGCTCTCTTTCGTCGACGTAGTTCGCGTTAATGCCCTGTTGTCTATGCTAGATAGGGGGCCTATCCGTCCAGCTAGTCTTTTCCTATAATTCTTAGCTGCACGCCGCCGTCTACGCTGTTAGCATCGTTCGGAGCCGGCTCGATGGCTTGAATTGTCTTTCTCGGCGGCTGCGGCTGAGGCTGCTTTATAACACGATATTCCTGCTTCTGCTTATCCGATGCTTGGCAGCTCGTAGCGATGTAGCCAGGCTTTCTGCACGCGAAACAGGTGGGGACGAACGACGGTCGCGGTACGTAAGGCGGCTGGGGGCCGCGTCGGAAGGGCGCGGGGGCTCTGGTTGTCCGCATTAGCGACGGCGACGGCGACGGCGACTGCTTCTAAACTGATTCTCGTAATTTCGCGTAAGCGCTCAAGTTTCTCGCAGTGACCCTTGTCTGATGCACGAAGCCCTTAAGGTCTTCGTCTTCTACAGACGCCATAGCAGCGGCCAGTTCAGGGTTCAGCTTCTGCCTTAATAGGTGGAGCTGCTTATCCTCCGCTACTCGGGCCCTAATCGCATATTTTCTGAACAAACCGTAGAATTCCTCGAACGTCTGCCGGTTCTGGTTAATCTTATCCAGCTGCTTACGGGCTGTCTTCTTTCGGAATGGGTCTCCGAAGCGTTGATCTAACGCTTTAATCGCTTCTTCGGCGGTTACCTCTTCTAGGTCCGCCACTAACGAGAACGCTTCGCCTTCTAGTCGCGCCTCTAAATAGGCCAATCTGTCTTCTTCGCTGCTTAATGCGTAATCGCGGCTTATCTTATTCTTGATCTTCTTCTTAAATGCCTCCTACGCTTTAGGGTCTCCGCTACCGAAAACTGGTGGATCCGGTAGTAACGTTATCAACGTGCTACCTTGACTGTAGGTCGCCGGCGAGGTGGTTTCTACGTGGGTTTCTCGCCGCGGTGGCGGCGACTTCGCTGCTTCTATGTCGGTTAGTTGATCCTTTAGCGCCTTTAGCTGCGCTATTCGATTCGCTGCTTGGTGTTCCAACACGTCGACGATAGTCTCTGCCGATTCCTTCTCGGCCCTTACCGTCTCTACTTCCTCTCTTAGCTGTCTGTTTTCTTCCAGTGTTCTGTAGAACAGCGTCTTAATAAGGTCTATACCGTCGTAGACCTTCCCTATTCCGTTCTCGTTTACGTAGTTCTCCAGTTCCTCGATCGTGCAGTCGTAGATCTTCTTGTATTCCCTTATTCTTTCCTTAATCTCTGCGGTCTCTTCCGCTGTAAAACCTCTAATAACGACCTTATCGTTAACTACACTAGAGCGTCTGCTCGCTCTGTTAGTCTTTCTCTTTCTGCGGCGGCCTGTTACGCCGCTCTCTACCGTCGAGAAGCCTTCCATCTTCTTACGGTGCCTTAGGGGGGGTTGTTGTTAGTGTGTTGGTAGGTGCGCGTGCGTTATTCGGGTTTCCGGATGGTTTAACAGGCCCTTTCGCGCAGCGCGGGGTGTGGTGTAGAGAGTGAGTTCGAGATATAATGATCCGGGCACGCAGATAAGATTCAATACGGCCTTTTTGATAACTATATCTCGAACTAAGGAGGGAAAGGAACCTATATAGTGGTGGTAGTAGGCTTTGATAGAGGGTGGTGTGCCAAGGCCCGGCTCAGCCCGGACGGGCCGAGCCGAAATCCAGGGTCCACCCCATTAATCTGTCCCACCTCTTTCCACTGCCGCAATATACGATGTCTTTTATTCGGATCTGCTAAGCCTAGACCCTAAAGATAGTCTTCTGGATTAGGGGTTCGCCGAACCTCTATCGATTGAAATAGACGGTAAAGAAGAAGAATAGGAGGTAGAAGATGTTATAGATATAAGAAGACGAAGGGGATCTATCGAAGCGAGGATCTTATAGAAAGGATAGCCAGAAGACTATAAATGGTATCCGGCCGAGAATCTCCGGCATTCAGCAGAGGTGCTAAGGGAGTTTTACGTCCAGAACCTGAAGAAACCGCAGCCCGAGTGGCTATAAAGCTAGCGGATTAGGAAGGAAAAGAAGAACCGCGTCCGCCCCATTGATATAGATATCGGTAAGAGCGATCGAGATCAGCGAGCCTGGCCACCGCCCTTATCGGCATCGTCCGCACTAGTCGACTTCGCCGAAAGGATAACGACGTCGAGATCGGGACAGAACTACCGGCTCCAGTGCTTTTGGTAACGTCAGTTCGCCTAAGAACGAAGCCGACGCTGCCAGCCCTGCGATAGGTAAGGGCCTTGGTAGAGGAAGAAGAGGAAGAATATAAGGAGCCGCAGATAGATCTATATAGACCTATACGGCGGCGCACAGACCGATTACGCCGCAGCTCTAGTAACCGCTAGCTCCGATCAGATAGCTCGGATCAGATAGCTCGGATCAGATAGCTCGGATCAGATAGCTCGGATCAGATAGAACGGATTAGATAGGCGCCAAGTGAAGACGTCAGATAGTAACGATGTAAATAAAAAAAAAAAAAAAAAAAAAAAAAAAAAGAAGGAACAGATAAGTAAGCGGTCGAGGGCGACCGCTAATAAGGGAGGGGAGTGGTGTTGTGGCGGCAGAAAGGGGTGGGACTAAGTAACGGGGTAGACCCTTGGAATTTCGGCTCGGCCCTTCCGGACCGAGCCGGGCCTTGGCACGCCACCCCCCCAAAGGTCTTGTCCACTACTATATAGATTCCTTTCCCTCCTCAGTTCGAGATATAGTTATCAAAAAGGCCGTATTGAATTATATCTACGTGCCCGGATTAATCGTCACTTTCACTATATAGGTAATGTCCGGTCCTCGCCCGGTAATGCCCAACATACGTACAGGTACAGTAGGGGTCGTCTTAATCCAGTGTCTCTGTACAAAGTCTTCGCTAATTACTCTATACACTAAACATCCTGTGTTAATTAATGTCCGCGCCGTTGCGGACCTGTTTAACGTTAGCTATACAATAAACAGCGTAGTCGTTATATAGTTGCTCTTAAAAGATAGCTAAGTAGTGCTTTAATTTAGCAATCTATCTCGTATACGCCTTTAGCAGAGCCTTTGCTTAGAGGCTACTCTTTTCCCGACTCGTTATCGTCCGAGTAGGACTCCTAATCCTCTTGTTAGGGCGCCGCAGTTGCTACCCTTGCAGTGGTCGGCCGTCCTCTAGGTCTCTCTGCTGGCAAAAGCCTGCAATTTCGTACAGTGTGGCCTATCTTGCTATACCTATAGCAGCTCCCTTCTGCTCGCCTCTTGTTAAGAGTAGCTATGTCTACCTATTGCGCCCTTTTGGTAGCGGCCCTTAGCTGTATAGTAACGGCTGCCGCTACCCTCGTCGTCGTTAGTTCCTAGTCTATAGCGTCTGTCTACTGCTAGAGGAGTTGTCTTATCTTGTAAGCGCGGCTTATCTGTCTAAGCCTGCGCTACTAGTTGTCGACTATCCTAAGGAGATCGCAGAATTCCTCGTACGTAGCTGGTCGGATTACGCCTACTAGTCCCATCATAATCTCCTTAGAGAGGCCTACCTCTAAAGAGGTAATTTTTATCCTGTCCTCCTATTAGAGACCTCCTGCCTCTGCTAGAGTCTAGTCGTATTCCGCGAGGAATTCTCGTACAGTCTTGCGCCCTTGCTTTATTGTGTTAACCTGTAGGAGTGCTCGGCTCTCGCAGTCTAGGTCCTTGTAGCTCTTGTTAAGAGCTGCCTAGAGCATCGTCGTCGTAGCTATTGCCGGGTTGGCAATAGCCGTCTCGTAGTACGGCAGAATCCGTGCTGCTGCCCTGCCCTTTAACCTCCTAAAGAGGTAAACTACCTTGTCTAGCTCGGTTAGGTATGCTCCTAAGTCGACTAGAAGCTTAGAGCGCATCTGGGCGGCCTAGGAGGGGTACTCGGCCGGAGCCTTACTATCGTACGTAGTAACGTCGGGGAGTTTGCTCTTAGGGGTCAGGGTGTAGGCTATCGTGTTCGTCGTCGTAGGGGTCGGATCGCGATCGGACGCCCTAAGCTGTCGTAGCTCCTGTTCCCGTTAGGAAATCATCGTAGCCTAGTGGCTTACTTAGTGCTCGAGCTGCCTCCTGTGTTCTAGCAGCTCCTCGTACGCGCAGTGCATATGCCCCTGCATAGCCGTAGGTTCTATAGGGATGTCGCCGTCTATCTTCGTTATATTACTGCAGTTACCGACAGTAAGATTAGTTCCTAATGTAAGGGCTTAAGAATCTTGGTTTAGAAACTTAAGGTTAGGTATCTATATAAAGGAACTAATAGGCAGTTCCTTCGTCGTCTGCTACTGTACAATTTGTACCTACGAAGCCAAGCTAGCAATTTCCCTCTATATAGGGATGCAAGGTTTACACTCTGTACAGAGGATTAGGAGTTCTCCCTCTGTACAGTAGTGCAGAGTTTTCCCTCCGTTTAGAGGGACAGCAATTTCCCTCTGTATAGGGCTATAGGGTTCTCCCTCTGTACGAGAGTAGGGTTATGTCAGTAATTCTGTACGGAGGGTAGGGTCGTGCTGGCGCCGCTAAGTCGTAGTCCTTAGGGCGACGGCTAGCTTAGGTCGGGTCCAGGACCTGGGCTGGGCAGCGCCCCCTAACAAGCAGCGTATTTAAGACTTTGAATTTTACGTCGCTATTAGGCACATAGAGCAAGAAGAATTCTGACTTCTTAACTAGACAAATAACTACCTTGTTGTTAAGACTTTAGGTGTTGATTGACAAGTTAGTTGCGCTAAGAAAATTCTTCCACCCTAATAATACTTCTTGCTTTATGGTTATCTACGTTACGTGGTCCTGCAAACCTAATGATCATATACGTTATGTGTAGTGGTGGAAGTCGCTTCTCAGTGTGGTGGTTGCCAACCCGGGACGGCCCGCCCTGGAACCCTAAATCCAGGGACCACCATTCCGGTCCACAACCACCTCCACCACCACCGCATCAAAGGACAGCTCTCTTAGACTCTGTGTAGATTACCGAGGCCTAAACGACGTAACGGTTAAGAATCGGCATTCATTACCTCTCATGATGCAAGGCTAGTGTCCACTATCCATCGCTATATCGGGTCCTCACTGTGGGAGGGAGATGTGATGCCAGGCCAAACTTTGCTGGGTTGACTGCAGAAGTAGACCCAGGGCCCCCTCAGGTCTCTTTCCTTTGGCCGACATGTGTCTCCGTGATGTTATTACGCACCTCTTCTCGCATCGATTGACTGGTTTCAGACACAGTTGTGCGGTCTGGCCAGTGCGGCTCGAAAGACCGTGAATGTCAACATATTGAGAGGCATCTCGGTCGTGGGAAGTGCTGTCTTGCGTATGAAATGGATTGCTTGATCGTAGATCTTGCATCGAGCTAGGTTGAGTTTGCTTTTGGGGGAAATGATAATGCTTTCCGTCGGTCACGGAACCGTGCTCAGCTCGAATGTCATTAGCCTCGTTCGATTGATGTCAGTAGTGGTCCAATAGTCCTGGTTCTGGAGGCACACTTGCACCGCTCACAAGTGCGTGCGAAGACAGCCTCTGCACGCATCACATTCCCGGGCCCTGATACTTCACGAACAAGTAGTACAACGTGGCAGGCACGCAAATTCACCGATGCACGCCCTTTTCAGCAAGTATGATCCATGGTCTGCACAGGAAGCTAGCTAGTCGCGGCGTGGTATTTTTGCGCGGGTATCTTACACAATCGTGAGAGTGCTTGCTAGTTCTCTCATAACCCTCATGCAGGCTGATAGTCATCTGGAATCGAGGTCCTTTCACACTCGTATTGCCTGACCATTCACTGGCTGTCCAGATCGACCCCCATAGTACTTCGCGTATGGGTCGCTGCCTTGCTCAAGATGTCCTTGGTCGACTCTTGTGTTTGAATGGCCGTTATCCTTGGCTGTGCGACGCTTGGTAGTGTGCCCCTTTCCATCAGCCAAGATTGACGCTGACTGGCCGCTAGTGACACTGATTGGGCCATTGATGTCCTTGTCTAGGGCCACATACTCTTCCATGGCATCTTTGCCGCCTCGTTCAAGTAGGTATTCGAAGTAATGGCTCGACAAATCCTTGACAGTACTGGGGGACAGCTGCGACTTGTGGCGGATGTCGTCGAATACTTGCTTGATACGCTGGTGCCGAGCAGTCTCGTCCTGCTGAGAGGTAGGCTGACCGGTCTCAAACTCGAAATAGGCTTCCCAGAATTTCCGGCAATCCAGGAAAGCTTGCTGGAAAGTCGAGAACAGCTTCCGCGCTCCTTCCACATCGCCCTTTACCTTCCATGCCAGACGTGCCAGCTCGGCTGCCAACGCGCCGCGAGTGTAGGGACTATATTCCTGATTTTCGATGAAGCTGGTAAGGACATTGGTGGCAGCGTCGATACCGTATTGGCGACGGTAGACGTTTACCAGCGAAATGACTGTCTCCAGATGGCCGGGCACATTCAGCAAGATAGACTCATGGATTGCGATCGCCGTATCGGCTTTACCAAGAGACTCTTCGAACCGCGCGTAGCTGAGTCGGATATCCGGCTTCGAGATAGGCACGTAGACCGAGCTCGCACGGTTGTAGATGACGCGCGCTTCCTCGTTGCGCACTTCCTTGGCGACTTCGCTTTGGCCCAGTGTCCATCTGGCATATCGGTACCAGAACTGATCATAGTTGGCGCACGTCACGATGCATCGCTCGTAAAGGAATTTGGTTCGCGGATAATTGCCTTCAGCTTCTTCAAAGTCCAGATACTTCTCCCAGTTCTGCAGTTGCGCATCGTCCAGTTCTGTGACATGGTAGTAAGGTCGCTTGATCTCTTGCTCATAAGTCCATCTCTTAGTGGTCTCGGTCTGAGTGCGATTGAACACTTCGAGGTGGTATGCATCGATCCGTGCGCGCAGCTCGCGTTCGCTGTCCGGAGGGCCCTTCTGCTTCGAGTTGTTCTCTCGTGCAATTTCGTTTCTGAACTGATTGACGACATCCTCCGGCGCGAGCTCGATGAGCGGACGTTGCGCTGCTAGGGTCCGATATCGTTCGAAGTACCGAGCATACTGGTGAAGAGGAATGCGGATGACGCGACCAAGGATGGCAAAGATCTTATCGTGCGCCTCCAAGCGCTCCTCAAATTCCAGGTACTTGTCCCAAAATGGATGAGCGAGGAAGTCCAGTCCCACGCTATCCGCACCTCGCTCGAATAGTCTGTTGCCACAAGATTAGAACGTTGGCGAATGAGGAGGAACATGGGTGCAAACAAGGATGGCTCTGAGGTGGCGAACATATTGCTTGCGTAGCTCAACCGCTTCGCAATGATCAAATCATGATCTTTTCCTGAGAATGATCAAGTGTCGGGTTTAAAGCAATGGCGACAATATGAGCGCAGTAGAGGTGAAGGGCGGGTCTGATAACTAGATGTGAGACTCTCATAGCAACCACCAACCCCCAACCACCAGCCAGCCTGTAGTTTTGGAATCTCACCACTCGTTGCGCATGACAGCGAAAGTTTCCACAACTGCCGAGTTGATCGAGACGGCTGCGTGTGGTCACGGGCGTGGATAGGAAAGGATTGCCCTCCGACTTACTCTCTGATCACGTCTGCGTCATGACTGGTCTCGACTTTGAAGGCGCAGTAGTTGGCCCAGAGGTCGACAGAAATGCCGATGCTAGCGACACCTCGCTCGTAGACCTGTTCCACTCAGCACATGTCCTTGACGCGCACATTGCGTGGTATCTCACCATCTCTGCCGCTTCCGTGCCGCCGATCGAGAACTCAAGATCAGCATACTTCTTCCAGTATCCGAAGAATAATGGGAAGCGTGCGAGGAATCGGTCGTAGGCGTCTCGGGTGGTCGCAATAGCTTGAGGACTTGAATTGCGGTTGAGACCGCCTTCTTGTAGTTCGGCGGCGCGGACGAGCTTCTCCCAGTGCTCAAACTCTTCTGGGTCGGCGAGCTGCATACAATGTCAACGAATGCCATCACCGCGGCGGGCGGCCTGCTGATTACCACTTGCTCGTTCAGCTTCTGCAGCTCGACGTCGTCGGAATAGCTGAAGTCGGCCATGCTGGAGTGATACGCGTGGCGCGCCGGCTTAGCGCATGGGTTGGAGATGGTATGGCGCTGTCATGTGCGAGGCACACGCGGATCACAGCAAGGTGAGTGAGCATGGAAGGTCGCGCGCTGGAAGTGCAAGTGCGAAGAACTCCAGTTCGGAAAGCGAAGCCGAGCGGGAAGGCCCGTGCACATTTGCGGCACCAAGAGTTTCATACGAGCATCCTACAATTTACATGCCTACAAGTTGCCGCTACTCGCCGATGCCAACATCGCACACCACTGGTATACGATTGCTGCCGAACATGATCTGCACACTGTCTGCTCTTTGTCCCAGAACACCAGCATTCTTGTAACGTATATGCCCAGTGAGCTGTACAGACCAGTGCTGTACAGACCACCGAGCTGTACGATTTTTCGGCATAACTAACTTGCACAACAAATCATTCATTTTCATCGCCGATCAACTGTAAAATATATGTGTTATGCTCTTATGAAATTGGGAAAGCATTTCCTTTCTACTTTTTGACATTTACATATACTGTTTTAAGTAACACTATAGCTACTATATTAATCCCAAGTTAGATATACCCTATGTTACAGTCAATAGATAGAAGAGAAAGACTGACATTACTCAGAACCTCCTAGCTCTACTATTATCAACAGACTATATCTCAGCAACTATTAGTTCAATTAAGATAATTCTTTGTGCGCTAGAATTACTGCATTTCGTTCTATAAGGACAATTGGTCAGGTTCTAGAAGCTCCTAGAGCTACAGCTAACAGAAGGAAGAGAAAGCTTAACAATACCTAGGACCTACCTAGCTCTACTATTATTAGCAGACTATATCTTAACAACTATTAGTATATTTAAGAAGATTCTCCAAGTATTGGAAGCGCTGCGACCCGCTCTACAAATGCTTCTAATCTAGTTCTAGAAGCTTTTAGAAAAGTAGGGTTAAGAAAGGAATTTGTTTAAAGAACAAAGAAAGAAAGTTTGTTAAGAAGCTTATTAAGTAAGCAACTAGTAAATAAGCAAACAACTAGCAAATATAGCAGGTTATATTAACCTACTGCTGCCCTTCAAACGTTCTCTTCTTCTTGTTTATTGCTTATCTTATATATCTAATTAAGAACCCTCCTTTTAGTTCTTATTTTAAGTTAAGTCCTTTAGGTCTTACTCTAGTCCTCTATCTTTTAGTATAACCTAGAATATATTATAGCTGTCCCCTTAACATTATAGGCTATTAACTAACCTTAAGACTAATACAATAGTCTTCTATAATCTAAGCTTATACAGATATTATTCGATATAGCTCCTTTAAAGACTATATCCTAAACTAAGGAGAGGAAGGAATCTACGTAGTAGTAGATATTGATCCGAGCACGCAGATAGGATTCAATACGGCTGTTTTAATAACTATATCTCGAACTGAAGAAGGAAAGTGATCCGGGCACGCAGATATGATTCAATACGGCCTTTTTGATAACTATATCTCGAACTGAAGAGGGAAAGGAATCTATGTAGTGGTGGTGGTAGGCTTTGATGGTGGTGGTGCCAAGGCCCGGCTCGGCCCGGACGGGCCGAGCCGAAATTCCAGGGTCCACCCCATCAATCTGTCCCACCTCTTTCCACCACCGCAACACTACCCCCCCCCCTCACCAGCGGTCGCCCTCGACCGCTTAGTTATGCCATCCATCCTAAAAACTTCCACTGTGTTTTTTTTTTTTTTTTTTTTGAAAATCCCTTTTAACGTTGACGTTACCTCTTCCGTCTTTTGTCAAAAACAACGTCCTCTTTATCTCTTTCTCAACCTTTTACGTTATCTGCTTCCGAAGTCCTTCACTTGGTCGTTTATGTAATCGACGCTATCTGATCCGTGCTATCTGATCTGAGCCGTGGGTCTTCTGAGCTGCGGTCTGGGCGGTCTGTGCGTTGTCTCGGAGGTCCATATAGATCCGTCCGCGGCTCCGTTTCTTCTTCTTTTCTTTCTCTACCGAAGTTAGCACTCTATCGCAGGGGGGCGGCGGCGCTGGCACGCTACGGCGTGCGCAGCCCTCTGTCCCTCTACGATCTGAGCAGCGATCGTTTTCATCGGCTTCCGCGCCGGTGGAGCGGACGCTGCTTTCTTCGTTTGGCTTTAGAGCCATTCCGGCTTCGGCTTCTTTAGGTTCCGCACGCAGAAGTCTCTCAGCAGCTCCGCCGAGTTCCGCAGGTTTTCGACCGGATACCATTTATAGTCTTCCGGCTACCCCTTCTACGAGATCCTCGCTTTAATGGACCCCCTTATCTTCTTTACGTCTATTACGTCTTCCACCTCCTACTCTTCTTCGTTACCGTCGATCTCAACTGGTGGGGGTTCGGCGAACCCCTGCTCCGGAAGGCTGTCCTCAGGGTCCAGGCTTAGCAGATCTAAATGGAAAACGTCGTAGATCCGGAACGCCTTCGGCAGCTCGAGCCGATAGGTCACCGGCGACCTCTTTTCTATTATCTTGAATGGACCCACATAGCGTAGGTTTAGCTTCGCGTTTCCTTTTAGCCTTAGGTTTCGTGTGTTAAGCTATACCTTTTGGCCTTCCTCGAATTCCATCGGTGACCGCTTTCTATTAGCTCGATTTACTATCTTCTTCTGAGCCGTCTCCATCGCTTCTTTCGCTACTTTAATCCCTTCTTCTATCTGAGATCGTAGCGCTTCTGCCGCCGCGGCGGCGACTCTCTTTAACGACGTAGCGGTGGAAGGCCCCTGCGAATCGGCGTCGCTCGGCGGCTAAAAGCTCATCCTCGGAAGATAGCTATGCGTTATCTCGAACGGCGCCAGTGAGGTAGCCTTAGACGGTGCCGAGTTAGCACAGAACTCGGCCATCGGCAACACCTTAACCTATTCCTCTTGGTAACGGCCGCAGAAGGTTCGCAGATATCGCTCTATCTCTCGGTTAGCCACTTTAGACTGACCGTCGGTCTGCGGGTAAGCGGCCGTGCTAAGCTTTCCGTAGATTCCAAGCTTCTAATTGATGGCCTTCTATACGTCGGCGGTGAACTGAGGACCCCTATCCGTAGTGATAGTGTCCGGCAGGCTATAGTGCTTCTATACGTGTTGAATCAACATCCGTGCGGTCTCTTCCGCGGTAGTTCCTTCGTCTTTAGCTCTATAGGGGATGAAGTGGCGCTCTTTGCTCAGCCGATCTACTACATTGAGCGTAGCGTTATATCCATCCGAATTCGGCAGGCCGGTTACGAAGTCCATCGTAATGTGTTGCTACGGCTTCTCGGGGATCGTAAGCGGCTTCAGTAGACTAGCCGGAAGACCGTAACGCGGCTTCGCGGCTCTGCATACGTGGCAGTTGGCGATAAATCGGTGGATCCGTTCGTAGATTCGCGGAAACCAGTAGATCGTCCTTACGGCTTCTATCGTCTTCTTCGCACTGGCGTAACCAACGTCCTTCGATTTATGGATCAGCCGGATGACCTCTGTGATTAGTTCTTCTGGAACTATCAGCTTCCCTAAGCCCGTTTTGCCGAGCTTCTGCTGTTGGTTGAGCCGCTTCACCTTCTCGTAGAGCGTCTCTTCTTCAGTCGGAGGCTCTTCAATCGGCGATTCCACTGCGTAGATCCCTACTTCTTTCAACACCTCTGCGTCTACTATCCGTTCGGTTAGCACCTTTTGGAACATGTTCGGATCCTCTTTCGCGCGGCTGGTTTTTCCTTCCCTTCTCGTCAGCGCGTCAGCCTTTCCGTTTTGGGCTCCGGGTCGATATGTGATCTTGAAGTCGAACCCTAATAAGTAGGCAGCCTACCGTGCCTGACGTCGTGAGAGCTTCTGCGTCTTTATGAAGTAGGTCAGCGACTGGTGGTCCGTAAGAACCTAGACCGTGCTCTTTCCAGCTATAAGCTCCGGTTTCCACTCCTCGAAAGCCTGAATAATCGCCAGCAGTTCTTTATTATAGATGGCGTAGTTCCTCTTAGCTTCCGTTATAGATTTGCTGAAGAAGGCCACTAGGTAAAGGGTCTCGCCGTCGTCAGCGTATTGAGAAAGGACCCCTGCCGTTACTGTATCGGAAGCGTCCGTTTCTACGTAGATCGTCTTTTCCGGCCGGAAGTGTGCTAGGACCGGCGCCGATGCTACTGCTTCTTTTAGCTAGTTAAAGGCTTCCATGCACTTTTCGTTCTATAGGCCGGCGGCCTCTTTCTTCAGCGCCTCGTTCAGAGGTCTCGCTATCTTGCTGAAGTCCTTAATGAACTGTCGATAGTAGCTGCAGAATCCGAGAAACGCCCTAATCTGCGTAGTGTTTCCGGATTTCGGCTGCTTCCATTCCGCGACAGCGGCGACCTTTAACAGGTCCATCCGAATTCTATCTCTTCCGACGATAAGACCGAGATATTTGACCTCGGTTTAATAGAACTTGCTCTTCTTCGTGTCCGCATTCAATCCGACCTCGCGGAGCCTCTTCAATACTCTCTCGATGTGGTCCGTGTGTTGCTCTCTCGTTCTATCAGTGTAGATAAGGATGTCGTCCAAGTAAATTGACACGAACCGTTCCAACATGTCTATAAAGGTGTGGTTCATAAAGCGTTGCTATACTGCCGGCGCGTTGGTGAGTCCGAACGGCATCACTAGCCACTTGAAATTGCCTATACGCGTAGCGAATGTCGTAAGGTCTTCCGTTTGTCCTTCTTTATTCCTTAATCGATGGAACGCCTGGCGGATGTCCAGCTTGCTGAACTACCTGGCCTTTGCTACGCGCTGTATGGTCTTATCTATCAGCGGCAGGGGGTATACGTCTCTCTTGGTGACCTCGTTAAGGCCTCGATAATCTACGCAGAGTCGCAGACCGCCCCCTGGTTTCCTTACGAAAAGAATCGGTAACGCATATTCGGCAGAACTCGGCGTAATAAACTTCTTCGCCAGATTCTCACGAACGAACACCTCTACTTAATCCAGTTCCGCCGGCGACAGTCGTCTTAGGGGCTCGGTTCTTAGCAGCGTAGCTCCCTCTTTCAACTTGATCTTGTTGTCGTATTCCGGCTAGTGGAGTGGCAGGAGGTTGGAGTCTGCTTTTAAGAAGACATTAGCGTAACTATGGAGCTCTTCCGGTAACACCTCCAGTAGGTCTACTTCTTCTTCCGCCATTATCTTCCAGTAGTCTTTAATGTCTTTTATTAAGATAGCGTAAATCTCAGTGTCCAGCGACTTCGCGAGGGTCGTTATGGCTTCTGAACTCATTATTCCGATAGTAACCGGGGGTTCGGAACGATCGGACGGAGCTTCTTTGGCGGACTCCGTAGCTTTCGGCTCGGCGGCGGCGATGGCGTTGCCTAGGGTCTTGAACCCTATCGTTCCTTCGTCTACATCAATAACGGCTCTCTGATTCTTCATCTATTTCTGCCCTATAATAATGTCAAATCTTCCGATATCTATAATTCGGAACGTCGCTTCCGTAGTGCGACCAGCCAAGGTGGTCCTTAATGGCACATAGTGCGTGACACTCTCCGTGTCTTGTCCGTTGTATGCCGAAATCCGTGTCGGCGACGCCAGTTCCACTGGATAGCCGTATCCATTTATTAGCTTCTAAACCAACCGATGGTGGATCGCTGCGCCAATAAGGGCTCCAGTATCGATAAAAGCCCTTAACTGAAGTGGTCGGCTCGATCCGTCAAGGGGGTAGACAGTGATTAGAAGGATAATAGCTGTTTCCGTGTTCACTTCCACCGCGGCCGATAGCGGATCGCTGCAGCTATTGATGCTCTCTCTTTCCGTCAGTGCCTTTCGCAGGGGTGCCCTATTCTTTACGCTGGATGGGGGGTCTATCCGTCCAGCTGGTCTTTTCCTATAATCCTCAACTGAACTCCGCCGTCTACGCTGTCCGTATCGTTCGGAACCGGTTCGATAGCTTAAATAGTCTTCTTTGGCAGCGGCGGCTTCGTTGCTCGATATTCCTGCTTCTGCTTATCCGACGCTTGGCATCTTGTGGCGATGTGGCCAGGCTTTCTACACGCGTAGCAGATAGGGACGAACGACGAGCGCTGTGACTGATAAGGTAGCTGCTAGGGTGCTCTCCGGAAAGGCGCCGGGGGTCGTGTTGTCTGCGCCGACGGCGACGGCTTCTGAACCGATTCGCGTGCTTTCGCGTAGGCGTTCAAGTTTCTTCCTGTGACTCTCGCTCGGTGCACGAAGCTCTTAAGGTCTTCATCTTCTACTGAGGCCATAGCTGCCGCGAGCTTAGGGCTCAGTTTCTGTCTTAGTAGGTGGAGCTGCTTATCTTCCGCTACCCTCGCTCTAATGGCATATTTTCTAAACAATCCGTAGAACTCCTCGAATGTCTGCCGGTTCTGGTTAATCTTATCCAGCTGCTTACGGGCTGTCTTCTTTCTAAAGGGGTCTCCGAAGCGTTGATCTAACGCTTTGATCGCTTCTTTAGCGGTCACCTCTTCTAGGTCCGCCACCAGCGAAAAAGCTTCGCCTTCTAACCGCGATTCCAGGTACGCCAACCTATCTCCGGCGTTGTTCGATGCGTAATCGCGGCTTATCTTATTCTTGATCTTCTTCTTAAATTCTTCCTAGTCTTCGGGGTCTCCGCTCTTAAATGCCGGTGGGTCCGGCAATAACGTTATTAACGTGCTACCTTGACTGTAGGCCGCCGGTAAGGCGGTCTTAGTTGGTTCTTCTCGATGCAGTAGCGGCGGCGCCGACGACGTCGCTACTTCTATGTTAGTTAGTTGATCCTTTAGCGCCTTTAGCTGCGCCGTTCGATTCGCCGCTTAGTGTTCCAATACGTCGACGATAGTCTCTGCCGATTCCTTCTTGGCCCTCACCGTCTCTATTTCCTCCCTTAACTGTCTGTTTTCTTCTATGCTCCTATAGAACTTCTTTTCTATAAAGGTGATAGTGTCAAACACCTTCTCAGCTCTATGCTCTGTAAGATATTCCCTTATCTTATCCGGCGTGCGCCCGTACAGTTCGGCGTAGCCCTCTATGCCCTTTCTCGCTTTATCTACCTCTTCTTCTGTAAGGCCTTTATAGGTTATTCTATCGTCGAGAATGCTGGTGCGTCTATCTCTCGGTCTGTCGCTCTTTCTCTTTCCGCTGCGGCCTGTAACGCCGCTGCTCTCTACTGCTGAGAAGCCTTCTATCTTCTTACGGTGCCTGGGGTTGTTTGGTGTTGTTAGGTGCGCGTGCGTTATTCGGGTTTCCGGATGATTCGACGGGCCCTTTCGCGCAGCGCGGGGTTGTGGAGAGTAAGTTCGAGATATAATAATCCGGGCACGCAGATATAATTCAATACGGCCTTTTTGATAACTATATCTCGAACTGAAGAGGGAAAGGAATCTATGTGGTGGTGGTGGTGGGCTTTGATAGTAGTGGTGCCAAGGCCCGGCTCGGCCCGGACGGGCCGAGCCGAAATTCCAGGGTCTACCCCATCAATCTGTCCTACCTCTTTCCACTACCGCAACAGAAAGGAATCTATACGGCGGTAGGTAAGGGCTTTAGGAGTAGTGTGCCAAGGCCCGGCTCGGTCCAGAAGGGCCGAGCCGAAATTCCAAGGGTCTACCCTATTACTTGGTCCTACCCCTTTCTGCCGCTGCAACACTACCCCCCTCCCTCGCTAGCAGTCGACCTTAACCGCTTACTTATCCTTCCCTTGTCTTTTTTTTGATTCGCTTTTCTTCTTTATTTTCCGCTTTTTCTTTCGTCTAATCTAGTGCCCCTTCTAAGGAAACCCCTTTTTAAAACCGACGTTACCTCTTTGACTTCCTTATCTCAAAAACATCCCCTTTTTCTATCTTCCTTCTTACATCGTCGCTATCTGATGTCTTTTACTTAGTGTCTATCTAATCGATAAGTTATCTAATCTAAGCTGGCAGCTATCTAAGCTGCAGCGTAATCTGTAAGGGGCCCAAGGATCTTGGTCCAGAAACTTAAGGTTGGGTATCTATATAAAGGAACTGATAGGCAGTTCCTTCGACGTCTGCTCTGTACGATTTGTACCTACAAAGCCAAGCTAGCAATTTCCCCTTTGTGCCAGGGTGCAAGGTTTACCCTCCGTATAGAGGATCGGGAGTTACCTCCTCTATACAGTAGTGCCGGGTTTCCACCCCCCCCCCCCTAATCCGAGGGGCGGTAGCTTCCCTTTAAGCAGGACTGTAGTGTTCTCCCTCCGTACGGAGGTAGGGTCCTGTCGGTTGCTCCGTACAGAGGGTAGGGTCGTGCTAGCGCCGCTAAGTCGCAGTCCTTAGGGCGATGGTCGGCTTAGGTCGGGTTTAGGACCTGGGCTAGGCAGCGCCCCCTAACAATACCCCCCCCCTTTCCCTTTCTCGTAGTGCTTCGTCTATATAGCGGTATATCTAAACTACCTAGCTCCTGCTGTTCCTTTAGCAGGTTGTAGCTTCCTATTTCGTCTGGTCGTCTAAGTCGTCGTCCCCCGTTACTTCCCCTAGGTCGTAGTTGCCTCTTGCTATTTTACCTGTCTGCAGCAGCTGCCTTGCTTGCTATTCCTACTATAGCAGGCAGTTAGCCTAAGCCTTCTCCCTTCTCTTCCCTTCCCCTTTCTCTTTTCCCTATATAACGTCTACTATCTACTACCGTCTACTACTGTCTACTATCCGCTACTACTAGCTACTAACTACTAACTACTAACTAACTACTACTACCAACTAACTACTACTAGCTACTATGTCTGCCCTGTCTGGTCCCCTCGTCGCTGCTAGCCCTGCCCCTCCCCCTTGTCCGGCCAGGGTCCCCCCCTACTTTAACTACGTACAGTAGGGCCCCTAACTTAACTAGCAGCTACTCTTCTAGTTCGTATAGATTCTTATCTTCTGTACGGTCTGATCTAACGTCCTAGGTGCTATACCTGCGAGCAGCAGGATGCGGCTGGGCTCCCCTTCTACCCCTTCTAGTGTAACCCTGCCCGGGTTATACCCGATCGGGTAGCTACAGCCCGGCTGTCGTATATTAACGCTCTCCTTATCGCTACCTAGGGCCAGCCCTGTGCCCCCTGCCCTAACTCCCCCTAGCCCTTACTTGGCCTATACCGCCTCCTAGGTTTCTGGGCTAGGGTGTGTGCCTCGTGCAAGTGGAAGGATAGCTCCCTCTACTGCCCCTTCCGCCGTCTAGGGGAGGCACGTAGGGGTAGGGGGGTGCCTCTGCTCCCTAGGGCTGGCCCTAGTAGGGGTGGGGGGGTGCCTCTGCTCCCTGGGGGTAGCCCTGGTAGGGGTGGGGGCCCGGCCGGGTCTAAGGTGGTGGAAATCTTAGATAATAAGTAGGGTGTTCTGGTCCTTGGGGGGGGGGGGGGGGTGGTGTAAGAAATTTCGGACGGTGTCCTTCCCAGCTCTTCTTATTTCCACTTCCCCTCCTATTTGTCCCTTGGCTGTTCCTTCCCTCTAGCCCTTATCTCGTACAGTGTCGTATAAAGTTGTGTTAGTAGGGTACTGTAGCGTCCTACGTCGTAGTATTCGATCCTTTAACAACCTAGGTTTGTCTGCAGCTACCCTGTCCTTAGGGTAGATCGTGCCTCCTTCCGCTATACGGCGCAGTGTTACTGTAGCTGGGCAGGGGAGTGGTCCTCCTCCTATCTGTCTAGTGCAGTTGTGTCTTGCAGAGCCTCGTACGGTTCCTATATAGGCTCTGCCTATCCTCTCTATTTTACCAAGTACTCTGCCTTCCCCCGCTTCCTCCGACTCTTAAGGATCCCTTCTACCTTATACTCTTCTTGGCCCTCGGTTATAATTGTAGGTGGGCGCGCGTCGTCGGTCGTCTAATGCGGCAGGGGGTCCGTGCTTGCCGGTCGTACGAGGTCTATATAGAAGACTGGATAAATCCCTAGGGGCGTGTTTAGTCGTACAGTATATGTCCCTACTGGCCGGATTACCGTAAACTTCCTGTTCCTCTAATCTAACTTCTTGCTCGGCCGGTCCGTACGGATGTTCCGCTGGTTTAGCTAGACCTTATCCCCTGCCTCGTACCTTGGTGCAGCCTGTCGTCCCTTGTTGGCCTGCTCTTCCGCGTTCTGCTAGGCTAGGGCCAGGCTCGCCTTTGCCTATTAGTAGGCGTTCGTAATCGTCCGTACGATGGCCTCTCCTTGTTGGATTAGGGATCGTACAGGGCGCAGGGTGTTGCTACTTGGGGTCGGTAGGAGCGGGGAATAGTCGTATCTATAGGTCGTAAAGAAGGGGGACAGTCCTGTAGCATCGGCCGTACGGCTGTTAATAGCCAGCTCCGCTATTAGGAGAAGGCGGTTCCAGTTCGTCTAGTTATAGTCGACGTACGCTCAGAGGTACGCTTCCAAGGTTGAATTGGCCCTCTCTGTCGCCCTATCCGTCTGCAGGTGCTATACAGTGGACAGGCGACGCTCTACCTTTAGTAACTGGCAGATCCGTGCCTAGAGCTGGCTCGTAAACTGTAACCCCCGGTCTGATACAATTGACCTAGGGAAACCGTGCTTGCTAAACGTCGTCCGGATAAAGGCCTAGGCGGTGTCCTCGGCTGTAATAGTGTCTATCCCCTCTAGTATTACCCCCTTCGTTAACTTGTCCGTAACTACTATAATGTTTCGCCGTCCGTCGCTCTTAGGGAGGTCTGTAATGAAGTCTACGGTCAGATCTTGCCAGGGTCGGTCCGGTATCGGCAAGGGCTTTAGCAGCCTATGCTTTAGCTTACGCTAGGGCTTCGTCCGTCCGCATACATCGCAGTTCCGTACGAACCTGCGAATGTCCTTCGCTATCGCCGGCTAGTAATAGTCCTAGGCGATAATGCTGTACGTCTCCTCGCGCCCTAGGTGCCCGGTAGCTATAGAGTTATGTGCCCGTTGTATTAAGCTCGTACGGAGCTTCTCGTCCGCCGGGACCTATATCCGATTTCTGAACTTTAGGTTGTTCTCCTCGTCCACTAAGCATTCGGCTGTCGATACCTTAAGGTAGAGCTCGGCTAGGAGCTTCCGTTGCCCCCCCTAGATCGCCGTACGGGCCCCTCGGTATACCTCGTCCTTCTCTACTGCCTCTTCCTATGTTTGTAGTCGGGGTTCCTATAGATGTGTCGCTGCTAGGCAGATGATCTCCCCGCCTGGCTCTCCCTTAAACATCTGGAATGTCCGCGACTTTAGCCGGTCGTCCTCGTACGTCGTTAGTATTTCCTGGTCCCGTCTGGACAGTGCGTCGGCCCTGCTGTTGTCCTTACCCTTGCGGTACTGGAGTCTTATGTTGAACCGGCTTAGGTACATTGCCTATCGTACGTGCCTCTTAGACAGCTTCCGGGGTTAAGTAAAGTATTCCAAGTTCTTGTGGTCTGTTAGGGCGAGGAACTTAGGCACCGAGCGGAGTTCCCTATCCTAGGCTTCGCAACACTGTACGACTGCCAGCAACTCTTTGTCGTAGATAGGGTAGTTGCACTTAGCTGGGGAGTTCTTCTTAGAGAAATACGCACATAGGTGTAGGAGTCCGTCCGAGCCTACCTATAACAGGATACCCCTAATGCAGTACCCTGAGGAGTCGGTTTCCAGTATTGTCGTACGCTCTAGGTCAAAGGCGGCGAGCGTTGGTCCTGTAGTAAAGAGCTCCTTTAGCTTGTCGAAGCTCTTATTGCATTCGTCCGACTATTTGAACTGCTTGTCTTTGTGCGTTAGCTTAACTAGGGGGCGTACGATCTCCGAGTAGTTCTGTATAAACTGGCAGTAGAAGTTGGCAAACCCAAGGAATTCCCGTACGCCCTTAACGTTCGTAGGCGGCTTCGATAGCTTGATAGCATCAATCTTCTTCCTATCTATGCTAATACCTTTCCCTGCCTTGATAATAAAACCTAGGTATTTCGTACGTTGGATACCGAATTCGCATTTGTCGATGTCGAGGTACAAGCCCGCCTGCTGCAGACGGTCCAGCACCTTCTTAACATCCTGTACGTAGTCCGCGTAGGTACCGTCTGTAAAAACCAGGGTGTCGTTGAGATATACCGAGCAGATGTCGTCTAGTAACCCTTGCAGGGACTTGTTAATATACCTTTGGAAGGTTGCTAGTACATTGGCAAGGCCAAAGGGGGTAACTAGCTACTTAAAAAGACCGTATCTCGTACGGAAGCCAGTTATCTATTTACAGCCTTCCTTAATCCGTATCTTGTGGAAGGCCGAGACTACGTTAAGCTTAGTAAACTACTTCGCCTTGCTGATCCGTCCGAGGGTCTCCTTGATAAGGGGTAGGGGGTACCGGTCCTTCTTGGTAATCGCGTTGATGCCTCTATAGTCTACGCAGAAACGCAGTCTAGCTTTCCCCTCCTTATAGACAAACAGTACTAGGGCTCCCGCGGACGACGTACTGGCCCGAATGAACCCTTTGGCAAGCAGGTCGTCCAGCGTCTTGCGCAGTACTAGGAGTTCTCTAGAGGACATTCCGTACAGTAGTCCGTACAGTACCTCTAGCAGCCTCCTATCTGGACGGGGTTCTAGCTGGATGTTATAGTCAATCCCTTCCCCTCGGTATAGCGGCAGCTTTGAGGCTAACTTTGGTTCAAAGAGGTCCAGGTACCTAACATACTCTTTTAGGAGCTTCGTACAGGGATTTATCGCTTCCTTAGGCGCTAATGCCTTCTTAATGTCCGCCGTTGCTGTGTTAATTTCGGCCCTAGCATTGCTACCTTGCAGGAACCTCCCCTGGTCCCGGATTCTCCGCTTCGTTGCTGCTAGGTACAGCCGTCCTCGTCCAACGTCCAGCTTGCCCCTTTAGCGCTCTATCTAAGGCTTTCCTAGTATCAGGTTATAACCTAACCTGTCCTGTACGACGTAGAGGTATAAGTCTTGCTCGTGGTGTCCCTGTACCTCTATTGTTACTTTCACTATATAGGTAATGTCCGGTCCTCGCCCGGTAATGCCTAGCATGCGTACAGGTACTGTAGGCGTTATCTTAATCCGATGTCTCTGTACGAAGTCTTCGCTGATTACTCTATACACTAGGCATCCTGTGTTAATTAATGTCCGCGCCGTTGCGGACCCGTTCAACGTCGGTTGTATAATAAACGGCGTCGTCGTTATATAGTTGCTCTTGAAAGATAGCTAAGTAAAGCTTTAATTTGGCAGTCTATCTCGCACCCGCCTCTAGCAGAGTCTTCGCTTAGAGGCTACTCTTTTCCCGACTCGTCGTCGTCCGAGTAGGACACCTGATCTTCTCGTTAAAGCGCTGCAGTTGCCACTCTCGCAGTGGTCGGTCTTCCCCTAGGTCTCTCTGCTGGCAGAAGCCCGCAATTCCGTACAGTGTAGCCCATCTTGCTATACCGGTAGCAGCTCCCTTCTGCTCGTCTCTTGTTAAGGGTGGCTGCGTCTACCTATTGCGCCTTTTTGGCAGCGGTCCTTGGCCGTACGGTAGCTGCTGCCGCCACCCTCGTCGTCGTCGGTTCCCAGTCTATAGCGTCCGTCTGTCGCTGGGGGGGTTGTCTTATCTCCTGAGCGCGGCCTATCTGCCCCAGCCTGCGTTGCTAGTTATCGACTATCCTGAGGAGGTCGCAAAATCCCTCGTACGTAGCTGGTCGCATTACGCCTACTAGCCCTGTTATAATCTCCTTAGAGAGGCCTACCTCTAAAGAGGTAATCTTTATCCTGTCCTCCTATTAGAGACCCCCTGCTTCTGCCAGAGTCTAGTTAAATTCCGCGAGGAATTCTCGTACAGTCTTGCGCCCTTGTTTTATTGTGTTAACCCGTAGAAGTGCTCGGCTCTCGCAGTCCGGGTCCTTGTAGCTCTTGTCTAGAGCTGCCTAGAGCATCGTCGTTGTAGCTATTGCCGGGTTGGCAATAGCCGTCTTATAGTACGGCAGAATTCGTGCTGCTGCCCTGCCCTTTAACCTCCTAAAGAGGTAAACTACCTTGTCTAGCTCGGTTAGGTAGGCTCCTAAGTCGACTAGGAGCTTAGAGCGTATCTGGGCCGCCTAGGAGGGGTACTCGGCCAGAGCCTTACTGTCGTACGTAGAAACGTCGGGGAGTTTGTTCCTAGGGGTCGAGGTGTAGGTTATTGTGTTCGTCGTCGTCGTAGGGGTCGGATCGCGATCGGACGCCCTAAGCTGTCGTAGCTCCTGTTCCTGTTAGGAAATTATTGCGGCCTAGTGGCTTACTTGTTGCTCGAGCTGCCTCTTGCCTTCTAGCAGCTCCTCGTATACGCAGTGTATATGTCCCTCTATAGCCGTAGGTTCTATAGGGATGTCGCCGTCTATCTTTGTTTTGTCACTGCAGTTACCGACAGTAAGATCAGTTCCTAATGTAAGGGGCCTAAGGATCTTAGTCCAGAAACTTAAGGTTGGGTATCTACATAAAGGAACTGATAGGCAGTTCCTTCGACGTCTACTCCGTATGATTTGTACCTACGAAGCTAAGCTAGCAATTTCCCCTTTGTGCCAAGGTGCAAGGTTCACCCTCCGTACGGAGGATCGGGAGTTACCTCCTCTGTATAGTGGTGCCGGGTTTCTACCCCCCCCCCCTAATCTGAGGGGCGGTAGCTTCCCTTTAAGCAGGACCGTAGTGTTCTCCCTCCGTACGGAGGTGGGGTCCTGTCGGTTGCTCCGTACAGAGGGTGGGGTCGTGCTGGCGCCGCTGAGTCGCAGTCCTTAGGGCGACGGTCGGCTTAGGTCGGGTTCAGGACCTGGGCCGGGCGGCGCCCCCTAATATGATCTGACTGCAGTAGACGCAAGGTCAATACCCGTCTTTGATAACTATATCCAAGGCTAGAGAGGGAAGAATCTACGTACAAGCGGAGGTTGAGGTATTTAAGTGTGTGCTAAGCCTAGCCCTGCCAAGCCTGCCACCTTCCAGCACCTTCTACCTTCCAGCACCTTCCAGCCTATATCCGTATCACTACCGCCCTCCCCAACCAGCGATTGCCCTTAATCGCAATCAATCCATCAATCGCAATTAGCCAATCAGGTCGCTCTAAAACAGGTCGCTTTTGAGGTCGCTTTTGAGCTTCAATTTCCGTGCGTTTTAAGCCTCAATCTCGTGCCTTTTGACGTCGCTTTGGTGCCTTGATCTCGTGCGTTTTGCCGTCGCTTTCAGCCTTAATTGGTGCCTTGTTTAGTGCCTTGCCAAGGCTGCAGAATTCTCAGAGGTTACGGCTGCAGAGGTCGCGGAGCTCGCTGAGGCCGCGGAGCTCGCTGAGGCTGCGGAGCTCGCTAAGGCCGCGGAGCTCGCTAAGGCCGTAGAGCTCGGGGTCGCAGAGTCGCAGAGGTTGTCTTGCAGACACATGTCGCTTCTTGTCGGTCGCTTCTCGGACGGTCACTTCTCGACGGTTGCTCGCTTCTTAAGCCGTCGCTCGCTTCTCAAACCGTCGCTTCTTAAACGGTCGCAGAGGTCTCAGAGATCGTCAGGGTCGCGGAGGTCGCAGAGGCCTGCAGAGGTCGCAGCTGCAGAGGTCGCTTCTCAGACAGTTGCTTCTCGACGGTCGCTTCTCGAGCCGTCGCTTCGCTTCTCGGACGGTCGCTTCTCGACGGTCGCTCGCTTCTTAAGCCGTCGCTCGCTTCTCGGACCGTCGCTTCTCAAGCCGTCGCTTCTTAAACGGTCGCAGAGGTCGCGGAGTTCTCGGAGGTTGCCTTGCAAATACATGTCGCTTCTCGAGCCGTCGCTTCTCAAGCCGTCTCGAGCCGTCGCTTCTCGACGGTCGCGGACGTCTCGGAGGTTGCAGAGGTCGCGGAGGTCGCGGAGGTCGTGGAGTCGCGGAGGTCGCAGCCTACATACGTATGTCGCTTTTCGACGGTCGCTCGCTTCTCGAGCCGTCGCTTCTTAACCCGTCGCTTTTCGAGCCGTCGCTTTTCGAGCCTTCGCTTCTCGAGCCGTCTCGAGCCGTCGCTTCTCGAGCCGTCGCTTCTCGAGCCGTCGCTTCTTAAGTCGTTGCCCGTCGCTTCTTAAGTCGTCGCCTGTCGCTTCTTAAGTCGCTGCCTATCGCTTCTTAAGCTGTCGCCTGTCGCTTCTTAGACGGTCGCTTCTCGGACGGTCGCTTCTCGACAGTCGCTTCTCGACAGTCGCTTCTCGACAGTCGCTTCTCGACAGTCGCTTCTCGACAGTCGCTTCTCGAGCCGTCGCTTTTTGACGGTCGCTTCTTAACGGTCGCTTCTCGACTGTCGCTTCTCGACTGTCGCTTCTCGACCCGTCGCTTCTCGACGGTCACTTCTTGTCGGTTGCTTCTCGGACGGTCGCTCGCTTCTCAGACGCTCGCCTCGCTTCTCGACCGTCGCTTCTCGACTGTCGCTTCTCGACCCGTCGCTTCTCGACGGTCACTTCTTGTCGGTTGCTTCTCGGACGGTTGCTCGCTTCTTAGACGCTCGCCTCGCTTCTCGACCGTCGCTTCTCGACTGTCGCTTCTCGACCCGTCGCTTCTTAACGGTCACTTCTTGTCGGTTGCTTCTCGGACGGTCGCTCGCTTCTCGACCGTCGCTTTGCCTGTGCTTTGCCTGTGCTTTGTCTAGTGCTCTGCCTGGTGCTTATGCCTGGGTGCTCGTGCCTGGTGCTCTGCCTAGTGCTCGGCCTGGGTGCTCGTGCTCGTGCCTAGGGGCTCTGCCTAGATTGCTCTGCCTAGTGCTTTGCCTTGTGCTCCTGCTCGGTGCTCTTGCTCGGTGCTCTGTAGCTAGGTGCTCTGCAGCTAGGTGCTCTGCCTACAGCTTTGCCTGTCTTGTCGCTGTACTAATTGCTGTATGTCTTGATTGCTAAATGTCCCGATTGCTAAATGTCCTGATTGCTAAATGTCCCGATTGCTGGCCGTACTGATTGCTAAGTGTGCCGAATAGAATAGTCTATTAAAGACCCAAAAAAAAACGAATGTCGTCGCCCTAGGTCCTGCTAGGTGCGCTCTTATTGTCGCTCCTGCTCCTCGCTCTCGCTCTCGTCCTCGTCGCTCCTACATCGTCCTTCTCGACCTTCTTGTCGCTTTCGTCGCTCTCTTACTCTTCTTCAAAACTTGTAATCTGCTCGTAGGGGCACTCTCTTCCCTAAAACTCTTCTTCTCTATAGGGGCACTTCTCTTCCCTGAAAACTCTTCTTCTTCTCGATAGGGGCACTTCTCTTCCCTAAAACTCTCCTTCTCGAAACTCTTCTTCTCGAAACTCTTCTTCTCGGTCGGGGGAGGGGGTAGAGTAGTATGCATACGCACAATTAAGTAACCGGATGTAATTCAACGGCCTCCTTTGTACATCTGCAGTACACACTCTGGGTTGTCGGTTGCACGTACGTTATTTGAGTACCCGGATATAATTCGACGGGCTCTTTCGCGTAGTGCAGGTTAGGTGTTAGGTTGAGCCTTAGATATAATGATCTGACTGCAGTAGACGCAAGGTTAATACCCGTCTTTAATAACTATATCTAAGGCTAGAGAGGGAAGAATCTACGTACAAGCAGAGGTGGAGGTATTTAAGTGTGTGCCAAGCCTGGCCCTGCCAAGCCTGCCACCTTCCAGCACCTTCTACCTTCTAGCACCTTCCAGCCTATATCCGTATTACAGCGTAGCTGGCCTGTGCGCCGCTGCAGAGGTCTATATAGATCTATCCGCAGCTCGCTATCTTCTTCTTCTTCTTTCTCTACTAAAGACCTTACCTACTGTAGGGCCGGCAGCGCCGACGCCGCTGTACGGCGTCGGCGAGCTTCCTGCTAAAGCGGTAGTAGGTAGTGGCCGAGTCAAAGACTCTAGCGAAGCGACTGCTACGATTGTCTTTATCGGCTTCTGCACTAATAGAGCGGACGCGGTTTTTCTTCTTCTTCTAGAATAATCAACTTCGGAGCCACTTAGGCTTCGGCTTCCTCGGGTTCCGGACATAAAATTCTCTTAGTAGCTCTGCCGAATTCTGGAGGTTCTCGGCCAGATACTATTTATAGTCTTCTAGCTATCCTTTCTATAAGATCCTCGCTTTAATAGATCCCCTTAGCTTTCTTGTATCTATTACATCTTCTACCTCCTATTCTTCTTCTTTACTGTCTATCTCGATTGGTAGGGGTTTAGCGAACCCCTGTTCCGGAAGGCCGTCTTTAGGGTCTAAACTTAGCAGGTCTAAATAAAAGACATCGTAGATTCGGAACGATTTCGGTAGCTGGAGCTAATAAGTTACTAGCGACCTCTTTTCTCCTATCTTAAACAGGCCTACGTAGCGGGGGTTAAGCTTAGCGTTGCCTCTTAGCCTTAGGTTCTGCGTATTTAGCTATACCTTTTAGCCTTCTTTGAATTCTACTAGTAACCTCTTTCTATTAGCTCGAGTTACTATCTTCTTCTAAGTCGATTATATCGCCTCCTTTGCTACGCGGATTGCTTCTTTGTTAGGGGGGGAGCTAAGAGGTTGGAAGAGGTCGATATAAAAGTCGAAGTAGGTAGGAGGAGTTGGATAAAACAAAGCCTAAAGGAAGGGATGTAAAAGTTAATATTAGAGGGGGAGGCTTAAGTCTAAAGTAAGGGATGTGAAAACTAAGTAAAGAAAGGAAGGGCTGGAGTCTAAGGTATAAAAGCTGAATTGATGCACAAGACGAGCTATAAACAAGAAGAAGAGAAAGATTAGGTAGGCGGCAGCAGGTTCTTATATCCCCCTGCCCTAGTCAGTTGTTTGCTTATTTGCTAGTAACTTTCTTACGAAACTCTGTTTCTTTGTTCTGCAAACAAATTTATTTCCTAGACCTGCTTTTTCTAAAGGTTCCAGAACTAAGCTAGGAGTGTTTGCATCGCGAGATAATTCGCCTTTTACTCTCTTAGAGTCTTCTTCTATCTAGTAGTTGTTGGCCTATAGTCTGTAAATCTTAATGGTTCTGGTTAGGTCCTAGATGCTGTTGTTTTCCGTTTTACATCTAGTAACTGTGTTTTCCGTTTTATATCTGTTGACCGTAACAGTAGCCCCCCTTAATATAGCGGAGTTCCTACGAAGCCTTAGTAGTTTGAGATACTGGGGGTAAGTCTGCTTATTCCTGGGAGCAGGCCTAATGTTACAGTCAATATTCTATTAGTAAGCAGAATCCAATTCTCTTTAGCTGTACCGGGTTTCTAGGCAGTAGTCTCTAAAGTCTAAGGGGGTTCAACGGTAGAAGGCTTTAATCTTGTCCTTATCGAAGATAATGTTTCTAAGGGGTTCCTAAGTAGTGTCCTAGTCTTCGTAGCTTTGCTATTGAACTTTGTACTTTTTCTGTCTATTAATTACTTAACAGTCTGTAATTTTGCGTACGTAGTATTCTCCTTCTTCGTCTTCGTCGTCGTCTTCTGTAGGGAGAATGTAGGTTCGTTCTTAGTCTTGCACTTAGATTAGGAAGAAATCTCCTTCTTTAGGTCTTAGTCGAACAGGATAGAAGATGTCGTAGATTTCCTAGTCTTCCAGCAGTTAGAGGCGGTATGCGTACGAGCTAATCTTCTCTGTAATAGGGAAGGGGCCTAGTTTTTTCCAATTAAGTTTGCGAGAAGGTCTTCCTGTAACAATTTTCTTGGAGTCCAGGTACACTCTGTCTCCTACTTAGTAGTCTAGAGCTAGTTGTCGTTTTCGATTAGCTTATTCTTCGTAGATAGCTGTAAGGGGCTCAAGAATCTTAATTTAGAAACTTAAGGTTGGGTATCTACATAAAGGAACTAATAGGCAGTTCCTTCGTCGTCTGCTGCTGTACGATTTGTACCTACGAAGCCAAGCCAGCAATTTCCCCCTTTGTGCAGGGGTGCTAGGTTCACCCTTTGTACGGAGGGTCGGGAGTTACCTCCTCTGTACGGTGGTGCATAGTTCACCCCCCCTATTTAGAGGGGCGGTAGCTCCCCTTTGCGCAGGACTGTAGTGTTCTCCCTTCGTACGGGAGTGGGGTCCTATCGGTAGTTCTGTACGGAGGGTAGGATCGTGCTAGCGCCGCTAAGTCGCAGTCCTTAGGGCAACGTTTAGCTTAGGTCGGGTTTAGGGCCTGGGCCGGACGGCGCGCCCCTAACAATACCCCCCCCCTTCCCTTCTTATAGTGTTTCTTCTGTATAGTATCGCGCCTAAATCAACTAGCTCCCGTTGTTTCTTTAGCGGGTTGCGGCTTCCTATTCCGTCCGGTCGTCTAAGTCGTCGCCCCTCGCCACTTCCCTTAGGTCGTAGTCGCCTCTTGCTATTTTACCTGTTTATAGCAGCTGCCTTGTTTGCTATTTCCCTTATAGCAGGCAGTTGGCTCTAGCCTTCTCCCTTCTTTTCCTTCCCTTATACTGTCTACCGTCTACCTTCTATCCACTACTATCTACTATCTACTATCTACTATTACTACTAGCTACTAACTACCAACTACTACTAGCTACTATCCACTATGTTGTCTGCCCTGTCTGATAGCTTCCTTGTAGTTGCTGGCCCCGCCTCCTCCCCTCGTCTGGCTAGGGTCCTACCCTACTTCGTCCTCTAGGAGTAGGACCCTTAACTTAACTAGCAGCTACTCTTCTAGTTCGTACAGAATTCTGTCTTCTGTACAGTCTGGGCTAACGTCTTAGGTGCTACACCTGCGAGCAGCGGGATACGGCCGGGCTCCCCTTCTACGCCTTCTAGTGTAACCCTGTCCAGGTTACACCTAAGCAGGTAGGTACAGCCTAGCCGTCGTACGTTAATGCCCTCCTTATCGCTACCTAGGGCCAGCTCTGTGCCCCCTGCCCTAACTCCCCCTAGCCTATACTTAGCCTGTACTGCCTTCTAGGCTTCTAGGCTAGGGTGTGTGCCTTGTACAAGTGGAAGGATAGCTCCTTCTACTGCCCCTTCCGCTGTCTAGGGGAGGCACGTAGGGGTAGGGGGGTGCCTCCGCTTCCTGGGGCTAGTTCTAGTAGGGGCAGGGGCCCGGCCGGGCCTGAGGTAGTAGAGGTTACAGATAATAAGTAGATAGTTCTGGTTCCCCCTAGGGGGGGTAGCTAGTGAACTACCCCCCCCCCCCCCCCCCCCCCCCCCCCCCCCCCCCCCCCCCCCCCCCCCCCCCCCCCCCCCCCCCCCCCCCCCTAGGTAGTGTAAGGAATTTCGGACGGTTTTCTTTTAACTCCTTCTGTTTCTACTTCCCCTCCTATTCGTCCCTTAGCTGTTCCTTTCTTCTAGCCTTTATTTCGTACAGTGTCGTACGATGTCGTGTTAGCAGAGCCCTGTAGTGTCCTACGTCGTAATGCTCGATCCTTTAACAACCCTAGTCTGCCTGTAGCTACCCTATCCTTAGGGCGGATCGTGCCTCCTTCTGTCGTATAGCGCAGTGTTACTATAACTAGGCAGGAGGATGATTCTCCTCCTACCTGTCCAGTGCAGTTGTGTCTTGCAGAGCCTTGTATAGTTCCTACGTAGGCTCTGCCTATCCTCTCTATTTTACTAAGTACTCTGTCTTCCCTCGCCTCCTTCGACTCTTAAGGATCCCCTCTACTTTATACTCTTCCTAGCCCTTAGTTATAATTGCAGGTAGGCGCGCGTCGTTAGTCGTCTGGTGCAGCAGGGGGTCCGTGTTCGCCGGTCGTACAAGGTCTATGTAAAAGACTAGGTAAATCCCTAGGGGAGTGTTTAGTCGTACAGCGTGTGTCCCTACTAGCCGGATTACTGTAAACTTCCTGTTCCTCTAATCTAGCTTCTTGCTTAGCCGGTCTGTACGGATGTTCCGCTAGTTTAGCTAGACCTGATCCCCTGCCTCGTACCTTAGTGCAGCCTGTCGTCCCTTGTTGGCCTGCTCTTCCGCATTCTGCTAGGCTATAGCTAGGCTCGCCTTTGCCTATTAGTAGGCGTTTGTAATCGTCTGTAAGATGGCCTCTCCTTGCTGGATTAGGGATCGTACAGGGCGCAGGGTGTTACTGCTTAGGGTCGGTAGGAGCGGGGAGTAGTCGTATCTGTAGGTCGTAAAGAAGGGGGACAGTCCTGTAGCATCGGCCGTACAGCTGTTAATAGCCAGCTCCGCTACAGGGAGGAGTCGGTTCTAGTTCGTCTAGTTATAGTCTACGTACGCTTGGAGGTACGCTTCTAAAGTTGAATTGACCCTCTCCGTCGCCCCGTCTGTTTGTAGGTGCTATGCGGTTAACAGACGACGTTCTACCTTTAGCAACTGGCAGATCCTTGCCTAGAGCTAGCTTGTAAACTGTGTCCCCTAGTCTAATACGATTAACCTAGGGAAACTGTGCTTGCTGAACGTCGTCCGTATAAAGGCCTAGGCAGTGTCCTTAGCTGTAATAGAGTCCATTCCCTCTAGTATTACCCCCTTCGTTAACTTGTCCGTAACTACTATAATGTTTCGCTATCTATCGCTCTTAGGGAGGTCCGTAATAAAGTCTACTGTTAGATCTTGCTAGGGCCGGTCCAGTATTGGCAGGGGCTTTAGCAGCCTATGCTTTAGCTCGCGCTAGGGCTTCGTTCGTCTGCATATATCGCAGTTCTGTACGAACCTGCGAATGTCCTTTGCTATCGCTAGCTAGTAGTAGTCCTGGGCGATAATGCTGTACGTCTCCTTGCGCCCTAGGTGCCTGGTGGCTATAGAGTTATGCGCCTGTTGTATTAAGCTCGTACAGAGCTTCTCGTCCGCCCGGACCTATATCCGATTCCTAAACCTTAGGTTGTTCTCCTCGTCTACTAAACACTCGGCTGTCGACACCTTAAGATAGAGCTCGGCTAGGAGCTTCCGTTGCCCTCCCTAGATCGCTGTACGGGCCCCTCGGTATACCTCGTCCTTTTCTACTGCCTCTTCCTATACTTGCAGTTGGGGTTCCTATAGGTGTATCGCCGCTAAGCAGATAGTCTCCCCGTCCGGCTCCCCCTTAAACATCTGGAATGTTCGTAACTTTAGCCGGTCGTCTTCGTACGTCGTTAGCATGTCCTGGTCCTGTCTAGACAGTGCATCGGCCCTGCTATTATCCTTACCCTTGCAGTACTAGAGTCTTATATTAAACCGGCTTAGGTACATTGCCTATCGTACGTGCCTCTCGGACAGCTTCTAGGGTTAAGTGAAGTATTCCAGGTTCTTGTAGTCCGTTAGGGCGAGGAACTTAGGCACCGAGCGGAGTTCTCTATCCTAGGCTTCGCAACACTGTACGACTGCTAGCAACTCTTTGTCGTAGATAGGGTAGTTGCACTTAGCTAGGGAGTTCTTCTTAGAGAAATACGCGTATAGGTGTAGGAGTCCGTCTAAGCCTACCTGTAACAGGATACCCCTAATGCAGTACCCCGAGGAGTTAGTTTCGAGTATTGTCGTACGCTCCGGGTCGAAGGCGGCGAGCGTTGGTCCTGTAGTAAAGAGCTCCTTTAGCTTGTCGAAGCTCCTATTACATTCGTCCGTCTATTTAAACTGCTTGTCTTTGTGCGTTAGTTTAACTAGGGGGCGTACGATCTCTAAGTAGCTCTGTATAAACTGGCAGTAGAAGTTGGCAAACCCAAGAAATTCCCATACGCCCTTAACGTTCGTAGGTAGCTTCTATTGCTTAATAGCATTAATCTTCTTCCTGTCTATACTAATGCCTTTCCCTGCCTCGATAATAAAACCTAGGTATTTCGTACGTTGGACGCCGAATTCGCATTTGTCGATGTCGAGGTACAAGCCTGCCTGCTGCAGTCGGTCCAGTACCTTCTTGACATCTCGTACGTAATCTGCGTAGGTGCCGTCTGTAAAAACCAGGGTGTCGTCGAGGTATGCTAAGCAGATGTCGTCTAGTAACCCTTGTAGGGACTTGTTAATGTACCTTTAGAAGGTTGCCGGTGCATTGGCAAGTCCGAAGGGGGTAACAAGCTACTTAAAAAGGCCGTATCTCGTACAGAAGGCCGTTATCTATTTACAGCCTTCCTTAATCTATATCTTGTAGAAGGCTAAGACTACGTTAAGCTTAGTAAACCACTTCGCCTTGCTAATCCGCCTGAGGGTCTCCTTAATAAGGGGTAGGGGGTACCGGTCCTTCTTAGTAATCGCGTTGATGCCCCTATAGTCTACGCAGAAACGCAATCCGGCCTTCCCCTCCTTATAGACAAACAGCACTAGGGCTCCCGCAGACGACGTACTAGCCCGAATAAACCCTTTGGCAAGCAGGTCGTCCAGCGTCTTGCGCAGTACTAAGAGTTCTCTAGAGGACATTCCGTATAGCGGTCTATACGGTACCTCCGGCGGGCCCCTATCCAGACGGGGTTCTAGCTAGATGTTATAATCAATCCCTTCCCCTCGGTGTAGCGGCAGCTTTAAGGCTGACTTTGGTTTAAAGAGGTCTAGGTACCTAACATACTCTCTTAGGAGCTTCGTACAGGGGTTTGTCGCCTCCTTAGGCGCCAATGCCTTCTCGATGTCTGCCGTTGCTGTGTTAATTTCGGCCTTAGTATTGCTACCTTGTAGGGACCTCCCCTGGTCCCGGATCCTCCGCTTCGTTACTGCTAGGTATAGCTGTCCTCGTCCGACATCTAGCTTGCCCCTCTAGCGCTCTATCTAAGGCTTTCCTAGTATTAGGTTATACCCTAACTTGTCCTGTATAACATAGAGGTATAAGTCTCGCTCGTAGTGTCCCTGTACCTCTATTGTTACTTTTACTATATAGGTAATGTCCGGTCCTCGCCCGGTAATGCCCAGCATACGTACAGGTACTGTAGGGGTCGTCTTAATCCGATGTCTCTGTATAAAGTCCTCGCTGATTACTCTATACACTAAACATCCTGTGTTAATCAATGTCCGCGCTGTTGCAGACCCGTTCAACGTCGGCCGTACGATAAACGGCGTCGTCGTTATGTAATTGCTCTTAAAAGATGGCTAAGTAACGCTTTGATTTGGCAGTCTATCTCGCGCCTACCTCTGGCAGAGTCTTCGCTTAGAGGCTACTCTTTTCCCGACTCGTCGTCGTCCAAGTAGGATACCTAATCTTCTTGTTAAGGCGCTGCAGTTGCTACCCTCGCAGTGGTCGGCCGTCCCCTAAGTCTCTCTGCTGGCAGAAGCCCGCAATTCCGTACAGTGTAGCCTATCTTGCTATACCTATAGCAGCTCCCTTCTGCTCGCCTCTTGTTAAGGGTGGCCGTATCTACCTATTGCGCCTTTTTGGTAGCGGCCCTTGGCCGTACGGTAGCTGCTGCTGCTACCCTTGTCGTCGTCGGTTCCTAGTCTATAGCATCTATCTGTCGCTAGAGGGGTTGTCTTATCTCCTAAGTACGGCCTATCCGTCCCAGCCTGCGTTGCTAGTCGTCGACTATCCTAAGAAGGCTACAGAATTCCTCGTACGTAGCTGGCCGCATTACACCTACTAGCCCCGTTATAATCTCCTTAGAGAGGCCTACCTCTAAAGAGGTAATCTTTATCCTGTCCTCCTATTGGAGACCCCCTGCTTCTGCCAAAGTCTGGTCGTATTCCGTAAGGAATTCTTGTACGGTCTTGCGTCCTTGTTTTATCGTATTGACCCGTAGGAGTGCTCGGCTCTCGCGGTCCGGGTCCTTATAGCTCTTGTCCAGAGCTGCCTAGAGCATCGTCGTTGTAGCTATCGCCGGGTTGGCGATAGCCGTCTCGTAGTACAGCAGAATTCGTGCTGCTGCCCTGCCCTTTAACCTCCTAAAGAGGTAGACTACCTTGTCCAGCTCGGTCGGGTATGCTCCTAAGTCTACTAGGAGCTTAGAGCGCATCTAAGCCGCCTAGGAGGGGTACTCGGCCGGAGCCTTACTATCGTACGTAGAGACGTCGGGGAGTTTGCTCTTAGGGGTCGGGGTGTAGGTTATTGTGTTCGTTATCGTCGTAGGGGTCGGATCGCGATCGGACGCCCTAAGCTGTCGTAGCTCCTGTTCTTGCTGGGAATACATCGCAGTCTAGTAGTTTACTTGTTGTTCGAGCTGCCTCTTGCTTTCCAGCAGCTCCTCGTATACGCGGTGTATATGTCCCTCTATAGCCGTAGGTTCTATAGGGATGTCGCCGTCTATCTTTGTTCTATTACCGCGGTTACCGACAGTGAGATTAGTTCCTAATGTAAGGGGCTTAAGAATCTTGATTTAGAAACTTGAGGTTGGGTATCTATATAAAGGAACTGATAGGCAGTTCCTTCGTCGTCTGCTGCCGTACGATTTGTACCTACGAAGCTAAGCCAGCAATTTCCCCCTTTGTATAGGGGTGCCAGGTTTACCCTTCGTATAGAGGGTCAGGAGTTACCTCCTCTGTATAGTGGTGCATAGTTTACCCCCCCTATTTAGAGGGGCGGTAGCTCCCCTTTGCGCAGGACCGTAGTGTTCTCCCTTCGTACAGGAGTGGGGTCCTGTCGGTGGTTCCGTACAGAGGGTAGGGTCGTGCTGGCGCCGCTAAGTCGCAGTCCTTAGGGCAACGTTCGGCTCAGGTCGGGTTCAGGGCCTGGGCCGGACGGCGCGCCCCTAACAATAGCCCAGGCGTAAGTTATCTCTTCTTGGACTTCCTAATAGATCTAGGAGAGGTGCGTTGCCTATTCGTCTGCATTAACTTCGTCTAGGTCGTTAGGTCGCGGTAGTATGTCTTAAGGTTCCATTCCTGTTCGGGGGTAGTAGCCTCTAGTAGTGTAAAAGGGAGAGTGTCCTGTTGCCTCTAACTCCTAGTTGTAAGCTAAGAATTATACTGTCGGGATGTGTTTTAGCCAGTCCTTCTAGTAATAGTCGACAAAGCAACGTAGTGTCTGTTCGAACAGGGTATTCGCAATCTCTGTTTGTCTATCTGTTTCTAGGTAGTAGGACGTCGAGATATAGTAGTTAATGTTCAGAAGCTTGCAAAGGCGTTTCCAGAACTTAGCAATAAACTAAGAGCCTCTGTTAGAGGTAATGCTGTCCGGAAGGCCTACGTAGCGCCAGACGTATTCGTAAAAGAGTCGAGCGGTTTCCTTAGAAGTTATGCTCTAGCAGGGTATTACGAAACGGTCCTTAGAGTGCCGATCCACTACTACAAAGAAGTTCTTTGCCTTAACACCCGCCTAAGTGGTTCCTGAAGGGAGACAGGTAACAAAGTCGATCGTAATGTGTTTCTAAAGGTGTTTAGGGGCCGGGAGAGGCTTTAGAAATCTATGTAGACGTTGTCGGTCGTGTTTGGCTGCCTTGCAGATCGGACAGTTGTTTCTATATCTGCGGACGTGCTTCTATATCGACAGCTACTAGTAGTAGCGGGAAGTGAGTTTGTGAAGCTTCGATCGTCCTAGGTGGCCTCCTGCTGCTAAGTTGTAAACTGTCCTAAGGATGTAGGGTCGTATGAAATCGTCTGTACCTTTAGGGACAAAAAGACGGGATCGGAAGTAAACCAGTCCATCCCTAAGTTCGCATTCTAAGAGAGAAAAGCCAGGGAAGGTACGCTGACCTATTTCAAGGGCTTGGATCAGTCCTTAAGCCTGTTTATCTAATTCGTAAGCTTCTCTGATTATTGGGAGCAGTTCTCCAGGGTAGTTTGCTTCTTTAGTCAATTCTTTATTGTTCGGTTCGTTGTTGGAGGTAACAGAGCCTTTAATTTCAGAGTCTTCGGTGTTAGTAGTTTCGTTGTCTAGTTTGCTTTCTGAATCGTTATCCTCTAGGAAGGCAGGTGCGAGGCACAGGGCAAAAGATGCAGCAATTAATAGTGTACCTTCCCTTAAGTAGGTCTTTAGGTCTTTGCTTAGGTTGTAAGCCTTTAGGATGGTTTAGTTACACATTGCCTAGCCTTCTCTTCTGTCTACTGGATAGATTCTAGGCATCCGGGTAAGGGCATTAGCCCTGGAATTAAGTAATCCAGGCGAGTATTAAATCACAAAGTTGAACCTTAAGAGGAATTCGCTCTATTAGGCTTGTCTGCGATTAAGGATTTTGCTCTTTATAAAATGAATTAAGTTCTTATAGTCTAAACTGGCTTAGGTTAGGTAGACTGCGCCTTCGAGTTCAGGGCGCTACTCTTTAAATACTTTAACGATTGCAAGGAGCTCTTTGTCGTAAATCTCGTAATTGCATTTAGCAGGTAGCATCTTCCTTGAAAGGTAAGCTACTAGGAGCTATAGCTGGTCGGACGACTTTCGTTAAAGGAGGACTGCTCTAATAGCTCCGTTAGAAGCGTCTGTTTCTACGCGGGTTTCCAAGTTAAAGTCAAAGTGTTAAAGGATTGGGTCTCTAGTAAATCGTTGCCGTAGGAGGTTAAATACGTGTTGGTAGGAGTCAGTCCAGTCAAACTTAGCCTCTTTCTTTGTCAGCGCAGTTAGTGGCTTTACTATTAAGCTGAAGCTCTAAATAAAACGACAGTAGAAGTTGGCAAACCTAAGGAAGCCTTGCACTTCTTTAACAGTCTTTAGGATCTTCTAGTCTAGGATTGCTTGAATCCTTGCTGGGTCTATGCGGATGCCTTTGTCTAAGATAATAAGGCTAAGCAACTGAACTTCTTGTTAGTAGAATTCGCACTTATTAATGTCCAGATACAAGCCTGCTTCTTCCAGTTTTGCCAGTACCTTTCGGACGTGTTTCTAATGTTCTTCTAGCGTTGTGCTATAGACTAGGATGTCGTCAATGTAAACGGTAACGAATTGGCACAAGTACTCTCTTAGTGTGTCGTTTATATATTCTTAAAAAGTGCTAGGTGTATTGCATATTCTAAAGGGCATTACTAGGGATTTAAACAGGCTGTACCGGGTTCTAAAGGCTGTTAACTATTCTTGTCCTTTAGCTATCCGAATCTTGTCAAAGGCCGCAATTATATTAAGCTTAGTAAACTATCTTGCTTTCGAGAGGCGTTCTAGTGTTTCTTAGATTAGAGGGATTAGATAGCGGTTCTTCTTTAAGATAGCGTTAAGGTTGCGGTAATTAACACAGAAGCGTAGCCCTTCGCCGGGTTTCTTAACAAACATAACAGGGCTAGTGGCAGGAGAGCGACTAGATCGAATAAAGCCTTTCTAAAGGTTTTGTTGCAGGAACTTTTGCAGGACTTGGAGTTCTTTGCAGGACATTTAATAGAGAGGTCTAAAAGGGGGTAACTGGCCTTCTTCTAGTTCGATCTTGTAGTCGTAAGGTCGGTGCAGAGGTAGCTTGTTAGCTTCTTTGACTAACTATACACTAAGGAAATCGTAGTATTCTATTGGTACTTTTGTCTCTAGGTTAGTTGCTTCTCGGTTTTCATCAAACTTAGCAAGGGCTTTCTTAATGTCTTCTATTAACCCAGCAAAGATTTGAGCTCCTTTTTCCTTTGCAGCTGTATAGAAAGCAGCTGCAGATACTTAGAGGATCGAGTCTTTTGTGCTGTTCGCAGGAGTAAGCTAAGTCAAAGTGTAGCAATAGTTTCGGCAATGTTCTAAGTTTATGTCGAGGCTTCTAGTGTCTTAGTTAATCTGCGGGTTGTAGAGTTTTAGCTAAGGCAATCCTAGGATTATTTTCTAGTTAGGCAGAGGTGTAACAAAGCAAGAGAGGTGTTCTTCGTAGTTGTTCCTAAGTTGAAGTTTGACGTAGGCAGTCTAAGTTATACCTTCTGCAGAGGCCTCGCTGCCGTTAAACATCTTTAAGGGTCTAGGGTATTTCAAGTTCTAAGTAGGGATTCCTAAGGAGTTAACAAGTCCAGGGTTAATAAAACTCTTGCCAGTTGCGCTGCAGTCGATTATCGTAAGTACTAAGTGTATAGAATTCTTCTTAGTTTAGATATTTGCTATAACTACAAAGGGAGGACAAGTTAACTTATCCTCTGCCTTAGTACAGAATTGCACTGCAGAAGAAGAGATTGCACGATGTCGATCTAAATGCTTGCCTGTTAGGCATCTTGTTAACAGGCCTAAGCGTTTCCCTAGTCTTTGCTGTTGTCCTTTGGTGCTAGGGCGGCTGCAGAGAATCTAAGAGGGGTGCCTGCCTTGTTGCGGCGATTCACTAGAGTTAGGCAGTTAATTGCAATATAGTTGAGCTCCCTACAGTATATATAGAGACGTTGGTTACGGCGACGCTGCTTTTCTTCTTGTGTAAGTCGACCGTCTTGAAGCTTGGCTGAACTAAGGTCTATAGGTTCGCCGTTAACAGGAAGAAGTCGTAGGGCTAGGGGCGGATTAGGTTAGTTTTAGGTAAAGGTAGGAAGAGTCGTAACCAGACGCTAGCTCGTACGGTTATTAAGTAGGTTGCCGCGTGCCTTAATTATGTTTAAGAACAGGTTTCGACGACTGTCGAGGCGTTGGCAGAGGGTAACCAGTTCGTAAAATAACAAAGATTCGTGCTCTTAGTCCTCCAGTTTAGTAAGAAGTTCAGTGCTCAGGCCAGCAACCAAAGCCAACTTTTAGGCTTCTAGGTCGTATTCGCAGTATCCGATTTCCTGTAAGAATTGTGCGTAGTAGTTAGAGAATAGCTTGTTGGTTTGCTTAAGGGTTCTGATTAGCTGCTAGGCTGTAGACTTGCGGTATAGGTTACTAAAGGCCGAGTCGAGAGCAGTAAGCAAGGTAGTAACGTTTGGACAAGTAACTTGTAGTGTCTTTGGGTCAAACCAGTGTAAGACCTGTTGCAGTGCCTTGCCAGCAAGGAGGGAGAACGCGTACGAGACCTTCTGTTGTTTGTTTAGGAAGTGGTCTGCATTAGCTAAGAGTTTGATTAACAATCGTAGTCGAAATTTATCAAACTTGTCCTTGTCTCTATAGAATAGTTCTGGGCTAGCCACTCTCTTGCTAGTAGGTTCTCTGGTAGTGTTCTATGTCCTTAGGTTTAGAGCTTCGTGCAATTGTCCTTGTATTAAGGCTTTCTTAATTGTAAGATTGGCAATCTTTCGTTCTATCTCTTGTACCTGGTCCTTGCCATCTAATAGCATTGCTTCTAGGCTATTAATGTGTTGGTTTAGTTCCTTTACTTGTTCAATGCCTGTACGGACAATGTTTGTTGCTATAAAGAAGACTCGGAGGGCAGGGTTAGGATCGTTGTTTATTAGGTTAATAATTCCTTCTGCTAATAGGTCCAGTTGTAAGTATTCCTTAAAGGGGACCCCTTCTCGTAGGGTGTGGAAGACTATGTTAATAGTCTGGTGTTTAGTTAATAGCTCGTAATGTTAGGGGGGGAGCTAAGAGGTCGGAAGAGGTCGATGTAAAAGTCGAAGTAGGTAGGAGGAGTTAGATAAAACAAAGCCTAGAGGAAGGGATGTAAAAGTTAATGTTAGAGGGGGAGGCTTAAATCTAAAGTAAGGGATGTAAAAACTAAGTAAAAAAAGGAAGGGCTAGAGTCTGAGGTATAAAAGCTGAATTGATGCACAAGACGAGCTATAAACAAGAAGAAGAGAAAGATTAGGTAGGCGGCAGCAGGTTCTTATATCCCCCTGCCCTAGCTGGTTGTTTGCTCGTTTGCTAGTAACTTTCTTACTAAACTCTGTTTTTTTGTTCTGCAAACAAATTTATTTCCCAGACCCGCTTTTCCCAAAGGTTCTAGAACTAAGCTAGGAGTGTTTGCATCGCGAGATAATTTGCCTTTTACTCTCTTAGAGTCTTCTTCTATCCAGTGGTTGTTGGCCTGTAGTCTGTAAATCTTGATAATTCTGGTTAGGTCCTGGATGCTGTTGTTTTCCGTTTTACATCTAGTGACTGTGTTTTCCGTTTCACATCTGTTGACTATAACATTCTTCTATCTAAGATCTAAGCGCTTCTACCGCGGCCGCGACGACTCTCTTCGACGAGGTAGCAGTAGATATAGAAGGTTCTAAAGAGCTGGGTTTGTTCGGCGGTTGGAAGCTTATTCTAGGAAGATAACTGTAGGTTATCTCGAACAGTGCCAGCAAGGTAGCTTCTGATAGTGCTAAATTGGCGCAGAATTCGGCTATCGGCAATACCTTAACCAATTCTGCTTAATAATAACTGCAGAAGATTCGCAGATATTTCTCTATCTCGCGGTTAGCTACTTTAGACTAACTGTTGGTCTAAGGGTAAGCAGCTGTGCTGAGCTTTGGTCTAAGGGTAAGCAGCTGTGCTGAGCTTTCTACGAATTCCGAGAGCTTAGGTAATGGCTTTCTATACATTAGCAGTAAATTAAGGACCCCTATCCGTAGTAATAGTGTCCGGCAGGCTATAGTGTTTCTATACGTACCAAATTAGCATTCTCGCTATCTCTTCTGCAGTAGTTCCTTTATCCTTCGCTTAGCAGGGGATAAAGTGGCGCTCTTTGCTTAGTCGATCTACTACGTTAAGCGTGGCATTATATCTTCTAGAGTCTGGCAGACCTGTTACGAAATCTATCGTAATGTGCTGCTACAGTTTTTCGGGGATCGGAAGTGGCTTCAATAGGCCGGCCGGAAGGCCGTAACGTAGCTTCGCGACTCGGCATACGTAACAATTAGCAATAAACCGGTAGATCCGTTCGAAGATTCCCGGAAACCAGTAGATCGTTCTTACGGCTTCTATTGTCTTCTTCGAGCCTACGTAACCGACATCCTTAGAACTATAAACCAACTGGATAACCTCTGCGATTAGTTCTTCTAGAACGATTAGCTTTCCTAAGCCTGTTCTGCTGAGTTTCTGCTGCTGATTAAGTCGTTCCACTTTCTCGTAGAGCGTCTCTTCTTCTTTCGGCAGTTCTATCGTGCAGATTCCTACTTCTTTTAACACCTCGGCGTCTACTATCCGTTCGGTTAACACCTTCTGGAACATGTTCGGATCTTCTTTCGCGCAGCTAGTCTTCCCCTCTCTTCTCGTTAGCGCATTAGCCTTTCTATTTTGAGCTCTGGGTCTATAGGTAATCTTGAAGTCGAATCCGGATAAGTAGGCGGCCTACCGAGATGGCGCCGCGATAGCTTCTGCGTCTTTATAAAATATGTTAGCGACTAGTGGTCGGTAAGGACCTGAACTGTGTTCTTTCCGGCTATAAGCTCCGGTTTCCACTCCTCGAAAGCCTAGATAACAGCCAATAGCTCTTTATCGGAAATAGCGTAGTTGCGCTCGGCCTCGTTTATAGACTTGCTAAAGAAAGCCACTAGGTAGAGGGTCTCGTCGGCATTATTATACTGAGAAAGGACCACTGCAGTTACTGTGTCGGAAGCGTCCGTCTCTAAATAGATCGTTTTCTCCAGTCGGAAGTGCGCCAGAACCGGCGCCGAGGCAACTGCTTCTTTTAGTTAGATAAAAGCTTTTATGCACTTCTTATTCTATAGGCCGGCGGCCTCCTTCTTTAATGCTTCGTTCAGCAGTCTCGCTATCTTGCTGAAGTCCTTAATAAACTGCTAATAGTAGCTGCAGAATCCGAGAAACGCTCTGATTTGTGTAGTGTTTCCGGATTTTGGCTGCTTCCATTCCGCTACAGCGGCCACCTTCGAAGGGTCTATCTGAATTCCCTCTCTTCCTACGATAAGGCCGAGATATTTAACTTCTGTCTAATAGAACTCGCTCTTTTTTGTATCTACGTTTAACCCGACCTTGCGGAGCCTAATCAGCACCTTCTCGATGTAGTCCGTTTGCTGTTCTCTCGTTCTATTAGTGTAGATAAGGATGTCGTCTAAGTAAATAGACACGAATCGTTCCAGCATGTCTATAAAGATGTAATTCATAAAACGCTGCTACAACGCCGGCGCGTTAGTAAGTCCAAAAGGCATTACCAACTACTTGAAATTGCCTATGCGCGTAGCGAATAACGTAAGGTCTTCTGTCCGCCCTTCTTTATTCCTTAGTCGATAGAAAGCTTAGCGAATATCCAGCTTACTAAACTACTTAGCTTTAGCTACTCGTTGTATAGTCTCGTCGATCAGCGGCAGCGGGTACACATCTCTCTTAGTGACCTTATTAAGGCCTCGGTAATCTACGCACAGTCTAAGACCACCTCTGGGTTTCCTTACGAAAAGAATTGGTAACTCATATTCGGCTAAGCTTGGCGTAATGAACTTCTTCGCCAGATTCTCTCGAACAAACACTTCTACCTAGTCTAGCTCGGCCGGCGACAGTCGTCTTAGAGGCTCGGTTCTCGGCAACGTAGCTCCCTCTTTTAGTCGGATTTTGTTGTCGTATTCCGGTCGGTAGAGCGGCAAGAGGTTGGAGTTAGCCTTCGAGAACACGTTAGCGTAACTGTAGAGTTCTTTTAGTAACACCTCTAGCAGATCTACTTCTTCTTCCGCTATTATCTTCTGGTAGTCTTTGATGTCCTTTATTAAGATAGCGTAAATCTTATTGTCTAGCGACCTCGTAAGGGTTATGAAAGCTTCTAAGCTTATTATTCCAATCGTGTCTGGAGGGTCGGGCCGATCTTTCGGAACCGCTTCGATGGTCGTAGCGTTCGATTTCGCGGCAACGACTCCGCTCTGCTGGTTTTTGAACCCTAGCGTGCCTTTACCTATGTTAATAACTGCTTTCTGGTTCTTTATCTATTTCTGCCCTATAATAATGTTAAACCTTCCGATATCTATAATTCGGAACGTCGCCTCCGTAGTGCGGCCAGCCAGTGTAGTCCTTAATAGCACATAGTGCGTAACACTTTCTGTGTCCTGTCCGTTGTACGCCAAAATTCTCCTTAGCAATGCTAGTTCTACTAGGTAACTATATCCGTTTATTAGCTTCTAAACCAATCGATAGTGGATCGCGGCGCTGATAAGAGCTCCTGTGTCGATAAAGGCCTTTAATTGGAGTGGTCGGTGCGAGCCTTTAAGGGGGTGGACCGTAATAGGAAGGATAATAGCAGTTTCCGTATTTACTTCTACAGCTGCTAAGAGCGGATCGCTACAACTGTTAATGCTTCTATATTCCGGTAGTGCGGATCGCTCTAGTGCCCTATTGTCTATACTGGATAGAGGGCCTATCCGTCCAGCTAGTGTTTTTCCAAGATCCTTAGTAGCACTCTACTGTCCACACTGTCGGTGTCGTTCTAAGCCGGCTCGATAGCTTGGATAGTATTTCTCAGCGGCTGCTGCTTTGTGGCCTAATACTCCTGCTTCTGCTAATCCGTTGCTTGGCATCTCGTAGCGATATAGCTAGGTCTTCTATACGTGTAGCAGGTAGGGACGAACGACGAACGCAGCGAATAAGATAGCTGCTAAGGTGCTCTCTAGAAAGGTACAGGGGGTCGTGTTGTTGGCGTTGTCGACGGCTTCTAGTTCGATTCGCGCGATTTCGCGTAAGCGCTTAGGCTTCTAGCAGTGACTCTCGCTTAGTGCAAGAAGCTTTTAAGGTCTTCGTCTTCTACCGACGCTATAGCTGCGGCCAATTTAGAGTTTAGCTTCTGCCTTAGTGGGTAGAGCTGCTTATCTTCTAACACTCTGGCTCTAATAGCATATTTTCCAAACAGTCCGTAGAACTCCTTAAACGTCTGCCGGTTCTAGTTAATCTTGTCTAGTAGCTTATAGACTGTCTTCTTTCGGAATAGATCTCCGAAGCCTTAATCTAGCGCTTTAATCGCTTCTTTGGCAGTTCCCTCTTCTAGGTCCGCCACTAACGAAAAAGCTTTACCTTCCAGTCGCGATTCCAGGTATGCCAATCTGTCTTCTGCACTGCTTCCGACATAATCGCGGTCTGTCTTATTCTTTATTTTCTTTTTAAATGCTTTCCAATCTTTAGGATCTCCGCCCCTAAACGCTAGTAGATCGGGTAGCAACGTTATTAGTGTACTATCTTAACTGTAAGCCGCCGGTAAGGCGGTTTCTGCTTGTTCTTCTCGATTTGGTAGCGGCGCCGACGACATCGCTGCTTCCATCTTAGCTTTCCAAGTCTTTATTGCCTTTAGTTGTGCTAGTTGTTTCGCCGCTTAGTTTTCTAGTACGTCGATAATTGTTAGGGGCGCGCCGTCCGGCCCAGGCCCTGAACCCGACCTAAGCCGACCGTCGCCCTAAGGACTGCGACTTAGCGACGCCAGCACGACCCCTCCCTCTGTACAGAACCGCCGACAGGACCCTACTCCCGTACGGAGGGAGAACACTACGGTCCTGCACGAAGGGGAGCTACCGAAGGGGAGCTACCGCCCCTCTAAACGGGGTGAACGACGCACCACTGTACAGAGGAGGTAACTCCCGACCCTCCGTACGGAGGGTGAACCTAGCACCCCTGCACAAGGGGGAAATTGCTGGCTTGGCTTCGTAGGTACAAATCGTACAGCAGCAGACGACGAAGGAACTGCCTATCAGTTCCTTTATGTAGATACCCAACCTTAAGTTTCCGAATCAAGATTCTTAAGCCCCTTACATTAGGAACTGATCTCACTGTCGGTAACCGCAGTAATAGAACAAAGATAGACGGCGACATCCCTATAGAACCTACAGCTATAGAGGGACATATGCACCGCGTGTACGAGGAGCTGCTGGAAAGCAAGAGGCAGCTCGAACAACAAGTAAGCTACTAGGCTGCGATAATTTCCTAACAGGAACAGGAGCTACGACAGCTTAGGGCGTCCGATCGCGATCCGACCCCTACGACGACGACGAACACTATAACCCACACCCCGACCCCTAAGAGCAAACTCCCCGACGTCTCTACGTACGATAGTAAGGCTCCGGCCGAGTACCCCTCCTAGGCGGCTTAGATGCGCTCCAAGCTCCTAGTAGACTTAGGAGCATACCCGACCGAGCTGGACAAGGTAGTCTACCTCTTTAGGAGGTTAAAGGGCAGGGCAGCAGCACGAATTCTGCCGTACTACGAGACAGCCATCGCCAACCCGGCGATAGCTACGACAACGATGCTCTAGGCAGCTCTAGACAAGAGCTACAAGGACCCGGACCGCGAGAGCCGAGCACTCTTATAGGTCAATACGATAAAACAAGGACGCAAGACTGTACGAGAATTCCTTACAGAATTTAACTAGACTTTAGCAGAAGCAGGGGGTCTCTAATAGGAGGACAGGATAAAGATTACCTCTTTAGAGGTAGGCCTCTCTAAGGAGATTATAATAGGGCTGGTAGGTGTAATGCGGCCAGCTACGTACGAGGAATTCTGCGACCTTCTTAGGATAGTCGACGACTAGCAACGCAGGCTAGGACAGATAGGCCGTACTTAGGAGATAAGACAACCCCCCTAGCGACAGATAGACGCTATAGACTGGGAACCGACGACGACGAGGGTAGCAGCAGCAGCTACCGTATAGCCAAGGATCGCCACTAAAAGGGCGCAATAGGTAGATACGGCCACCCTTAACAAGAGGCGAGCAGAAGGGAGCTGCTACTAGTGTAGTAAGATAGGCTATACCGTACGGAATTGCGGGCTTCTGCTAGCAGAGAGACCCAGGGGACGGCCGACCACCGCGAGGGTAGCGATTGCGGCGCCTTAACAAGAAGATTAGGTGTCCTACTCGGACGACGACGAGTCGGGAAAAGAGTAGCCTCTAAGCGAAGACTCTGCCAGAGGCAGGCGCGAGATAGACTGCTAAATCAAAGCGTTACTTGGCTATCTTTTAAGAGCAATCACATAACGACGACGCCGTTCATCGTACAGCCGACGTTGAACAGGTCCGCAACGGCGTAGACATTGATTAACACAGGATGTTTGGTGTATAGAGTAATCAGCGAGGACTTCGTACAGAGACATCGGATTAAGACGACCCCTACGGTACCTGTACGCATGCTAGGCATTACCGGGCGAGGACCGGACATTACCTATATAGTAAAAGTAACATTGGAGGTACAGGGACACTACGAGCGAGACTTATACCTCTATGTTGTACAGGACAAGTTAGGGTATAACCTGATACTAGGAAAGCCTTAGATAGAGCGCTAGAAGGGCAAGCTAGATGTCGGACAGGGACGGCTGTACCTGGCAGTAACGAGGCGGAGGATCCAGGACCAGGGGAGGTACCTATAAGGTAGCAATACTAAGGCCGAAATTAACATAGCGACGGCGGACATCGAGAAGGCATTGGCACCTAAGGAGGCGACAAACCCCTATACGAAGCTCCTAAGAGAGTATATTAGGTACCTGGACCTCTTTAAACCAAAGTCGGCCTCGAAGCTGCCGCTATACCGAGGGGAAGGGATTAATTATAACATCTAGCTGGAACCCCGTCCAGATAGGGGCCTGCTAGAGGTACTGTACGGACCGCTATACGGAATGTCCTCTAGAGAACTCTTAGTACTGCGCAAGACGCTGGACAACCTGCTTGCCAAAGGGTTTATTCGGGCCAGTACGTCGTCTGCAGGAGCCCTAGTGCTGTTTATCTATAAGGAGGGGAAGGCCGGATTGCGTTTCTGCGTAGACTACAGGGGCATTAACGCGATTACTAAGAAGGACCGGTACCCCCTACCCCTTATTAAGGAGACCCTCGGGCAGATCAGCAAGGCGAAGTGGTTCACTAAGCTTAATGTAGTCTCGGCCTTCTACAAGATACGGATTAAGGAAGGCTGTAAATAGATAACGGCCTTCCGTACGAGATACGGCCTTTTTAAGTAGCTTGTTACCCCCTTCGGCCTTGCCAATGCACCGGCAACCTTCTAAAGGTACATTAACAAGTCCTTATAAGGGTTACTAGACGACATCTGCTCGGCATACCTCGACGACACCCTGGTTTTTACGGACGGCACCTATGCAGATTACGTACGAGATGTTAAGAAGGTGCTGGACCGACTGCAGTAGGCAGGCTTGTACCTCGACATCGACAAATGCGAATTCGGCGTCCAACGTACGAAATACCTAGGTTTCATTATCGAGGCAGGGAAAGGCATCAGTATAGACAGGAAGAAGATTAATGCTATTAAGCAATAGAAGCTACCTACGAACGTTAAGAGCGTACGGGAATTTCTTGGGTTTGCCAACTTCTACCGCTAGTTTATACAGAGCTACTTAGAGATCGTACGCCCCCTAGTTAAACTAACGCACAAAGACAAGCAGTTTAAATAGACGGACGAATGTAATAGGAGCTTCGACAAGCTAAAGGAGCTCTTTACTACAGGACTAACGCTCGCTGCCTTCGACCCGGAGCGTACGACAATACTGGAAACTAACTCCTCGGGGTACTGCATTAGGGGTATCCTGTTACAGGTAGGCTCGGACGGACTCCTACACCTATGCGCGTATTTCTCTAAGAAGAACTCCCTAGCTAAGTGCAACTACCCTATCTACGACAAAGAGTTGCTGGCAGTCGTACGGTGTTACGAAGCCTAGGATAGAGAACTCCGCTCGGTGCCTAAGTTCCTTGTCCTAACGGACTACAAGAACCTGGAATACTTTACTTAACCCCGGAAGCTGTCTAAGAGGTACGTACGATAGGCAATGTACCTAAGCCGGTTTAACATAAGACTCTAGTACTGCAAGGGTAAGGATAACAGTAGGGCCGATGCACTGTCTAGACAGGACCAGGACATGCCAACGACGTACGAAGACGACCGGCTCAAGTTACGAACATTCCAGATGTTTAAGGGGGAGCCGGACGGGGAGACTATCCGCCTAGCGGCGACCTACCTATAGGAACCCTAACTACAAGCATAGGAAGAGGCAGTAGAAAAGGACGAGGTATACTAAGGGGCCTGTACGGCGATCTAGGGAGGGCAACGGAAGCTCCTAGCCGAGCTCCATCTTAAGGTGTCGACAGCCGAGTGTTCAGTAGACGAGGAGAACAACCTAAGGTTTAGGAATCGGATATAGGTCCTGGCGGACGAGGAGCTCTGTACAAGCTTAATACAACAGGCGCATAACTCTATAGCTACTAGGCACTTAGGGCGCGAGGAGACGTATAGCATTATCGCCCGGGACTACTACTAGCTAGCGATAGCAAAGGACATTCGTAGGTTCGTACGGAACTGCGATATATGCAGACGAACGAAGCCCTAGCGCGAGTTAAAGCATAGGCTGCTAAAGCCCCTGCCAATACCGGACCGGCCCTAGCAAGATCTAACAGTAGACTTTATTACGGACCTCCCTAAGAGCGACGGACGGCAGAACATTATAGTAGTTACGGACAAGTTGACGAAGGGGGTAATACTAGAGGGAATAGACTCTATTACAGCTAAGGACACTGCCTAGGCCTTCATATAGACAACGTTTAGCAAGTACGGTTTCCCTAGGTTAATCGTATTAGACCGGGGGACACAGTTTACGAGCCAGCTCTAGGCAAGGATCTGCCAGTTGCTAAAGGTAGAACGTCGTCTGTTAACCGCATAGCACCTACAAACAGACGGTGCGACGGAGAGGGTCAATTCAACTTTAGAAGCATACCTCCGAGCGTACGTAGACTATAACCAGACGAACTGGAACCGACTCCTCCCTATAGCGGAGCTGGCTATTAATAGCTGTACAGCCGATGCTACAGGACTGTCCCCCTTCTTTACGACCTACAGATACGACTACTCCCCGCTCCTACTGACCCCGAGCGGTAACACCCCGCGCCCCGTACGATCCCTAATCCAGCAAGGAGAGGCTATCGTACGGACGATTACGAACGCCTACCAATAGGCAAAGGCGAGCCTAGCTATAGCCTAGCGGAATGCGGAAGAGCAGGCCAACAAGGGACGACAGGCGGCACTAAGGTACGAAGCAGGGGATTAGGTCTGGCTAAACCAGCGGAACATCCGTACAGACCGGCTAAGCAAGAAGCTAGACTAGAGGAACAGGAAGTTTACGGTAATCCGGCCGGTAGGGACATATACTATACGACTAAACACCCCCCTAGGGATCCACCTAGTCTTTTATATAGACCTTGTACGACTAGCGAACACGGACCCCCTACCGCACCAGACGACTAACGACGCGCGCCTACCCGCAATTATAACCGAGGGCTAAGAAGAGTATAAGGTAGAGGGGATCCTTAAGAGTCGAAGGAGGCGAGGGAAGACAGAGTGCTTAGTAAAATAGAGAGGATAGGCAGAACCTACGTAGGAACCGTACAAGGCTCTGCAAGACACAACTGCACTGGACAGGTAGGAGGAGAATTATCCCCCTGCCCAGTTACAGTAACACTGCGCTGTATAACGGAAGGAGGCACAATCCGCCTTAAGGATAGGGTAGCTGTAGGCAGACCAGGGTTGTTAAAGGATCGAGCATTACAACTTAGGACACTACAGGCCCTGCTAACACGACATTGTACAACACTATACGATATAAAGGCTGGAAGAAAGAAACGGCTAAGGGCCGAATAGGAGGGGAAGTAGAAACGGAAGGAGTTAAAAGAAAACCGTCCGAAATTCCTTATACTACCTAGAGGGGGGGGGGGGGGGGTAGCTTACGGGCCACCCCCCTAGGGAACCAGAGCCACCTATTCATTATCTAAGATCTCTACCACCTCGGGCCTAGCCGGGCCCCCGACCCTACTAGGACCAGCCCTAGGAAGCGGAGGCACCCCCCTACCCCTACCCCTACGTACCTCCCCTAGACAGCGGGAGGGGCAGTAGAAGGAGCTATCCTTCCACTTGCACGAGGCACACACCCCAGCCTAGAAGCCTAGGAGGCGGTATAGGCCAAATGTAGGCTAGGGAGAGTTAGGGCAGGGGGCACAGAGCTGCCCCTAGGTAGCGATAAGGAGGGCATTAACGTACAACGGCTGGGCCGTACCTACCTGCTTAGGTGTAACCTAGACAGGGTTACTCTAGAAGGCATAGAAGGGGAGCCTAGCTGCATCCTGCTGCTTGCAGGTGTAGCACCTAAGATGTTAGCCTAGACCGTACAGAAGACGGGATTCCGTACAAACCGGAGGAGTAGCTGCTAGTTAAGTTGCAGGTCCTACTCCTAGAGGGCGAAGTAGGGGGGGACCCTAGCCGGAGGAGGGGAGGAGGCGGAGCTAGTAGCTACAGAGGAGCTATCGGACGGGGCGGACGACATAGTAGATAGTAGCCGGTTAGCAGTTAGTAGTTGGTAGCAGGTAGTAGTAGTAATAGTAGATAGACAGTAGACAGTAGTAGTAGTAATAGTAGATAGACGGTAGACGGTAGACAGTGTAAGGGAGGGAAAAGAAAGGAGAAGGCTGGAGCTAACTGCCTGCTATAAGGGAAATAGTAAACAAGGCAGCTGCTACAAACAGATCAAATAGCAAGAGGCAACTACAACTAAAGGGAAGTAGCGAGGGGCGATAACTCGGACGACCGGACGGAATAGGAAGCTGCAATCCGCCAAAGAAACAACAGGAGCTAGTTGACTTAGGCGCGACGCTGTACAGAAGAAACACTACGAGAGGGGAGGGGGGGGGTATTGTTAGGGGCGCGCTGTCCGGCCCAGGCCCTAAACCCGACCTAAGCCGACCGTCGCCCTAAGGACTGCAACTTAGCGACGCCAGCACGACCCCTCCCTCTGTACAGAACCGCCGACAGGACCCTACTCCTGTACAGAGAGAGAACACTACGGTCCTGCACGAAGGGGAGCTACCGAAGGGGAGCTACCGCCCCTCTAAACGGGGTGAACGACGCACCACCGTATAGAGGAGGTAACTCCCGACCCTCTGTACAGAGGGTGAACCTGGCACCCCTGCATAAGGGGGAAATTGCTGGCTTGGCTTCGTAGGTACAAATCGTACGGCAGCAGACGACGAAGGAACTGCCTATTAGTTCCTTTATGTAGATACCCAACCTCAAGTTTCCGAATCAAGATTCTTAAGCCCCTTACAATAATAGTTTCTGCCGAATCCTTCTTAGCTATTACTACTTCTATTTTATCTCTTAGTTGCCTGTTCTCTACTATGTTCCTGTAAAACTTCTTTTTGACAAAGGTAATAATGTCGAACACTCTCTGTTAGGGGGCGCCGCCCAGCCCAGGTCCTGGACCTAAGCCAGCCGTTGCCCTAAAGACTGTAACTTAGCAGCGCCAGCACAACTCCACCCCTCTATACGGAATTACTAACAGGACCCTACTCCTGTACAGAGGGAGAACTCTATAGCCCTGCATAAAGGGGAATTGCCGCTCTCTAAACGGCGGGAAAACTCTGCACTACCGTACAGAGAGAGAACTCCCGATCCTCTATATAGAGTGTAAACCTTGCATCCCTATATAGAGGGAAATTGCTGGCTTGGCTTCGTAGGTACAAATTGTACAGCAGTAGGCAACGAAAGAACTGCCTATTAGTTCCTTTATGTAGATACCTAGCCTTAAGTTTCTAAACCAAGATTCTTAAGCCCTTACATTAGAAACTAATCTTACTGTTGGTAACTGCAGTAATACAACAAAGATAGACGGCAACATCTCTATAGAACCTACGGCTATACAGGGACAGATGCACCGCGCGTACGAGGGGCTGTTAGCACACAAGGCCCAGCTCGAGCAGCAAGTAAGCCACTAGGCTGCGATAATTTCCTAACGGGAACAGGAGCTACGCCAGCTTAGGGTGTCCGATTGCAATCCGACCCCTACGACGAACACGATGGCCTACACCCCGACCCCTAAGAGCAAACTTCCTGACGTTACTACGTACAATAGCGAGGCTCTGGCTAAGTACCCCTCCTAGACTGCCTAGATACGCTCTAAGCTTCTAGTTGATTTAGGAGCATACCTAACCGAGCTAGACAAGGTAGTTTACCTCTTTCGGAGGTTAAAGGGCAGGGCAGTAGCACAGATTCTGCCGTACTACGAGACGGCTATTGCCAGCCTAGCAATAGCTACAACGACGATACTCTAGGCAGCTCTTAACAAGAGCTACAAGGACCTAGACTGCGAGAGCCAAGCACTCCTACAGGTTAATACGATAAAACAAGGACGCAAGACTGTACGAGAATTCCTCGCGGAATACGACTAGACTCTAGCAGAGGCAGGAGGTCTCTAATAGGAGGACAGGATAAAAATTACCTCTTTAGAGGTAGGCCTCTTTAAGGAGATTATAACGGGACTAGTAGGCGTAATGCGACCAGCTACGTATAAGGAATTCTGCGATCTCCTTAGGATAGTCGACGATTAGCAGCGCAGGCTCGGACGGATAAGCTGCGCTTATAAGATGCGACAACCCCTCTAGCATCAGACGGACGCTATAGACTAGGAACCAACGACGACGAGGGTAGCGGCAGCCGTCACTGTACGGCTAAGGGCTGCTACTAAAAGGGCGCAATAGGCGGACACGGCCACTATTAACAAGAGACGAGCAGAAGGGAGCTGCTACAGGTGTAGCAGGATAGGCTATACTGTACGGAATTGCAGGCTTTTGCTAGTAGAGAGACCTAGGGGACGGCCGAACACTGCAAGGGTAGCAACTGCAGCGCCCTAACAAGAGGAACAGGAGTCCTACTTAAACGACGATAAGTTGGGAAAAGAGTAGCCTCTAAGCAAAGGCTCTGCTAGAGGCGCGTACGAGATAGATTGCTAAATCAAAGCACTACTTAGCTATCTTATAAGAGCAACTACAGAACGACTATGCCGTTTATCGTACAGCTAACGTTAAACGGGTCCGCAACGGCGCGGACATTGATTAACACAGGATGTTTGGTGTACGGAGTAATCAGCGAAGACTCCGCACAGAGGCACTGTATCGAGACGACCCCTACTGTACCTGTATAATCCGACTAAGGTAGACTCTAGGTCAATACCCGTCTTTCATAACTATATCCAAGGCTAGGGAGGGAAGAATCTACATACAAGCGGAGGTGGAGGTATTTGAGTGTATGCCAAGCCTGGTCCTGCTAAGCCTGCCACCTTCCAGCACCTTCCAGCCCTCTACATCTACATCCGTATCACTACCGCCCTCCCCAACCAGCGATTGCCCTCAATCGCAATCAATCTATTAATTGCAATCAGCCTATCAATCGCAATCAGCCTATTAATCGCAATCAGCCTATCAATCGCAATTAGGCTATCAATCGCAATCAGCCAAACCAGGTCGTTCTAAACTAGGTCGTTCCAAACCAGGTCGCAGGGGTCGCAAATCTAGCTTCAATTTCAGTGCGCTTTGCTATTGCTTTTGGCCGATCAGGTTCTACCAAAACAGGTCGCTTTTAAGGTCGCTTTTAAGGTCGCTTTTGAGCTTTAATTTCTGTACGTTTTGAGTCTTAACCTCGTGCCTTTTTGAGCCTCAATCTCGTGCCTTTTTGAGCCTTAATCTCGTGCCTTTTTAAGCTTCAATCTCGTGCCTTTTGCCGTCGCTTTCGGCCTTAATTGGTGCCTTGTTTGCTGCAGAGGTCGCGGAGTTCTCAGAGGTTGCAGAGGTCGCGGAGGTCGTCGAGGCTGCAGAGGTCGCGGAGTTCTTAGAGGTTGCAGAGGTCTCGGAGGTCGTCGGGGTTGCGGAGGTCGTTAGGGTCGCAGAGGTCGTTGGGGTCGCAGAGGTCTGTCGCTTCTAAACTTGCAGTGCCTTTCTAAACATACAGTGTCTGTATTGTCTGCACCTGCCTGTTGTCTGTAGGTGCTCTGCCTAGTGCCCTGCCTAGTGCCCTGCCTAGTGCTCTGCCTTGTGCTCTATATAGCAGCTATATATTGCCTGCATCTGCTGTGTCTGCCTACAGCAGCCTTTCTGAATATGCAGTGTCTTTCTGAACATACAGTAGCTTTCTGAACATGCAGTGCCTGTGTTGTCTGCAGCTGTGCCTTGTGCTCTGCCTCTGCTTTGCCTGTGCTGTCTACAGCAGCTGTGCCTTTGAACGTGCTCTTCTGAACCTAAACAGTGTGTTGCCTATAGCAGACCTGTCTGCCCTGTGTTGTCTGCAGCAGCTCCGTGTCGTCTGTAGCTGCCTGTTGTCTGCAGCTCTTGCTCTGCCTTTTGCTCTGTATAGCAGCCCTGTATATAGCAATCTTTGTTGTCTATACCTATGTTGTCTACAGCAGCTCTGTGTCGTCTGTAGCTGCTCTGTATTGCCTGCAGCTGCTGTGCCTGTCTGCAGCTATGTCTCTGAACTGTGCTGCCTCTAAACTGTACTGCCTCTAAACTGTGCTGTCTCTGAACTGTGCTGCCTCTAAACCTAAATAGTGTGTTGTCTACAGCTGCCTGTTGTCTGCAGCTGCCTTGTGCTCTTGCTTGCCTAGGTGCACTGTAGCTGTGTTGTCGGGTGCTGTGCCTAGTGCAGTACTGGATGTGTCGCTTTGCCTTGTCTTGTACTGCTTGTCTTGTCTTAACTGCTAAACTGTACTGATTGCTGAACGTATTGGTGCCTCTCGATAGGCAGATGTCGCTTGTTGTACACTCGATTGTGCTGCTGGTCGCACTGCTCGTACCACTGTGCCTCGTGCTTTGATTGCTGTACTTGTCTCGATAGGCCTTGTCCGAAAAGAATAGTCTGTTAAAGACCTAAAAAAAACGAATGTCGTCGCCCTAGGTCCTGCTAGGTGCGCTCTCGTCGTCGTCGCTCCGTCGTCGTCGCTCTCGCTCCTTGCTCTCGCTCCTTGCTCTCGCTCCTCGCTCTCGCTCCTCGTTCTTCTCGTCCTCGTCGCTCTCTCCTATCTCAAAACTTCAAAACTCGTACGATCTGCTCGTAGGGGCACTTCTCTTCCTAACATCCCTCTTATAGGGGCACTATTCTCTCTTCAAAACTCTTCTTCTTCTCGATAGGGGCACTTCTCTTCCCTCAAACTCTCTCTTCTTCTCGATAAGGGGAGGGGGTAGAGTAGTATATATACGCACAATTAATTAACCGGATATAATTTAACGGCCTCCTTTGTACATCTACAGTACACACTCTGGGTTGTCGGTTGCACGTACGTTATTCGAGTACCCGGATATAATTCGACGGGCTCTTTCGCGTAGTGCAGGTTAGGTGTTGGGTTTAAGCCTTAGATATAATAATCCGACTAAGGTAGACTCTAGGTCAATACCCGTCTTTAATAACTATATCCAAGGCTAGAGAGGGAAGAATCTACATACAAGCGGAGGTAGAGGTATTTAAGTGTGTGCCAAGCCTGGTCCTGCTAAGCCTGCCACCTTCCAGCACCTTCCAGCCCTCTACATCCACATCCGTATTACTGTACGCATGTTAGGCATTACTGGGCAAGGACCGGACATTACCTATATAGTAAAAGTAACGATAGAGATACAGGGACACTACGAGCAGGACTCCTACCTCTATATTGTACAGGACAAGTTGGGGTATAACCTAATACTAGGGAAGCTATAGATAGAGCGCTAAAGGGGCAAGCTAGACGTTGGACGAGGACGGCTGTACCTGGCAGCGACGAAGCAGAGGCTCTAAGACTAAGGGAGAGCCCTACAGAGTAGCAATGCCTAGGCTGTAATCAATACAGCGACGAAGCAGAGGCCCTAAGACCAAGGGAGGGCTCCGTAGGGCATCGATGCTAAGGCTGAGATTAACACAGCGACTGCAGACATTAAGAAGGCATTAGCGCCTAAGAAAGTAACGGACCCCTATACGAAGCTCCTAAGGGAATACGCAGGATACCTGGACCTCTTCGAGCCAAAGTCGGCCTTAAAACTGCTGCTACACCGAGGAGAGGGGATTAACTACGACATCTAGCTAGAGCCCCGTCCGGATAGGAGTCTGCCTAAGGTACTGTACGGACCGCTATACAGGATGTCCTCTAGAGAACTCCTAGTACTGCGCAAGACACTGGACGACCTGCTCGCCAAAGGGTTTATTTAGACAAGTACCTCGTCTGCAGGAGCCCTAGTGCTGTTTGTCTATAAGGAGGGGAAGGCCGGCTTGCGTTTCTACGTAGACTACAGAGGCATTAACGCAATTACCAAAAAGGACCGGTACCTCCTACCCCTTATTAAGGAGACTCTTAGACGGATCAGCAAGGCAAAGTAGTTTACTAAGCTTAACGTAGTCTTAGCTTTCTATAAGATACAGGTTAAGGAAGGTTGTAAATAGATAACTGCCTTTTGTACGAAATATAGTCTTTTTAAGTAGCTTGTTACCCCCTTTAGCCTTGCCAACGCACTGGCAACCTTCTAAAGGTACATTAACAAATCCTTGCAAGGGTTACTAGACAACATCTGCTCGGCGTACCTCGACGATACCCTGGTTTTTACAGACGGCACCTATGCAGATTACGTACAGGACGTTAAGAAGGTGCTAAACAGACTGCAGCAGGCTAGCTTATACCTCGATATTAACAAATGTAAACTCGGTATCCAGCGTACGAAATACCTAGGTTTTATTATCGAGGCAGGGAAAGGCATTAGCATAGATAGGAAAAAGATTAATGCTATTAAGCAATAGAAGCCGCCTACGAACGTTAAGGGCGTACGGGAATTTCTTAGGTTTGCTAACTTCTACTGCTAGTTTATACAGAACTACTCGGAGATCGTACGCCCCCTAGTCGAGCTAATACACAAGGACAAGCAGTTCAAATAGACGGACGAGTGCGATAGAAGCTTTAACAAGCTATAGGAGCTCTTTACTACAGGACTAACGCTTGCCGCCTTCGACCCAGAACGTATAACGGTACTGGAAACCGACTCCTTAGGGTATTGCATTAGAGGTATCCTGTTACAGGTAGGCTCGGACAGACTCCTGCACCTATACGCGTATTTCTCTAAGAAGAACTCCCTAGCCGAGTGCAACTACCCTATCTACGACAAGGAATTGCTAGCAGTCGTACAGTGTTGCGAAGCATAGGATAGAGAATGTTGCGGCGGTAAAAAGGGGTGGGACTAAATAATAGGGTGGACCCTCGGAATCTCGGCTCGGCCCTTCCGGACCGAGCCGGGCCTTGGCACGCCACCCCCCTAAAGGTTTTGTCCACTACTACATAGATTCCTTTCCCTCCTTAATTCGAGATATAGTTATCAAAAAGGCCGTATTAAATTATATCTGCGTGCCCAGATTAGAGAACTCCGCTTAGTAGCCGAGTTCCTTGCCCTAACTAACTACAAGAATCTGGAGTACTTTACGCAGTCCTAGAAGCTGTCTAAGAGGCACGTACGATAGGCAATGTACCTAAGCCGGTTCAATATAAGACTCTAGTATCGCAAGGACAAGGACAACAGCAGGGCCGATACGCTATCCAGAAGGGACTAGGACATGCCAACGACGTACGAGGACGACCGGCTAAAGTTACGAACATTCCAGATGTTAAAGGAGGAACCAGGCGAGGAGACTATCCGCCTAGCCGCGACACACCTATAGGAACCCCAACTGCAGGTATAGGAAGAGGCAGTAGAGAAGGACGAGGTATGCCGAGGGGCCTGTAAGGCGATCTAGGGAGGGCAGCAGAAGCTCCTAGCAGAGCTCTATCTAAAGGTGTCGGCAGCAGAGTGCTTAGTAGACGAGGTAAACAACCTAAAGTTCAGGAATCGGACTTGGGTCCCGGCAGATAAGAAGCTCCGTACGAGCTTAATACAACAGGCGTACGACTCTATAGCAACCGGGCACCTAAGGCGTAAGGAAACGTACAGCATTGTCGCTAGGGACTACTACTAGCCGGCGATAGCGAAGGATATCCGCAGGTTTGTACAGAACTGCGATGTGTACGGACAGACGAAGCCCTAGTAGGAGCTAAAGCATAGGCTGCTAAAACCCCTACTGATCCTAGACCGGCCCTAGCAAGACCTAACAGTGGACTTTATTACAGACTTCCCTAAGAGCGACTAACGGCAGAACATTATAGTAGTAACGGACAAGCTAACGAAAGGGTCAATACTAGAGGGAATAGACTCTACTACGGCTAAGGACACTGCCTAGGTCTTTATACGGACGACGTTCAGAAAGTACGGTTTCCCTCGGTTAATTGTATTGGACCGGGGTACGCAATTTACAAGCCAGCTCTAGGCAAGGGTCTGCTAGTTGCTAAATGTAGAACGTCGCCTGTTAACTGTATAGCACCTGCAGACGGACGGTGCAACGGAGAGGGTCAATTCGACGTTGGAAGCGTACCTCCGAGCGTACGTCGACTATAACCAGACGAACTTGAACTGCCTCCTCCCTATAGCGGAACTGACTATTAACAGCTGTACGGCTAATGCTACAGGATTGTCTCCCTTCTTTATAGCCTATAGATACGACTATTCCCCGCTCCTACTAACCCTAAGTAGTAACACGCTGCGCCCTGTACAATCCCTAATTTAGCAGGGAGAGGCCATCGTACGGACGATTACGAACGCCTACCAATAGGCAAAGGCGAGCCTAGCTATAGCTTATTAGAATGCGGAAGAGCAGGCTAACAAGGGACGGCAGGCTGCACTAAGGTACGAGGCAGGGATAAGGTCTAGCTAAACCAGCGAAACATATATACAGACCGTCCAAGCAAGAAGCTAGATTAGAAGAACAGGAAGTTTACAGTAGTCCGACTAGTAGGGACACACGCCGTACGACTAAACACTCCCCTAGGGATTTATCCAGTCTTCTATATAGACCTCGTACAGCCGGCGAACACGGACCCCCTACTGCACCAGATAATACGGATGTGGATGTAGACAGCTGGCAGCTAGGCTTGGCAGGGCCAGGCTTGGCGCACACTCAAATACCTCTACCTCCGCTTGTACGTAGATTCTTCCCTCTCCAGCCTTAGATATAGTTATTAAAGACGGGTATTGACCTAGAGTCTACCTTAGTCGGATCATTATATCCAAGGCTTAAACCCAACACCTAACCTGCACTACGCGAAAGAGCCCGTTGAATTATATCCGGGTACTCGATTAACGTACGTGCAACCGACCTAGAGTGTGTACTGTATATGTACAAAGGAGGCCGTTGAATTATATCCGATTACTTAATCGTACATATGCATGCTACTCTACCCCCCCCTCCCCTGATCGAGAAGAAGAAGAAGAAGAGTTTTAGGAAAGAGAAGTGCCCCTATCGAGAAGAGAGAGAGTTTTGAAGAGAGAGAGTGCTCCTACAAGAGGGATATTAGGAAGAGAAGTGCCCTACGAGCAGATCGTACGAGTTTTAAAGTTTTAAGATAGGACGAGAAGGATGTAGGAGCGACAAGGACGAGAGCGAAAGAGCGACGAGAGCGACGAGACGAGAGCGAAGACGACAATGTAGGAGCAGCGAGGACGCAAACGAGGAAAAAGACGCACCTAGCAGGACCTAGGGCGACGATATTCGTTTTTTCGGGTCTTTAACAGACCATTCTATTCGGACATACCAATCAAGACGACCGGCAATCACTACCAGGCAGAGCCCCTAGGCAGAGCCCCTAGGCAGAGCCCCTAGGCAGAGCCCCCAGGCAGAGCACAAGACAAGAGCAGTAGGCACAACACAAGGCAGAGCACAAGGCACAGCTGCAGGCAATATAGGTGCAGACAGCTGCAGAGCACCAGCTACAGAGCACCAGCTGCAGAGCACTAAGGCCGAGCAAGAGCACCGAGGCCGAGCAAGAGCACCCAGGTACGAGCACCTAGGCACGAGCACCTAGCTACAGAGCACCCAGGCAGAGCACAAGACAAGAGCAGCAAAGCGACACAAGCAGCAAAGCGACACAAGAAGTAACAAGCACCTAGGCAGAGCCCCTAGGCAGACTGCAGACAACAGACAGCTGCAGACAACACAAGGCTGCTGCAGACAAGGCACAGCAGCTGCAGACAACAGAGGCACAGCTGCAGACAACCAGGCCGAGCACTAGGCTAAGCGAGCACAAGGCACGAGCAAGCAGGCAGAGCATAAGGCACGAGCACCTAGGCATAAGCACCCAGGCACGAGCACCAGGCCGAGCACTAGGCAGAGGACCAGGCTAAGCACAGGCAGAGCACCTAGCTGCTGTACAGAGCACCTAGGCAGGCATATGTTTAGAAGCACGTTCAGAGTATAGGGCAATTGCAGACAATACAGGTGCAGACAGTACAGACAACATAGGGCTGCTATAGCTAGGCACAGCTGCTGCAGACAGGCACAGCTGCTGTAGACAACAAGGCAGCTGCAGACAACACAGGCAGAGCTGCAGACAATACAAGCAAAGCGACAGCTCAAGAAGCGACCGTCGAGAAGCGACTGTCGAGAAGCGAGCGACCGTCCGAGAAGCGAGCGACCGTCTGAGAAGCGAAGCGACGGCTCGAGAAGCGACTATCGAAAAGCGACGGCTCGAAGAGCGACGGTCTGAGAAGCGAGCGACGGCTTAAGAAGCGAGCGACGGCTTGAGAAGCGAGCGAGCGTCGAGAAGTGACCGTCCGAGAAGCGACCGACAAGAAGCGACATGTGTTTGCAAGACAACCTCTGCAACCTTAGCGACCTCCGCGGCCCTAACAACCTCTGCAGCTGCGACCTCTGCGACCTCCGAGACCTCAGCGACCGTCGAAAAGCGACGGCTTAAGAAGCGACAGCTCGAGAAGCGACGGGTCGAGAAGCGACGGTTAAGAAGCGAGCGACCGTCCGAGAAGCAAGCAACTGTCCGAGAAGCGAGCGACCGTCGAGAAGCGACATACGTAGGCGACGACCTCTGCGACCTCTGGAAGCCTCTGCGCCCCCAACGACCTCCGCGCCCCCAATGACCTCCGCGGCCTTGACGACCTCCGCGACCTCTGCAACCTCCGAGAACTCCGCGACCTCTGCGGCCTCGACGACCTCCGCGACCTCTGCAGCAAACAAGGCAGCAAACAAGGCAGCAAACAAGGCACCAATTAAGGCCGAAAGCAACAGCAAAAAGGCACGAGATTGAGGCTCAAAAAGGCACGAGATTGAGACTCAAAACGCACAGAAATTGAAGCTCAAAAGCGACCTTCAAAGCGACCTGTTTTGGAGCAACCTGATTGGCCAAAAGCAATGGCAAAGTGCACTGAAATTGAAGCTGAATTTGCGGCCTTCTGCGACCTAGTTTGGCACAACAACTGCGACCTGTTTGGCACCTACGGCCTGGTTTGGAGCGACCTATTTTGGTGCGACCTGATTGGCTAATTGCGATTAATAGATTGATTGCGATTAAGGGCAATCGCTGGTTAGGGAGGGCGGTAGTGATACGGATGTAGATATAGACAGCTGGCAGCTAGGCTTGGCAGGGCCAGGCTTAGCGCACACTTAAATACCTCTACCTCCGCTTGTACGTAGATTCTTCCCTCTCCAGCCTTGGATATAGTTATCAAAGACAGATATTGACCTAGAGTCTACCTTAGTCGGATTACCAGACGACGGACGACGCGCGCCCACTAGCGATTATAACTAAGGGCCAAGAAGAATACGAGTTAGAAGGAATCCTTAAGAGCCGAAGGAAGCAGAAGAGGGTAGAGTACCTAGTAAAATAGAGAGGATAGGCAGAGCCTACGTAGGAACTATACGAGGCCCTACAAGACACAACTGCGCTAGACAGGTAGGAGGAGAACTATCCCCCTGCCTAGTTATAGTAACACCGCGCCGTACGGCGAAAAGGGGCGCGACCTACCCTAAGGACAGGGCAGCCGCCAACAAATTAGGTTGCTAAAGGATCGAGAATTACGACGTAGGACACTATAGGATCCCACCGATACTATACTGTACGACACTATATAGAAGAAGGGCAGGAAGAAGGGGACGGTTAGGAGGCAGGTAAGATAGGTAGGAATAAGAGGGGAACGAGAGCACCACTGTCTAAAAACTTTTACATACTACCTTAAGGTAGCTAACTGGCCACTGCCCCTAGGACCTAGGGCAACCAACTCTATACCCGAAATCTCAATTACCTCCCCGCTAGCAGGGGCCCCAGCACTAGAGGAAGCAAAAGGGTAGCTTAACAAGACCCTGCTGCTAGTTAATGCAGCACCCGAGTCGTTAGCTTAAACTAGACGGAAGGCGAGGGCCTGTACGAACTGGAAGCGAAGCTGCTAGTTAGAGCTAAGCACCCTATTGTTGGAGGTAAAAATAGGAGGGAACACCAGCTAAACAGGTAGAAAGAGAGCCAACAGCTATAAGAGAGACACAGCGGGAACGGCCGGACGAGACAGGTAGCATAACGATAGTAGCTAGTAGTAGTAGTCGGTGGATAACTGGTAGTAGTAGTAATAGCAGTAGTTGTTACAGCGGCAGAAAGGGGTGGGACTAGATAATAGGGTAGACCCTTAGAATTTCGGCTCGGCCCTTCCGGACCGAGCCGGGCCTTGGCACGCCACCCCCCAAAGGTCTCGTCCACCACTATATAGATTCCTTTCCCTCCTTAGTTCGAGATATAGTTATCAAAACAGTCGTACTAAAACTTATCTGCGCGCTCGGATTATTATATCTCGAATTCACTCACTATACCACACCCCCGCGCTGCGCGAAAGGGCCTGTTAAACCATCCGGAAACCCGAATAACGCACGCGCACCTACACACACCAAACAACCAGGCACCGTAAGAAGATAGAAGGCTTCTTAGCGGTAGAGAGCGGCGTAACAGGCCGCCGCGGAAAAAGAAAGACTGACAGAGCGAGTAGGCGCTCCAGTGTCATTAATAATAAGATCATTATCAACGGTTTTACGGCAGAAGAGACCGCAGAGATTAAGGAACGAATAAGCGAATACAAGAAAATCTACGACTGCACGATCGAGGAACTAGAAGACTATGTAAACGAGAATGGAATAGGGAAGGTCTACGACGGCATAGACCTTATCGAGATGCTGTTTTACAGAACGCTGGAAGAGAACAGACAACTAAGAGAAGAAACTAAGACAGTAAGGGCCGAGAAGGAATCGGCAGAAACTATTATCGACGTGTTAGAAAACCAGGCGGCGAATCGACTAGCGCAGCTAAAGGCGCTAAAGGATCAACTAGCTGATATAGAAGCAGCGAAGTTGTCGCCGCTACCGCGGCGAGAAACCCATGCGGAGACTGCCTTACTGGCGGCCTATAGTCAAGGTGGCACTACGATAACGCTACTGCCGGACCTACCTGCTTTTGTTAGCGGAGACCCTAAAGCGTAGGAGGCATTTAAGAAGAAGATCAAGAATAAGATAAGCCGCGATCACGCATCGGGCAGCGAAGAGGATAGATTGGCGTACCTAGAATCGCGATTGGAAGGTAAAGCTTTTTCGCTAGTAGCGGACCTAGAAGAGGTAACCGCTAAAGAAGCGATCAGAGCGCTGGATCAACGCTTCGGAGATCCCTTTAGGAAGAAGACGGCCCGTAAGCAGCTGGATAAGATCAACCAGAACCGGCAGACGTTCGAGGAGTTCTACAGATTGTTTAGAAAATATGCTATTAGAGCGAGAGTGGCTAAGGATAAGCAGCTACACTTACTAAGACAGAAACTGAGCCCTAAGCTCGCTGCAGCTATAGCGTCGGTAGAAGACAAAGACCTTCAGAGCTTCATGCACCAGGCGAGAGTAACAGCAAGAAATCTGAACGCATACAGAAAATCGACGACGCGAGAACCTACTTAGAAGGCACTGTCGTTGATATAGACAACCAGAGCCCCTGCACCCTTCCGACGCAGCCCCCAGCCGCCTTACGTGCCGCGACCGTCGTTCGCCCCCACATGCTACGCATGCGGAAAGCCTGGCCACATTGCTACTAGGTGCCAAGCAACGGCACAGCAGAAGCAGGAATATCGAGCAACGAAGCCGCCGCCGCCGAGAAAGACCATCCAAGCCATCGAACCGGCCCTGAACGACACCGACAGTGTAGACGGCGGGGTCCAGCTGAGAATTATAGGAAAAGATCAGCTGGACGGATAGACCCCCTATCTAGCGTAAAAAACAGGGCATCCCTGCGAAAGGCACTAACGGAACGAGAGAGCATTAACAGTTGTAACGATCCACTGCCGGCGACGGTAGAAGCGAACGCAGAAACAGCTATTATCCTTCCTATTAAGATCCACCCTATTAAGGAGCGGCGCCCACCGCTCCAGCTAAAAGCTTTTATCGATACTGGAGCTCTTATCGGTGCAGCGATCCACTATCGGCTAGTCCGGAAGCTGACAAATGGATACGGCTATCCGGTAGAGTTAGCGTCGCTAACGAAGATTTCGGCATACAATAGACAAGACACAGAAAGCGTTACGCACTACGTGCCGCTAAAGACTACCTTGGCTGGTCGCACTACGGAAGCGACGTTCCGAATTATAGATATCGGAAGGTTTGACATCATTATAGGGCTGAAATAGATAAAGAACCAGAAAGCCATTATCGACATAGATAAAGGAACGATCAGATTCAAAACCCAAGGTAACAGCGCCGTCACCACCAAATCGGTCGCAGCCGCGACAGCAAGATCAGAGGCTCCGTCTGATCGTTCCGAACCCCCGGTCACCGTTGGAATAATGAGTTCAGAAGCAATAACGACCCTCGCGAAGTCACTAGACAACGAGATTTACGCTATCTTAGTAAAAGACATCGAAGACTACCAGAAGATAATAGCAGAAGAAGAAGTAGACCTACTGGAAGTGCTGCCAAACGAGCTCTATAGTTACGCTGACGTCTTCTCAAAAGCTGACTCCAACCTATTGCCGCTCTATCGACCGGAATATAACAACAAGATCCGGCTAAAAGAAGGAGCCGCGCTGCCGAGAACCGAGCCCCTAAGACGCTTATCTCCGGCCGAACTGGACCAGGTAGAGGTGTTCGTTCGCGAAAATCTAGCAAAGAAGTTTATTACGCCGAGTTCTGCCGAATATGCGTTACCGATTCTTTTTGTAAGGAAACTAGGGGGTAGTGTGCGACTCTGCGTAGACTATCGAGGCCTTAACGAGGTTACTAAGAGAGACGTATACCCGTTGCCGCTTATCGACGAGATTATACAGCGCGTAGCAAAGGCTAAGTAGTTCAGCAAGCTGGACATTCGCTAAGCGTTCCATCGACTAAGAAACGAAGAAGGGCAAACAGAAGACCTTACGACGTTCGCGACGCGTATAGGCAATTTCAAGTGGTTGGTGATGCCTTTCGGACTTACTAACGCGCCGGCAGTGTAGCAACGCTTTATAAACCACACTTTTATAGACATGCTAGAGCGGTTCGTGTCTATCTATTTAGACGACATTCTTATCTATACGGACGGAACGAGAGATCAGCATACGAACTACGTCGAGAGGGTGCTAAAGAGACTCTGCGAAGTGGGACTAAACGCAGACACGAAGAAGAGTGAGTTCTATCAGACCAAAGTCAAATATCTCGGTCTTATCGTTAGAAGAGATAGAATTTGGATAGACCCCTTAAAGGTCGCCGCTGTCGCCGAATGGAAGCAGCCGAAGTCTGGGAATACTACGCAAATCAGAGCGTTTTTCGGCTTCTGCAGCTACTATCGACAGTTTATTAAGGACTTCAGCAAGATAGCGAGACCCCTGAACGAGGCGTTAAAGAAGGAGGCCGCCGGCCTATAGAACGAGAAGTGCACGGAAGCCTTTAACCGGCTGAAAGAGGCGGTGGCCTCTGCGCCAGTTCTAGCACACTTCCAGCCGGAAAAGACGATCTACGTAGAAACGGACGCCTCCGATACAGTAACGGCAGGGGTCCTTTCTCAATACGCTAACGATAGCGAGACCCTCTATCCAGTAGCCTTCTTTAGCAAATCTATAAGGGAAGCTAAGCGGAACTACGCTATCTATAATAAAGAACTGCTAGCTATTATACAGGCGTTCGAGGAGTGGAAGCTAGAGGTTATAGCTAGAAAGAGCACGGTCCATGTCCTTACGGACCACTAGTTGCTAACATACTTTATAAAGACACAGAAGCTCTTACGACGTTTAGCACAGTGGGCCGCCTACTTATTAGGGTTCGATTTCAAGATCACCTATTGACCAGGAGCGCAAAACGGAAAGGCTAATACGTTAACGAGAAGAGAAGGGAAGACCAGCCGAGCGAAGGAAGATCCGAACATGTTTCAGAAGGTGTTGACTGAACGGATAGTAGACGCCGAGGTGTTGAAAGAAGCGGGGATCTGCACGGTAGAGCCGGCCCCTAAGGAAGAAACTCTCTACGAGAAGGTGGAGCAGCTTAATTAGTAGCAGCAGCTAGGCAAAACCGGATCAGGAAAGCTAATAGTTCTGGAAGAACTAGTTACGGAGGTCATCCAATTGGTCCATAGCTCTAAGGACGTTGGTTACGCTAGCTCGAAGAAGACAATAGAAGCCGTAAGGACGATCCACTAGTTTCTGCGGATCTACAAACGGATCCACCGATTTATCGCCAATTGCTACGCGTACCGGGCCGCGAAGCTACGTTACTGTCTTCCGGCCGGTCTGCTGAAGCTACTTCCGATCCCCGAGAAACTGTAGCAACACATTACGATAGACTTTGTAACCGGCCTGCCGGACTCCGATAGATATAACGCTACGCTAAACGTAGTGGACCGACTGAGCAAAGAGCGCCACTTCATCCCCTGCAGAGCGAGAGACGAAGGAACCACTGCGGAAGAGACCGCGCGGATGCTAATTAGACACGTATAGAAGCACTATAGCCTGCCGGACACTATTACTACAGATAGGGGTCCTTAATTCACTACCGACGTATAGAAAGCCATTAACCAAGCGCTCGGAATTCGTAGAAAGCTCAGCACAGCCGCTTATCCTCAAACTGACAGTTAGTCCGAAGTAGCAAACTAAGAGATAGAGCGATATCTGCGAACCTTCTGCAGCCATTATTAAGAAAAGTGGGTTAAGATGCTGCCAATAGCTGAATTCTGCGCGAACTCAGCACAGTTAGAAGCAACGTCGCTGGCGCCGTTCGAGATAACCTACAGTTATCGTCCGAGGCTAAGCTTCCAGCCGCTGAGCGACGCCGGCTCGCCGGAGCTTTCCACCGCTACTACGTCGTTAAAGAGAGTCGCCGCCGCGGCGGCGGAAGCGCTCTGATCTTAGATAGAAGAAGCGATTAAGGTAGTAAAAGACGCGATGGAATCGGCTTAGAAGAAGATAGTAACTCGAGCTAATAAGAAGCGGTTACTAATAGAATTTGAGGAAGGCCAAAGGGTATAGCTTAACACGAAGAACCTAAGACTGAAAGGCAACGCTAAGCTAAATCTACGCTACGTAGGTCCGTTTAAGATAGTGGAAAAGAGATCGCCGGTAACTTATCGGCTCCAGCTGCCAAAGGCGTTCCGGATCTACGACGTTTTCTATTCAGATCTGCTAAGCCTAGACCCTAAGGACGGCCTTCTAGAACAGGGGTTCGCCGAACCCCTGCCAATCGAGATAGACGGTAATAAAGAAGAGTAGGAGGTAGAAGACGTAATGGACGTAAAGAAGACGAGGGGGTCCATCAAAGCGAGGATCTCGTAGAAGGGGTAGCCGGAAGACTATCAATAGTATCCGGTTGTTGCGGTGGTAGAAAGAGGTGGGACAGATTGATGGGGTGGACCCTGGAATTTCGGCTCGGCCCGGACGGGCCGAGCCGGGCCTTGGCACCACCACTATCAAAGCCCACCACCACCACCACATAGATTCCTTTCCCTCTTTAGTTCGAGATATAGTTATCAAAAAGGCCGTATTGAATCATATCTGCGTGCCCGGATCATTATATCTCGAACTCACTCTCCACAACCCCGCGCTGCGCGAAAGGGCCCGTTGAACTATCCGGAAACCCGAATAACGCACGCGCACCCACCAACAACAACCAACCCTAGGCACCGTAAGAAGATGGAAGACTTCTCAGCGGTAGAGAGCGGCGTCACAGGCCGCAGCAGAAGCAGAAAAGGAAAGACTAACAGAGCGAGCAGGCGCTCCAGTGTAATTGACGATGAGATCGTCATCAGAGGTTTTACAGCAGAAGAGACCGCTAAGATCAAGGAACGAATGAGCGAATATAAGAAGATCCACGACTGCACGATCGAGGAACTGGAAGACTACGTAAACGAGAACGGAATAGGGAAGGTCTACGACGGTATAGACCTTATTAAGACGCTGTTCTACAGGACACTGGAAGAAAACAGACAGCTAAGAGAGGAAGTAGAGACGGTAAGGGCCGAGAAGGAATCGGCAGAGACTATCGTCGAAGTGTTGGAACACCAAGCGGCGAATCGAATAGCGCAGCTGAAGGCGCTAAAGGATCAACTAGCTGATATGGAAGCAGCGAGATCGTCGCCGCCACCGCGGCGAGAAACCCAAGTGGAAACCACCTCGCCGGCGGCCTACAGTCAAGGTAGCACGTTGATGACGTCATTACCGGATCTACCTGTTTTCGGTAGCGGAGACTCCGAAGCGTAGGAGGCGTTTAAGAAGAAGATCAAGAATAAGATGAACCGCGATCACGCATCAAGCAGCGAAGAAGACAGATTGGCCTATTTAGAGGCGCGACTAGAAGGTGAAGCTTTTTCGCTGGTGGCGGACCTAGAAGAAGTGACCGCTAAGGAAGCGATCAAAGCGCTGGACCAGCGCTTCGGAGACCCATTCCGAAAGAAGACAGCCCGTAAGCAGCTAGATAAGATCAATCAGAACCGGCAGACGTTTAAAGAATTCTACGGGCTATTTAGAAAGCATGCCATTAGGGCCAGAGTGGCAGAAGACGAGCAGCTGCACTTACTAAGACAGAAGCTGAGCCCTGAGCTGGCCGCCGCTATAGTGTCTGTGGAAGACGAAGACCTTAAGAGCTTCGTGCACCAAGCGAGAGTCACCGCGAGAAACTTGAGCGCTTACGCGAAATCGCGCGAATCGAACCAGAAGCAGTTGATAACGCAGACCACACGACCCCCTGCGCCTTTCCGGAGAGCGCCACAGCAGCCACCTTATCAGTCGCAGCGCTCGTCGTTCGTCCCTACCTGTTTCGCGTGTGGCAAGCCTGGTTACATCGCCACGAGATGCCAAGCATCGGATAAGCAGAAGCAGGACTACCGTGTTATAAGGCAGCCGCAGCCGCAGCAACCACCGAGGAAGACCATACAAGCTATGGAGCCGGCTCCGAACGATACTGACAGTGACGGTAGGGTGCAGTTAAGGATCATGGGAAAAGACCAGCTAGACGGATAGGCCCCCTATCCAGCATGGACAACAGGGCATCAACACGAACCACGTCGACGAAAGAGAGCATTAATAGCTGCAGCGATCCGCTCTCGGCGGCGGTGGAAGTGAACACAGAAACAGCTATTATCCTTCTAATCACTGTCCACCCCCTTAACGGATCGAGCAAACCACTTCAGTTGAAAGCTTTCATCGACACAGGAGCTCTCATCGGCGCGGCGATCCATCACCGACTGGTTAGGAAGCTGATAAATAGATACGGTTATCCAGTGGAACTGGCGTCGCCGACGCGGATTTCGGCGTACAATGGACAAGACACAGAAAGCGTCACGCACTACGTGCCGCTGAAGACTACACTGGCTGGTCGCACTACAGAGGCGACGTTCCGAATTATGGATATCGGAAGGTTTGACATCATTATAGGGCAGAAATGGATAAAGAACCAGAAAGCCGTTATCGATGTAGACAGAGGCATAATAGGGTTCAAAACCCGAGGCAACGCCATCGCCGTCAAGCCGAGAGCCACGGAGTCTGCGAAAGAGGCTCCGTCCGATCGTTACGAACCCCCAGTTACCGTCGGAATAATGAGTTCAGAAGCTATAACGACCCTCGCGAAGTCGCTGGACAACGAGATTTACGCCATCTCGATAAAAGACATCGAAGACCACAGGAAGATAATGGCGGAAGAAGAAGTGGATCCGCTAGAGGTGTTGCCAAAAGAGCTCTATAGTTACGCTAACGTCTTCTCAAAAGCAGACTCCAACCTCCTGCCGCTCCACCGGCCGGAATACGATAATAAGATCAGGCTGAAAGAGGGGGCCACCTTGCCAAGAACTGAGCCCCTAAGGAGACTGTTACCGGCCGAACTGGACTAGGTGGAGGTGTTTGTTCGCGAAAACCTGGCGAAGAAGTTCATTACGCCGAGCTCCGCGGAATACGCGTCACCGATTCTTTTCGTAAGGAAACCGGGGGGTAGTCTGCGACTCTGCGTAGACTATCGAGGCCTTAATAAGGTCACCAAGAGAGACGTATACCCCCTGCCGCTGATAGATAAGACCATACAGCGCGTAGCAAAGGCTAAGTAGTTCAGCAAGCTGGACATCCGCCAAGCGTTCCATCGACTAAGGAATAAAGAAGGGCAGACGGAAGACCTTACGACGTTCGCGACGCGTATAGGCAATTTCAAGTAGTTGGTGATGCCGTTCGGACTCACTAACGCGCCGGCAGTGTGGCAACGCTTTATGAACTACACTTTTATGGACATGCTGGAACGGTTCGTGTCTATCTACTTGGACGACATCCTTATCTACACCGATGGAACGAGAGAGCAACACACGGACCACATCGAGAGAGTGTTGAAGAGGCTCTGCAAGGTAGGATTGAACGCGGACACGAAGAAGAGCGAGTTCTATCAAACCGAGGTCAAATATCTCGGTCTTATCGTCGGAAGAGACGGAATTCGTATGGACCCCTTAAAGGTCGCCGCCGTCGCGGAGTGGAAGCAGCCGAAATCCGGAAACACTACGCAAATCAGAGCGTTTCTCGGCTTCTGCAGCTACTATCGACGGTTTATTAAGGACTTCAGCAAGATAGCGAGACCCCTAAACGAGGCGCTGAAGAAAGAGGCCGCCGGCCTATAGAATGAGAAGTGCACGGAAGCTTTCGTGCGGCTGAAAGAAGCAGTGGCCTCTGCGCCAGTTCTGGCACACTTCCGGCCAGAAAAGACGATCTACGTAGAAACGGACGCTTCCGATACAGTGACGGCCGGAGTCCTTTCTTAATATAGTGACGACGAAACCCTCCATCCAGTCGCCTTCTTCAGCAAGTCAATAAGCGAAGCTAAGCGGAATTACGCCATCTACGATAAGGAGCTGCTGGCCATCGTTCAGGCCTTTAAAGAGTGGAAACCGGAACTCATAGCTGGAAAAGGGCCGATCCAGGTTCTTACAGACCACCAGTCGCTGGCCTACTTTATGAAGACGCAGAAGCTCTTACGACGTTAGGCACGGTAGGCGGCCTACTTATCAGGATTCGACTTCAAGATCACTTATCGACCCAGGGCTCAAAACGGAAAGGCTGACGCGCTGACGAGAAGAGAAGGAAAAACCAGCTGCGCAAAAGAAGATCCGAACATGTTCCAGAAGGTGTTGACTGAACGGATAGTAGACGCCGAGGTGTTGAAGGAGGCGGGGATCTGCGCGGCGGAGCTGCAGACCGAACCAAAACCAATGGAACCGGCCCCTAAGGAAGAGACTCTCTACGAGAAGGTGGAGCAGCTCAACCAGAAGCAGAAGCTCGGCAGAACCGGTTCAGGGAAGCTAATAGTTCCGGAAGAACTAATCACTGAGGTCATCCAACTAGTCTACGGCTCCGTGGATGTCGACTACGTAGGCGCGAAGAAAACGATGCAGGCATTAAGAACGACCTACTGGTTTCCGCGGATCTATAAGCAGATTTACCGGTTTATCGCCAACTGCCACGCGTGCAGAGCCGCGAAGCCACGTTACTGTCTTCCGGCCGGTCTGCTGAAGCCACTTCCGATCCCCGAGAAACCGTGGCAACATATTACGATGGACTTCGTAACCGGCCTGCCGGAATCCGATGGATACGACGTGTTGCGACGGTGGAAAGAGGTGGGACAGATTGATGGGGTGGACCCTGGAATTTCGGTTCGGCCCGGACGGGCCGAACCGGGCCTTGGCACCACCACCATCAAAGCCCACCACCACCACCACATAGATTCCTTTCCCTCTTCAGTTCGAGATATAGTTATCAAAAAGGCCGTATTGAATCATATCTGCGTGCCCGGATCATTATATCTCGAACTCACTCTCCACAACAACCCCGCGCTGCGCGAAAGGGCCCGTCGAATCATCCGGAAACCCGAATAACGCACGCGCACCACACCAACAACAACAACAACCCCCAAGGCACCGTAAGAAGATGGAAGGCTTCTCAGCGGTAGAGAGCGGCGTCACAGGCCGCAGCGGCAAGAGAAAGAGCGACAGACCGAGAGATAGACGTACCAGCATTCTCGACGATGGAATGACCTATAAAGGCCTTACGGAAGAAGAGGTAAATGAAGCAAGAAAGGGCATGGAGGGCTATGCCGAACTGTATGGACGCACGCCGGACGAGATAGGAGAATATCTTACAGAGCATAGAGCTGAGAAGGTGTTTGACACTATCACCTTTATAGAAAAGAAGTTCTATAGGAGCATAGAAGAAAACAGACAGTTGAGGGAGGAAATAGAGACGGTAAGGGCCGAAAAGGAATCGGCAGAGACTATCGTCGAAGTGTTGGAACACCAAGCGGCGAATCGAATAGCGCAGCTGAAGGCGCTAAAGGATCAACTGGCTGATATGGAAGCAGCGAGATCGTCGCCGCCACCGCGGCGAGAAACCCAAGCGGAAACCGCCTCGCCGGCGGCCTACAGTCAAGGTGGCACGTTGATGACGTCATTGCCGGACCCACCGGCATTTAAGAGCGGAGACCCCGAAGACTGGGAAGAATTTAAGAAGAAGATCAAGAATAAGATAAGCCGCGATCAAGCATCGAACAGCGCCGGAGATAGGTTGGCGTACCTGGAATCGCGGTTGGAAGGCGAAGCTTTTTCGCTAGTGGCGGACCTGGAAGAGGTAACCGCTAAAGAAGCGATCAAAGCGTTAGATCAACGCTTCGGAGACCCCTTCAGAAAGAAGACAGCCCGTAAGCAGCTGGATAAGATCAACCAGAACCGGCAGACATTCGAGGAGTTCTACGGATTGTTCAGAAAATATGCCATTAGAGCGAGGGTGGCGGAAGATAAGCAGCTCCACCTACTGAGACAGAAACTGAGCCCTAAGCTCGCGGCAGCCATGGCCTCGGTGGAAGATGAAGACCTCGAGGGCTTCGTCCATAGAGCGAGAGTCACAGGGAGAAACTTGAACGCCTACGCGAAAGCACGAGAATCGACTCAGAAGCCGCCGTCGCAGGGAACCAAAGCCCCTGCGCCTTTCCGACGAGCACCCCAGCAGCCATCGTATCAGTCACAGCGCTCGTCGTTCATCCCCACCTGCTATGCGTGTGGAAAGCCTGGCCACATCGCCACGAGATGTCAAGCGTCGGATAAGCAGAAGCAGGAGTATCGAGCAACGAAGCAGCCGCAGCCGCAGAGAAAGGCTATTCAAGCCATCGAGTCGACGCCGAACGATGCTGACAGCGTAGACGGCGGCGTGCAGTTAAGGATCATGGGAAAAGACCAGCTGGACGGATAGGCCCCCTATCCAGCGCTGACAATAGGGCACCAAATCGAAGCGAACCGCCACGAGGAGAAAGTATCAACAGCTGCAGCGATCCGCTCTCGGCAGCGGTGGAAGTGAATACAGAAACAGCCATTATCCTTCCAATCACTGTCCACCCCCTTGACGGATCGAGCAAGCCGCTTTAGCTGAAAGCTTTTATCGATACCGGAGCTCTTATCGGCGCGGCGATCCATCACCGACTGGTCAGGAAGCTGATAAATAGATACAGTTATCCAGTGGAACTGGCGTCGCCGACGCGAATCTCGGCATATAACGGACAAGACACGGAAAGCGTCACGCACTACGTGCTATTGAGGACCACGCTAGCTGGTCGAACCACGGAAGCGACGTTCCGGATCATGGATATCGGAAGGTTTGACATCATTATAGGGCAGAAATGGATGAAGAACCAGAAAGCCATCGTTGACGTAGATAAAGGAACGATCAGGTTCAAAACCCCGGGTGGCGGAGCAGGGACCATCGGAAAGGTCGCTACCGTCGCCGCCAAGCCGAAAGCCACGGAGTCCGCAAGAGAGGCTCCGTCCGATCGTTCCGAACCCCCGGTTACCGTCGGAATAATGAGTTCAGAAGCCATAACGACCCTCGCGAAGTCGCCGGACAACGAGATCTACGCCATCTCGATGAAAGACATCGAAGACTACAGAAAGATAATGGCGGAAGAAGAAGTGGATCCGCTGGAGGTGCTACCGAAAGAACTCCATAGTTACGCTGACGTCTTCTTAAAGGCCGATTCCAACCTCCTGCCGCTCCATCGACCAGAATATAACAACAAGATCCAGCTGAAAGAAGGAGCCGCGCTGCCGAGAACCGAGCCCCTAAGACGACTGTCGCCGGCGGAACTGGACCAGGTAGAGGTGTTTGTTCGCGAAAATCTGGCGAAGAAGTTCATTACGCCGAGTTCGGCCGAATATGCGTCACCGATTCTTTTCGTAAGGAAACCAGGGGGTAGTCTGCGACTCTGCGTGGATTATCGAGGCCTCAACGAGGTCACCAAGAGAGACGTATACCCGCTGCCGCTGATCGACGAGACCATCCAGCGCGTAGCAAAGGCTAAGTGGTTCAGCAAGCTGGACATCCGCCAAGCGTTCCATCGATTGAGAAACGAGGAAGGACAAACGGAAGATCTCACGACGTTCGCGACGCGTATAGGCAATTTCAAGTGGTTGGTGATGCCTTTCGGACTCACCAACGCGCCGGCAGTGTGGCAACGCTTTATGAACCACACGTTTATGGACATGTTGGAACGGTTCGTGTCCATTTACTTGGACGACATCCTTATCTACACCGAAGGAACGAGAGAACAGCACACGGACCACATCAAGAAGGTGCTGACCAGGCTCCGCGAGGTCGGATTGAACGCGGACACGAAAAAGAGCGAGTTTTATTAGACTGAAGTCAAATATCTCGGTCTGATCGTCGGAAGAGATGGAATTCGTATGGACCCCTCAAAGGTCGCCGCCGTCGCGGAGTGGAAGCAGCCGAAATCCGGAAACACCACGCAAATCAGAGCGTTTCTCGGATTCTGCAGTTACTACCGACGGTTTATTAAGGACTTCAGCAAGATAGCGAGACCCCTGAACGAGGCGCTGAAGAAGGAGGCCGCTGGCCTATGGAATGAGAGGTGCACGGAAGCCTTTAACCGGCTAAAAGAAGCAGTGGCCTCCGCACCAGTGCTGGCGCACTTCCGGCCAGAAAAGACGATCTATGTAGAAACGGACGCTTCCGACACGGTGACGGCCGGAGTCCTTTCTCAATATAGTGACGACGAAACCCTCCATCCAGTCGCCTTCTTCAGCAAGTCAATAAGCGAAGCTAAGCGGAACTACGCGATATACGATAAAGAGCTGCTGGCGATCATTCAGGCTTTCGAGGAGTGGAAACCGGAGCTTATAGCTGGAAAGAGCACGGTCCAGGTTCTTACGGACCACCAGTCACTGACCTACTTTATGAAGACGCAGAAGCTCTTACGTCGTCAAGCACGGTGGGCTGCCTACTTATCAGGGTTCGACTTTAAGATCACATATCGACCCGGAGCTCAAAACGGAAAGGCTAACGCGCTGACGAGACGAGAAGGGAAAGCCAGCCGCGCGAAGGAAGATCCGAATATGTTCCAGAAGGTGTTGACCGAGCGAATGGTAGACGCAGAGGTGTTGAAAGAGGTAGGGGTCTGCGCAGTGGAACCGGCCCCTAAGGAAGAGACGCTCTACGAGAAGGTGGAACGGCTCAATCAACAACAGAAGCTCGGCAAAACCGGTTCAGGGAAGCTGATAGTTCCGGAAGAACTAATCACTGAGGTCATCCAACTAGTCCACGGCTCCGTGGATGTGGGCCACGCAGGCGCGAAGAAAACGATGCAGGCGATGAGAACGACCTACTGGTTTCCGCGGATCTATAAGCGGATTTACCGGTTTATCGCCAACTGCCACGTGTGCAGAGCCGCGAAGCCACGTCACGGTCTTCCGGCCGGTCTGCTGAAGCCACTTCCGATCCCCGAGAAACCGTAGCAACATATTACGATGGACTTCGTGACCGGCCTGCCGAATTCGGATGGATATGACGCCACGCTCAATGTGGTGGATCGGCTGAGCAAAGAACGCCACTTCATCCCCTGTCGAGCTAAAGACGAAGGAACTACTGCAGAAGAAACGGCGAGAATGCTGATCCAACACGTGTGGAAGCACTATAGACTGCCGGACACTATTACTACGGATAGAGGCCCTCAATTCACTGCTGACGTGTAGAAAGCTATCAATCAAGCTCTCGGAATCCATGGAAAGCTCAGCACCGCCGCTCACCCCCAAACGGACGGCCAGTCCGAAGTGGCTAACCGTAAGATGGAGCGATATCTGCGAACCTTCTGCGGCCACCATCAAGAAAAGTGGGTCGAGATGTTGCCAATAGCCGAATTCTGCGCAAACTCGACATAGTCGGAGGCAACGTCGCTGGCGCCGTTCGAGATAACGCACGGCTATCTTCCGAGAATGAGCTTTCAGCCGCCGAGCGACGCCGATTCGCAGGGGCTTTCCACCGCTACGTCGTCAAAGAGGGTAGCCGCAGCGACGGCAGAAGCGCTACGATATCAGATGGAAGAAGCGATCAAGGTGGCGAAAGAAGCGATAGAATTGGCTTAGAAGAAGATGGTGACTCGAGCCAATAGAAAGCGGTCACCGATAGAATTCGAGGAAGGTCAAAAGGTATGGCTCAACACGAGAAACCTGAGGCTGAAAGGGAACGCGAAGCTCAACCCACGCCACGTAGGTCCGTTCAAAATAATAGAAAAGAGGTCGCCGGTGACCTATCGACTCGAGCTGCCGAAGTCGTTCCGGATCCACGATGTTTTCCATTTAGATCTGCTAAGCCTGGACCCTGAGGACGGCCTTCCGGAACAGGGGTTCGCTGAACCCCCACCAGTTGAGATGGACGGTGATGAAGAAGAGTGGGAGGTAGAAGATGTGGTGGACGTAAAGGAGATAAGGGGGTCCATCAAAGCGAGGATCTCGTAGAAAGGGTAGCCAGAAGACTACGAATGGTATCCGATCGAGAACCTCCGGAATTCGGCGGAGCTGCTGAGAGAATTTTACGCGCGGAATCCGACGAAGCCGAAGCCGGAATGGCTCTAATGCCGATCCTTACGGAAGAAGAAGAAAGCAGCGTCCGCTCCACCGGCACGGAAGCCGATAAAAACGATCGCTGCTCAGATCGTAGAGGGACAGCGAGCGCCGCACGTGCAGCGCAGGCAGCTCGCCGACGCCGCGACGTGCCAGCGCCGCCGCCCCCCTGCGATGGAGTGCTGACTTCGGTGGAGAAAGAAAAGAAGAAGAAACGGAGCCGCGGACGGATCTATATGGACCTCCGAGACAACGCACAGACCGCCCAGACCGCAGCTCAGAAGACCCACGGCTCAGATTAGATGGCACGGATCAGATGGCGTCGATCACATAAACGACCAAGTGAAGGACTTCGGAAGCCGATAACGTAAAAGGTTGAGAAAGAGATGAAGAGGACGTTGTTTTTGGCAAAAGACGGAAGAGGTGACGTCAACGTTGAAAGGGATTTTCAAAAAAAAAAAAAAAAAAAAAAAAAAAAAAAAAAACACAGTGGGAGTTTTTAGGATGGATGGCATGACTAAGCGGTCGAGGGCGACCGCTGGTGAGGGAGGGGGGTAGTGTTGCGACGGTGGAAAGAGGTGGGACAGATTGATGGGGTGGACCCTGGAATTTCGGTTCGGCCCGTCCGGGCCGAACCGGGCCTTGGCACCACCACCATCAAAGCCCACCACCACCACCACATAGATTCCTTTCCCTCTTCAGTTCGAGATATAGTTATCAAAAAGGCCGTATTGAATCATATCTGCGTGCCCGGATCACGACGCTACGCTGAACGTAGTGGACCGATTAAGCAAAGAACGCCACTTCATCCCCTGCCGAGCGAGAGATAAAGGAACTACCGCGGAAGAGACAGCACAGATGTTAATCCAACACGTATAGAAGCACCATAGCCTACCGGACACTATCACTACGGATAGGGGTCCTCAATTTACCGCCGACGTATAGAAATCCATCAACCAAGCTCTCGGAATTCGTGGAAAGCTCAGCACAGCCGCTTATCTACAGACCGACGGTCAGTCTGAAGTGGCTAACCGAGAGATAGAGCGATATCTACGAACCTTCTGCGGCCATCATCAAAAAGATTGGGTTAAGGTGTTGCCGATGGCCGAATTCTGCGCTAACTCGTCACCGTCCGAAGCAACCTCGCTGGCGCCGTTCGAGATAACGCATAGCTATCTTCCGAGGATGAGCTTCCAGCCGCTAAGCGACACCGGCTCGCCGGAGCTTTCAATCACCCCCGCCACGTCGTCGAAGAGAGTCGCCGCCGCGGCGGCAGAAGCGCTACGATCTTAGATGGAAGAAGCTATCAAAGTGGCGAAAGAAGCGATGGAATCGGCTCAGAAGAAGATAGTAACTCGAGCTAATAGAAAGCGGTCACCGACGGAATTCGAGGAAGGCCAAAAGGTATGGCTTAACACGCGGAACCTGAGGCTGAAAGGGAACGCGAAGCTCAACCCACGTCACGTGGGTCCGTTCAAGATAATAGAAAAGAGGTCGCCGGTGACCTATCGACTCGAGCTGCCAAAGGCGTTCCGGATCCACGATGTTTTCCATTTAGATCTGCTGAGCCTAGACCCTGAGGACGGCCTTCCGGAACAGGGGTTCGCCGAACCCCCGCCAATCGAGATGGACGATAAGGAAGAATGGGAGGTAGAAGACGTAATAGACGTAAAGGAGACGAGGGGGTCCATCAAAGCGAGGATCTCGTAGAAGGGCTGGCCGGAAGACTATAAATGGTATCCAGTCGAAAACCTGCGGAATTCAGCGGAGCTGCTAAGAGAGTTCTACGTACAGAACCCGGAAAAGCCGAAACCGGCGTAGCTCTGATGTCGACGACGCCGGAGGAAAGAAGAAAGCCGCGTCCGCTCCACCGGCGCGGAAGCCGATAAAAACGATCGTAGTGGAATTGATTGCTCCAGGCAGTCGCTCGGCGACTGCGTAGAGGCCTTGGTGGAAAAGAAAAAGAAGAAGAAAAACGACGCCGCGGACAGACCTATATAGACCTCCGAGCCGGAGCACAGACCACCCACGCCGCAGCTCAGATGACCTACGGCTCAGATCAGATAGCACGGATCAGATAGCGTCGATTACATAAACGCCAAGTGAAGGACTTCGGATGCAGATAACGTAAGAAGTTGAGAAAGAGACGAAGAGGACATTGTTTTTGATGGAAGACGGAAGAGGTGACGTCGACGTTGAAAGGAGTTTTCGAGAAAAAAGGCCGTATTGATTCAAAAAAAAAAAAAAAAAAAAAAAAAAAAAAAAAGGGGACATTTTCGGATGGATAAGGTGACTAAGCGGTCGAGGGCGACCGCTGGTGAGGGAGGGGGGTAGTGTTGCGGTGGTAGAAAGAGGTAGGACAGATTGATGGGGTGGACCCTGGAATTTCGGCTCGGCCCGTCCAGGCCGAGCCGGGCCTTGGCACCACCACCATCAAAGCCCACCACCACCACCACATAGATTCCTTTCCCTCTTCAGTTCGAGATATAGTTATCAAAAAGGCCGTATTGAATCATATCTGCGTGCCCGGATCACCGGTCGAGAACCTCCGGAATTCGGCGGAGCTGCTAAGAGAGTTCTTCGTACGGAACCCGGAAAAGCCGAAACCAGCGTAGCTCTAATGTCGACGATGCGGAAGTTGATAGTTCGGAAAGAAGAAAGCCGCGTCCGCTCCACCTACGCGGAAGCTGATAGAAACGATCGTAACGGTCGCCTTAGGGAGGTCTTCGACGCAGCCACTACCTACTACTGGTTCGGCAGGCAGCTCGCCGAAGCCGTAGCGTGCCAGCGCCGCCGACCCTGTAGTAGGTAAAGGCTTTAGTGGAAGAGAAAAAGAAGAAGAAAAACCGCGCTGCGGAAAGATCTATATAGACCTCCGAGGCGACGCACAGACTAGCCGAGCTGCAGCTTAGATAACCTACGGCTCAGATCAGATAGCACGGATTAGGCGCACGGATTAGATAGACGCCAAGTGAAGGACTTTAGACGCCAACGACGTAAGAAATTAAAGAAGCGATAAAGAGAACGTTGTTTTTAATAGAAGACGGAAGAGGCAACATCGGCATTGGAGGGGATTTTCGAGAAGGAGACGACGAATCAAAAAAAAAAGTGGAGATTTTTGGATAGATAGGGTGACTAAGCGGTCGAGGGCGACCGCTAGTAAGGGGGGGGTAGTGTTACAGCGGCAGAAAGGGGTGGGACTAGATAATAGGGTAGACCCTTAGAATTTTGGCTTTGCCCTTCCGGACCGAGCTGGGCCTTAGTACGCTACCCCCCAAAGGTCTCGTCCACTACTATATAGATTCCTTTCCCTCCTCAGTTCGAGATATAGTTATCAAAACAGCCGTATTGAAACTTATCTGCGCGCTCGGATCAGTAGTAGCGGACAGCAGGGCGGACGGGTAGCAGATAGGGGATAAGGGAGGAAAAGGGTTTATAGACAGAATAGTAGCTGCCTGCCTTGTAGAGCAATAAGAATTAGGGCAGCTGCCACTACTGTATAAGCGAGGACGAGCGAGGCAACTACAACCTAGGTGCTGTACGAGCGATAGCCTACTGGACGACCGGACAAAGGCGGGAACCTCTATCTAGGAGTAAAACTCCGGACGACGACTAAGGGGCAGGGACAGGGCCAAATGGCCCAGTAGCGCTAGACTGTACAGTTAGGACGCGAATTGCATAGCTAAGGGCTAGAGAGTAGGAGGGAGCGAACAGGGGGACCAGGCACCTCCTGCACCTTTATAACTGCTCGTAGGCCTCCTTAGCCTCGGCCTCGGCGTCGCTGAATTAGCAAACAGAGTCGGTTAAGTTCGGGTGGAAGCGATCTAGCACTACCTGCCTTCCCTGCCTGCAGATCTAGGAGGACAACAAAAAAATTGAACTAGCAGAGAGGGAGGTCGACAGGCAAGGCCTAGGCAAAGATAGGAAAGAGCTACCTGCTAGGGGATCCCCTAAGGCTATACGACTCGCCATCGTACAGAAGAACTACAACAAGAAGGGAGGGGGGTATTGTTAGGGGGCGCCGCCCAGCCTAGGTCCTAGACCTAAGCTAGCCGTTACCCTAAGGACTGTAACTTAGCGGCGCTAGCACAACCCTACCCCTCTGTACAGAATCACTAACAGGACCCCACTCCTGTACAGAGGGAGAACCCTATAGCCCTACATAGAGGGGAATTGCTACCCTCTAAACAGAGGGAAAACTCTATACTACTATACAGAGGGAGAACTCCCAATCCTCTATACAGAGTATAAACCTTGCATCCCTGCACAGAGAGAAATTGCTAGCTTAGCTTTGTAGATACAAATTGTACAGCAGCAGGCAACGAAGGAACTGCCTATTAGTTCCTTTATATAGATACCTAGCCTTAAGTCTCTAAACTAAGATTCTTAAGTCCTTACACTCCCTTAGCTCTATTTTCTGTTAGATACTCTTCTATTTCCTCCGGCTTGCGTACGTACAGTTCGGTATAGCTCTCTATGCCCTTCTTCGCTTTATCTATCTCTTCTTCTATAAGGCCCTTAGTAGCTATTCTATCGTCGAGGATGCTAGTACGCCTATCCCTTAGTTTGTTAGTCTTTCTCTTTCCGCTGCAGCCTGTAACACTGCTCTCTACTGTTAAGAAGCTCTCTATAGCTTTCTTACAGTGCTAGTGTTTAGTTTGGTGTATGTAGTGCGCATGCGTTATTCGGGTGTCCGGATTGTTTAACATTCCCTTTCGCGCAGCGCAGAGTTAGTGTAGTAAGTAAGTTCGAGATATTATAATCCGGGCACGCAGATATGATTTAATACGGCCTTTTTAATAACTATATCTCGAACTTAGGAGGGAAAGGAATCTATGTAGTGGTAGGTAAGAGCTTTAGGGGTGGCTTGCTAAGGCCCGGCTCGGTCCAGAAGGGCCGAGCCGAAATTCCGAGGGTCTACCCCTATTACTTAGTCCTATCCCTTTCTGCCGCTGCAATATTAGGGGTGGTGTTCCAAGGCCCGGCTGGGTCCGGAAGGGCCGAGCCAAAATTCCGAGGGTCTACCCTATTACTTGGTCCTACCCCTTTCTGCCGCTGTAACAGATATAGGCTTTTGTAGGGGTGGCGTGCCAAGACCTGGCTTGGTCTAGAAGGACCGAGCCGAAATTCTAGGGTCTATCCTATTAGTCCGTCCTACCCTATCCTACTACTGTAACACTACCCTCCTCCCTTACTAGCAGTCGCCCTCGACTGCTTACTTATCTTTTCCGGCTCTATATCTTCCCTTTCTTTAAATTTCTTTTAGCTTATTATGTCCTTCTATTCTATCTTATCTTAATATGCTTCTTTTCTATCTATCTTCTTATCTTCTTTTCTGCCCTTATTTTCGTAGTATAGCAGCTTCTTTCTGCCTAATTTCCTGTTGTAGATACCTAAATCTTACGACTTTTTCTCCTCTTCTTCGAAGTTACCTCTTCTAACGTTACCTCTTTAGACATTACCTCTTTAGACGTCCTATTATTAGATGTTACTTCTTCTAATAGCCCTTCCTCTAGCGTCGCTTTACGTGCCTTCTCGCATTATTGTTAGAAACTTTTGTCTTATTGTTGCTGTTGTTTATCTAATGCTGCTTATCTAGCCTTGCCTTATTTGGTTTCTATCTAACGTTCCTTTATTTACTTTCTTCCTAACGTCGCTTTATTTAACGTCTATCTAACATTGTTAACAGTCTAATGTATATATATAGACGCAAAGCCTACTGCCTAACTCTATCTAACCAAAAGCTAAAGCGATACTATGCAGGCGGTAGCAGCGTTAGCAACGTTCTGTAAAGTCGAATAGCTCGGCTAAACGTCCCCTACGACTGTTACTAAGTGCGCTATAGTAATCTCTATGTTAGTAACCCAGCTGCTGCTGCTGCCGCCTCGGAGTTAGCAATATTGTCTAAGGCGACGGTAGCCTAGACCTAATTGTAGCTATAAGGCAGCGTTACTAAGAGTACTAACAGTAGTAGCTATAACTAACCGGCTCTAAAGTGCTTTAGCAGCCTGTAACGGCTGCGACGGCGGCCTTCTATAAAGTTGAATAGCTTGGCCGCTATCGACTGTTACAAGGCGCGAAGCTCGACTACTGTGGTTCTTCTAACGACGTTGCTTCTACTAATAGAAAGTATATAGAAACAATGCTTCTAGTGTTCTGGAAACTAGTTCACTTCTTATAAATCTATATAGGTGTTATGGAATCAATATCGAGGAGGCCTTGTATAGGCGCAGAGTTGCTCTAAGGGCGGGACTACAAACCCAAGGGTAGTCTGCTGCTAAGGACAGCTTAAGCTGCCCTTATATATACACAAAAGGAGTGCAGGCAAGACTAGTCGAGGGACACTTATTGGTTTAAACACGATATCAGTTATTAGTATTAGGTGCTCTATACGCTGCTACAATCTAACCCTATAACAGTTTTAACAAGTCTATCTAAGGGTAGCGGCCTATAGGTACTGATATTGTAAAGGGTAATACGGATGTAGATATAGACAGCTGGCAGCCAGGCTTGGCGCACACTCAAATACCTGCCCCTCCGCTTGTACATAGATTCTTCCCTCTCTAGCCTTGGATATAGTTATTAAAGAAGCCGTATTAAATTATCTACGTACTTAGATTATTATATCCAAGGCTTACTTCAACAACATCTATACTACGCAAAAGAGCCTGTCAAATTACATCTGGGTACTCGATTAACGTATGTGCAACCGACAACCCAGAGTGTATACTGCAGATGTACGAATAAGGCCGTCAAATTATATCCGGTTACTTAATCGTGCATGTACATACTACTCTACCCCCCCCCCCCCCTATCGAGAAGAAGAAGAAGAAGAAGAAGAAGAAGAAGAAGAAGAAGAAGAAGAAGAAGAAGAAGAAGAAGAAGAAGAAGAAGAAGAAGAAGAAGAAGAAGAAGAAGAAGAAGAAGAAGAGTTTTAAAGAGAGATGTCTATTACAGAGGACATTAAGAAGAAGGGTTTTAGGGAAGAGAAGTGCTCCTATCGAGAAGAAGAAGAGTTTTAGAGAAGAGAAGTGCCCCTATCGAGAAGAAGAGAGAGTTTTGAAGAAGAGCGAGAGAGCGACAAGAAGGACGAGAGCAACGAGAAAGACGGGAAGGACGATATAGGAGCGACGAGAACGAGGAGCGAGAGCGACGACGATAGAGCGACAACGACGAGAGCGCACCTAGCAGGACCTAGGGCGACGACATTCGTTTTTTTTCGGGTCTTTAACAGACTATTCTATTCGAACAAGGCCTATCGAGACAGTTTAGCAATCGGCAACACGAGCAGCGCAACCGGCAGCAGCATGTTTAGCAATCGAGACAAGCCGTATAGCCAGCCAGCAATCGAGGCGTATATTTAGCAATTAGGACATTTAGCTATCGAGACGTTCGGCAATTAAGGACAAGACAAGGCGCAGCACGGCTGTAAGCAACATCTGCCTATTAAGAGGCACTAGTACGTACGGCAATTAGTACAGCGACAAGACAAGCGATACGTTCGGCAGTACGACCAGCAATTAATACGTTTAGCACAAAGCAATCAAGGCCGACACCTACCTATCGAGGCGTTCAGTACGGCTAGAAGCAACTTAGCTAACAGACCTTTTGCAATCGAGGCGTACGTTTAGCAATCGGGATATTTAGCAATCGAGGACAAGAAATACGACACAAGCAGCGCGACCGGCAATAGGTACAGTTCAGCGATCGAGATACGAGCGACACGAGCAGCACAAGCAATACGAGCATACGACCGGCAATTAGTACAGTTTGGCCAGCGGTACAGTTAGCAGCGACACCAGTTCAGCCTATCGAGGTACAGGCAACACAACATAAGCAGTATGTTTGGCAGCTAAGAGACAAGACAAGCGACAATACGTAGCGGCATAAGCAATACGGACAGTCGCAAGCAACACAACGAGCGATGCAATTAGCAGCAGAATCGAGATGTACAGTCTACAATCGAGTCTAAGCACTAGCGAGCCCAAGCACCAGCGAGCCCAAGCACTAGCGAGCCCAAGCACTAGCGAGCCCAAGCACCAGCGAGCCTAAGCACTAGCGAGCCTAAGCACAAGACAAGCAACACAGTTAGCAGGCAAGCAACACAGCTACAGGCAACATAGCTGCAGACAGTGCAGACAATACAAGCAGCTGCAGGTAGGCATAGCTGCTGCAGACAGTACGAGGCAGAGCACAAGGCAGAGCACAAGGCAGAGCACAAGGCAGAGCACAAGGCAGAGCATAAGGCAGAGCACAAGGCAGAGCACAGGCAAAACGACGGCTTAAGAAGCGACTGTCTAAGAAGCGACTGTCTAAGAAGCGACCGTCTAAGAAGCGACCGTCCGAGAAGCGACCGTCGAGAAGCGACCGTCGAGAAGCGACCGTCGAGAAGCGACCGTCGAGAAGCGACCGTCGAGAAGCGACCGTTAAGAAGCGACATACGTAGGCTGCGACCTCCGCGACCTCTGCGACAATCTGAGAATTCTGCAACCTCTGCGACCTCCAAGACCTCTGCGACCTCCACGACCCCCGCAACCTCTGCGAGCTTCTGCGACAAACGACCTCTGCAGCCTCTGCAGCCGAGGCGCTCGGTCCCGTCTGGTTTACTATTTTCTATAGTTGCAGTCTGCCTATTTACCTACCTTTTATCCTGTGTGCAGGTAAGCTGTCCTGTCCTTACCTGTCTATTTATCTGCCTTCTATCCCTCGTCCGTCTATCTCCTAGTCTATTGCTCTAGCTGTGCACTCTACGTCCTATCTGTACAGTCTGGCGGCGGCAGGCCGTCCGGCTAATTATCTCGGTTACTGCTTAGGAAGCATGTCTTAGTGCCTTAGTTGCCGTCTAGGGCTTAGCACTTAGGTAGATGTTCCGGCCCGTTATCGTCTGTAGGGTAGGGTAGTGGCCGTTTACCTAGCAGTCGTCTGTACAGCCTCGGGCGGACCGGTTATCTCGTACGGTCCCGCCCCGCTCTATACTAGCTCTATTCCTATTCTTCTACCTTTCCCTACTTCCTGCACCTATACTATGCTTCTTGTAGGTTCTCTAGTGTCGTCTCCTCTTTTATCCCTAGGGGTAGATGTCCCTAGTTCTCCTCTATTCCTGCTCTTCCTTTGCAGCTTCCTAGTCTTGCCTATAGCTGCCTAATCCTGTCTGTAGATGCCTAACGTCTCTTGTAGCTGCCTAGTCCTGGCTGCAGCTACCAAATGTTCCTTGTAGCTGTCTAGTCCTGCAGCTGCTATCTGTCCTACCCTATACAGTATAGTGTTACTGTAGCCGTTTACTAGGGTGTTTCTCCTCCTACTTGTCTAGTGCCTGTATGTCCTAGAGAGCTTCGTACAGTTCCTATATAGGCTCGGCCTAACCTGCCTACTTAACTAGGTATTCTATCTTCTTCTACCTTCTCTAACTTTTAAGGATTTCTTTGACTTTATACTCCTCCTAGTCTTTAGTTACGATCGCTAGGGGGCGTGCGTCGTCCGTCGTCTAGTGCGGCAGGGGGTCTGTATATGCTAGCTATACGAGGTCTACGTAGAAAACCGGGTAGATCCCTAGAGGAGTGTTAAGTCGTACAGTGTATGTCCCTACTGGCCTAACTACTGTAAACTTTCGGTTCTTCTAGTCTAGTTTCTTACTTAGCTAGTCTGTACGGATGTTGCGTTAGTTTAGCTATACCTTATCCCCTGCTTTGTACCTTAGTACAACCTGTCGTCCCTTGTTGGCCTGCTCTTCTGCCCTCTGTTAGGCTACTGCAAGGCTCCCTTTTGCCTATTAGTAAGCATTCGTAATCGTCTGTACGATAGCTTCCCCCTACTGGATTAGGGAGCGTATAGGGCGTAAGGTAGCGCTGCTTAGGGTCGGTAGGAGTAGGGAGTAGTCGTATCTGTAGGTTATAGAGAAGGGGGACAGTCCTATAGCATTGGCTATATAGCTGTTAATAGCTAGCTCTGCTATAGGGAGGAGGCGGTTCTAATTCGTCTAGTCGTAGTTAACGTACGCTCGGAGGTACGCTTCCAATGTCGAGTTAACCCTCTCTGTAGCGCCGTCTGTCTGCAGGTGCTATGTAGTAGATAGGCGGCGTTCTACGTTTAACAATCGACAGACCTTTGCCTAGAGCTAGCTCGTAAACTGTGTACCCTAGTTAGATACAATTGACCTAGGGAACCTGTGCTTGCTGAACGTTGTCCTTATAAATGCCTAGGCAGTGTCCTCGGCTGTAATAGAGTCTATTCCCTCTAGTATTACCCCCTTTGTTAGCTTGTCTATAACTACTATAATGTTTCGTCGTCCGTCGCTCTTAGGGAGGTCTGTAATAAAGTCTACTGTTAGGTCTTGCTAGGGCCGGTCCAGTATTTGTAGGGGTTTCAACAGCCTATGCTTCAGTTTACGCTAGGGCTTCGTCCGTCTGCAGACATCGCAGTTCTGTACGAACCTACGAATGTCCTTCGCTATCGCTGGCTAGTAGTAGTCCCTAGCGATAATGCTGTACGTCTCTTTGCCCCCTAGATGTCTAGTTGCTATTAAGTCGTGCGCCTGTTAGATTAAGCTTGTATGGAGCTTCTCGTCTGCTAGGACCTAAATCCGATTCCTGAACTTTAGGTTGTTCTCCTCGTCTACTGTACACTCTGCTGCTAACACCTCAAGGTAGAGCTCTGCTAGGAGCTTCCGCTGTCCTCCTTAGATTGCTGTATAGGCCCCTCGGTATACGTCGTCCTTTTCTACTGCTTCTTCCTACGCTTGTAGTTAGGGTTCCTATATATGTGTCGCCGCTAGGCGGATAGTCTCCTCGCCTGGTTCCTCCTTAAACGTCTGGAATGTTTGTAACTTTAGTCGTTCGTTGTCGTATATCGCTGGCATGTCTTAGTCTCGTCTAGATAACGTGTCGGCCCTGCTATTGTCCTTTCCTTTGCGGTACTAGAGCCTTATATTAAAGCGGCTTAGATACATCGCCTATCGTACGTGCCTCTTAGACAGCTTCCTAGGTTGCGTAAAGTACTTAAGATTCTTGTAGTCGGTTAGAGCAAGGAACTTAGGGACTAAGCGGAGTTCTCTATCCTATGCCTCGCAACACTGTACGACCGCTAGCAATTCCTTGTCGTAGATAGGGTAGTTGCATTTAGCTAGGGAGTTCTTCTTTAAGCAGTACGCGTATAGGTGCAGGAGCCTGTCGAAGCCTACCTATAACAGGATTCCTCCTATACAATACCCTAAGGAGTCGGTTTCCAGTATTGTCGTACGTTCTAGATCAAAGGCAGCAAGTGTTGGTCCTGTAGTAAAGAGCTCCTTTAGCCTGTTAAAGCTTCTATTATACTCGTCTGTCTACTTAAACTGTTTGTCCTTGTATATTAGCCTAACTAGGGGGCGTACTATCTCCGAGTAGTTCTATATTAACTAGCAGTAGAAGTTAGCAAACCTAAGGTATTCTCGTACGCCCTTAACACTTATAGGGGGCTTCTATTGCTTAATAGCATTAATCTTCTTCCTATCTATGCTAAGGCCCTTCCCTGCCTCGATAATAAACTCTAAGTATTTCGTATACTGTACGCCGAATTTGCATTTGTCGATGTCGAGGTACAGTCTAGCTTGTTGTAGGCGGTCCAGCACTTTCTTAACATCCTGTACGTAGTCCTCGTAGGTCCCGTCTGTAAACACTAGCGTGTTATCGAGGTACGCAGAGCAGATGTCGTCTAGTAGCCCTTATAGGGACCTGTTAATGTACCTCTAGAAGGTTGCCGGCGCGTTTGCAAGGCTAAAGGGGGTAACAAGCTATTCGAAAAGCCTGTACCTCGTACAGAAAGCGGTTATCTATTTACAGCCCTCTTTGACCTATATCTTATAGAAGGCCGAGACTACGTTAAGCTTAGCAAACCACTTTGCCTTGCTAATCCGTCCGAGGGTCTCCTTAATAAGGGGCAGGGGATACCGGTCCTTCTTAGTAATCGCGTTAATGCCTCTGTAGTCTATGCAGAAACGCAAGCCGGCTAAGCCTTCCTTGTAAACAAACAATACTAGTGCTACGGCGGCAGAAAGGGATGGGACTAAGTAATAGGGTAGACCCTCGGAATTTCGGCTCGGCCCTTCCAGACCGAGCCGGACCTTGGCAAGCCATCCCTAAAGCTCTTACCTACTACTACATGGATTCCTTTCCCTTCTTAGTTCGAGATATAGTTATTAAAAAGGCCGTATTAAGTTATATCTGCGTGCCCGGATTATTATATCTCGAACTCACTTACTACACTAACTCTGTACTGCGCGAAAGGGACCGTTGAACTATCCGGCAACCTGAATAACGCATGCGTACACATATACCAAACCAAACACCAGCACTATAAGAAAGCTATAGAGAGCTTCTTAACGGTAGAGGGCAGCGTTACAGGCCGCAGCAGAAAGAGAAAGACTGACAGACTAAGGGATAGGCGTACTAGCATCCTCGACGATAGAATAGCCACTAAGGGCCTTACAGAAGAAGAGATAGATAAAGCGAAGAAGGGCATAGAGAGCTATGCCGAGCTGTACGCACGCAAGCCGGATAAAATAGAAGAGTATCTAGCAGAACATAGAGCCGAGAAGGTGTTCGACGTTATTACCTTCGTCGAAAAGAAGTTTTATAGGAACATAGAAGAAAACAGGCGACTAAGAGAAGAAATAGAAGCAGTAATAGCCGAGAAGGAGTTAGCAGAAACTATTATCGACGTGCTAGAAGATCAAGCTGCGAATCGACTAGTACGACTAAAGGCAATAAAGACTCAGTTAGCTAAGACGGAAGCAGCGATGTCGTTGGCGCTACTACATTGAGAAGAACAAGCAGAGACCGCCTTACCGGCGGCCTACAGTCAACGTAGCACCTCGATAACGTTACTACCGGACCTACTAGCGTTTAGGGGCGGACACCCTAAAGATTGGGAAGCGTTTAAAAAGAAAATAAAGAATAAGATAGACTGGGATTACGCTGGAAACAGTAAAGAAGACAGGTTAGCATACCTAGAATCGCGACTAGAAGGTGAAGCATTTTCGTTAGTAGCAGACCTAGAAGAGGTAACTGCCGAAGAAGCGATTAAAGCGCTGGATCAGCGCTTCGGAGATCCATTCCGAAAGAAGACAGCCTGTAAGCAACTGGATAAGATCAAGCAGAACCGGCAGACGTTTAAGGAGTTCTACGGACTGTTCCGAAAATATGCTATTAGAGCCAGAGTATCGGAAGATAAGCAGCTCTACCTACTAAGGCAGAAGCTAAACCCTAAACTGGCCGCAGCTATAGCTTCTGTAGAAGACGAAGACCTTAAGAGCTTCGTGCACCGAGCGAGAGTAACTGCCAGAAACCTAAGCGCCTACGCGAAATCGGCATTGCGCGAATCGAACTAGAAGCTATCGACGCTACTGACAATACGACCCCCTGCGCCTTTCTATAGAGCGCCTTAGCAGCTATCTTACTCGCTGCGTTCGTCGTTCGTCCCCACTTGCTACGCATACGGAAAGCCTAGCTACATCGCTACGAGATGCCAAGCGACGGATCGGCAGAAGCAGGAATATCGCGCTGCAAAGCTGCAGCTACTAAGAAAGGCTATCCAAGCTATAGAGCCGGCTCCGAACGACATCGACAGTGTAGACAGTAGAGTGCTACTGCGAATCCTATAAAAAGACCAGCTGGACGGATAGGCCCCCTATCTAGTATAGACAATAGGGCACAGATACGAACTACGTCGCTAGAAGAAGGAAGCATTAACAGCTGTAGCGATCCGCCCTTAGCAGCAGTGGAAGTAAACACAGAAACAGCCATTATCCTTCTAATTACTGTCTACCCCCTCGATAGCTTAGGCAGCCCACTTTAGCTAAAAGCTTTTATCGATGCAGGAGGCCTTATTGGCGCAGCGATCCACTATTGATTGGTTCGGAAGCTGATAAACGGGTAGAGTTACCTAGTGGAATTAGCCTCGCTAACGCGAATTCCGGCATACAACAGACAAGACACAGAGAGTGTCACGCACTACGTGCCACTAAGGACTACCCTGGCTGGTCGCACTACAGAAGCGACGTTCTGAATTATAGATATTGGAAGGTTTGACATTATTATAGGACAGAAATAGATAAAGAACTAGAAAGCTATAATTAACGTAGGTAAAGGCACACTCGGGTTCAAACCTAAGCAGAGTGGAGTCGCTGCCGTCGAACCGGTCACCGTTGTCGCTGCAGAACCGAACGTTACGACTATCGAAGCGGTTCCGATAGATCGGTCCGACCCTCTAGACACGATCGGAATAATAAGCTCAGAAGCCTTTACGACCCTCGCGAGGTTGCTAGACAATAAGATTTACGCTATCTTAATAAAAGATATTAAAGACTACTAGAAGATAATAGCGGAAGAAGAAGTGTATAAAGGGCTTAAGAATCTTGGCTTAGAAACTTAAGATTGGGTATCTATATAAAGGAACTAATAGGCAGTTCCTTCGTTGTCTGCTACTGTACAATTTGTACCTATAAAGCTAAGCTAGCAATTTCCCTCTGTGTAGGGATGCAAGGTTCACCCTCTGTACAGAGGATCGGGAGTTCTCCCTCTGTATAGTAGTACAGAGTTTTCCCTCTGTTTAGAGGGGCGGCAATTCCCCTCTATATAGGGCTATAGGGTTCTCCCTCTGTACAGGAGTAGAGTCCTGTCGGTAATTCTATACAGAGGGTAGGGTCGTGCTGGCGCTGCTAAGTCGCAGTCCTTAGGGCGACAGCTGGCTTAGGTCGGGTTTAGGACCTAGGCTAGGCAGCGCCCTCTAACAATAACCCCCCCCCTCCCTTCTTATAGTACCCTTTTTATACAGCGGCGTGCTGTATACTTTTAGCTCCTAGTGTTCCTTTGCTAGGTAGCGCTTTCCCGTCTTTGCCTAGGCACTTAACTGTTAACCTTCCTCCCTGCCGTTTTAACCTTAGACTTGTCCTCCTAGGTTCGCAGGAGGGAAGGCAGGTAGTGCTAGATCGCTTCTACCTAACCTTAGCCTGTTTCGTTTGCTAATTCAACGGAGCTAAGGCTAAGGCTAAGGAGGCCTGCAAGCGGTTATAAAGGTCTAGGAGGTGCTCGGTCCCGCCTGCTCCTTCCCCTCCTATCCTTAAGCTTTAGCTATATACTCTACGTCCTAACTGTACGGTCCGGCGCTACTAGGCCATTTGGCTCTGTTCCCGTCCCTTAGTCGTCGTCCGGAGTTTCACTCCTAGGTAGATGTTCCCGCCTCCGTCTAGTTGTCTAGTAGGCCGTCGCTTATATAGACCTTGGGTCGTAGTTGCCTCGTTTGTCCTCCTTTGTTAGGGGGCGCCGCCCAGCCTAGGTCCTAAACCCGACCTAAGCCAGCCGTCGCCCTAAGGACTGCGACTTAGCGGCGCTAGCACGACCCTACCCTCTGTATAGAAGCACTAACAGGACTCTACTCTTATATAGAGGGAGAACCCTATAGCCCTATACAGAGGGATATTGCCGCCCCCCTAAACAGGGGGAAAATTCTGCACTACTGTATAGAGGGAGAACTCCCGATCCTCTATACAGATTGTAAACCTTGCATCCCTATATAAAGGGAAATTGCTAGCTTAGCTTCGTAGGTACAAATTGTACAGCAGCAGACGACGAAGGAACTGCCTATTAGTTCCTTTATACAGATACCTAACCTTAAGTTTCTAAACTAAGATTCTTAAGCCCTTACATTAGGAACTAATCTTACTGTTAGTAACTGCAGTAATATAACGAAGATAGACAGCGACATCCCTATAGAACCTACGGCTATGCAGGGGCAGATGCACTGCGCATACGAGGAGCTGCTGGAACACAGGAGGCAGCTCGAGCAGCAAGTAAGCCACTAGGCTGCGATAATTTCCTAATAGGAACAGGAGCTACGACAGCTTAGAGCGTCCGATCGCGATCCGACCCCTACGACGACGAACACGATAGCCTACACCCCGACCCCTAAGAGCAAACTCCCGGACGTTACTACGTACGATAGTAAGGCTCCAGCCGAGTACCCCTCCTAGGCTGCCTAGATGTGCTCTAAGCTTCTAGTTAACTTAGGAGTATACCCGACCAAGCTAGACAAGGTAGTTTACCTCTTAAGGAGGTTAAAGGGCAGGGCAGTAGCACGGATTCTGCCGTACTACGAGACGGCTATTGCCAATCTAGCAATAGCTACGACGACGATGCTCTAGGCAGCTCTTAACAAGAGCTATAAGGACCTAGACCGCAGGAGCCGAGCACTCCTACAGGTTAACACGATAAAGCAAGAGCGCAAGACCGTACGAGAATTCCTCGCGGAATACGACTAGACTCTAGCAGAGGCAGGAGGTCTCTAATAGGAGGACAGGATAAAAATTACCTCTTTAGAGGTAGGCCTCTCTAAGGAAATTATAACAGGACTAGTAGGCGTAATGCGACTAGCTACGTACGAGGAATTCTGCGATCTCCTTAGGATAGTCGACAACTAGCAGCGTAGGCTTGGACGGATCAGCTATGCTTACGAGATAAGACAACCCCTCTAGCGGCAGACGGACGCTATAGACTCGGAACCAACGACGACGAGGGTAGCGGCAGCCGTTACCGTACGGCCAAGGGCCGCTACTAAAAGGGCGCAATAGGTAGACATAGCTACCCTTAACAAGAGGCGAGCAGAAGGGAGCTGCTATAGGTGTAGCAAGATAGGCTACACTGCACAGAATTATAGGCTCTTACTAGCAGAGAGACCTAGGGGACGGCCGACCACTGCAAGGGTAGCAACTGCAGCGCCCCAACAAGAGAATCAGGAGTCCTACTCGGACGATAACGAGTCGGGAAAAGAGTAGCCTCTAAGCGAAGGCTCTGCTAGAGGCGTATACGAGATAGATTGCCAAATTAAAGCACTACTTAGCTATCTTTTAAGAGTAACTACATACCGACTACGCCGTTTATCGTATAGCTAACGTTAAACAGGTCCGCAACGGCGCAGACGTTGATTGACACAGGATGTTTGGTATATAGAGTAATTAGCGAAGACTTCGTACAGAGACACTGGATTAAGACGACCCCTACTGTACCTGTACGCATGTTGGGCATTACCGGGCGAGGACCGGACATTACCTACATAGTGAAAGTAACGATAGAGATACAGTAACACTATAAGCAGGACTTATACCTCTATATCGTACAGGACAAGTTAGGGTATAACCTAATACTAGGGAAGCTATAGATAGAGCGCTAGCGTGGCAAGCTGGACGTTGGAAGAGGACGGCTGTACCTGGCAGCGACGAAGCAGAGGCTCTAAGACTAAGGGAGGGTCCAGCAGGACGACAACGCTACGGCTGGAGCCAACACGTCGACGGAGTAGAGGCCCCGAGACCAAGGGAAGGCTCCGTAGGGTAACAATGCCAAGGCCGAAATCAACACGGCGACGGCGGACATTAAGAAGGCATTAGCACCTAAGAAAGTAACAGACCCCTGTACGAAGCTCCTAAGGGAATATACTAGATACCTGGACCTCTTCGAGCTAAAGTCGGCCTTAAAACTGCCGCTACACTAAGGAGAAGGGATCGAGTACGACATCTAGCTAGAGCTCCGTCCAGATAGGAGCCTACCTAAGGTACTGTACGGACTGCTGTACGGAATGTCCTCTAGAGAACTCCTAGTACTGCGCAAGACACTGGACGACCTGCTTGCTAAAGGTTTCATTTAGGCAAGTACCTTGTCTGTAGGAGCCCTAGTGCTATTTGTCTATAAGGAGGAGAATACCGGCTTGCGTTTCTGCGTAGACTACCGAGGCATTAACGCGATCACTAAGAAGGACCAGTACCCCCTACCCCTTATTAAGGAGACTCTCGGACAGATTAGCAAGGCAAAGTAGTTTACTAAGCTTAACGTAGTCTTAGCTTTCTACAAAATACGGATTAAGGAAGGCTGTAAATAGATAACCGCCTTCTATACAGGATATAGTCTTTTCGAGTAGCTTGTTACCCCCTCTAGCCTTGCCAACGCACTAGCAACCTTCTAAAGATACATTAACAAGTCCCTATAAGGGTTACTAGACGACATCTGCTCGGCGTACCTTAACGACACCCTGGTTTTTACAGACAGGACCTACGCAGATTATATACAGGACGTTAAGAAGATGCTAGACCGACTGCAGTAAGCTAGCTTGTACCTCGACATCGACAAATGTGAATTCGGTGTCCAGCGTACGAATTACCTAGGGTTTATTATCGAGGCAGGGAAAGGCATTAGTAGAGATAGGAAGAAGATTAATGCTATTAAGCAATAGAAGCCGCCTACAAACGTTAAGGGCGTACAGGAATTTCTTAGGTTTGCTAACTTCTACCGCCAGTTTATATAGAACTACTCGGAGATCGTACGCCCCCTAGTCGAGCTAACATACAAGGACAAACAGTTCAAATAGACGGACGAATGCGATAGCAGCTTTAACAAGCTAAAGGAGCTCTTTACTACAGGACCAACGCTTGCCGCCTTCGACCTAGAGTGTACGACGATACTGGAAACCGACTCCTCGGGTTATTGCATTAGAGGTATCCTGTCGCAGGTAGGCTCGGACGGGCTCCTATACCTATGCGCGTACTTCTCTAAGAAGAACTCCCTAGCTAAATGCAACTACCCTATCTACGACAAGAAATTGCTAGCAGTCGTACGGTGTTGCGAAGCGTAGGATAGAGAACTCCGCTTAGTGCCCGAGTTCCTCGCCCTAACTGACTAAGAAACAGCGAGAATACTAATCTAATATATATAGAAGTACTATAGCCTGCCGGATACTATTACTATAGATAGGAGTCCTTAATTTACTGCTAATATGTAGAAAGCTATTAACTGAGCTCTTAGAATTTATAGAAAAATTAGTATAGCTGCTTACTCTTAAACTGACAGTTAGTCTAAAGTACCTAGCTAAAAGATAGAAAAATATCTACGAATCTCCTGCAGTTATTATTAAGTAGAGTAGGTTAAAGTATTACTAATAGCCGAATTCTGTACCAATTAAGCCTAGTAAGAAGCTACCTTACTAGCGCTGTTTAAGATAACCTATAGTTATCTTCTAAGGATAAGCTTTTAACTACTAAGTAAACCTAGCTCTTTAGAACTGTCTATATCTACTACTACCTCGTTAAAGAGAGTCGCTGCAGCTGTAGCAGAAGTGCTTAGATCTTAGATAGAAGAAGCAATCCGAGTAGCAAAAATTAGAAGTAAGAGGGGTTAAGAGCGACACTGTCTAAAAACTTTTATATACTACCTTAAGGTAGCCTACTAGTCACTACCCCTAGGACCCAGGGCAGCCAACCCTATACCTATAACCTTAATTACCTCCTGGACGGAAGGGGCCCTAGCACTAGGAAAAGTAGGAGGGTAGCTTAGCAACACTCTGCTACTAGTTAATGTAGCACCTAAGACGTTAGTTTAGACTATATAGAGACGGAAACCTATACGAGCCGGAAGCGAAGCTGCTAGTCGAATTGGGCATCCTACTACTAAGGGTAGAAATAGGAGGAGAGCCTAGCTAGACGAGCAGAGAGGGAGCTATCGACTACGAGGGAGCTACGATAAGCACGGCCGGACGGGGCGGGCGGCATAGTAGTGGTAACTAGAGGTAGCTAATAGATAGTAGGTAATAATAGTAGTAGTAGTAGGCGGCCGGGCGGACGGGTAGCAGGTAGAGAATAAAGAAGAAAGAGAAGAAGAGAGAGTAAGAAAAGAGAAGGGGTTTATATATAGGGTAGTAGCTGCCTGCCTTGTAGGGCAATAACAACTAGGGCAGCTGCTACAACTGTATAGAGGAGGACAAACGAGGCAACTGCGACCTAAGGTCTGTACAGGCAACAGCCCACTTAACAACCGGACAGAGGCAGAAACATCTACCTAGGAGTAAAACTCTAAACGACGACTAAGGGACAGGAATAGAGCCAAATAGCCTAGTAGCGCCGGACTATACAGTTAGGACGTAGAGTGTATAGCCGAAGCTCGAGGTTAGGAGGGGAAGGAGCAGGCAGGACCGAGCACCTCCTGCACCTTTATAACCGCTTACAGGCCTCCTTAGCCTTAGCCTTAGCTTCGTTAAATTGGCAAACGAAACAGGCCAAGGTTAGGTAGAAGCGATCCAGCACTACCTGCCTTCCCTCCTGCGAACCTAGGAGGACAAGTCCAAGGTTGAAACGGCAGGGAGGAAGGTTAACAGTTAGGTGCCTAGGCAAAGACGGGAAAGAGCTACCTAGCAAAGGAACACTAGGAGCTAAGAGTGTACAGCACGCTACTGTATAAAAAGGGCACTACAAGAAGGGAGGGGGGGGGGTATTGTTAGAGGGCGCCGCCCAGCCCAGGTCCTGAACCCGACCTAAGCTAGCCGTCGCTCTAAGGACTGCAACTTAGCGGCGCTAGCACAACCCTACTCTCTGTACAGAAAGACTAATAGGACCCTACTCCTATATAGAGGGAGAACCCTAAAGCCCTATATAGAGGAGAATTGGCGCCCCCCTAAACGGAGGGAAAACTCTGTACTACTATATAGAGGGAGAACTCCTAATCCTCTGTACAGAGTGTAAACCTTATATCCCTGCACAAAGGGAAATTGCTAGCTTGGCTTCGTAGGTACAAATTGTACAGCAGCAGACGACGAAGGAACTGCCTATTAGTTCCTTTATATAGATACCTAACCTTAAGTTTCTAAACCAAGATTCTTAAGCCCTTACATCCTTTATACAGTTGCAGCAGCTGCCCTGGTTGTTATTGCCCTATAAGGCAGGCAGCTACTACCCTGTATATAAACCCCTTCTCTTTTCTCCCTCTCTCTTCTTCTCTTTCTTCTTTATTCTCTACCTGCTACCCGTCTGCCTGGCCGTCCACTACTACTACTATTACTACTACTAACTACTATCTATTAGCTACTACTAGTTACTACTACTATGCTACCCGCCCCGTCCGGCCGTGCCTATCGTAGCTCCCTTGTAGTCGATAGCTCCCCCTCCGCTCGTCCGGCTAGGGTCTTCTCCTATTTCCACCTCTAGCAGTAGGATACTTAATTCGACTAGCAGCTTCGCTTCTAGTCCGTACAGGTTTCCGTCTCTGTACGGTCTAAACTAACGTCTTAGGTGCTATATTAACTAGCAGCAGGGTGTTGCTAAGCTACCCTTCCACTTTTCCTAGTGCTGGGGCCCCTTCCGTCTAAGAGGTAATTAAGGTTATAGGTATAGAGTTAGCTGTCCTAGGTCCTAGGGGTAGTGGCTAGTAGGCTACCTTAAGGTAGTATATAAAAGTTTTCAGACAGTGTTGCTCTTAACCCCTCTTACTTCTACTTTCCGTCCCTCCTGTTTTCTAGCTATTACCTTTCTCTAGCCCTTCTTCTATATAGTGTCGTACGATGTCGTGTTAGTAGGAACCTATAGTGTCCTACGTTATTATTCTTGATCCTTTAACAACCTAAGTTGTTAGCGGCTACCCTGTCCTTAGGGTAGATCGTGCCCCTTTCTGCTGTACGGCGTAGTGTTACTGTAGCTAGACAGGGGGATAGTTCTCCTCCTACCTGTCTAGTGTAGTTGTGTCCTATAGGGCCTCGTACAGTTCCTATATAGGCTCTGCCTATCCTCTCTATTTTACTAGGTACTCCACCCTCTTCCGCTTCCTTCGGCTCTTAAGGATTCCTTCTACCTCGTACTCTTTTTAGCCCTTAGTTATAATCGCTAGTAGGCGCGCGTCGTCTGTCGTCTAGTGCAGTAGGGGGTCTATGTTCGCCGGCTGTACGAGGTCTACGTAAAAGACTAGGTAGATCCCTAGAGGAGTGTCGAGCTATACAGCGTATGTCCCTACCGGTCGGACTACTGTAAACTTCCAGTTCTTCTAATCTAGCTTCTTGCTCGGCTGGTCTGTACAGATGTTTCGCTAGTTTAGCCAGACCTTATCCCCTGCCTCGTACCTTAGTGCAGCCTGCCGTCCCTTGTTAGCCTGCTCTTCTGCATTCTGTTAAGCTATAGCTAGACTCGCCTTTGTCTACTAATAGGCATTCGTAATCGTCTGTACGATGGCCTCTCCCTGCTAAATTAGGGACTGTACAGGGCGTAGGGTGTTACTACTTAGGGTCGGTAGGAGCAGGGAATAGTCGTATCTATAGGCTATAAAGAAGGGGGACAATCCTGTAGCGTTAGCTGTACAGCTGTTAATAGCTAGCCCCGCTATAGGGAGAAGTCGGTTCCAGTTTATCTGGTTATAGTCGACGTATGCTTAGAGGTACACTTCCAACGTCGAATTGACCCTCTCTGTCGCCCCGTCTGTCTGCAGGTACTATGCGGTCGATAGGCGACGTTCTACCTTTAGCAACTAGCAGACCCTTGCCTAGAGCTGGCTCGTAAACTGCGTGCCCTATTCCGACACAATCGACTAAGGGAAACCGTGTTTGCTGAACGTCGTCTGTATAAAGGCCTAGGCAGTGTCTTTAGCTGTAATAGAGTCTATTCCCTCTAGTATTACCCCCTTCGTTAGCTTGTCTATAACTACTATAATGTTCTGCCGTCCGTCGCTCTTAGGGAGGTCTGTAATAAAGTCCACCGTTAGGTCTTGCTAGGGCCGGTCCGGGATCGGTAGGGGTTTCAGCAGCCTATACTTTAGTTCCTGCTAGGGCTTCGTCCGTCTGTATATATTGCAGTTCTGTACGAACCTGCAGATGTCCTTTGCTGTCGCTGGCTAGTAGTAGTCCCTAGCGACAATGCTGTACGTCTCCTTACGCCCTAGGTATCCGGTTACTATAGAATCGTGCACCTGTTGTATTAAGCTCTTACAGAGCTTCTTATCGGCCAGGACCCAAATCCGGTTCCTGAACTTTAGGTTGTTCTCCTCGTCTACTAAGCACTCTGCTGCCGATACCTTAAGGTAGAGCTCTGCTAGGAGCTTCCGCTATCCTCCTTAGATCGCTGTACAGGCCCCTTAGTACACCTCGTCCTTTTCTACTGCCTCTTCCTATACTTGCAGTTAGGGTTCCTAAAGATGTGTCGCTGCTAGGCGGATAGTCTCCTTGCCTAGCTCCTCCTTAAACATCTGGAATGTTCGTAATTTTAAACAGTTGTCCTTATATGTCGTTAGCATGTCCTGGTCCTGTCTGGATAATGTGTCGGCCCTGCTGTTGTCCTTAGCCTTGCGATACTGGAGTCTTATATTGAACCGGCTTAGGTACATTGCCTATCGTATGTGCCTCTTAGACAGCTTCCGGGGCTGCGTAAAGTACTCTAGATCCTTGTAGTAAGTTGGGGCAAGGAACTTAGGAACTAAGCGGAGTTCTCTATCCTATACTTTGCAACACTGTACGACAGCCAGCAACTCCTTGTCGTAGATAGGGTAGTTGCACTTAGCTAGGGAGTTCTTCTTAGAGAAATACGCGCATAGGTGCAGGAGTCCATCTAAGCCTACTCGCAATAGGATACCTCTAATGCAATACCCTAAGAAGTCGGTTTCTAGTATCGTCGTACGCTCTAGGTCAAAGGCGGCAAGCGTTGGTCCTGTAGTAAAGAGCTCCTTTAGCTCGTTAAAGCTGCTATCGCATTCGTCTATCTATTTGAACTGCTTGTCCTTGTATGTTAGCTCGACTAGGGGGCGTACGATCTCCGAGTAGTTAGTTCTGTATAAACTGGCGGTAGAAGTTGGCAAACCCAAGAAATTCCTGTACGCCCTTAACGTTCGTAGGCAGCTTCTATTGCTTAATAGCATTAATCTTCTTCCTATCTATACTAATGTCTTTCCCTGCCTCGATAATAAACCCTAGGTATTTCGTACGCTAGACACTGAATTTACATTTGTCGATGTTAAGGTACAAGCCAGCTTGCTGCAGTCGGTCTAGCACCTTCTTGACGTCCCGTATGTAATCTGCGTAGGTGCCGTCTGTAAAAACTAGGGTGTCGTCGAGGTACGCTGAGCAGATATCGTCTAGTAACCCTTGTAGGGACTTGTTAATGTACTTTTAGAAGGTTGCCGGTACGTTGGCAAGGCCAAAGGAGGTAAAAAGCTACTCGAAAAGACTATATCTCGTACAGAAGGCGGTTATCTATTTACAGCCTTCCTTAATCCGTATTTTGTAGAAGGCCGAGACTACGTTAAGCTTAGTAAACTACTTTGCCTTGCTAATCCGTCGGATAGTCTCCTTAATAAGGGGTAGGGAGTACCGGTCCTTCTTGGTAATCGCGTTAATGCCTCTGCAGTCTATGCAGAAACGCAAGCCGGCCTTCCCCTCCTTATAGACAAACAGCACTAGGGCTCCTATAGACGAGGTACTTGCCTAAATGAAACCTTTGGCAAGCAGGTCGTCCAGTGTCTTGCGTAGTACCAGGAGTTCGCTAGAGGACATTCCGTATAGCAGTCCGTACGGTACCTTAGGCAGGCTCCTATCCGGACGGGGCTCTAGCTAGATGCTGTAGTTAATCCCTTCTCCTCAGTGTAGCGGCAGTTTTCAGGCCGACTTTAGCTCGAAGAGGTCCAGGTATCCAGCATATTCCCTTAGGAGCTTCGTATAGGGGTCCGTTACTTTCTTAGGTGCTAATGCCTTCTTAATGTCCGCCGTCGCCGTGTTGATTTCGGCCTTGGCATTGTTACCCTGCAGAGCCTTCCCTTACTCTTAGGGCCTCCGGTCTGTCGACGTGTTGGCTCTAGCCGTAGCGTTGTCGTCCTGCTGGACCCTCCCTTAGTCTCGGAGCCTCTGCTTCGTCGCTGCCAGGTACAGCCGTCCTCTTCCAACGTCTAGCTTGCCCCTCTAGCGCTCTATCTATAGCTTCCCTAGTATTAGGTTATACCCTAACTTGTCCTATATAACATAGAGGTATAAGTCCTGCTTATAGTGTCCTTGTATCTCTATCGTTACTTTCACTATATAGGTAATGTCCGGTCCTCGCCTAGTAACGCCTAATATGCGTATAGGTTTAGTAGGGGTCGTCTTAATCTGGTGTCTCTGTACGAAGTCTTCGCTAATTACTCCGTACACTTAACATCCTATGTCAATTAATGTCCGCGCCGCTGCGGACCCGTTTAACGTTGGCCGTACGATAAACGGTGTAGTCGTTATGTAGTTGCTCTTGAAAGATAGCTAAGTAGTGCTTTAATTTGGCAATCTATCTTGTACACGCCTCTAGCAGAGCCTTCGCTTAGAGGCTACTCTTTTCCCGACTTATTATTGTCCAAGTAGGACTCCTGATCCTCTTGTTAGGGCGCCGTAGTTGCTATCCTTGCAGTGGTCGGCCGTCCCCTAGGTCTCTCTACTAGCAAGAGCCTGCAATTCTGTACAGTCTAGCCTATCTTGCTACACCTGTAGCAGCTCCCTTCTGCTCGCCTCTTGTTAAGGGTAGCTATGTCTACCTATTGCGCCCTTTTGTTAGCGGCCCTTAGCCGTACGGTAACGGCTGCCGCTACCCTCGTCGTCGTTAGTTCCTAGTCTATAGCGTCCGTCTGCTACTAGAGGGGTTGTCTTATCTCGTAAGCGCAGCTTATCTGTCTAAGCCTGCGCTACTGGTCGTCGACTATCCTAAGGAGATCGCAGAATTCCTCGTACGTAGCTAGTCGCATTACGCCTACTAGTCCCGTTATAATTTCCTTAGAGAGGCCTACCTCTAAAGAGGTAATTTTATCCTGTCCTCCTATTGGAGACCTCCTGCCTCTGCTAGAGTCTGGTCGTATTCCGCGAGGAATTCTCGTACAGTCTTGCGCCCTTGCTTTATCGTGTTGACCTGTAGGAGTGCTCGGCTCTTGCAGTCTAGGTCCTTGTAGCTCTTGTTAAGAGCTGTCTAGAGCATTGTCGTCGTAGCTATTGCCGGGTTAGCAATGGCCGTCTCGTAGTACGGCAGAATCCGTGCTACTGCCCTGCCCTTTAACCTCCTAAAGAGGTAAACCACCTTGTCTAGCTCGGTCGGGTATGCTCCTAAGTTAACTAGAAGCTTAGAGCGTATCTAGGCAGCCTAGGAGGGGTACTCAGCCGGAGCCTTACTATCGTACGTAGTAACGTTGGGGAGTTTGCTCTTAGGGGTCGGGGTATAGGCTATCGTGTTCGTAGTCGTCGTCGTAGGAGTCGGATCGCGATCGGACGCCCTAAGCTGTCGTAGCTCCTGTTCCCGTTAGGAAATCATCGCAGCCTAGTAGCTTACTTGCTGCTTAAGCTGCCTCCTGTGTTCTAGCAGCTCCTCGTACGCGCAGTGCATATGCCCCTGCATAGCCGTAGGTTCTATAGGGATGTCGCTGTCTATCTTCGTTATATCACTGCAGTTACTAACAGTAAGATTAGTTCCTAATGCAAAGGGCTCAAGAATCTTAGTTTAGAAACTTAAGGTTAAGTATCTATATAAAGGAACTAATAGGCAGTTCCTTCGTCGTCTGCTGCTGTACAATTTGTACCTACAAAGCCAAGCCAGCAATTTCCCTCTATTCAGGGATGCAAGGTTTACACTCTATACAGAGGATTAGGAGTTCTCCCTCTATACAGTAGTGCAGAGTTTTCCCTCTATTTAGAGGGGCGGCAATTCCCCTCTGTGTACGGCTATAGGGTTCTCCCTCTGTACAAGAGTAGGGTCTTGTCGGTGATTCTGTACAGAGGGTAGGGTCGTGCTAGCGCCGCTAAGTCGCAGTCCTTAGGGCGACGGCTGGCTTAGATTGGGTTTAGGACCTGGGCTGGGCGGCGCCCCCTAACAAAGTGGATCTATTAGAGGTATTACTGAAAGAACTCTATAGCTACACTAACGTGTTCTCGAAAGCCGACTCTAATTTACTGCTGCTTTACCAACCGGAATATAACAACAAGATCCAGCTAAAGGAAGGAGCTACGCTGCCAAGAACCGAACCCCTAAGAAGGCTGTTACTAGCTAAGCTAGACTAAGTGGAGGTGTTTGTTCGAGAAAACCTAGCAAAGAAGTTTATTACGCTAAGCTCTGCCGAGTATACGTCCCCAATTCTTTTCGTAAGGAAACCCGGAGGTAGCCTCTAACTGTGCGTAGACTACCGAGGCCTTAACGAGGTTACTAAGAGAGACGTATATCCGCTGCCGCTAATCGATAAGACTATACAGAGGGTAGCGAAGGCCAGGTAGTTTAGCAAGCTGGATATTCGCTAAGCGTTCCATCGATTAAGGAACAAGGAAGGACGAACGGAAAACCTTATAACATTTGCCCTACGTATAGGCAATTTCAAGTGGTTGGTAATGCCTTTCGGACTCACCAACGCGCCGGCGGTGTAGCAGCGTTTTATAAACTACACTTTTGTAGACATGCTGGAACGATTCGTGTCTACTTCCTTAGACGACATCCTTATTTACACCGAAGAGACGAGAGAGCAACACACAGACCACATTAAGAGGGTGCTAAGGAGACTCTGCGAGGTTGGACTAAACGCGGACATAAAGAAGAGCGAGTTCTATTAGAGTAATGTTAAATATCTAGGTCTCGTCGTTAGAAGAGAAGGAATTTAGATAGACCCCTCTAAGGTCGCCGCTGTCGCGGAATAGAAGCAGCCGAAATCCGGAAACACTACACAAATCAGAGCGTTTCTCGGATTCTGCAGCTACTATCGACGGTTTATTAAGGATTTCAGCAAGATAGCGAGACCCCTAAACGAAGTATTAAAGAAGGAGGCCGCTGGCCTATAGAATAAGAAGTGCACAGGGGCTTTTATCCGACTGAAAGAAGCAGTAGCCTCGGCGCCGGTTCTGGCGCACTTCCGACTAAAAAAGACAATCTAGTAGAAACGGACGCTTCTGACAAAGTAACAGCAGGGGTCCTTTCTTAATATAGCGACGACGAAACTCTCCATCTAGTAGATTTCTTTAGCAAGTCTATAAATAATGCTAAGCGGAACTACGCTTCTTATAATAAAGAGCTATTGGCTATCGTTTAGGCTTTTAAGGAGTGGGAACCGGAGCTTATAGCTAGAAAGAGCACAGTCCAGGTCCTTACGGATCACCAGTTACTTACCTACTTTATAAAGACGCAGAAGCTATTACGGCGCCAAGCTCGGTAGGCCGCCTACTTATCCGGATTCGACTTCAAAATTACCTATCGACTAGGAGCTTAAAATGGAAAGGCCGACGCGTTAACAAGAAGAGAAGGGAAGACCAGCCGCGCGAAAGAAGATCCGAACATGTTCCAGAAGGTGCTAATCGAGCGGATAGTAGACGCCGAGGTGTTAAAAGAGGTAGGGGTCTGCGCAGTGGAGCCGGCGACCGAGGAAGAGACTCTCTACAAAAAAGTGGAGCGGCTTAACCAGCAACAGAAGCTCGGCAAAACCGGTTTAGGGAAGCTAATAGTTCCGGAAGAACTAATTACAGAGGTCGTCCAGCTAGTCTATAGTTCTACGGATGTCGGTTACGCAGGCTCAAAGAAGACGATAGAAGCAGTAAGGACGACCTACTAGTTCCTGCGAATCTTCGAACGGATCTACCGGTTTATCGCTAACTGCTACGTCTGCCGAGCAGCGAAGCCACGTTACGGCCTTCCGGCAGGTCTGTTAAAGCTACTTCCGATCCCCGAGAAACCGTAGCAGCACATTACGATAGATTTTGTAACTGGCCTGCCGGATTCCGATAGATATAATGCTACGCTTAACGTAGTGGATCGACTAAGCAAGGAGCGCTACTTTATCCCCTGCCGAGCTAAGGATAAAGGAACTACTACAGAAGAAACAGCGAGAATACTGATTCAGCTTCAGCTCGGCCCTTCCGGACCGAGCCGGACCTTGGCAAGCCACCCCTAAAGCTCTTACCCACTACTATATAGATTCCTTTACCTCCTTAGTTCGAGATATAGTTATTAAAAAGGCCGTATTAAATTATATCTGCGTGCCCGGATCAACTAGGGCTCTAGCTAATAACGTGCTTGCGCAAATAAACCCTTTAGCAAGTAGGTCGTCCAGTGTCTTTCGCAGTACTAGGAGTTCTCTAGAGGACATGCTATATAGTAAGCTATATAGTATCTCGGGCAGGCTTCTGTCTAGGCGGGGCTCTAGCTGGATGTCGTAGTCAATTCCTTCTCCTTAGTATAGAGGCAGTTTCAAGGCCGATTTTAGTTCGAAGAGGTCTAGGTATTCTACGTATTCCGATAGGAGCTTCGTACAGGGGTCCGTTGCTTTCTTAGGTGCTAAGGCCTTCTTAATGTCCGTAGTCGCAGTGTTAACCTTAGCGTTAGCGTTAGCTTCGGCTTTGGCATTGCCGCCCTACGGAACTCTCCCTTAGTCTTAGAGCCTCTGCTTTGTTGCTGCCAAGTACAGGCGTCCTCGTCCGACGTCCAGCTTACCCTACTAGCGCTCTATCTATAGCTTCCCTAATATTAGGTTATACCCCAACTTGTCCTGTACGACGTAGAGGTATAAGTCTAGCTCGTAGTGTCCTTGCAGCTCTATCGTTACTTTCACTATCTAGGTAATGTCCGGTCCTCGTCCGGTAATGCCTAGTATGCATACAGGTACAGTAGGAGTCGTCTTAATGTAGTGTCTCTGTACAAAGTCTTCGCTAATTACTCTGTACACTAGACATCCTGTGTTAATTAGCGTCCGCGTAGTAGCGGTCCTGTTCAACGTAGGTCGTACGATAAACGACGTAGCCGTTATGTAGTTGCTCTTAAAAGATAGCTAAGTAGTGCTTTAATTTAGCAATCTATCTTATGTATGCCTCTAGCTAAGCCTTTGCCTAGAGGCTATTCTTTTCCTAACTCGTCGTCGTCTAAGGTGGACTCTTAGGTCTCGTGTTAGGGCGCCGCAGTTGCTACCTTCGCGGTAGTCGGCCGTCCCCTAGGTCTCTCTGCTAGCAAAAGCCTGCAATTCTGTACAGTGTGCCCTATCTAGCTACACCGGTAGCAGCTCCCTTCTGCTCGTCTCTTGTGAAGAGTAGCTGCGTCTACCTACTGCGCCCTTTTGGCACTAGCCCTTGGCTGTACGGTAACGGCTGCCGCTACTCTCGTCGTCGTCGTTAGTTCCTAGTCTATAGCGTCCTGCTTGTTGCGGCGGAAGAAAGGGGTAAGACTAAGTAATAGGGTAGACCCTCGGAATTTCGGCTCGGCCCTTCCGGACCGAGCCGGGCCTTGGCACACCACCCCTAAAGCTCTTACCCACCACTATATAGATTCTTTTCCCTCCTTAGTTCGAGATATAGTTATCAAAAAGGCTGTACTAAATTATATCTGCATGCCCAGATTGTTATATCTCGAACTCACTCACTACACTAACTCCGCGCTGCGCGAAAGGGACTGTTAAACTATCCGGACGCCTGAATAACGTACGCGCACTACACACACCAAATCAAACACCAGCACTGTAAGAAAGCTATAGAGAGCTTCTTAACGGTAGAAGGCGGCGTTACAGGCCGAAGCAGAAGCAGAAGAAAAAAGACTAACAGAGCGAGTAGGCGCTCTAGCGTTATTGATAATGAGTTTATTATCAGAGGTTTTACAGCGGAAGATACTGCAGAGATTAAGGAACGAATAACCGAATATAAGAAGATCCACGACTGCACACTTATAGAACTTAAAGTTTACGTAAACGAGAACGGAGTAGGGAAGGTCTACGACGGCATAGACCTTATTAAAACGCTGTTTTACAGGAACATAGTAGAGAACAGGCGACTAAGAGATAAAATAGAAGCGGTAATAGCCGAGAAGGATTCGGCAGAAACCATTATCGACGTGCTATAAAACCAAGCGGCGAATCGACTAGCACAACTGAAGGCGATAAAGACTCAGTTAGCCAAGATGGAAGCAGCGATGTCGTCGGCGCTACTACATTGAGAAGAACAAGTAGAGACCGCCTTACCGGCGGCCTACAGTTAAGGTAGCACACCGATAACGTCACTACCTAATCCACTAGCGCTTAGGGGCGGAGACCCTAAAGATTGGGAAGCATTTAAGAAGAAAAAAAAGAATAAGATAGACCGCGATTACGCCGGAAGCAGTGCAGGAGACAGATTAGCATACCTGGAATCGCGACTAGAAGGTAAAGCTTTTTTATTAGTAGCAGACCTAGAAGAGGTCACTACCGAAGGAGTGATTAAAGCACTGGATCAACGCTTCGGAGATCCATTCCGAAAAAAGACAGCCTGTAAGCAACTGGACAAAATCAACCAGAACCGGCAGACGTTTAAGGAGTTCTACAGACTGTTTAGAAAATATGCTATTAGAGCCAGAGTGTCGGAAGATAAGCAGCTCTACCTACTAAGGCAGAAGCTGAACCCTCAACTAGCTGCAGCTATAGCTTCTGTAGAAGACGAAGACCTTAAGAGCTTCGTACACTAAGCGAGAGTCACTGCTAGAAATCTGAGCGCTTACGCGAAATCGCGCGAATCAAACTAATAGCTATCGACGATGCCGACAACACGACCCCCTGCACCTTTCTGGAGAGCACCTTAGCAGCTATCGTATTTGCTGCTGCGATCGTCGTTCGTCCCTACTTGCTACGCATACGGAAAGCCTGGCTATATCGCTATAAGATGCCAAGCGACGAATCAACAGAAGCAGGAGTATCGTGCTACGAAGCAACCGCAGCCTCCGAGAAAGACTATCCAAGCTGTCGAGCCGGCTCCGAAATACACTGACAGTGTGGATAGTGGAGTGCTACTGCGAATCCTAGGAAAAGACCAGCTGGACGGATAGGCCCCCTATTTAGCATAGACAATAGGGCACTAGAGCGACCCGCGCTACTGGAATATAGAACTATTAACAGTTGTAGCGATCCGCTCTCGGCGGCTGTAGAAGTGAATACGGAAACCGCTATTATCCTTCCGATTACAGTCCACCCCCTTATAATACGGGGTAGGTTGGCCTATGTTATTACTATGCCTTGCCAAGGTTCATATATCTGGTACACATTAGTCAAGTCACTTCTGAGTTACTTAACTAGTCCCTTTTGGCTCAAGTGTACCGCATTACATCACTTAACTCGAAAGTGACTGCTGAAAGTGTATAATGAAAGGCCCGGGTTCAATTCCTAGGGGGCGCATCTTTTAACGGGAGAGTGGAAGCAGCGTTACCGTATGTCCGTTTGTCCACCACTCCGTACAGAATAAGGCAGACCTAGTAAAGGTCCAGCTGGCTGTGTGCAGACCTGCCGGGGGGGGAGGGTTGATTGCGTATGCTGTATAGGGGGGCTGTGCAATAGCATACGTAGCCTGTAAGTAAGCGCAGCTTATAAGGTCGTAAGCCTGTAGCGCAGGGGGTAGTGATACGGAGTGGGTTGGCCCGTATTATTACTATGCCTTGCCAAGGTTTATATATCTAGTACACATTAGTCAAGTCACTTCCGAGTTACTTAACTAGTCCCTTTTGGCTTAAGTGTACTGCGTTACATTACCTTAAAGGCTCGCACCGACTACTCCAATTAAAGGCTTTTATCGACACAGGAGCCCTTATTCGCGCGGCAATCCCCTACTAATTGGTTTAGAAGCTGATAAACGGGTATAGTTACCCGGTCAAATTAGCATCGCCGACGCGAATTTCGGCGTACAACGGACAGGACACGGAAAGCGTTACGCACTATGTGCTACTAAGGACTACCCTAGCTGGTCGCACTACGGAAGCGACGTTCCGAATTATAGATATCGGAAGGTTTGACATTATTATAGGACAGAAATGGATAAAGAACCAGAAAGCTGTTATTGACGTAGGTAAAGGCACGCTCGGGTTTAAAACCGAGCAGAGTGGAGTCACCGCCGTCGCCGCAAAACCGAATGTTAAGACTATCGAGGCAGTTCCGGAGGATCAGTCTGACCCTCTAAACACGACAGGAATAATAAGCTCGGAAGCCTTAACAACCCTTGCGAGGTCGCTAGACAATAAGATTTACGCTATCTCGATAAAAGACATCGAAGACTACTAGAAGATAATGGCAGAAGAAGAAGTAGATCTACTAGAGGTGTTGCCAAAGGAGCTCTATAGCTATACTAACGTATTCTTAAGAGCTGACTCCAACCTCCTGCTGCTCTATCGACTAGAATGAAACAACAAGATCAGGCTAAAAGAAGGAGCCGCGTTGCCGAGAACCGAACCCCTAAGATCCTTATCGTCAGCCAAGCCGGACTAGGTAGAAGTGTTTGTTCCAGAGAGCCTAGCGAAGAAGTTTATTACGCTAAGCTCTGCGGAATATGCGTTACCGATTCTTTTCGTGCGGAAACCCGAAGGTAGTCTCCGACTGTGCGTGGATTACCGAGGCCTTAATAAGGTTACTAAGAGAGATGTGTATCCGCTGCTACTAATTAATAAGACTATACAACGAGTGGCTAAAGCTAAGTAGTTTAGTAAGCTGGATATTCGCCAAGCGTTCCACCGATTAAGGAACGAGGAAGGACAAACGGAATACCTTACGACATTCGCTCCGCGTATAGGCAATTTTAAGTAGTTGGTAATGCCCTTCGGACTCACTAACGCGCTGGCGGTGTACCAGCGTTTTATAAACTACACTTTTATAGACATGCTAGAACGATTCGTGTCTATTTACTTAGACGACATCCTTATTTACACCGAAGGGACGAGAGAGCAACAGACGGACTATATAGAGAAAGTGTTGACTAGGCTCCGCGAGGTTAGCTTAAACGCAGACACGAAGAAGAGCGAGTTCTATTAGACCAAAGTCAAATATCTAGGTCTTATCGTCGGAAGAGAAGGAATTCGGATAGACCCCTCTAAGGTCGCCGCCGTAGCGGAATAGAAGCAGCCTCAATCCGGAAACACTATACAGATCAGAGCGTTTCTCGGATTGTGTAGCTACTATCGACAGTTTATTAAGGACTTTAGCAAGCTAGCGAGACCCCTCAACAAAGCGTTAAAGAAGGAGACCGCTAGCCTATAGAATAAGAAGTGCACAGGGGCTTTCAATTGACTAAAAGACGCAGTGGCCTCGGCGCTAGTGCTAGCGCACTTCCGACCAGAAAAGACGATCTACGTAGAAACAGACGCTCCAACACAGTAACAGCAGGGGTCCTTTCTCAATATAGCGACGACGAAACTCTCCATCCGGTGGCTTTCTTTAGCAAGTCTAGAAAAAATGCTAAGAGGAACTACGCTATTTATAACAAAGAGCTGTTAGCTATTATTCGGGCTTTCGAGGAGTAGAAACCGGAGCTTATAGCTAGAAAGAGCACAGTCCAGGTCCTTACGGATCACTAGTCACTTACCTACTTTATAAAGATATAGAAGCTATTACGGCGCTAAGCTCGGTAGGCTGCCTACTTATCTGGATTCGACTTCAAGATTACTTATCAACCAGGAGCTCAAAATGGAAAGGTTAACGCGCTAACAGGAAGGGAGGGGAAGACCAGCCGCGCGAAAGAAGATCCGAACATGTTCTAGAAGGTGTTGACTAAACGGATAGTAGATGCCGAGGTGTTAAGAGAAGCAGGGATTAGCACGATGGAACTGCCAATTAAAGAAGAGTAACACGCGGAACCTGAGGCTAAAAGGCAACGCCAAGCTTAACCCCCGCTACGTAGGTCCGTTTAAGATAGTGGAAAAGAGGTCGCCGGTGACCTACTAGCTCCAGCTACCGAAATCGTTCCGGATCTACGACGTCTTTTATTCGGATCTGCTAAGTTTAGATCCTGAAGACGGTCTTCCGGATCAGGGATTCCCCGAACCCCTACCAATCGAGATAGAGAGAGAAGAAGAAGAGTAGGAAGTGGAGGTTGTAGTGTTATAAGAAAATAAGAGGGTCCGTTAAAGCAAGGATCTCGTAGAAAGGATAGCTGGAAGACTATAAATAGTATCCGGTCAAGACTCTCCGAAATTTGGCGGAGCTGCTAAAAGAGTTTTATGTCCGGAACCCGAGGAAGCCAAAGCCTAGGTAGCTCTAAAGCTAATCATTCTGGAAGAAGAAGAAAAGCCGCGTCCGCTCTATTAGTGCGGAAACCGATAAAGACGATCGTAGCAGTCGCTTCGCTAGAGTCTTTAACGCGGCCACTACCTACCGCCGCTCCGGCAGGAAGCTCGCCGACGCCGTAAAGCGGCGTCGGCGCCGCCGGCCCTGCAGTAGGTAAGGTCTTTAGTAGAGGAAGAAAAAGACGAAGAAACGACGCCGCGGACGGATCTATATAGACCTCTACGGCGGCGCACAGACCAGTTACGCCGCAGCTTAGGTAACCGCCGGATCCGATTAGATAGCTCTTCCGACTAGATAGACGCAAGGTAAAGACGTTAGATAGCGACGATGTAAAAAAAAAGAAGAGTGACAGATAGATAAGTAAGCAGTCGAGGTCGACCGCTAGTAAGGGAGGGGGGTGGTGTTGCAGCGGAAGAAAGGGGTGGGACTGAGTTATAGGGTAGACCCTCGGAATTTCGGCTCGGCCCTTCCGGACCGAGCCGGGCCTTGGCACACTACCCCCAAAGCTCTCACCTACTACTATATAGATTCCTTTCCCTCCTCAGTTCGAGATATAGTTATTCAAAAGGCCGTATTGAATCATATCTGTGTGCCCGGATCACTGCTGCCGATAGAGGGGTTGTTGCATTTTATAGGCATAGCTTATCCGTCTAAGCCTACGCTGTTAGTCCTCGATTATCCTAAGGAGACTCCAGAACACCTCGTACGAGGCTAGTTGCATTACGCCTACTAGTCCTGTTATAATCTCCTTAGAGAGGCCTACCTCTAAGGTAGTAATTTTTACCCTGTCCTCCTATTAGAGTCCTCCTGCCTCTGCTAGGGTCTGGTCGTACTCTGCAAGGAACTCTCGTACAGTCTTGCGTCCTTGCTTTATAGTATTAACCTGTAGGAGGGCTCGGCTTTCGCAGTCTAGGTCCTTGTAGCTCCTGTTAAGAGCTGCCTAGAGCATTGTCGTAGTTGCTATTGCCAGGTTAGCAATGGCCGTTTCGTAGTACGGCAGAATTCGTGCTGCCGCCCTGCCCTTTAACCTCCTAAAGAGATACACTACCTTGTCTAGCTTAGTCGGGTATGCTCCTAAGTCGACTAGAAGCTTAGAGCATATCTAGGCAGCCTAGGAGGGATACTCGGCCGGTGCCTTACTATTGTAGGTAGTAACGTCGGGGAGTTTGCTCTTAGGCACTGCAGTATAGGCCGTCGTGTTTGTCGTCGTTGTCGTTGTAGGGGTCGGGTCGCAACCGGACGCCCTAAGCTGTCAGAGCTCCTGTTCCTGTTGGGAAATTGTCGAGGCCTAGTAGCCTATTTAATCTTTGAGCTAGGTCTTGGGTGCCAACAGCCCTGTATATATATAGTGCATCTGATCCTGCATAGCTGGAGGTTCTATAGGGATGTCGCTGTCTATCTTCGTTGTATTACTGCAGTTACTAACAGTAAGATTAGTTCCTAATATAAAGAGTTTAAGAATCTTCGTTTAGAAACTTAAAGCTAGGTATCTATATAAAGGAACTAATAGGCAGTTTCTTCGTCGTCTGCTGCTGTACAATTTGTACCTATAAAGCCAAGCCAGCAATTTCCCTCTATGTAGGGATATAGGGATTTCGCTCTATACGGATAGTTAGGAGCTTCCCTCTGTACAGGGATGCAGAGTTTTCCCTGCGTATAGACGGGCGGCCATTTCCCTCTGTATAGGGCTGTAGGACTCTCCCTCTATACAGGGGTAGGGTCGTGTTAGTAACTCTGTATAGAGAGTAGGGTCGTGCTAGCGCCGCTAAGTCGCAATCCTTAGGACGACGGCCAGTTCAGGTACAGGACCTGGCGGGACGGCGTCCCCTAACAGATATCGACCCTAGAGCAGAGAAGACATACCACAAAGGGTGCATAGAAGGCGAACTTAATAGACGTTTGCCTCTCTATAGAGGTCGAGGGCACCAAGGTACGTACGCGAGCTACAGCAGACGAGAGGCGCCTAGAAGCAGAGATTAGCCTAATTAAGGCAGAGAGGCGTATAAAACTTGTAGAACGCTGTCTCGACTACCTCTTGAAAGAGAAAACCCCCCTAATCTCAATCCTAGTATATAGCGATACGCTACAATATAGAGAGACCTAAGACATATCTATAAGGCAAGGAGTAGTCGTAACTCTAGCTAGCGATAATGGCGTAAGCGCCCCTTAAATACTACGTAGGAGTCCTGCTTTAAGCCCTTTTGTTAACGGTAAGGAAGCAGTGTCGGAGTACGCTAGCAACTCGCAGCGAAAGAGCGAAGGTCCTATAAGGGACAACAAGGATAAATAGGGGCTTCTAAGTAACCTTATTACTAAACCTTTTATCTTCGAAAAAGGGAACTAACAGCAGACAATGTACTAGCTCCTTAAGGTAGAATCCTTCTTCGAAAGCAGCAATACCTACTAATGTGAGCATACAGGTATAATTTAATACAGCTGTTTTAATAACAATATCTCGAACCAAACAGGGAAAGGAATCTACGCGTGCGCAGGTGTAAGCTCTCGTAGGGGTAGTGTGCCAAGACCCGGCTCGGTCTAGAAGGGCCGAGCCAAAATTCTAAGGTCTATCCTATTACTTAGTCCTACTACTTTCTGTTGCTATAACACTACCCCCATCTTATTAGCGGTTGCCCTCGACTGCTTACTTATCTCTTCTGTCTATTTTATCTTATTCTAGCCAATTAAGCCTTCTCGTTCTTCTATCTATCTTTCTTCTATTTCTATCTCCTTTTCTTCTTCTTTTTCGTCGTCTTTCTGTCTGGTTTGCGGCTCTTTCTGCAGAAATTCTTCTTAAAATCGACATTACCTCTTCTTTTCTTCTATCTTAAAAACATCAGACTTTTTCTTATTTGCTTTCTTCTTACATTGCTGCAGTGTTGTCCGGCTAATGTCGTTATCTAAAGTGCTTTACTTAGCGTCTATCTTATCCGCGCTATATAATCTAAGCTATCTTATTAGAGCTATAGCTCTATATAGGTGCATACGCGACCTTCCGATTTCTTCTTACTAAGGCTTAAGCGACACTAGGGAAAGGAGCGTCGCTGACTTCGTCTACAGAGTCTGTCCGGTTAAGCTATTAGACTTTGTAGACAGCGTCGACGACAGTTACTAAGCGCGCAGTCGCGATCGCTTCTTTAGCATTTCCTTTACTAATAGAACGGACGCGGCTTAGGTGCGCGCCTCTAGAGTCGCGGTTCTTCTTCTCTATTACTTCTAGAGCCACTCTTTCTTTATTTCTAGAGCTATCCAGGTCTCGGTTTTCTCAGATTCCAGACATAGAATTCTTCTAGCAGCTCTGCCAAATTCCAGAGATTCTCGATTAGATACTATTTATAGTCTTCCAGCTACCCCTTCTATAAGATCCTCGCTTTAATAGATCCCCTTATCTTCTTTATATCTATTACATCTTCTACCTCGTACTCTTCTTCTTTACTCTCTATCTCGATTAGTAGGGGTTTGATAAACCCCTGCCCTAGAAGACTATCTTTAGGGTCTAGGCTTAGCAGATCTAAATAGAAGACATTATAGATCCGGAACGACCTCGGTAGCTAGAGCTAATAGGTTACCGGTAACCTCTTTTCTACTATCGTAAACGGACCTGCATGCTAGGGGTTAAGCTTAGCGTTGCCTTTTAGCCTCAGCTTCCGTGTATTAAGCTATACCTTTTGGCCTTCCTCAAATTCTATTAGTAACCGCTTTCTATAAGCTCGAGTTACTATCTTCGTTTGAGCTGATTCTATCGCCTCTTTCGCTATTCGGACCGTCTCTTCTATCTAAGCCTTAAGCGCTTCCGCTGTAGCGGCAGCGACTTTCTTTAATAAGGTAGTAGTAGAAGGTTCTAAAGGGTCTATTTTATCTAGCGGTTAGAAGCTTATCCTCGAAAGATAGCCGTAAGTTATCTTAAATAGCGCTAGCGAGGTAGCTTCTGATAGAGCCGCATTAGCGCAGAATTTGGCTATTAGTAATATCTTAGTCTAGTCTTCTTAATAATAGCTACAGAAGATTTGTAGATATTTTTCTATCTTACGGTTCGCCACTTCCGATTAACCGTCCGTCTAAGGGTAAGTAGCTATACTAAGCTTTCTACGAATTTCAAGAACTTGGTTGATAGCTTTCTATACGTCAGTAGTGAATTAAGGACCCCTATCCGTAGTAATAGTGTTCGGCAGGCTATAATGCTTCTATATATGCTGATTTAGTATCCTCGCGGTCTCTTCTGTAGTAGTGCCTTTATCCTTTGCTTAATAGGGAATAAAGTAGCGTTCTTTACTTAACTGTTAAACTACGTTAAGTGTAGTATTACATTTATTGGAATCCGGTAGGCCAGTTACAAAATCTATCGTAATGTGCTGCTACAGTTTCTCGGGTATTGGTAACGGCTTTAGCAGGCCGGCCGGAAGGCCGTAACGTAGCTTCGCCGCTCGATATATGTAACAATTAGCGATAAACCGGTAGCTTCGCTTAAAGCTTCGCGGAAACCAGTAGACAGTCCTAATAGCTTCTTTTGTCTTTCTAGCACCTGTGTAGCCGACATCCTGAGAGCTATAGACTAGCTAGATAGCCTCCGTAACTAGCTCTTCTAGAACTATTAGCTTTCCTAAACTAGTTTTGCCGAGTTTCTGTTAGTAGTTAAGTCGCTCTACCTTTTCGCAAAGCGTCTCTTCCTTAGTTGCTGGTTCTATAGCGTAGATCCCTACTTCTTCTAATACTTCGGCGTCTACTATTCGTTTAGTAAGCACCTTCTGGAACATATTCGGATCTTCCCTCGTACAGCTAGTCTTTCCTTCTCTTCTCGTTAGTGCGTTAGTTTTTCTATTTTAAGCTCCTAGTTAATAGGTAATCTTAAAATCAAATCTAGATAAGTACGTAGCCTATTAGGCTTAGTAACGTAAGAGCTTCTACGTCTTTATAAAATAGGTTAGTAACTAATAGTCGGTAAGGACCTAGACTGTGCTTTTTCTAGCTATAAGCTCTAGTTTCTATTTCTCGAAAGCTTAGGTAAAAGCTAACAGTTCCTTGTCGTAAATAGCGTAAATCCGCTTAGCTTCGTTTTGATCCGAGCATGTAGATATAATTTAATACGGCTGTTTTAACAACTATATCTCGAACTAAATAGGGAAAGGAATCTATGCGGCAGTAGGCAAGAGCTTTAGGGGTGGGCACGCCAAGGCCCGGCTCGGTCTGGAAGGGCCGAGCCGAAATTCCAAGGATCTACTCTCTTACTTAGTCCTACCCCTTTCTGCCGCTGCAACACTACTCCCCTCCCTTATTAGCAGTCGCCCTCGACTGCTTACTTATCTTATCCTCTTCTTTTTTTCTTTAATTTGCCTTCTCTTCTTTTTATTCTTTTTCTTCGTCTTCTTCCTTCGTCTGACTTGCGGCTTCTTCTGCCGAAATCCTTCTTAAGATCGACGTTACCTTATCGTTCTTCCACCTCGAAAACGTTACTTCTTCGTCTTCTTTTTTCTTCTTATATCCTCGCTATCTAACGTCCTTTACTTAGCGTCTATCTAATCAGAGCTATCTGATCTAAGCCGACAGCTATCTAAGCTGTAGCGTAGCTGGCCTGTGCACTGCTATAGAGGGTCTATATAGATCTATCTATAGCGCGCTATATCTTCTTCTCTTTCTTCTCTACTAAGGTCTTAAGCGCTATCGCAAAGCCGCCGTCGCCGGCGCTGTCTATAAAATCGATCGGCCGCGAGCCTTTCTTGTTTAGGGCGGCGTCGGCGACTGTCGCGTCGAAGCGGTCGCGCCGTCCTCGACTTTACCGTTATTATCCAACCGGCCAAGCCGGCGGTAGTAGTAGTGGAGCCGAGGACCCCGACTAAGCGCGTTACTGCGATCGTTTCTATCGGTTTTTGTACCGATAGAGCGGACGCGGCCTTTCTTCTTCTTCTATCTCTTCCAGAGCTATTAACTTCGGAGCTACTTAGGCCTTGGCTTCTTCGGGTTTCAGGCATAAAACTCTCTTAACAGCTCTGCCGAGTTTTGGAGATTATCGACCAGATACTATTTATAGTCTTCTAGCTATTCCTTCTATAAGATCCTCGCTTCGATAGACCCTCTTATCTTTCCTATATCTACTACGTCTTCTACCTCCACTCTTCTTCCTCGCTATCTATCTCGATTAGTAGAGGTTTAGTGAGCCCCTGTTCCGGAAGACCGTCTTTAGGGTCTAGGCTTAGCAGATCCGAATAGAAGACATCGTAGATTCAGAACGACTTTAGTAGCTAGAGCCGATAAGTTACCGGCGACCTCTTTTCCACTATCTTAAACGGACCTACGTAGCAGGGGTTAAGCTTGGCGTTGCCTTTCAGCCTTAGGTTCTGCGTATTAAGCTATACCTTTTGGCCTTCTTCAAATTCTATCGGTAACCGCTTCCTGTTGGCTCGAGTTACCATCTTATTCTAAGCTGATTCTATCGCCTCTTTTGCCACCTTGATGGCTTCTTCTGTCTGAGATTTAAGCGCTTCTGCTGCGGCGGCAGCGACTTTCTTTAATGAAGTAGCGGTAGAAGATTCTTAAGAGCTAGGCTCGTTCGGCAGCTAAAAGCTTATTCTCGGAAGATAACTATAAGTTATTTCGAATAGCGCCAGTAAGATAGCCTCTAACTGTGCTAAATTGGCGCAGAATTCGGCTATTAGCAACACCTTAACCTACTCTCCTTAATAGTGGCTGCAGAAGATTCGTAGATATTTCTCTATCTTACAGTTAGCTACTTTAGACTAACTGTCTGTCTAAGGGTAAGCGGCTGTGCTAAGATTTCCGCGAATTCCGAGAACTTAGTTAATGGCTTTTTATACATTAGCGGTAAATTAAGGACCCCTATCTGTAGTAATAGTGTCCGGCAGGCTATAGTGCTTCTATATATACTGAATTAGCATTCTCGCTGTCTCTTCTGTAGTAGTGCCCTCGTCCTTTGCTTAATAGGGGATAAAGTAGCATTCTCTACTACATAAAGGGTAGCATTGTATCTATCGGAATCCGGCAGGCCGGTTACGAAATCTATCGTAATATGCTGCTACGGTTTCTTAAGGATCGGAAGTAGCTTTAGTAGACCGGCCGGAAGTCCGTAACGCGGCTTCGCGGCTTAGCATACGTAACAGTTAGCGATAAACCGGTGAATCCGCTCGAATATCCGCGGAAACCAGAAGACTGTCCTTACAGCTTCTATCGTCTTCTTTGTGCTAGTATAGCCAACATCCTTGGAACTATAGACTAGCTAGATAACCTCTGTAGTTAGTTCTTCTAGAACTAATAGCTTCCCTGAACCGGTTTTGCCAAGCTTCTGCTGTCGGTTAAGCAGCTCTACCTTTTCGTAGAGTGTTTCTTCCTTAGTTACCAGTTCTATCGCATAGATCCCTACTTCTTTTAACACCTCGGCGTCTACTATCCGCTCGGTCAACACCTGCTGGAACATGTTCGGATCTTTTTTCGCATAGCTAGTCTTCCCCTCTCTTCTCGTTAGTGTATTTGCCTTTCCGTTCTAAGCTCTACGTCGATAAGTGATCTTAAAGTCGAACTCAGATAGATAAGCGGCCTATCGAGCTTGGCGGTAATCTGGGCATGTATATAAGATTTAATACGGCCTTTTTAATAACTATATCTCGAACTGAGGAGGGAAAGGAATCTATCTAGTAGTAGGTGGGAGCTTTGGGGGTGGTGTGCCAAGGCCCGACTCGGTCCGGAAGGGCCGAGCCGAAATTCCGAGGGTCCACCCTATTACTTAGTCACACCCCTTTCTGCCGCCGCAACAGGCGGCGCAAGAGCTTCTGCATCTTCATAAAGTAGGTTAACGATTAATAGTCTGTAAGGACCTCGACCGTGCTCTTTCTAGCTATAAGCTCCGGCTTCTACTCCTCGAAAGCCTAGATAATAGCTAACAGCTCCTTATTGTGGATAGCGTAGTTCCGCTTAGCCTTATTTATAGACTTGCTAAAGAAAGCTACTAGATAGAGGGTCTCGCCGTCGTTATTATATTAAGAAAGAACCCCTGCGGTTACTGTGTCAGAAGTGTCCGTCTCTAGGTAGATTGTCTTTTCCGGTCGGAAATGCACTAGCACTAGCGCCAAAGCTACCGCCTCTTTTAGCCGATTAAAAGCCTTTGTGCACTTCTCGTTCTACAGGCCAGCTGCCTCCTTCTTTTATGCCTTATTTAAGAGTCTTGCTATCTTGCTAAAGTCCTTAATAAATCGTTGATGCTAGCTGCAGAATCCGAGAAAAGCTCTAATTTGGGTAGTGTTTCCGGATTTTGGCTGCCTCTATTCCGCGACAGCGGCGACCTTTAAGGAGTCTATCCGAATTCCTTCTCTTCTGACAATAAGACCGAGATATTTGACCTCGGTCTGATAGAACTCGCTCTTCTTTGTGTCCGCGTTTAAGCCAACCTTGCAGAGCCTAGTTAACACCTTCTCGATGTGGTCCGTATGCTGCTCCCTCTTTCTATCGGTGTACATAAGGATGTCGTCTAAGTAGATAGACACAAACCGCTCTAGCATATCTATAAAGGTGTAATTTATAAAACGCTGCTACACTGCCAGTGCGTTAGTAAGTCCAAAAAGCATAACTGACTACTTAAAGTTGCCTATACGCGCAGCGAATGTCGTAAGGTCGTCCGTCTGCCCTTCCTCGTTCCTTAGTTGGTAGAACGCTTGGCGAATGTCCAGCTTGCTAAACTACTTAGCTTTTGCAACTCGTTGTATAGTCTTATCGATAAGTGGCAGCGGGTATAAATCTCTCTTAGTGACCTTATTAAGGCCTCGGTAGTCCACACACAGTCGAAGACCACTTCCGGGCTTCCGTACGAACAGGATTAGCGACGCGTACTTAGCAGAGCTCGGCGTAATAAACTTCTTCGCTAGGTTTTCTCGAACAAACACTTCTACTTAGTCTAGCTCGGCCAGCGACAGGCGTCTTAGGGGTTTGGTTCTCGGCAGCGCGGCTCCTTCTTTTAACCGGATCTTGTTGTTATATTCCGGTCGATAGAGCGGCAGGAGGTTAGAGTCAGCCTTTAAGAACACATTAGTGTAGCTATAGAGTTCTCTTGGTAACACCTCTAACGGGTCTATTTCTTCTTCCGCTATTATCTTCTAGTAATCTTCGATGTCTTTTATCGAGATAGCATAGATCTCATTCTCGGGCGACTTCGCGAGAGTTATTAGGGCTTCCGAGCTTATTATTCTAACGGTGTCCAGGGGATCAGAACAGTTGGTCGGAACCGCTTTAATGGCCGCTGCTTCGGGTTCGGCGGCGATAACAGTAACCAATTCAACGGCGGCAGCGCTGCTCTGCTAGGTTTTGAACCAAAGCATGCCTTTACCTACATTAATAACGGCTTTCTAGTTCTTTATTCATTTCTGCCCTATAATAATTTCAAACCGTCTAATGTCTATAATTCGGAATGTTACTTCTGTAGTGCAACCAGCTAAGGTGGTCTTCAATAGCACATAATGCGTAACACTCTCCGTGTCTTGTCCGTTGTATGCCGAAATTCGCGTTAGCGACGCTAACTCTACTAGATAACTATATCCTATCGTTAGTTTCTGAACTAGTCGATAGTGGATCGCCGCGCCAATAAGTGCCCCTTTGTCGATAAAGGCTTTTAGCTAAAGCGGGCGGTGCGAGCCGTTAAGGGGGTAGACGGTAATTGGAAGGATAATGGCAGTCTCCGTATTTACTTCTACCGCCGCCGAGAGCGGACTGTTACAACTATTAATGCTCTCTTATTCTAGCAATTCGGTTCGTAGCAGTGCCCTATTGTTTATGCTGGGTAGGGGGCCTATCCGTCCAGCTAGTCTTTCCCCAAGATCCTTAATAGCACTCTACCGTCTACGCTATCGGTGTCGTTCGGCGCCGGCTCTATAGCTTGGATAGTCTTTCTTAGTGGCGGTAGTTTCGTAGTACGGTATTCCTGCTTTTGCTAATTCGTTGCTTTGTATCCAGTGGCAATATAACTAGGCTTTCTGTACGCGTAGCAAGTAGAGACGAACTGCGAACGCAGTAAATAAGATAGCTGCTAGAAGCCCCGTCGGAAGAGAGCAGGGGTTCACGCTATGGGCGCTAATAACGACTTCTAAATCGATTCGCGTGCTGCAGATTTTCCGTACGCGATCAGGTTTCTAGCGGTAACTCTCGCTTAGTATACGAAGCTTTCGAGATCTTTGTCTTCTACCGAAGCTATAGCTCTGGCTAGCTTAGGGTTTAACTTCTGCCTTAGTAAGTGTAGCTACTTATCTTCGGACACTTTAGCTCTAATAGCATATTTCCTAAACAGTCCGTAGAATTCCTTAAATGTCAGCCGGTTTTGGTTAATCTTGTCTAGTTGCTTACAGGCTGTCTTCTTTCAGAAGAGGTCTCCGAAGCGTTGGTCCAGGGCTTTGATTGCTTTGTCGGCGGTTACATCTTTTAGGTCTGCCACTAGCGAGAACGCTTTACTTTCTAATCGCGCCTCTAGATAGGCTAGTCTGTCTTCTTTCCTGCTTGCTGCGTAATCGCAGCTTATCTTATTTCCTATCTTCTTCTTAAAAGCTTCCTAGGCCTTGGGGTCTCTGCCTCTAAAGGCGGGTAGATTAGGTAGTAACCTTACCGAAGTGCTACCTTAACTGTAGGCCGCCAGTAAGGCGGTCTCTGCTTGGCATTTTCGTAGTAGCGGCAGCGCCGACGACGTCGCTGCCTCTAAGTTAGCTAACTAAGCCTTCAGCGCCTTTAGTTACACTAGTCGAGTTACTGCTTGTTTCTCTAACACATCGATAATCGTCTCTGCCGATTTCTTCTCGGCTATTACTGCTTCTATCTCCTCTCTTAGCTGCCTGTTCTCTTCTATTTTCTTATAAAACTTCTTCTCGATAAAGGTAATAGTGTCGTACACCTTTCTAGCCCTATGTTCTGTTAGACATTCTTCGAGTATATCTGGTGTGCAGGCATACAGCTCCTTGTAGCTGGCTATGCCCTCCTTCTCTTCGTCCGTCTCCTCTTCTGTAAGACCTTTCGTAACCGTCTTATCGTCGAGGATGCTAGTGCGCCTATCCCTCGATCTGTTAGTCTTTCTCTTTCTGCTGCAGCCGGTAACGCCGCCCTCTACTGTCGAGAAGCCTTCTATAGTGATCCGACTAAGGTAGACTCTAGGTCAATACCCGTCTTTGATAACTATATCCAAGGCTAGAGAGGGAAGAATCTACGTACAAGCAGAGGTAGAGGTATTTGAGTGTGCGCCAAGCCTGGCCCTGCTAAGCCTAGCTGCCAGCTGTCTACATCCACATCTGTATCACTACTGCCCTCCCTAACCAGCGATTGCCCTCAATCACAATCAATCTATCAATCGCAATCAGCCAATCAGGTCGCACCAATCCAGGTCGCAAATTCAGTCGCAGAGGTCGCTGAGGTCGCTCCAAACCAGGTCACTCCAAACTAGGCTGCTCCAAACCAGGTCGTAGGGGTCGCAAATTCAGCTTTGCTATCGGCCAATTAGGTCGCTCCAAAACAGGTCGCTTTTGAGCTTCAATTTCCGTGCGTTTTAAGTCTCAATCTCGTGCCTTTTTGAGCCTCAATCTCGTGCCTTTTTGAGCCTCAATCTCGTGCCTTTTTGAGCTTCAATCTCGTGCCTTTTGCCGTCGCTTTGGTGCCTCAATTGGTGCCTTATTTGGTGCCTTGTTTGGTGCCTTGCCAAGGCTGCAGAATTCTCAGATTGTCGCAGAGGTCGTCGGGGCTGCAGAGGTCGCGGAGCTCGCAGAGGTCATCTTGCAAACACGTGTCGCTTCTCGACGGTCGTCGAGCCGTCGCTTCTTAAGCCGTCGCTTCTTAAGCTGTTGCTTCTCGGTAGGCTGCAGAGGTCTCAGAGGTCGCGGAGGTTGTAGAGGTCGCAGAGGTCGCAGCCTACGTACATCGCTTCTTAGACAGTCGCTTCTCGACAGTCGCTTCTCGAGCCGTCGCTTTTCGAGCCGTCGCTCGCTTCTCAGACTGTTGCTCGCTTCTTAGACCGTCGCTTTTCGAGCCGTCGCTTCTCATTCTCGACGGTCGCTTCTCAGACGGTTGTAGAGGTCGTCGAGGTTGCGGAGGCTGCGGAGGTTGCGCAGCTGCAGAGGTCGCTTCTCAGACAGTCGCTCGCTTCTCGACAGTCGGTTCTTGTCGGACGGTCGCTCGCTTCTCGGACGGTCGCTCGCTTCTTAGACGCTCGCCTCGCTTCTCGAACAGTCGCTTGCTTCTCGACGGTCGCTCGCTTCTCGACCGTCGCTTCTCGAGCCGTTGCTTCTCAAGCTGTTGCTTTTTAAACGGACGCAGAGGTCTTAGAGGTCGTCAGGGTCGCGGAGGTCGCAGCTTACGTATGTCGCTTCTCGACGGTCGCTCGCTTGTCGACGGTCGCTCGCTTCTTGACGGTCGCTTCTCGGACGGTCGCTTCTCAGACGGTCGCTTCTTAGACAGTCGCTTCTTAGACGGTCGCTTCTCGAGACGGTCGCTTCTTGACAGTCGCTTGCTTCTCAGACGGTCGCAGAGGTCTCGGAGGTCGTCGGGGTCGCGGAGGCTGTCGGGGTCGCGAGGTCTGCATAGGTCGCAGCTGCAGAGGTCGCTTCTTAGACAGTCGCTTCTCGACGGTCGCTTCTCGACGGTCGCTTCTCGACGGTCGCTTCTTGAGCCGTCGCTTTGCCTGTGCTTTGCCTGTGCCTGCCTGCAGCAGCCCTGTCTGCCCTGTGTTGCCTCTGAACCTAAACAGTGTGTTTTGTCTGCAGCTGCCTGCCTAGGGGCTCTGCCTCTGCTTTGCCTGTGTTGTCTGCAGCTGTACCTCTGTTGTCTGCAGCAGCTATGCCTCTGTTGTCTGCAGCAGCTGTGCCTGTCTGAAGCAGCTGTGCCTGTCTGAAGCAGCTGTGCCTGGTGCTGTGCTTGGTGCTCTTGCTCGGTGCTCTTGCTCGACCTAGGTGCTTTGCAGCTAGTGCTCTGCAGCTAGTGCTCTGCCTTGTGCTCTTCTGTACGTCTCGATTGCTGAATGTGCCGAATGCTAAATGTACGCCTCGATCGCTGGCTGTCCTAATTGGCCTTGTCCGAATAGAATAGTCTGTTAAAGACCCGAAAAAAAAACGAATGTCGTCGCCCTAGGTCCTGCTAGGTGCTCTTGTCGTCGTCGTCGCTCTCGCTCCTCGCTCTCGCTCCTCCTCCTTGTCGCTCCTACATCGTCCTTCTCGACCATCTTGTCGCTCTCGTTCTCGTCGCTCTCGTCGCTCTTGCTCTTCTTCAAAGCTCGCGATCTACTTGTAGGGGCACTCTCTTCCCTAAAACTCTCTCTTCTTCTCGATGTCCTCTGTAATAGACCTCTCTCTTCAAAACTCTTCTTCTCGATAGGGGTACTTCTCTTCCCTAAAACTCTCTCTTCTTCTCGATCGGGGGAGGGGGGGTAGAGTAGTATGCACATATACGATTAAGTAACCGGATGTAATTCAACGGCCTCCTTCGTACATCTGCAGTACACACTCTAGGTTGGTTGCACGTACGTTAATCGAGTTCCCGGATATAATTCAACGGGCTCTTTCGCATAGTGCAGGTGTTGTTGAAGTAAGCCTTGGATATAATGATCCGACTGCGGTAGACTCTAGGTCAATACCCGTCTTTGATAACTATATCCAAGGCTAGAGAGGGAAGAATCTACGTACAAGAGGAGGTGGAGGTATTTAGTTGAAAGCCTCTATACACTTTTTATTCTAGAGGCTAGCTCCTTCCTTCTTTAATGCCTTATTTAGGGGTCTTGCTATCTTGCTAAAGTCCTTAACAAAATGGCGATAGTAGCTACAGAATCTGAGAAAAGCTCTGATTTAGGTAGTGTTTCCGGACTTCGGCTGCTTTTATTCTGCTATACAGTGACCTTTAAGAGATCTATCCGGATGCCCTCCTTTCCGGCAAGGCCGAGGTATTTAACTTTAGACTAATAGAATTTACCCTATTACTCAGTCCCACCCCTTTCTGCCGCCGCAACACGCTTCTTCTTCCGCTATTATGTTTTAGTAGTCTTCGATGTCCTTTATTAAGATAGCATAGATCTTATTTTCCAGCAACTTGGAAAGGGTAGTTAGGGCTTCTAAGCTTATTATTCCGATAGTTGCTAGAGGCGCGGCATAGTCGGCCGGATCTATAATAGCAGTCGTAACTTTTGGTTTGGCGGTAACGGCGGTAACCGAGTTGACGGCGGTAGTGCCCTCCTGCTAGGTTTTGAATTTAATCGTACCTTCGTCTACGTTAATAACAGCCTTCTAGTTCTTTATCTATTTTTGTCTTCAATACAGCTGTTTTAATAACTTTATCTCGAACTAAAGAGGGAAAGGAATCTACGTGTGCGCGGGTGTAAGCTCTCGTAGGGGTAGTGTGCCAAGACCCGGCTCGGTCTAGAAGGACTGAGCCGAAATTCCAAGGGTCGACTATATTACTTAGTCCTACCACTTTCTGTTGCTGCAACACCTACTAGGACACTAATAAGTAGCGGATTACCTTGACGTCGAGCTACCTAGGCAAAATCTTAATGGACTGCTAGTATAAGTGCAAGGGCTCTAATAAACCTCCTATTACTATATAGAGGAAGTTTAAGGAATTTCTACTCGACTCTTTTAGAGATCGGAACTAGGACTAGACAGACCTCGTTAGAGCCTAGATAGAGGCAAAGCAGCGACATTACTAGTTAGTAGAGAACTTTGTCGATTACCTAGACCCCTTAGAAGACTAGCTCTAGGAACTGCCTAAGGAGTAGTGCCTGTAGGCCCTATTATAGAAGCTTAAGCTAGAGAGGATAAATGTAGTCGTGACCGCGATACCTGCCATTCGCGTAAGCGATAAAGTGCTATACGTTCCTAGCTACTAGGGCCGAGCTTATTGCCCTAGCTACTTAGATCGAGTGCCTTAACCTCGTAAGCGAGGCGCAAGCTAGACGTCTCTAGAAGAGTAGCCTACCTAGAGTAAGCTACTAGAGGTAGACTAGCATAGCCCTATCTAGGCAAGTCGAAGGCTGGGCCTAAGGCGCCCTAGTAGGCTGCTCTGTTAGCAGCTACTTTAAATCTTCTGCCTATAAGTAGGCCTCGAGCAAGCTGCTAGGCAGGTTCCAGAAGCAGCTTTTTCCAGACTAGCTTACAAGGTGCTATAATTGCTAACAACCTAGCTACCTAAGCTAACACTGCAACGCCCCTAGAGGCGCTAGCAGCAGTAGTACTGTCTACAGCCTCTATAGCCTCCCTAGACGCCCTGCTGTTAGTAGCGGCATAAGTAGGCCAGGCCCCTATAGTCCTAGTAGCAGGAACTATAGAGGAGCTAACAGGGTCTGCATAGCTGGTATAGCCAGAAGGCTAAATATAGGTAAACAAAGGTTAAGGAAAGGCCTAGCGCTGCTTTGGATTAGAGGTAAGCGCCCTAGGTAAGGAGCAAGACCTAATTATATGTCCTATAGTTATCTCTACAAAGTAAATATAAGCTATACTACTTAGCAGGGACTTAGATATAGGTAAGGTAGAGTGTATACTAGATAACGCTACAGATATCAATATCGTCTCCTATAACTTAGTACTCTGCTACGACCTGCTAAAGATATCTAGAGCAGTCCTACTAAGGGCTAATAGGTTTATAGGGGAACAGGGGTACTGTTTGAGTGTATATATAGTGTTACTACGTATCGCAGACACACCTAGTATAGTACACTTAACGAAGGGTACCTTCTACTCCTTTAAAATTTTGTCCCTAGACCTTATTCTAGGTAGGCTATAGCAGGAAGACTAAGGAGTTATTGTAGAGAGCGCTAGCGACCGCTAGGCCTATAGCAATAGCGACGAGTACCCTATAGTATATATACAGACTATAGGAGAGTTCGCAGAGGACCTGCTAGAGTCCTTACTAGTCTATGCAGTCTGTTTGAGGGCTTTAGAGGAAGCCTAAAGTTTACTAGAAGTTTAGGGGCCCCTACCTTAGGAGGCAGAAGACCTACCTAGGGAGGAGGTTCTCCCTACTAAGTTTGACAGTTTCGGTAATATGTTTTAAATAGGTCAAGAGCCGGGCCCTAAGCTGCCTATAGACGTAGAGTACGCGATTAACTTAGTCTCTAGAAAAAAGCCTCCGTTCCGCCTCTACTACTTATTAGGGCAGGAACTTAGAGAGCTCTAAGAATAACTAGCGAAGGCCTTAGAAAACGACTAGATCTAGCCTTATACAAGTAAGGCTAGAGCACCTATCCTGTTCGTCCCTTAGAAGGACAGTATACTACGCCTTTACATCGACTACTAGGGCCTCAATAAAGTTACTATTAAGAACTAACACTCCCTACTACTTATTAGTAAGTCACTAGATCGCCTTAGGGGAAATGCATAGTTTACGTCCTTAGACCTAAAAGATGCTTACTACCAAATCTGCATTAAGCAAGACGACGAGTAGAAGACTGCGTTCTGCACCTATTGCAGCTATTTCGAGTATAAGGTAATGCCGTTCGGCCTAACGAATGCTCTAGTGACATTCTAGGCGTATATTAACTAGGCCTTAGCAGGGCTCGTAGACATCTATTGTATAGTGTACCTTGATAATATCTTAGTCTATAGCAAGGCTTAGGAGGGCTATATACAGGAGGTAAGGGCAGTCCTAGAGCGACTTCGGCAGTTTGCCCTATACGCAAACCTCAAGAATTGCAAGTTTTAGTGCAAGGAAGTAGAGTTCCTAGGGTTTGTCGTATCTACTGCTAGCGTAGCAATAGACAGGAGTAGGGTAGCTACGGTCGAAGACTAGCCTATACTAAAGACACCAACAGAGGTAGAGTTGTTTTTAGGATTCTGCAATTTTTACTAGTCGTTTATCTCTAAGTACTCCTATATATTGCAGCTACTAACAGCCCTCTTAAAGGGGGCAAAGGATAGCCGGAAGCCGGGCCCTATCTAGTAGGGCGCCAACTAGAAGCAGGCGTTCTATAGGCTAAAAGATACGTTTAGCTTAGCGAAGATACTGTAGCACTTCGAGATAAGGCTCTATATATAGCTCGAAACCGACGCGTCCAAGTTCGCAATAGCCAGAATCCTATCGCAACTGTAAAGCAACGGCAACTAGCACCTAACTGCCTTCTAGTTACAGAAGATGCTGCCTATAGAGTGCAACTACGAGGTGTACGACTAGGAGTTATTAGCAGTCGTAGGAGCGTTGAAGCACTAGCGCACCTACCTCGATAGTGCAGTGTATATAGTAGAGGTGCTTGTAGATTACTATAACCTAAAGGGGTTTATAAATGTAAAGCAGTTAAATAGCTAGCAGGCCTGCTAGGCTGTCTTTCTTTAGCAGTTTAACTTCGAGATTAAGCACTAGGCAGAAAAGAGGAACCCTACAGATGCGCCTTAGAGGCGTAGTAACTACATAGAGGTTACAGAACAGGTCAATAATACGGGGTGGGTTGGCCCGTGTCATTACTATGCCTTGCCAAGGTTTATATATCTAGTACACATTAGTCAAGTCACTTCCGAGTTACTTGACCAGTCCCTTTTGGCTTAAGTGTACCGCGTCACATTACTTAACTCGAAAATAACTGCTGAAAGTGTACGATAAAATGCCCGGGTTCAATTCCCAGGGGGCGCATCTTTTAACAGGAGAGTGGAAGCAGCGTTAACGTATGTCCGTTTGTCCACCACTCCGTACAGAATAAGGCAGACCTAGTAAAGGTCCAGCTGGCTGTGTGCAGACCTGCCGGGGGGGGGGTTGATTGCGTATGCTGCATAGGGGGGCTGTGCAATAGCATACGTAGCCTGTAAGTAAGCGCAGCTTACGAGGTCGTAAGCCTGTAGCGTAGGGGGTAGTAATACGGGGTGGGTCGGCCCGTGTTATTACTATGCCTTGCCAAGGTTTATATATCTGGTACACATTGGTCAAGTCACTTCTGAGTTACTTGACCAGTCTCTTTTGGCTCAAGTGTACCGCGTTATATCAGTAAAAACCTTACTCCCTACTCTCTAGGCGAAATTGTCGCTATAGGCAGAGGCGCTACCTAGTAAAGACAGCAGAGAAGTTCGAGCTATCTGCACCTAATGTGTTGGTAATTAGCTAAAAGCCCTTGGGAAGCATTCTTTAGTTACGCTTGCAAAGCGCACCTACTGTATAGAGGTTACAGGACTAGTAGCGAACCTGCTCCCCACTCTCTAGGCGAATTTACTACTATAGGCAGAGGTCTCTATAGACAGCAGAGGGGTTCGAGCTACCTATAACTAAAGTGTTAGTAAAAGGCAACATGCTATAAGTGTACGATATGTTCGTAAAGTCTGTATAGGCGTACTAGGACTATTAGCGAACCTGCTCTCTACTCTCTAGACGAATTTACTGCTATATACAGAGGTCTCTTTAGACAGCAGAGGGGTTCGAGCTGTCCCTATACAATGTATAGGCAATCGGCAAGAAGCCGCAGTCTAGAAGGGTAGAGTAGCTAGAGAGCGCTTACTCTCTATAGGGTACGCAAGGAGTCTAGCAGAGGCTAGTATACCCAGTACTAAGTGTCTTAGCCCCCTTACGAGCAGGGCAAGCACTGTTTTAGGAGCCTTATAAGACGCTGTACCTCCAGCCTACTATAGTGTAGAAGATGCGAAACGTATAAGAGTAGCAGACCAATAAGTGTCCTGCCTAGTTTAGATAGCTACTATATACGCTGCGAACAATAGCCTGTATGTTAATACGCCGGCCCTCCTACTATCCCTAATTAAGACAATATAGAAGCTTAAGCTATCTATTAGGGAATTGGTTAAGAGAGTACAGGGTTTGCCTAACAAGCAGGGATCCTACGAACTCTATAAGGGAGTACTAATATACCAATCCCAGTTATAGGACGGTACGATTGTAGTGCCGGCCGATAGGGCCCTCTAAGCAGATATTATATATATGCACTATAACAATCTGCTAGTAGAACACTTTAGGGTTAACAAAACCTTAGAGCTAATCTAGCGCAAGTACTACTAGGACAGGATAGCTGCTAACCTTAAGGAGTATATTGGTACCTGCAGGGTCTGCTAGCAGACTAAGGCACGCTGCTACGCTCCCTATAGAGAGCTAAGTGCTCTCCTAATGCTGTCTAGGCCTTAGCAAGAATTAACAATAGACTTTATTATAGACCTCCCGCTGTCTAGGTCGTTGCAGGGAACTAGCGTAGGTTCCGTCGTATATACTACAGTTCTTGTAATTGTCGACAGATACACAAAGTTAGCTGCTTTCGTCCCTACGACGAAAATGTACATAGTAGTCGAGCTTGCAGAGATTCTCTTAAAGAAAGTAGTTGGAAGATTCGGCGTCCCTATAGGCATTATAATAGATTAGGGATTACTCTTTTCTAACTAGTACTAGGCAGATTTCTACCTCGAGGCAAGGGTAAAATGCAAGCTTAGCACTGTATTCCACCCCTAGACCGACAGTTAGACAGAGTGTACGAACTAGACTCTTAAGCAGTACTTGCACTGCTACTATAGCGAGCAGCAGGACGAATAGGCGAAGTAGCTCCTATTAGCAGAGTTCGTATACAACAATACAGTATATACAGGACTTAGGATAAGCCTTTTTATAATATTATATAGCTTCTACCTAGAAATCGCGCTAAGTCTAGACCTAGCTTAGGACAGGCTAGCTAGGGAAAGGGCACTAGTAGCAACTGACGCTACGAAACGCCTACAGAACTAAAGCGAGGTCCTGAAGCAACGCTAGAAAGCTAGCTAGGCGTACTAGGTTAAGTACTATAATGCTTACTAAAAGGCCTAATTGTACAATATAGGGGATATAGTAATACTTATAACAAAAAACCTTAGTCTCTCCTTACTAAGCAAGAAGCTTAGCCCTAAACGCATTTGGCTATTAAGGGTGCTCGACGTAGTTAGAGCTTAGACGTACTGCCTAGCACTCCCTGCTAAGCATAGAATCTACAACGTGTTCTACGTCTCGCTATTAGAACTATAGAAAGGACGCCTAGGGGAATCGCTAGAGGTAAGTATACTAGTTGTAGATAAGGTAGGTAAGTATAAGGTAGAGGAGATTAAGGCTGGCCGGAAGCAGTGTAAGCATCTTATACGTTAGCGTAGATACCTACTAGACTATAACATATAGGAAAAGGCTAATATTATAGAAGATACAGTAGCCCTAGACTGCTTTAAGGCAAGCAACATACTGCTAAGAGGGCGCTAGGCCAACGTAGGGGTTCCGCCAGAGCCCCGAGCGCTACAGGGTAGCTTAAGCGTCGCAGAGTAGCCGCTAGCCTAACGCAGAGGCCGCGTCGAGCAGTCGCGTATATAGAGTCCCTATAGACAGGCATAGACAGGACGTAAAGGGACTAAGTAAGGACAGGAAAGGGCCTTAGCAACAAATTACTAGTATTAGGGTAGCGCTAATGCACTATCACACCTAGTAGGAGCGCACTAGCCTAAAGCGGAAACAAAACAATAAACAAATAGACCCTAACTACGCGTACAGACTGTACGTCTACCTTAATCTAGATCTATACCTTCGTTACGGACGACGCGATCTATAGACTTAACAGCTTCTAGGCCTAGAAGCCAGCCAATAAACTGCAAGCGATTAACAGATACCCTGTATAGAGAAGGTAACATAAGGAACGTACCTAATGCACCCCCTTGCTAATTACAGCAAGGTAGCCTATAGTCTAGCAGTGTACCGCTAGCTGCTCTTACTTAGTTACTAACACATATTTAGCAGCCTAGCGGCTAGCGGCCGCCCTACTAGTGTAGCTAGTGTATATATAGACACGCTGTACGAGCTTCGCAAGCCTAGCAAGATGCTTTTAGAACTCGTCCTTGTAGCCCTCGACCCCCTACAGAAGCTTATCCTCCTCTAGGAATTCCTAGAGAGGCAGGGCGACGACAGGTTAACTGCTGTAGTAACTGGAGACACAGTATACATACGAGCGCAGCGTATAGAGGTTCAATAAACCTCCTTATATAGCTCCTATAAGCTGTCTATTAAGGGATTAGCAAAGGTACTACTAACAAGGTATAGTACAAACTTACCTTCTAACTATAGGACTCTTAAGGCGCACTAGGAGACCTCCCAGCAGCAGCAGCAGCGGCGGTAAGACAGCTTAGGGCAAGGCGGCCTACAGCCGCGGTGCATATATTGTAGGTATATATAGCGCCTACAATGCGATCCTGCTTACGCAGCTAGTTTGCGCAGGTACCCTAGTTATAGCAGAGGCTAGCGGAGCGTTCGCGCGTACGCAAACGTACAGCGAGTCGCTAATCAAGCACTACAGACCAAGCTTAAAGTTTAGCTACAGACAAGAGAGAACCAGAGGGAGTAGTAGTACAGGAGGTAGTGTTGCTAACTAAATAAGTAATAGCAGCAGCGACGACGCTATTGTTAACTAGGGTAGTAGTAGTATAGAGGTCTGTATTAGTAGGGGGCGGCGTAGCCGGCATGCTAGCAGTAGTGCTAGTAGTGCTAGCAGTACAGTAGAAGTTAGTAGTAGTACTGTTACAGGACGGAGGCGGCAGTGTTAGTAGCAGCGAACGTAAAGGGCGTAAAGGAAAAAGAAAACAAAGTATAGAAAGCGCGCTAGTCCTGGATATAACGCGTTTAGTCAGCTATAGCAACGCGGGCTTAGGGTCTATAACAAACAGCCGGCTGTCCAGCAACTACAGCATTACTGTCGACTATAGCAACGACGCGAGAGCGCGGAAGGGGCGCAGGTCCTGCAGGCCCTAAGGAGGCGTCAGCAGGGCTTAGAGACTATAGATAGGCAGAAAGCACAGACTGATTAGAGCAGTGCCTTAGCGTATCTATTGCGGTACGCAGAGGGGCCTGTTCCGAGCACAAGAAGTCGTAGAATATATATAGGAGTCTAACAGTCGGCAAGCTAACACAATAGCAAGCTATAACTAGCGCAGCGTTTAGATAAGCCTATGCCAATTACGGATATATACCGAAGGTTAGCGACTAGGGAAGGAACATAGAGAGGGCAGAGGGCTATATAAGTTGCTAAGTGCTTACTAAGCCGCTTAGACACACGTCTGCAAGTAAAGTTCGCAAGTAACAGTGTACAGGCCCCTAAGGTATACTAGCTGCTTACTATCTAAGATGCCGAGGAGTGTACAAAGCGAGTTATATAAGAGGGACTCTAGGTAGGCAGCTAGGGATATCTCCCTTAGAGAGGGGAGGTAATTGTTATTGCACTACTAGCGAGGGGGTCTTATAGGATTACGGAGCTGCTCTAAGGGCACGGCTACGAGCCTAAGGATAGCCTGCTGCTAAGGGCGGCTTAAGCCGCCCTTACGTATATACAAAAGGAGCGCAGGCGAGACTGGCAGAGGGACTTTTGTCAGTTTAAATACAGTACTAGTTATTAGTATTAAGTGCCCTATATACTACTACAATCTAATTCTGTAACAGTTCCAACAAGTCTACCTAGGGACCTTTCTATAGTTTTGGAATTAATTAGTAGTAAACAGCTATGCTAATAAGAGCTCTAGTATTAATAAAAGCTTTTAGCTAAAGAGGCTGCTAGTTTAGCGAACTGCCAAGGAGGTAGATAGCGATAGGCAGAATAATAGCTACCTTAGTGTTAGCTTCTACTGTCGCTAATAGTAGATCGTTACAGCTGTTAACGCTCTGTTTTTATAATAACTTCTATAGCAGTAGCAATAACAATAGCATCCTTATAAACATGCTAGATAGGAGCTCTATCTGTCCAGCTAGTCTTTTTGTTATAGAATCACTATTAGGGAGGTCTTGTAGAGGCATAGAGTCGCTCTAAGGGCGCGACCGCGAACCCGAGGATAGCCTGCTACTAAGGACAGCTTAAGCCGCCCTTACCTATATACAAAATAAGCGTAGACGAGACTAGTAGAGGGAGACTTATTAGCTTAAATAAAATACCAGTTATTAGTAATAGGTGCCCTATATACTGCTATAATCTAATCCTATAACAGTTCTAATAAGTCTACCTAAGGGTAGCGGCCTATAGACACTAATATCGACCCTAGAACAGAATAGACATACTATAAGGGATGCGCAGAAGGCGAACTTAATAGACGTTTGCCTCTCTATAGAGATCGAGGACACTGCAGCATACATGCGAGCTGTAGCGGACGAGGAGAGGCGCCTAGAGGCAGAGATTAGCCTGCTTAAGGCAGAGAGGTATATAAAACTTATACAATACTGTCTCGACTACCTCTTAAGGGAGAAAACTCCTCTAATCCAAATTCCAGTACGTAGCGACATACTAAGCCCTAGAGAGACCCGAGATACATCTATTAGGTGTAGAGTAGTCGTAACTCTAGCTAGCGATAGTAGCACAAGTACTACTTAAATACTATAATAGAGTCCTGCCTTAAACCCTTTCGTCGACAATAAGGAGACAGTATTAGAGTACGCTAGCAACTTGCAGCTAAGGTGCGAAGGCCCTGCAAAAGATAACAAGGATAAATAAAGGCTCCTTAGTAACCTCGTTACTAAATCTCTAATCTTTAAGAAGGAGAACTAACAATAGACAAAACACTAGCTACTTAAAGTAGAATCTTTCTTCGAGAGCAGCGAAACATACTAGGACACTAACAAGCAGCAGATTACCTTTGCATCGAACTGCCTAGGCAGAATTTTAAAGGTCTGCTAGTACAATTGCAAGGGGTCTAATACATCTCCTATTACCATATAGAAGAAATTTTAGGACTTCCTACTCGACTGTTATAGAGATCGAAACTAGGACTAAACAGACCTCGTTAGAGCCTAGGTAGAGGCGAAACAGAGATCCTACTAGTTAGTAGAGGACTTCGTCGACTACCTTGACTCTCTAGAAGACTAACTCTAGGAATTGCCTAAGGAGTAGCGCCTACAGGCCCTATTATAGAAGCTAAAGATAAGTATACAGACTACTATTAAGAAGTACTATATATTCCTAGCTACTAGGACTAAGCTTATTGCTCTAGCGACTCGGATCGAGCGCCCTAACCTCGCAAGCGAGGTGCGCGCTAGACGTCTCTAGAGGAGTAGCCTATTAGGGACAAGTTACCCTAGGTAGACTAGCAAAGCTCTACCTAGGCAAGTCGACGGCTAGGCCTAAAGCACCCTAGGAGGCCGGTATGTTAGCAGCTACTTCAAGTCTACTAGCTGCAAGTGGACCTTAAGCGAGCCGCTAGGCAGGTTCTAGAAGCAGCCTTTTCTAGACTAGCTTACGAGATGCTACAACTATAACTAACCTAGCTACCTTAGCTAATACTGCAACGCCCCTAGAGGCGCTAGCAGCAGCAGCACTGTCTACAGCCTCTATGGCCTCGCTGGACGGCCTGCTGTTAACAGCAGTATAAGCGGGCTAGGCCCTTATAGTTCTAGCAAGAATTACAGCAGGGTTAACAGAATCTGTATAGCTAGTGCAAAAAGAGGAAGGCTACGTATAGGTAAACAAAGGTTAGGGAAAGGCCTAGCACTGCCTTGGGGTTAGAGGTAGGAGCTATAGGTAAGGAGTAAGACCCGATTACCTGCGCTATAGTCGTCCCTACTAAGCGAATACGAGCTATACTGCTTAAGGCAGACTTAGACATAGGTAAGGTAGAGTGCATACTAGATAATGTAGCAGATATTAATATCGTCTCCTATAAGTTAGTACTCTGCTACGACCTGCTAAAGATATCTAAGGCGGTCCTTCCGAGGGCCGATAGGTATATAGGAGAATAGGGGTACTGTTTTAGTTTATATATAGTGTTACTACGTATCGTAGATACAGCTAGTATAGTACACTTAATAAAGAGTACCTTCTACTTCTTTAACATTCTGCCCCTAGACTTCATTCTAGGTAGGCTATAGAGGAGGGACTAGAGGGTCGTTATAGAGAGCGCTAATAATTGCTAGGTCTATAGCGACAGTAGGGAGAGTCTTATAGTATACCTACAGACCTTAGGAGAATTTACAGAGGATCTGCTAGAGTCCTTACTAGTCTATACAGTCTACCTACAGCCTGCTAAAGGGGCCCAAAGTTTACTAGAAACTTAGGACTCCCCTTCTAAGGCAGCGAGAGGTTCTCCTAAGCAGGAGGTCCTCCCTGCTAAGTTTAATAGCTTTAGTAATATATTTATAATAGGTAAAGAACTAGGCCTTCAGCTGTCTATAGATACAGAGTATGCGATCGACCTAGTCCTAGGGAAAAGGCCTCTATTCCGCCCCCTCTATTACTAATTAGGGTAGGGACTCAGAGAGCTCTAGGACTACCTAGCAAAGGCTTTAGAGAACGACTAGATCTAGCCTAGTACAAGTAAGGCTAAGGCGCCTATCCTGTTCGTCCCTAAGAAGAACGGCACGCTACACCTCTACGTCGACTACTCGAGCCTAAACAAAGTAACTGTTAAGAATTGGTACCTCCTACTGCTTATTAGCAAGACACTAGCTCGCCTTAGGGGCAACGTATAGTTTACGTCCTTAGACCTAAAGGACGCCTACTACTGGATCTATATTAAGTAGGGTAATAAGTAGAAGACTGCGTTCTGCACCTGTTACAGCTATTTCGAGTATAAGGTAATACTGTTTGGCCTAACAAATGCTCTAGCAACGTTCTAGGCGTTCATTAACTAGGCCTTAGCAGAGCTCGTAGACATCTGTTATATAGTATATTTAGACGACATCCTAGTCTATAGGAGGACTTAGAGGATTACGTATAGGACGTAAGTGCAGTCCTAGAGCAGCTTCGGCAGTTCGCTCTATATACGAACCTAAAGAAGTGCAACTTTTAGCAGAAGGATATAGAGTTCTTAGGGTTTGTAATATCTACTGCTAGTGTAGCAATAGATAGGAGCAGGGTGGCTATAGTCGAAGACTAGCCTATACTAAAGATGTTAATAGAGGTAGAGCCGTTTTTAGGATTCTACAATTTTTACTAGCAGTCTATCCCTAAGTACTCCTGTATTATACAGCTGCTAACAGCCCTCTTAAAGAGAGCGAATAACAGCGGGAAGCTAGGCCCTATCTGGTAGGGCGCCAACGAGGAGTAGGCGCTCTATAGGCTAAAGGATACATTTAGCTTAGTAAAGATACTGCAGCACTTTAAGCCGGAGCTCTGTATACAGCTCGAGACCGATACGTCTAAGTTTGCAGTAGTCAGAATCTTATCGCAGCTGCACAACAACAGCAACTAGCACCTAACCGCCTTCTAGTTGCAGAAGATGCTGCCTGTAGAGTGCAACTACGGGGTGTACGACTAGGAGTTGTTAGCAGTTATAGTGGCGTTTAAGTACTAGTATACCTACTTCGACAGTACAGCGTATATAGTAGAGGTACTTACTAACTATTATAACCTGAAGGAGTTTCAAGAGGTAAAGCAGCTAAATAGCTAGTAGGCCTGCTAGGCTGTCTTTCTTTAGTAGTTTGATTTGAAGATTGGGTATAAGCCAGGGAAGAAGAATCCTATAGATGCGCCTTTAAGGTTCTACGTAGAGATTATAGAACAGGTAACAAACTTACTCCCTACTCTCTAGATAAAATTGTCGCTATAGGTAGAGGTCTTACCTAGTATAGACAGCAGAGAATTTCGATCTATCTGTGTCCGATATATTAGTAAATAGCTAAAAGCTATAGGGAAGAGCCCTATAGACGCGCTTACAAAGCGTAGCTACTATGCAGAAATTACAGGACTAGTAGCAAACCCGCTCCCTACCCTTTAGGTAAATTTACTGCTATAGGCAGAGGTCTCTTTAGACAGCAGAGGGGTTTAAGCCGCCTATAACAGAAGTGTTAATAAAGGGCCAAAGGCTACAAGTATACGATGTGTTCGCAGAGGCTATGTAGGCGTACTAGATTAGGTAATAAACCTATTCCCTACTCTCTAGGCGAATTTACTGCTATAGGCAGAGGTCCCTAAGGAGGACAGCAGAGGAGTTTAAGCTGTCTATATACAATATATAGGCAATCGGCAAGAAGCTGCAGTCCGGAAGGGCAGAGCAGCTAGAGAGCGCTCGCTCCCTATAGAGCACGCAAATGGCCTAGTAGAGACTAGTATACCTAGTGCTAAGTGTCTTAGCTCCCTTAAGCGTAGGGCTGGTACTGTTTTAGGAGCCTTACAGGACGCTGTACCTCTAGCCTACTATAGTGTAGAAGATTCGAAACGTATAGGGGTAGCAGACTAATACGTCTCCTACCTAGTTTAGATAGCTACAATATACGCTGTAACAAATAGCCTATATATTAATATGCTAGCCTTCCTGCTTTTCCTATTTATAACAATACAGAAGCTTAAGCTATCTATAAGGGAATTAGTTAAGAGAGCACAGAGTTCGCCTAACAAGCAGGGACTCGACGAACTCTGTAAGGGAGTGTTAATACACTAATCGCAGTTAGGAGACTGTACGATCGTAGTGCCGGCCGATAGGGCCCTCTAGGCAGAGATTATACGAATGCACTAGAACAACCTACTATTGGGACACTTTAAGGTTAACCAAACCTTAGAGCTAATCTAGTATAAGTACTACTAGGGCGAGATAGCTATAGAGCTTAAGGAGTACAGCAGTACCTACAGGGTCTGCTAGCAGACCAAAGCACGCCACTATACCCCTTATAGGGAGCTAAGTGCACTCCTAATACTGTCTAGACCTTAGTTAGAATTAATAACAGACTTCATTACAGACCTTCTACTGTCTAGGTCGTCGTAGGCGTCTAGCGCAGGTTCCGTCGTATATACTACAGTTCTCGTAATTATCGATAGATATACAAAGATAGCTGCTTTCGTCTCTAGAACAAAAACGTATATAGTAGTTAAGCTTCTAGAGACTCTCTTAAGGGAAGTAGTTAGAAGGTTTAGTGTCTCTATAGGTACTATAACAGATTAGGGGTTACTCTTTACTAGCTAGTACTAGGCAGACTTCTGCCTTAAGGCGAGGATAAAACGTAAGCTAAGCACTGCCTTCTACCCCTAGATTGATAGCTAGACAGAGTGCGCTAACTAGACTCTAAAGCAGTACTTGCACTGCTACTGCAATAAGCAGTAGGACGAATAGGCAAAGTACCTCCCTTTAGCAGAGTTTATATACAACAGCGCAATGTATACAGGACTTAGGATAAGCCTATTTATAATATTGTATAGCTTCTACCTAGAAATTACGCCTAGACTAGACCTAGCTTAGGATAAGCTAGCTAGGGGAAGAGCACTAGGAGCAACTAACACTACGAGGTGTAATGGGTACAAGAATCTTAGTTTAGAAACTCAAAGCTAGGTATCTATATAAAAGAACTAATAGGCAGTTCCTTCGTCGTCCGCTGCTGTACATTTGTACCTACGAAGCAAGCCAGCAATTTCCCTCTATACAGGGTGCAGAGATTTCACTCTGTATAGGGGTGCAGAGATTTCCCTCTGTATAGGGGTGCAGAGAATTCCCTCTGTATAGGGTGCAGGGGGAGGGGCTGCTGACTCGGCTAGGCCAGGTTAGGACTCGGTCTGGCTAGGTCTTGCTGGCGCAGCTAAGTCGTACTCCTAAGGACGACGGTCGGTCCAGGTCCAAGACCTGGCAGTACGGCGTCCCCTAACAATACCCCCCCTCCCCCTTGTTAGGGGGCGCTGCCTGGCCCAGGTCCTGGACCTAACCTAAGCCAACTGTCGCCCTAAGGACTGCGACTTAGCGGCGCCAGCATAACCCCACCCTCCGTACAGAACTACTAACAGGACCCTACTCCTATACAGAGGAAGAACCCTATAGTCCTGCACAAAGGGGAACTACTACCCCTCTAAATAGAGGGAAAACTCTACACTACTATATAGAGGAGGGAACTCCCGATCCTCTGTACAGAGGGTAAACCTTGCATTCCTATATAGAAGGAAATTGCTGGCTTAGCTTCTTAGGTACAAATTGTACAGCAGCAGACGACGAAGGAACTGCCTATCAGTTCCTTTATATAGATACCCGGCCTTAAGTTTCTAAACTAAGATTCCTAAGCCCCTTATGTTAGGAACTGATCTTACTGTCGGTAACTGCAGTAATAAAACAAAGATAGACGGCGACATCCCTATAGAAACTACAGCTATAGAGGGACATATGCACCGCGCGTACGAGGAGCTGCTGGAACACAAGAGGCAGCTTAAGCAGCAAGTCAACTACTAGGCTGCGATAATTGCCCAACGGGAACAGGAGCTACGACAGCTTAGGGCGTCCGATCGCAATCCGACCCCTACGACGACGACGACGAACACAATAGCCTACACCCCGACCTCCAAAAGCAAACTCCCCGACGTCTCTACGTACGATAGTAAGGCTCCGGCCGAGTACCCCTCCTAGGCTGCCCAGATGCGCTCCAAGCTTCTGGTCGACTTAGGAGCATACCTAACCGAGCTAGACAAGGTAGTTTACCTCTTTAGGAGGTTAAAGGGCAGGGCGGCAGCACGAATTCTGCTGTACTACAAGACGGCCATTGCCAACCCGGCAATAGCTACGACGACGATGCTCTAGGCAGCTCTAGACAAGAGCTACAAGGACCTAGACTGCGAGAGCCGAGCACTCCTATAGGTTAACACGATAAAGCAAAGACGCAAGACTGTACGAGAATTCCCTGCAGAATTTGACCAGACTTTAGCAGAAGCAGGAGGTCTCTAATAGGAGGACAGGATAAAAATCACCTCTTTAGAGGTAGGCCTCTCTAAGGAGATTATAACAGGGCTGGTAGGCGTAATGCGACCAGCTACGTACGAGGAATTCTGCGATCTCCTTAGGATAGTCGACGACTAGCAGCGCAGGCTTGGACAGAGAAGCCGCGCTTAAGAGATAAGACAACCCCTCTAGCGGCAGACGGACGCTATAGACTAGGAACCAACGATAACGAGGGTAGCGGCAGCCGTTGCCGTACGGTCAAGGGCCGCCACTAAAAGAGCGCAATAGGTAGACATAGCTACCCTTTACAGGAGACGAGTAGAAGGGAGCTGTTACCGGTGTAGCAAGATAGGCTACACTGTACGGAATTGCGGGCTTTTGCCAGCAGAGAGACCTAGGGGACGGCCGACCACTGCAAGGATAGCAACTACGGCGCCCTAACGAGAAGATCAGGAGTCCTACTCGGACGACGACGAGTCGGGAAAAGAGTAGCCTCTAAGCGAAGGCTCTGCTAGAGGCGTATACAAGGTAGATTGCCAAATCAAAGCACTACTTAGCTATCTTTTAAGAGCAACTACATAACGACTACGCCGTTTATCGTACGGCCAACGTTGAACGGGTCCGCAACGGCGTAGACATTGATTAACACAGGATGTTTAGTGTACGGAGTAATCAGCGAAGACTTCGTACAGAGACACAGGATTGAGATTACTCCTACTGTACCTATATACATGTTGGGCATTACCGGACGAGGACCGGACATTACCTACATAGTAGAAGTGTCGATAGAGGTACAGGAACATCATAAGCGAGACTTATACCTCTACGTCGTACAGGACAAGCTGGGGTATAACCTAATACTAGGGAAGCTATAGATAGAGCGCTAGAGGGGCAAGCTAGACGTTGGACGAGGGCGGCTGTACCTAGCAGCGACAAAGCAGAGGCTCCGAGACCAAGGGAAGGCTCCTCGGAGTGACAATGCCAAGGCCGAAATCAACACGGCAACGGCGGACATTAAGAAGGCATTAGCACCTAAGAAAGTAACGGACCCCTGTACGAAGCTCCTAAAGGAATACGCAGGATACCTAAACCTCTTCGAGCCAAAGTCGGCCTTAAAACTGCCGCTATACTAAGGAGAAGGGATTAACTACGACATCTAGCTAGAGCCCCGTCCGGATAGGAGTCTGCCGGAGGTACCGTACAGGCCGCTGTATGGGATGTCCTCTAGGGAACTCCTAGTGCTCTGCAAGACCCTGGACGATCTGCTTGCTAAAGGTTTTATTTAGGCAAGTACGTCGTCCGCAGGAGCCCTAGTACTGTTTGTCTATAAGGAGGGAAAGGCCGGATTGCGTTTCTGCGTAGACTACAGAGGCATCAACGCGATTACTAAGAAGGACCAGTACCCCCTACCCCTTATTAAGGAGACTCTCGGACGGATCAGCAAGGCAAAGTGGTTTACTAAGCTTAACGTAGTCTTAGCCTTCTACAAGATACAGATTAAGGAAGGCTGTAAATAGATAACTGCCTTCTGTACGAGATATAGTCTCTTTAAGTAGCTTGTTACCCCCTTTAGTCTTGCTAACGCACCGGCAACCTTCTAAAGGTACATTAACAATTCCTTACAAGGGTTACTAGACGACATCTGCTCGGCATACCTCGATAACACCCTGGTTTTTACAGACGGCACCTACGCAGGATACGTACAGGACGTTAAGAAGGTGCTGGACTGACTGCAGCAGGCTGGCTTGTACCTCGACATCGACAAATATAAATTCAGTGTCCAGCGTACGAAATACCTAGGTTTTATTATTAAGGCAGGGAAAGGCATCAGTATAGATAGGAAGAAGATTAACGCTATTAAGCAATAGAAGCCGCTAAAGAACGTTAAGGGCGTACGGGAATTTCTTAGGTTTGCCAACTTCTACCGCCAGTTTATACAGAGCTACTTAGAGATCGTACACCCCCTAGTGGAACTAACACACAAGGACAAGCAGTTCAAATAGACGGACGAATACGATAGCAGCTTCAACAAGCTAAAGGAGCTCTTTACTACAGGACTAACGCTTGCCGCCTTTAACCCGGAGCGTACGACAATACTGGAAACCGACTCTTTAGGGTACTGCATTAGAGGTATCCTGTTACAGGTAGGCTCAGACGGACTCCTGCACCTATACGCGTATTTCTCTAAGAAGAACTCCCTAGCTAAGTGCAACTACCCTATCTACGACAAGGAGTTGCTAGCAGTCGTACAGTGTTGCGAAGTATAGGATAGGGAACTCCGCTTAGTGCCCGAGTTCCTCGCCCTAACGGACTATAAGAACCTGGAGTACTTTACGCAGCCCCGGAAGCTGTCTAAGAGGCACGTACGATAGGCAATATACCTAAGCCGGTTTGATATAAGACTCTAGTACTGCAAGGGTAAGGACAACAGCAGGGCCGATGCGCTATCCAGACGGGACTAGGACATGCCAACGACGTACGAGGACGACCGCTTGAAGTTACGAACATTCCAGATGTTTAAGGAGGAGCTAGGCGAGGAGACTATCCGCCTAGCGGCGACGCACCTATAGGAACCCCAACTGCAAGTATAGGAGGAGGCAGTAGAGAAGGACGAGGTATACTAAGGAGCCTGTACGGCGATCTAGGGAGGACAGCAGAAGCTCCTAGCAGAGCTCTACCTTAAGGTGTCGGCAGCAGAGTGCTCAGTAGACGAGGAGAGCAACCTAAGGTTTAGGAATCGGATTTGGGTTCCGGCTAACGAAAAGCTCTATATAAGCTTAATACAACAGGCGTACGATTCTATAGCTACCGGTTACCTAGGGCGCGAGGAAACGTACAGCATTGTTGCCTGGGACTACTACTGGCCGGCAATAGCGAAGGATATCTGCAGGTTCGTACAGAACTGCGATGTATACGGACGGACGAAGCCCTAGCGCGAGCTAAAGCATAGGTTGCTAAGACCCCTACTGATCCCGGACCGGCCCTAGCAAGACCTAACAGTGGACTTTATTACAGACCTCCCTAAGAGCGACGGACGGCAGAACATTATAGTAGTTACAGATAAGTTAACGAAGGGGGTAATACTAGAGGGAATAGACTCCATTACAGCTAAAGACACTGCCTAGGCATTTATCCAGACGACGTTCAGCAAACACGGATTCCCTCAGTCGATTGTGTCGGACCAGGGCTCGCAGTTTACAAGCTAGCTATAGGTAAGGGTCTGCCAGTTACTGAAGGTAGAACGTCGCCTGTCAACTGCATAGCACCTGCAGACGGACGGGGCGACGGAGAGGGTCAATTCGACGTTGGAAGCGTACCTCTGTACGTATGTCGACTATAACTAGACGAACTAGAACCGACTTCTCCCTATAGCGGAACTGGCTATTAACAGCCGTACGGCTAATGCTATAGGACTGTCCCCTTTCTTTATAACCTACAGATACGACCATTCCCCGCTCCTACCGACCCTAAGTAGTAACACCCTACGTCCCGCACAATCCCCAATTCAGCAAGGAGAGGCCATCGTACGGACAATTACGAACGCCTATTAATAGGCGAAGGCGAGCCTGGCTATAGCTTAACAGAATGCAGAAGAGCAGGCTAACAAAGGACGACAGGCTGCACTAAGGTACGAGGCAGGGGATAAGGTCTAGCTAAACCAGCGACACATCCGTATAGACCGGCTAAGCAAGAAACTGGACTAGAAGAACAGGAAGTTTACAGTAGTTAGACCAGTAGGGACACACGCTGTACGACTAAATATTCCCCTAGGGATCTATCCAGTCTTCTATATAAACCTCGTACAGCCGGCGAACACGGACCCCCTGCTACACCAGACGACAGACGACGCGCGCCTACCCGCAATTATAACTGAGGGCTAGGGAGAGTATAAAGTAGAAGGGATCCTTAAGAGCCGAAGGAAGCAGGGGAAGGTAGAGTACCTAGTAAAATGCAGAGGATAGGCAGAGCCTATATAGGAACCGTACGAGGCTCTACAGGACACAACTGCGCTAGACAGGTAGGAAGAGAACTATCCCCCTGCCTAGTTACAGTAACACCGCACTGTATAGCGGAAGGAGGCACAATCTACCCTAAGGACAGGGTAGCTGCTAGCAACCTAGGCTGTTCAAGGATCGAGAATTACGACGTAGGACACTACAGGATCCTACTAACACGACATCGTACGACACTGTATAAGATAAGGGCTGGAAGAAAGGAACAGCTAGGGAACAGATAGGAAGGAAAGTAAAAATAAGAGGAGTTAGGAGCAGAACCGTCCGAAATTTCTTACACTACCTAGGTGGGGGGGTGGCTTACTAGCTACTACCCCGGAGGATCGGAGCAACCGACTCCTTATCTGAGATCTTAATCACCTCCCGCCTAGTAGGGCCCCCACCCTCACCCCTACTAGGGCCAACCCCAGGAAGCAGAGGCACCCCCCCACCCCTACGTACCTCCGCCGGACGGCGGTAGGGGCAGTAGAGGGAGCTATTATTCCACTTGCACAAGGCACACACCCTAGCCTAGAAGTCTAGGAGACGGTATAGGCTAAGTAAGGGCTAGGGGGAGTTAGGGCAGGGGGCATAGGGCTGGCCCTAGGTAGCGATAAGGAGGGCTTTAACGTACGACGCCCAGGCCGTAGCTAGCTGCTAGGGTGTAACCCGGGCGGGGTTATACCAGAAGGCGTAGAAGGGTAGCTCGGCCTTATCCTGCTGCTCGTTAGTGTAGCAGCTAAGACGTTAGCTTAGACTGTACAGAAGACGGGAATCCGTACAAACCGGAAGCGTAGCTACTAGTTAAATTAAGGGCCCTACTACTAGAGGCGGAAATAGGAGGGGACTCCGGCCAGACGAGCAGAGGCAGAGGGGCCAGCAACTACGAGGAGGCCACTGGACGGGGCGGACGACATAATAGTAGCTAGTAGTAGTAGTGGCTAGTGGTAGTAGTGCTAGTAACTAGTAGTAGTAGATAGTAGCCAGTAGATAGTAGATAGTAGATAGTAGACAGTAGTGGATAGTAGTAGATAATAGACGGAGTAGGGGGAGAAGGCAGGCGGGGAATGGAAAGGAAAAGGGGGAGGGAAAGAGAAGGGAGAGGCTTAAGGTAACTGCCTGCTATAAGAGGGAATAGCAAGCAGGGCAGCTGCTACAAACGGGTAAAATAGCAAGAGGCAACCGCGACCTAGTAGGCGACAAGGGACGACGACATAGACGACTAGACGAAATAGGGAGTTACGACCTGCCAAAGGAACAGCAGGAGCTAAGTGTATTTAGCACGCCGCTGTACGAAAAGGGGCAATACGAGGAGGGAAGGGGGGGGATATTGTTAGGGGGCGCCGCCCGGCCTAGGTCCTAGACCCGACCTAAGCTAACCGTTGCCCTAAGGACTGCAACTTAGCGGCGCTAGCATAACCCTACCCTCTATACGGAACCACTAACAGGACCCTACTCCTATACGGAGAAAGAACCCTGTAGTCCTGCACAAAGGAGAACTACTGCCCCTCTAAATAGAGGGAAAACTCTACACTACTGTACAGAGGAGGGAACTCCTAATCCTCTATACAGAGGGTAAACCTTGCATCCCTATACAGAAGGAAATTGCTGGCTTAGCTTCTTAGGTACAAATTGTACAGCAGCAGACGACGAAGGAACTGCCTATTAGTTCCTTTATATAGATACCCGGCCTTAAGTTTCTGAACCAAGATTCCTGAGCCCCTTACACCCCTCCCTAATGCTGCTACATCTCTAAGCTTGTTAGCAAGGGTTAAATACCCTATCTCTCCCTTCGTATACTTTAGTGCCTTGAACTACTTCTTTAATATGTGCTTAGCAAAGACGGGTAGTTTAGTATCGCTAGCTATTGTTATAGCATCTCCTCTAGTATAACAGTTGTATGTATACGTGTCGGGGAATCCCTACAACTAGAGGGTCTCCCAAACAGTAAATAGACGGTCGCTGTCTAGATAAAGCTTATAGAGCCTATATATGTCTACAATGTTTTCTAGTAGGAGGTAGCTAACCTAGGTAGGATGTCGGCAATGCCCTAATTGACTGTCTTATACAGTCGCAGGGCTGGACCGTAGGTTGGTAGTGGGGAATCTGGGAACCTCCCTCGATAGGGCCCTAACCCTATATAAGTAAGCCGTCCAGTCTGTACCCGTCTATTTATCGACCTCCTATCCTAATTATCTCTTATCTTATAGCCCTAACTACGCTTTCCGCGTCCAACTTGTACAGTTAAGCAGCGACGGGCTTTAGGCCGGCTATCTTAGCTCTTAGTTAGCAAGGCTTTGTTGCAGATAATGTAGTTAGTGTAGGGAACTACTGTCCCCTACCTTAACTCTATTATCTGGATGGAAATCCCGATCGTCGAATACTAGCGTAAGATCTACAATCTCGTAGTTTTCTAGTGCTTCGGTCGCTGTGCAGGCTTATTGAGGACTTAGGTAGATGTCCCGGCCCGTCGTTGCCTGCAGGGTAAGGTAGTAGGCGTTTACCTAGCGGTCGTCTGTACAGCCTCGGGCAGTCCGGTTATCTTATACTGTCCTATTCCCTCCCTAAACTATTTCCTCTATTCCTACCCTTCTTATATCCTTCCGCTCCCTGCAACTAGGCTATACCTCTTGCAGGCTCCCTAGTGTCGTCCCCTCTTTCTTGTCTCTAGGGGTAGCCTGTCCCTAGTTCCCCTCTATTCCTACTCTTCCTTTGCAGCTTCCTAATGTCCTCTACAGCTGCCTAGTCTTGTCTGCAGCTGCCCTACATCCCTTGTAGCTGCTTTCTGCAGCTGCCTAATGTTCCTTGCAGCTGCCTAGTTCTGTAGCTGCTATCTGTCCTACCCTGTATAGTATAGTGTTACTATAACTGTTTAATAGGGTGTTTCTCTTCCTACCTGTCTAGTGCTAATATATCCTAAAGGGCCTCGTACAGTTCCTATATAGGCTCTGCCTATCCTGTCTTCTTAACTAGGTATTCTAACCTCTTCTGCTTCTTCTAGCTCTTAAGGATCTCTTCTACCTTATACTCTTCCTAGCCCTTAGTAATTATTGCTAGGAGGCGTGCGTCGTCCTTCGTCTAATATAGGAGGGGGTCTGTGTATACTAGCTGTACGAGATCTACGTAGAAAACTGGATAGATCCCTAGGGGAGTGTTAAGTCGTACAGCGTATGTCCCTACTGGCCGGACTACTGTAAACTTCTAGTTCTTCCAGTCCAGTTTCTTGCTTAGCCGGTCTGTACGAATGTTGCGTTGGTTTAGCTATACCTTATCCCCTGCCTTGTACCTTAGTGCAGCCTGCCGTCCCTTGTTAGCCTGCTCTTCCGCACTCTGTTAGGCTATAGCTAGGCTCGCTTTTGCCTATTAGTAGGCGTTCGTAATCGTCCGTACGATAGCTTCCCCTTGCTGAATTAGGGAACGTACAGGGCGTAGAGTAGCGCTGCTTAAAGTCAGTATAAGCAGGGAGTAGTCGTACCTATAAACTATAAAGAAGGGGGACAGCCTAGTAGTATTAGCTATACGACTGTTAATAGCTAGCTCCGCTGTAGGGAGGAGGCGGTTCCAATTCGTCTAGTCGTAGTTAACGTACGCTTAGAGGTATGCTTCCAGTGTGGAATTGGCCCTCTTTATCGCGCTGTCTGTCTATAGGTACTAAGCAGTCGATAGGCGGCGTTCTATGTTTAACAATTGGCATATCATCGCCTAGAGTTGGCTCGTAAACTGTATATCCTAGTTAGATACAATTAACCTAAGGAATTCGTACTTGCTAGACGTTGTCCGTATAAATGCATAGGCAGTGTCCTTAGCTGCAATAGAGTCTACTCCCTCTAGTATTACCCCCCTTGTTAGCTTGTCTATAACTACTATAATGTTCTGCCGTCCGTCGCTCTTAGGGAGGTCTGTAATAAAGTCTACAGTCAGGTCTTGCTAGGGCCGGTCCGGTATTAGTAAGGGTTTCAACAGGCTGTGCTTTAGTTTACGCTAGGGCTTCGTCTGTCTGCAGACATCGCAGTTCTGTACAAACCTACAGATGTCCTTCGCTATCGCCGGCTAGTAGTAGTCCCTAGCAACGATGCTGTATGTCTCCTCGCGCCCTAGGTGTCCAGTAGCTATTAAGTCGTAAGCCTGTTATATTAAGCTTATATAGAGCTTCTCGTCTGCTAGGACCTAAATCCGATTGCTGAACTTTAGGTTGTCCTCCTTATCTACTGTACACTCTGCTGCTAATAGCTTAAGGCAGAGCTCTGCTAGGAGCTTCTGCTGTCCTCCTTAAATCGCTGTACAGGCACCTTAGTAAACGTCTTCCTTTTCTACTGCCTCTTCCTACGCCTGTAGCTAGGGTTCCTATATGTGTATTACCGCTAGGCGGATAGTCCCCTCGTCTGGTTCTTCCTTAAACATCCGGAATGTTCGTAATTTCAGTCGTTCGCCGTCGTACGTTGCTAGCATGTCTTGGTCTCTTCTAGATAGAGCGTCGGCCCTACTGTTGTCCTTCCCTTTACAGTACTAGAGCCTTATTTTAAAACGGCTTAGATACATCGCCTATTGTACGTGTCTCTTAGAAAGCTTCCGGGGCTGCGTAAAGTACTCGAGATTCTTATAGTTAGTTAGGGCGAGGAACTCAGGAACCGAGCGGAGTTCTCTATCCCATGCCTCGTAGCACTGTACGACTGCTAGCAATTACTTGTTATAGATAGGGTACTTGCATTCGACTAGGGAGTTGTTCTTAGAGAAATACGCGTATAGGTGTAGAAGGCCGTCCAGACCTACCTATAAGAGGATACCTCCTATCTAGTATCCTTAGGAGTCGGTTTCTAGTATTGTTGTACGTTCTAGATTCAAGGCGGCAAGTGTTGGTCCCATAGTAAAGAGCTCTTTCAGCTTGTTAAAACTCTTATTACATTCCTCTGTCTAGGCAAACTGTCTGTCCTTATCTGTTAGCTTAACTAGAGGGCGTACTATCTCCGAATAGTTCTGTATAAACTAGCGGTAGAAGTTGGCAAACCTAAGGAATTCTCGTACGCCCTTAACACTCGTAGGGGGCTTCTATTACTTAACAGCGTTAACCTTCTTTCCGTCCATATTAATGCCCTTACCTACCTTATTAATAAATCCTAGGTATTTTGTACATTGTACGCCGAATTTGCATCTGTCGATATCGAGGTACAATCTAGCCTGTTGTAGACGGTTTAACACCTTCTTAACGTCTCGTACGTGGTCCTCGCAGGTGCCAGATATCAATACTAGGGTGTCGTTAAGGTATACAGAGCAGATGTCGTCTAGAAGTCCCTGTAAAGACCTGTTAATGTACCTCTAGAAGGTTACCAGCGCGTTCGCAAGGCCAAAGGGGGTAACAAGCTACTCGAAAAGGCCGTACCTCGTACGGCAAGCGGTTATCTATTTACATCCTTCCTTAATCCTTACCTTATAGAAGGCTAAGACAACGTCGAGCTTCGTAAACTACTTTGCCTTGCCGATCCATGCGAGGGTTTCCTTAATAAGAGGTAGGGGGTACCGGTTCTTTTTAGTAATAGCGTTAATGCCTTTATAGTCTATGCAGAAACGCAATCTAGCTAAGCCTTCCTTATAGACAAGCAATACCGGGGCTCTAGCCGGGGAAGTACTTGCGTAGTTAAAACCTTTAGCGAGTAGGTCATCTAGTGTCTTGCGTAGCACTAGGAGTTCTCTAGAGGACATGCTATCTAGTAGGCTGTACAGTACCTTAGGCAGGCTTCTACCCGGGCGGGGCTCGAGCTTAATGTCGTAGTTGATTCCCTCTCCTCGGAGTAGGGGCAGTTTTCAGGCCAATTTTGGTTCGAAGAGGTCTAGGTATGCCGAGTATTCTAGTAGGAGCTTCGTGCAGGGGTCTGTAGCTTTCTTAGGTGCCAAGGCCTTCTTAATGTCCTTAGTCGCAGCTTTGACCTCAGCGTTGGCATTGCTGCCTAGCTGAACTCGCCCTTGGTCTCGGAGTCTCTGCTTCGTAGCTGCCAGGTATAGGCGTCCCTGTCCAACGTCGAGCTTGCCCTGCTAGCGTTCTATCTATAGTCTTCCTAATATTAGGTTATACCCAAACTTGTCTCGTACGATATAGAGGTATAAGCCCTGCTCGTAGTGTCCTTGCAGCTCTATTGTTACCTTTACTATGTAGGTAATGTCCAATCCCCGTCCGGTAATGCCCAGCATGCGTACAGGTACAGTGGGGGTAGTCCCGATGTAGTGTTTCTGTGCGAAGTTTTCGCTAATTACTCCGTACACTAAACACCCTATATCGATTAGAGTCCGTGCAGTACCAGTCCCGTTTAGCGTAGGTCGTACGATAAACGGCGTAGTCGTTATGTAGTTGCTCTTAAAAGATAGCTAAGTAGTGCTTTAATTTAGCAATCTATCTTGTATATGCCTCTAGCCGAGCCTTTGCTTAGAGGCTACTCTTCTCCTGACTTATTGTCGTCTAAGGGGAACTCTTAGGTCTTAGGTTAGGGTGCTGCAGTTGCTACTCTCGTAGTGGCCGGCCGTCCCCTAGGCCTCCCTGCTAGCAGAAGTCTGCAATTCCGTACAGTGTGCCCTGTCTAGCTACACTGGTAGCAGCTCCCCTCTGCTCTCCTTCTGTTAAGGGTAGCTGCATCTACCTACTGTGTTCTCTTAGCGTCGGCCCTTAGCTATACAGTAACGGCTGCCGCCACTCTTGTCGTTGTCGTTAGTTCCTAGTCTATAGCGTCCTGCTGCCAATAGAGAGGTTGGCGTAGTTCGTAGGTGATCCGGGCACGTAGATATGATTCAATACGGCCTTTTTGATGACTATATCTCGAACTGAGGAGGGAAAGGAACCTATGTGGTGGTGGTGGTGGGCTTTGATGGAGGGTGGTGTGCCAAGGCCCGGCTCGGCCCGTCCGGGCCGAGCCGAAATCCAGGGTCCACCCTATCAATCTGTCCTACCTCTTTCCACTGCCGCAACACTACCCCCCTCCCTCACTAGCGGTCGCCCTCGACCGCTTAGTCACCCCATCTATCCGAAAATCTCCGCTCTCTCTCTCTCTTTTTTTTTTTTTTTTTTTTTTTTTTTGATTCGTCGTCTTCTTCTCGAAAAATCCCCTCCGACGGTGATGTCACCTCTTCCTTCTTCCATCGCTTCTTGAATCTCTTACGTTATCAACATCTGAAGTCCTTCACTTGGTCGTTTATGTAATCGGTGCGCCTGATCTGTGCTATCTAATCTGAGTCGTGGGTTATCTGAGCTGCGGCGTAATTGGTCTGTGCTCCGGCGCGGAGGTCCATATAGATCTTTCCGCGGCGTCGTTTTTCTTCTTCTTCTTCTTTTCTACCAGATCCTCTACGCTGTCGCCGACCGGCCGCCTAGAGCTATAAATTCTATTACGATCGCCTTTATCGGCTTCCCTGCCGGTAGAGCGGACGTGGCTTTCTTCTCTCTTCCGGAATTGTCGACATTAGAGCCACGCCGGTTTTGGCTTCTTCGGGTTCCGCGCGTAAAAGTCTCTTAGCAGCTCCGCCGAATTCCGGAGATTCTCGATCGGATACTACTTATAATCTTCCGGCTACCCCTTCTACGAGATCCTTGCTTTGATGGACCCCCTCGTCTTCTTTACGTCCATTACGTCTTCTACCTCCTACTCTTCTTCTTCTCCGTCTATCTCAACTGGTAGGGGTTCGGCGAACCCCTGTTCCGGAAGGCCGTCCTTAGGGTCCAGGCTCAGCAGATCGGAATGGAAGACATCGTAGATCCGGAACGATTTCGGCAGCTGGAGCCGATAGGTTACCGGCGACCTCTTTTCTATTATCTTGAACGGACCTACGTGGCGCGGGTTGAGCTTCGCGTTTCCTTTTAGCCTTAGGTTTCGCGTGTTAAGCTATACGTTTTGACCTTCTTCGAATTCTATTGGCGACCGGCTTCTATTAGTTCGAGTTACTATCTTCTTCTAAGCCGATTCTATCGCTTCTTTCGCCACTTTGATTGCTTCGCCTATCTGAGATCGTAGCGCTTCTGCCGCTGCAGCGGCGACTCTCTTCGACGACGTGGCGGTGGATGGTTCCGTTAAGCTAGTTTCTTTTAGCGGCTGAAAGCTCATTCTCGGAAGACAACCGTGCGTTATCTCGAACGGCGCCAGTAACGTTGCTTCTAACTGTGCTGAGTTCGCGCAGAATTCGGCTATTGGCAACACCTTAACCTAATCTTCTTAATGATAACCGCAGAAGGTTCGTAGGTATCGCTCTATCTTACGGTTAGCGACTTCGGACTGACCGTCGGTTTGAGGGTAAGCGGCTGTGCTGAGCTTTCTACGAATTCCGAGAACGTAGTTAATGGCTTTCCATACGTCGGCGGTGAATTGAGGACCCCTATCCGTGGTGATAGTGTCCGGCAGGCTATAGTGCTTCTATACGTGTTGGATCAACATTCTCGCTGTTTCTTCCGCAGTAGTTTCTTCGTCTTTAGCTCGACAGGGGATGAAGTGGCGTTCTTTGCTCAGCCGATCCACCACATTAAGCGTAGCGTCGTAGCCGTTCGAGTCTGGCAGTCCGGTTACGAAATCCATCGTAATGTGCTGCTACGGCTTCTCGGGGATCGGAAGTGGCTTTAGCAGACCGGCCGGAAGACCGTAATGTAGTTTCGCTGCTCTGCACATGTAGCAATTGGCGATAAATCGGTGGATCCGTTCGTAGATCCGCGGAGACTAGTAGATCGTCCTTATAGCTTCCATCGTCTTCTTTGAGCCGGCGTAGCCAACATCTATAGAGTTATGGACTAGTTGGACGACCTCAGTGATTAGTTCTTCCGGAACTATTAGCTTTCCGGAGCCTGTTCTGCCGAGCCTCTGTTGTTGATTAAGCCGTTCCACCTTCTCGTAGAGCGTCTCTTCCTTAGGGGCCTGTTCTACTGCGCAGACCCCTACTTCTTTTAACACCTCTGCGTCTACTATCCGCTCGGTCAACACCTTCTGGAACATGTTCGGATCTTCTTTCGCGCGGCTGGTCTTTCCATTTCTTCTCGTTAGCGCGTCGGCCTTTCCGTTTTAAGCCCCTGGTCGATAGGTAATCTTAAAATCGAACCCTAATAGGTAGGCGGCCTACCGTGCTTAACGTCGTAAGAGCTTCTGCGTCTTTATAAAGTAGGTCAGCGACTGGTGGTCCGTGAGGACCTGGACCGTGCTCTTTCCAGCTATAAGCTCCGGTTTCCATTCCTCGAAAGCCTGAATGATCGCTAGTAGCTCCTTATCGTAGATAGCGTAATTTCGCTTAGCTTCGCTTATTGGCTTGCTAAAGAAGGCGACTGGGTGGAGGGTTTCGTCGTTACTATATTGAGAAAGGACTCCGGCCGTTACCGTGTCGGAAGCGTCCGTTTCCACATAGATCGTCTTTTCTGGCCTGAAGTGTGCCAGAACTGGTGCAGAGGCTACTGCTTCTTTTAGTCGGTTAAAGGCTTCCGTGCACCTCTTATTCCATAGGCCGGCGGCCTCTTTCTTTAGCGCCTCGTTTAGGGGTCTCGCTATCTTGCTGAAGTCCTTAATAAACCGTCGGTAGTAGCTGCAGAATCCGAGAAACGCTCTAATCTGCGTAGTGTTTCCGGATTTTGGTTGCTTCCATTCCGCTACAGCGGCGACCTTTAAGGGGTCTATACGAATTCCATCCCTTCTGACGATAAGACCGAGGTATTTGACCTCGGTCTGATAGAACTCGCTCTTCTTCGTGTCCGCGTTCAATCCGACCTCGCGGAGCCTCTTCAATACTCTCTCGATGTGGTCCGTATGTTGCTCTCTCGTTCTATCGGTGTAGATAAGGATGTCGTCCAAATAGATAGACACGAACCGTTCCAACATGTCTATAAAGGTGTGGTTTATAAAGCGTTGCCACACTGCCGGCGCGTTGGTGAGTCCGAAAGGCATTACCAACTACTTGAAATTGCCTATACGCGTCGCGAACGTCGTAAGATCTTCCGTTTGCCCTTCCTCGTTCCTTAATCGATAGAACGCTTGGCGGATGTCCAGCTTGCTGAACTACTTAGCCTTCGCTACGCGCTGTATAGTCTTATCTATTAGCGGCAGTGGATAGACGTCTCTCTTAGTGACCTCGTTAAGGCCTCGATAGTCTACGCAGAGTCGCAGACTACCCCCTAGTTTCCTTACGAAAAGAATCGGTAACGCATATTCGGCAGAACTCGGCGTAATGAACTTCTTCGCTAGATTTTCGCGAACGAACACCTCTACCTAGTTCAGTTCTGCCAGCGACAGTCGTCTTAGGGGCTCGGTTCTTGGCAGCGCGGCTCCTTCTTTCAGCCGGATCTTGTTGTTATATTCCGGTCGATAGAGCGGCAGGAGGTTGGAGTCGGCTTTTAAGAACACGTTAGCGTAACCATAGAGCTCATTTGGCAGCACCTCTAGTGGATCCACTTCTTCTTCCGCCATTATCTTCCAGTAGTCTTCGATGTCTTTTATTAAGATAGCGTAGATCTCGTTATCCGGCGACTTCGCGAGGGTCGTTATAGCTTCTGAACTTATTATTCCGACGGTAACCGGGGGTTCGGAACGATTGGGCGGAGCCTCTTTCGCTGACTCCGTGTCTTCCGGCTCGGCGGCGGCGGTAGCGACTCTTCCGATAGTCCCTGCTCCACTACCTAGGGTTTTGAACCTGATCGTTCCTTTATCTACGTTAACGATGGCTTTCTGGTTCTTTATCTATTTCTGCCCTATAATAATGTCAAACCTTCCGATATCTATAATCCGGAACGTCGCTTCCGTGGTTCGACCAGCTAGCGTGGTCTTTAGCGGCACATAGTGCGTAACGCTTTCTGTGTCTTGTCTGTTGTATGCCGAAATCCGCGTCGGCGACGCCAGTTCCACTAGATAGCCGTATCTATTTATCAGCTTCCTGACTAGTCGGTGATGGATCGCCGCGCCGATAAGAGCCCCGGTGTCAATAAAAGCTTTTAGCTGGAGTGGTTTGCGCGACTTCTTAACAGGGTGGATCTCGATAGGAAGGATAATCGCTGTTTCCGTGTTCGCTTCTACGGCTGCCGAGAGCGGATCGCTGCAGCTGTTGATGCTTTCTTCTCGTGTCGATTCGCTCCGATTCGGTGCCCTATTGTCAATGCTGGATAGGGGGCCTATCCGTCCAGCTGGTCTTTTCCCATAATCCTTAACTGCACCCTACCTTTACTGTCAGTATCGTTCGGAGCCGGCTCCATAGCTTGTATGGTCTTCCTCGGTGGCGGCGGCTGCGGCTGCCTTATAACACGATAGTCCTGCTTCTGCTTATCCGATGCTTGGCATCTCGTAGCGATGTAGCCAGGCTTGCCACACGCGAAACAGGTAGGGACGAACGACGAGCGCTGCGACTGATAAGGTGGCTGCTGTGGCGCTCTCCGGAAAGGCGCAGGGGGTCGTATGGTCTGCGTTATTAACGGCGACGGCTTCTGAACCGATTCGCGTAATTTCGCGTAAGCGCTCAAGTTTCTCGCAGTGACCCTCGTCTGATGCACGAAGCCCTTAAGGTCTTCGTCTTCTACAGACGCTATAGCGGCGGCCAGTTTAGGGTTCAGCTTCTGCCTTAATAGGTGGAGCTGCTTATCCTCCGCCACTTAGGCCCTGATCGCATATTTTCTGAACAAACCGTAGAATTCCTTAAACGTCTGCCGATTCTGATTGATCTTGTCCAGCTGCTTACAGGCTGTCTTCTTTCGGAATGGGTCTCCGAAACGCTGGTCCAGCGCCTTAATAGCGTCGTCGGCTGTTACTTCTTCCAGGTCCGCCACTAGCAAAAAAGCTTTACCTTCTAGTCGCGCCTCTGAATAGGCCAATCTGTCTTCTTCGCTGCTTAATGCGTAATCGCGGCTTATCTTATTCTTGATCTTCTTCTTGAACGCCTCCTACGCTTTAGAGTCTCCGCTACCGAAAACCGGTGGATCCGGTAGTAACGTTATCAACGTGCTACCTTGACTGTAGGCCGCTGGCGAGGTGGTTTCTACGTAGGTTTCTCGCTGCGGTGGCGGCGACGATCTCGCTGCTTCTATATCAGCCAGTTGATCCTTTAGCGCCTTTAGCTGCGCTATTCGATTCGCCGCTTAGTGTTCCAACACGTCGACGATAGTCTCTGCCGATTCCTTCTCGGCCCTTACCGTCTCTACTTCCTCTCTTAGCTGTCTGTTTTCTTCCAGTGTCCTGTAGAACAGCGTCTTAATAAGGTCTATACTGTCGTAGACCTTCCCTATTCCGTTCTCGTTTACGTAGTTCTCCAGCTCCTCGATCGTGCAGTCGTGGATCTTCTTGTATCCCCTTATTCGTTCCTTAATCTCTGCAGTCTCTTCCGCCGTAAAACCTCTAATAACGACCTTATCGTTAACTACACTGGAGCGTCTGCTCGCTCTGTCCGTCTTTCTCTTTCCGCGGCGGCCTGTTACGCCGCTCTCTACCGTCGAGAAGCCTTCCATCTTCTTACAGTGCCTTAGGGGGGGTTGTTGTTGGTGTGTTGGTGGGTGCGCGTGCGTTATTCGGGTTTCCGGACAGTTCAACGGGCCCTTTCGCGCAGCGCGGGGTGTAGTGTAGAGAGTGAGTTCGAGATATAATGATCCGGGCACGTAGATATAATTCAATACGGCCTTTTTAATAACTATATCTCGAACTAAGGAGGGAAAGGAACCTATGTAGTGGTGGTGGTGGGCTTTGATAGAGGGTGGTGTGCCAAGGCCCGGCTCGGCCCGGACGGGCCGAGCCGAAATCCAGGGTCCACCCCATCAATCTGTTCCACCTCTTTCCACCGCCGCAACAGTAGGCGCAACTTATCTGTCCGAGCCTGCGCTATTGGTTGTCGATTATCCTAAGGAGATTACAAAATGCCTTATATAAGGCCGGCTGTATAACACCTATTAGGCCCGTTATAATCTCCCTAGAGAGGCCGACTTCTAAGGTAGTAACCTTTACCTTGTCCTCCTAGAGGAGGCCTCCTGCTTTAGCTAGGGTTTGGGTTTTATTCTGCGAGGAACTCTTGTACGGACTTGCGTCCTTGCTTTATAGTATTAAGCCGTACGAGGGCTCGGCTCTCGCAGTCTAGGTCCTTGTAGCTCCTGTTAAGAGCTGTCTAGAGGATTGTCGTAGTTGCTATTGCCAGACTAGCAATAGCAGTTCCGTAGTACAGCAGGATTCGTGCTGCCGCCCTGCCCTTTAGCGTCCTAAAGAGGTACACTACCTTATTAAGCTTGGACAGGTATACTGCTAAGTCGACCAGAAGCTTAGAGCAAATCTAGGCAGCCTAGGAGGGGTACTCGGCCGGTGTCTTACTATCGTAGGCGGTAACGTCGGGGAGCTTGCTCTTTAGGACCGTAGTGTAGGCTATCGTGTTTATCGTCGTCGTCGTCGTAGGGGTCGGATCGCGATCGGACGCTCTAAGCTGTTAGAGCTCCTGTTCCTATTAGGAAATCGTCGAGGCCTAGTAGCCTACTTGTTGTTCGAGCTAGTTCTTACGAGCTATTAGCTCCTTACACATACAGCGTATATAATCCTGCATGTCGGTAGTATCTATAGAGATAGCGTTGTCTATCTTCGTTGTATTACTGCAGTTACTGACAGTAAGATCAGTTCCTAATGTTGGGGGCTTAAGAATCTTGGTTTAGAAACTTAAGGCCGGGTATCTACATAAAGGAACTGATAGGCAGTTCCTTCGTCGTCTGCTACTGTACAATTTATACCTACAAAGCCAAGCCAGCAATTTCCCTCTGTACAGGGGTGCAGAGTTTTCCTTCTGTACAGAGGGGTTAGGGTTTCCTGCTGCGTAGGGGTGCAGGATTTTCCCTCCGTACAGAGGGTAGGGTCGTGCTAGCGCCGCTAAGTTACAATCCTTAGGACGACGGCCAGTTTAGGTCCAGGACCTAGCAGGACAGCGTCCCTTAACACTTTAGCGGCGGTAGCAGCAGCGACGCGGCTAGGCGCGAAGCGACCTACAGCAGTAATACAGGCTCTACACGCCTATATTGCGTTAACAATCTGCTTACGTTCGCGCAGATAGTCCCTACAGGTTGCGCTAGACCCCTAGCAGAGGCTAGCAAAGCGATCGCGCGTACGCGACTACGCAGTAAGGCACTAGTACAGTGCAGCAGACTAAGCTTAAAGCTTAGCAACAGACAGACAGGGACTAGTAGGGGTATTAGTGCGACAGGAGGTATTGCTAACAGAGTGCGTAATAGCGGCAGTAGTAGTGTTATTGTTAATAGGTATAGTAGTCGCGTTAGTAGCAGTATTAGTAGGCAGCAGCATAGAAGGCATAGTAGTAGTAGTGCTAGTACTGCTAGTAGTAGTGCTAGTGCTGCTAGTAGTAGTGCTAGTACTGCTAGTAGTAGTAGTGTTGCGAGTAGTAAACGCAAGGGGTACAAGGAAAGAGAAAACAAAGCGGAGAGAGTGCGCTGCCTATAGCTATAACAGCGCGTTAGGCCACAACAACGCAGTCGCAGGGTCTACGCTAAACAAACCGGCCGGCTAGCGACTACGACATTAACGTTAGCTACAGTAACTACGCGAGAGCGCAGAATAGACAAGGCTACTTCAGGCCCTAAGATAGACATTAGCGAGGCTTAGAGGCTGCAAATGCATAGGAAGTCTAGACTAATTAAGGCAGTAGTTCGGCATACCTATTGCAGCAAGCAGAGGGGCCCTTTGCATATACGAGGGTCGTAGCGTATGTACAAGGAGCCTATTAATCAGCATGCCTACGCAGTAGCAAGCTAAGCCTATACTAATTATAGATATATACTTAAGATCGATAGCTAGCAAAAAAGGCATTAGAGATTGTTAGGGGGCGCCGTCCAGCCCAGGTCCTGGACCTGACCTAAGCCAGCCGTCGCCCTAAGGACTGCGACTTAGCAGAGCCAGCACAACCCTACCCTCTGTACGGAATTACCAACAGGACCCTACTCCTGTACAGAGGGAGAACCCTATAGCCCTACAGAGAGGGGAAGGGCCGCCCCTCTAAACGGAGGGAGAACTCTGCACCACTATACAGAGGGAGAACTCCCGATCCTCTATACAGAGTGTGAACCTTGCACCCCTGCACAGAGGAAAATTGCTAGCTTGGCTTCGTAGGTATAAATTGTACAGCAGTAGACGACGAAGGAACTGCCTATTAGTTCCTTTATATAGATAGCCAACCTTAAGTTTCTAAGCTAAGACTCTTAAGCCCCTTACATTAGGAACTAATCTTACTGTTAGTAACTGCAGTAATACAACAAAGATAGACAGCGACATCTCTATAGAACCTACGGCTATACAGAGACAGATGAACTGCGCGTACGAGGAGCTGCTAGAACACAAGAGGCAGCTCGAGCAGCAAGTAAACCACTAGGCTGCGATGATTTCCCAACAGGAACAGGAGCTACGACAGCTTAGGGCGTCCGATCGCGATCCGACCCCTACGACGACGAACACGATAGCCTACACCCCGACCCCTAAGAGCAAACTCCCTAACGTTACTACTTACGATAGTGAGGCTCCGGCCGAGTACCCCTCCTAGGCTGCTTAGATGCGCTCTAAGCTTCTAGTCGACTCTAGAGCATACCCAACCGAGCTAGACAAGGTAGTTTACCTCTTTAGGAGGTTAAAGGGCAGGGCAGCAGCACGGATTCTGCCGTACTACGAGACGGCCATTGCCAACCCGGCAATAGCTACGACGACGATGCTCTAGGCAGCTCTTAACAAAAGCTATAAGGACCCAGACTGCGAGAGCCGAGCACTCCTATAGGTCAATACGATAAAGCAAGGGCGCAAGACTATACAAGCGTTCCTCGCGGAATATAACGAGACTCTAGCAGAGGCAGGAGGTCTCTAATAGGAGGAGAGGATAAAAATTACCTCCTTAGAGGTAGGCCTCTCTAGAGAGATTATAACAGGACTAGTAGGCGTAATGCGACCAGCTACGTACGAGGAATTCTGTAACCTCCTTAGGATAGTCGACGACTAGCAGCGCAGGCTCGGACGGATAAGCTGCGCTTATAAGATGCGACAACCCCTCTAGCAGCAGACGGACGCTATAGACTAGGAACTAACAACAACAAGGGTAGCGGCAGCCGTTACCGTATAGCTAAGGGCCGCTACTAAAAGGGCGCAATAGATAGATATAGCTACCCTTAACAAGAGGCGAGCAGAAGGGAGCTGCTACAGGTGTAGCAAGATAGGCTACACTGCACGGAATTGCGGGCTTTTGCTAGTAGAGAGACCTAGGGGACAGCCGACCACTGCAAGGGTAGCAACTGCAGCGCCCTAACAAGAGAATTAGGAGTCCTACTTAGACGACGACGGGTCGGGAACAGAGTAGCCTCTAAGCGAAGGCTCTGCCAGAGGCGTATACGAGATAGATTGCTAAATCAAAGCACTACTTAGCTATCTTTTAAGAGCAACTATATAACGACTACGCTGTTTATCGTACGGCCTACGCTAAACAGGTCCGCAACAGCGCGGACATTAATTAACATAGGATGTTTAGTGTACGGAGTAATTAGCGAAGACTTCGTACAGAAACACTGGATTAAGACGACCCCTACTGTACCTGTGCGCATGTTGGGCATTACCGGGCGAGGACTGGACATTACCTATATAGTAAAAGTGATAATAGAGATACAAGGACACTATAAGCAGGACTTATACCTCTATATCGTACAGGACAAGTTGGGGTATAACCTAATATTAGGGACGCTATAGATAGAGCGCTAGAGGGGCAAGCTAGACGTTGGATAAGGACGGCTGTACCTAGCAGTAACAAAGCAGAGGCTCTGAGACCAAGGGAGAGTCCCGCAGGGCGGCAATGCCAAGGCTGAAATCAACACTGCGACTGCGTACATTAAGAAGGCATTAGCGCCTAAGAAAGCGACGGACCCCTATACAAAGCTTCTAAGGGAATATGCGGGATACCTAGACCTCTTCGAGCTAAAGTCGGTCTTAAAACTGCCGCTCCACCGAGGAGAAGGGATTGACTACGACATCTAGCTAGAGCCCCGTCCAGATAGGAGTCTGCCTAAGGTACTGTACAGCTCGCTGTACGGAATGTCCTCTAGAGAACTCCTAGTACTGCGCAAGACACTGGACGACCTGCTTGCTAAAGGTTTCATTTAGGCAAGTACCTCGTCTGTAGGAGCCCCAGTGCTGTTTGTCTACAAGGAGGGGGAAGCCGGCTTGCGTTTCTGCGTAGACTACAGAGGCATTAACGCGATCACTAAGAAGGACCGGTACCCCCTACCCCTTATTAAGGAGACTCTCAAACGGATCAGCAAGGCAAAGTGGTTTACTAAGCTCGACGTAGTCTCGGCCTTCTACAAGATACGGATTAAGAAAGGCTGCAAATAGATAACTGCCTTCCGTACGAGATATAGTCTTTTTAGATAGCTTGTTACCCCCTTTAGCCTTGCCAACGCACCGGCAACCTTCCAAAGGTACATTAACAAGTCCTTGCAAGGGTTACTAGACGACATCTGCTTAGCGTACCTCGACGACACCCTGGTTTATACGGACAGCACATATGCATATTACGTACAGGATGTTAGGAAGGTATTGGATCGACTGCAGCAGGCTGGCTCGTACCTTAATAGCGACAAATTTGAATTCGGTGTACAGCGTACAAAATACCTAGGGTTTATTATCGAGGCAGGGAAAGGCATTAGCATAGATAGGAAGAAGACTGATGCTATTAAGCAATAGAAGCCTCCTACAAACGTTAAGGGCGAACAGGAATTTCTTGGATTTGCCAATTTCTACTGCTAGTTTATACAGAACTACTTAGAGATCGTACGCTCCCTAGTCGGGCTAACATATAAGGGCAAGCAGTTTAAGTAGACGGACGAGTGCAATAGGAGCTTCAACCAGCTAAAGGAGCTCTTTACTACAGGACTAACGCTTGCCGCCTTCGACCCAGAACGTACGACGATACTAAAAACCCACTCCTTAGGATACTGCATAGGAGGCATCTTGTTACAGGTAGGCTCAGACGGACTTCTACACCTATGCGCGTACTTCTCTAAGAAGAACTCCCTAGCTAAGTGCAACTACCCTATCTACGACAAGGAATTGCTAGCAGTCGTACAGTGTTGCGAAGCGTAGGATAGTAAACTCCGCTCAGTTTACGAGTTCCTCGCCCTAACTAACTACAAGAGCCTAGAGTACTTTACGCAGCCCCGGAAGCTGTCTAAGAGGCACGTACGATAGGCAATATACCTAAGCCGGTTTGACATAAGACTGTAGTACTGCAAGGGTAAGGACAACAGCAGGGCCGATGCGCTATCCAGACAGGACTAGGACATGCTAACGACGTACGAGGACGATCGGCTAAAGTTACGAACATTCCAGATGTTTAAGGAGGAGCTAGGCAAAGGGACTATCCGCCTAGCAGCGGCACATATATAGGAACCCTAACTGCAAGTATAGGAGGAGGCAGTAGAGAAGGACGAGGTATACTAAGGAGCCTGTACAGCGATCTAGGGAGGACAGCAGAAGCTCCTAGCAGAGCTCTACCTTAAGGTGTTAGCAGCAGAGTGCTTAGTAGACGAGGAGAACAACCTAAAGTTCAGGAATCAGATTTGGGTCCCGGCAGATAAGAAGCTCCGTACGAGCTTAATACAACGGGCGCATAATTCTATAGCTACTAGGCACCTAGGGCGCGAGGAGACGTACAGCATACTCGCTAGGGACTACTACTGGCTAGCGATAGCGAAGGACATCCGCAGCTTCGTACAGAACTGCGATGTATATAGACGGACGAAGCCCTAGCGTAAACTGAAGCATAGACTGCTAAAACCCCTACCGATGCTGGACTGGCCCTAGCAGGACCTAACAGTAGACTTTATTACAGACCTTCCTAAGAGCGACGGACAGAGGAACATTATAGTAGTAACGGACAAGCTAACAAAGGGGGTGATATTAGAGGGAATAGACTCTAATACGGCTAAGGACACTGCCTAGGTCTTTATACAGATAACGTTTAGTAAGCACGGTTTCCCCAGGTCAATTGTGTCGAACTAGGACACACAGTTTACGAGTCAGCTCTAGGCAAGGGTCTGCCAGTTGCTGAATGTAGAGCGCCGCCTGTTAACTGCATAGCACCTGCAGGCGGACGGTGCGACGGAGAGGGTTAATTTGACGTTGGAGGCGTACCTCTAAGCCTACGTCAACTACGATTAGACGAACTAGAACCGCCTTCTTCCTATAGCAGAGCTGGCCATTAACAGACGTACAGCTAATGCTATAGGATTGTCCCCCTTCTTTATAGCCTATAGCCATAACTACTCTCCGCTCCCGCCGACCCTAAGTAGTAACACTCTGCGCCCTGTATATTCCCCAATTTAGTAGGGAGAGGCTATCGTACGGACAATTACGAACGCCTACTAATAGGCGAAGGCGAGCCTAGCTATAGCTTAACAGAATGCGGAAGAGCAGGCTAACAAGGGACGGCAGGCTGCACTAAGGTACAAGGCAGGGGATAAGGTCTGGCTAAACCAGTGCAACATCCGTACGAACCGACCGAGCAAGAAGCTAGACTGGAAGAACCGGAAGTTTACAGTAGTCTAACTAGTAGGGACATATGCTGTACGACTTAACACTCCCCTAGGGATCTACCTAGTCTTCTACGTAGATCTCGTACAGCTAGTAAACACGGACCCCCTGCTGCACTAGACGACAGACGACGCGCGCCCACCAGCGATTACAACTAAGGGCTAGGAAGAGTACCAGGTAGAAGAAATCCTTAAGAGCTAAAGAAAGAAGAAGAGGGTAGAGTACCTAGTTAAGTAGAGGGTAGGTAGAACCTACGTAGGAACTGTACGAGGCCCTACAGGACACAACTGCGCTAGACAGATAGGAGGAGAACCATCCCTCTGCCTAGTTACAGTAACACTGCGCTGTACGGCGAAAAGGGGGCACGATCCACCCTAGGTACAAGACAGCTGCTAGCGACTTAGGTTGTTAAGGGTCGAGAATTACGATATAGAACGCTACAGGACCCTACCGACATTACACTACACGACACTATACAGAAGAAGGGCAGGAGGAAGGGAACAGCCAGAAAGCAGGTAGGAAGGAAAGTGGAAGTAAGAGGGGTTAAGAGCAGAACTGTCTGAAAATTTCTTACACTACCTTTAGGAGGGGGGGAGGGGGGGGGGGTAGCTCACTAGCCACTACCCCGTAGGACCAGAGCGGCCGACTCCCTATCTAAAATCTCAATCACCTCCTGCCTAGCAGGACCCCTACCTAGGCCAGCCCCAGGGAGCAGAGGCACCCCCCTACCCCTACGCGCCTCTTCCGGACGGCAGTAGGGGCAGTAGAGGGAGCCATCCTTCCACTTACATAAGGCGCAGACCCCAGCCTAGAAGCTAGGGAGGCGGTATAGGCCAAGTAAGCCCTAGGGGGAGTTAGGGCAGAGGGCGCAGGGCTGGCCCTAGGTAGCAATAAGCATAGCGTTAACGTACGACGCGCAGGCCGTATCGATCTGCTAAGGTATAACCCGGGCGGGGTTACACTAGAAGGCGTAGAAGGGTAGCTCGGCTGCGTCCTACTGCTCGTTAGCGTAGCATCTAAGACGTTAGCTTAGACTGTACAGAGGACGGGAACCTGTACAAACCGGAAGCGAAGCTCCTAGTCGATTTAAGCATTCCACTGCTAGAGGTAGAAATAAGCGGGGACCCTAGCCGGACGAGCAGAGGAGGAGCCAGCGACTACGAGGGAGCTACAGCGAGTACGGCCGGACAGGGCGGGTAGCATAACGGTAGTAGCCAGTAGGTAGTAGTAACTAGTAGTAGGGCCGGTATAGACAGTAGACGTTGGTAGTAGATAATAGACGGTAGACAGTAGTAGACAGTGGACGGCGTAGAAGGAGGGAGGCAGGCAGGGAATAGAAGGAAAAGAGAAAAGGGAAAGAGAAGGGAGAAGCTTAGTATATAGGAGGTAGCTGCCTGCTATAGAAGGCAATAGCAACTAGAGCAGCTGCTGCAGCTGTATAAAAAGGCAAGGAGGCAACTACGACCTAGTAGGCAACAAACAACGGCTATATAGACGACTGGACGAAAATAGGAAGTCGCGACCTGCTAGAGGAACACTAGGAGCTAAGGGTGTACAACATGCCGCTATACAAAAGGAGCACTACGAGAAGGGAGGGGGGGGTATTGTTAGGGGGCGCCGCCCAGCCTAGGTCCTGGACCTAACCTAAGCTAGCCGTCGCCCTAAGGACTGCAACTTAGCAGAGCCAGCACGACCCTACCCTCTATACGGAATCACTAACAGGACACTACTCCTATACAGAGGGAGAACCCTATAGCCCTACATAGAGGGGAAGGGCCGCCTCTCTAAACAGAGGGAGAACTCTGCACTACCGTATAGAGGGAGAACTCCCGATCCTCTATACAGAGTATAAACCTTGCACCCCTACATAGAGGGAAATTGCTAGCTTAGCTTTATAGGTACAAATTGTACAGTAGCAGACAACGAAGGAACTGCCTATTAGTTCCTTTATGTAGATACCTAACCTTAAGTTTCTAAGTGTTAGGGGCGCGCCGTCCGGCCCAGGCCCTAAACCCGACCTGAGCCGACTGTCGCCCTAAGGACTGCGACTTAGCGGCGCCAGCACGACCCCTCCCTCTATACAGAACCACCGACAGGACCCCACTCCCGTACAGAGGGAGAACACTACAGTCCTGCACGAAGGGGAGCCACCGAAGGGGAGCTACCGCCCCTCTAAACGGGGTGAACGACGCACCACCGTACGGAGGAGGTAACTCCCGACCCTCTGTACAGAGGGTGAACCTGGCACCCCTGCACAAGGGGGAAATTGCTAGCTTAGCTTCGTAGGTACAAATCGTACGGCAGCAGACGACGAAGGAACTGCCTATCAGTTCCTTTATATAGATACCCAACCTTAAGCTTCTGAACCAAGATCCTTAGGCCCCTTACATTAGGAACTGATCTTACTGTCGGTAACCGCGGTAATAGAACAAAGATAGACGGCGACATCCCTATAGAACCTACGGCCATAGAGGGACATATGCACTGCGTATACGAGGAGCTGCTGGAAAGCAAGAGGCAGCTCGAACAACAAGTAAGCTACCAGGCTACGATAATTTCCCAACAGGAACAGGAGCTGCAACAGCTTAGGGCGTCCGATCGCAATCCGACCCCTACGACGACGACGAACACTATAACCAACACCCCGACCCCTAAGAGCAAACTCCCCGACGTCTCTACATACGATAGTAAGGCTCCGGCCGAGTACCCCTCCTAGGCGGCTTAGATGCGCTCTAAGCTCCTAGTAGACTTAGGAGCATACCCGACCGAGCTAGACAAGGTAGTCTACCTCTTCGGGAGGTTAAAGGGCAGGGCGGCAGCACGAATTCTGCCGTACTACGAGACGGCTATCGCCAACCCGGCGATAGCTACGACAACGATGCTCTAGGCAGCTCTAGACAAGAGCTACAAGGACCCAGACTGCGAGAGCTGAGCACTCTTACAGGTCAATACGATGAAACAAGGACGCAAGACTGTACGAGAATTCCTCGCGGAATTTGACTAGAATTTAGCAGAAGCAGGGGGTCTCTAATAGGAGGATAGGATAAAGATTACCTCTTTAGAGGTAGGCCTCTCTAAGGAAATTATAACGGGGCTGGTAGGTGTAATGCGGCCAGCTACGTACGAGGAATTCTGCGACCTTCTTAGGATAGTCGACGACCAGCAACGCAGGCTGGGACGGATAGGCCGTGCTCCGGAGATAAGACAACCCCCCTAGCGACAGGTAGACGCTATAGACTAGGAACCGACGACGACAAGGGTAGCAGCAGCAGCTACCGTACAGTTAAGGACCGCTACTAAAAGGGCGCAATAGGTAGATACGGCTACCCTTAACAAGAGGCGAGCAGAAGGGAGCTGCTTCCGGTGTAGCAAGATAGGCTATACCGTACGGAATTGCGGGCTTCTGCTAGCAGAGAGACCCGGGGGACGGCCGACCACTGCGAGGGTAGCAATTGCGGCGCCCTAACAAGAAGATCAGGTGTCCTACTTGGACGACGACGAGTCGGGAAAAGAGTAGCCTCTAAGCGAAGACTCTGCCAGAGGCGGGCGCGAGATAGACTGCTAAATTAAAGCGTTACTTAGCTATCTTTTAAGAGCAACTACATAACGACGACGCCGTTTATTGTACGGCCGACGTTGAACGGGTCCGCAACGGCGCGGACATTGATTGACATAGGATGTTTAGTGTATAGAGTAATCAGCGAAGACTTCGTACAGAGACATCGGATTAAGACGACCCCTACAGTACCTATACGCATACTAGGCATTACCAGGCGAGGACCGGACATTACCTATATAGTGAAAGTAACATTGGAGGTATAGGGACACTACGAGCGAGACTTATACCTCTATGTTGTACAGGACAAGTTAGGGTATAACCTAATACTAGGAAAGCCTTAGATAGAGCGCTAGAAGGGCAAGCTGGATGTCGGACGAGGACGGCTGTACCTAGCAGTAACGAGGCGGAGGATCCGGGACCAGGGGAGGTACCTACAAGGTAGCAATACTAAGGCCGAAATTAACATAGCGACGGCGGACATCGAGAAGGCATTAGCACCTAAGGAGGCGACAAACCCCTGTACGAAGCTCCTAAGAGAGTATGTTAGGTACCTGGACCTCTTTAAACCAAAGTCGGCCTCGAAGCTGCCGCTATACTAAGGGGAAGGGATTGATTATAACATCTAGCTAGAACCCCGTCTAGATAGGGGCCCGCTAGAGGTACCGTACGGACCGCTGTACGGAATGTCCTCTAGAGAACTCTTGGTACTGCGCAAGACGCTGGACGACCTGCTTGCTAAAGGGTTTATTTAGGCCAGTACGTCGTCTGCGGGAGCCCTAGTGCTGTTTGTCTATAAGGAGGGGAAGGCCGGATTGCGTTTCTGCATAGACTATAGGGGCATTAACGCGATTACTAAGAAGGACCGGTACCCCCTACCCCTTATTAAGGAGACCCTCGGGCGGATTAGCAAGGCGAAGTGGTTCACCAAGCTTAATGTAGTCTCGGCCTTCTACAAGATACGGATTAAGGAAGGCTGTAAATAGATAACGGCCTTCCGTACGAGATACGGCCTTTTTAAGTGGCTTGTTACCCCCTTCGGCCTTGCTAATGCACCAGCAACCTTCTAAAGGTACATTAACAAGTCCCTATAAGGGTTACTAGACGACACCTGTTCGGCATACCTCGACGATACCCTGGTTTTTACAGACGGCACCTATACAGACTACGTACGAGATGTCAAGAAGGTGCTGGACCGACTGCAGCAGGCAGGCTTGTACCTCGACATCGACAAATGCGAATTCGGCGTCCAACGTACGAAATACCTAGGTTTTATTATCGAGGCAGGGAAAGGCATTAGTATAGACAGGAAGAAGATTAATGCTATTAAACAATGGAAGCTACCTACGAACGTTAAGGGCGTACGGGAATTTCTTGGGTTTGCCAACTTCTGCCGCTAGTTTATACAGAGCTACTTAGAGATCGTACGCCCCCTAGTTGAACTAACGCACAAAGACAAGCAGTTTAAATAGACAGACGAATGTAATAGGAGCTTCGACAAGCTAAAGGAGCTCTTTACTACAGGACCAACGCTCGCCGCCTTCGACCCGGAGCGTACGACAATACTGGAAACTGACTCCCCGGGGTACTGCATTAGGGGTATCCTGTTACAGGTAGGCTCGGACGGACTCCTACACCTGTGCGCGTATTTCTCTAAGAAGAACTCCCTAGCTAAGTGTAACTACCCTATCTACGACAAAGAGTTGCTAGCAGTTGTACAGTGTTGCGAAGCCTAGGATAGAGAACTCCGCTTAGTGCCTAAGTTCCTCGTCCTAACGGACTACAAGAACCTGGAATACTTTACTTAACCCCGGAAGCTGTCCGAGAGGCACGTACGATGGGCAATGTACCTAAGCCGGTTTAATATAAGACTCCAGTACCGCAAGGGCAAGGATAACAGCAGGGCCGATGCACTGTCTAGACAGGACCAGGACATGCTAACGACGTACGAAGACGACCGGCTTAAGTTACGAACATTCCAGATGTTTAAGGGGGAGCCGGACGGGGAGACTATCCGCCTAGCGGCGACACACCTATAGGAACCCTAACTGCAAGTATAGGAAGAGGCAGTAGGAAAGGACGAGGTATACTAAGGGGCCTGTACGGCGATCTAGGGAGGGCAACGGAAGCTCCTAGCCGAGCTCTATCTTAAGGTGTCGACAGCCGAGTGTTTAGTAGACGAGGAGAACAACCTAAGGTTCAGGAATCGGATATAGGTCCCGGCAGACGAGGAGCTCTGTATAAGCTTAATACAACAGGCGCATAACTCTATAGCTACCGGGCACCTAGGGCGCGAGGAGACGTACAGCATTATCGCCCGGGACTACTACTGGCCGGCGATGGCAAAGGACATTCGTAGGTTCGTACAGAACTGCGATGTATGCGGACGAACAAAGCCCTAGCGCGAGCTAAAGCATAGGCTGCTAAAGCCCCTGCCGATACCGGACCGGCTCTAGCAAGATCTAACAGTAGACTTTATTACAGACCTCCCTAAGAGCGACGGACGGCAGAACATTATAGTAGTTATAGACAAGTTGACGAAGGGGGTAATACTAGAGGGAATGGACTCCATTACAGCTAAGGACACCGCCTAGGCCTTTATATAGACGACGTTTAGCAAGTACGGTTTCCCTAGGTTAATTGTATCAGACTGGGGGACATAGTTTACGAGCCAGCTCTAGGCGAGGATCTGCCAGTTGCTAAAGGTAGAACGTCGTCTGTTAACCGCATAGCACCTATAAACAGACAGTGCAACAGAGAGGGTCAATTCAACTCTGGAAGCGTACCTCCGAGCGTATGTAGACTATAACTAGACGAACTAGAACCGACTCCTCCCTATAGCGGAGCTAGCTATTAATAGCCGTACGGCCGATGCTATAGGACTGTCCCCCTTCTTTACGGCCTACAGATACGACTACTCCCTGCTCCTACCGACCCCGAGCAGTAACACCCCGCGCCCCGTACGATCCCCAATCTAGCAAGGAGAGGCTATCGTACAGACGATTACGAACGCCTACCAATAGGCAAAGGCGAGCCTAGCTATAGCCTAGCAGAATGCGGAAGAGCAGGCCAATAAGGGACGATAGGCGGCACCAAGGTATAAGGCAGGGGATTAGGTCTGGCTAAACCAGCGGAACATCTGTACAGACCGGCCGAGCAAGAAGCTAGACTGGAGGAACAGGAAGTTTACGGTAATCCGGCCGGTAGGAACATACGCTATACGACTAAACACCCCCCTAAGGATCCACCCAGTCTTTTACGTAGACCTTGTACGACCAGCGAACACGGACCCCCTACTGCACCAGACGACTAACGACGTGCGCCCACCTGCAATTATAACCGAGGGCTAGGAAGAGTATAAGGTAGAGGGGATCCTTAAGAGTCGAAGGAAGCAAGGGAAGACAGAGTGCTTAGTAAAATAGAGAGGATAGGCAGAACCTATATAGGAACCGTACGAGGCTCTGCAAGACACAACTGCACTGGACAGGTAGGAGGAGAATCATCCCCCTGCCCAGTTATAGTAACACTGCGCTGTACGACGGAAGGAGGCACGATCCGCCCTAAGGATAGGGTAGCCGCAGGCGGACTAGGGTTGTCAAAGGATCGAGCATTACGACGTAGGACACTACGGGCCCTGCTAACACGACATCGTACGACACTGTACGATATAAAGGCTGGAAGAAAGGAACGGCTAAGGGACGAATAGGAGGGGAAGTAGAAACAGGAGGAGTTAAAAGAAAACCGTCCGAAATTCCTTACGCTACCTAGGGGGGGGGGGGGGGGGGGGGGGGGGGGGGGGGTAGCTCACAGGCCACCCCCCCCCTAGAGAACCAGAGCCACCTATTCATTATCCGAGATCTCTACTACCTCAGGCCCGGCCGGGCCCCCGACCCTACTAGGACTAGCCCTAGGAAGCCGAGGCACCCCCCTACCCCCACCCCTACGCGCCTCCCCTAGACGGCGGGAGGGGCAGTAGAAGGAGCCATCCTTCCACTTGTACGAGGCACACACCCCAGCCTAGAAGCCTAGGAGGCGGTATAGGCCAAATGTAGGCTAGGGAGAGTTAGGGCAGGGGGCACAGAGCTAGCCCTAGGTAGCGATAAGGAGGGCATTAACGTACGACGGCCGGGCCGTGCCCACCTGCTCGGGTATAACCTAGACGGGGTCACTCTAGAAGGCGTAGTAGGGGAGCCTAGCCGCATCCTGCTGCTCGCAGGTATAGCACCTAAGATGTCAGCCCAGACTATATAGAAGACGGGATTTCGTACGAACCGGAGGAGTAGCTGCTAGTCAAGTTGCGGGTCCTACTCCTAGAGGGCGAAGTAGGGGGGGACCCCAGCCGGAGGAGGGGAGGAGGTAGAGCTAGTAGCTACAGAGGAGCCATCGGACGGGGCGGACGACATAGTGGATAGTAGCCGGTTGGTAGTTGGTAGCAGGTAGTAGTAGTAATAGTAGATAGACGGAGGACGGTAGTAGTAGTAATAGTGGATATACGGTAGGCGGTAGACGGTGTAAGGGAGGGAAAAGAAAGGAGAAGGCTAGAGCCGACTGCCTGCTATAAGGGAAATAGCGAACAAGGCAGCTACTACAAACAGATCAAATAGCAAGAGGCAACTACGACTAAAGGGAAGTAGCGAGGGGCGATAACTTGGACGACCGGACAGAATAGGAAGCTGCAACCCGCCAAAGAAACAACAGGAGCTGGTTAACTTAGGCGCGACGCTGTACAGAAGAAACACTACGAGAGGGGAGGGGGGGGGTATTGTTAGGGGCGCGCCGTCCGGCCCAGGCCCTAAACCCGACCTAAGCCGACCGTCGCCCTAAGGACTGCGACTTAGCGGCGCTAGCACGACCCCTCCCTCTGTACAGAACCACCGACAGGACCCTACTCCTATACAGAGGGAGAACACTACGGTCCTGCACGAAGGGGAGCCACCGAAGGGGAGCTACCGCCCCTCTAAGCAGGGTAAACGACGCACTACCGTACGGAGGAGGTAACTCCCGACCCTCCGTACGGAGGGTGAACCTGGCACCCCTGCACAAGGGGGAAATTGCTAGCTTAGCTTCGTAGGTACAAATCGTACGGCAGCAGACGACGAAGGAACTGCCTATTAGTTCCTTTATGTAGATACCCAACCTCAAGCTTCTGAACCAAGATCCTTGGGCCCCTTACACTAAGCCAAGACTCTTAAGCCCCTTACAGAGATATAGAAGTTTATAAGAGTCGTTAAGAGCTTACTAAGCCGCTTATATGTATGTCCACAAGTAAGGTTCGTAAGTAATAGTATATAGTCTCCTATAGCGTACTAGCTACTTACTATCTAAGGTGCTAAGGCGTATGTAAAGTGAGTTATAGGGGAAGGGACTCTAGGTAGGCAGCTAGGGACATCTGTCTTAGGGAGCGGAGGTAACCTGTATACAATCACTATTAATAAGATCTTGCAGGGGCACGGAGTTGCTCTAAGGGCGCGACTGCAAACCCGAGGGTAGCCTGCTGCTAAGGACGGCTTAAGCCGCCCTTGTGTATATACAAAAGAAGTGTAGGCGAGACTAGCAGAGGGACACTTATTAGTTTAAACACGGTACTGATTATTGGTATTAGGTGTCCTATATACTGCTACAATCCAATCTTGTAATAGTAACCTAGCGGTCTCGCTAATAGAGTCTAGTAGTAAGGACTCTAATACTATAGATATTAACAACTCCTTGCTAGTGCGCCTACACTACGCCTGTCTAGTCGCTCTGCTATCCCTACTGTACCCTGCTACTATACTGTACTATTAGCTGTTACTAGCCTTATTTAAGACAGCTATTATTGGTACTGCCGCTATGTATACTAACATACCGCTACCGGCGTTAGTGCTATAGGCGTGCATGCTCCCCCCTAGCTGTATACAGTGCCTGTAGCAGGTCTTAGAGGACGCTAAGTTAGTCCTACATCTCGTTACTAGTACCTCTGCTAACCCTTTGCTAGACAGCCTCTGTAAGCTGTATATAGGGGGGTTATTTAACCCCTATATACTGCCTTCGCACATATACTGCGTATTAGGGCACTATAGCTGCTAATCTGTTGTCGCGCCGCCCCTCTGTAAGTTCTTAAAAGAGGAAGAGCTGCCGTAGGGCGCTAAGGGACGTAAGGATAAGTTCTACAAGCACCTCCTCTGTTTAGCTAAGCTCGTACGTTGCGTATATACGTGTACTAGTCGTACTAGTAGGGCGGCCGCTAGCCGCTAAGCAGCTAACTATATATTAGCTACTAAGTAACCGCTGCTGCTTCTGCTAGAGCTAGGAGTCCTGCCGACGCGCCCTAGCCTGCCTAGGGTCGTAGCTAGGCGCCGGCTACGTATATAGGTCCCTTAGAGCTTAGCCTAGTAGTGTTATTAGTGGAGTCTAGTAGTACTAATTCTAATGCCCTAGACCCCGAAAATGCCTTGGCGATCCGCCTGCACTGCGCCTGTCTAGTTGCTCTGCTATCTCTACTGACTCTACTGCCTATAGCTACACTATACTACCTGCTATTGCTAGCTGCACTTAGAGCGGCTATACTGGGGGTTACTGCTGCCTAGACTAACGTACTGCTGCTGGCGTTGGCACTGCAGGCGCGCGTACTCCCCCTAGGATGTATGTAGTGCCTAAAGTAGGTCTCTAAGGATAGTAAGTTTGTCCTATACCTTGTTAGCAGTACCTCTGCTAATCCCTTGCTAGACAGCCTTTGCGAGCTGTATATAGGGGAGTCCTTTAACATCTGTACGCTGCACTCGTACGTTTACTGTGCCTCTAGGCACTATAGCTATTAGCTAGTCGTCGCAGTGCTGCTCTAGGAGTTCCTAGAGGAGAATAAGCTCCTCTAGGGTATTAAGGGCTGTAATAACGAGTATCTACGCTGGTCGCACTAGTAGAGCAGCCGCTAGCCGCTAGGCTGCTAACTATACGTCGGCAACTAAGTAAGGGCAGCTAGCAGTTTACTGCTAGACTATAGGCTACCTTGCTGTAATTGGCGAGGGTATGCGCTAGGTACATTTCCTCTGCTACCTTTCCTATATAAGGTACCTGCTTACTGCTTGTAGTTTATTGGCTAGCTTCTTAGCCTAGCAGCTATTAAGACTATAGACTGCATCGCCTGCAACGCGGGTCTAGACTTAGATTAAGGCTAGTCCACAGCTCGTACACGTAGTAGGGAGTCTGTTTGTTTGTTGTTTCACTTCTGCTCTAGGCTAGCGCACTCTAGCTATAGTATATATAGCATATTAGCGCTACCCTTATGCTGATAATTTTGCTAAGGCCTTTACCTATTCTTACGTATTTTCCTTGTGTCCTGCCTGTGCCTGTCTATAAGGGTTCTGTATCTGCAGGATGCCCGACGCAGCCTCTACATTAAGCTAGAGCCTACTCTATGTCGCCTAAGCTGTCCTGTAGCACTTAGGACTCTAACGTAGCCCTTACGTTAGTATAGCGCCTCCCTAGCAGTACGCTTCTAGCTTCGAAAAAGTCTAGGGCTGCTGTGTCCTCTACGATATCGGCCTTTTCCTATATGTTATACTCTAGTAGCTATCTATACTGGCGTACGAAATACTTAGCCTGCCTGCGCTGCTTCCGCCTAGCTGTAATCTCCTGTTATGGAATTACTATCGAGGAGGCCTTGCATAGGCACGGAGTTGCTCTAAAGGCATAACTGTAAACCTAAGGGTAGCCTGCTGCCAAGGACAGCTTAAGCCGCCCTTGTACATACACAAAAGGAGCGCAGGCGAGACTAGCAGAGAGACACTTGTTAGTTTAAACACGATACCAGTTATTCGTTTTAGGTGCCCTATACACTGCTACAAACTAATCCCGTAATATCTCCTCTACCTTATACTCTCCTGCTTTATCTGCAATTAGTATACCTACCTCTAGTAGTTCTCCTAGGCGTTCCCTCTATAGTTCTAACAGTAAGATATAGAACATATTGTAGATTCTATACATAGCAGGGAGTGCTAGGCAGTACGCCTAGGTTCCTACTAGGTCGAGTACCCTAAACGGTCCGATTTATTTAGGGCTAAGCTTCTTGCTTAGCAAAGCGAACTTAAGGTTTTTTGTTAAGAGTATTACTATATTACCTATACTGTATAACTAGGCCTTGTAGTAGGCGTTGTAGTACTTAGCCTAGTACTCTTAGCTAGCTTTCTAGCTTTGCTTAAGGACCTTGCTTTAGGTCCGCAGTCGTCTCGTAGTATTAGTCGCTGCTAGTGCCCTTCCCCTAGCTAGCTTATCCTAAGCTAGGCCTAGTCTAGGCGCGATCTTTAGGTAGAAGCTATATAGCATTATAAATAGGCTTATCCTAAGTCCTGTATACACTGCGTTAATGTATACAAACTCTGCTAAAGAGAGCTACTTTGCCTATTTGTCCTGCTGCTTACTATAGTAGTAGTGCAGGTACTGCTTAAGAGTTGTAATAGGTTTAAGAATCTTGGTTCAGAAACTTAAAGCTAGGTATCTATATAAAGGAACTAATAGGCAGTTCCTTTGTTGTCCGCTACTGTACATTTCGTACCTACGAAGCAAGCTAGCAATTTCCCTCTATATAGAGGTGCAGAGATTTCCCTCTGTATAGGGGTGCAGATATTTCTCCCCTATGCAGGGGGTAGAGGGTTTTCCCTCTGCTAAGACTTGCAGGATTTTCCTCTATACAGAGGATGCGGAGATTTCCCTCTGTATAGGGTGCAGGGGGAGGAGATGCCGACTCGGCCAGGTCAGGTTAGAACTTAGTCTAGCTAGGTCTTGCTAGCGCTGCTAAGTCGTACTCTATAGGACGACGGCCAGTCCAGGTCCGGGACCTAGCAGGACGGCGTCCCCTAACAATACCCCCGTCCCCCCTCTTTAGCGCTGCTATATCTTCAAGCCTGTCTATTAGGATCCCGAAGCTAAGGCGGAGGAGAATCTGCGAGCAGTTATAAAGGTACAGGAGGGGCTTGTCAGAGAAGAGGCTGAGATGTGTGTAGGTTGTTGTAAGAACTGAAGTTAAGAGGAGGAGCTAAAGGACTGAAGTCTAAAGAGTAGTTGTATGTTAGGAGTTGGAAGGTTGTTCTAGGTTAATTATACAAGACAAGCTATAAAGAAGGAAAACAGAAAGATAAGGGGGCGGCAGCTGCTTCTTATGTCCCTCTGCTCTAGCTGGTTGTTTGCCCCTTTGCTGCTGGATTTCCTAAGAAGTTTCTTAACAAACTTCTCTCGTTTGTTCTGTTAACCGAGTCACTTCTAAAACCTTCTTTTCCTAAAGGTTCCAGAACTGAAACAGAACATTCTGAAGAGCGGGTCGAGTCGCTTCCCGTATGCCTAGAAGCTTCTTGGTCAGACTAGTAAGTGTTAAGTTGTAGGCTGTTGGGGGTAGTAGAGCTAGATAGGACCTTGGGACTGTTAGGGGTTTTCCACTGTCTGCTAGCTGTAGTTCCAGTAGCTTTCTTAACCGGATTGTTCGTTCCTGTAGAACCGATTGTAGCGCTTCCAACGCGGCCAGAATTGTCTTAGTTGGACCGTTGGTTGTTGAGATATAGCCTGTAAACTATAGTAGTGCTTAGTAGGACTTGAGTACTGTTGTTCTTGTTCTTTAAGCTGTTGACCGTAACAGTAGCCCCTATTAATATATCTGAGTTCCTACGAAGCCTAAGTAGTTCCAGATACCGAGGGTAAGCCTGTTTATTCCCGGGAGCAGGTCTGATATTACGGTCAATATTCTATTAGTATGCAGCATCCAGTTCCTCTTTGCTGTACCTGTTTTCAAGGTGATGTCCTTAAGAGTCTAAGAGGCCCTGTTAGTAGAAAGCTTCAATCTTGTCCTTGTCAAAGATAATGTTCCTAAGGGGTTCCTAAGTAGTGTCCCAGTCTTTATAGCTTTGCTTTTGGACTTTGTACTTGGTTTGTCTATCTACAACTTGACAGTCTGTAATGTTGCGTACGTAGTACTCTTCTTCTTTATCTTTATTATTATCTGCTGCAGGGAGGATGTAAGTTCGTTCCTAATCTTGTACTTGAATTGGGAAGGGATATCCTTCTTTAGGCCTTAGCCTAACAGGATGGAAGACGTTGTAGATTTCCCATTCTTTAGGCAGTTGGAGACAGTATACGTACGAGCTGATCTTTTCTGTAATAGTAAAGGGGCCCAGTCTTTTCCAGCCGAGTTTGCGAGAAGGTCGTCCTATAACAATGTTCTTAGAGTCCAGGTACACTTTGTCTCCTACTTGATAGTTAAGAGCTGGCTGTCTTTTTCGATTGGCTTAATCTTTGTAGACAGCCTAAGTGTAAGTTATTTCTTCCTAGACTTCTTAGTGGATCTGGGAAAGGTGTGTTGCCTAGTCGTTTGCATTAACTTTATCTAGATTGTTAGGTCGTAGTAGTGGGTCTTAAGGTTCCATTCCTGTTCTGGGGTGGTAGCCTCTAGTAGTGTAGAAGGGGGAGTGTCCAGTTATCTCTAATTCCTAGTTGCGAGCTGAGAATTCCACTGTAGGAATTGTTGCGGTAGTGGAAAGAGGTGGGACAGATTAATAGGGTGGACCCTGGAATTTCGGCTCGGCCCGGACGGGCCGAGCCGAGCCTTGGCACCACCACTATCAAAGCTAACCACCACCACCACATAGATTTCTTTCCCTCCTTAGTTTGAGATATAGTTATCAAAAGGCCGTATTGAATTATATCTGCGTGCCCGGATTATTATATCTCGAACTCACTCTCCACACCACACCCGCGCTGCGCGAAAGGGCCCGTTGAACCATCCGGAAACCCGAATAACGCACGCGCACCCACCAACACACCAACAACCCCCTAAGGCACTATAAGAAGATAGAAGACTTCTCGACGGTAGAGAGCGGCGTTACAGGCCGCAGCAGAAGCAGAAGAGGAAAGACTAACAGAGCGAGCAGACGCTCCAGTGTAGTTGACGATAAGATCGTCATTAGAGGTTTTATAGCGGAAGAGACCGCAGAGATTAAGGAACGAATAAAGGAATACAAGAAGATCTACGACTGCACGATCGAGGAACTGGAAGACTACGTAAATGAAAATAGGATAGGAAAGGTCTATAACGGTATAGACCTTATCGAGACGCTGTTCTACAGAACACTGGAAGAAAACAGACAGCTAAGAGAGGAAGTAGAGACAGTAAGGGCCGAGAAGGAATCGGCAGAGACTATCGTCGACGTGTTGGAACACTAAGCGGCGAATCGAATAGCGCAGCTAAAGGCGCTAAAGGATCAACTAGCTGATATGGAAGCAGCGAAGTCGTCGCCGCTACTGCGGCGAGAAACCCACGTAGAAACTACCGCGCCGGCGGCCTACAGTTAAGGTGGCACGTTGATAACGTCACTACCGGATCCACCGGTTTTCGGTAGCGGAGACTCTAAAGCGTAGGAGGCGTTTAAGAAGAAGATCAAGAATAAGATGAGTCGCGATTACGCATTAAGCAGCGAAGAAGACAGATTGGCCTATTTAGAGGCGCGACTAGAAGGTGAAGCTTTTTCGCTAGTAGCGGACCTGGAAGAAGTAACAGCCGACGACGCTATTAAGGCGCTGGACTAGCGTTTCGGAGACCTATTCCGAAAGAAGACGGCCCGTAAGCAGCTGGACAAGATCAATCAGAATCGGCAGACGTTTAAGGAATTCTACGGTTTGTTTAGAAAATATGCGATTAGGGCCCAAGTAGCGGAGGATAAGCAGCTCTACCTATTAAGGCAGAAGCTGAACCCTGAACTGGCCGCCGCTATAGCGTCTGTAGAAGACGAAGACCTTAAGGGCTTCGTGCACCAGACGAGGGTTACCGCGAGAAACTTAAGCGCTTACGCGAAATTACGCGAATCGGTTTAGAAGCCGTCGCCGTTAATAACGCAGACCACACAACCCCCTGCGCCTTTCCGGAGAGCGCTACAGCAGCCACCTTATTAGTCGCAGCGCTCGTCGTTCGTCCCTACCTGTTTCGCGTGTAGCAAGCCTGGCCACATCGCTACGAGATGCCAAGCATTGGATAAGCAGAAGCAGGACTATCGCGTTATAAAGCAGCCGCAACCGCCGCAGCTACCGAGAAAGACCATACAAGCTATGGAGCCGGCTCCGAACGACACCGAGAGCGTAGACAGTAAGGTGCAGCTAAGAATCATAGGAAAAGACCAGCTAGACGGATAGGCCCCCTATCTAGCATTGACAATAGGGCACCGAATCGGAGCGAATCGACACGAGAAGAAAGCATTAACAGCTGCAGCGATCCGCTCTCGGCAGCCGTAGAAGTAAACACGGAAACGGCGATCATCCTTCCTATTACGATCCACCCTGTTAAGAAGTCGCGCAAACCACTCCAGCTGAAAGCTTTCATCGAAACCCGAGCTCTTATCGGCGCAGCGATCTACCACCGACTGGTTAGGAAGCTAATAAATAGATACGGCTATCCAGTGGAACTGGCGTCGCCGACGCGGATTTCGGCATACAACGGACAAGACATGGAAAGCGTCACGCACTACGTGCCGCTAAAGACTACGCTAGCTGGTCGAACTACGGAAGCGACGTTCCGGATTATGGATATCGGAAGGTTTAACATTATTATAGGGCAGAAATGGATAAAGAACCAGAAAGCTATCGTTGACGTAGATAAAAAAACGATCAGGTTCAAAACCCCGGGTGGCGGGGCAGGGACCATCGGAAAGGTCGCCACTGTCGCCGCCAAGCCGAAAGCTACGGAGTCCGCGAAAGAGGCTCCGTCCGACCGTTCCGAACCCCTAGTTACCGTCGGAATGATAAGTTCAGAAGCTATAACGACCCTCGCGAAGTCGCCGGACGCTGAGATCTACGCCATTTCGATAAAAGACATCGAAGACCACTGGAAGATAATAGCGGAAGAAGAGGTAAATCTACTAGAGGTGCTGCCGGAAGAGCTCTACGATTACGCCGACGTGTTCTCGAAAGCTGACTCCAATCTCCTGCCGCTCTACTGGCCGGAATACGATAATAAGATCAGGCTAAAAGAGGGGGCTACATTGCCAAGAACTAAGCCCCTAAGAAGACTGTCACCGGCGGAACTGGACCAAGTAGAGGTGTTTGTTCGCGAAAATTTGGCAAAGAAGTTTATTACACCGAGTTCAGCCGAGTATACGTCGCCGATTCTTTTCGTAAGGAAACCAGGGGGTGGTCTGCGACTCTGCGTGGACTACCGGGGCCTTAATAAGGTCACCAAGAGAGACGTGTACCCACTGCCGCTAATTAATGAGACCATACAGCGGGTGGCAAAGGCTAGGTAGTTCAGCAAGCTGGACATTCGACAAGCATTCCATCGATTAAGGAACGAAGAAGGACAAACGGAAGACCTTACGACATTCGCCACGCGCATAGGCAATTTCAAGTGGTTGGTAATGCCTTTCGGACTTACCAACGCGCCGGCAGTGTAGCAACGCTTTATAAACCACACTTTTATGGACATGCTGGAGCGGTTCGTGTCTATCTATTTGGACGACATCCTTATCTACACCGATAGAACGAGAGAGCAACACACGGACCACATCGAGAGAGTATTAAAGAGGCTCCGCGAGGTCGGATTGAACGCAGACACGAAGAAGAGCGAGTTCTATCAGACCGAGGTCAAATACCTCGGTCTTATCGTCGGAAGGGATGGAATTCGTATAGACCCCTTAAAGGTTGCTGCCGTCGCAGAGTGGAAGCAGCCGAAATCCGGAAATACTACGCAAGTCAGAGCGTTTCTCGGTTTCTGCAGCTACTATCGACGGTTTATTAAGGACTTCAGCAAGATAGCGAGACCCCTAAACGAGGCGCTAAAGAAAGAGGCCGCCGGCCTATAGAATAAGAGGTGCACGGAAGCCTTTAACCGGCTAAAAGAAGCAGTGGCCTCTGCACTAGTTCTGGCACACTTCAGGCCAGAAAAGATGATCTATGTGGAAACGGACGCTTCCGACACGGTAACGGCCGGAGTCCTTTCTCAATATAGTAACGACGAAACCCTCCACCCAGTCGCCTTCTTTAGCAAGTCAATAAGCGAAGCTAAGCGAAATTACGCTATCTACGATAAGGAGCTACTGGCGATTATTCAGGCTTTTGAGGAATGGAAACCGGAGCTTATAGCTGGAAAGAGCACGGTCCAGGTTCTTACGGACCACCAGTCGCTGACCTACTTTATAAAGACGCAGAAGCTCTTACGGCGTCAAGCGCGGTAGGCCGCCTACTTATCAGGGTTCGACTTCAAGATTACCTATCGACCCGGAGCTCAAAACGGAAAGGCTAACGCGCTAACGAGAAGAGAAGGAAAAACCAGCCGCGCGAAAGAAGATCCGAACATGTTCCAGAAGGTGTTAACCGAACGGATAGTAGACGCGGAGGTGTTAAAAGAGGTAGGGGTCTGCGCAGTGGAACCGGCCCCTAAGGAAGAGACGCTCTACGAGAAGGTGGAACGGCTCAATTAACAACAGAAGCTCGGCAAAACCGGTTCAGGGAAGATAATAGTTCCGGAAGAACTAATTACTAAGGTCATCCAGCTGATCTATGGCTCTATGGATGTCGGCTATGCTGGAGCGAAGAAAACGATGCAGGCCGTAAGGACGACCTACTGGTTTCCGCGGATCTACGAGCGAACCCACCGGTTTATCGCCAACTGCCACGTATGTCGAACCGCGAAGCTACGTTACGGTCTTCCGGCTGGTCTACTGAAGCCGCTTACGATCCCCGAGAAGCCGTAGCAACACATTACGATGGACTTCGTAACCGGCCTGCCGAATTCGGATAGATATAACGCTACACTTAATATAGTGGATTGGCTAAGCAAAGAGTGCCATTTCATCCACTGTCGAGCTAAGGATAAAGGAACTACTTTGGAAGAAACGGCGAGAATGCTGATCTAACACGTGTAGAAGCACTATAGGCTGCCGGACACTATTACTACGGATAGAGGTCCCCAATTCACTGCCGACGTGTGGAAAGCTATTAACCAAGCTCTCGGAATTTACGGAAAGCTCAGCACCGCCGCTTACCCTTAAACTGACGGTCAGTCTGAAGTGGCTAATCGCGAGATAGAGCGATATCTGCGAACCTTCTGCGGCTACTATTAGGAAGAATAGGTTAAGGTGTTGCCGATGGCCGAGTTCTGCGCTAACTCGGCACCGTCTAAGGCCACCTTACTGGCGCCGTTCGAGATAACACACAGCTGTCTTCTGAGAATAAGCTTTTAGCCGCCAAGCGAACCCAGCTCCGCGGAACTATCCACTGCTACGTCGTCGAAGAGAGTCGCCGCCGCAGCGGCAGAAGCGATACGATCTTAGATGGAAGAAGCGATCAAAGTGGCGAAAGAAGCGATGGAATCAGCTCAGAAGAAGATAGTAACTCGAGCTAATAGAAAAAGGTCCCTAATAGAATTCGAGGAAGGCCAAAAGGTATAGCTCAACACGCGAAACCTAAGGCTGAAAGGAAACGCGAAGCTTAACCTACGCTACGTAGGTCCGTTTAAGATAATAGAAAAGAGGTCGCCGGTGACCTATCGACTCGAGCTGCCGAAGGCATTCCGGATCTACGATATTTTCCATTCAGATCTGCTAAGCCTAGACCCTAAGGACGGCCTTCCGGAACAGGGGTTCGCCGAACCCCTACCAGTTAAGATAGACGGTGATAAACAAGAATGGGAGGTAGAAGACGTAATGGACGTAAAGAAGATAAGGGGGTCCATCAAAGCGAGGATCTCGTAGAAGGGGTGGCCGGAAGACTATAAATAGTATCCGGTCGAAAACCTGCGAAATTCGGCAGAGCTGCTAAGAGACTTTTACGCGTAGAACCCGAAGAAGCCGAAGCCAGCGTGGCTCTAATGCCGACAATGGAGCCGCGTCCGCTCCACCGGCGCGGAAGCCGATGAAAACGATCGTAGTAAATTGATAGCTCCAGGCGGCCGGTCGGCGACAGCGTAGAGGCTCTAGTGGAGAAGAAGAAGAAGAAGAAAAACGACGCTGCGGAAAGATCTATATGGACCTCCGCGCCGGAGCACAGACCAACTACGCCGCAGCTCAGATAACCTACGACTCAGATCAGATAGCACAGATCAGGCGCACCGATTACATAAACGACCAAGTGAAGGACTTCAGATATTGATAACGTAAGAGATTCAAGAAGCGATGGAAGAAGGAAGAGGTAACATCACTGTCGGAGGGGATTTTCGAGGAAGAGACGACGAATCAAAAAAAAAAAAAAAAAAAAAAAAAAAAAAAAGAAGGAATAGAGAAAGGTTTTCGGATGGATAGGGTGACTAAGCGGTCGAGGGCGACCGCTAGCGAGGGAGGGGGGTAGTGTTGCAGTGGTGGAAAGAGGTGGGACAGATTAATAGGGTGGACCCTGGAATTTCGGCTCGGCCCGGACGGGCCAAGCCGAGCCTTGGCACTACCACTATCAAAGCCAACCACCACCACCACATAGATTTCTTTCCCTCCTCAGTTCGAGATATAGTTATCAAAAGGCCGTATTGAATCATATCTGCGTGCCCGGATCAGGAATGTGTTTTGGCCAATCCTTCTAGTAGTAGTCAATAAAGCAATGCAGCGTTTGTTCGAACAGGGCATTAGCAATCTCTGTCTGTCTATCTGTTTCTAGGTAGTAGGAGGTCAAAATGTAGTGGTTAATGTTTAGAAGCTTGCATAGGCGTTTCCAGAATCTAGCAATAAACTGAGAGCCTCTGTTAGAGGTAATGCTGTCAGGGAGGCCTACGTAGCGCCAGACGTATTCGTAAAAGAGCCTGGCGGTTTTCTTAGAAGTTATGCTCCAGCAGGGTACTATAAAGCGGTCCTTAGAGTATCGATCCACAACTACAAAGACATTCTTTGCCTTAACACCTGCCCAAGTGGTTCCTTAAGGAAGACAGGTAACAAAGTCCATCGTTATGTGTTTCCAAGAGTGTTTAGGAGCCGGCAGAGGTTTCAGTAAGCCCTGTAGAGGTTGACGATTATGTTTGGCTGCTTTACAGATAGGACAGTTGTTTCTATACCTGCGTACATGCTTCCACATTAATAGCTACTAGTAGTAGCGTAAGGTAAGCTTGTAAAGCTTTAAGCGTCCTAGGTAGCCTCCCGCTGCTAAGTTGTAAACTGTCCTAAGGATGTAGGGTCGTATTGAGTTGTCTGCTCCTTTAGGAATAAAAAGGCGAGAGCGAAAGTAGACTAGTCCATCCCTAAGTTCACATTCTGCAAGAGAAAAGCCAGGGAAGGTGCGTTGGCCTATCTTAAGGGCTTGGATCAACTCTTAAGCTTGCTGGTCTGATTCGTAAGTCTCTCTGATTATTAGGAGCAGTCCTCTAGGGTAGTTGGCTTCTTTAGCTACTTTTTTATCTTCTAAGTCAGTGTTAGAGGTAACAGAGCCTTCAGTTTTAGAGTCTTTAGTGTTGTCTGTTGTGCTTTCTAAATCGTTATCTTCCAGGAAAGCAGGCGCAAGACACAGGGCAAAAGAGGCAGCAACTAATTGGTTGCCTTCCTGTAAGTAAGTCTTTAAGTCTTTACTTAGGTTGTAGGCCTTTAGGATAGTTTAGTTACAAATTGCTTAACCTTCTCCTCTGTCTACTGAATGGGTTCCAGGCATCCTAGTAAGGGCATTAGCTCTTGAATTGAGGGATCCTGGTGCGTATTGAATAACAAAGTTAAACCTAGGAAGGAATTCACTCTATCTAGCTTGTCGTCTGTTAAGCATCTTGTTCTTTATAAAGTAGACCAAGTTCTTGTAATTAGAGCTAACTTAAGTTGGAGAGGCTGCACCTTTAAGTTCTGGACGCTATTCTAATTGAGGGATCCTGGTGCGTATTGAATAACAAAGTTAAACCTAGGAAGGAATTCACTCTTTCTAGCTTGTCGTCTGTTAAGCATCTTGTTCTTTATAAAGTAGACCAAGTTCTTGTAATTAGAGCTAACTTAAGTTGGAGAGGCTGCACCTTTAAGTTCTGGACGCTATTCTTTAAAGGCCTCTACAATAGCTAGGAGTTCCTTGTCGTAAATTTCGTAATTGCATTTAGCTGGAATTATCTTCTTGGAGAGGTAGGCTACTGGAAGCTATAGTTGGTTGGGTGCTTTTCTTTAAAGAAGGACAGCTCCAATAGCTCTATTAGAGGCGTCTGTTTCCACACGGGTTTCTAAATTAAAGTCGAAGTTTTGCAGGATAGGATCCTTAGTAAACCTTTGTCGTAGGAGGTCAAAGGCTTGTTGGCATGCTCCAGTCTATTCAAACTTGGCTTCTTTCCTTGTTGGAGCTGTTAGAGGCTTTACAATTAAGCTGAAGCCTTAAATAAAGCGGCGATAGAAATTAGCAAACCCAGGGAAGCCTTGTACTTCCTTAATTGTCTTTGGAACCCTCTAGTTAAGAATTGCTTGGATCTTTGCTGGGTCTATACGTATGCCTTTGTCCAAAATAATAAGCCTAAGGAATTGGACTTCTTGCTTGTAGAATTCACACTTGTCAATGTCCAGATATAAGCCTGCTTCTTCCAGTTTAGCCAGTACTTTGCGGACGTGTCTCTAGTGTTCTCTTAGTGTCTTGCTGTACACTAAGATGTCGTTAATATAAGCCGTAACAAACTGATCTAAGTATTCTCTTAGGGTGTCGTTTATGTATTCCTAGAAGGTGCTAGGTGCATTGCATATGCTAAAGGGCATAACCAAGGATTCGAACAAGCCGTATCGAGTCCTGAATACAGTTATCTATTCTTGTCTTTCTGCCATTTGAATCTTGTTGAATGCTGCAATTACATCCAGCTTAGTAAACCATTTTGCCTTCGAAAGGCGTTCTAGAGTTTCCTGTATTAGAGGGATTAGGTAGCGATTCTTCTTGGAAATAGCATTAAGGTTGCGATAGTCGACACAGAAGCGTAGCCCTTTCCTAGGTTTCTTAACAAACATAACAGGACTAGCTACAGGAGAGCGACTGGATCTAATAAAGCCTTTCTAGAGGTTCTGCTATAGGAACTTCTGCAGGACTTAGACTTCTTCGCGAGACATCTGGCAAAGGGGGCTAAAGGGGGGTGTCTTGCCTTCTTCCAGTTCAATCTTGTAGTCGTAGAGGCGGTAAGGAGGCAGCTTGTTAGCTTCTTTAACTGATCAGACACTAAGGAAGTCGTAGTATTCTTCTGGTACCTTTGTCTCTAGGTTAGTAGCTTCTCTTTTGTCATTATACTTAGCAAGAGCCTTCTTAATGTCCTCTATTAACGCAGCAAAGATTTGAGCTCCTTTCTCTTTTGCAGCTATATAGAAAGCAGCTGCAGATACTTAGAAGATTGAATTATAATTGCTTCGTGCAGGAGTAGGCTAAATAGAAGGGTAGCAATAGGTTTGGCAGTATTCTAAGTTTAGGCAAAGGGTTCTAGTGTTCCAGTTAATCTGTTGGTTGTAAAGCTTTAACTAAGGCAGTCTAAGGATAAGCTTCTAGTTGGGCAGAGGGGTAACAAAGCAAGAGAGGTGTTCCTAGTAGTTTCCAAGGTTGAGCTTAACATAGGCAATTTGAGTTACGCCTCCTAAGGAGGCCTTACTGCCGTCAAACATTCTTAAGGGTCTGGGGTGCTTTGAGGTCTAAGTGGTAGTTCCTAAAGTGTTAGCAAGTTAAGGGTTAATAAGGCTTTTGCCAGTTGCGCCGCAGTCGATTATCGTAAGTACTAAGTGTGCTGTGTTCTTCTTTGTATGAATTTCTGCTATAACAACTAAGGGAGGACAAGTCAGTTTATCCTCTGTCTTAGTATGGAATTGTACAGCAGAAGAAGAGATTGCATAATGTCGATCTAAGTGCCTGCCCGTTAGGCGTCTTGTTAACAGGCTTAGGCGTTTCCCTGGTCCTTGTTGTTGTCTTGTAGCGTAGGAGCTGCTGCAGAGAAGCTAAGAGGGGTGCCTATCTTAGTACGTCTTGTAGCTAGTGTTGGACAGTTAACAGCAATGTGGTTTGGTTTACCACAGTATATGCAGAGGCGTAGGCGGCGGTGTCGTTCTTTCTCGTCCTGCGTAAGGCGGCCGTCTTAGAGCTTAGCTAAGCTCAAGTCTATAGGGTCTCCTTAGGTAACAACTGGTTAAGGGGGAAGGCGTAAGGTTGGTCTGTAAGTTCCTACATTTGGAGTGACGTTTGCAGGAGTCGAAATAGGGCGTTAACTGTTACGGTTGTTGCTTCTGGCCTTAATAATGTCTGCAAACAAATTCCTACAGCTATTAAGGCGTTAGCAGAGGGTAACAAGTTCCTAGAAGGATAGGGCTTTATGTTCCTAATCCTCAAGTTTCGTAAGCAGTTCTGTGCTTAACCCAGCAACCAGAGCTGACTTCTGAGCCTCTATGTCGTATTTACAGTGTCCAATCTCTCGTAAGAACTGTGCGTAATAGTCTGCAAAGGGCTTGTTGGTCTGCTTAAGTGTCCTAATAAATTGTTAAGCCGTAGACTTGCGATATAGGTTTCTAAAGGCTGAATTAAGAGAGGTAAGTAAGGCCTTAATGTCTAGACAAGTGACTTAGAGTGTCTGTAGGTTGAACTAGTGTACGACTTGCTGAAGTGCCTTGCCTGCCAGGAGGGAGAATGCGTAGGAGACCTTCTGGTTTTCATTAGGGAAATGGTCTGCATTAGCTAAGAGTTTGATGGATAGTCGTAGGCAAAATTTATCAAACTTTTCTTTGTCCCTATAGAATGTTTTAGGATCAGCCACTTTCCTGCTAGTGGATTCTCTAGTAGCAGTAGGTGTCCTTAGGTTCAGGGCCTCTTATAGTTGTCCTTGTGTTTGTGCCTTCTTAAGTGTAAGAGTAGCTATCTTTTGTTCCATCTCTTGTAGCTGTTCCTTGCCTTTAGACAGCATTGCCTCCAGACTATTAATGTAGTTGCTAAGGTCTTTTATTTGTTCTGTTCCTGTATAAACAATGTTTGCTGCTGTAAAAAGGACTCGTAGGGCAAGGGTAGGGTTACTGTTCATTAAATTAGAAGTGCCTTGTGCAGAAAGATCCAGTTTAGAGTATTCCTTAAAGGGAATCTCTTAAGGTAGTGTGTAGAAGACTATGTTGATTAATGGTCTTAGATTGTTTAATAGCTTGTAATGTCAGAGAAGAGGCTAAGGTGTGTGTAGGTTGTTGTAAGAACTGAAGTTAAGAGGAGGAGCTAAAGGACTAAAGTCTAAAGAGTAGTTATGTATTAGGAGTTAGAAGGTTGTTCTAGGTTAATTGTACAAGACAAGCTATAAAGAAGGAAAACAGAAAGATAAGGGGGCGGCAGCTGCTTCTTATGTCCCTCTGCCCTAGCTGGTTGTTTGCCCCTTTGCTGCTGGATTTCCTAAGAAGTCTCTTAATAAACTTTTCTCCTTTGTTCTGTTAACCGAGTTACTTCTAAAACCTTCTTTTCCTAAAGGTTCCAGAACTGAAACAGAACATTCTAAAGAGCGGGTCGAGTCGCTTCCTGTGTGCCTAGAAGCTTCTTAGTTAGACCAGTAAGTGTTGAGTTGTAGGCTGTTAGGGGTAGTAGAGCTGGATAGGACCTTAAGACTGTTAGGGGTTTTCTACTGTCTGCTGGCTGTAGTTCCAGTAGCGTTCTTAACCGGATAGTTCGTTCCTATGGAACCGATTGTAGCGCTTCCAACGCGGCCAGAATTGTCTTAGTTGGACCTTTGGTTGTTGAGATATGGCCTGTAAACTATAGTAGTGCTTAGTGGGACTTTGGTACCGTTGTCCTTGATCCGACTAAGGTAGACTCTAGTTCAATACCCGTCTTTAATAACTATATCCAAGGCTGGAGAGGGAAGAATCTACGTACAAGCGGAGGTGGAGGTATTTGAGTGTGCAGCTGCCAAGCCTGGCCCTGCCAAGCCTGCCACCTTCCAGCACCTTCCAGCCCTCTACATCCACATCCGTATCACTACCGCCCTCCCTAACTAGCGATTGCCCTCAATCGCAATCAATCTATTAATCGCAATTAGCTAATTAGGTCGCGTCGTGCCAAACCAGGTCGCGTCGTGCCAAACCAGGTCGCAGAGGTCGTTAGGGTCGCAAATTCAGCTTCGCTATCGGCCAATTAGGGCGCTCCAAAACAGGTCGCTTTTAAGCTTCAATTTCCGTGCGTTTTGAGTCTCAATCTCGTGCCTTTTTAAGCCTTAATCTCGTGCCTTTTAACGTCGCTTTAGTGCCTTGTTTGCTGCCTTGTTTGCTGCAGAATTCTCAGAGGTCGCGGCTGTAGAGGTTGTCGGGGCCGCGGAGGTTGTCTTGCAAACACGTATCGCTTCTTGACGGTCGCTTCTTGACGGTCGCAGAGGTCTCGGAGGTCGCGGAGGTCGCAGAGGCTGCCTTGTAAAAACATGTCGCTTCTCGAGCTGTCGCTTCTTGACCCGTCGCTTCTCGACGGTCGCTTCTCGACGGTCGCTTCTCGACGGTCGCTTCTCGATAGTCGCTTCTTAACAGTTGCAGAGGTCGTCGGGGTCGCGGATGTCGCTGAGGTTGTTGGGGGCGCAGAGGCTTCCAGAGGTCGCAGAGGTCGCGGAGGTCGCAGAGGCCTGCAGAGGTCTTAGAGGTCGCGAAGGTTGCAGAGGTCGCAGAGCTCGCAGAGGTCGCCGGAGTTCTCGGAGGTTTCAGAGGTTGCCTTGCAAATATGTGCTGCTTCTGAACTGTGCTTCTAAACAGTGTGCTTGCCTGCAGCAGCTGTATGTTGTCTGCAATAGCCTTGTACTTGTGCTGAGCCTGGTGCTCTGCCTAGGTGCTTGTGCCTAGGTGCTCGTGCCTAGGTGCTCGTACCTTGTGCTCTGCCTGCTTGCTCGTGCCTTATGCTCTGCCTGCTTGGTGCTCTTGCTCAGTGCTCTTGCTTGGCCTAGGTCCTCTTGCTCGGCCTAGGTGCCTGTTGTAGCTGGGTGCTCGTGCCTGGGTGCTCGTGCCTCTGCCTAGGGGCTCGGCCTAGTGCTTGGCCTGGTGCAGCTGTGCCTCTGTTGTCTGCAGCAGCTGTGCCTGTCTGCAGCAGCTGTGCCTGTCTGCAGCTGTACCTTGTACTCTGCCTTGTGCTCTTCTGAACCTAAACAGTGTGTTGCCTATAGCAGCCCTGTCTGCCCTATATTGTCTGCAGCAGCTGTGCCTAGGTGCTCGTTGTAGCTAGGTGCTTAGGCTCGCTAGTGCTTGGGCTGGCTGGTGCCTAGGTGCTCGTGCTGCTCTTGTCGCTCGTGCTTAGGGGCTCGTACCTGGGTGCTCGTACTCGGTGCTCTGCCTGATGCTCGGCCTAGGGGCTCGTGCCTAGGTGCTCGTGCCTGGAGCTGGGTTGTCTGGTGCTCTGCCTAGGTGCTCTGCCTCTGATGCTCTGCAGCTAGTGCTCTGCAGCTGGTGCTCTGCAGCTGCTTTGCCTGTACTGTCTGCACCTATATTGCCTGCAGCCGTGCCTTGTGCTCTTGTCGCTCGTGCCAATTGCTGTATGTCTCGATTGCTGAATGTCCCGATTGGCCTTGTCCGAATAGAATGGTCTGTCAAAGACCTAAAAAAAACGAATGTCGTCGCCCTAGGTCCTGCTAGGTGCGCTCTCGTCGTCGTCGCTCCGTCGTCGTCGCTCTCGCTCCTCGTTCTCGCTCCTACATCGTCCTTCTCGTCGCTCTCGTCGCTCTCTTACTCTTCTTCAAAACTCTCTCTTCTTCTCGATAGGGGCACTTCTCTTCCCTAAAACTCTTCTTCTTCTCGATAGGGGCACTTCTCTTCCCTAAAACTCTTCTTCTCGATGTCCTCTATAATGGACCTCTCTCTTTAAAACTCTTCTTCTCGATTAGGGGAGGGGGGGGGGGTAGAGTAGCATGCACATGTACGATTAAGTAACCGGATATAATTCAACGGCCTCCTTCGTATATATACAGTACACACTCTAGGTCAGTTGCACGTACGTTAATCGAGTACCCGGATAAAATTCAACGGGCTCTTTCGCGTAGTGCGAGTGTTGTTAAAGTAAGCCTTGGATATAATGATCCGACTAAGGTAGACTCTAGGTTAATACCCGTCTTTAATGACTATATCCAAGGCTGGAGAGGGAAGAATCTACGTACAAGCGGAGGTGGAGGTATTTGAGTGTGCAGCTGCCAAGCCTGGCCCTGTCAAGCCTGCCACCTTCTAGCACCTTCTAGCCCTCTACATCCACATCCGTATCAGTCCTTGTTCTTCCAGCTGTTAACCGTGACAGCGCTCGGTCCCGTCTGCATATATCGACGATGTTCTTTAGCAGGAGGTAGTTGGTCTTAGGTAGGGTGTTGGTCCTCGCCTAGTTAACTGTCCTATATAGTCGTAGGCCTAGACTGTAGGTTGGTAGTAGGGACTCCGTAGACGCACCTTAGTAGAGCTCCTGCTGTACGTAGGTAAGCTGTCCGGTTCTCACCTGTCTATTTACCTACCTTTTATTCTTCGTCTGTCTATCTCCTAGTCTATCGCCCTAGCTATGCATTCCGCGTCTAACTCGTACAGTCCGGCGGCGGCAGGCCGTCTGGACAACTATCTTAGTTCCTGCTTAGGAAAGCTCTGTTCTAGTGCTTCGGTTACCGGCCCGGGTTATTAGGGACTTAGGTAAATGTCTAGGCCTGTCGTTGTCTGCAGGGGTAAGGTAGTAGACACTTACCTAGTAGTCGTCTGTACAACCTCTAGCGGTCCGGTTACCTCGTACGGTCCTACCCCTCCCTAAAATATTCCCTTTATTTCTACTCTTCTTATATCCTTCCGCTCCCTGCAGCTGTGCTATAACTCTTGTAGGCTCCTGAGTGTCGTCTCCTCTTTCTTGTCCCTAGGGTTAGCTATCCGCAGTTCCTCTCTACTCCTACTCTTCCTTTGCAGCTTCCTAATGCCCTCTGCAGCTGCCCAGTCTTGTCTGTAGCTGCCTAATGTCTTCTGCAGCTGCCTAATATCTTCTGCAGCTGCCTAATGTCTCCTGTAGCTGCCTAATGTCTCTTGTCTGTAGCTGCCTAACGTCTCTTGCAGCTGCCTAGTCCTGCCTGTAGCTGCTATCTGTCCTACCCTGTACAGTACAGTGTCACTGTAACTGGTTAACAGGGTGTTTCTCTTCCTACCTGTCTAGTGCTAACGTGTCCTAAAGAGCCTCTTACAGTTTCTAGGTAGGCTCTGCCTACCCTGTTTACTTAACTAGATTTTCTCTTCTGCTTCTTCTAGCTCTTAAGGATTTTTTCTACCTTATATTCCTCCTAGTCTTTTAGTAATAATTGCCAGGGGGCGTACGTCATCTGTCGTCTAGTAGGGAAGGGGGTCTGTATACGCTAGCTATACGAGGTCTATATAGAAAACTAGGTAAATCCCTAGGGGAGTGTTAAGTCGTATAGCGTATGTTCCTACTAGCTGGACTACTGTAAACTTCCGGTTCTTCTAGCCTAGTTTCTTGCTTAGCCGGTCTATACGAATATTGCGCTAGTTTAGCTATACCTTATTCCCTGCCTTGTACCTCAGTGCAGCCTGCCGTCCCTTATTAGCCTGCTCTTCCGCATTCTGTTAGGCTATAGCGAGACTCGCTTTTGCCTATTAGTAGGCGCTTGTAATCGTCCAAACGATAGCTTCCCCTTGCTAAATTAGGGAACGTATAGGGCGTAGGGTAGTGCTGCTTAGGGTCGGCGGGAACGGAGAGTAGTCGTACCTGTAGGTTATAAAGAAGGGAGAGAGGCCTGTAGCGTCGGCCGTACAGCTATTAATAGCTAGCTCCGCTATAGGGAGGAGGCGGTTCTAGTTAGTCTAGTTATAGTTAACGTACGCCTAGAGGTACGCTTCTAGTATTAAGTTGACCCTCTCCGTTGCGCCGTCTGTCTACAGGTACTATACATTTAATGGGCGGCGTTCTACATTGAACAATTAGCAGACCCTCGCCTAGAGTTAGCTCGTAAACTGTGTACCCTAGTTAGATACAATTGATCTAGGGAATCCGTACTTGCTAAACGTCGTCCGTATAAATACCTAGGCAGTGTCCTTAGCTGTAATAGAGTCTATTCCCTCTAGTATTACCCCCCTTATTAGCTTGTCCGTTACTACTATAATGTTTCGTCGACTATCGCTCTTAGGGAGGTCTGTAATAAAGTCTATAGTTAGGTCTTACTAGGGCCGGTCCAGTATTAGTAGTGGTTTCAACAGACTATACTTTAGCTTGCGCTAGGGCTTCGTCCGTCTACAGACATCGCAGTTCTATACAAACCTGCGGATGTCCTTCGCTATCGCTAGCTAGTAGTAGTCCCTAGCGACGATGCTGTACGTCTCCTTGCGCCCTAGGTGTCCGGTTGCTATTAAGTCGTACGCCTGTTGTATTAAGCTCGTATAGAGCTTCTCGTCTATAGAGACCTAGATCCGGTTCCTAAACTTTAGGTTGTTCCCCTCGTCTACTGTACACTCTGCTGCTAATACCTTAAGGTAGAGCTCTGTAGGGAGCCTCTACTGTCCTTCTTAGATCGCTGTACGGGCTCCTTAGTAAACGTCGTCCTTTTCTACTGCCTCTTCCTACGCCTGTAGCTAGGGTTCCTATATGTATGTCGCCGCTAGGCGGATAGCCTTCTCGTCTGGTTCCTCCTTTAACATCTGGAATGTTCGTAATTTTAGTCGTTCGTCGTCGTACGTCGCTAGTATGTCTTAGTCTCGTCTAGATAGAGCGTCGGCCCTGCTGTTGTCCTTTACTTTGCGGTACTAGAGTCTTGTATTGAAACGGCTTAGATACATCGCCTATTGTACCCGTCTCTTAGAGAGCTTCTAGGGTTGCGTAAAGTACTCGAGATTCTTGTAGTCGGTTAGGGCGAGGAACTTAGGAACCGAGCGGAGTTCTCTGTCCTACACCTTGTAGCACTGTACGACTTCTAACAATTCCTTGTTGTAGATAGGGTAGTTGCATTTAGCTAAGGAGTTCTTTTTAGAGAAATCCGCGTATAGGTGTAGGAGGCCGTCCGGACCTACCTATAAGAGGATACCTCCTATGCAGTATCCTAAGAAGTCGGTTTCTAATATCGTCGTACGTTCTAGGTTAAAGGCGGCAAGCGTTAGTCCTGTAGTAAAGAGCTCCTTTAGCTTGTTAAAACTCTTGTTACATTCCTCTGTCTAGGCAAACTGCCTGTCCTTGTATGTTAGCTCGATTAGGGGGCGTACTATCTCTAAGTAGTTCTGTATAAACTAGCAGTAGAAGTTGGCAAACCTAAGGAATTCTCGTACGCCCTTAACACTCGTAGGGGGCTTCTCCTGCTTAATAGCATTAATCTTCTTCCTATCTATACTAATGCCCTTCCCTACCTCGATAATGAATCTTAGGTATTTCGTACGTTGCACGCCGAATTTACATTTCTCGATGTCGAGGTACAATCTAGCCTGTTGTAAACGGTCTAACACCTTCTTAACATCTTGTACATAGTCCTCGCAGGTGCTGTCTGTAAATACTAGGGTGTCGTTAAGGTATGCAGAGCAGATGTCGTCTAGAAGTCCTCGTAGGGACCTATTAATATACCTCTAGAAGGTTGCCGGCGCGTTTGCAAGGCTAAAGGGGGTAACAAGCTACTCGAAAAGTCCGTACCTCGTATAGAAAGCGGTTGTCTATTTATATCCTTTCTTAATCTGTATCTTGTAGAAGGCTAAGACAACGTTAAGCTTCGTAAACTACTTTGCTTTGCTAATCCGTCCGAGGGTTTCCTTAATAAGAGGTAGGGGGTACTAGTACTTCTTGGTAATTGCGTTGATACCTCTGTAGTCTATACAGAAACGCAAGCCGGCTAAGCCTTCCTTATAAACAAACAGTACTAGGGCTCCAGCCGATAACGTACTTGCGCGAATGAAAGCTTTGGCAAGTAGGTCGTCCAGTGTCTTGGGTAGCACTAAGAGTTCTCTAGAGGACATGCTGTACAGTAGGCTATACGGTACTTTGGGTAGGCTTCTATCCAGATGGGGCTCGAGCTGGATGTCGTAGCCGATCCTTCTCCTCAGTGTAGGGGCTGTTTTAAGACTAATTTTGGTTCGAAGAGGTCCAGGTATGCTAAGTATTTTGGTAGGAGCTTTATGTAGGTTTCTTAGGTACTAAGGCCTTCTTAATGTCTGTAGTCGCAGTATTGACCTTAGCTTTGGCATTGCTACCTAGTGGAACACTCCCTTGGTCTCGGAGTCTCTGCTTCGTAGCTGCCAGGTACAGGCGTCCTCGTCCAACGTCGAGCTTGCCCCGCTAGCGCTCTATCTATAGTTTCCCTAACATCAGGTTATACCCTAACTTGTCCTATACAGTATAGAGGTATAAGTTCTGCTTATAGTGTCCCTGTATCCCTATCGTTACTTTTACTATATAGGTAATGTCCAGTCCTCTCCTAGTAATGCCTAACATGCGTACAGGTACAGTAGGGGTCGTCTTAATACAGTGTCTCTGTACGAAGTCTTCGCTAATTACTCTGTACACCAAACATCCTGTGTTAATCAGTGTCTGCGCCGTTGCGGACCTGTTTAACGTTGGCCGTACGATAAAAGGCGTAGTCGTTATATAGTTGCTCTTAAAAGATAGCTAAGTAGTGCTTTAATTCAGCAATCTATCTCGTATATGCCTCTAGCTAAGCCTTTGCTTGGAGGCTACTCTTTTCCCGACTCGTTATCGTCTAAGTAGAACTCTTAGGTCTTAGGTTAGGGTGCCGCAGTTGCTACCTTCGCAGTGGCCGGCCGTCCCTTAGGCCTCTCTGCTGGCAGAAGCCCGCAGTTCTGTACGGTGTGCCCTGTCTAGCTATACCGATAGCAGCTCCCTTCTGCTCGTATCTTGTTAAGGGTGGCTGCATCTACCTACTGCACCCTCTTAGCGCCGGCCCTTAGCTGTGTAGTAACAGCTGCTGCTACTCTCGTTATCGTTCTTAGCTCCTAGTCTATAGCGTCCTGCTGCCGATAGAGGGGTTGTTGCATTTCGTAGGCGCAGCTTATCTGTCCGAGCCTGCGCTGTTGGTCGTCGATTATTCTAAAGATATTACAGAACGCCTCGTACGAGGCCGGCCGCATTACGCCTACTAGTCCTGTTAGAATCTTCCTAAAGGGTCCAACTTCTACGGTAGTTACCTTTAACCTGTCCTCCTAGCTAAGGCCTCCTGCTTTAGCTAGGGTTTGGTCGTATTCCGCGAGGAACTCCTGTACAGACTTGCGTCCTTGCTTTATAGTGTTAAGCTGTACGAGGGCTTGACTCTCGCGGTCTGGGTCCTTATAGCTCCTGTCTAGAGCTGCCTAGATCATCGTCGTAGTTGCAGTTGCCAGACTGGCAATAGCAGTTTTGTAGTACGGCAGAATTCGTGCTGCCGCCTTGCCCTTTAATCTCCTAAAGAGGTACACTACCTTGTTAAGTTCGGTTAGGTATGCTGCTAAGTTAACCAGAAGCTTAGAGTGCATCTGGGCAGCCAAGGAGGGGTACTCGGCCGGTGCCTTATTATCGTAGGTAGTAACGTCGGGGAGTTTGTTCTTTGTAACCGTAGTGTAGGCTGTCGTGTTCGTTGTAGTCGTCGTAGGGGTCGGGTCGCAACCGGACGCCCTAAGCTGTTAGAGCTCCTGTTCCTATTAGGAAATTATCGAGGCCTAATAGCCTATTTGTTCTTCGAGCTAGTTCTTGCGAGCTATTAGCTCTTCGTACATGTTGCGCATATAATCCTGCATAGCCGTAGTTTCTTTAGGGATATCGTTGTCTATCTTTGTTTTATTACTGCTGTTACCGACAGTAAGATTAGTTCCTAATGTAATAGGTTTAAGGATCTTGGTTCAGAAACTTAAAGCTGGGTATCTATTAAAAGGAACTAATAGGCAGTTCCTTCGTCGTCCGCTACTGTACATTTTGTACCTACGAAGCAAGCTAGCAATTTCCCTCTGTACAGTGGTGTAGAGATTTCCCTCTGTACGGGGGTACAGAGATTTCTCCCCTATATAGGGGGTGCAGAGTTTTCCCTCTGCTAAGAGTTGCAGGATTTTCCTCTGTACGGAGGATGCAGAGATTTCCCTCTATATAGGATACAGGGGGAGGGGATGCCAACCCGGCTAGGCTGGGTCAGAACTTGGTCTAGCTAGGTCTTGCTAGCACTGCTAAGTCGTACTCCCTAGGATAACGGCCGGTCCAGGTCCGGGACCTGGCAGGACGGCGTCCCCTAAGAAGAGTCTAGTTGGCGTGTTCTGTCTAACTATTAGTCTAGGGGTAGAAGGCAGTACTTAGCTTACATTTTACCTTGGCCTCTATATAGAAATCTGCCTAGTACTAGCTACTAAAGAGGGAACCCTAATACGTTATAGTGTCTATAGGGAAGCCAAACCTTCTAACTACTTTCCTTAAGAGAATCTCTACAAGCTCGACTACTATATATATTTTCCTCGTAGAGACAAAATCGGCTATCTTTGTGTATCTGTCGACAATTACAAGACCTGCAGTATGTATAACAGAACCTGCGCTAGACGCCTACAACAATCTAGATGGAGGGAGGTCTATAATAAAGTCTATTATTAACTCCTGCTATAGTCTGGACAGCATCGGGAGCGTACTTAGCTCCCTATATAGGGCGTAGCAGCGTGCCTTAGTCTGCTAGCAGACCCTGTAAGTACTAATATACTCCCTAAGGTCCGCAGCTATCCCATCCTAGTAGTACTTACACTAGATTAGCTCTGCAGTTTTGTTAACTCTAAAGTGTCCTACTAGTAGGTTATTATAGTGCATTTGTATAATCTCTGCTTAGAGGGCCCTATTAGCCGGCACTACGATCGTACAGTCTCCTAACTGGGATAATTCTATTAACACTCACTTATAGATTTCGTAGAGTCCCTGCTTATTAGACGCACTCTGTGCTCTCTTAACTGACTCTCTTATAGATAGCTCGAGCTTCTATATTGTCTTAATTAGGGACAGTAGGAGGGCCGGTGTATTAACGTACAGGCTATCGTTCGTAGTCGTACATGTGTATGCTACTCTACCCCCCCCTCCCCTGACCAACAAGAGAGAGTTTTTAGGGAAGAGAAGTGCCCCTATCGAGAAGAAGAGAAAGTTTTAGGGAAGAGAAGTGCCCCTATTAAGAAGAAGAGAAAGTTTTAGGGAAGAGAGTGCCCCTACGAGTAGATTGCAAGTTTTGAAGTTTCAGGAGAGCGAGGACGACGACGACAACAACGACGCGAGAACGACGATATAGGAGCGACGAGAAGGAGAGCGAGGACGAGGACGAGGAAGAAGACAGCGTACCTAGCAGGTCCTAGGGCGACAACACTCATTTTTTAGGTCTTTGACAGACTATTCTATTTGGACAAGGCACAGTACGAGCAGTACAACCGGCAGTTTAGCAATCGAGAAGTCCAGCAGTCGCGACAATCGAGGACAAGACAAGGCATAGCACGGCTGCAAGCAACATCTGCCTATAGAGAGGCACTACAATCGAGACGTACAGCAGAGCCCCTAGGCAGAGCCCCCAGGCAGAGCCCCCAGGCAGAGGCCCTGGGCAGAGCAATCTAGGCAGAGCACCCAGCTGCAGAGCACCTAGCTACAGAGCACCGAGCAGGAGCACAGGGCAAAGCACAAGGCAGAGCACAAGGCAGAGCAGCTACAGGCAGAGCAAGAGCTGCAGACAACAGGCTGCTGCAGACAAGACAGGGCTGCTGCAGACAAGACAGGGCTGCTGCGGGCAACACACTGTTTAGGAGTATGTTCAGAGGCACAGCAGCTATACATAAGCACAGCTGCAGACAATACAGCTGCAGACAAGGCAGAGCTCCAGAGCAGGCACAGCTACTGCAGGCAATACAGACAAAGCATAGGCAAAGCGACGGTCTAGGAAGCGACGGCTTAAGAAGCGAGCGACCGCCGAGAAGCGACTGTCTGAGAAGCGACCGTCGAGAAGCGACACGTATTTGCAAGGCGACCTCTACGACCTTCGCGAACCTCTGCGACCTCTGCAGCTTCTACGACAGACGACCTCTGCAGCTTCTGCGACAGACGACCTCTGCAACCTCCGCGACCTCCGCAGCCCCGACGACCTCCGAGACCTCTGCAACCTCCGAGAACTCCGCGACCTCTGCAGCAAACAAGGCACCAATTAAGGCCGAAAGCGACGGCAAAAGGCACGAGATTGAAGCTTAAAAAGGCACGAGATTGAGGCTCAAAAAGGCACGAGATTAAGACTCAAAACGCACGGAAATTAAAGCTCAAAAGCGACCTCAAAAGCGACCTGTTTTGGTGTGACCTAATTAGCCAAAAGCAATGGCAAAGCGCACTTAAATTGGAGCTGGATTTGCGACCCCTGCAGCCTGGTTTAGAGCGACCTAGTTTGGAGCGACCTGGTTTGGCTGATTGCGATTGTAGGCAATCGCTGGTTAGGGAGGGCGGTAGTAATACGGATATAGAGGGCTGGAAGGTGCTTGAAGGTAGCAGGCTTGGCAGGGCCAGGCTTGGCAGCTGCACACTCAAATACCGCCCCTCCGCTTGTACATAGATTCTTCCCTCTCTAGCCTTGGATATAGTTATTAAAGACGGGTATTGACCTTGCGTCTACTGCAGTCAGATTATAGACAAACTGGAACCGCCTTCTCCCTATAGCGGAGCTGGCTATTAACAGCTGTACGGCTGACGCTATAGGATTGTCCCCCTTCTTTATAGCCTACAGATATAACCACTCCCTGCTCCTACTAACCCTAAGTAGTAACACCCTACGCCCTGTACGATCCCTAATTTAGCAGGGAGAGACTATCGTATAGAAGATCGCGAACGCCTATTAATAGGCGAAGGCGAGTCTAGCTATAGCTTAACAGAATGCGGAAGAGCAGGCTAATAAGGGACGGCAGGCCGCACTAAGGTACGAGGCAGGGGATAAGGTCTAGCTAAACTAATGCAACATCTGTATAGACCGGCCGAGCAAGAAGCTAAATTAGAAGAACTGGAAGTTAACAGTAGTCCGACTAGTAGGGACTTACGCTGTATAACTTAACACTCCCCTAGGGATCTACCTAGTCTTCTACGTAGACCTCGTACAGCTAGCGAACACGGATCTCCTGCCGCACTAGACGACAGACGACGCACGCCTACTAGCGATTATAACTAAGGGCTAGGAAGAGTACGAGGTAGAAGGAATCCTTAAGAGCCGAAGGAAGCAGAAGAGGGTAGAGTACCTAGTTAAATAGAGAGGGTAGGCAGAGCCTACGTAGGAACCGTACGAGGCCCTACAGGATACAACTGCAGTAGACAGGTAGGAGGAGAACCACCCCCCCGCCTATTTGCAGTAACACTGCGCCGTACAGCGAAAAGGGGCACGATCTACCCTAAGGACAGGGCAGCTGCTAGCAACTTAGGTTGTCGAAGGATCGAGGATTAAGACGTAGGACCCTACCGGCTCCTGCCGACACGATACTATACAGAAGAGGGGCAGGAGGAAGGGAACAGCCAGGAGACAGGTAGGAATAAGAGTAGAAGTAGGAGGGGATAAGAGCAGAACTGTCCGAAAATTTCTTACACTACCTTAGGGGGGGGGGGTAGCTCACTGGCTACTACCCTATAGGACTAGGGCGGCCGACTCCCTATCTGAAATCTCAATTACCTCCCGGCTAGCAGGAACCCTACTTAGGCTAGCTCTAGGGAGTAGAGGCACCCCCCTACCCCTACGTGCCTCCTCCGGACGGCAGTAGGGGTAGTAGAGGGAGCTATCCTTCCACTTGCACGAGGCGCAGACCCTAGCCTAGAAGCTAGGGAGGCAGTAAGGGCTAAGTAAGCCCTAGGAGGAATTAGGACAGGAGGCACAGAGCTGGCCCTAAGTGGCAATAAGGATAGCATTAACGTACGACGCGCAGGCCGTAGCGACCTGCTAAGGTGTAAACCAGGTAGAGTTACACTAGAAGGTATAGAAAGGTAGCTCGGTAGCGTCCTGCTGCTTATTAGTGTAGTATCTAAGACGTTAGCTTAGACTGTACACAAGACAGGGACCTATACGAACCAGAAGCGAAGTTGCTAGTCGAGCTGGGCACTCTATTACTAGAGGTAGAAATAGGAGGGGACACCAGCTAGACGGGCGGAAGAAGGGCTAGGAACTACAAGAAAAGAGCTAGCAACTACACGAGAACTATAGCGGGAACGGCCGGACAGGGTACGTAGCATAATAGTAGTAACTAGTAGTAGTAGCTAGTAGTAGTAACGAGTAGTAGTAACTGGGTTAATAGTAATAGGACGTTAGTAGTAGGCGGTAGACAGTAGACGTAGACAGTAGACGGTAGACAGTGGACGTTAGACGGTAGTAGGGGACGGCAGGCGGAGGGATAGCAGGCAGGGGGAATAGAAGAAAAGGAGGGAAGGGAAAGAGAAGGGGGGAGTCTTGCTATCTAGGGGGTGGCTGCCTGCTATACGAGGCAATAGCGACTAGAGCAGCTGCTACAACTGTGTAAAAAGGGAGCAAAGGAGGCATCTAAGACCTAGTAGGAGACGAGCAACGGCCCTATAGACGACCGGACAGAGACAGGAAGTGGCGACCTGCCAAAGGAACACTAGGAGCTAAGGGTGTACGACACGCCGTCGTACGAAAGAAGCACTACGAGAAGGGAGGGGGGTATTATTAGAGGGCGCCGTCTAGCCCAGGTCCTGGACCTAAGCTAGCCGTCGCCCTAAGGACTGCGTCTTAGCAGCGCCAGCACGACCCTACCCTCTGTACGGAGTTACCGACAGGACCCTACTCCTATACAGAGGGAGAATCCTATAGCCCTATACAGAGGGGAATTGCCGCCCCTCTAAATAGAGGAAAAACTCTATACTACTGTATAGAGGGAAACTCCCGATTCTCTATACAGAGTGTAAACCTTACATCCCTGCACAGAGGGAAATTGCTAGCTTGGCTTAGTAGGTACAAATTGTACAGCAGCAGACGACGAAAGAACTGCCTATTAGTTCCTTTATGTAGATACCTAACCTTAAGTTTCTAAACCAAGATTCTTAAGCCCTTACACCCTAGGTATTTCGTACGTTGTACACTGAATTCGCATTTGTCGATATCGAGGTACAATCTAGCCTGTTGCAGACAGTCTAGCACCTTCTTAACGTTTCGTACGTAGTCCTTATAGGGACCGTCCGTAAACACTAGGGTGTCGTTAAGGTACACAGAGCAGGTGTTATCTAGAAGTCCTTATAGGGACCTGTTAATGTACCTCTAGAAGGTCGTACGTACGTTCGCAAGGCCGAAGGGGGTTATAAGCTACTTAAAAAGGCTGTACCTCGTGCAGAAAGCGGTTATCTATTTACATCCTTCCTTAATCCTTATCTTATAGAAGGCTGAAACAACGTTAAGCTTAGTAGACTACTTTGCCTTGCTGCTCCGTCCGAGGGTCTCCTTAATAAGGGGTAGGGGGTACCGGTTCTTTTTGGTAGTTGCGTTAATGCCTCTACAGTCTATACAGAACTGTAACCTAGCCGGCCCTTCCTTCTATATAAATAGTACTAGAGCTCTGGCCGAGAACGTACTTGCATAGATAAAGCCCTTAGAGAGCAGGTTATCTAATGTCTTACATAGCACTAGGAGTTCTCTAGAGGACATACTATATAATAGGCTGTACGGTACCTTAAGCAAACTTTCGTCCGGATAGGGTTGGAGCTTAATCTTGTAGTCGATTTCTTGTCCTTAGAGTAGGGGAAGTTTTAAGGCCGATTTGGGCTCCAAGAGGTCGAGGTATTCTAAGTATTCTAGTAGGAGCTTTGTATAGGGGTCTGTAACTTTCTTAGGTACTAGAGCCTTCTCGATGTCTATAGTTGCGGCATTGACCTTAGGTTCGGGGTCGCTAAGCGGGGCTTGTTCTTGGTCTCGAATTCTCTGCTTCGTCGCTGCTAGGTATAGACGTCCTCGTCTAACGTCGAGTTTGCCCTGTTAGTACTCTATCTATAGTTTCCCTAATATTAGGTCGTACCCTAGCTTGTCTCGTATAACGTAGAGGTATAAGTCTTTCTCGTAGTATCCTTGCAGCTTAATTGTTACTTTTACTATATAGGTAATGTCCGGTCCTCGTCCAGTAATGCCTAGTATACGTATAGGTACATTAGGGGTAGTCTCGATATAATGTTTCTATACGAAGCTTTCGCTAATAACTCTATACACTAAACATCCTATATTAATTATGGTTCGTACAGGGGCGGTCCCGTTCAGCATAGGTCGTACGATAAACGGCGTAGTCGTTATATAGGTACTCTTAAAAGATAGCTAAGTAGTGCTTTAATTTGGCAATCTATCTTATATATGCCTCCGGCTAAGCCTTCGCTTAGAGGGTACTCTTTTCCCGACTTGTTATCGTCTGAGGAGAACTCTTAGGTCTTAGGTTAGGCTACTGCAGTCGCTACCCTCGCAGCGGCAGGCTGTCCCCGAGGTCTCTCTACTAGCAGAAGCCTGCAGTTCCGTACGGTATAACCTGTCTGGCTGCACTAATAGCAGCTCCCTTTCGCCCTTCTTTTGTTAAGGATAGCTGCATCTACCTACTACGCCCTCTTAGCGTTAGCCCTTTATCGTACAGTAACGGCTGCTGCTACTCTCGTCGTCGTAGGTTCCTAATCTATAGCGTCCTTTTGCTAGTAGTTAGATTAGCGTAGTTCGTAGGCGTAGCTTATCCGTCCGAGCCTACGCTGCTAGTTGTTAATTATCCTTAGGAGATTACAGAATGCCTTATATAAGGCTTGCCGGATAACGCCTACTAGGTCTGTTATAACCTCCTTAGAGAGGCCGACCTCGAAGGTAGTAATCTTTACCCTGTCCTCCTGGAGGAGGCCTCCTGCCTTAGCTAGGGTTTGGTTGTATTCTGCGAGGAACTCTCGTACGGACTTGCGTCCTTGCTTTATAGTGTTAAGGCATACGAGGGCTCGGCTCTTGCAGTCTAGGTCCTTGTAGCTCCTGTTAAGAGCTGCTTGGAGGGTCGTTATAGTTGCCTCTGCTAGGCTAGCAATAGCAGTTTCGTAGTACAGCAGAATTTATACTGCCGCCTTGCCCTTTAGCCTCCTAAAGAGGTATACTACCTTATTGAGCTTAGACAGGTACACTGCTAAGTCGACTAGAATTCTAGCTTAGAGCCTATCTAGGCTGCCTAGGAGGGGTACTCGGACAGTGTCTCGCCGTTATAGGTAGTAACATTAGGGAGCTTGTTCTTTTGGGCTGTAGTGTCGGCCGTTGTGTTCGTCGTTGTCGTCGTAGGGTTCGGATCGCGATCGGACGCCCTAAGCTGTTAGAGCTCTCGTTCCTGTTAGGAAATCGTCGAGGCCTAGTAGCCTAGCTGTTCTTTAAGCTAGTTCGTACGAGCTATTAGCTCTGCATATATACGCTGCATCCGGGATTGCATGTCCGTAGTATCTATAGGGATAGCGTTGTCTATCTTTGTCGTATTACTGCAGTTACTAACAGTAAGATCAGTTCCTAATATTAGGGGTTAAAGAATCTTGGTTTAGAGACTTAAAGCCGGGTATGTATATAAAGGGACTGATAGGCAGTTCCTTCGTCGTCTGCTACTGTACAGTTTGTACCTACGAAGCAAGCTAGCAATTTCCTTCTATATAGGGGTGCAGGAATTTCCCCTCTATATAGGGGTGCAGGAATTTCCCTCTATATAGGGGTACAGAGAGGAGGGGCGTCGACTCGGCTAGGCTAAGTTATGCTAGCGCTGCTAAGCAGCAGCTCCTACACTACAAGATAACAACAAGGATTAGGGAAACGCCTAAGCCTATTAACAAGACGCCTAACAGGCAGGCAGTTAGATCGAAATTATGCAATCCCTTCTTCTGCTGTATAATTCTATACTCAGACAGAGGATAAACTAACTTGTCCTCCCTTAGTTGTTACAGGAGAAATCTATACAAAGAAGAATACAGTATACTTAGTACTTACGATAATCGACTGCAGCGCCGCTAGCAAAAGCTTTATTAACCCTTAACTTGCTAACTCTTTAGGAATCACTACTTAGACCTTAAAGTACCCTAGACCCTTAAGAATGTTTAAAGGCAGTAAGGCCTCCTTAGAAGGCGTAACTTAGATTAGGCTGCCTATATTAAGCTTAACCTTAGGAACGACTAGGAACACCTCTCTTGCTTTGTTACCCCTTTGCTAAACTAGAAGCTTATCCTTAGACTGCCTTAGTTAAAGCTTTACAATCTATAGATTAACTAGAACACTGGAACCCTTTGCCTAAACTTAGAACATTACTAAATCTATTGCTACCCTTCTATTTAGCCTACTCCTGTATACAGCAATTATAATTTTATCTTCTAAGTATCTGTAGCTACTTTCTATATAGCTACAAAGGAGAAAGGAGCTTAAATTTTTGCTGCGTCTATAGAGGACATTAAAAAGGCTCTTACTAAGTATAATAAGAAGAGAGAGCCTACTAACCTAGAGACAAAAGGAATAAAAGAATACTACGACTTCCTTAGTGTCTAGTTAGTTGAAGAAGCTATTAAGCTGCCTCCTTACTGCTCCTACGACTAAAAGATTAAACTACAAGAGTTCAAGACATCCCCCTTTGACCCCCTTTACTAGATGTCTTGCAAAGAACTCCAAGTCCTGCGAAAGTTCCTATAGCCGAACCTTTAGAAAGGCTTTATTAGATCTAGTCGCTCTCCTATAGCTAGCCCTGCTATGTTTGCTAAGAAACCCAGTAGAGGGCTACGCTTCTGTGTCGACTACTGCAACCTTAATGCTATTTCTAAGAAGAATCGCTACTTAATCCCTCTTATATAGGAAACTCTAGAACGCCTTTCGAAGGCAAAATAGTTTACTAAGCTTAATTTAATTGCAGCATTTAACAAGATTTAGAGAAGGTGGACAGATCTGTAGCGTTAGCTATACGGCTGTTAATAGCTAGCTCTGCTATAGGAAGAAGGCGGTTCTAATTAGTCTAGTCGTAGTTAACGTACGCTCGGAGGTACGCTTCTAGTGTTAAATTAACTCTCTCCGTCGCGCCGTCTGTCTGTAGGTATTATACGGTTAATAGGCGACGTTCTACGTTTAGCAACTGGCAGATTCTTGCCTAGAGTTGGCTTGTAAATTCTGTACTACAGTTAGATACAATTGACCTAGGGAATCTGTGCTTGCTAAAAGTAGTCTCTACGAATGTCTAAGCAGTGTCCTTAGCTATAATAGAGCCTATTCTCTCTTGTATGAACCCCCTCGTTAGCTTGTCTATTATTACTATAATGTTCTGTCGTCTGTCGCTCTTAGGGGGGTCTGTAATAAAGTCTATAGTTAGATCCTGCTACGGCCGGTCCAGTATAAGTAGAGGTTTTAACAGGCTGTGCTTTAGCTTCTGCTGGGACTTCGTCTGTCCGCAGACATCGCAGTTTTGTACAAACCTACGGATGTCTTTCGCTATTGCTAGCTAGTAGTAGTCGTTAGCGATAATACTGTACGTATCCTCAAGCCCCAGGTGTCTAGTAGTTATTAAGTTATGCGCCTGTTGTATTAAGCTCGTACAGAGCTTCTCGTCTGCTGGGACCCAAATCCGATTCCTAAACTTTAGGTTGTTCTCCTCGTCCACTGTGCACTCTGCTGCTAATACCTTAAGGCAGAGCTCTAATAGGAGCCTCCGCTGTCCTCCTTAAATCGCCGTACAGGCACCTCGGTATACGTCGCCCTTTTTTACTGCCTCTTTCTACGCCTGTAGCTGGGGCTCCTATATATATATTGCCGCTAGGCAGATAGCCTCCTCGTCTGGTTCTTCCTTAAATATCTAGAATGTTCGTAATTTTAGTCGTTTATTGTCGTACGTCGCTGGTATGTCTTGGTCTCGTCTAGATAGTGCGTCGGCCCTGCTGTTGTCCTTTCCTTTGCAGTACTAGAGTCTTATATTAAAGCGGCTTAGATATATCGCCTATCGTACGTGTCTTTTAGAGAGTTTCTGGAGTTGTGTAAAGTACTCGAGATTCTTATAGTCGGTTCGGGCGAGCAACTTAGGAACCCAGCGGAGTTCTCCGTCCTACGCTTTATAGCACCGTACGACCGCTAGCAATTCCTTGTCGTAGATAGGGTAGTTGCATTCGGCTAGGGAGTTCTTCTTAGAGAAGTACGCGTATAGGTGTAGAAGGCTGTCCGGACCTACCTATAAGAGGATACCTCCTATGCAGTATCCCAAGGAGTCGGTTTCTAGTATTGTCGTACGTTCCGGGTTAAAGGCGGCAAGCGTTAGTCCTGTAGTAAAGAGCTCCTTTAGCTTGTAAAAACTCTTATTACATTCCTCTGTCTAGGCAGACTGTCTGTCCTTATGTGTTAGCTTAACTAGAGGACGTACTATCTCCGAGTAGCTCTGTATAAGCTAGCGGTAGAAGTTAGCAAACCTAAGGAATTCTCGTATGCCCTTAACACTCGTAGGGGGCTTTAGCTAGGGTTTGGTCGTACTCTGCGAGGAACTCCTATACGGACTTGCGTCCTTACTTTATAGTGTTAAGCTGTACGAGGGCTCGACTCTCGCAGTCTAGGTCCCTATAGCTCCTGTTAAGAGCTACCTAGAGGATTATTGTAGTTGCCATTGCCGGACTAGCAATAGCCTTTTCGTAGTACGGCAGAATGCGTGCTGCTGCCTTGCCCTTTAACCTTCTAAAGAGATAGACTTCCTTGTTAAGTTCAGTCGGGTATGCTGCTAAGTCGACTAGAAGCTTTGAGCGTATCTAGGCAGCCTAGGAGGGGTACTCGGCCGGTGCTTTACTATCGTAGGTAGTAACGTCGGGGAGTTTGCTCTTGGGGACCGCGGTGTAGGCCGTCGTGTTCGTTGTCGTTGTAGGGGTCGGGTCGTAACCGGACGCCCGAAGCTGTCGGAGCTCCTGTTCTTGTCGGGAAATCGTTAAGGCCTAATAGCCTATTTGTTCTTCGAGCTGGTTCTTGCGAGCTATTAGCTCCTTATATATACACTGCACCTGGTCCTGCATAGCCGTAATTTCTATAGGGATGTCGCTGTCTATCTTCGTTGTATTACCGCAGTTACCTACAGTAAGATCAGTTCCTAATGTAATAGGTTTAAAAATCTTGGTTTAGAAACTTAAAGCTAGGTATGTATATAAAGGAACTGATAGGCAGTTCCTTCGTCGTCCGTGATCCGGGGTAGTGTGCCCGGGTCACTGCTATGCCTTGCCAAGGTTTATAATCTGGTACACATTGATCAAGTCACTTCCGAGTCACTTGATTAGTCCCTTTTGGCTCAAGTGTACCGCGCCGCATCACTTGACTCGGAAGTAACTGCTGAAACTGTACGTGAAAGGCCTGGGTTCAATTCCCAGGGGGCGCATCTTTCAACGCCGAGTGGAAGCAGCGTTGACGTATGTCCGTTTGTCCACCACTCCGTACAAATGAGGCAGACCCGGTAAAGGTCCAGCTGGCTGTGTGCAGACCTGCCGGGGGGGGGTTGATTGCGCACGATTCACAGGGGGGCTGTGCATAAGGTGCGTGGCCTGTAAGCAAGCGCAGCTTACGAGGTCGTAAGCCTGTAGCGCAGGGGGTGGTGATCCGGGGTGGTGTGCCCGGGTCACTGCTATGCCTTGCCAAGGTTTATAATCTGGTACACATTGATCAAGTCACTTCCGAGTCACTTGATCAGTCCCTTTTGGCTCAAGTGTACCGCGCCGCATCAGTCCGCTACTGTACATTTTATACCTACGAAGCAAGCCAGCAATTTCCCTCTGTACAGGGTACAGAGATTTCCCTCTGTATAGGGGTGCAGAGATTTCCCTCCGTACAGGGTGCAGGGGGAGGGGGTGCCGACTCGGCCAGGCCGGGTTAGGGCTTAGTCTAGCTATGTCTTGCTGGCGCAGCTAAGTCGTACTCCTTAGGACAACGCCCGGTCCAGGTCCGAGACCTGGCAGGACGGCGTCCCCTAACAATAAACTACGTAGCAAATGTCTATAGGCCCTGCTAAGGCCTAGTTAACATACCCCTAGAACGTTCCTAGAGTCTTTGTTAGACCAAACAGCATTACATTGTACTTAAAATAGCTATAATAGGTGCAGAACGCAGTCTTCTACTTCTTACCCTAATTAATACAGATCTGGTAGTAAGCGTCCTTTAGGTCTAGGGATGTAAACTATACGTTGCCCCTAAGGCGATCTAGCGTCTCACTAATAGCAGTAGGGGGTGCCGGGTCTTAAATGTTGCTTCGTTTAGGTCCTAGTAATCGATGCAAAGGCGTAGTATACTGTCCTTCTTAGGGATAAACAGGATAGGCGCTCCTACCTTACTCGTGCTAGGTTAGATCTAGTCGTTCTCTAGCACTTTCGCTAGGTAGTCCTAGAGTTCTCTAAGTTCCTGCTCTAATTAGTTGTACAGGGGACGGAATAGAGGCCTTTTCCTAGGACTAGGTCGATTGCGTACCCTGTGTCTGTACGCAGCTTAGGGCCTAGTTCTTTGCCTAGCGTAAATACATCGCTAAAGCTATTCAACTCGGTGGGAAGGGCCTCCTGTTTAGGAGAGCCTCTTGCTGCCTTGGAAGGGGGGTCCTAAGCTTTGCTCTCTACAGAAGTCTGCAAGCGGACTGTATAGACTAGTAAAGACTCTAGCAGGTCCTTAGCAAACTCCCCTATACTCTGGAAGCTTACTATTAGGCACTCGCTGCTATCGTTATAGATCTAGCAGTTACTAGCACTCTCTATAATAATCCTATAGTCCCTTCTCTAAGGCCTACCTAGGATAAAATCTAGCGACGGAATATTAAAGGAGTAGAAGGTACCCTTTGTTAAGTGTACTATACTAGCTATGTCTGCGATATATAGTAACATTATATATATACCGAAACAGTACTCCTATTTCCCTGTAAACCTATCGGCCCTTAGAAGGGCCGTCCTAGAGATCTTTAGCAGATCGTAGCAGAGTACTTACTTATAGGATACAACGTTAATGTCTGCTGTATCGTCTAGTATACACTTTACCTTATATATGTCTAAGGCTCCCTTAAGTAGTGTAGCTTGTATTTGCTTAGTAGGGACGACTATAGGGTATATCGGGTCTTGCTCCTTACTTGCAGTGCCTACCTCCGACGCTAAGCCAGCGCTAGGCCTTTCCCTAACCTCTGTTTATGTAAGGGCTTAAGAATCTTAGTTTAGAAACTTGAGGCTAGGTATCTATATAAAGGAACTAATAGGCAGTTCCTTCGTCGTCTGCTGCTGTACAATTTGTATCTACGAAGCTAAGCTAGCAATTTCTCTCTGTGCAGGGATGCAAGGTTTACAATCTGTACAGAGGATCGGGAGTTCTCCCTCTATATAGTGGTGCAGAGTTTTCCCTCTGTTTAGAGGGGCAGCAATGCCCCTCTGTGCAGGGCTATAGGTTCTCCCTCTGTATAGGAGTAGGGTCCTGTCGGTGATTCTGTACAGAGGGTAGGGTCGTGCTAGCGCCGCTAAGTCGCAGTCCTTAGGGCGACGGCTGGCTTAGGTCGGGTCTAGGACCTAGGCTAGGCGGCGCCCCCTAACAATACCCCCCCCCCTCCCTTCTCGTAGTGCTCCTTTCGTACAGCGGCGTGTCGTACACCCTTAGCTCCTAGTGTTTCTTTAGCAGGTCGCGACTTCCTATTTTCGTCCAGTTGTCTATATAGCCGTTGCTCGTCGCCTACTAGGTCGTAGTTGCCTCCTTGCCTTTTTATACGGCTAAAGCAGTTGCTCTAGTTGCTGTTGCCTCCTATAGCAGGCAGCTACCCCCTAAATTCCAAGCCTCTCCCCTCTCTTTCCCTTCCCCCTTTTCCTTTTATTCTATGCCTGCCTCCCCCCTTCTACACTATCTACCGTCTACTACCGTCTACCGTCTACCCTAGCCCTACTACTAGCTACTACTAGTTACTACCAGTTACTACTACCTACTAGCTACTATTATGCCTCCCGCCCCGTCCGGCCGTGCTCGCTGTAGCTCCCTCGTAGTTGCTAGGTCCTCTGCTGCTCGTCTAGCTAGGGTCCCCTCCTATTTCCGCCTCTAGCAGTAGAATGCTTAATTTGACTAACAGCTTCGCTTCCAGTTTGTATAGGTTCCCTTCCTCTGTACAGTCTAAGCTAACGTCCTAGGTGCTATACTAATGAGCAGCAGGACGCAGCTAAGCTACCCTTCTACGCCTTCTAGAGTAACCCTGCCTAGGTTATACCTTAGCAGGTCGCTACAGCCTGCGCATTGTACGTTGACGCTATCCTTATCGCTATCTAGGGCCAGCCCTGCACCCCTTGCCCCAACTCCCCCTAGTCCTTACTTAGCCTATACCGGCTCCCCAGCTTCTGGGCTAGGGTGTGTACCTTGTGTAAGTGGAAGGATAGCTCCCTCTACTGCCCTTACCGCTGTCCGGAGGAGGCGCGTAGGGGTAGGGGGGTGCCTCTGCTTCCTAGGACTAGCCTAGGTGGGGGTCCTGCTAGAAGGGAGGTAATTAAGATCTTAGATAGGGAGTCGGCCGCCCTGGTCCCCCGGGGTAGTAGCTAGTGAGCCACTTTCCCCCCCTCCCTAGGTAGTGTAAGGAACTTTCGGACGGTTCTGCTCCTAACCCCTCTTACTTCTACTTTCCTTTCTACCTGTTTTCTGGCTATTCCCTTCTTATTTCTACCTATCTTACCTGCCTCCTGACTATCCCCTTCTTCCTACCCTTCTTCTGTACAGTGCTGTACAGTGTAGTGTCGGTAGGATCCTGTAGTGTCCTACGTCGTAATTCTCGATCCTTTGGCAACTTAAGCTGCTAGCAGCTGTCCTGTCCTTAGGGTAGATTGTGCCCCTTTTCGCCGTACAGCACGGTGTTACTATAACTGGGCAGGGGGATAGTTCTCCTCCTACCTGTCCAGCGCAGTTGTGTCCTGTAGGGCCTCGTACAGTTCCTATATAGGCTCTGCCTATCCTCTCTATTTTACTAGATACTCTACCTTCTTCCGCTTCCTTTAGCTCTTAAGGATTCCTTCTACCTTATATTCTTCCTAGCCCTTAATTATAATCGCTAGTAGGCGCGCGTTGTCTGTTATCTAGTGCGGCAGGGGGTCCGTGTTCGCTAGCTGTACGAGGTCTACGTAAAAGACTAGGTGGATCCCTAGGGGAGTGTTAAGCTGTACGGTATATGTTCCTACTGGTCGGACTACCGTAAACTTCCGGTTCTTCTAATCTAGCTTCTTACTTAGCCGGTCTGTACAGATGTTGCGCTAGTTTAACTAGACCTTATCCCCTGCCTTATATCTTAGTGCAGCCTGCCGTCCCTTATTGGCCTGCTCTTCCGCGTTCTGTGAAGCTATAGCTAGACTCGCCTTTGCCTATTAATAAGCGTTCGTAATCGTCTGTACGATGGCCTCTCCCTGCTAAATTGGGGATCGTACAGGGCGCGGGGTGTTACTACTTAAGGTCGGTAGGAGCAGGGAATAGTCGTATCTATAGGCTATAAAGAAGGGAGACAATCCTGTAGCATTAGCTGTACGGCTATTAATAGCCAGCTCCGCTATAGGGAGAAGGCAGTTCCAGTTCGTCTGATTATAGTCGACGTACGCTCGGAGGTACACTTCCAACGTCGAAATGACCCTCTCTGTCGCACTGTCCGTCTACAGGTGCTATATAGTTAACAGGCGACGTTCTACATTTAGCAACTAGCAGACCCTTGCCTAGAGCTAGCTCGTAAACTGCGTACCCCGGTCCAGCACAATTGACCGAGGATACCTATACTTACTAAACGTCGTCTGTATAAAGGCCTTGGCAGTGTCCTTAGCCGTAATGGAGTCTATTCCCTCTAGTATTACCCTCCTCGTTAGCCTGTCCGTTACTACTATAATGTTCCTCCGTCCGTCGCTCTTAGGGATGTCTGTAACAAAGTCTACTGTTAGGTCTTGCTAGGGCCGGTCCGGGATCGGTAGGGGTTTTAGCAGCCTATGTTTCAGTTTACGCTAGGGCTTCGTCCGTCCGTATACATTGCAGTTCTGGACGAACCTGCGGATGTCCTTCGCTATCGCCGGCTAGTAGTAGTCCCTAGCGACAATGCTGTACATCTCCTTATGCCCTGGGTGCCTAGTAGCTATAGAGTCGTATGCCCGTTGTATTAAGCTCGTACGGAGCTTCTCGTCGGCAGGGACCCAAATCCGATTCCTGAACTTTAGGTTGTTCTCCTCGTCCACTAAGCACTCTGCTGCCGACACCTTAAGATAAGGCTCTGCTGGGAGCTTCCGCTATCCTCCTTAGATCGCTGTATAGGCCCCTTAGTACACCTCGTCCTTTTCCACTGCCTCTTCCTATGCTTGCAGTTAGGGCTCCTATATATATGCTGCTGCTAGGCGGATAGTCTCCTCGCCTAGCTCCTTCTTAAACATCTGGAATGTTCGTAACTTTGGCTAGTCGTCCTCGTACGTCGTTAGCATGTCCTGGTTCTGTCTAGATAGTGCATTAGCCCTGCTGTTGTCTTTGCCCTTGCGATACCGGAGTCTTATATTGAACCGGCTTAGGTACATTGCCTATCGTACATGCCTCTTAGACAGCTTCCGGGACTGTGTAAAGTACTCCAGGTTCTTATAGTTAGTTAGGGCAAGGAAATTAGGGACTAGGCGGAGTTCTCTATCCTATGCTTCGCAACACTGTATAACTGCTAGCGATTCCTTGTCGTAGATAGGGTAGTTGCACTCGGCTAGGGAGTTCTTCTTAGAGAAATACGCGTATAGGTGCAGGAGTCTGTCCAAGCCTACCTGTAACAGGATACCTCTAATGCAATACCCTAAGGAGTCGGTTTCTAGTATCGTCGTACGTTCTAGGTCAAAGGCAGCAAGCGTTGGTCCTGTAATAAAGAGCTCCTTTAGCTTGTTAAAGCTCCTATCGCACTCGTCCGTCTATTTGAACTGCTTGTCCTTGTGTGTTAGCTCGACTAGGGGGCGCACTGATCCGGGCGCGCAGATATGATTCAATACGGCCTTTTTGATAACTATATCTCGAACTGAGGAGGGAAAGGAACCTATGTGGTGGTGGTGGTGGGCTTTGATGGAGGGTGGTGTGCCAAGGCCCGGCTCGGCCCGCCCGGGCCGAGCCGAAATCCAGGGTCCACCCCATTATCCAGTCCCACCCCTTTTCACCGCCGCAACACGCACGATCTCCGAGTAGTTCCGTATAAACTGGCGGTAGAAGTTGGCGAACCTAAGAAATTCCCGTACGCCCTTAACGTTCGTAGGCGGCTTCTATTGCTTAATAGCATCAATCTTCTTCCTATCTATGCTGATGCCTTTCCCTGCCTCGATAATAAACTCTAGGTATTTCGTTCGCTGTATACCAAATTTACATTTGTCAATAACAAGGTACAATCCAGCCTGTTGCAGTCAATCCAGTACCTTCTTAACGTCCTGTACGTAATCTGTGTAGGAGCCGTCTGTAAAAACCAGTATGTTATCGAGGTATACTAAGTAGATGTCGTCTAGTAACCCTTGCAAGGACTTGTTAATGCCTTCTTAACGTCCGCAGTTGCCGTGTTGATTTCGGCCTTAGCATTGCTACCCTGCGGAGCCCTCCCTTGGTCCCGGGGCCTCTGCTTTGTCGCTGTATTTATTTCGGCCTTGGCATTGCTACTCTGCGGAGCCATCCTCTGGTCTCGGAGCCTCTGCTTCGTCGCTGCTAGGTACAGCCGTCCTCGTCCAACGTCTAGCTTGCCCCTCCAGCTCGGCCGTCCCCCAGGTCTCTCTGCTAGCAAAAGCCTGCAATTCCGTACAGTGTAGCCTATCTTGCTATACCGGTAGCAGCTCCCTTCTGCTCGCCTCTTGTTAAGGGTGGCTATGTCTACCTATTGTGCCTTTCTAGTAGCGGCTCTTGGCCGTACAGTGACGGCTGCTGCCACCCTCGTTATCGTTAGTTCCTAGTCTATAGCGTCCGTCTGCCGCTGGAGGGGTTGTCGCATCTTATAAGCGCGGCTTATCCGTCCGAGCCTGCGCTGCTAGTCGTCGACTATCCTAAGGAGATTACAGAATTTCTCGTATGTAGCTAGTCGCATTACGCCTACTAGTCCTGTTATAATTGATCCGGGCGCGCAGAAATAACTTAATACGGCCTTTTCGATAACTATATCTCGAACTAAGGAGAGAAAGGAATCCGTATAGTGGTGGTGGTGGGCTTCCGTGGAGGTGGTGGTGCCAAGGCCCGGCTCGGCCCGTCTGGGCCGAGCCGAAATTCCAAGGGTCCACCCTATCAATCTGTCCCACCTCTTTCCACCGCCGCAACACTACCCCCCTCCCTTACCAGCGGTCGCCCTCGACCGCTTAGTCACCCTATCCATTCGAAAACCTTTCTTTATTCATTTTTTTTTTGATTTATCGTCTCCTTCTCGAAAATTCCCTCCAACGCCGATGTTACCTCTTCCGTCTTCTATTACGACTAACGTTCTTTTCGTCGCCTTTTTTTTTCGTTTTTTACATCGTCGGTGTCTGAAGTCCTTCACTTGGCGTTTATGTAATCGACGCTATCTGATCTGATCTGCGGTTTTCTAAGCTGCGGCGTGACTGGTCTGTGCGTCGTTGCAGAGGTCTATATCGATCTTTCCGCGGCGCCGTTTTTCTTCTTCTTTTTTTCTCTTCTACCAAAGCCTTCACCTACTACGCGGTCGGCGGCGCTGCCGGCCGACGTGGTGGTCCCTGAAGCAATCACTTCAAGCACGATCGTTTTTATCGGCTTCCGCGCCGGTGGAGCGGACGTGTCTCTATTGTCAGCATCAGAGCCACACTGGCTTCGGCTTTTTCGGGTTCCGCGCGTAAAAGTCTCTTAGCAGCTCCGCCGAACTCCAGAGATTCTCGATCAGATACCATTTATAATCTTCCGGCCACCCCTTCTACGAGATGCTCGCTTTAATGGACCCCCTTATCTTCTTTACGTCCATTATATCTTCTACCTCCCACTCTTCTTCATCGCCGTCCATCTTAACTAGTGGGGGTTCGGCGAACCCCTGCTGCGGCAGACCGTTCTTAGGGTCCAGGCTTAGTAGATCGGAATGGAAAACGTCGTAGATCTGGAACGCCTTCGGCAGCTCGAGCCGATAAGTCACCGGCGACCTCTTTTCTATTATCTTGAATGGACCTACGTAGCGTAGGTTGAGCTTCGCGTTTCCTTTTAGCCTCAGGTTCCGCGTGTTGAGCTATACCTTTTGACCTTCTTCGAATTCTATTGGCAACCGGTTCCTATTAGTTCGAGTTACTATCTTCTTCTGAGCCGTCTCTATTGCTTCTTTCGCTACCTTGATCGCTTCTTCTATCTGAGATCGTAGCGCTTCTGCCGCCGCGGCGGCGACTCTCTTCGACGACGTAGCGGTAGGTGGTTCCGCAGAGCTAGGTTTGTTTGGCGGCTAAAAGCTTATCCTCGGAAGATAGCCGTGCATTATCTCGAACGGCGCCAGCGAGGTAGCTTCGGATAGTGCCGAGTTGGCGCAGAATTCGGCTATCGGCAACACCTTAACCCACTTTTCTTAGAAATAGCTGCAGAAGGTTCGCAGATATCGTTCTATCTTACGGTTGGCCACTTCTGATTGGCCGTCCGTTTAAGGGTAAGCGGCGGTGCTGAGCTTTCTATAAATTCCGAGGGCTTGGTTGATAGCTTTCTATACATCGGCAGTGAATTGAGGACCCCTATCCGTAGTGATAATGTCCGGCAGGCTATAGTGCTTCTACACGTGTTGAATCAACATTCTCGCCGTTTCTTCTGCAGTAGTTCCGTCGTCTCTCGCTCGACAGGGGATGAAGTAGCGTTCTTTGCTTAATCGGTCCACTACGTTCAGCGTAGCGTCGTATCTATCGGAATCCGGCAGGCCGGTTACGAAGTCTATCGTAATGTGTTGCTACAGTTTCTTAGGGATCGGAAGTGGCTTCAGCAGGCCGGCCGGAAGACCGTAACGTGGCTTCGCGGCTCTGCATACGTGGCAGTTGGCGATATATCGGTGGATCCGTTCGTAGATCCGCGGAAACCAGTAAATCGTTCTTACGGCCTACGTCGTTTTCTTCGCTCCGGCGTAGCTAACATCTACGGAGCTATGGACCAGCCGGATAACTTCTGTGATTAGTTCTTCCGGAACTATCGTCTTCCCTAAGCCGGTTTTGCCGAGCTTCTGTTGTTGATTGAGCCGTTTCACCTTCTCGTAGAGCATTTCTTCCTTAGGGGCCGGTTCTACTGCGTAGACCCCTACCTCTTTCAACACCTCTGCGTCTACTATCTGCTCAGTTAACACCTTCTGGAACATGTTTGGATCTTCTTTCGCGCAGCTTATCTTCCCTTCTCTTCGCGTCAGCGCGTTAGCCTTTCCGTTTTGAGCCCCTGGTCGATAGGCGATCTTAAAGTCGAACCCTAATAAGTAGGCAGCCTACTGAGCTTGGCGACGTAAGAGCTTCTGCGTCTTTATAAAGTAGACTAGCGACTGGTGGTCCGTAAGGACCTGAACCGTGCTTTTTCCAGCTATTAGCTCCGGTTTCCACTCCTCGAAAGCCTGAATAATCGCCAGCAGCTCCTTATCGTAGATGGCGTAATTCCGCTTAGCTTTGCTTATTGACTTGCTGAAGAAAGCCACCGGATGGAGGGTCTCGTCGTCGCTATATTAAGAAAGGACCCCTGCCGTCACTGTGTCGGAAGCGTCCGTTTCTACGTAGATCGTCTTTTCTGGCCGGAAGTGCGCTAGCACTGGTACAGAGGCCACTGCTTCTTTTAGCCGGTTAAAGGCTTCCGTGCACCTCTTATTCTATAGGCCTGCGGCCTCTTTCTTTAGCGCCTCGTTCAGGGGTCTCGCTATCTTGCTAAAGTCCTTAATAAACCGTCGATAGTAGCTGCAGAAGCCGAGAAACGCTCTGATCTGCGTAGTGTTTCCGGATTTCGGCTGCTTCTATTCCGCGACGGCGACGACCTTTAAGGGGTCTATACGAATTCCATCTCTTCCGACAATGAGACCGAGATATTTGACCTCGGTTTGATAGAACTTGCTCTTCTTCGTGTCCGCGTTCAATCCTACCTCGCGGAGCCTTTTTAACACTCTCTCGATGTAGTCCGTGTGTTGCTCTCTTGTTCTATCGGTGTAGATAAGGATGTCGTCTAGGTAAATTGACACGAACCGTTCCAACATGTCTATAAAGGTGTAGTTTATAAAGCGTTGCTATACTGCCGGCGCGTTGGTGAGTCCGAAAGGAATCACCAACTACTTAAAATTGCCTATACGCGTCGCGAACGTCGTAAGGTCTTCTGTCTGCCCTTCTTCATTCCTTAGTCGATAGAACGCTTAGCGGATGTCCAGTTTGCTGAACCATTTAGCTTTAGCTACTCGCTGTATAGTCTCGTTAATTAGCGGCAGTGGATACACGTCTCTCTTAGTGACCTTATTAAGGCCTCGATAGTCTACGCAGAGTCGCAAACCACCTCCGGGCTTTCGTACGAAAAGGATCGGTAACGCGTATTCAGCAGAACTCGGCGTAATGAACTTCTTCGCCAGGTTTTCGCGAACAAACACCTCTACTTAGTCCAATTCGGCCGGCGACAGTCGTCTTAGGGGCTCGGTTCTTGGCAATGTGGCCCCTTCTTTCAACCTGATCTTATTATCGTATTCCGGCCGGTGGAGCGGCAGGAGGTTGGAGTCTGCTTTTAAGAAGACGTTAGCGTAACTATAGAGCTCGTTTGGCAGCACCTCTAGTGGATCTACCTCTTCTTCCGCTATTATCTTCCGGTAGTCTTCTATGTCTTTTATCGAGATAGCGTAGATCTCGTTGCTCGGCGACTTCGCGAGGGTCGTTATTGCTTCTAAACTTATTATTCCGACGGTGACCGAGGGTGCGGGACGATCGGACGGAGTCGCTTCCATCGTTATAATGTTCGGTTTGGCGTCGGCCACTGTAACCGATTCGGCGATTGGTTGGACGGCGGGTAAGCCGCTGTTCTCTTTTCTGAATCCGAGTGTGCCTTCTCCTACGTTAATAATCGCCCCCTGGTTTTTCATCCATTTCTGCCCTATAATGATGTTAAACCTTCCGATATCCATAATTCGGAACGTCGCTTCTGTAGTGCGACCTGCTAGGGTAGTCTTCAGCGGCACGTAGTGCGTAACGCTTTCCGTGTCTTGTCCGTTATATGCCGAAATCTTCGTCGGCGACGCCAGTTCCACTAGATAGCTATATCCTTTTATCAGTTTCTGAACCAATCGGTGGTGTATTGCCGCGCCAATAAGAGCTCCAGTGTCGATGAAAGCTTTTAACTGTAGGGGTTGGCGCGACTTCTTAACAGGGTGGATCGTAATAGGAAGGATAATAGCTGTTTCCTTGTTCGCTTCCACTGTCGCCGACAGTGGATCGTTACAACTGTTGATGCTCTCTCGTTCCGTTAGTGCCTTTCGCAGGGATGCCCTGTTTTTTACGCTGGATAGGGGGTCTATCCGTCCAGCTGGTCTTTTCCTATAATTCTTGACTGGACCCCGCCGTCTACGCTGTCAGTGTCGTTCGGAGCCGGTTCGATAGCTTAGATGGTCTTTCTCGGCGGCAGCGGCTTCGTTGCTCGATATTCCTGCTTCTGCTTGTCCGATGCTTGGCATCTCGTTGCGATGTGGCCAGGCTTGCTATATGCATAGCAGGTGGGCACGAACGACGGCTGCGGCACGTAAGGCGACTGGGGGACGCGGCGGAAGGGCGCAGGGGCTCTCGTCGGCTGCGACGGCGGCAACGGCCTCTAAATTAGTTCGCGTATCGTCGGTTTTCCGTACGCGTTCAGGTTTTTTGCTGTTACTCTCGCCTAGTGCACGAAGCTCTGCAGTTCTTTGTCTTCTACCGACGCTATCGCCGCAGCCAGCTTAGGGCTCAGTTTCTGTCTTAGTAAGTGCAGCTGCTTATCTTCTGCCACTCTCGCTCTAATAGCATATTTCCTAAACAGTCTGTAGAACTCTTCGAATGTCTGCCGGTTCTGGTTAATCTTATCTAGCTGCTTACGGGCCGTCTTCTTCCGAAAGGGGTCGCCGAAACGCTGGTCCAGCGCCTTAAAGGCGTCGTCGGCGGTCACTTCTTCCAGGTCCGCCACTAGCGAAAAAGCTTTACCTTCTAGTCTCGATTCCAGGTACGCCAATCTATCCTCTTCGCCGCTTAATGCGTAATCGCAGCTTATCTTATTCTTGATCTTCTTCTTAAACGCTACCTACGCTTTAGGGTCTCCGCTACCGAAAGCAGGTAGGTCTGGCAGTGGCGTTATCGTAGTGCCACCTTGACTATAGGCTGCTGGTAAGGCGGTTTCCGCATAAGTTTCTCGCTGCAGCGGCGACGACTTCGCTGCTTCCATATTAGTTAGTTGATCCTTCAGCGCCTTTAGCTGCGCCGTTCGATTCGCCGCCTAGTTTTCTAACACGTCGATAATAGTTTCTGCCGATTCCTTCTCAGCCCTTACCGCTTTAGTTTCCTCTCTTAGTTGCCTGTTTTCTTCCAGTGTTCTGTGGAACAGCGTCTTAATAAGGTCTATACTATCGTAGACCTTCCTTATTCCGTTCTCGTTTACGTAGTCTTCCAATTCCTCGATCGTGCAGTCGTAGATCTTCCTATATTTAGCTATTCGTTCCTTGATCTCTGCTGTCTCTTCCGCCGTAAAACCGCTAATAATAATCTCATTATTAATGACACTAGAGCGCCTACTCGCTCTGTCAGTCTTTCCTTTCCTACTTCTGCTGCGGCCTGTAACGCCGCTCTCTACCGCTGAGAAGCCTTCTATCTTCTTACGGTGCCTGGGGGGTTGGTGTGTGTGTGTGTTAATGCGCGTGCGTTATTCGGGTTTCCGGATAGTTTAACGGGCCCTTTCGCGCAGCGCGGGGTTGGTGTAGAGAGTGAGTTCGAGATATAATGATCCGGGCACGCAGATATGACTTAATACGGCCTTTTCGATAACTATATCTCGAACTAAGGAGAGAAAGGAATCTGTGTAGTGGTGGTAGTGGGCTTCCGTAGAGGTGGTGGTGCCAAGGCCCGGCTCAGCCCGGACGGGCCGAGCCGAAATTCCAAGGGTCCACCCTATCAATCTGTCCTACCTCTTTCTACTGCTGCAACAATAATCTCCTTAGAGAGACCTACCTCTAAGGAGGTCATTTTTATCCTGTCCTCCTATTGGAGACCTCCTGCCTCTGCTAGAGTCTAGTCGTATTCTGCGAGGAATTCTTATACGGTCTTGCATCCTTGTTTTATCGTGTTAACCCGTAGGAGTGCTCGGCTCTTGCAGTCTGGGTCCTTGTAGCTCTTGTTAAGAGCTGCCTAGAGCATCGTCGTTGTAGCTATTGCTAGGTTGGCAATGGCCGTCTCGTAGTATGGCAGAATCCGTGCTGCCGCCCTGCCCTTTAACCTCCTAAAGAGGTAAACTACCTTGTCTAGCTTAGTCGGGTATGCTCCTAAGTTAACTAGAAGCTTAGAGCGTATCTGGGCAGCCTAGGAGGGGTACTCGGCCGGGGCCTCTCTATCGTACGTAGTGACGTCGGGGAGTTTGCTCTTAGGGGTCAGGGTGTAGGCTATCGTGTTCGTCGTCGCCGTCGTAGGGGTCGGATCGCGATCGGACGCCCTAAGCTGTCGTCGCTCCTGTTCCTGTTGGGAAATTATCGTAGCCTAGTAGCTTACTTGTTGTTCGAGCTAGGCCTTGTGTGCTAACAGCTCCTCGTACGCGCAGTGCATCTGTCCCTGCATGGCCGTAGGTTCTATAGAGATGTCGCTGTCTATCTTTGTTGTATTACCGCGGTTACCAATAGTAAGATCAGTTCCTAATGTAAGGGCTTAAGAATCTTGGTTTAGAAACTTAAGGCTAGGTATCTATATAAAGGAACACATAGGCAGTTTCTTTGTCGTCTGCTGCTATACAATTTGTACCTACTAAGCCAAGCTAGCAATTTCTCTCTGTGCAGGGATGCAAGGTGTACACTCCGTACAGAGGATTAGAAGTTCTCCCTCTATACAGTGGTACAGAGTTTTCCCTCCGTTTAGAGGGGCAGCAATTCCCCTCTGTGTAGGGCTATAGGGTTCTCCCTCTGTACGGGAGTAGGGTCCTGTCGGTGATTCCGTACAGAGAGTGGGGTCGTGCTAGCGCCGCTAAGTCGCAGTCCTTAGGGCGACGGCTGGCTTAGGTCGGGTCCAGGACCTGGGCTGGGCGGCGCCCCCTAACAGTTTACCTATGTCTAGCCTTTCTCTACTCGCTCCGGCTATGCCGACTTTATTGGCCCTACTATAGGGACGCCTATAGTAGTTATTAGTAGGGCTATAGGGACCCGGCCAATTAGTGTTGCTAGCGCTAGCTTAGGGACCGAGGCTGTAGAGGCTATAAACAGTGCTACTTATAGGCATTGCAGTGTTAGCTAAGGTAGCTAGGTTAGTAGCAGTTATAGTACCCTATAGGCCAGTCTGGAAAAAGCTGCTTCTAGAGCCCGCCTAGTAGCTCGCTAGAGGCCCGCTTGCGGCCGGCAGATTTGAAGTAGCTGCTACTATAACGGCCTCCTAGGATACTTTAGGCCCGGCCTTCGATTTGCCTAGGTAGGGCTGTACTAAACTACCTAGGGTAGCCTGTGCCTAGCAGGCCGCCTCTCTAGAGTCGTCTAGAGCGCGCCTTACTTGCGAGGTTAGGACACTTGATTCGAGTCGCTAGAGCAATAAGCTCGGCCCTAGTAGCTAGGAACATGTAGCACTCGTTAAAAGTAGTCTGTACGCTTAGCTTTAGCTTCTATAGCAGGGCCTACAGGCGCTACCCCTTGGACAGTTCCTAGAGTTAGTCCTTTAGAGAGTCTAAGTAATTAATACAGTCCTCTACCGACTAGTAGGGTCTTTATTCCACCTCTATCTGGGCTCGAACAAGGTCCGTACAGTCCTAGTTTCGATCTCTATAAGAGTCGAGCAGGAAGTCCTTAAGATTCCTCTATACTATAATAATAGGTGTGTCGGATCCCTTGCGCTTGTACTAGTAGTCTTTAAAGGCCCTGCCTAGGCAGCAGGACGTAAACGTAATCCACTGTTTCTTAGTGTCCTGTAAGGGCTTACTGCTCTTAAAAAAAGACTCTACTTCGAGGAGCTAGCGCTTCGCCTGCGGCTAGTTTCCTTTTTCGAAAATTAGAGGTTTAGTAACAAAGTAGCTAAGGAGCCTTTAGTTATCCCTATCGTCCCTTATAGGGTCCCTGCACTTTCGTTGCATACTGCCGGCGTACTCTAACTACAGCTCCTTATTGTCGATAAAAGGGCTTAAGTCGGGACTCCTATATAGTATTCAAGAGACGCTTACGCTACTGTTGCTAGCTGAAGTTACTACTACTCTATGTCTAATAGGTATATCTTAGGTCTCTCTAGGACGTAGGGTGTCGCTGCATACTAGGATATAGAGTAGAGGTGTTTTCTCCCTTAAGAGGCAGGCGAGATAGCGTCGCATAAGTTTTCGACACCTCTCTGCCTTAAGTAGGCTAATCTCTACCTGTAGGCGCCTCTTCTTGCCCTCTGCAGCTCGCGTGTGCGCTGCAGTGTCGGTAGCCTCTATTGAGAGGTAAACGTCTCTTAGGTTCGCCTCTTACGCACCCTTTACAGTATATCTACTCTGCTCTAGGGTTACTATTAGTGCCTATAAGCTGCTACCCTTAGGTAGACTTGTTAGAACTGTTATAGGATTGGATTGTAGTAGCGTATAGGGCACCTAATACTAATAACCAGTATCGTGTTTAAACTCATAAGTATCTCTCTACTATTCTCGCCTGCGTGTCTTTTGTATATATACAAGGGCAGTATAAGCCGTCCTTAGCAGCAGGCTATCCTTAGGTCTGCAGTCGTGCCGCTAGAGTACCTCTGTACTTCTATAAGACCTCCCTAGTAGTGATTCTGTAACAGTAGATAGAGAGCAAAACCCGATTACCTGCCCTATAGTCGTTCCCGCTAAATGTATAAAAGCTATACTGCGCAAGAGAGCCTTAGATGTAGGTAAGGTAGAGTATATACTAGATAATATAGCAGATATTAACATTGTCTCCTACGAGCTAGTACTCTGCTACAACCTACTAAAGATATCTAGGGCAGTCCTTCTAAGGGCCAATAGGTTTACAGGGAAATAGGATGTTGCGGCGGTGGAAAGAGGTGGGACAGATTGATAGGGTGGACCCTGGATTTCGGCTCGGCCCCTTCCGGGATTTAGGTTCCGGAACGGACCGAGCCGGGCCTTGGCACCACCACTACGAAAGCCCAACACCACCACTACATAGGTTCCTTTCCTTCCCCAGTTCGAGATATAGTTATCAAAACAGCCGTATTGAACCTTATCTGCGCGCTTGGATCATTATATCTCGAACTTACTTCAACACCAAACCCGCGCTGCGCGAAAGGGCCTGTCGAACCATTCGGAAGCCCGAATAACGTACGCGCACCAACACATACACCAACAACAACAACCCCAAGGCACTGTAAGAAGATGGAAGGCTTCTCAGCGGTAGAGAGCGGCGTTACAGGCCGCAGCGGAAAGAGAAAGACTGACAGACCCAGAGATAGGCGTACCAGCATTCTCGACGATAGAACGACCAATAAAGGCCTTACAGAAAAAGAGGTAGATAAAGCGAGAAAGGGCATAGAGGGCTACGCCGAACTGTACGGACGCACGCCGGATAAGATAGGAGAGTATCTTACAGAGCACAGAGCTAAGAAGGTGTTTGACATTATTACCTTTATAGAAAAGAAGTTCTATAGGAACGTAGAAGAAAACAGACAGTTAAGGGAGGAAGTAGAGACAGTAAGGGCCGAGAAGGAGTCGGCAGAAACTATTATCGACGTGTTAGAGAACCAGGCGGCGAATAGACTAGCGCAACTAAAGGCGCTAAGGGATCAACTGGCTAATATAGAAGCAGCGATGTCGTCGGCGCCGCCGCGGCATCGAGAAGAACAAGCAGAGACCGCCTCGCTAGCGGCCTATAGTTAAGGTAGCATCTTAATAACATTATTGCCGGACCCGCCGGCGTTTAGAGGCGGAGACCCTAAAGACTGGGAAGCGTTTAAGAAGAAGATAAAGAATAAGATAGACCGCGACCACGCCGGAAACAGTAACAGAGACAGACTGGCGTACCTGGAATCGCGATTAGAAGGTAAAGCTTTTTCGCTAGTGGCGGACCTAGAAGAGGCGACCGCCGAGGAAGCGATTAGAGCACTAGACCAGCGCTTCGGAGACCCATTCCGAAAAAAGACGGCCTGTAAGCAGCTGGATAAGATCAACCAGAACCGGCAGACGTTCGAGGAGTTCTACGGTTTGTTTATAAAATATGCGATCAGGGCCCGAGTAGCGGAAGATAAGCAGCTCTACCTATTGAGGCAGAAGCTGAACCCTGAATTGGCCGCCGCTATGGCGTCTGTAGAAGACGAAGACCTTAAGAGCTTCGTGCACAGAGCGAGAGTTACCGCGAGAAACTTGAGCGCCTACGCGAAGTTACGCGAACCGCACTAGAAGCAGTAAATAACGCAGACGGCGCGGCCCCCTGCGCCTTTCCGACGAACCCCCCAGCAATCGTCGTATTCACTACGATCGGCGTTTGTCCCTATGTGCTACGCATGCGGAAAGCCCGGCTATATCGCTACGAGATGCCAAGCGTCGGACAAGCAGAGGCAGGAATATCGAGCAACGAAGCCGCCGCCGCCACCGAGAAAGGCTATACAAGCTATAGAGCCGGCTCCGAACGATACTAACAGCATAGACAGTGGAGTGCTACTGCAAATCTTAGGAAAAGACCAGCTAGAAGGATAGGCCCCCTATCTAGCATAGACAACAGGGCATTAATGCGAACTACGTCGACGAAAGAGAGCATCAATAGCTGCAGCGATGCGCTATCGGCTGCAGTGGAAGTGAACACGGAAACAGCTATTATCCTTCCAATCGCTGTCTACCCCCTTAACGGATCGAGCAAACCACTTTAGCTGAAAGCTTTCATCGACACCGGAGCTCTTATTGGCGCAGCGATCCACTACCGACTGGTCCGGAAGCTGACGAATAGACACGGCTATCTGGTGGAATTAGCGTCGCCGACACGGATTTCGGCATACAACGGACAAGACACAGAGAGTGTTACGCACTATGTGCCATTAAAGACTACACTAGCTGGTCGCACTACGGAGGCGACGTTCCGAATTATAGATATCGGAAGGTTTGACATTATTATAGGGCAGAAATTGATAAAGAATCAGGGAGCGATTATTGACATAGGAAAAGGCATACTCGGATTCAGAGAACCGATTAGCGGCTTAGCCGCCGTCGGATTAGTCACCGAATCGGTCACGGTAGCCGACGCTAAACCGAACGTCACGACGATCGAAGCGACTCCGTCCGATCGTTCCGAACCCCCAGTTACCGTCGGAATAATAAGTTCAGAAGCAACGACGACCCTCGCGAAGTCACTAGACAACGAGGTTTACGCTATCTTAATAAAAGACATCGAAGACCACCAGAAGATAATAGCGGAAGAAGAAGTAGATCTACTAGAGGTGCTGCCAAAAGAGCTCTATAGGTATACTAACGTCTTCTTAAGAGCAGACTCCAACCTATTACCGCTCTATCGACCAGAATATAACAACAAGATCCGACTGAAGGAGGGGGCTACGCTGCCAAGAACCGAGCCCCTAAGACGACTGTCGCCGGCCGAATTGGACAAAGTGGAGGTGTTTGTTCGCGAAAACCTGGCAAAGAAGTTTATTACGCCGAGTTCTGACGAATATGCGTTACCGATTCTCTTCGTAAGGAAACTAGGAGGTGGTCTGCGACTCTGCGTAGACTATCGAGGCCTTAACGAGGTCACTAAGAGAGACGTATAACCACTGCCGCTAATAGACGAGACTATACAGCGCGTAGCAAAGGCTAGGTGGTTTAGCAAGCTGGACATCCGCCAAGCGTTCTATCGACTAAGGAACGAAGAAGGGCAGACAGAAGACCTTACGACGTTCGCGACGCGTATAGGCAATTTCAAGTAGTTGGTAATGCCTTTCGGACTCACCAACGCGCCGGCGGTATAGCAACGCTTTATAAACTACACCTTTATAGACATGTTGGAACGGTTCGTGTCTTTTTACCTGGACGACATCCTTATCTATACAGATAGAATGAGAGAACAACACACGGACCACATCGAGAAGGTGTTGACCAGGCTCCGCGAGGTCGGACTGAACGCGGACACAAAAAAGAGCGAATTCTACCAAATCGAGGTCAAATATCTTAGTCTTATCGTCGGAAGAGATAGGATTCGGATGGACCTATTAAAGGTCGCCGCCGTCGCGGATTGAAAGCAGCCGAAATCCAGAAACACTACGCAGATCAGAGCGTTTCTCGGCTTCTGCAGCTACTATCGACAGTTTATCAAGGACTTTAGCAAGATAGCGAGACCCCTGAACGAGGCGCTAAAGAAAGAAGCAGCTGGCCTATAGAATAAGAAGTGTACGGAAGCTTTCGCACGGCTGAAAGATGCAGTGGCCTCTGCGCCAGTACTAGCGCACTTCCGACCAGAAAAGACAATCTACGTAGAAACGGACGCTTCCGATACAGTGACGGCAGGGGTCCTTTCTCAATATAGCGACGACGAGACCCTCCATCCAGTAGCTTTCTTCAGCAAGTCAATAAGCGAAGCTAAGCGGAACTACGCCATCTACGATAAGGAGCTGCTGGCGATTATTCAGGCTTTCGAAGAGTGGAAACCGGAGCTTATAGCTGGAAAGAGCACGGTCCAGGTTCTTACGGACCACCAGTCGCTAACCTACTTTATAAAGATGCAGAAGCTCTTACGCTGCCAAGCTCGGTAGGCTGCCTACTTATTAGGATTCGATTTTAAGATTACCTATCGACTAGGGGCCTAAAACGGAAAGGCTAACGCGCTAACGCAAAGGGATGGGAAGACGAGCCGCGCGACTTCCGGTCGGTCTGCTGAAGCTACTTCCGATCCCCAAGAAACCGTAGCAACACATTACGATGGACTTCGTAACTAGCCTGCCGGATTCAGATAGATATAACGCTACGCTGAACGTAGTGGATAGACTGAGCAAAGAACGACACTTCATCCCCTGCCAAGCGAGAGACGAAGGAACCACTGCAGAAGAAACCGCACGGATGTTGATTCAACACGTATAGAAGCACTATAGCCTGCCGGACACTATTACTACGGATAGGGGTCCTCAATTCACCGCCGACGTATAGAAAGCTATTAACTAAGCTCTTGGAATTAGCGGAAAACTCAGCACAGCCGCTTACCCGTAGACCGACGGTCAGTCTAAAGTCGCTAACCGTAAGATAGAGAGATACCTACGAACCTTCTGCGGCTGTCATTAAGAAGATTGGGTTAAGGTGTTGCCGATAGCCGAATTCTGCGCGAACTTAACACGGTCAGAAGCGACGTCGCTGGCGCCGTTGGAGATAACCTACGGTTATATTCCGAGGATAAGTTTTCAGCCGCTGAGCGACGCCGGCTCGCCGGAACTTTCCACCACTACTACGTCGTCAAAGAGAATCGCCGCTGCAGCGGCGGAAGCGCTCCGATCTCTGATAGAAGAAGCGATCAAAGTGGCGAAAGGCGCGATGGAATCGGCTTAGAAGAAGATAGTAAGTCGAGCTAATAAGAAGCGGTCACTGATAGAATTCAAGGAAGGCCAAAGAGTATAGCTCAATACGAGGAACCTGAGGCTAAGAGGCAACGCCAAGCTGAATCCACGCCACGTAGGTCCGTTTACGATAGTGGAAAAGAGGTCGCTAGTGACCTATCGACTCCAGCTACCGAAATCGTTCCAGATCTACGATGTCTTCTATTCGGACCTGTTAAGCTTAGACCCTGAAAACGGCCTGCCGGAACAGGGGTTCGCCGAACCCCTACCAATCGAGATAGACGATAAAGAAGAATAGGAGGTAGAAGACGTAATAGACGTAAAACAGACGAGGGGGTCCATTAAAGCAAGGATCTCGTAGAGGGGGTAGCCGGAAGACTATAAATAGTATCCGGTCGAGAACCTGCGGAATTTAGCGGAGCTGCTAAGAGAGTTTTACGTGCGGAACCCAAAGAAGCCGAAACCCGGATGGCTCCGAAACTGACGACCTCCGGAAGAGGTGGAAGAAAAAAGAAGAAGGCTGCGTCCGCTCCACCGGCGCGGAAGCCGATAAAGACGATCGTAACGGTCGCTTTCGGGGAGGTCTTCGACTCCACCGCTACCTATCACCGGTTCGACGCGGCCACTACCTACAGTGGCGTGCTAGCGCCGCCGACCCCGTAGTGGGTAAAGGCTTTAGTGGAAGAGAAAAAGAAGAAGAAAAACGGCGATGCGGAAAGATCTATATAGACCTCTAAGACGACGCACAGACCAGCCACGCCGCAGCTCAGATAACCCACGGCTCAGATCAGATGGCACGGATCAGGCGCACCGATCACATAAACGCTAGGTGAAGGACCTTAGATGCCGCTAACGTAAGAAATTCAAGAAGCGATAGAAGACGGAAGAGGTAACATTACTGTTAGAGGGGATTTTCGAGAAAGAGACGACGAATCAAAAAAAAAAAACAGCGGAGATTTTCGGATAGACGGGGTGACTAAGCGGTCGAGGGCGACCGCTAGTGAGGGAGGGGGGTAGTGTTGCGGCGGTGGAAAGAGGTGGGACAGATTGATAGGGTGGACCCTGGATTTCGGCTCGGCCTCTTCCGGGATTTAGGTTCCGGAACGGACCAAGCCGGGCCTTGGCACCACTACCACGAAAGCCCAACACTACCATTACATAGGTTCCTTTCCTTCCCCAGTTCGAGATATAGTAATCAAAACAGCCGTATTGAACCTCATCTGCGCGCTCGGATTATAGGAGTACTATTTTGGTATATATACAGTGTTACTACATATAGTAGATACAGCTAATATAGTACGCTTAACAAAGAGTACCTTCTACTTCTTCGATATTCTGTCCCTAGACCTTATCCTAGGCAGACCTTAGAGGAGGAACTATAGGGTTATTGTAGAGAGCGCTAGCGACTGCTAGGCCTATAGCGATAGTAGCGAGTGTCTAGCGGTAAGCCTACAGACTGTAGGAGAGTTTGCTAAGGACCTAAAGGAGCCCTTACTTGTTTATATAGTGCGCTTATAGGCTTCTGCAAAGAACGTAGTTTATCTTCCCTCTACTAAGGAGCCAAGAGGCTCGGCAGAAGCTTAGAACCCCCTTTCTAAGCAGGCAGGAAGCTTGGCAGAAGCTTTAGACTGCCCTTCTAAGGCAGTCAAAGGCTTGTTAGAACAGGAGGCCCTTCCTACTAAGTTTAATAGCCTTAGCAATATATTTACGTTAGAAGAAGAACTAGGGTCGAAGCTGCCTCCAGACGCAGAGTACGCGATCGACCTAGTCCTAGGGAAAAAGCCTCTATTCCGCCCCCTCTACTAGTAATTAGGGCAGGAGCTTGGAGAACTCTAAGACTACCTAGCAAAGGCGCTAGAGAAGAATTACATCTAACATAGCATAAGTAGGGCTAGGGCGCGTATCCTTTTTGTCCTAAAAAAGGACAGTATACTGCGCCTCTACGTAGACTACCGGGGCCTAAACAAAATAACATTTAAGAACTAGCACCCCCTACGGCTTATCAGCGAGCCACTAGATTGCCTTAGAAGCAATATATAGCTTACGTCCTTAGAGCTAAAGGACGCCCACTACTAGATCTGTATTAAGTGGGGTAATACTAAGCATAGAATCTACAATATGTTCTATATCTTACTATTAGAACTATAGAGGGGACGCTTAGGGGAAATACTAGAGATAAGTATACTAATTGTAGACGAAGTAGGAGAGTATAGGGTAGAGAAGATTACAGCTAGGCAGAAACAGTGCCGCTAGGTTAAGTATCTCGTATACCAGCGTAGGTAGCTACTAGAGTACGACATGTAGGAAAAAGCCCATATTGTAGAAGATACAGTAGCCCTAGACTGCTTCGAGGCGAGAGGCATACTACTAAGGGAACGCCGTGCTACTGCAGAGGCTACACTAGAGCCCTAAATACTACAGGACAGCGGGAGCAGTGCAGAGTAGCCGCCGGCCCAATGCAGAGGTCGCAATAGGCACCTACAGGACATAGGACAATGCGAGGAGGCCTAAGGCGTAGTATAAGCAGGATACAGAGGAATTATAAAAGAGTAGACACAAGTCTTAGCAACAACTATTGCTATTAAGGTAGCGCCAACGCGCTATACGCACTAGCGCCAAAACGCGCTAGCTAGAAGGGGAAGCAAAACAAACAAACAAACAAACTATATACTACACTAGTACCCTCCACGACCTAAGCTGCGCGTTAGCCCTAGTTACGGTCTAGGCCTGCGTCGCGGGCGACGCTGTCTATAGTCTCAATAGCCGGCAGGCTAAGGAGCCAGCCGATAAAGTGCGAGCAAGTATCAGTAGTTCTATATAAAGAAGGTAGTAGAGAGAACCCACCTACCGTACAGCCTCTACGATAACTGCTAGGTAGCCTATAGTCTGCTAGTGCACTGCTAGTAATCCGAACGTGTAGATATTATTTGATACGGCTCTTTAATAACTAAATCTCGAACTAATGAAGGGAAGAAATCTATATAGTAGCAGTAGTAGGCTTTGTAAGAGTAGTGTGCTAAGGCTCGGCTTAGTCTGGAAGGGAAAATCCGAAATCTAGGGTCCGCTCTATTATCTCGTTCTACCCCTTTCTACTGCCGCAACACTACCTCCCTCCCTTACTAGCAGTCGGCCTCGACTATTTCCTTATCTATTCCGGCTGTATATCTTTCATTTTTTTTGAAGTTCTTGGCTAACGTCTATCTATTCTATTCTATTTTAATAGGCCTCTGTTCTATATATCTTCTTATCTTCCTTTTCTGTCTTCTTTTCGTAGTTGAATAGCTATTTTATGCCTAACTAATACCTAAATCCTACGTCTTTTCCCTTCTATTTTAACGTTACCTCGTTGTCTTTATCTTATTTTACTCGACGTTACCTCTTCTAACGTTATCTCTTCTAACGTTACCTCTTCTAACGTTACGTCTTCTAACGTTACCTCTTCTAACGTTACCTCTTCTAACACTAGCTCTATTCTTCTTCTATCGTATTGTTTCCCCTTTATTTCGCATTAATCTAGTTATTTTCTTGCTGTTTATCTTCTTCTGAAATTTGCTTCTACTTCCAGCTTCTTTCTTCTTCTTTAGCTTACTTTTCTTAGCAGAAGTTGTTGCTTTTGTTACTTTCTGCCTTGCTTCCGCCTTCTCTTTCTTATCTATTTCGCCTTCTTTTGAGTGTTTCTTTGTTAGCGATAGAGAGAGGCTATTCTTATTGCTGCTACTTCCGTTATTTTTGTCGATTAGCAGCGGCAGCAGCGGAGCCTTCGTTAGCGACTCTGCTGCCGCTACTAAGGTCTTCTAGAAGGTTTTAATATCCTTCTAAAGATATTTCTATTAAGTCGAATAGCTTAGCTAGACTTTAGCTAAGGCTATAACTAAGCACACCGACAGCATTTTTTATTCCTATTAGTAACTGTTCTGCTAGTAGCGACAGTAACGGAAACCGAACGGACACTTCCGATATTCTACTATTGGTAGCAACAGGGACGGCGCTGGCGCTATTGTTTCTATTAGTAGCGATAGTGACGACGTTAACGTTGTCGTTTCTACTAGCAGTAACGGAAAACCGAATAGACACTACTAGAGAAGGACACTGCCGGCGCTCCGGCTTCTAGAAGACTCCTTTAGTAGTAACGTAAACCGTCCTTTTGGTCTACTAATAGCTACAGAAGCTGAGTAGACAGCACTCGAGAAGGATACTTCTAGTGTTCTGGCGTCGTTTTTTCTGTCTATAGCGACAGCAAAGTCGGCTTCTAGAAGGCTCCTTTTTTTTACGAAGCTATAAGGACCTCGGCTTCCTTGGACTCTGTTAGTAGAAGTCTTCTAGCAGTTCTATAGAATTCTGTAGATTGTTAATTAGACACTATTTATAATCTTCCAGCTATCCTTTCTATAAGACTCTTGGTACAATAGACTCCCTTATCCTCTTGATTTTTAATATATCTTTAACCTCTTATTCTTCCTCCTCTCTTATCTTAATTGGTAGTAGTTCTATAAACCCCTGCCCTAGTAGGCTGTCTTTAGAGTCTAAGCTTAATAGGTCTAAATAGAAAACGTCGTAGATTTGGAAAGATTCCAGTAACTAGAGCCGACAGGTTACTAGCGACCTCTTTTTAACAATAATAAAGGGATCTATATACTAGGGGCTAAGCTTAGTATTGCATTTTAGCAATAGGTTCTATATGTCAAGCGATACCTTTTAACCTTCTATAAGTTCTGCTACTTAGTAACCTCTTTTTATTAGCTTAAATTATTACTATCTTCTTTTGGGCCGCTTCTATTGCTGCTTTTGCTACTTAAACGGCTTCTTCTATCTCGTTTTTAAATGCTTCTGCCGTAACGGCAGCGACTCTCTTTGCCGATGTAGCGGTAGAAAGTTCTGCATAGTTAAATCTACTTAGCAACTAGAAGCTTATCTATAGAAGGTAGCTATACGTTATCTCGAATCGTGCTAGTAAGGTAGCTTCCGATAGAGCTTAATTTGTGCAGAATTTGGCTATTAGCAGCATCTTCGTCTATTCTTCCAAGTAGTAGCTACAGAAATTCTAGAGATGTTTCTCTATCTTATAGTTAACTACCTCCGATTGGCCGTCCGTCCGGGGGTGTGCGGCTATACTAAGCTTTCTGTAGATTCCGAGAGTCCAGTTATTAGCTTTCTATACACCTGCAGTAAATTGTAGGCCTCTGTCTGTAGTAATAGTCCCTAGCAGCCTGTAGTGCTTCTATATATACTAAATTAGCATCAGAACCGTTTCTTCTGCTGTAGTCCCCTTGTCTTTAGCCCTATAGGGGATAAAGTGTCGTTCCTTGCTTAGTCGGTCTACTACATTAAGTATAGTGTTGTATCTATTGGACTCTAGTAGCCCAGTTACAAAATCTATAGTAATATGCTGCTACGGCCTCTTAGGGACCGGCAATGGCTGTAGCAGTCCTACTGGAAGCCTGTAACACGGTTTAGCTCCTCTGCAAGCATAGTAGTTACCTATAAACCGTTAGATTCTTTCGTAGATCCTTGGAAAATAGTAGGCAGTTCTAATAGCTTCCTTTCTCTTTCTCGTTCCTATATAACTTATATCCTTAGAACTATTTCCCCTACTAGATAGCTTTAGTAACTATCTCTTCTAGGAGTATTAACTTCCCTAAGCCGGTACTGCCGAGCTTTTGTTAGCTATTAAGTCTTTCTACCTTCTCGTAAAGTGTCTCTTCTTCCTGCGTCGTTTCTATAGTATAGATCCCTACCTCCTTTAACACTACACTGTCTACTATTCGTTCTATAAGGGTTTTCTGCAATATGTTAGGGTCTTCCTTAGCTTGGTAGGTCTTTCCTTTACGCCGGGGTTATACGACGGCTTTTCCGTTCTGCGCTCTAGGTCTATATATAATCGTAAAGTCGAACCCTTATAGATATACGGCCTACTAAGCTTATTATCGTAATAGTTTCTGCGTCTTTATAAAATAAGCTAGCGACTAGTTGTCGGTAAGGACCTAAACCGTACTTCTTCTAGCTATTAACTCCGGCTTCTATCTCTTGGAAGCTTAAATAATAACGAGGAGTTCCTTGTTGTCTATGGCGTAGTTTCTCTTAGCTTCCTTTCTAGATTTACTTAAGAAAGCTACTAGGTAGAGTGATCCAAGCGTGTAGATATAATTTAATACGGCTGTTTTGAAGACTATATCTCGAACTGAAGAGCGGAAGGAATCTATATAGTAGTAGTGACAGCTTTGGTAGTAGTAGTGTGCCAAGGCCCGGCTCGGCCCTTCCGAGCCGAGCCGAAATTCCAACGGTCTGCCCTATTACTTAATCCTACCTCCTTCTGCCACTGCAACACTACCCCCCTCTGTTATTAGCGGTCGCCCTCGACCGCTTACTTATCTTTCCTTTGGTCTATTATATCTTTTTCCAACTAATTAGGCCTTCTTATTTATTACTTTCTTAATAGGCTTTCCTTCTATCTTTCTTCTGTCTCTTTCTCTTTTTTTTTTAGTTCGCAGTTCTTTCTGCGAAAATTCCTCTTTCTTTATTGCAAAATTGACGTTACTTCTTTTTTTCTTCTATTTTCTATTATCCTTTTCTTATCTGCTTTACTCTTATTTTGCTACGTCGTTGTCTAGCTAACGTTGTTATTTAAAGCTATCTAGGTTTCGGTCTTCTTAGGTTCTAGATAAAGAACTCTTCTAGCAGTTCTGCCAAATTCCGGAGATTTTTAATAGGGTACTACTTATAGTCTTCCGGCCACCCCTTCTATAAGATCCTTGCTTTTATAGACCCTATTACCTTCTTTACGTCTATTACATCTTCTACCTCCTACTCTTCTTTTTTCTCGTCTATCTTAATTAGTAGGGGTTTAGTAAACTCCTGCCCTAGCAGACTATGTTTAGGGTCCAGACTTAGCAAATCCGAATGGAAAATGTCGTAGATCTGGAGAGACCTTAGGAGCTGGAGCCGATAAGTCACTAGTGACCTCTTTTCTACTATAGTAAACAGACCTATATGCCTGGGGTAAAGTTTGGTGTTGCCTTTTAGCTGGAGGTTTCGCGTATTAAGCTATACCTTTTGGCCTTCCCTGAATTCTATCGGTAACCGGTTCCTGTTTGCTTAGGTTACTATCTTTTTTCAAGCTGATTCTTTCGCCGCTTTTGCCACTCGTACCGCTTCTTCTATCTGGGCCCCAAGTGCTTCTGCCGTAGCTGCAGCTACCCTTTTTAACAAGGTAGTAGCTGTAGCAGAAGGTTCTAAGGGCCGATTCTATCTAGCAGTTGGAAACTTATCCTAAGAAGGTAGCTATAAGTTATCTTAAATAGCGCCAATAAGGTAGCTTTAGATAGAGCCGAGTTAGCGCAGAATTCAGCTATCGGCAGTGTCTTAGTCTAGCTTTCCCAATAATAGCTGCAAAAGATCCGTAGATATTTTTCTATTTCGCGGTTAGCTACCTCCGACTAACTGTCCGTCTAGGGGTAGGCGGCTATGGCGAGCTTTCTACGAATCCCGAGAACTTGGTTAATGGCATTCTATACGTCGGCGGTAAATTAAGGACCCCTGTTCGTAGTAATAGTATCTGGCAGGCCGTTATGCTTCTATACGTGCTCAATTAGCATCCGTGCTGTTTCTTCTGTAGTAGTGCCTTTATCCTTTGCTTAACAAGGAATGAAATAGCGTTCTTTACTTAAATGTTTGAAATTGCCGATCCTGGTCGCAAAGATAGTAAGGTCTTCTGTAAGCCCTTCTTTGTTTCTTAATTAGTAAAATACTAAGCGGATATCCAGCTTACTAAACTACTGTACTTTGGCTATACGCTAGATAGTCTTATTAATTAACGAAAGGGGGTATACGTCCCTCTTAGTAACAGTGTTAAGACCCCTATAGTCTACGTACAGCCGTAAGCCTCTTCCTATGTTTTGTACAAAAAGGATTGGTAATGCATATTGAGCTAAGCTTAGTATAATACAGCCTTTTGCTAGGTTCTTATAGATAAAAACCTCTACTTGGTCCAACTTAGCTAGCTGTTGCAGTAGTAAAAAGGAGTAAGACGGACTAATAGGATAGATCCTAGAATTTCAGCTCGGCCCTTCCGGACCGAGCCGGGTCTTGGCACACTACTCCTACGAAAGCCTACATCTACTACTACATAGATTCCTTCCTTTCCTTAGTTCGCAATATAGTCTTTAAAAGAGCTGTATCGAATTTTATCTACGCGTTTAGAATATTATATCTCGAACTTAATACACACCTACTACTGCGCTGCGCGCAAGGGTCCGTTAAATTACATCTGGCTACCTAAACAACGCACGCGCACCTACCAATACACTAACTAAACACGCGCTGTAAGGAGACTATAGAGGCCTTCTCGGCAGTACAAGAGACTGGCGGCGTTACAGGCCGCAGTAGTAGAAGAAACACAGGCCAAACTAAGGATTGGCGTACTAGCATTATTAACGATAAGACTATCGAGGGCCTTATAGAGGACAGCCTAGAGGGCGCAAAGGCTTACATAACTGAGCATTTAAAGCTTTATAGATCTACCCCTAACGAACTCGAAGAATATATAACCGAACATAGTATTAAGAAGATTTACGAAGCTATAGCCTTTATTAAGAAGCTTTATAACAAGAGGCTAGTAAACTAGAAGCAGATAGAGTTAACGATAGAAGAATTAACTTAGCAATACAAACAAGCAATTTACGACAGGGCGTTAGCAGAGGCACGAATTGACGCCTTCGAAGAGCAAATAGTTCTAAGACTTAGCTAAGTAAGAGACCTACAAGTGCAGCTAGAAGAGCTGCAAAACGAGCGACCTAACGAAGGCGCGCCACTGCGAGAAGGGGTGCGCGCCTTAACCGAGTAGATAGCATTATCGCCAGCATATAGCCTTAGCACTAGAGGTAAGACCAACCCGCTTCTGGACCCGGAAATCTTCTAAGGGGGCTTATATAAAGAATAGGAGACGTCTAAACTGAAGATTAAGAGAAAGATAAACCGAAACTACGAGTACTACGACTGCGAAGATAATAGGATAGCTTATCTCGAGTCTCGTCTTTAGGGCGAAGCACTTATCTTAGTTTCCGGCTTATAGGCACGACAAGAGCTTACCGTCCCCTAGACAATCTGTTAGGGGGCGCCGTCCAGCCAGGTCCTGGACCTAAGCCAGCCGCCGCCCTAGGGATTGCGACTTAGCGGCGCTAGCACGACCCCTTACCCTGTATAGAGGGAGAACCCTATAGCACTGCACAGAGGGAAATTGCCGCCCCTCTGTATAGAGGGAAAACTCTACACCCCCGTACAGAGGAAAACTCCTCCCCTCTGTACGGAGTGAAAACTCTGCACCCCTGTATAAAGGGGAATTGCTAGCTTGACTTTGTAGGTACAAATTGTACAGCAGCGGACGACAAAGGAACTGCCTATCAGTTCCTTTATATAGATACTTAGCTTTAAGTTTCCACACTAAGATTCTTAACCCCTTTACATTAGGAACTAATCTTACTGTCGGTAACTGCAGTAATACAACGAAGATAGACGGCGACATCTCTATAGAACCTACGGCTATACAGGATTATGTATACCGCATATATACGGAGCTGCTGGCACGCAAGACCCAGCTCGAACAGCAAGTAGGCCACTAGGCTGCGATAATTTCCTTACAGGAATAGGAGCTCCGACAGCTTAGGGCGTCCAGTTGCGATCCGACCCCTACGACGACGACGACGAATACGACGGCCTACACTACAGCTACAAAGAGCAAACTCCCCGACGTTACTACCTACGATAGTACGGCATCGGCCGAGTACCCCTCCTAGGCTGCCTAGATGCGCTCTAAGCTTCTAGTCGACTTAGGAGTATACCCAACTAAGCTGGACAAGGTAGTATATCTCTTAAGGAGGTTAAAGGGCAGGGCAGCAGTACAAATTCTGCTGTACTACAAAACAGTCATTGCTAACCCGGCAATAGCAACTACGACAATGCTCTAGGCAGCTCTTAACAGGAGCTACAAGGACCTAGACCGCGAAAGCCGAGCCCTCCTACGGGCTAACACAATAAAGCAAGGGCATAAGACTATACGAGAGTTCCTCGCAGAGTACGACTAGACCCTAGCAGAGGCAGGAGGACTCTAATAGGAGGACAGGATAAAAATTACTACCTTAGAGGTAGACTTCTCTAAGGAAATTATAACAGGACTAGTAGGCGTAATACAGCCAGCCTTGTACGAGGTGTTCTGTAATCTCCTTAGGATAATCGACGACTAATAGCGTAGGCTCCGACGGATAAGCCGCGCCTACAAGATGCAACAGCCTATCTATCGGCAGCAGGACGCTATAGACTGGGAACTAAGGACGACGACGAGAGTAGCGGCAGCCGTTGCTGTACAGCTAAGGGCCGGCGCTAAAAGGGCGCAGTAGGTAGACACAGCTACCCTTAACAAGAGACGAGCAGAAGAGAGCTGCTACCGGTATAGCCAGATAGGGCACACTGTACAGAATTGCGGGCTTTTGCTAGTAGAGAGACCTAGGGGACAGCCGACTACTGCGAGGGTGGCAACTGCGGCGCCCTAACACGAGACCTAAGAGTCCCGCTTTGACAACAACGAGTCAGGAAAAGAATAGCCTCTAGGCGAAGGCTTAGCCAGAAGCATATACGAGATAGATTGCTAAATTAAAGCACTACTTAGCTATCTTTTAAGAGCAACTATATAACGACTACGCCGTTTATCGTACAACCCACGCTGAACAGGACCGCTACTATACGGACGCTAATTAATACAGGATATTTAGTGTACAGAGTAATTAGCGAAGACTTTATATAGAAACATCGCATTAAGACGACCCCTACTGTACCTGTACGCATGTTAGACATTACCAGAAGAGGGCTGGACATTACCTATATAGTGAAAGTAATAATAGAGCTGCAAGGACACTTCGAGCAGGACTTATACCTCTACGTCGTACAGGACAAGTTGGGGTATAACCTAATACTAGGGAAACTATAGATAGAACGCTAGTAGGGCAAGCTAGACGTCAGACGAAGACGCTTGTACCTAGTAGCAACGAAGCAGAGACTCTAAGACCAAGGGAGAGTCCCCTAAGGCAGCAACGCCTAAGCTAAGGGCAAGGCCAGCTTAAACGCTAAGGTTAACACTGCGACTATAGACATCGAAAAGGCCTTAGCACCTAAGAAAATTACGGACCCCTGCACGAAGCTCCTATCGGAATTCGCAGAGTACCTGGACCTCTTTAAGCTAAAGTCGGCCTCGAAACTACCCCTATACCGAGGAGAAGGGATTAACTATAACATCCAGCTAGAGCCCCGTCTAGATAGGAGCCTGCCCGAAGTACCGTACGGCCCGCTGTATAGCATATCCTCTAGAGAACTTCTAGTGCTACGCAAGACGCTAGACGACCTACTTGCTAAAGGATTTATTCACGCGAGTACGTTATTGGCCAGAGCCCTAGTGCTGTTTGTACACAAGGAAGGCTCGGCCGGCTTGCGTTTCTGCATAGACTATTATAAGGCATCAACGCGATTACTAAGAAGGACCGGTACCCCTGCCCCTAATTAAGAAGACCCTTGGACGGATTAGCAAGGCAGAGTAGTTTACTAAGCTTAACGTTGTTTCAGCCTTCTACAAGATATAGGTTAAGGAAGGCTGTAAATAGATAACCGCCTTCCGTACGAGATACGGCCTTTTCAAGTAGCTTGTTACCCCCTTTAGTCTTGCCAACGTACCGGCAACTTTCTAGAGGTATATTAACAGGTCCCTACTAGGGCTACTAGACGACATCTGCTCTGCGTACCTTGATAACACACTAGTATTCACAGACGGTACCTATAAGGACTACATACAGGACGTTAAGAGGGTATTAGACCGACTGTAACAGGCTAGATTGTACCTCGACATCGATAAATGTAAAATCGGCGTACGCCGTACGAAGTACTTAGGGTTTATTATCGAGGCAGTGAAGGGCATTAGCATAGACGGGAAGAAGATTAATGCTATTAAACAATAGAAGCCCCCTACAAGTTTTAAGGGCGTACGAGAATTCCTTAGGTTTGCCAACTTCTACCGCCAGTTTATACAGAACTACCTGGAGATCGTACGCCCCCTAGTCAAGCTAACATACAAGGACAAGCAGTTTAAGTAGACGGACGAGTGCAATAGAAGCTTTAACAGGCCAAAGGAGCTCTTTACTACAGGACTAACGCTTGCCGCCTTCAATCCGGAACGTACGACGATACAAGAAACCGACTCCTTAGGGTATTGCATAGGAGGTATCCTGTTACAGGTAGGCTTAGATGGGCTCCTACATCTATACGCGTACTTCTCTAAGAAGAACTCCCTAGCCGAATGCAACTACCCTATCTACGACAAGGAATTGATAGCAGTCGTACAGTGTTATAAGGCGTAGGATAGAAAACTCTGCTCGGTTCCTAAGTTCCTTGCCCTAACCGACTACAAAAATCTCGAGTACTTTATACAGCCCCGGAAGCTCTCTAAGAGACATCTACGATAGGCGATATACCTACGCTAATTTAATATAAGACTCCAGTATCGTAAAGGAAAGGACAACAGCAGGGCTAACGCACTATCCAGGCGAGATTAAGACATGCCAGTAACGTACGACGACGACCGACTAAAATTACGAACATTCTAGATGTTTAAAGAGGAACTGGGCGAGGAAGCTATCCGCCTAGCAGCGATACATATATAGGAACCCTAGCTATAGGCGTAGGAAGAGGCAGTAAACAGGGACGACGTTTACTAAGGTACCTATACAGCGATTTAAGGAGGACAGCGGAAGCTCCTAGCAGAGCTCTACCTTAAGGTATTAGCGACAGAGTGCACAGTAGACGAGGAGAACAACCTGAAGTTTAGGAATCGGATTTAGGTCCTAGCAGACGAGAAACTCTAGACGAGCTTAATCTAACAGGTGCACAACTTAATAGCAACTAGGCACCTAGGGCGCAAGGAGACGTACAGAATTGTCGCTAGGGACTACTACTAGCCGGCGATAGCAAGGGACATCTGTAGGTTCGTACAGAACTGCGATGTCTATAGACAGACGAAGCCCTAGCGTAAACTGAAACACGGGCTGCTGAAACCCCTACTAATACCGGACCGGCCCTAGCAAGACCTGACCGTAGACTTTATTACAGACCTCTCTAAGAGCAACGGACAGTGGAACATTATAGTAGTTACAGACAAGCTAACGAGGGGGGTAATACTAGAGGGAATAGACTCTATTACGGCCGAGGACACTGCCTAGGCATTTATAAGAACGACGTTTGGCAAGCACGGGTTCCCTAGGTCAATTGTATCTAACTAGGGTACACAATTTACAAGCTAGCTCTAGGCAAGGGTCTATTAATTGTTAAACGTAGAACACTGCCTATTAACTGTATAGCACCTGCAGACAGACGGCGCTACAGAGAGGGTTAACTCGACATTGGAATCGTACCTCCGAGCGTACGTTAACTACAACTAGACGAATTGGAACCGCCTCCTCCCTATAGCAGAGCTAGCTATTAATAGCTGTACGGCTAAAACTACTAGATTGTCCCACTTCTTTATAACCTACGGATACGACGACTCCCTGCTCCTACTGACCCTAAGCGGCACTACCTTACACCCTGTACGCTCCCCAATTTAGCAGAGGGAAGCCATTGTACGGACGATTACGAATGCTTACCAATAGGCGAAAGCGAGCCTAGCTATAGCCTAACAGAGGGCGGAAGAATAGGCTAATAAGGGACGATAGGCTGCATTAAGGTACGATGCAGGAGACGAGGTATAGCTAAACTAACGCAACATCTAAACAGACTAGCCAAGCAAGAAACTAGACTAGAAGAACCGGAAGTTTACAGTAGTCCGGCTAGTAGGCACACACGCTATACGACTTAACACTCCCCTAGGAATCTACCCGGTTTTCCATATAGACCTTGTATAGCTAGCATATATAGACCCCCTGCTGCACTAGACGACGGACGACGCGCACCCCCTAGCGATTATTACTAAAGGCCAGGAAGAGTACGAGGTAGAAGAAATCCTTAAGAGCCGAAGAAAGCAGAAGAGGATAGAATACCTAGTTAAATAGAGAGAGTAGACAGAGCCTACGTAGGAGCTATACAAGACCCTCTAGGACACATCCGCGCTAGACAGATAGGAGGAGAACTATTCCCCTAGCCAGTTGCAGTAATGCCGTACTATACGGTAAGAAGGGCACAGTCTACCCTAGGTACAGGACAGCCGCTAGCAACATTAGGTTGCTAAAGGATCGGGAATCGAGGTGTAGGACCCTACTAGGTCCTACTAACACTACACTATACAGAAGGGGGCAGGAGGGAGAGAACAGCCAGGAGACAGGTAGGAAGAAGAGTAAAGATAAGAAGTGAATAAGAGCGGAACTGTCTAAAAACTTTTATATACTATCTTAGGGGTAGCTTACTAGCCGCTACCCTCTAGGACTAGGGCAGTCGACAATAAGGCCGCCGACCCCCTGTCCGAGATCTCGATAATCTCCTAGTTAGCCGAGGGCCTACCCGGCTTACTACCTTAGAGCAAGGCCACCCCCCTATAGGCCTCCCCTGGACAGCAATAGGAGCAGTAAAGGGAGCCGTCCTTCCACTTATACGACGCGCACACACCGGCCTAGAAGCTGGGCAGGCGGTACAGGCCGAGCGAGCCCTAGGGGGAGTTAGTACATGCAGTGCAGGCCTAGCTGCAGGTAGCGATAAGGATAGCGTTAACGTACAATAGGCAGGCTGTACCGACCTGCTAGAGCGTAATGTAACTAGGGTCGTATTAGAAGGAGTGGAATAGCAGCTTAGCAGCGTCCTGCTGCTCGCCGGTATAGTACCTAGGACATTAGCTAGGACCGTACAGAAGGGGAGGGCCTGTACGAACCGGAACTGGAGTTGCTAATCAAACTAGGCATTCTACTCCTAGAGGTAGAAGTAGAGGGGGACGCCGGCCGGATAGTAGGCAGACGGGCCGGCAACTATAAGGGAGCTATAGCAGGACTAGGCGGACGGGGTGCAGGGCATAGTAGCGTTAGTAGTAGTAGTTATAGTAGTAGTAGTAGCGGACAGGTAGCAGGAGGGGGGTATAGAAAAGGGAGAGGAAGGGAAAAGATAGAGAGAGGCCTAATATTTGGGGATGTAGGTTGCCCGCTATATAAGGCAACGCTAATAGGGCAGCTGCTACCGCTATATAAGAGAGGGCAAACAAGGCAACCGCTACCTAGTACCCAAACGAGCGACTACCCTTTAGACAACTAGACGAGGACGGAAAGGCAGCAGCTGCAAGAGGAACGCTAGGAGCCTAGGCCGTACGACGCCGCGCTGTATAGAGGAAACACTACGAGAAGGGAGGTAGGTATTGTTAGGGGGCGCCGTCCAGCCAGGTCCTGGACCTAAGCCAGCCGTTGCCCTAGGAATTGCGACTTAGCGGCGCTAGTACGACCCCTTACCCTATACAGAGGGAGAACCCTACAGCCCTATATAGAGAGAAATTGCCGCCCCTCTATACAGAGGGAAAACTCTACACCCCTGTACAGAGGGAAACTCCTCTCCTCTATACGGAGTAAAAACTCTACACCCCTGTACAAAGGGGAATTGCTGGCTTAGCTTCGTAGGTACAAATTGTACAGCAGCAGACAACGAAGGAACTGCCTATTAGTTCCTTTATATAGATACCTAGCTTTAAGTTTCTAAACCAAGATTCTTAAACTCTTTACACAATCGAATCCCTAAACTAGCAATACGCCGACTATTTTAAGGAGAGTACTGTACTTAAGGCCCTACGCAACCTATTCCAGTCGTTCGACGAATTCTATAGTAAATTCTAAAAGTACGCCGATTACGCTAGGCTTACGGATAGCGAGCAGATCTATATACTAAAGGAAAAGATTACTAGCTAATTAAGGCATACTATGCTAAGAGTAGAAGACAGGGATAACCTAGGGGTTTTTGTACAACAAGCCTGTACCGGAAGTAAGAATATCTTAGAATCTTAGAGGTTTACGGCTTAGCACTAGTTAAGGTAACCCTAATCGTTCGAAAAGCAGCTCTTAGCGCGACCACTGCTGCGGAGACCCTAACTAAGATCCTAACTAAGTGCACTAGTAGTAGCTGTTCTGTTTATTACGCCAAGATCAGCAGACTATGCGTTACCGATTCTGTTCGTGCAGAAACCCGGAGGTAGTCTCCAACTTTACGTAGACTACCGAGGCCCTAATAAGGTCACTAAGAGAGATGTGTATCCGCTGCCGCTAATCGACGAGACTATACAGCGAGTAGCCAAAGCTAAGTAGTTCAGCAAGCTAGACATTCGCTAAGCGTTCTACTAACTCAGGAACGAGGAAGGACAGACGGAAGATCTTACGACCTTCGCTATGCGTATAGGCAATTTCAAGTAGTTAGTAATGCCTTTCGGACTTACCAACGCGCCGGCGGTGTAGCAGCGTTTTTTGAACCACATCTTTATAGACATACTAGAACGGTTCGTGTCTATTTACTTAGACGATATTCTTATCTACACTGACGGAACGAGAGAGCAGCTTACGGACTACATCGAGAGAGTGCTAACTAGGCTCTGCGAGGTTGGATTGAACGCGGACACAAAGAAGAGTAAGTTCTATTAGGCCGAGGTTAAATATCTCGGGCTTATCGTCGGCAGAGAGGGAATTCTAATAGACCCCTTAAAGGTCGCCGCCGTCGCGGAGTAGAAGCAGCCGAAATCCGGAAACACTACCCAAATTGGAGCGTTTCTCGGATTCTGCAGCTACTACCGACAGTTTATTAAGGACTTTAGCAAGATAGCGAGACCCCTAAATAAGGCATTAAAGAAGGAGGCCGCTGGCCTATAGAACGAGAAGTGTACAGAGGCTTTCAACCGACTAAAAGAAGCAGTAGCCTCGGCGCCAGTGTTGGCACACTTCCGACCGGAAAAGACAATCTACCTAGAAACGGACGCTTCCGATACAGTAACTGCAGGGGTCCTTTCTTAGTATAATAACGCCGACGAGACCCTCTATCCAGTAGCTTTCTTTAGCAAGTCTATAAACGAGGCTAAGCGGAACTACGCTATTTACGACAAAGAACTGCTAGCTATTATCCAGGCTTTCGAGGAGTGGAAGCCGAAGCTTATAGCCGGAAAGAGCACGGTTAAGGTCCTTACAGACCATTAGTTACTAACCTATTTTATAAAGACGCAGAAGCTATCGCGTTGCCAAGCTCGGTAGACCGCCTACTTATCTAGGTTCGACTTCAAGATTACCTATCGACCCGGAGCTCAGAATAGAAAGGCTAACGCGCTAACGAGAAGAGAAGGAAAGACTTGCCGAGCGAATAAAGATCCAAACATGTTCCAGAAGGTGTTAACCAAACGGATAGTAGACGCTAAGGTGTTAAAAGAAGCAGGGATCTGCGCGATAGAGCAGCCGACCGAAGGAGAGACGCTCTACAAGAAGGTGGAGCAGCTTAATCAGCAGCAGAAGCTCGGCAAAACAGGCTTAGGGAAGCTAATAGTTCTAGAAGAACTAATTATAGAGGTTATCTAGCTAGTCTATAGTTCTAAGGATGTTAGCTACGCTAGCTCTAAGAAGACAATAGAAGCGGTAAGGACGACCTACTAGTTTCTGCAAATCTTCGAGCAGATCCACCGGTTTATCGCCAATTGTTACGTATATCGAGCTGCGAAACCCTGTTACGGACTTCCAGCCAGTCTACTAAAGCCACTTCCGATCCCTAAGAAACCGTAGCAGCATATTACGATAGACTTCGTAACCGGCCTGCCGGATTCCGATAGATATAATGCTATACTTAACGTAGTGGATTGCTTAAGCAAGGAACGCTACTTTATCCCCTGCTAAGCAAAGAATAAAAGAACTACTGCAGAAGAGACAGCGAGAATGCTAATTCAGTACGTATAGAAACACTACGGCCTGCCGGACACTATTACTACGGATAGGGGTCCACAATTCACCGCCGATGTATAGAATACTATTAACCAAGTTCTCGGAATTTGCGGAAAGCTCAGTATAGCCGCTTACCCTTAAACCGACAGTCAGTCCGAAGTAGCCAATCGTAAGATAGAAAAATATCTACAAATCTTCTGCAGCCATTATTAAGCAGAATAGGTTAAGATGTTGCCAATAGCTGAATTCTGCGCCAATTCGGCACAGTCCGAGGCTACCTTACTAGCGCCGTTCGAGATAACTTACTGCTATCTTCTAAGAATGAGTTTTCAGCCGCCCAGCTCTCTAGAACCTTCTACTGCTACCTTATTAAAGAGAGTCGCCGCCGCTGCGGCAGAAGCGCTTAAATCTCAGATAGAAGAAGCGATCCGAGTAGCGAAAGAAGCGATGTAATCGGCTTAGAAGAAGATAGTAACTCGAGCTAATAGAAAGCGGTTACCGATAGAATTTGAAGAAGGCTAAAAGGTATAGCTTAACACGCAGAACCTAAGGCTAAAAGGCAACGCCAAGCTTAACCCCCGCTACGTAGGTCCGTTTAAGATAGTGGAAAAGAGGTCGCCGGTAACTTATCGGCTCCAACTACCAAAATTGTTCCGGATCTATAATGTCTTCTATTTAGATCTGCTAAGTTTGGACCCTAAAGACGGCCTTCCGGAACAGGGGTTTGCTAAGCCCCTGCCGATTAAGATAGACGGTAAAGAAGAAGAGTAGGAGGTAGAAGATGTAGTAGATATAAGAAAGATAAGAGGGTCTATTAAGGCAAGGATTATATAGAAGAGATAGCCAGAAGACTATAAATAGTATCCAGTCGAGAATCTTCGAAATTCGGCGGAGCTGCTAAGAGAGTTTTACGTCCGGAACCCGATAAAGCCAAAGCCTAAGTGGCTTAGAAGATAATAGTTCCAAAGGAAGGGGAACAAAAACCGCGTCCGCTCTATCGGTGCGGAAGCCGATAGAGACAATCGAGGTAGCGCGTTTGCCTAGGGTCTTCGGCTCTACCACTACTGCCGACCGGCGAAGCTGGTCGGATAATAGCTACAAGGCCGAAGACAGCACTACCGCTAGCGTGCTTCGTTAGAGTCTTTAGTCTTCGCCTTCGTACAGCACTATCCGCCGGCTCGGCCAGAAGGATAATAACAGCAAAGAACGAAGCCGAAGCCAACAAGGCGGCTTTGCGATAGCGCTTAAGGCCTTGGTAGAGAAGAAAAAGAAGAAGAGATAGCGCGCTGCGGATAGATCTATATAGACCTCTGTAGCAGCGCACAGGCCAGCTACGCTGCAGCTTAGATAGCTGCTCGCTTAGATCAGATAGCTCCGATTAGATAGATAATAAGTAAAAGACGTTAGATAGTAATAATGTAAAAAAAAAGAAGAAAGAAAGCGCTAAGTAAGCGGTCGAGGTCGACTGCTAAAAAGGGAGGGGGGTAGTGTTACAGTAGCAGAAAGGGGTAGTGTTAGGGGCGCGCCGACCGGCCCAGGCCCTGAACCCGACCTAAGCCGAACGTCGCCCTAAGGACTGCGACTCAGCGGCGCTAGCACGACCCCACCCTCTGTACGGAACCACTAACAGGACCCCACTCCTGTAGGAAGGGAGAACACTACGGTCCTGCACAAAGGGGAGCTACTGCCCCTCTAAATAGGGGGGGTGAACTATGCACTACTGTACAGAGGAGGTAACTCCCGACCCTCCGTACGAAGGGTGAACCTAGCACCCCTGCACAAAGGGGGAAATTGCTAGCTTGGCTTCGTAGGTACAAATCGTACAGCAGCAGACGACGAAGGAACTGCCTACTAGTTCCTTTATGTAGATACCCAACCTTAAGTTTCTAAATTAAGATTCTTAAGCCCCTTACATTAGGAACTGATCTCACTGTCGGTAACTGTAGTAATAGAACAAAGATAGACGGCGACATCCCTATAGAACCTACGGCCATAGAGGGACATATGCACCGCGTATACGAGGAGCTGCTAGAAAGCAAGAGGCAGCTCGAACAACAAGTGAACTACTAGGCTGCGATAATTTCCTAACAAGAACAGGAGCTACGACAGCTTAGGGCGTCCGATCGCGATCCGACCCCTACGACGATAACGAACACTATAACCTACACCCCGACCCCTAAGAGCAAACTCCCCGACGTCTCTACGTACGATAGTAAGGCTCTGGCTAAGTACCCCTCCTAGGCGGCTTAGATGCGCTCCAAGCTCCTAGTAGACTTAGGAGCATACCCGACCGAGCTGGACAAGGTGGTCTACCTCTTTAGGAGGTTAAAGGGCAGGGCAGTAGCACGAATTCTGCCGTACTATAAGACGGCCATCGCCAACCCGGCGATAGCTACGACGACGATGCTCTAGGCAGCTCTGGACAAGAGCTACAAGGACCTGGACTGCGAGAGCCGAGCACTCCTATAGGTCAATACGATAAAACAAGGACGCAAGACTGTACGAGAATTCCTCGCGGAATTTGACCAGACTTTGGCAGAAGCAGGGGGTCTCTAATAGGAGGACAGGATAAAGATTACCTCTTTAGAGGTAGGCCTCTCTAAGGAGATTATAACAGGGCTGGTAGGTGTAATGCGGCCAGCTACGTACGAGGAATTCTGCGACCTTCTTAGGATAGTCGACGACTAGCAACGTAGGCTAGGACAGATAGGCTGTGCTTAGGAGATAAGACAACCCCCCTAGCGACAGATAGACGCTATAGACTAGGAACCGACGACGACGAGGGTGGCAGCAGCAGCTACCGTACGGCTAAGGGCCGTTACCAAAAAGGCGCAATAGGTGGATACGGCCACCCTTAACAAGAGGCGAGCAGAAGGGAGCTGCTACTGGTGTAGCAAGATAGGCTATACCGTACGGAATTGCAGGCTTCTACTAGCAGAGAGACCTAGGGGACGGCCGACCACCGCGAGGGTAGCAAATGCAGCGCCTTAACAAGAAGATTAGGTGTCCTACTCAGACGACGATAAGTCGGGAAAAGAGTAGCCTCTAAGCGAAGACTCTGCCAGAGGCAGGCGCAAGATAGACTGCCAAATCAAAGCATTACTTGGCTATCTTTTAAGAGCAATTACATAACGACGACGCTGTTTATCGTACGGCCGACGTTGAACAGGTCCGCAACGGCGCGGACATTGATTAACACAGGATGTTTAGTATATAGAGTGATCAGCGAGGACTTCGTACAGAGACATCGGATTAAGACGACCCCTATAGTACCTGTACGTATGCTGGGCATTACCGGGCGAGGACCGGACATTACCTATATAGTAAAAGTAACAATAGAGGTACAGGGACACTACGAGCGAGACTTATACCTCTATGTTATACAGGACAAGTTAGGGTATAACCTAATACTAGGAAAGCCTTAGATAGAGCGCTAGAGGGGCAAGCTAGATGTCGGACGAGGACGGCTGTACCTAGCAGTAACGAAGCAGAGGATCCGGGACCAGGGGAGGTCCCTACAAGGTAGCAATACTAAGGCCGAAATTAACACAGCAACAGCGGACATCGAGAAGGTATTAGCACCTAAGGAGGCGACAAACCCCTATACGAAGCTCCTAAGAGAGTATGTTGGGTACCTGGACCTCTTTAAACCAAAGTCGGCCTCGACGCTGCCGCTATACTAAGGGGAAGGGATTGATTATAACATCTAGCTAGAACCCCGTCTAGATAGGGGCCTGCCGGAGGTACTGTACGGACCGCTGTACGGAATGTCCTCTAGAGAACTCTTGGTACTGCGCAAGACGCTGGACGACCTGCTTGCCAAAGGGTTTATTTAGGCCAGTACGTCGTCCGCGGGAGCCCTAGTGCTGTTTGTCTATAAGGAGGGGAAGGCCGGATTGCGTTTCTGCGTAGACTACAGGGGCATCAACGCGATTACTAAGAAGGACCGGTACCCCCTACCCCTTATTAAGGAGACCCTTAGGCAGATTAGCAAGGCGAAGTAGTTCACTAAGCTTAACGTAGTCTCGGCCTTCCACAAGATACGGATTAAGGAAGGCTGTAAATAGATAACGGCCTTCCGTACGAGATACGGCCTTTTTAAGTAGCTTGTTACCCCCTTCGGCCTTGCCAATGCACCGGCAACCTTCTAAAGGTACATTAACAAGTCCCTACAAGGGTTACTAGACGACATCTGCTCGGCATACCTCGACGACACCCTAGTTTTTACAGACGGCACCTACGCAGATTATGTACGAGATGTTAAGAAGGTGCTGGACCGACTGCAGCGGGCAGGCTTGTACCTCGACATCGACAAATGCGAATTCGGCGTCCAACATACGAAATACCTAGGTTTTATTATCAAGGCAGGGAAAGGCATTAGTATAGACAGGAAGAAGATTAATGCTATTAAGCAATAGAAGCTACCTACGAACGTTAAGAGCGTACGGGAATTTCTTAGGTTTGCCAACTTCTACCGCCAGTTTATACAGAGCTACTCAGAGATCGTACGCCCCCTAGTTAAACTAACGCACAAAGACAAGCAGTTTAAATAGACAGACGAATGTAATAGGAGCTTCGACAAGCTAAAGGAGCTCTTTACTACAGGACCAACGCTCGCCGCCTTCGACCTAGAGCATACGACAATACTGGAAACTGACTCCTCGGGGTACTGCATCGGGGGTATCCTGTTATAGGTAGGCTCGGACGGACTCCTACACCTATGCGCGTATTTCTCTAAGAAGAACTCCCTAGCTAAGTGCAACTACCCTATCTACGACAAAGAGTTGCTAGTAGTCGTACAGTGTTGCGAAGCCTGGGATAGAGAACTCCGCTTAGTGCCTAAGTTCCTCGCCCTAACAGACTACAAGAACCTGGAATACTTTACTTAACCCCGGAAGCTGTCCGAGAGGCACGTACGATGGGCAATGTACCTGAGCTGGTTTAACATAAGACTCAAGTACTGTAAGGGTAAGGATAACAGCAGGGCCGATGCACTGTCTAGACAGGACCAGGACATGCTAACGACGTACAAAGACGACTGGCTAAAGTTACGAACATTCCAGATGTTTAAGGGGGAGCCGGACGGGGAGACTATCTGCCTAGCGGCGACACACCTATAGGAACCCCAACTGCAAGCATAGGAAGAGGCAGTGGAAAAGGACGAGGTATACCGAGGGGCCCGTACAGCGATCCAGGGAGGGCAACAGAAGCTCCTAGCCGAGCTCTATCTTAAGGTGTCGACAGCTGAGTGTTCAGTAGACAAGGAGAACAAGCTAAGGTTCAGGAATCGGATATAGGTCCTAGCGGACGAGAAGCTCTGTACGAGCTTAATACAACAGGCGCATAACTCTATAGCTACTGGGCACCCAGGGCGCGAGGAGACGTACAGCATTATCGCCTAGGACTACTACTGGCCGGCGATAGCAAAGGACATTCGCAGGTTCGTACAGAACTGCGATGTATACAGACGAACGAAGCCCTAGCGCAAGCTAAAGCATAGGCTGCTGAAGCCCCTGCCGATACCGGACCGGCCCTGGCAAGATCTAACAGTAGACTTTATTACGGACCTCCCTAAGAGCGATGGACGGCGAAACATTATAGTAGTTACGGACAAGTTAACGAAGGGGGTAATACTAGAGGGAATGGACTCCATTACAGCTAAGGACACCGCCTAGGCCTTTATACGGACGACGTTTAGTAAGCACGGTTTCCCTAGGTTAATTATATTAGACCGGGGGACACAGTTTACGAGCTAGCTCTAGGCAAGGATCTGCCAGTTGCTAAAGGTAGAACGTCGTCTGTTAACCGCATAGCACCTACAAACAGACGGTGCGACGGAGAGGGTCAATTTAACTTTGGAAGCGTACCTCCGAGCGTACGTAGACTATAACTAGACGAACTAGAACTAACTCCTCCCTATAGCGGAGCTGGCTATTAACAGCCGTACAGCCGATGCTACAGGACTGTCCCCCTTCTTTACGACCTACAGATACGACTACTCCCTGCTCCTACCGACTACGAGCGGTAACACCCCGCGCCCTGTACGATCCCTAATCCAGCAAGGAGAGGCTATCGTACGGACGATTACGAACGCCTACCAATAGGCAAAGGCGAGCCTAGCTATAGCCTAGCAGAATATAGAAGAGCAGGCCAACAAGGAACGACAGGCTGCACCAAGGTACGAGGCAGGGGATTAGGTCTGGCTAAACTAGCGGAACATCTGTACAGACCGGCCGAGCAAGAAGCTAGATTAGAGGAACAGGAAGTTTATAGTAATCCGGCCGGTAGGGACACACGCTATACGACTAAACACTCCCCTAGGGATTTACCCAGTCTTTTACGTAGACCTCGTACGACCGGCGAACACGGACCCCCTGCCGCACTAGACGACTAACGACGCGCGCCCACCCGCAATTATAACCGAGGGCTAGGAAGAGTATAAAGTAGAGGGGATCCTTAAGAGTCGAAGGAGGCGAGGGAAGACAGAGTACTTAGTAAAATAGAGAGGATAGGCAGAGCCTATGTAGGAACTGTACGAGGCTCTGCAAGACACAACCGCACTAGACAGGTAGGAGGAGAATCATCCTCCTGCCTTTTTACAGTAACACTACGCCGTACGACAGAAGAAGGCACGATCTGCCCTAAGGATAGGGTAGCTGCGGGCAGACTAGGGTTGTTAAAGGATCGAGCATTACAACGTAGGACACTACAGGGCCCTGCTAACACGACATTATACAACACTGTACGAAATAAAGGCTAGAAGAAAGGAACAGCTAAGGGACGAATAGGAGGGGAAGTAGAAACGGAGGGAGTTAAAAGAAAACCGTCCGAAATTCCTTACGCTACCTAGGGGGGGGGGGGGGGGGGGGGGGTAGTTTACTAGCTACCCCCCCGGGGGGAACCAGAACTATCTACTTATTATCTGTAACCTCTACTACCTTAGGCCCGGCCAGGCCCCTGCCCCTACCAGAACTAGCCCCAGGAAGCGGAGGCACCCCCCTACCCCTACGTGCCTCCCCCGGACGGCGGAAGGGGCAGTAGAAGGAGCTATCCTTCCACTTGCACGAGGCATATACCCTAGCCCAGAAGCCTAGGAGGCGGTACAGGCCAAGCATAGGCTAGGGGGAGTTAGGGCAGAGGGCACAGAGCTGGCCCCAGGTAGCGATAAGGAGAGCATTAACGTACGATAGCCGGGCCGTGCCTACCTGCTTAGGTGTAACCCGGACAGGGTTACACTAGAAGGTATAGAAGGGGAGCCTGGCCGCATCCCGCTGCTTGCGGGTATAGCACCTAAGACGTTAGCCTAGACTGTACAGAAAACGGGATTCCGTACGAACCGCTAGAGTAGCTGCTAGTCAAGTTAAGGGTCCTACTCCTAGAGGATAAAGTAGGGTAGGACCCCAGCCGGACGAGGGAGGAGGCGGGGCTAGCAACTACAAGGGAGCTATTAGACGGGGCGGACGACATAGTGGATAGTAGCTAGTAGTAGTTAGTAGTTGGTAGCTAGTAGTAATAGTAGATAGTAGATAGTAGACAGTAGTAGATAGACGGTAGACGGTAGACAGTGTAAGGGAAGGAAAAGAAGGGAGAAGGCTAGAGCTAACTGTCTGCTATAAGGGAAATAGCAAACAAGGCAGCTGCTACAAACAGGTAAAATGGCAAGAGGCAACTATAACCTAAGGGAAGTGGCGAGGGGCAACGACTTAGACGACCGGACGGAATAGGAAGCTGCAACCCGCTAAAGAAACAACAGGAGCTGGTTGATTTAGGCGCGACGCCGTACAGAAGAAACACTACGAGAAGGGAAGGGGGGGGTATTGTTAGGGGCGCGCCGTCCGGCCTAGGCCCTAAACCCGACCTAAGCCGAACGTCGCCCTAAGGACTGCGACTTAGCGGCGCTAGCACGACCCTACCCTCTGTACGGAACCACCGACAGGACCCCACTCCTGTACAAAGGGAGAACACTACAGTCCTGCGCAAAGGGGAGCTACCGCCCCTCTAAATAGGGGGGGTAAACTATGCACTACCGTACAGAGGAGGTAACTCCCGACCCTCTGTACAAAGGGCGAACCTAGCACCCCTGCACAAAGGGGGAAATTGCTAGCTTGGCTTCGTAGGTACAAGTCGTACAGCAGCAGACGACGAAGGAACTGCCTATCAGTTCCTTTATGTAGATACCCAACCTTAAGTTTCTAAATTAAGATTCTTAAGCCCCTTACAGGTAGGACTAAGTAATAGGGTAGACCCTTAGAATTTCGGCTCGGCCATTCCGGACCGAGCCGGGCCTTGGCACACCACTCCTAAAGCCCTTACCTACCGCCGTATAGATTCCTTTCCTTCCTCAGTTCGAGATATAGTTATTAAAACAGCTGTATTGAACTATATCTGCGTGCTCGGATTACTATACGTCTCCTTGCGCCCTAGGTGTCTAGTTGCTACTAAGTTATACGCCTGTTATATTAAGCTCGTACGGAGCTTCTCGTCTATAGGGACCTAAGTCTGGTTCCTAAACCTTAGGTTGTTCCCTTCGTCTACTGTGCACTCTGCTGCTAAGACCTTAAGGTTAAGCTCTCTAGGGAGCTTCCGCTATACTTCCTAGATCGCTATATAAGCTTTTTAGTAGGCATTGTCCCTTTCTACTCCCTCTTCCTAAGCCTGCTAGTAAGGTCCTAATGTATATACTGCTGCTAGGCGGACGGTGTCTTCCCCTAGGTTCTCTTTTAATATCTAGAATGTCCGTAATTTTAGTCGCTCGTCGTCGTACGTTGCTAATATGTCCTAGTCTCGTCTGGATAACGCGTTAGCCCTACTGTTGTCCTTTTCCTTACAGTACTAGAGTCTTATATTAAAGCGGTTTAGGTATATCGCCTATCGTACGTGTCTCTTAGAGAGCTTCCGGGGGTTACGTAAAATACTCGAGATTCTTGTAGTCGGTTAGGGTAAGGAATTTAGGAACCGAGCGGAGTTCGCTGTCCTACGCCTCGTAGCACTGTACGACTGCTAGCAATTCATTATCGTAAATAGGGTGGTTGCATTTAGCTAGGGAGTTCTTCTTAGAGAAATACATATATAGGTATAAGAGGCTGTCTGGACCTCCCTATATATAAGGGGCTTAAGAATCTTAGTTTAGAAACTTAAGGTTGGGTATCTACATAAAGGAACTAATAGGCAGTTCCTTCGTCGTCTGCTGCTGTACAATTTGTACCTACGAAGCTAAGCTAGCAATTTTCCTCTGTATAGGGGAGCAAGGTTTATACTCTGTACAGAGGATCGGGAGTTTCCCTCTGTACAGTAGTATAGAGTTTTCCCTCCGTTTAGAGGGGCGGCGATTGCCCTCTATATAGGGCTATAGGGTCCTCCCTTCGTACAGGAGTGGGGTCGTGTCGATAATTCCGTACAGAGGGTAGGGTCGTGCTAGCGCCGCTAAGTCGCAGCCCTTAGGGCAATAGCTGGCTTAGGTCCAGGACCTAGGCTGGGCAGTGCCCTCTAACAATACCCCCCTCTCTTCTCGTAGTGCTTTTTTCGTACGATAGCGTATCGTCTACCCCTAGCTCTTGCAGTTCCTCTAGCGGGTAGCGCTTTCCCGTCTTTGCCTAGGCACTTGCCTGTCGACCTCCCTCTCTGCTTATGCAACCTTGGACTTGTCCTTCTAGATCCTGTAGCTAGAGCGGAGGGGGACCTGCAGGCAGGGAAGGCAGGTAGTGCTAGATCGCTTCTACCTAAACTTGACCGATTCCGTTTGCTACTTTAAGGATACCGAGGCTAAGGCAGAGGAGGCCTGCAAGCGGTTATAAAGGTGTAGGAGGTGCTCGGTCTCGTCTGTTCGTTCCCCTCCTACCCTCTAGCCCCTAGCTATGCACTCCGCGTCCTAACCGTACAGTACAGCGCCGCTAGGCTATCTGGCTCTGTCCCTGTGCCTTAGTCGTCGTCTAGAGTTTACTCCTAGGTAGATGTTCCCGCTTCCGTTCAGTCGTCTAGTAGGCCGTCGCTCGTACGGGCCCTAGGTCGTAGTTGCCTCGTTTGTCTTCCCTTATACAGTTGTAGCAGCTGCCCTAGTTGCTATTGCCCTCTATAGCAGGCAGCTACTACCCTGTATATAAACCCTTTTTTCTTTCTCTTCTCTCTCTCTTCTTCTCTTTCTCCTTTATTCCCCTATCTGCTAACTGTCTGTTGCAGCGGTGGAAAGAGGTGGGACAGATTAATAGGGTGGACCCTAGATTTCGGCTTAGCCCCTTCCGGGATTTAGGTTCCGGAACGGACCGAGCCGGGCCTTGGCACCACTACTACGAAAGCCTATTACTACTACTACATAGATTCCTTTCCCTCCTTAGTTCAAGATATAGTTATTAAAACAGCCGTATTAAACCTTATCTGCGCGCTCGGATTATTATATCTCGAACTCACTCACTACAACAAACCCCGCGCTGCGCGAAAGGACCCGTCGAACCATCCGGAAACCCGAATAACGCACGCGCACCTACACACACACCAAACAACCCGGCACTGTAAGAAGATGGAAGGCTTCTTAGCAGTAGAGAGCGGCGTAACAGGCCGTAGCGGAAAGAGAAAGACTAACAGAGCGAGTAGGCGCTCCAGTGTTATTGACAATAAGATTATTATTAGCGGTTTTACAGCAGATAAGACCGCAGAGATTAAGGAACGAATGAACGAGTACAAGAAAATCTACGACTGCACGTTCGAGGAACTTAAAGACTATGTAAACGAGAATAGGGTAGGCAAGGTCTACGATAGTATAGACCTTATTAAGACGCTGTTCTACAGAATGCTGGAAGAGAACAGACAACTAAGAGAAGAAACTAAAGCGGTAAGGGCCGAAAAGGAATCGGCAGAGACTATTATTAACGTGTTAGAAAACCAGGCGGCGAATCGACTAACGCAACTGAAGGCGCTAAAGGATCAACTGGCTAATATGGAAGCAGCGAAGTCGTCGCCGCTACTGCGGCGAGAAACTTACGCGGAGACCGCCTTACCGGCGGCCTATAGTCAAGGTGGCACTACGATAACGCCACTGCTGGACCTACCTGCTTTCGGTAGCGGAAACCCTAAAGCGTAGGAGGCATTTAAGAAGAAGATCAAGAATAAGATAAGCTGCGATTACGCATTAAGCAGCGAAAGAGACAGACTGGCCTATCTAGAGGCGCGACTGGAAGGCGAAGCGTTCTCGCTGGTGTCAGACCTAGAAGAAGTGACCGCTAATAAAGCTATCAAAGCGCTAGATCAGCGTTTCGGAGACCCCTTCTAGAAGAAGACGGCCTGCGAACAACTGATTAAGATCAGTCAGAATCGGCTAACATTTGAAGAATTTTACAGGCTGTTCAGGAAATATGCTATTAGAGCGAGAGTAGCTAAGGATAAGCAGCTACACTTACTAAAACAGAAACTAAGCCCTAAGCTAGCTGCGGCTATAGCGTCGGTAGAAGACGAAGACCTTCAGAGCTTTGTGCACCAGGCGAGAGTCACTGCCAGAAACCTAAACGCGTATGGAAAACCGATAACACGCGAACCGATTCAGAAGCTATTGCCGTTAGCGCAGACAGTTAGAGCCTCTGCACCCTTCCAACAACGCCCCTAGCCGCCATTTAATTCGCAGCGCTCGTCGTTCGTCCCTACCTGCTACGCGTGTGGAAAGCCCGGCCATATCGCTACGAGATACTAAGCAACGGCCTAGCAGAAACAGGAGTATCGCGCTATAAAGCAGCCGCAGCCGCAGCCGCTAAGGAAGACTATTCAAGCCATCGAACCGGCGCCGAATAATACTGACAGTATAGACGGGGGGGTGCAGTTAAGAATTATAGGAAAAGACCAGCTGGACGGATAGGCCCCCTACCCAGCATTGACAATAGGGCACCGAATCAAAGCAAATCGCCCCGAGAAGAAAGCATTAACAGCTGCAGCAATCCGCTCTCGGCAGCTGTAGAAGTGAATACGGAAACGGCGATTATCCTTCCTAATACGATCTACCCTGTTAAGAAGCAACGCCCACCGCTCTAGCTGAAAGCTTTTATCGATACTGGAGCTCTTATCGATGCAGCGATCCACTATCGGCTGGTCCGGAAGCTGACGAATAGATACGGCTATCTGGTGGAATTAGCGTCGCTAACGAAGATTTCGGCATACAACGGACAAGACACGGAAAGCGTTACGCACTACGTGCTGCTAAAGACTACCTTGGCTGGTCGCACTACGGAAGCGACGTTCCGAATAATGGATATCGGAAGGTTTGACATTATTATAGTGCAGAAATAGATAAAGAACTAGAAAGCTATTATCGACATAGATAAAGGAACGATCAGATTCAAAACCCCGGGTAGCGGAGCAGGGACTATCGGAACGGCCGCCACCGCCGCCGCCGAGCCGAAAGCTACGGAGTCCGCGAAAGAGGCTCCGTCCGATCGTTCCGAACCCCTAGTCACTATCGGAATAATAAGTTTAGAAGCTATAACGACCCTCGCAAAGTCGCCGGACAATAAGATTTACGCTATCTCTATAAAGGACATCAAAGACTACAGGAAGATAATAGCGGAAGAAGAGGTGGACCTACTAGAGGTGTTGCCAAACGAGCTCTACGGTTACGCTAACGTGTTCTTAAAAGCCGACTCCAACCTCCTACCGCTCTATCGACCGGAATATAACAACAAGATTCGACTGAAAGAGGGGGCTATGCTGCCAAGAACCGAGCCCCTAAGACGACTGTCGCTGGCGGAACTGGACTAGGTAGAGGTGTTCGTTTGCGAAAACCTGGCAAAGAAGTTTATTACGCCGAGTTCTGCCGAATATGCGTTACCGATTCTTTTCGTAAGGAAACCAGGGGGTGGTCTGCGACTCTGCGTAGACTATCGAGGCCTTAACGAGGTTACCAAGAGAGACGTATATCCACTGCCGCTGACAGATAAGACTATACAGCGCGTAGCAAAGGCTAAGTAGTTCAGCAAGCTGGACATCCGCTAAGCGTTCTATCGACTAAGAAACGAGGAAGGACAGACGGAAGATCTTACGACGTTTGCTACGCGCATAGGCAACTTCAAATAGCTGGTAATGCCTTTCGGACTTACCAACGCGCCGGCAGTGTGGCAACGCTTTATAAACTACACCTTTATAGACATGCTAGAACGGTTCGTGTCTATCTATTTGGAGGACATTCTTATCTATACGGATAGAACGAGAGATCAGCACACGGACTACATCGAGAGGGTGCTGAAAAGACTCAGAGAGGTCGGATTGAATACGGACACGAAAAAGAGCGAGTTTTATCAGACTAAGGTCAAATACCTCGGTCTTATCGTTGGAAGAGAAGGGATCCGGATAGACCCCTTAAAGGTCGCCGCTGTAGCGGAATGGAAGCAACCGAAATCCGGAAACACTACGCAGAACAGGGCATTTCTCAGATTCTGCAGCTACTATCGACAGTTTATTAAGGACTTCAGCAAGATAGCGAGACCCCTAAACGAAGCACTAAAGAAAGAGGCCGCCGGCCTATAGAATAAGAGGTGCACAGAAGCGTTTAACCGGCTGAAAGAAGCAGTAGCCTCGGCGCCGGTTCTGGCACAGTTCCGGCCGGAAAAGACGATCTACGTAGAAACGGACGCTTCCGACACAGTAACGGCAGGGGTCCTTTCTTAATACGGAGACGATAAGACCCTTCATCTAGTAGCTTTCTTTAGCAAGTCTATAACGGAGGCCGAACGGAACTACGCAATCTACGATAAAGAACTGCTGGCCATTATACAGGCGTTCGAGGAGTGGAAGCCAGAGCTTATAGCTAGAAAGAGCACGGTCCAGGTCCTCACGGACCACCAGTCGCTGACCTACTTTATAAAGACGCAGAAGCTCTTACGACGTTAAGTACAGTAGGCTGCCTACTTATCCGGGTTCGATTTTAAGATCACTTATTGACTAGGGGCTCAAAACGGAAAGGCTAACGCGCTGACGAGAAGGGAAGGAAAAACCAGCCGCGCGAAAGAAGATCCAAACATGTTCCAGAAGGTGTTAACCGAGCGGATAGTAGACGCAGAGGTGTTGAAAGAGGTAGGGGTCTGCGCGGTGGAACCGGCCCCTAAGGAAAAGACTCTCTACGAAAAGGTAGAGCAGCTTAATCAGCAACAGAAGCTAGGCAAAACCGGTTCAGGAAAGCTGATAGTTCCGGAAGAACTAATTACAGAGGTCGTCCAGCTAGTCCATAGCTCCGTAGATGTTGGCCACGCAGGAGCGAAGAAGACGATGCAGGCAGTAAGGACGATCTACTGGTTTCCGCGAATATTCGAGCGAATCCACCGATTTATCGCCAACTGCCACGTGTGCCGATTAGCGAAGCCGCGTTACGGCTTTCCAGCAGGCTTATTAAAGCTACTGCCAATCCCCGAGAAACTATAGCAGCACATTACGATAGATTTCGTAACCGGCCTGCCGGACTCCGATAGATATAACGCTACGCTCAATGTAGTGGATCGGCTGAGCAAAGAGCGCTATTTCATCCCCTGTCGAGCTAAGAATAAAGGAAATACTGCGGAAGAAACGGCGAGAATGTTGATCCGACACGTGTAGAAGCACTATAGGCTGCCGGACACTATCACTACGGATAGGGGTCCTTAATTTACAGCCGACGTATGGAAAGCCATTAACTAAGCCCTCGGAATTCGTAGAAAGCTCAGTACAGCTGCTCACCCTCAAACTAACGGTCAGTCTGAATTGGCTAACCGCGAGATAGAACGATATCTGCGAACCTTCTGCGGCTACCATTAAGAAGAATAGGTTAAGGCGTTGCCGATAGCCGAGTTCTGCGCCAACTCGGCACCGTCTAAGGCCACCTCGCTGGCGCCGTTTAAAATAACGCGTAGCTATCTTCCGAGAATGAGCTTCTATCCGCCGAGCGACGCCGGCTCTCTAGAGCTTACTACCACTACGTTGTCAAAGAGAGTCGCCGCCGCGGCGGCGGAAGCACTCCAATCTCAGATGGAAGAAGCGATCAAAGTGGCGAAAGAAGCAATAGAATCGGCTTAGAAGAAGATAGAAACTCGAACTAATAGAAAGCGGTCGCCGATAGAATTTGAGGAAGGTCAAAAGGTCTGGCTCGACACGCGAAACCTAAGGCTGAAAGGCAACGCCAAGCTCAATCTACGCTACGTAGGCCTGTTTAAGATAATAGAAAAGAGGTCGCCAGTGACCTATCAGCTCCAGCTACCGAAATCGTTCCGGATCTACAATGTCTTCTATTCGGACCTGTTAAGCTTGGACCCTAAGAACGGTCTGCTGGAACAGGGGTTCGCTGAACCCCTGCCTATTGAAATGGACAGTAAGGAAGAAGAGTAGGAGGTAGAAGATGTAATAAACGTAAAGAAGATAAGGGGGTCCATCAAAGCGAGGATCCTGTAGAAGGGGTGGCCGGAAGACTACGAATCGTATCCGATCGAGAATCTGCGGAATTCGGTAGAGCTGCTAGAAGAATTCTACATTCGGAACCCGAAGAAGCCAAAGCCTGAGTGGCTCCGAAGTTGATAGTTCAAAAAGAAGAAAGCCGCGTCCGCTCTACCGGCGCAGAAGCCGATAAAGACGATCGTAGCAGTCGCCTCGGGGAGGTCTTCGACGCAGCCACCACCCACTACCGGTCCGGCAGGCAGCTCGCCGACGCTGTAGCGTGCCAGCGCCGCCGACCCCGTAGTAGGTGAAGGCTTTGGTAGAGAAAGAAGAAGAAGAAGAGATAGAGCCGCGGAAAAGATCTATATAGACCTCTGCGCCGGCGCACAGACTAGCTACGCCGCAGCTCAGATAACCTACGGCTTAGATCAGATAGCACGGATCAGGCGTACGGATTAGATAGACGCTAAGTGAAGGACTTCAGACGCCAACGATGTAAGAAATTGAAGAAGCAATAAAGAGAACGTTGTTTTCGATAGAAGACAGAAGAGGTAACATTGGCGTTGGAGGGGATTTTCGAGAAGGAGACGACGAATCAAAAAAAAAAAAAAGTAGAGATTTTCGGATAGATAGGGTAACTAAGCGGTCGAGGGCGACTGCTAGTAAGGGAGGGGGATAGTGTTGCGGAGGTGGAAAGAGGTAGGACAGATTAATAGGGTGGGCCCTAGATTTCGGCTCAGCCCCTTCCGGGATTTAGGTTCCGGAACGGACCGAGCCGGGCCTTGGCACCACTACTACGAAAGCCTATTACTACTACTATATAGATTCCTTTCCCTCCTTAGTTCGAGATATAGTTATCAAAACAGCCGTATTAAACCTTATCTGCACGCTCGGATCACCGTCCGCCCAGCCGTCTACTACTACTACTATTACTGCTACTAGTTACTACTAGTTACTACTACTAGCTACTACCGCTAGCTACTACTACTATGCTACGCATCCCGTCCGGCCGTTCCTGCTGTAGTTCTCTTGTAGTTGCTGGCTCTTCTTCTACCTGTCTAGCTAGTGTCTCCTCCTATTTTTACCTCTAGCAGTAGAGTGCCTAGCTCGACTAGCAACTTCGCTTCCAGTTCGTACAGGTCCCCGTCCTCCGTACGGTCTAAGCTGACGTCTTAGGTGCTACATTAACTAGCAGCAGGGTGTTGCTAAGCTACCTTTCCACTTCTTCTAGTGCTGGGGCCCCTGCCGGCTAGGGGGCGATTAAGATTTCGGGTATAGAGTTGGCTGCCTTGGTCCTAGGGGTAGTGGCTAGTAAGCTACCTTAAGGTAGCATATAAAAGCTTTTAGACGGTTCTGCTCTTATCCCCTCCTACTTCTACTCTTATTCCTACCTGTCTCCTGGCTGTCCTCTTCCTCCTACCCCCTTCCGTATAGTGTAATGTCGGTAGGATCCCGTAGTGTCCTACGTCTTAATTCTCGATCCTTTAACAACCTAATTTGCTAGTAGCTGCCCTATACTTAGGGTAGATTATGCCCCTTTTTGCTGTACGGTGCAGTGTTACTGTAACTGGGCAGGGGGATAGTTCTCCTCCTACCTGTCTAGCGCGGTTGTGTCCTGTAGGGCCTCGTACAGTTCCTACGTAGGCTCTGCCTATCCTCTCTCTTTTACTAGGTACTCTACTCTCTTCTTCTTCCTTCGGCTTTTAAGGATTCCTTCTACCTCGTACTCTTCCTGGCCCTTAGTTATAATCGCTAGTAGGCGCGCGTCGTCCGTTACCTAATGTAGTAGGGGGTCTATGTTTGCTAGCTATACGAGGTCTATATAGAAGACTAGGTAGATCCCTAGGGGAGTGTTAAGTCGTACGGCGTGTGTCTATACTAGTCGGACTACTGTAAACTTGCAGTTCTTTTAGTCCAGCTTCTTGCTCGGCCGGTCTGTACAGATGTTGCGCTGGTTTAGCTAGACCTTATCCCCTGCCTCGTACCTTAGTGTAGCCTGTCGTCCCTTATTAGCCTGTTCTTCTGCATTCTGTTAAGCTATAGCTAGACTGGCTTTCGCCTATTAATAAGCGTTCGTAATCGTCCGTACAATAGCCTCTCTCTACTAAATTAGGGATCGTACGGGGCGCGGGGTGTCTCTACTTAGGGTTAGTAGGAGCAGGGAGTGGTTGTATCTGTAGGCTATAAAGAAGGGGGACAATCCTGTAGCATTAGCCGTACGGCTGTTAATAGCCAGCTCTGCTATAGGGAGAAGGCGGTTCTAGTTCGTCTGATTATAGTCGACGTATGCTTAGAGGTACGCTTCCAACGTCGAATTAACCCTCTCTGTCGTACCGTCTGTCTGCAGGTGCTATGCAGTTAACAGGCGACGTTCTAAATTTAGTAACTGGCAGACCCTTGCCTAGAGCTGGCTCGTAAACTGCGTATCCCGGTCCAACACAATTAACTAAGGGAAACTGTGCTTGCTAAACGTCGTCTGTATAAAGGCCTAGGCAGTGTCCTTAGCCGTAATAGAGTCTATTCCCTCTAGTATTACCCCCCTTGTTCGCTTGTCCGTTACTACTATAATGTTCCTCCGTCTGTCGCTCTTAGGGAGGTCTGTAATAAAGTCCACTGTTAGGTCTTGCTAGGGCCGGTCCAGGATCGGTAGGGGTTTCAGCAGCCTATACTTTAGTTTACGCTAGGGCTTTGTCCGTCTGCATATATCGCAGTTCTGTACGAACCTGCAGATGTCCTTTGCTATCGCCGGCCAGTAGTAGTCCCTAGCGACGATGCTGTACGTCTTCTTGCGCCCTAGGTGCCCGGTAGCTATAGAATTATGCGCCCGTTGTATTAAGCTCGTACAGAGCTTCTCGTCTGCTAGGACCCAGATCCGATTCCTGAACTTTGGGTTGTTCTCCTCGTCTACTAAGCACTCTACTGCTAATACCTTAAGGTAAAGCTCTGCTAGGAGCTTCTGCTGTCCCCCTTAGATCGCTGTACAGGCCCCTTAGTATACATCGTCCTTTTCTACTGCCTCTTCCTATGCCTGCAGTTAGGGTTCCTATATGTATGTTACTGCTAGGCAGATAGTCCCTTCGCCTGGCTCCTCCTTAAACATCTGGAATGTTTGTAACTTCAACCGATCGTCCTCGTACCTTGTTAGTATGTCCTGGTCCTGTCTAGATAGCGCATCGGCCCGGCTGTTGTCCTTTCCCTTGCGATACTGGAGTCTTATATTAAAGCGGCTTAGGTACACTGCCTATCGTACGTATCTTTTAGAAAGCTTCCAGGGTTGCGTAAAGTAGTCCAGGTTCTTATAGTTAGTTAGGGCGAGGAACTCGGGAACCGAGCGGAGTTCTCTATCCTATACTTTGCAACACTGTACGACTGCTAGCAATTCCTTGTCGTAGATAGGTTAGTTGTACTTAGCTAGAGAGTTCTTCTTAGAGAAATATGCGTATAGGTGCAGAAGTCCGTCCAAGCCTACCTGTACTAGTGTAAGGGCTTAAGAATCTTAGTTTAGAAACTTAAGGCTGGGCATCTATATAAAGGAACTGATAGGCAGTTCCTTCGTCGTCTGCTGCTGTACAATTTGTACCTACGAAGCTAAGCTAGCAATTTCCCTCTATGCAGAGGTACAAGGTTTATACTCCGTATAGAGGATTGGGAGTTTCCCTCTATATAGTAGTGCAGAGTTTTCCCTCTGTTTAGAGGGGCGGCAATTCCCCTCTGTGTAGGGCTATAGGGTTCTCCCTCTGTATAGGAGTAGGGTCCTGTCGGTAATTCCGTATAGAGGGTAGGGTCGTGCTAGCACTGCTAAGTCGCAGTCCTTAGGGCGACGGCTAGCTTAGGTCGGGTCTAGGACCTGGGCTGGGCAGCGCCCCCTAACAATACCCCCCCCCCTCCCTTCTTGTAGTGCTCCTTTCGTATAGCAGCGTATCGTACCACCTTAGCTCCTAGTGTTCCTTTAGCAGGTCGCGACTTCCTATCTTTGTTTGGTTGTCTATATAGCCGTTGCTCGTCGCCTACTGGGTTGTAGTTACCTCCTTGCCTTTTTATACAGCTGTAGCAGTTGCTCTAGTTGCCGTTGCCTCCTATAGCAGGTAGCTACCCTCTAAATTCCAAGCCTCTCTCTTCTCTTTCCCTTTCCCCTTGTCTTTTTATTCCCTGCCTGCCTCCCCCCTTCTACGCCGTCTACTGTCTACTACTGTCTACTGTCTACCCCGGCCCTACTACTAGCTACTACTAGCTACTACTAGTTACTACTACCTACTAGCTACTATTATGCCTCCTGCCCCGTCCAGCTATGCTCGCTGTAGCTCCCTCGAAGTCGCTGGGTCCTCCTCTGCTCGTCCGGCTGGGGTCCCCTCCCATTTCTGCCTCTAGTAGTAGAATGCTTAATTTGACTAACAGCTTCGCTTCTAGTTTATATAGGTTCCCTTCCTCTGTATAGTCTAAGCTAACGTCCTAGGTGCTATACTAATAAGCAGCAGGACGTAGCCGAGCTACCCTTCTACGCCTTCTAGTGTAACCCCGCCCAGATTATACCTTAGTAGGTCGCTATAGCCTGCGTATCGTACGTTAACGCTATCCTTATCGCTACCTAGGGCCAGCCCTACGCCCCCTGCCCCAACTCCCTCTAGCCCTTACTTTGCCTATACTGCCTCCCTAGCTTCTAGGCTAGAGTGTGTGCCTTGTGCAAGTAGAAGGATAGCTCCCTCTATGATCCGACTAAGGTAGACTCTAGGTCAATACCCGTCTTTGATAACTATATCTAAGGCTGGAGAGGGAAGAATCTACGTACAAGCGGAGGTGGAGGTATTTGAGTGTGCGCCAAGCCTGGCCCTGCCAAGCCTAGCTGCTAGCTTTCCACATCTACATCCGTATTACTACCGCCCTCCCTAACCAGCGATTGCCCTTAATCGCAATCAATCTATCAATCGCAATCAGCCAATCAGGTCGCACCAAACTAGGTCGCTCTATACCAGGCCGCAGGTGCTAAACAGGTCGCAGAAGGCCGCAAATTCAGTCGCAGAGGTCGCTTTTAAGGTCGCTTTTGAGCTTCAATTTCCGTGCTTTTTGAGCCTTAATCTCGTGCCTTTTTGAGCCTCAATTGGTGCCTTGTTTGCTGCCTTGTTTGCTGCAGAGGTCGTCGGGGCCGCGGAGGTCGCGGAGCTCGCAGAGGTCGCGGAGCTATCGGGGTCGCGGAGTCGCAGAGGTTGTCTTGCAAACACGTGTCGCTTCTTAACGGTCGCTTCTCGACGGTCGCTCGCTTCTCGAGCCGTCGCTTCTCGACGGTCGCTTCTCGACAGTCGCTCGCTTCTCGAGCTGTCGCTTCTCGACGGTCGCTTCTCGACAGTCGCTCGCTTCTCGACGGTCGCTTCTTAGACAGTCGCTTTGCCTGTGCTTTGCCTAGTGCTCTGCCTGGAGCTCGTGCCTAGGTGCTCGTGCCTGGGTGCTCGTGCCTTGGTGCTCGTGCCTTGGGCTCAGCCTGCTTGGTGCTCTACAGCTAGTGCTCTGCAGCCGTGCCTTGTGCTCTTCTGAACCTAAACAGTATGTGTTGTCTGTAGCTGCCTGTTGCCTGCAGCTGCTTTGCCTGTCCTATCTGTAGCAGCTGTACCTGCCTACAGCAGCCTTTCTGAATATGCAGTGCTTTTCTGAACATGCAGTACCTGTGTTGTCTGTAGCTGCCTGCCTGCAGCTGTGCCTCTGTTGTCTGCAGCAGCTGTGCCTCTGTTGTCTGCAGCAGCTGTGCCTCTGTTGTCTGCAGCTGCCTGCCTGGGGCTCTGCCTAGGTGCTCTGCCTAGGTGCTCGTGCCTGGGTGCTCGTGCCTCTGCCTAGGGGCTCTGCCTAGGGGCTCTGCCTAGTGCTTGGGCTCGCTAGTTGCACTGCTTGTGTTGTATGTCTTGTCCTCGATTGCTGAATGTCCCGATTGCTGAACTGTCTCGATAGGCCTTGTCCGAATAGAATAGTCTGTTAAAGACCCAAAAAAAACAAATGTCGTCGCCCTAGGTCCTGCTAGGTGCGCTCTCGTCGTCGTCGCTCTCGCTCGTCGCTCTCGCTCCTCGTCCTTGTCGCTCCTACTTCGTCGTTCTCGCTCTCGTCTCGTCGCTCTCGTCGCTCTCTCGCTCTCGTCCTTATCGCTCCTACATCCTTCTCATCCTATCTTAAAACTTCAAAACTCGTACGATCTGCTCGTAGGGGCACTTCTCTTCCTAAAACTCTCTCTCTTCAAAACTCTCTCTTCTTAATAGGGACACTTCTCTTCCCCAAAACTCTCTCTTCTTCTTCTCGATCGGGGGAGGGGGGGGTAGAGTAGCATGCACATATACGATTAAGTAACCGGATATAAATCAACGGCCTCCTTCGTATATATACAGTACACACTCTGGGTTGTCGGTTGCACGTACGTTAATCGAGTACCCGGATGTAATTCAACAGGCTCTTTCGCGTAGTGCAGGTGTTGTTAAAGTGAGCCTTGGATATAATGATCCGACTAAGGTAGACTCTAGGTCAATACCCGTCTTTGATAACTATATCCAAGGCTGGAGAGGGAAGAATCTACGTACAAGCGGAGGTAGAGGTATTTGAGTGTGCGCCAAGCCTGGCCCTGCCAAGCCTAGCTGCCAGCTTTCCACATCCACATCCGTATCACTCTACTGCCCCTACTGCCGTCTAGAAGAGGCGCGTAGGGGTAGGGGGGTGCCTCTGCTTCCTAGGGCTGGCCTGGGTAGGGGTCCTGCTGGGAGGGAGGTAATTAAAATCTTAGATAAGGAGTCGGCTGCCCTAGTCCCCCGGGGTAGTGGCTAGTAAGCCACTTTCCCCCTCCCCCCCCCCCCTAGGTAGTGTAAGGAATTTTCGGACAGTTCTGCTCCTAACCTCTCTTACTTCTACTTTCCTTTCTACCTGTTTTCTAGCTGTTCCCTTCTTATTTCTACCTATCTTACCTGCCTCCTAACCGTCCCCTTCTTCCTGCCCTCCTTCTGTACAGTGCCGTACAGTGTAGTGTCAGTGGGATCCTGTAGTGTCCTACGTTGTAATTCTCGATCCCTTAGCAACCTAAGTTGTTAGCGGCTGCCCTGTCCTTAGTGTAGATTGTGCGCCTTTTCGCTGTACGGCGCAGTGTTACTGTAACTGGGCATAGGGATAGTTCTCGTCCTACCTGTCCAGTGCAGTTGTGTCTTGTAGGGCCTCGTATAGTTCCTACCTAGGCTCTGCCTATCCTCTCTATTTTACTAGGTACTCTACCTTCTTCCGCTTCCTTTAGCTCTTAGGGATTCCTTCTACCTTATATTCTTTCTAGCCCTTAGTTATAATCGCTGGTGGGCGCGCGTCGTCTGTTATCTAGTGCAGTAGGGGGTCTGTGTTCGCTAGCTGTACGAGGTCTACGTAAAAGACTAGGTAGATCCCTAGGGGAGTGTTAAGCTGTACGGCATGTGTTCCTACTGGTTGGACTACTATAAACTTCTGGTTCTTCCAATCTAGCTTCTTGCTTGGCCGGTCTGTACAGATGTTGTACTGGTTTAACTAGACCTTATCCCCTGCCTTATATTTTGGTGCAGCCTGACGTCCCTTGTTAACCTGCTCTTCCGCGTTCTGTTAAGCTATAGCTAGACTCGCCTTCGCCTATTAATAAGCATTCGTAATCGTCTGTACAATGGCCTCTCCCTGCTGAATTAGGGATTGTACAGGGCGCAGAGTGTTACTACTTAGGGTTGGTAGGAGCAGGGAATAGTCGTATCTATAGGCTATAAAGAAGGGAGACAATCCTGTAGCATTAGCCGTACAGCTGTTAATAGCTAGCTCCGCTATAGGGAGAAGGCGGTTCTAGTTCGTCTGATTATAGTCGACGTACGCTTAGAGGTACGCTTCCAACGTCGAATTGACCCTCTCTGTCGTACCGTCTGTCTGCAGGTACTATATAGTTAACAGGCGACGTTCTACATTTAGTAACTGGCAGACCCTTGCCTAGAGCTGGCTCGTAAACTGCGTATCCTGGTTCGACACAATTGACTAAGGGAAACTGTGCTTGCTAAACGTCGTCTGTATAAAGGCCTAGGCAGTGTCCTTAGCCGTAATAGAGTCTATTCCCTCTAGTATTACCCCCCTCGGTCGCTTGTCCGTTACTACTATAATGTTCCTCTGTCCGTCGCTCTTAGGGAGGTCTGTAATAAAGTCCACTGTTAGGTCTTGCTAGGGCCGGTCCAGGATCGGTAGGGGTTTCAGTAGCCTATACTTTAGTTTACGCTAGGGCTTCGCCTGTCTGCATATGTCGCAGTTCTGTACAAACCTGCAGATATCCTTTGCTATCGCCGGCCAGTAGTAGTCCCTAGCGACGATGCTATACGTCTCCTTGCGCCCTAGGTGCCCGGTAGCTATAGAATTATGCGCCTGTTGTATTAAGCTCGTACAGAGCTTCTCGTCTGCTAGGACCCAGATCCGATTCCTAAACTTTAGGTTGTTCTCCTCGTCTACTAAGCACTCTGCTGCCAACACCTTAAGATAGAGCTCTGCTAGGAGCTTCTGCTGTCTTCCTTAGATTGCTGTATAGGCCCCTTAGTACACCTCGTCCTTTTCTACTGCCTCTTTCTATACTTGCAGTTAGGGTTCCTATATGTGTGCTACTGCTAGGCGGATAGTCTCCTCGCCTAGCTCCTCCTTGAACATCTAGAATGTTCGTAACTTTAGCTGGTCGTCCTTGTACGTCGTTAGCATGTCCTGGTCCTGTCTGGATAGCGTATTAGCCCTGCTGTTGTCTTTGCCCTTGTAGTACTAGAGTCTTATATTAAACCGGCTTAGGTATATTGCCTATCGTACGTGCCTCTTGGACAGCTTCCAGGGCTGTGTAAAGTACTCCAGGTTCTTATAGTTAGTTAGGGCGAGGAACTTGGGGACTAAGCGGAGTTCTCCATCCTACGCTTTACAACACTGTATAACCGCTAGCAATTCCTTGTCGTAGATAGGGTAGTTGCACTTAGCTAGGGAGTTCTTCTTAGAGAAATACGCGTATAGGTACAAGAGTCCGTCTAAGCCTACCTGTAACAGGATACCTCTAATGCAGTACCCCGAGGAGTCGGTTTCCAGTATCGTCGTACGTTCCGGGTTAAAGGCAGCAAGCGTTAGTCCTGTAGTAAAGAGCTCCTTTAGCTTGTTAAAGCTCCTATCGTACTCGTCCGTCTATTTGAACTGCTTGTCCTTGTATGTTAGCTCGACTAGGGGGTGTACGATCTCCGAGTAGTTCTGTATAAACTGGCAGTAGAAGTTGGCAAACCTAAGAAATTCCTGTACGCCCTTAAAGTTCGTAGGCGGCTTCTAATACTTATTAGCATTAATCTTCTTCCTATCTATACTAATGCCTTTCCCTACCTTAATAATAAGGCCTAGGTATCTCGTTTGCTGTTTACCGAATTTACATTTGTCGATAATAAGGTACAATCCAGCCTGTTGCAGTCGATCTAGTACCTTCTTAACGTCCTGTACGTAATCTGTGTAGGAGCCGTCTTTAAAAACCAGTGTGTTATCGAGGTATACCGAGCAGATATCGTCTAGTAACCCTTGTAAGGACTTGTTAATGTACCTTTAGAAGGTTGCCGGTACGTTGGCAAGGCCAAAGGGGGTAACAAGCTACTTAAAAAGACTATATCTCGTACAGAAGGCAGTTATCTATTTACAACCTTCCTTGATCCGTATCTTGTAGAAAGCCGAGACTACGTTAAGCTTAGTAAACTACTTTGCCTTGCTGATCCGTCCGAGAGTCTCCTTAATAAGTAGTAGGGGGTACTAGTCCTTCTTGGTAATCGCATTAATGCCTCTGGAGTCTACGTAGAAACGCAAGCCGGCCTTCCCCTCCTTGTAGACAAACAGCACTAGGGCTCCTACAGACGAGGTACTTGCCTAAATAAACCCTTTGGCAAGTAGGTTGTCTAGTGTCTTGCGCAGTACTAGGAGCTCTCTAGAGGATATTCCGTACAGCGGACTGTACAGTACCTTAGGCAGGCTCCCGTCTAGACAGGGCTCTAGCTGGATGTCGTAGTCAATCCCTTCTCCTCGGTGTAGCGGCAGTTTTAAGGCCGACTTTGGCTTAAAGAGGTCCAGGTATCTAGCGTATTCCCTTAGGAGCTTCGTATAGAGGTCCGTCGCTTTCTTAGGCGCTAATGTCTTCTTAATGTCTGCAGTTGCTATATTGATTTCGGCCTTAGCATTGCTACCCTATCGAGCCCTCCCTTAGTCCTAGGGCCTCTGCTTCGTCGCTGTGTTGATTTCGGCCTTGGTATTGCTACCCTGCGGAGCCCTCCCCTAGTCTCGGAGCCTCTGCTTCGTCGCTGCCAGGTACAGCCGTCCTTGTCCAACGTCTAGCTTGCCCCTCTAGCGCTCTATCTATAGCTTCCCTAGTATTAGGTTATACCCTAACTTGTCCTATACAGTATAGAGGTATAAGTTCTGCTTATAGTGTCCCTGTATCCCTATCGTTACTTTTACTATATAGGTAATGTCCAGTCCTCTCCTAGTAATGCCTAACATGCGTACAGGTACAGTAGGGGTCGTCTTAATACAGTGTCTCTGTACGAAGTCTTCGCTAATTACTCTGTACACCAAACATCCTGTGTTAATCAGTGTCTGCGCCGTTGCGGACCTGTTTAACGTTGGCCGTACGATAAACGGCGTAGTCGTTATATAGTTGCTCTTAAAAGATAGCTAAGTAGTGCTTTGATTTGGCAATCTATCTCGTACACGCCTCTAGTAGAGCCTTCGCTTAGAGGCTACTCTTTTCCCGACTCGTCGTCGTCTAAGTAGGACTCCTGTTCCTCTTGTTAGGGCGCTGCAGTTGCTACCCTTGCAGTAGTCGGCTGTCCTCTAGGTCTCTCTGCTAGCAAAAGCCCGCAATTCTGTGCAGTGTAGCCTATCTTGCTATACCTGTAGCAGCTCCCTTCTGCTCGCCTCTTGTTAAGGGTAGCTATATCCACCTATTGTGCCTTTTTAGTAGCGGCCCTTGGCCGTACGGTAATAGCTGCTGCTACCCTTGCCGTCGTTAGTTTCTAGTCTATAGCGTCCGTCTGCCGCTAGAGGGGTTGTCGCATCTTATAAGCGCAGCTTATCCGCCTAAGCCTGCGCTGCTAGTCGTTAACTATCCTAAGAAGATCGCAGAATGCCTCGTATGTAGCTGGTCGCATTACGCCTACTAGTCCTGTTATAATCTCTTTAGAGAGGCCTACCTCTAAGGAGGTAATTTTTATCCTGTCCTCCTATTAGAGACCTCCTGTCTCTGCTAGAGTCTGGTCGTATTCTGCGAGGGATTCTCGTACAGTCTTGCGTCCTTGTTTTATCGTATTAACCGGTAGGAGTGCTTAGCCCTCGCAGTCTGGGTCCTTGTAGCTCTTGTTAAGAGCTGCCTAGAGCATCGTCGTTATAGGTATTGCTAGGTTGGCAATAGCCGTCTTATAGTACGGCAGAATCCGTGCTGCCGCCCTGCCCTTTAACCTTCTAAAGAGGTAAACTACCTTGTCTAGCTCAGTCGGGTATGCTCCTAAGTTAACTAGAAGCTTAGAGCGTATCTGGGCAGCCTAGGAGGGGTACTCGGCTAGGGCCTCTCTATCGTACGTAGTGACGTCGGGGAGTTTGCTCTTAGGGGTCGGGGTGTGGGCTATTGTGTTCGTCGTCGTCCTCGTAGGGGTCGGATCGCGATCGGACGCCCTAAGCTGTCGTAGCTCCTGTTCCCGTTGGGAAATTATCGCAGCCTAGTAGCTTACTTGTTGTTCGAGTTGGGCCTTATGTGCCAACAGCTCCTCGTACACGCAGTGTATCTGTCCCTGCATAGCCGTAGGTTCTATAGAGATGTCGCCGTCTATCTTTGTTGTATTACTGTAGTTACCGACAGTAAGATTAGTTCCTAATGTAAGGGCTTAAGAATCTTGGTTTAGAAACTTAAGGCTAGGTATCTATATAAAGGAACTAATAGACAGTTCCCTCGTCGTCTAAGGCTGTACAATTTGTACCTACGAAGCCAAGCTAGCAATTTCTCTCTATATAGGGATGCAAGGTTTACACTCTGTACAGAGGATCGGGTGTTCCCCCTCTATATAGTAGTGCAGAGTTTTCCCTCTGTTTAGAGGGGCGGCAATTCCCCTCTATATAGGGCTATAGGGTTCTCCCTCTGTACAGGAGTAGGGTCCTGTCAGTAATTCTGTACAGAGGGTAGGGTCGTGCTGGCGCCGCTAAGTCGCAGTCCTTAGGGCGACAGCTGGCTTAGGTCGGGTCCAGGACCTGGGCTGGGCGGCGCCCCCTAACAAATAGGATGCCTCCTATATAGTACCCTAAGGATTCGGTTTCTAGTATTGTCGTATAATGCGGATGTAGATGCGGACAGCTGGCAGCTAGGCTTGGCAGGGCCAGGCTTGGCGCACACTTAAATACCTCCACCTCCGCTTGTACGTAGATTCTTCCCGCTCTAGCCTTGGATATAGTTATTAAAAACGGGTATTGACCTTGCGTCTACTGCAGTCGGATCATTATATCTAAGGCTCACTTTAACAACACCTGCACTACGCGAAAGAGCCCGTTAAATTACATCCGGGTACTCGATTAACGTACATACAACTAACCTAGAGTGTGTACTGTATACGTACAAAGGAGGCTGTCGAATTTTATCCGGTTACTTAATTTTGTATATGCATACTACTCTACCCCCCCCTCCCCTATCAAGAAGAAGAGTTTTAAAGAGAGAGGTCTATTACAGAGGACATCAAGAAGAAGAGTTTTAGGGAAGAGAAGTGCCCCTATTAAGAAGAAGAGAGAATTTTAGGGAAGAGAGTGCCCCTACGAGTAGATCGCGAGTTTTAAAGAAGAGCGAGAGCGACGAGAGTGACGAAAGCTACGAGAGCAGCGAGGACGACAATGTAGGAGCGACAAGGACGAGAGCGAGAGCGAGGAGCGAGAGCGACGACGACGACGAGACGTACCTAGCAGGACCTAGGGCGACGACATTCGTTTTTTTTCGGGCCTTTAACAGACTATTCTATTCGGACGAGGCCTATTGAGACAGTTTAGCAATCGGCAACATAAGAAGCACGACCAGCAAGCCCCAAGCATAAGCACCCAGGCACGAGTGACAAGAGCAGCACAAGCGACAAGAGCACAAGGCACGAGCAAGGCAATTGCAGACAATACAGGCACTGCATGTTCAGAAGAGCACGTTTAGAAGCTGCTGCAGGCAGGCACAGCTGCTGCAGACAACAGAGGCACAGCAGCTACAGACAGGTACAGCTGCTACAGACAGGCACAGCTACTGCAGACAACAGAGGGCATAGCTTAAGGCAACACAAGGCAATACAGCTGTTGCAGGCAACATACTGTTTAGCAGCACAGTTTAGAGGCAGCACAGTTTAGAGGTATAGCTGCAGACAGGCACAGCAGCTGCAGGCAACACAGGGCATCTGCAAACAACAGAGGCATAGCTGTAGACAACACAGGCAAAGCAAAGGCAGAGCCCCTAGGCAGAGCACTAGGCACGAGCACCAGGCCGAGCACTAGGCAGAGCACTAGGCCAAGCACTAGGCAGAGCACCTAGGCACGAGCACCTAAGCATTAGCGAGCCCTAAGCACAAGGCAAAGCACAAGGCAGAGCACAAGGCAGAGCACAAGGCAGAGCACAAGGCAGAGCACAAGGCAGAGCACAAGGCAGAGCACAAGGCAGAGCACAAGGCAGAGCATAGGCGAAGCGACGGCTTAAGAAGCGACGGTCGAGAAGCGACATACCGACCCTAACGACCTCTAAGACCTCTGCGACCGGTTAAGAAGCGACAGCTTAAGAAGCGAGCGACCGTCGAGAAGCGAGCGACCGTCGAGAAGCGAGCGACCGTCGAGAAGCGAAGCGACGGCTCGAGAAGCGACATGTTTTTGCAAGGCAACCTCTGCGACCTCTGCAACCTCCGAGAACTCTGCGACCTCTGCAGCAAACAAGGCACCAAAGCAACAGCAAAAAGGCACAAGATTAAGACTTAAAAAGGCACAGAAATTGAGGCTTAAAAGCGACCTCTGCGGCTTCTACGGCAAACGACCTCTGCGACCCCAACGACCTCTGAGAATTCTGCAGCCTTGACAAGGCACCAATTGAGGCACCAAAGTGACGGCAAAACGCACGAGGTTAAGGCTTAAAAAGGCACGAGATTGAGACTTAAAACGCGCAGAAATTGAAGCTCAAAAGCGACCTTAAAAGCGACCTGTTTTGGAGCGACCTGATTGGCCGATAGCGAAGCTGAATTTGCGACCCCTACGACCTGGTTTGATGCAATATCTGCGACCTGGTTTTTTTGGCACCTGCGACCTAGTTTGGAGCGACCTGGTTTGGCTGATTGCGATTGTAGGCAATCGCTAGTTAGGGAGGGCGGTAGTGATACGGATGTGGATGTAGACAGCTGGCAGCTAGGCTTGGCAGGGCCAGGCTTGGCGCACACTTAAATACCTCCACCTCCGCTTGTACGTAGATTCTTCCCTCTCTAGCCTTAGATATAGTTATTAAAGACGGGTATTAACCTTGCGTCTACTGCAGTCGGATTATTAGTAATGTAACGCAGTACACTTAAGCCAAAAGGGACTGGTTAAGTAACTCAGAAGTGACTTGACTAATGTGTACCAGATATATAAACCTTGGCAAGGCATAGTAATAACATAGGCCAACCCACCCTGTATTACTACCCCCTGCGCTACAGGCTTACAACCTTGTAAGCTGCGCTTACTTACAGGCTACGTATGCTATTGCACAGCCCCCCTATGCAGCATACGCAATCAATCCCCCTCCGGTAGGTCTGCACATAGCCAGCTGGACCTTTACCGGGTCTGCCTTATTCTGTACGGAGTGGTAGACAAACGGACATACGTCAATGCTGCTTCCACTCTCCCGTTAAAAGACGCGCCCCCTAGGAATTAAACCTAGGCCTTTTATCGTACACTTTCAGCAGTTACTTCTAAGTTAAGTAATGTAACGCAGTACACTTAAGCCAAAAGGGACTAGTTAAGTAACTCGGAAGTGACTTGACTAATGTGTACCAGATGTATAAACCTTAGCAAGGCATAGTAATAACACAGGCCAACCTACCCTGTATTATTGTAAGCTCTAGGTCGAAGGCGGCAAGCGTTGGTCCTGTAGTAAAGAGCTCCTTTAGCCTGTTAAAGCTCCTATTGCACTTATCTGTCTACTTAAACTGCTTGTCCTTGTATGTGGCTCGACTAGGGGGCGTACGATCTCTGAGTAATTCCGTATAAACTAGCGGTAGAAGTTGGCAAACCTGAGAAATTCCTGTACGCCCTTAACATTCGTAGGCAGTTTCCATTGCTTAATAGCATCAATCTTCTTCCTATCTATGCTGATGCCTTTCCCTGCCTCGATAATAAACCCTAGGTATTTCGTACGCTGTACACCAAATTTATATTTGTTAATGTCGAGGTACAAGCTAGCCTGTTGCAGTCGATCTAATACCTTCTTAACGTCTTACACATAGTTTGCGTAGGTGCCGTCTGTAAAAACCAGTATATTATCGAGGCACGCCGAACAGATGTCGTCTAGTAACCCTTGCAGGGACCTGTTAATGTACCTCTAGAAGGTCGCCGGTACGTTGGCAAGGCTAAAGGGGGTAACAAGCTACTTAAAAAGACTATATCTCGTATAGAAGGCAGTTATCTATTTACAGCCTTCCTTAATCCGTATCTTGTAGAAAGCTAAGACTACGTTAAGCTTAGTAAACCACTTTGCCTTGCTGATCCGTCCGAGAGTCTCCTTAACAAGGGGTAGGGAGTACCGGTCCTTCTTGGTAATCGCGTTAATGTCTCTATAGTCTATGTAGAAACGTACGCTGGCCTTCCCTTCCTTGTAGACAAACAGCACTAGGGCTCCTGCGGACGAGGTACTTGCCTAAATGAACCCTTTGGCAAGTAGGTCGTCCAGTGTCTTGCGCAGTACTAGGAGTTCTCTAGAGGATATTCCGTACAGCGGACCGTACAGTACCTTAGGCAGACTCCTATCTGGACGGGGCTCTAGCTAGATGTTGTAGTCAATCCCTTCTCCTCGGTGTAGCGGCAGCTTTAAGGCCGACTTTAGTTCGAAGAGGTCTAAATATCCTGCGTATTCCCTTAGGAGCTTCGTACAGGGGTCCGTCGCTTTCTTAGACGCTAATGCCTTCTTAATATCTGCACTCGCAGTATTGATTTCGGCCTTGGCATAGCCGTCCTGCGGGACCCTCCCTTGGTCTCGGAGCCTCTGCTTTGTTACTGCTAGGTACAGCTGTGCTCGTCCAACGTCCAGCTTGCCCTGCTAGCGCTCTATCTATAGCTTCTCTAGTATTAGGTTATACCCCAACTTGTCCTGTACGACATAGAGGTATAAGTCCTGCTTATAGTGTCTCTGCAGCTCTATTGTTACTTTTACTATATAGGTAATGTCCGGTCCTCGCCCGGTAATGCCCAACATGCGTACAGGTACAGTAGGGGCCGTCTTAATAGAGTGTCTCTGTACGAAGTCTTCGCTAATTACTCTGTACACTAAACATCCTGTGTTAATTAATGTCTGCGCTGTTGCAGACCCGTTTAGCGTAGGCCGTACGATAAACAGCGTAGTTGTTATGTAGGTGCTCTTAAAAGATAGCTAAGTAGGGCTTTGATTTAGCAACCTATCTCGTATACGCCTCTAGCAGAGCCTTCGCTTAGAAGCTACTCTTTTCCTGACTCGTCGTCGTCTAAGTAGGACTCCTAATCCTCTTGTTAGGGCGCCGCAGTTGCTACCCTTACAGTGGTCGGCCGTCCCCTAGGTCTCTCTACTGGCAAAAGCCCGCAATTCCGTGCAGTATAGCCTATCTTGCTATATCTATAGCAGCTCCCTTCTGCCCTTCTCTTGTCTAGGGTAGCTATGTCTACCTACTGTGCCCTTTTGGCAGCGGCCCTTGGCCGTACGGTAACAGCTGCCGCCACCCTCGTTATCGTCGTTAGTTTCTAGTCTATAGCGTCTGTCTGCTGCTAGAGGGGTTGTTGCTCCTTATAAGCGCAGCTTATCCGTCCGAGCCTGCACTGCTAGTCGTCGACTATCCTAAGGAGATTACAGAATTCCTCGTACGTAGCTAGTCGCATTACGCCTACTAGTCCTGTTATAATCTCCTTAGAGAAGCCTACCTCTAAGGAGGTAATTCTTATCCTGTCCTCCTATTGGAGTCCTCCTGCCTCTACTAGAGTCTTGTCGTATTCCGCGAAGAACTCTCGTACGGTCTTGCGTCCTTGTTTTATTATATTAAGCTGTAGGAGTGCCCGGCTCTCGCAGTCTAGGTCCTTGTAGCTCTTGTCCAGAGCTGCCTAGAGCATTGTCGTCGTAGCTATTGCTAGGTTGGCAATAGCCGTCTCGTAGTACAGCAGAATCCGTGCTGCCGCCCTGCCCTTTAACCTCCTAAAGAGGTACACTACCTTGTCTAGCTCGGTCGGATATGCTCCTAAGTCGACTAGAAGCTTAGAGCGTATCTGGGCAGCCTAGGAGGGGTACTCGACCGGAGCCTTACTATTGTAAGTAGTAACGTTAGGGAGTTTGCTCTTAGGGGTCGGGGTATAGGCTATCGTATTTGTCGTCGTAGGGGTCAGATCGCGATCGGACGCCCTAAGCTGTCGTAGCTCCTGTTCCCGTTAGGAAATTATCGCAGCCTAGTAGCTTACTTGCTGCTTGAGCTGCCTCTTGTGTTCTAGCAGCTCCTTGTACGCGCGGTGTCTCTGTCCCTGCATAGCCGTAGGTTCTATAGAGATGTCGCTGTCTATCTTCGTTGTATTACCGCAGTTACCGACAATAAGATCAGTTCCTAATATAAGGGGCTTAAGAATCTTGGTTTAGAAACTTAAGGTTAGGTATCTATATAAAGGAACTGATAGGCAGTTCCTTTGTTGTCTGCTACTGCACAATTTGTACCTACAAAGCTAAGCTAGCAATTTCCCTCTATATAGGGGTACAAGGTTTATACTCTGTATAGAGGATTAGGAGTTTCCCTCTATATAGTAGTGCAGAGTTTTCCCTCTGTTTAGAGGGGTGGCAATTTTCCTCTATGCAGGGCTATAGGGTCCTCCCTCTGTACAGGAGTAGGGTTATATCGGTAATTCTGTACAGAGGGTAGGGTCGTGCTGGCGCCGCTAAGTCGCAGTCCTTAGGGCGACGGCTGGCTCAGGTGCAGGACCTGGTCTGGGCAGCGCCCCCTAACACTATAAGAGGATGCCCTCTATGCAGCATCCTAAAGAGTCGGTTTCTAATATTGTCGTATGTTCTGGATAAAAGGCAGCAAGCGTTAGGCCTGTAGTAAAGAGTTCCTTTGGCTTGTTAAAGCTTCTATCGTATTCCTCTGTCTATGCGAACTGCCTGTCCTTATATATTAGCTTAACTAGGGGGCCGACTATTTCTAAGTAGTTCCGTATAAATTAGCAGTAGAAGTTAGCAAACCTAAGGTATTCTCGTACGCCCTTAACCCTTATAGGGGGCTTCTATTGCTTAATAGCATTAAGCTTCTTCCTGTCTATACTAATGCCCTTCCCTACCTTAATAATAAATCCTAGGTATTTTGTACGTTGCATACTGAATTTACATTTGTTAATGTCGAAGTACAATCTAGCCTATTGCAGATAGTCTAGCACCTTCTTAACGTCTTGTATGTAGTCCTCGCAGGTGCCGTCTGTAAATACTAGGGTATCGTCGAGGTATACGGAGCAGATCTTGTCTAGAAGGCCCTATAGGGATCTGTTAATGTATCTCTAGAAGATCGCCGGCGCATTCGCAAGGCTAAAGGGAGTAACAAGCTACTTAAAAAGGCTGTACCTCGTACAAAAATGTTAGGGGGCGCCGCCCAGCCCAGGCTAGGTCCTAGACCCGACCTTAGCCAGCCGTCGCCCTAAGGACTGCGACTTAGCGGCGCTAGCACGACCCTACCCTCCGTACGGAATCACTAATAGGACTACACTCCTGTACAGAGGGGGAACCCTATAGCCCTGCATAGAGGGGAATTACCGCCCCTCTAAACAGAGGGAAAACTCTGCACTACTGTATAGAGGGAGAACTCCCGATCCTCTGTACAGAGTGTAAACCTTGCATCTCTATATAGAGGGAATTGCTAGCTTAGCTTCGTAGGTACAAGTTGTACAGCAGCAGACGATAAAGGAACTGCCTATTAGTTCCTTTATATAGATACCTAACCTTAGGTTTCTAAACTAAGATTCTTAAGCCCTTACATTAGGAACTGATCTTACTGTCGGTAACTGCGGTAATATAACAAGATAGACGGCGACATCTCTATAGAACCTACGGCTATGCAGGGACAGATGCACTGCGCGTACGAGGAGCTGTTGGCAGACAAGGCCTAGCTCGAGGAGCAAGTAAGCTACTAGGCTGCGATAATTTCCTAACAGGAACAGGAGCTACGACAGCTTAGGGCGTCCGATCGCGATCCGACCCCTACGACAACGAACACGATGGCCTACACCCCGACCCCCAAGAGCAAACTCCCTAACGTTACTACGTACGATAGTAAGGCTCCGGCCGAGTACCCCTCCTAGGCTGCCCAGATACGTTCTAAGCTTCTAGTCGACTTAGGAGCATATCCGACCGAGCTAGACAAGGTAGTTTACCTCTTTAGGAGGTTAAAGGGCAAGGCGGCAGCACGGATTCTGCCGTACTACGAGACGGCTATTGCCAACCTGGCAATAGCCAAGACGACGATGCTCTAGGCAGCTCTTAATAAGAGCTACAAGGACCTAGACCGCGAGAGCCGAGCACTCCTATAGGTCAATACGATAAAACAAGGACGCAAGACTATATAAGAATTCCTTGCAGAATACGACCAGACTCTAGCAGAGGCAGGAGGTCTCTAATAAGAGGATAGGATAAAAATTACCTCTTTAGAGGTAGGACTCTCTAAGGAGATTATAACGGGGCTAGTAGGCATAATGCGACTAGCTACGTACGAGGAATTCTGCGATCTCCTTAGAATAGTCGACGACCAGCAGCGCAGGCTTGGACGGATAAGCTGCGCTTACGAGATAAGACAACCCCTCCAGCGGCAGACAGACGCTAGGGCGGCAGCACGGATTCTGCTGTACTACGAGACGGCTATTGCCAACCTGGCAATAGCTACGACGACAATGCTCTAGGCAGCTCTAGACAAGAGCTACAAGGACCCAGACCGCGAGAGCCGGGCACTCCTACAGGTCAACACAATAAAACAAGGACGCAAGACCGTACGAGAATTCCTCGCGGAATTTAACTAGACTTTAGCAGAAGCAGGAGATCTCTAATAGAAGGACAGGATAAAAATCACCTCTTTAGAAGTAGGCCTCTCTAAGGAGATTATAACGGGGCTGGTAGGCGTAATGCGACTAGCTATGTACGAGGAATTCTGCAATCTCCTTCAAATAGTCGACGACCAGCAGCGTAGGCTCGGACAGATAAGCTGCGCTTACGAGATAAGACAACCCCTCTAGCGGCAGACGGACGCTATAGACTAGGAACCAACGACGACGAGGGTGGCGGCAGCTGTTACCGTACGGCCAAGGGCCGCCACTAAAAGAGCGCAATAGGTAGACATAGCTACCCTTAACAAGAGGCGAGCCGAAGGGAGCTGCTACTAGTATAGCAAGATAGGCTACACTGTACGGAATTGCGGGCTTTTGCCAGCAGAGAGACCTAGGGGACGGCCGACCACTGCAAGGGTAGCAACTGCAGCGCCCTAACAAGAGGAACAGGAGTCCTACTTAGACGACGACGAGTCGGGAAAAGAGTAGCCTCTAAGCGAAGGCTCTACTAGAGGCGCGTACGAGATAGATTGCTAAATTAAAACACTACTTAGCTATCTTTTAAGAGCAACTACATAACGACTACGCTGTTTATCGTACGGCCAACGTTAAACGGGTCTGCAACGGCGTGGACATTAATTAACACAGGATGTTTAGTGTACAGAGTAATTGGCGAAGACTTTGTATAGGAACACCGGATTCAGACAACCCCTACTGTACCTGTACGCATACTGGGCATTACCGGGCGAGGACCGGACATTACCTACATAGTGAAAGTAACGATAGAGATACAGGGACACTATAAGCAGGACTTATACCTCTATGTCGTACAGGACAAATTAGGGTATAACCTAATACTAGGGAAGCTATAGATAGAGCGCCACAAGGGCAAGCTAAATGTCGGACGAGGACGGCTGTACCTAGCAGCAACGAAGCAGAGGTTCTAGGACCAAGGGAGGGCTGCGCAGGGTAACAATGCCAAGGCCGAAATCAATACGGCAACGGCGGACATTAAAAAGGCATTAGTACCTAAGAAAGTAACAGACCTCTGTACGAAGCTCCTAAAGGAATACGCAGGATACCTGGACCTCTTCGAGCCGAAATCGGCCTTAAAACTGCTGCTACACTAAGGAGAAGGGATTAACTACGACATCCAGCTAGAACCCCGTCCGGATAGGAGCCTGCCGGAGGTACTATACGGGCCGCTGTATAGAATGTCCTCTAGAGAACTCCTAGTACTGCGCAAGACACTGGACGACCTGCTTGCCAAAGGTTTTATTTAGGCAAGTACCTCGTCCGCAGGGGCCCTAGTGCTGTTTGTCTACAAGGAGGGGAATGCCGGTTTGCGTTTCTACGTAGACTACAGAGGCATCAACGCGATCACTAAGAAGGACTGGTACCCCCTACCCCTTATTAAGGAGACTCTTAGACGGATCAGCAAGGCAAAGTAGTTTACTAAACTTAACGTAGTCTCGGCCTTCTACAAGATACGGATTAGGGAAGGCTGCGAATAGATAACTGCCTTCTGTACGAGATATAGTCTTTTTAAGTAGCTTGTTACCCCCTTTAGCCTTGCTAACGCACTGGCAACCTTCTAAAGGTATATTAACAAGTCCCTGCAAGGGTTACTAGACGACATCTGCTCGGTATACCTCGACGACACCCTGGTTTTTACAGACAGCACCTATGCAGATAACGTACGGGATGTTAGAAAAGTGCTGGACTAACTACAGCAGGCTGGCTTGTACCTCGACATCGACAAATGTAAATTCGGTATCTAGCGTACGAAATACCTAGGCTTTATTATCGAGGCAGGGAAAGGCATTAGCATAGATAGGAAGAAGATTAATGCTATTAAGCAATAGAAGCTGCCTACGAACATTAAGGTCGTACGGGAATTTCTTTGGTTTGCCAACTTCTACTGCTAGTTTATACAGAACTACTCGGAGATCGTACGCCCCCTAGTCGGGTTAACATACAAGGACAAGCAGTTCAAGTAGACGGACGAGTGCGATAGGAGCTTTAACGAGCTAAAGGAACTCTTTACTACAGGACTAACGCTTGCCGCATCCAGACGGGACCAGGACATAACAACGACGTACGAGAACGACCAGTTAAAGTTACGAACATTCCAGATGTTTAAGGAGGAGCCAGGCGAGGAGACTATCCGCCTAGCGGCGACGCACCTGTAGGAGCCCCAACTGCAAGCATAGGAAAAGGCAGTAGAAAAGGACGAGGTATACCGAGGGGCCTATACAGCGATCTAAGGAGGACAGCGGAAGCTCCTAGTAGAGCTCTATCTTAAGGTATCGGCAGCAGAGTGCTCAGTAGACAAGGAGAACAACCTGAAGTTCAGGAATAGGATTTGGGTCCTGGCCGACGAGAAGCTCCGTACAAGCTTAATACAATAGGCATATGATTCTATAGCAACCGGGCACCTAGGGCGTAAGGAGACGTACAGTATTGTCGCTAGGGACTACTACTAGCCGGCAATAGCGAAGGACATCTGCAGGTTCGTACGAAACTGCGATGTGTGCGGACGGACGAAGCCCTAGCGTAAGTTAAAGTATAGACTGCTAAAGCCCCTACTAATCCCGGACCGGCCCTAGCAAGACCTAACTATAGACTTTATTACAGATCTCCCTAAGAGCGACGGACAGCGGAACATTATAGTAGTTACAGACAAGCTAACGAAGGGGGTAATACTAGAAGGAATGGACTCTATTACGGCTAAAGACACCGCCTAGGCCTTTATACAGACGACGTTTAGCAAGCATAGGTTCCCTCGGTCAATTGTGTCGGACCGGGGTACGTAGTTTACGAGCCAGCTCTAGGCGAGGGTCTGTGTGCCTGTGTTGTCTGCAGATGTGCCTTGTGCTCGTACTCGTTGCTCTGCCTGGGTGCTCGTGCTAATTGCCGGTCGTCTTGATTGTTATGTCCAGATTAAATAGTCTGTCAAAGACCCGAAAAAAACGAATGTCGTCGCCCTAGGTCCTGCTAGGTACGCTCTCGTCGTCGTTGCTCTCGCTCTTGTCCTCGTCGCTCCTACATCGTTATTCTCGCTCTCGTCCTTCTCGTCCTATCTTCAAACTTCAAAACTCGTACGATCTGCTCGTAGGGGCACTTTTCTTCCTAACATCCCTCTCGTAGGGGCACTTCTCTCTCTTCAAGACTCTCTCTCTTCTTAATAGGGGCACTTCTCTTCCCTAAAACTCTCTCTTCTTCTCGATTAGGGTAGGGGGGGGTGGAGTAGTATGCACATGCACAATTAAGTAACTGGATAAAATTCGACGGCCTCCTTTGTACGTATACAGTACACACTCTAAGTTAGTTGCACGTACGTTAATCGAGTACCCGGATGTAATTCAACGGGCTCTTTTGCGTAGTGCAGGTGTTGTTAAAGTAAGCCTTGGATATAATAATCTAACTAAGGTAGACTCTAGGTTAATACCTGTCTTTAATAACTATATCCAAGGCTAGAGAGGGAAGAATCTACGTACAAGCGGAGGTGGAGGTATTTGAGTGTGCGCCAAGCCTGGCCCTGCCAAGCCTAGCTGCTAGCTGTCCACATCTACATCCGTATTAGCACCAAGGTACGAGGCAGGGGATAAGGTCTGGCTAAACTAGCGAAACATCTGTACAGACTGGCTAAGCAAGAAGCTAGATTGGAAGAACAGGAAGTTTACAGTAGTCCGACCAGTAGGGACACATACTGTACGACTTAACACTCCCCTAGGGATACACCTAGTCTTCTACATAGACCTCGTTCGGCCGGCAAACACGGACCCCCTGCTGCACTAGACAACAGATAACGCGCGCCTACTAGCGATATTAACTAAGGGTTAGGAAGAGTATAAGGTAGAAGGAATCCCTAAGAGCTAAAGGAAGCGGGGGATAGTAGAGTACTTAGTAAAATAGAGAGGATAGGCATAGCCTACGTAGGAACTGTACGAAGCCCTGCAAGACACAACTGCGCTAGACAGGTAGGAGGAGAACCACCCCCCTGCCCAGTTACAGTAACACTGCGCTGTACGGCGGAAAAGGGGCGCGATCTACCCTAAGGACAGGGCAGCCGCTAGCAACTTAAGTTACTAAAGGATCGAGAATTACAACGTAGGACACTATAGGATCCCACTAACACAACATTATACGACACTGTGCAGAAGAAGGGCTAGAGGAAGGGAACAGCTAGGAAACAGGTAGGAAGGAAAGTAGGAATAAGGGGAGTTAAGAGCAGAACTGTCTAAAATTTCTTACACTACCTATAGGGGGGGGGGGGGGGGAGGGGGAGGCTTACTAGCCACTACCCCGTAGGACCAGGGCGGCCGACTCCCTATCTGAAATCTCAATTACCTCCTGCCTAGTAGGACCCCTACCTAGGCTAGCCCTAGGGAGCAGAGGCACCCCCCCTACCCCTACGCGCCTCTTCTAGACAGCGGTAGGGGCAGTAGAGCGAGCTATCCTTCCACTTATACGAGGCACACACCCTAGCCTAGAAGCCTAGGAGGCGGTATAGGCCAAGTAAGGGCTAGGGAGAGTTAGGGCAGGGGGCGCAGGGCTAGCTCTAGGTAGCGATAAGGATAGCGTTAACGTACGACGTACAGGCTATAGCTACCTACTAAGGCGTAACCTGGGCAGGGTTAACCTAGAAGGCGTAGTAGGGTAGCTCGGCCGCGTCCTGCTGCTCGTTAGTGTATCACCTAAGACGTTAGCTTAGACTGTACAGAAGACAGCAATCTGTACAAACTGGAAGCGAAGCTGCTAATCAAATTAAGGGTTCTATTGCTAGAGGCGGAAATAGGAGGGGACCCTAGCCGGACGAGCGGAGGAGGAGGAGCCAGCTACTACAAGGGAGCTACGGCGAGCATAGCCGGACAGGGCGGACAGCATAATAGTAGCTAGTAGGTAGGGGTAACTAGTAGTAACGGGTAGTAGCTAATAGTAGGGCCGAAGTGGACAGTAGACAGTAGACGGTAGTAGACAGTAGATAGTAGTAGACGGTAGGCGGCGTAGAAGGGGGAGGCAGGCGGGAATAGAAAGAAAAGAGAGAGGGAAAGAGAGGGGAGAGGCTTGGAATTTAGAGGGGAGGTAGCTGCCTGCTATAAGAGGCAATAGCTACTAGGGCAGCTGCTACAACTAGGTAAAATAGCTAGGAGGCAACTACGACCCGGTAGGCAACGAGCGACGACTATATAGACGGCCGGACAAAAATAGGAAGTCGCGACTTCGCAAAGAACTAGCAGGAGCTAAGGGTGTACGGCATGCCGCTATACGGAAAAAGGGCACTATAAAACGGGAGGGGGGGGTATTGTTAGGGGGCGCCGCCCAGCCCAGGCTAGGTCCTAGACCCGACCTAAGCCAGCCGTCGCCCTAAGGACTGCGACTTAGCAGCGCTAGCACGACCCTACCCTCCGTACGGAATCACTAATAGGACTACACTCCTGTATAGAGGGGGAACCCTATAGCCCTACACAGAGGGGAATTACCGCTCCTCTAAACGGAGGGAAAACTCTGCACTACTGTATAGAGGGAGAACTCCTAATCCTCTATACAGAGTGTAAACCTTGCATCCCTGCATAGAGGAAATTGCTGGCTTAGCTTCGTAGGTACAAATTGTACAGCAGCAGACGACGAAGGAACTGCCTATTAGTTCCTTTATATAGATACCTAACCTTAAGTTTCTAAACCAAGATTCTTAAGCCCTTACAAAAAAGCGGTTATCTATTTATATCCTTCCTTAATCCTTATCTTGTAGAAAGCTGAAACAACGTTAAGCTTAGTAAACTACTTTGCCTTGCTAATCCGTCCGAGGGTCTCTTTAATAAGGGGTAGGGGGTACTAGTCCTTTTAGTAATTGCGTTAATGCCTCTATAGTCTATATAGAACCGTAACTCGGCTGGCTCTTCCTTCTAGACAAATAGCACTAGGGCTCCGGCCGAGGACGTACTTGCATAGATAAAGCCCTTAGAGAGCAGGGTATCTAATGTCTTGCGTAGCACTAGGAGTTCTCTAAAGTATATACTGTACAATAGGCCGTATAGTACCTTAGGCAGACTTCCGTCTAGACGGAGTTCGAGCTTAATCTCGTAGTCGATTTCTTCTCTTTATAGTAGGAGCAGTTTTGAAGCCGATTTCGGCTCGAAGAGGCCGAGGTATTCTGAGTATTTGGGTAGGAGCTTTATATAGGGGTCTGTAACCTTCTTAGGCGCTACAGCCTTCTCGATGTCTGTAGCTACAGCGTTAACCTCGGGGTTAGCGTTTCCCTCAGCATTAGCATTGCCGCCTAATAGAACCTGCCCTTAGTCTTGGATTCTCTGCTTCGTAGTTGTTAGGTACAGGCGTCCTCGTCCAACGTTGAGCTTGCCCTGCTAGCGCTCTATCTACAGTTTCCCTAATATTAGGTCGTAACCCAACTTGTCTTGTACGACGTACAGGTATAAGTCTTGCTCGTAGTGTCCTTGCAGCTTAATTGTTACTTTTACTATATAGGTAATGTCCGGTCCTCGTCCGGTAATGCCTAGCATATATACAGGTACAGTAGGGGTAGTCTTAATGTAGTGTTCCTGTACAAAGCTCTCGCTAATAGCTCTGTACACTAAACATTCTGTATCAATTAGGGTTCGTACAGGGGCGGTCCCGTTTAGCGTAGGCCGTACAATAAACAGTGTCGTCGTTATGTAAGTGCTCTTAAAAGATAGCTAAGTAGTACGTTGATTTAGTAGCCTATCTCGTACGTGCCTCCGGCCGAGCCTTTGCTTAGAGGCTACTCTTTTCCTAACTTGTCGTCGTCTAAGGAGAACTCTTAGGTCTCGGGTTAGGCTGCTGCAGTCGCTACCCTCGCAGTGGCAGGCCGTTCCCTAGGTCTTTCTGCTGGCAGAAGCCCGCAATTCCGTACAATGTACCCTGTCTAGCCGCACTAGTAGCAGCTTCCTTCCCCCTTTCTTCTACTAATAGTAGCTACGTCTACCTACTGCGCCTGCTTAGCGTTAGTCCTTAGCTGTACAGTAACGGCTGCTGCTACTCTCGTTGTCGTTAGTTCCTAATCTATAGCGTCCTGCTACTAGTAGATAGGTTAGCGTAGTTCGTAGGCGCGGCCTATTCGTCCACGCCTACACTGCTAGTTATCAACTATCTTAAGGAGATTACAGAATACCTCGTACGAGGCCGGCCGGATAACGCCTACTGGACCTGTTACAATCGCCTTAGAGAGGCCGACCTCTAAGGTAGCAATCTTTACCCTGTTCTCCTAGAGGAGGCCTCCTGCCTTGGCTAGGGTTTGGTTGTATTTTGTAAGGAACTCCTATATAGGCTTGCATCCTTGCTTTATTGTATTAAGGCGTACGAGGGCTTAGCTCTCGCAGTCTAGGTCCTTGTAGCTCCTGTTAAGAGCTGCCTAGGGGATCGTCGTAGTTGCCTCTGCCGGACTAGCAATAGCAGTTTCGTAGTACAGCGGAATTCGTGCTAATGCCTTGCTCTTTAGCCTCCTAAAGAGGTACACTACCTTGTTAAGCTCGGACAGGTACGCTGCTAAGTTGACCAGAAGCTTAGAGCGTATCTAGGCTGCCTAGGAGGGGTACTCGGACAGTGTCTTACTGTCCCAGGTAGTGACATTAGGGAGCTTGTTCTTCTAGGCTGTAGTGTTAGCCGTCGTGTTCGTCGTCGTCGTCGTAGGGGTCAGATCGCGATCGGACGCCCTAAGCTGTTAGAGCTCTCGTTCCTGTTAGGAAATTGTCGAGGCCTAGTAGTCTGGCTGTTCTTCGAGCTGGTTCGTACGAGCTATTAGCTCTGCATATATGCGCTGCATCTGGGTCTGCAAGTCCGTAGTATCTATGGGGATAGCGTTGTCTATCTTCGTTATATTACTGCAGTTACCGACAGTAAGATTAGTTCCTAATGTTGGGGGTTTAAGAATCTTAGTTTAGAAACTTAAAGACGGGTATGTACATAGAGGAACTAATAGGCAGTTCCTTCGTCGTCTGCTACTGTACGATTTGTACCTACAAAGCAAGCTAGCAATTTCCTTCCGTACAGGGGTGCAGTATTTCCCCCTAATTAGGAGTGTAGGAATTTCCCTCTGTATAGGGGTGCAGGGGGAAGGGGCGTCAACTCGGCCGGGCTGAGTTATGCTAGCGCTGCTAAGTCGTACTCCTTAGGTCGACGGCCAGCTCAGGTCTGGGACCTGGCAGGACGGCGTCCCCTAACATCTACTGTCCAAAGAGACCTCCGCCTATAGCAGTAAATTCGCCCAGAGAGTAGGGAGTAGGCTTGCTACCAGTTCTGGTATGCCTACGTAGCCTTTGCGAACACATTGTATACTCGTAGGCTTTAGCCCTTTACTAACACTTCGGTTATAGGTAGCTCGAACTCCTCTGCTGTCTAAAGAGACCTCTGCCTATAGCAGTAAATTCGCCTAGAGAGTAGGAAGCGGGTTTGCTACTTGTCCCGTAACCTCTGTATAGTAGCTACACTTTATAAGTATATCTATAGGATTCTTCCCTATAGCTTTTAGCTAATTACTACCTTATTGGATACGGAGAGCTCGAACTTCTCTACTGTCTATACTAGCTAGGACCTCCGCCTATAGCGACAATTTCGCCTAGAGAGTAGGGAGTAAGTTTGTTACCTGTTCTGTAACCTCTGTATAGTTAATATACCTCGAAGGTATATCTGTAGTGTTCGTCTCCTCTGCCTAATACTTAAAATTAAAATTAAATTGCTAAAAAAAGACAGCTTAGCGGGCCTGCTAGCTTTTTAACTGCTTTATATTTATAAAGCCCTTAAGGTTATAATAGTCTACAAGTACCTCTACTATATAGGCTGCACTGTCGAGGTAGGCGCGCTAGTGCTTAAACGCCCCTACGACTGCTAAGTACTCCTAGTCGTACACCTTGTAGTTGTACTCTATAGGCAGCATCTTCTACGACTAGAAGGCGGCCGGGTGCTAGTTGCTCTTGTTATGCAGCTGCAATAAGATTCCGGCTCCTGCGAACTTGGACGCGTCGGTTTTAAGCTATATACAGAGCTCTAGTTTAAAGTGGTACAGCATCTTTACTAAGCTAAACGTATCTTTTAGCCTGCAGAACGCCTGCTCCTCGTTAGCGCCCTACTAGATAGGGCCCAGCTTCTAGCTATCCTTCGCTGCCTTCGAGATAGCTGTTAGCAGCTATAAAATATAGGAGTACTTAGGGATAAACCGCTAGTCAAAATTGCAGAATCCTAAAAACGACTGTACCTCTATTAGCGTCTTTAGCATAGGCTAGTCTTTGACTGTAGCTACCCTGCTCCTATCTATCGCTACGCTAGTAGTAGATATAACAACCCCTAGGAACTCTACTTCCTTATGCTAAAACTTGTACTTCTTTAGGCTCGTATATAGGGCGAACTGCTAAAGCTGCTCTAGGACTGCACTTACGTTCTGTACGTAGTCCTCCTAGGTCCTACTATAGACTAGAATGTCGTCCAGATACACTATATAACAGATGTCTACGAGCCCTGCTAAGGCCTAGTGAATATACGTCTAGAACGTTGCTAGTATATTTATTAGGCTAAACAACATTACTTTTTACTTAAAATGGCCGTAACGGTTACAGAAGGCAGTCATCTACTCGTTATCCTACTTAATGCAGATCTAGTAGTAGGCGTCCTTTAGGTCTAAGGACGTAAACTATACGTTACTCCTAAGGCGATCTAGCATCTCGCTAATAAGCAGTAGGGGATGCCGGTTCTTAATAGTTACTTTGTTTAGGCCCTAGTAGTCGACGTAAAGGCGTAGCGTACTGTCCTTCTTAGGGACGAACAGGATAGGCGCTCTAGCCTTACTCGTGCTAGGCTGGATCTAGTCGTTCTCTAAGGCCTTTGCTAGATAATCCTAGAGCTCTCGAAGTTTTTGTCCTAATTAGTAATAGAGGGGGTGAAATAGAGGCTTTTTTTCCTAGAACTAAGTTAATTGCGTACTCTGCATCTGTAGACAGCTTAGGGCCCTGCTCTTTACCTATTGTAAACACATTGCTAAAGCTATCAAACTTAGCAGGGAGGAACTCCTCCCTAGAGGGGCTTCCTGCCTACTAAGGCAGGAGATCCTAAGCTTCTAGTAAACTTTAAGCCCCCTCCGCGGCCTGCAGACAGACTGTATAGACTAGTAAGGACTCTAGCAGATCCTCTGCAAACTCTCCTATAGTCTGTACGTATCCTGCAGGACTCTCGTCGCTGTTGCTATAGATCCAGTAGTCGCTAGCGCTCTCTATAATAACTCTATAGTCTCTCCTCTGTAGCCTACCTAGGATAAAATCTAGGGACGGAATGTTTAAGGAGTAGAAGATACCCTTTGTTAAGCGTACTATACTAGCTGTATCTGCGATATATAGTAACACTGTATATACGCTAAAACAGTACCTCTGTTCCCCTGTAAACCTATTAGTCCTTAGGAGGACTGCCTTAGATATCTGTAGTAGATTGTAGCAGAGTACTAGCTTATAGGAGATAATATTGATATCTGCAGCATTATCTAGTATATACTCTACCTTACCTACGTCTAAGTCCCCCTTAAGCAGCGCAGCTTGTATCCGCTTAGTAGGGACGACTATAGGGCAGGTAATCGGGTCTTGCTCCTTACCTACAGTGCCTACCTCTAACCCTAAGGCAGTGCTAGGCCTTTCCCTAACCTCTGTTTACCTGTACTCAGCCTTACTCTAGCTGCGCTAGCTATATAGACACTATTAGCTCTGCTGTAGTTCCTGCTAGAACTATAGGAGCCTAGCCCGCTTGCACTGCTGCTAATAGCAGAGCGTCTAGGGAGGCTATAGAGGCTATAGACAGTACTGCTGCTACTGGCGCCTCTAGGGGCAATATAGTGTTAGCTAAGGTAGCTAGGTTAGTAGCAGTTATAGCATCTTGTAAGCTAGTCTGGAAAAGGCCGCTTCTAAAACCCGCCTAGCGGCTCGCTTAAGGCCTGCTTACAGCTAGTAGACTCGAAGTAGCCGCTAACAGGACGGCCTACTAGGGAGCCTTACGCCCGGCCTTCGACTTGCCTAAGTAGGGCTGTACTAGTCTACCTATAGTAACTCGCCCCTAGTAGGCTACCCTTCTAGAGGCGTCTAGCGCGCGCCTCGCTTATAAGGTTAGGGCGCTCGATCTAAGTCGCTAGGGGAATAAGCTTAGTCCTAGTAGCTGGGAACATATAGTACTTCTCGATAGTAGTCTGTACACTTAACTTTAGTTTCTATAATAGGGCCTATAGGCACTACTCCTTAGGCAGTTCCCAGAGTTGGCCTTTTAGAGAGTCTAGGTAAGTGTAAGGGCTTAAGAATCTTAGTTCAGAAACTTAAGGCTGGGTATCTACATAGAGGAACTAATAGGCAGTTCCTTTATTGTCCGCTGCTGTACAATTTGTACCTACGAAGCCAAGCTAGCAAATTCCCTCTATGCAGGGGTGCAATGTTTACACTCTGTACAGAGGGTCAGGAGTTTCCCTCTATACAGTAATGCAGGGTTTTCCCTTAGTTTAGAGGGGCGACAATTCCCCTCTTTATAGGGCTGTAGGATTCTCCCTCTATATAGGAGTAGGGTTATATCGGTAACTCTATACAGAGGGGGGGGTCGTGCTAGCGCTGCTAAGTCCCAGTCCTTAGGGCGACAGCTGGCTTAGGTCCAGGACCTAGGCTGGACAGCGCCCCCTAACAATACCCCCCTCCCTTCTTATAGTGCTTCTTTTATACGACGGCATGTTGTACGGCCCTAGCTCCTAGCGTTTCTCTTGCACGTCGTGATTTCCTGTCTCTGTCCAGTCGTCTATAGGGCTGTCGCTTGTGCGGGCACTAGGTCGTAGTTGCCTTATTTGCCCCCCTTTATACAGTTATAGCAGCTGCCCTAGTTGCTATTGTCTTATATAGCAGGCAGCCACTACCCTATATATTAAGCCTCCCCCCTATCTCTCTCTCTTCCTCTCCTTCTCTTCTATTCCCCTGCCTGCTACCTATCTGCCTAGCTGTCCACTACTACCGTCTACTATGTACTACTAACGTCTACCTACTACCGTCTACCTACTACCAATACAGCTACTACTACTAACCCTACTACTATGCTATGCACTCCGTCCGCCTGATCCCGTTGTAGCTCTCTTGTAGTTGCCGGCCCTTCCTCCTACTATCCGGCTAGCGTTCCCCCCTATTTCTACCTCTAGCCGGAGAACGCCTAGCTTAACTAGCAACTCCGCTTCCGGTTCGTACAGGTCTCCTTCTTCTATACAGTCCTAGCTAACGTCTTAGGTGCTACACCAATAAGCAGCAGGATGCTGCTAAGCTGCCTTTCCACTCCTTCTAGTGTAACCCTGTCCGGATTATGCCCTAGCAGGTCGCTACAGCCTGCCTATCGTACGTTAATGCTATGCTTATAGCTACCTGCAGCTAGCTCTATACTGCTTGCACTAACTCTCCCTAGGGCTCGTTTAGCCTGTACTACCTCCCTAGCTTCTAGGCTAGCGTATGCGCCTTATATAAGTAGAAGGATAGCTCCCTCTACTGCTCCTACCGCCGTTCGGGGGAGGTATATAGGGGGGTGCCTCTGCTCCCTAGTGCTAGCCTAGGTAGGGCTCCTAGCGGCTAGGAGGTAATTAAGATTTTAGATAGGGAGTCGGCTGCCCTAGTCCTAGGGGGTAGCGGCCAGTAAGCTACCCTAAGGTAGTATATAAAAGTTCTCGGACAGTTCCGCTCTTATTCCCTTCTTATTTTTACTCTTATTCTTACCTGTCTCCTGGCTGTTCTCTTCCTCCTGCCCCCTTCTGTATAGTGTAGTGTCGGTAGGACCCGGTAGGGTCCTATGTCTTTATTCCTGATCCTTCGACAACCTAATGTTGCTAGCGGCTGCCCTGTATCTAGGGTAGATCGTACCCCTTTTCGCTATACAGTGCAGTGTTACTGCGACCAGACAGGGGGATAGTTATCCTCCTACCTGTCTAGCGCAGTTGTGTCCTAGAGGGCCTTATACAGTTCCTACGTAGGCTCTGCCTGCCCTCTCTATTTAACTAGGTACTCTGCCCTCTTCTGCTTCTTTTAGCTCTTAAGGATTTCTTCTACCTTGTACTCTTCCTAGCCTTTAGTAATAATCACTAGGGGGCGCGCGTCGTCCGTCGTCTAGTACAGTAGGGGGTCTGTATGTGCTGGCTGTACGAGGTCTATATAGAAGACTAGGTAGATCCCTAGGGGAGTGTTAAGTCGTACGGCGTATGTCCCCACTAGTTGGACTACTGTAAACTTCCGGTTCTTCCAATCTAGTTTCTTGCTTAGCTGGTCTATACAGATGTTGCGCTAGTTTAGCTAGACCTTATCTCCTGCCTCGTACTTTAGTGCAGCCTGCCGCCCCTTGTTAGCCTGCTCTTCCGCATTCTGTTAAGCTATAGCTAGGCTCGCTTTCGTCTATTAATAGGCGTTTAAGATTGTCTGTACGATAGCTTCTCCGTGCTAAATTAGGGATCGTACAGGGCATATAGTAGCGCCGCTTAGGGTCGGTAGGAGCAGGGAGCAGTCGTATCTGTAGGCTAGAAAGAAGGGGGACAATCCTGTAGCATTAGCTATACAGCTGTTAATAGCCAGTTCTGCTATAGGGAGGAGGCGGTTCCAGTTTGTCTAGTCGTAGTCGACGTATGCTTAGAGGTACACTTCCAATGTCGAGTTAACCCTCTCTGTCGCGCCGTCCGTCTGTAGGTGCTATGCGGTTAATAGGCGACGTTCTACCTTTAACAACTAACATACCCTAGCCTAGAGCTAGCTTATAAACTGTATACCCCGGTTAGATACGATTAATCTAGGGAATCCGTACTTGCTAAACGTCGTCTGTGTAAATGCCTAAGCAGCGTCCTTAGCTGTAGTAGAGCCTATTCCCTCTAGTATTATTCCCTTCGTTAGCTTGTTAGTAACTACTATAATGTTCTGCCGTCCGTCGCTCTTAGGGAGGTCTGTAATAAAGTCTACTGTTAGGTCTTGCTAGGGCCGGTCTAGTATTAGTAGGGGTTTTAGCAGTCTGTACTTCAGTTTACGCTAGGGCTTCGTCTGTCCGTAGACATTGCAGTTCTGTACGAACCTGCAGATATCCTTTGCTATCGCTAGGTAGTAGTAGTCCCTAGCGACAATGCTATACATCTCCTCGCGCCCTAGATGTGCGGTCGCTATAGAATCGTACGCCCGTTGTATTAAGCTCGTACGGAGCTTCTCGTCTGCCGGGACCCAAATCCGATTCCTGAACTTTAGGTTGTTCTCCTCGACTACTATACACTCTGCTACTAATACCTTTAGGTAACGCTCTGCTAGGAGCTTCCGCTGTCCCCCTTAGATCGCTGTACAGGCACCTTAGTAGACTTCGTCCTTTTCTACTGCCTCTTCCTCTGCCTATAGCTAGGGTTCCTATATATATATCGCTGCTAGGCGGATAGTCTCCTCGCCTGGTTCTTCCTTAAATATCTGAAATGTTCTTAATTTTAGCTAGTTGTTATCGTACGTCGTTAGTATGTCCTAATCCCGTCTGGATAGCGCATCGGCCCTGCTGTTGTCCTTGCCTTTACAGTACTTAAGTCTTATATTAAAGCGGCTTAGGTACATTGCCTATCGTATGTATCTCTTAGAAAGCTTCTAGGGTTGCGTAAAGTACTCGAGGTTCTTGTAGTTAGTTAGGGCGAGAAATTTGGGAACTAAGCAGAGTTCTCTATCCTGTGCCTTGCAACACCGTACGACTGCTAGCAATTCCTTGTCGTAGATAGGGTAGTTGCACTTAGCTAGGGAGTTCTTCTTAGAGAAGTACGCGTATAGGTGCAGGAGTCCGTCTAACCCTACCTGTAACAGGATACCTCCTATGCAATACCCTAAGGAGTCTGTTTCCAGTATTGTCGTATGTTCTAGGTCGAAGGCAGCAAGCGTTAATCCTGTAGTAAAGAGCTCTTTTGGCCTGTTAAAGCTGCTATTACACTCGTCCGTCTACTTAAACTGCTTGTCCTTATATGTTAGCTCGACTAGGGGGCGTACAATCTCCGAGTAGTTCTGTATAAACTAGCAGTAGAAGTTAGCAAACCTAGGGAATTCTCGTACCCTTTCAACACTAGTAGGAGGCTTCTATTGCTTAATAGCATTAATCTTCTTCCCGTCTATACTAATGCCTTTCCCTGCCTCGATAATAAACCCTAGGTATTTCGTACGCTGTATACCGAATTTATATTTGTCGATGTCGAGGTATAAGCCAGCCTGTTTCAGTCGATCTAATACCTTCTTAACGTCCCGTAAGTAGTCTGTATAGGTGCCGTCCGTAAATACTAGTATATCGTCGAGATACGAAAAGCAGATGTCGTCTAGTAGCCCTTGTAGAGACCTGTTAATGTACCTCTAGAAGGTCGCCGGTGCGTTAGCAAGGCTAAAGGAGGTAACAAGCTACTCGAAAAGACTATATCTCGTACAGAAAGCAGTTATCTATTTACAGCCTTCCTTAACCTATATCTTGTAGAAAGCTAAGACTACGTTAAGCTTAGTAAACTACTTTGCCTTGCTAATCCATCTAAGAGTCTCCTTAACAAGGAGCAGGGGGTACCAGTCCTTCTTAGTAATCGCGTTAATGCCTCTATAGTCTACGGAAAAATGCAAGCCGGCCTTGCCTTCTTTGTAGACGAACAGCACTAGGGCTCCCGCAGATAATGTACTTGCGCAAATAAAACCTTTGGCAAGTAGGTCGTCCAGTGTCTTACGCAGTACTAGGAGTTCTCTAGAGGACATGCCGTATAGCAGATTGTACGGCACTTTGGGCAGACTCCTGTCCAGACGGGGCTCTAGCTGGATGTTGTAGTCAATTCCTTCTCCTCGGTGTAGGGGCAGTTTCGAGGCTGATTCTGGCTCGAAAAGGTCCAGGTATCCTACGTATTCTGCTAGGAGCTTCGTATAGGGGTCCGTCGCTTTCTTAGGCGCCAATGCCTTCTTAATGTCCGTAGTCGCAGTGTTGATTTCGGCCTTGGCACTGCCGCCCTGCAGAACTCTCTCTTGGTCTCGGAGCCTCTGCTTCGTCGCTGCTAGGTACAGGCGCCCTCGCCCGACGTCCAGCTTGCCCTGCTAGCGCTCTATCTATAACTTTCCTAATATTAGATTATACCCTTACTTGTCCTGTACGATGTAGAGGTATAAGTCCCGCGCGTAGTGTCCTTAAAGGTCTATCGTTACCTTTACTATATAGGTAATGTCCAGTCCTCGCCCGGTAATGCCTAGTATACGTACAGGTACGGTAGGGGTTGTCTTAATGTAGTGTCTCTGTGCGAAGTCTTCGCTAATTACTCTATATACTAAACATCCTGTGTTAATTAGTGTGCGCGCCGTAGCAGTCCTGTTCAGCGTAGGTCGTACGATAAACGGCGTAGTCGTTATATAGCTGCTCTTAAAAGATAGCTAAGTAGTGCTTTGATTTAGTACTCTATCTCGTATATGCCTCTAGCTAAGCCTTCGCCTAGAGGCTATTCTTTTCCCGACTCGTCGTTATCCGAGGGGGACTCTTAGGTCTTGTGTTAGGGCGCCGCAGTTGCTACTCTTACAGTGGTCGGCCGTCCCCTAGGTCTCTCTACTAGCAAAAGCCTGCAATTCTGTGCAGTGTAGCCTATCTTGCTACACCTATAGCAGCTCCCTTCTGCTCGTCTCTTGTTAAGGGTAGCTATATCTACCTACTGTGCCCTTTTGGCAGCGGCCCTCGGCCGTACAGTAACAGCTGCTGCTACTCTTGTCGTCGTCGTTAGTTCCTAGTCTATAGCTTCCTGCTTCCGATAGAGGGGCTGTCGCATCTCGTAGGCGCGGCTTATCCGTCCGAGCCTGTACTGTTAGTCGTCGACTATCCTAAGGAGATTACAGAACTTATCGTATAAGGCTGGTCGCATTACGCCTACTAGTCCTATTATAATCTCCGTAGAGAGGCCTACCTCTAAGGTAGTAATTTTTACCCTATCCTCCTATTAGAGTCCTCCTGCCTCTACTAGGGTCTAATCGTTTTCTGCGAGGAACTCTTATACAGTCTTGCGTCCTTGTTTTATAGTGTTAACCTGTAGGAGTGCTCGGCTTTCGCGGTCTAGGTCCTTGTAGCTCCTGTTAAGAGCTGCCTAGAGCATTGTCGTAGTTACTATTGCTGGGTTGGCTAACCTCTTAAAGAGGAACACTACCTTGTCTAGCTCGGTTAGGTATGCTCCTAAGTCGACTAGAAGCTTGGAGCGTATCTAGGCAGCCTAGGAGGGGTACTCGGCCGGGGCCTTACTATTGTAGGTAGTAACGTTAGGGAGTTTGCTCTTAGGGGCCGGGGTATAGGCTATCGTGTTCGTCGTTGTCGTCGTAGGGGTTGGATCGCAATCGGACGCCCTAAGCTGTCGGAGCTCCTGTTCTTATTAGGAAATTATCGCAGCCTAGTAGCTTACTTGCTGTTCGAGCTGCCTCTTATGTGCTAGCAGCTCCTCGTACGCGCAGTGTATCTGATCCTGTACGGTCGCAGGTTCTATAGGGATGTCGCCGTCTATCTTCGTTATATTACTGCAGTTACCGACAGTAAGATTAGTTCCTAATATAAGGGCTTAAGAATCTTAGTTCAGAAACTTAAGACTAGGTATCTCTATAAAGGAGCTAATAGGCAGTTCCTTTGTCGTCCGCTGCTGTACAATTTGTACCTACGAAGCTAAGCCAGCAATTTCCCTCTATATAGGGGTGCAAGGTTTACACTCTATACAGAGGGTCGGGAGTTTCCCTCTATATAGTAATATAGGGTTTTCCCTCTGTTTAGAGGGGCGGTAATTTCCCTCTATATAGGGCTATAGGATTCCCCCTCTGTACAGGAGTAGGGTTATGTTAGTAACTCTGTACAGAGGGTAGGGTCGTGCTGGCGATGCTAAGTCGCAGTCCTTAGGGCGACAGCTAGCTTAGGTCCGGGACCTAGGCTGGACGGCGCCCCCTAACAGTAATTAACAAAGTTCTCTACTGACAAGTAGGGTCGCTGCTTTGCCTCTATCTAGGCTCCAACGAGGTCCGTCTACTCCTAGTTCCGGTCTCTGTAAGAGTCGAGTAGGAAGTCTTCAAATTTCTACTATATAGTAATAGGAGGTATATCGGACCCCTTACGCTTATACTAGCAGTCCTTTAAGATTCCGCCCAGGTAGCTTAACGTAAAGGTAATCCGCCGCTTGTTAGTGTCCTAGCAGGTATTACTATTCTTAAAAAAGAACCCTACCTTAAGGAGCTAGTGCTTTACCTACTATTAGTTCTCTTTTTCGAAGGTTGGTGGTTTAGTAACGAGGTTGCTTAGGAGCCTCTATTTATCCTTGTCGTCTCTTATAGGGTCTTCGCCCCTTTGCTACGAGTTGCTAGCGTACTCTAACACTGCTTCCTTATTGTTAACAAAAGATCTTAAGGCAGGACTCCTATGCAGTATATAAGTATCGCTTATACTACTATCGCTAGCAAGAGTTACAACTACTCTACGCCTAATAGGTATATCTTAGATCTCTCTAGAGCGTAGTGTGTCGCTATATACTAGAATTTAGATTAGAGGGGATTTCTACTTCGAGAGGTTGTCGAGACAGCGTTGTATTAGTTTTATAAACCTCCACGCCTTAAGCAGGCTGATCTCTGCCTCTAGGCGCCTCTCCTCGTCTACTGCAGCTTGTATATATACTGTAGTGTCCTCGACCTCTGTAGAGAGGCGAACGTCTCTTAAGTTCACCTGGTACATACCCCTTATAGTATGTCCGCTCTGCTCTAGGGTCGACATTAGTGCCTAGAGATTCCTTCCTTTCCTTAGTTTGCTATATAGTTATTAAACGACTGCATCGAGATATATCTATACGTCTAGATTATTCCGGAACCTAAATCCTAGAAGGGGCTAAGCTAAAGTCTAGGGTCTGCCCTATCTATCCTCTACTCTTCTACTACTATAACTGTTGCAGTAGCAGAAAGGGGTGGGACTAAGTAATAGGGTAGACCCTTGGAATTTCAGCTTGGCCCTTCCAGACTGGGCCGGGCCTTGGCGCGCCTACCTCTAAAGTCCTTACCTACCGCTATATAGATTCCTTTCCCTCCTTAGTTCGAGATATAGTTATTAAACAGCCGTATTAAATTATATCTGCGTGCTCGGATTTCTTTATCTCGAACTTACTAACTACACTAACCCTGCGCTACGCGAAAGGGACTGTTAAACTATATCCGGCTACCCGAATAACGTACGCGTACACCAAAACCCAAACTAAAACACTAGCACTATAAGAAGACGATAGAGGGCTTCTCGACTGTTAGGGAACGCCGCCCTGCCAGGTCCTGTACCTGAACTGGCCGTCGTCCTAAGGATTGCGACTTAGCGGCGCTAGCACGACCCTACCCTCTGTACAGAGTTACCAACATAACCCTACTCCTGTACAAAGGGAGTATTCCTACAGCCCTATACAGAGGGAAATAGCCGCCCCTCTGCACGCAGAGAAAACTCTGTATTCCTATATAGAGGGAAACTCCTAACCCTCTGTACAGAGCGAAATCCCTACAACTCTATATAGAGAGAAATTGCTAGCTTAGCTTCGTAGGTACAAATTGTACAGCAGCAGACGACGAAGGAACTGCCTATTAGTTTCTTTATATAGATACCTAGCTTTAAGTTTCTAAACTAAGATTCTTAAACCCTTATATTAGGAACTAATCTTACTGTCGGTAACTGTAGTAATATAACGAAGATAGACGGCGACATCCCTATAGAACCTACGACTGTATAGGATTAGATGCACTGCATATATAAAGAGCTGCTAGCACGCAAGACCTAGCTTAAAGACTATATAGACTACTAGGCCTTAACGATTTCCCGATAGGAACAGGAGCTACGACAGCTTAGGGCGTCCAGTTGCGACCCGACCCCTACGACGACGACGACGAACACGACAGCCTACACTGCAGCCCCTAAGAGCAAACTCCCCGACGTTACTACCTACAATAGTAAGGCTCCGGTCGAGTACCCCTCCTAGGCTGCCTAGATGCGCTCTAAGCTTCTAGTCGACTTAGGAGCATACCTAACCGAACTAGACAAGGTAGTGTATCTCCTTAGGAGGTTAAAGGGCAAGGTAGCAGCACAGATTCTGCCGTACTATAAGACGGCTGTTGCCAACCTAGCAATAGCAACTACAACGATACTCTAGGCAGCTCTTAAGAGGAGCTATAAAGACCTAGACTACGAAAGCCGAGCACTCCTATAGGTTAACACTATAAAGCAAGGATGCAAGACTATACGAGAGTTCCTTGTAGAATATAATCAGATCCTAGTAGAGGCAGGAGGACTCTAATAGGAGGATAGGGTAAAAATTACTACCTTAGAGGTAGGCCTCTCTAAGGAGATTTCAACAGGACTAGTAAGCGTAATGCAACTAGCCTTATACGAGGTGTTCTGTAATCTCCTTAGGATAATCTACGACTAACAGTGCAGGCTCGGACGGATAAGCTGCGCCTACGAGATGCGACAGCCCCTCTATTAGTAGCAGGACGCTATAGACTAGGAACTAACGACGACAACGAGATTAGTAGCAGCCGTTACCGTACAGCTAAGGGCCGGCGCTAAAAGGGCGCAGTAGGTAGATATAGCTACCCTCGACAAAAGACAAGCGGAAGGGAGCTGCTACCGGTGTAGCAAGATAGGGCACACTGCACAGAATTGCAGGCTTTTGCTAGCAGAGAGACCTAGGGGACGACCGACTACTGTAAGGATAGCAACCGCAGCGCCCTAACGTAAGACCTAAGAGTTCCCCTCGAACAACAACGAGTCGGGAAAAGAGTAGCCTCTAAGTGAAGGCTCTGCTAGAGGCATATACGAGATAGATTGCTAAATCAAAGCACTACTTAGCTATCTTTTAAGAGCAACTACATAACGACTGTACTGTTTATCGTACGACCTACGCTAAACAGGACTGCTACTGCGCAGATGCTAATTAACACAGGATGTTTAGTGTACAGAGTAATTAGCGAAGACTTCGTACAGAGACACTACATTAAGACGACCCCTACTATACCTGTACGTATACTGGGCATTACTGGGCAAGGACTGGACATTACCTATATAGTGAAAGTAACGATAGAGCTGCAAGGACACTACGAGCAGAACTTATACCTATACGTCGTACAGGACAAGTTAGAGTATAACCTAATATTAGGGAAGCTATAGATAGAGCGCTAGCAGGGCAAACTGGACGTCGGACGAGGACGCCTGTACCTGGCAGCGACGAAGCAGAGGCTCCGAGACCAAGGGAGAGTTCCGCAGGGCGGCAATGCTAAGGCCGAAGCTAACGCTAACGTCAAAGTCAACACTGCGGCTACAGACATTAAGAAGGCTTTAGTGCCTAAGAAAGTAACGGATCCCTATATAAAGCTCCTATTGGAATGCGCAGGACATCTAGACCTCTTCGAGCCAAAATCGCCCTTAAAACTGCCCCTATACCGAGAAGAGGGGATTGACTATAACATCCAGCTAGAGCCCTGTCTAGATAGGAGCCTGCCTAAAGTACCGTACGGCCCGCTGTATAGCATGTCCTCTAGAGAACTCCTAGTACTGCGCAACACACTAGACGACCTACTTACTAAAGGTTTTATTTACGCAAGTACATTATCTGTAGGAGCCCTAGTAATGTTTGTCTATAAGGAAGGCTCGGCCGGTTTGCGTTTTTGCATAGACTACAGAGACATAAGCGCAAATACTAAGAAGGACCGGTACCCCCTGCCCCTTATTAAGGAGACTCTCAGACGGATTAGCAAGGCAAAGTAGTTTACTAAGCTTAACGTAGTCTCGTCCCTCCACAAGATATAGGTTAAGGAAGGCTGTAAATAGATAACTGCTTTCTGTACGAGATATAGTCTTTTCGAGTAGCTTGTTACCTCCTTTAGCCTTGCTAACGCACCGGCAACCTTCTAGAGGTTTATTAACAAGTCCCTGCAAGGACTACTAGACGACATCTGCTCTGCGTACCTCGACGATATACTGGTATTTACGGACGGCACCTATAAGGACTACGTATAGGACGTTAAGAGGGTGATGGACCGACTACAACAGGCTAGATTGTACCTCGACATCGATAAATGTAAATTCGGTGTATAGCGTACGAAATACTTAGGGTTTATTATCGAGGCAGGGAAAGGTATTAGCATAGACGGGAAGAGGATTAATGCTATTAAGCAATAGAAGCCCCCTACAAGTGTTAAGGGCGTATAAGAATTCCTTAGGTTTGCCAACTTCTACTGCTAGTTTATACAGAACTACTCGGAGATCGTACGCCCCTTAGTCGAGCTAATACATAAGGACAAGCAGTTTAAGTAGACGGACGAGTATAACAGAAGCTTTAATATGCTAAAGGAGCCCTTTACTATAAGACTAACGCTTGCTGCCTTCGATCTACAACGTACGACGATATTGGAAACCGACTCCTTAGGGTATTGCATAGGAGGTATCCTGTTACAAGTAGGCTCGGACAGGCTCCTGCACCTATATAAGTACTTCTCTAAGAAGAACTCTCTAGCTAAATACAACTACCCTAACTACGACAAGGAATTGCTAGCACTTGTACAGTGTTGCGAGGCGTAGGATAGAGAACTCCGCTTAGTTCCTAAGTTCCTCGCTCTAACCAACTACAAGAACCTTAAGTACTTTACGCAGCCTTAGGTACTTTCTAAGAGACACGTACGTTCGGCGATGTACCTAAGCCGCTTCAATATAAGACTCTAGTACTGTAAAGGCAAGGACAACAGCAGGGCCGACGCGCTATCTACAAAGGATTAGGACATGCTAACGACGTACGATAACGACTAGCTAAAATTACGGACATTCCAGATGTTTAAGGAGGAACTAGGCAAGGAGACGATCCGCCTAGCGGCGACACATATATAGGAACCCTAGCTACAGGCGTAGGAAGAGGCAGTAGAAAAGGACAACGTATACCGAGGGGCCTATACAGCGATCTAAGGAGGACAGCGGAAGCTCCTAGCAGAGCTCTACCTTAAGATGTTAGCAGCAGAGTGCACGATAGACGAGGAGAACAACCCAAAGTTCAGGAATCGGATTTGGGTCCTAGCAGACGAGAAGCTCTATATAAGCTTAATCTAACGGGCGTACGACTTAATAGCAACCGGACATCCAGGGCGCGAGGAGACGTACAGCATCGTCGCTAGGGACTACTACTAGCTGGTAATATGTTAGGGGACGCCGCCCGGCCCAGGTCCTGGACCTGACCTAAGCCAACCGTCGCTATAAGGACTGCGACTTAGCGGCGCCAGCATAACCCTACCCTCTGTACAGAACTACCGACAGGACCCCACTCCTATACAGAGGGGGAACCCTATAGTCCTGCACAAAGGGGAACTACCGCCCCTCTAAATAGAGGGAAAACTCTACACTACTGTACAGAGGAGGGAACTCCCGATCCTCTGTACAGAGGGTGAACCTTGCATCTCTGTATAGAGGGAAATTGCTGGCTTAGCTTTATAGGTACAAATTGTATAGCAGCAGACGACGAAGGAACTGCCTATCAGTTCCTCTATATAGATACCCAACCTTAAGTTTCTAAACCAAGATTCTTAAGCCCTTTATATTAGGAACTGATCTTACTGTCGGTAACTGCAGTAATAAAACAAGGATAGACGGCGACACCCCTATAGAAACTACAGCTATAGAGGGACATATGCACTGCGTATACGAGGAGCTGCTGGAAAGCAAGAGGCAGCTCGAGCAGCAAGTAAGCTACTAGGCTGCGATAATTTCCCAACAGGAACAGGAGCTACGACAGCTTAGGGCGTTCGGTCGCGACCCGACCCCTACAACGCCGACAAACTTGATAGCCCACACCCCGACCCCCAAAAGCAAACTCCCCGACGTCTCTACATACAATGGTAAGGCCCCGGCCGAGTACCCCTCCTAGGCTGCCCAGATGCGCTCTAAGCTTTTAGTCGACTTAGGAGCATACTCGACTGAGCTAGACAAGGTAGTTTACCTCTTTAGGAGGTTAAAGGGCAGGGCGGCAGCACAAATTCTACCATACTACGAGACGGCCGTTGCCAACCCGGCAATAGCTACGACGACGATGCTCTAGGCAGCTCTAGACAAGAGCTACAAGGACCTAGACCGCAAGAGCCGAGCACTCCTACGGGTTAATACGATAAAACAAGGACGAAAGACCGTACGAGAATTCCTCGTAGAATTTAACTAGACTTTAGCAGAAGCAGGAGGTCTCTAATAGGAGGACAGGATAAAAATTACCTCTTTAGAGGTAGGCCTCTCTAAGGAGATCATAACGGGGCTGGTAGGCGTAATGCGGCCAGCTACGTACGAGGAATTCTGCGATCTCCTTAGGATAGTCGACGACTAGCAGCGCAGGCTTAGACGGATAAGCCGCGCTTAGGAGATAAGACAACCCCTCTAGCGGCAGACGGACGCTATAGACTAGGAACTAACGACGACGAGGGTAGCGGCAGCTGTTACCGTACGGCCAAGGGCTGCTACTAAAAAGACGCAATAGGTAGATATAGCTACCCTTAACAAGTGACGAGCAGAAGGGAGCTGCTACCAGTGTAGCAAGATAGGCTACACTGTACGGAATTGCGGGCTTTTGCTAGCAGAGAGACCTGGGGGACGGCCGACCACCGCAAGGGTAGCAACTGCGGCGCCCCGACGAGAAGATTAGGAGTCCTACTTGGACGACGACGAGTCGGGAAAAGAGTAGCCTCCAAGCGAAGGCTCTACTAGAGGCAGGTGCGAGATAGACTGCTAAATCAAAGCATTACTTCGCTATCTTTTAAGAGCAATTATATAACGACGACGCTGTTTATCGTACGGTCAACGTTAAACGGGTCCGCAACGGCGGGGACATTAATTGACACAGGATGTTTAGTGTACAGAGTGATTAGCGAAGACTTCGTACAGAGACACTAGATTAAGACGACCCCTACTGTACCTATACGCATATTGGGCATTACTGGACAAGGACCGGACATCACCTATATAGTAAAGGTGTCGATAGAGGTACAGGGACATTATAAGCAGGACTTATACCTCTATGTCTTACAGGACAAGCTGGGGTATACCCTAATACTAGGGAAGCTATAGATAGAGCGCTAGAGGGGCAAGCTGGACGTTGGACAAGGACGGCTGTACCTGGCAGTAACGAAGCAGAGGCTCTAAGACTAAGGGAAGGCTCCGCAAGGCAACAATGCTAAGGCTGAAATCAACACAGCAACGGCGGACATTAAAAAGGCATTGGCACCTAAGAAAGTAACGGACCCCTATACAAAGCTTCCGAAGGAATACGCAGGATACCTGGACCTCTTCGAGCCGAAGTCGGCCTCAAAACTGCCGCTACACCGGGGAGAAGGGATTAACTACAACATCCAGCTAGAACCCTGTCCGGATAGGAGCCTGCCGGAGGTACTGTACAGACTGCTGTATAGAATTTCCTCTAGAGAACTCCTAGTACTGCGCAAAACACTGGACAACCTGCTTGCCAAAGGGTTTATTTAGGCAAGTACGTCGTCCGCAGGAGCCCTAGTGCTGTTTGTCTATAAGGAGGGGAATGCCGCTTTGCGTTTCTACGTAGACTACAGAGGCATTAACGCAATTACCAAGAAGGACCGGTACCCCCTACCACTTATTAAGGAGACTCTCAGACGGATCAGCAAGGCAAAGTAGTTTACTAAGCTTAACGTAGTCTCGGCTTTCTACAAGATACAGATTAAGGAATGTTGTAGATAGATAACTGCCTTCTGTACGAGATGTAGTCTTTTTAAGTAGCTTGTTACCCCCTTTGGCCTTGCCAACGTACCGGCAACCTTCTAAAGGTACATTAACAAGTCCTTGCAAGGGTTACTAGACGATATCTGCTCGGCATACCTCGACGACACCCTAGTCTTTACAGACGGCACCTACGCAGATTACGTACAGGATGTTAAGAAGGTGCTAGACCGACTGCAGCAGGCTAGCTTGTACCTCGACATCGACAAATGTAAATTCGGTGTCCAACGTACGAAATACCTAGGTTTTATTATCGAGGCAGAGAAAGGCATTAGCATAGATAGGAAGAAGATTAACGCTATTAAGCAATAGAAGCCGCCAACGAACGTTAAGGACGTACGGGAATTTCTTAGGTTTGCCAACTTCTACCGCCAGTTTATACAGAACTACTCGGAGATTGTACGCCCCCTAGTTAAACTGACATACAAGAACAAGCAGTTTAAATAGACGGACGAATGCAACAAGAGCTTTAACAAGCTGAAGGAGCTCTTTACTATAGGACTAACACTTGCCGCCTTTAACCTAGAGCGTACGACGATACTGGAAACCGACTCTTTAGGGTATTATATTGGAGGTATCCTGTTATAGGTAGGCTAAGACGGACTCCTGCACCTATGCGCGTATTTCTCTAAGAAGAACTCTCTAGCTAAGTGCAACTACCCTATCTACGACAAGGAGTTGCTAGCAGTCGTACAGTGTTGCGAAGCATAGGATAGAGAACTCTGCTTAGTGCCCAAGTTCCTTGCCCTAACAGACTATAAGAACCTAGAGTACTTTACGCAGCCCCGAAAGCTGTCTAAGAGGCACATACGTTAGGCAATGTACCTAAGCCGGTTTAATATAAGACTCCAGTATCGCAAGGGTAAGGACAACAGCAGGGCTAATGCGCTCTCTAGACAGAACCAGGACATGCCAACGATGTACGAGGACGACTGGCTAAAGTTACGAACATTCCAGATGTTTAAGGAGGAGCTAGGCGAGGAGACCATCCGCCTGGCAGCGACACACCTATAGGAACCCTAACTGCAAGTATAGGAAGAGGCGGTAGAAAAAGACGAGGTGTACCGAGGGGCCTATACAGCGATCTAAGGAGGACAGCGGAAGCTCCCAGCAGGGCTCTATCTTAAGGTGTTGGCAGCAGAGTGCTTAGTAGACGAGGAGAACAACCTAAAGTTCAGGAATCGGATGTAGGTCCCTACAGACGAGAAGCTCCGTACGAGCTTAATATAACGGGCGTACGAGTCTATAGCTACCGGGCACCTAGGGCGTAAGGAGACGTACAGCATTGTCGCTAGGGACTACTACTAGCTAGCAATAGCGAAGGACATCCGCAGGTTCGTACAGAACTGCGATGTATACAGACGGACGAGGCCCTAGCGTAAACTGAAACATAGGCTGTTGAAACCCCTACCGATCCCGGACCGGCCCTAGCAAGACCTAACGGTGGACTTTGTTATAGACCTCCCTAAGAGCGACGGACGGCGGAACATTATAGTAGTTACAGACAAGCTAACGAAGGGAGTAATACTAGAGGGAATAGACTCTATTACGGCTAAGGACACCGCCTAGGCATTTATACAGACGACGTTTAGCAAACACAGTTTCCCTAGGTCGATTGTGTCAGACTAGGGCATGCAGTTTACGAGCCAGCTCTAGGCAAGGGTCTGCCAGTTGCTAAAGGTAGAACGTCGCCTGTTAACTGCATAGCACCTGCAGACGGACGGGGCGACGGAACGGGTCAATTCGATATTGGAAGCGTACCTCTAAGCGTACATCGACTATAACTAGACGAACTGGAACCGACTCCTCCCTATAGCAGAGCTAGCTACTAACAGCTGTACGGCCGATGCTACTAGAGTGTCCCTATTCTTTATAGCCTATAGATACGACTATTCCCCGCTCCTACCGACCCTAAGGGATAACACCCTACGCCCTGTACGATCCCTAATCCAGCAGGGAGAGGCCATCGTACGGACGATTACGAATGCCTATCAATAGGCGAAGGCGAGTCTAGCTATAGCTTAATAGAATGCGGAAGAGCAGGCCTGCAGGGGACGACAGGCCGCACCTAGGTACGAGGCAGGGGATAAGGTCTGGCTAAACCAACGACACATCTATATAGACCGGCTAAGCAAGAAACTAGATTGGAAGAACAGGAAGTTTACAGTAGTCCGACCGGTAGGGACATACGCCGTACGACTAAACACTCCCCTAGGGATTTATCCAGTCTTCTATATAGACCTCGTACAGCTAGCGAACACGGACCCCCTGCCGCACTAGACGACAGACGACGCGCGCCTACCCGCAATTATAACCGAGGGCCAGGAAGAGTATAAAGTAGAAGGGATCCTTAAGAGCCGAAAGAAGCGAGGGAAGGTAGAGTATCTAGTAAAATAGAGAGGATAGGCAGAGCATACGTAGGAACTGTACGAGGCTCTACAGGACACAACTGCACTAGACAGGTAGGAGGAGAACCATTCCCCTGCCTAGTTACAGTAATACTAACACTACGGGATCCTACTAACACGACATCGTACGACACTATACGAGAGAAGGGCTGGAAGAAAGGAACAGCCAGGGAACAGATAGGAAAGAGAGTAAAAATAAGAGGAGTTAGGAGCAGAACTGTCCGAAATTTCTTATACTACCTAGGGAGGGGGGGTGGTTCACTAGCTACTACCCTAGGGGACCAGAGCAACCGACTCCTTATCTAAGATCTCAATTACCTCCCGCCTAGCAGGGCCCCTACCCCTACTAGGGCCAGCCCTAGGGAGCAGAAGCACCCCCCCACCCCTATAGGCCTCCGCTAGACAGCAGTAGGGGCAGTAGAGGGAGCTATCCTTCCACTTATACGAGGTATACACCCTAGCCCGGAAGCCTAGGAGGCAGTATAGGCTAAGTAAGGGCTAGGGGGAGTTGGGGCAGGGGGCATAGGGCTGGCCCTAGGTAGCGATAAGGAGGGCGTTAACGTACAACGCCCGGGCTGTAGCCAGCTGCTAGGGTGTAACCTAGGCAGGGTTACACTAGAAGGCGTAGTAGGGCAGCTCGGCTGCATCCTGCTGCTCGTTAGTGTAGCACCTAAGACGTCAGCTAAGACTGTACAGAAGACAGGAATCTGTACGAACTAGAAGCGTAGCTGCTAGTTAAATTAAGGGCCCTACTGCTAGAGGCAGAAATAGGAGAGGACCCTGGCTAGAGGGGCAGAGGAGGAGGGGCCAGCAACTACGAGGGAGCCACTGGACAGGGCGGACGACATAATAGTAGCTAGTAGTAGTAGTAGCTAGTAGTAGTAGCTAGTAGTAGTAGTAACTAGTAGAGGTAGATAGTAGATAGTAGACAGTAGTAGATAGTAGTAGACAGTAGACGGGGTAGGGGGAGAAGGCAGGCAGGGAATAGAAAGAAAAGGGGGAGGGAAAGAGAAGGGAGAGGCTTAAGGTAACTGCCTACTATAAGAGGGAATAGCGAGCAGGGCAGCTGCTACAAACAGGTAAAATAGCAAGAGGCAACTGCGACCTAGGGGACGACGAGGGACGACGACTTAGACGGCCGGACAAAATAGGAAGTCGCGACCTACTAAAGGAACAGCAGGAGCTAAGTAAGTTCGGTATACTGCCGTACGAAAAGGGCACTATAAGAAGGGAAGGGGGGGGGTATTGTTAGGAGGCGCCGCCCGGCCTAGGTCCTAGACCTAACCCAAGCCAACCGTCGCCCTAAGGACTGCGACTTAGCGGCGCCAGCATAACCCTACCCTCCGTACAGAACCACCGACAGGACCACACTCCTATATAGAGGGAGAACCCTATAGTCCTATACAAAGAGGAACTACCGCCCCTCTAAACGGAGGGAAAACTCTACACTACTGTATAGAGGAGGGAACTCCCGATCCTCTGTACAGAGAGTGAACCTTACATCCCTACACAGAGGGAAATTGCTAGCTTAGCTTCGTAGGTACAAATTGTACAGCAGCAGACGACGAAGGAACTGCCTATTAGTTCCTTTATATAGATACCTAACCTTAAGTTTCTAAACCAAGATTCTTAAGCCCTTTACATAATAGCAAAGGATACCTGCAGGTTCGTACAGAACTGCGATGTCTGTAGATGGACGAAACCCTAGCGTAAACTAAAGCACAGGCTGTTAAAACCCCTACTAACACTGGACCGGCCCTAGCAAGACCTAACAGTAGACTTTATTACAGACCTACCTAAGAGCGACGGTCGACGAAACATTATTGTAGTTATAGACAAGCTAACGAGGGGGGGAATACTAGAGGGAATAGACTCTATTACAGCCAAGGACACTGCCTAGGCATTTATAAGGACGATGTTTAGCAAGCATGGGTTCCGTAGGTTCATTGTGTCTAACTGGGGTACACAGTTTATAAGCTAGCTCTAGGCAAGGGTCTGTTAGTTGTTAAACGTAGAACGCTGCCTATTAACTATATAGTACCTACAGACAGACGGCGCGACAGAGAAAGTTAACTCGATACTGGAAGCGTACCTCTAGGCGTACGTTAACTACAACCAGACAAATTAGAACCGCCTCCTTCCTATAGCGGAGCTAGCTATTAACAGTCGTACGGCTAACGCTACAGGACTGTCCCCCTTCTTTATAACCTACAGGTACGACTACTCCCTGCTCCTACCAACTCTAAGCAGCACTACTATACGCCCTATACGATCTCCGATTTAGCAGGGAGAAGCTATTGTACGGACGATTACGAACGCCTATTAATAGGCGAAAGCGAGCCTTGCTATAGCCTAACAGAGCGCGGAAGAGCAGGCTAACAAGGGACGACAGGCTGTACCAAGGTACAAAGCAGGGGATAAATTATAGCTAAACTAGCGCAATATCTGTATAGACCGGCCGAGCAAGAAACTGGACTAGAAAAACTGGAAGTTTACAGTAGTCCAGCCGGTAGGGACATATGCTATACAACTAAACAATCCCCTAGGTATCTACCTAATTTTCTATATAGACCTCGTACAGCCGGCACATACAGACCCCCTTCTACACTAGACGACGGACGACGCGCGCCCCCTAGCAATCGTAACTAAAGACTAGGAGGAGTATAAAGTCGAAGGAATCCTTAAGAGCTAGAGGAAGTAGAAGAAGATAGAATATCTAGTTAAATAGGCAGGTTAGGCAGAGCCTATATAGGAACTGTACAAGGCTCTCTAGGACATAAAGGCAATAGACAAGTAGGAGGAGAAACACCCTAGTAAACGGTTACAGTAACACTGTACTGTATAGGGTAGTTTGGATAGCAGGTGCAGGACTGAACAGCTACAGACAGGATTAGGTAGCAGCAGGCAAGACCGGGAAGCTGCAAGGGAAGAGTAGGAATAGAGGGGAACTAGGGACATCCATCCCTAGGGATATAGAAGAGGGGACGGCACTAGGGAACCTGCAAGAAGCATAGCATAGATATAGGAAATAGGGTAAGGTAGAAGAATAGGGATAGAGCCGGTATAGGATAGGGAGGGACCGTACGAGATAACCGGCCTGCCCGAGACTATACGGACGACCACTAGGTAAATAGCTACTACCCTACCCTACAGACAACGACGGACCGGAACACCTAGCTAAGCCCTTAAGACTACGGCCAGCGTCCGAAGCACTAGAAAACTACGAGATTGCGGATCTTATACCCTAACCAGACGACGGGGATCCTGTCTAGATAACAGAGTTAAGGTAAATAGACAGGTAAGAACGTAACAGCTCACCTGTACATAGCGGGAGCCCTACGGAGGCCTATATACGAAGTCCCTACTACTAATCTACGGTCCAGACTGTAACTATAGAAAACAGTAAACTAGACAGGACCGAGCGCCTCCTGTACCTTTAAAACTGCTCGCAGGTCCTCCTCCACCTTAGCTTTAGCATCCTTAAAGTAGCGACCGAATTCAATTAAGATTAGGTAGAAGCGATCTAGTAATACCTGCGTTCCCTGCTTGTAGGGGCTCCTCCGCTTTAGGTAGGGATCCAAATAGACAAGACTAAGGTAGCAGCAGCGTTAAGGGAAGGGGGGGGACCTAGGACGTAGGGTAACTGCGTAACTGTAGCTGTAGGAGGTAACAGCAATCGGGCAACGGCTACCTAAGGGCCTAGTAACAACAGAAAGGGCATCTAACGGGCATTGCCGACTGGCAAGTGCCTGGACGACAGTCGACTTACAGACAACCGAACGAGTATAGACGCTATTTGGAAAGGGAACGCTATAAGTAATCGCGCGATACGACAGTGTATAGAGACGAGACTACGAGGAGAGAGGAGCGTAATGTTAGGGGACGCCGCCCTACCAGGTCCTGTACCTAAACTGGCCGTCGTCCTAAGGATTGCGACTTAGCAGCGCCAGCATAACCCTACCCTCTGTAAGGAGTCACTAACATAACCCTACTTCCGTATAGAGGGAGAATCCTACAGCCCTACATAGAGGGAAATAGCCGCCCCTCTATACGTAGGGAAAACTCTGCATTCCTGTATAGAGGGAAACTCCTAACCCTCTATACAGAGCGAAATCCCTATACCCCTACATAGAGGGAAATTGCTAGCTTAGCTTCGTAGGTACAAGTTGTACAGCAGCGGACGACAAAGGAACTGCCTATTAGTCCCTTTACATAGATACCTAGCTTCAAGTTTCTAAACTAAGAGTCTTGAACCCTTACATCGACGATAGAAGGCGGCGTTACTGGCTATAGCGGAAAGAGAAAGACTAACAGAGCGAGAGATAGGCGAGCTAGCATTCTTAACGATAGCACAGTTACTAAAGGTCTTATAGAAGAGGAGACAGACGAAGCGAGGAAGGGTATAGCCGGCTACAAGGAGCTGTACGCCTGCACAGCCAACGAACTCGAGGAACACCTAGCGGAATACAGGTCTAAAAAGGTATACGATACTATTACCTTTATCGAAAAGATATTTTACAAGAAAATAGAAAAGAACAAATAGCTAAGAGAAGAGATAGAGTTAGTAATAGCCGAGAAGGAATCGGCGGCTAAGGGTTTAGTTAGCTAGTATAGCGGCTATTACAGCAGTAGAAAGAGATAGGACTAAGTAACAGGGTAGACCCTTGAAATTTCGGCTCGGCCCTTCCGGACCGAGCCAGGCCTTAGCGTACCTACCCCTAAAGCCCTTACCTACTGCCGCATAGATTCCTTTCCTTCCTTAGTTTGAGATATAGCTATTCAAACAGCCGTATTGAATAATATCTGCATGCTCAGATTATTATATCTCGAACTTACTAACTACACTAACCCTACGCTATAGAAAAGGGCCTGTCGAACTATATCTGGTTACCCGAATAACGTACGCGCACACTACAACCTAAACCAAATACTAGCACTAATCCAAGCACGTAGATATAACTCAATACGGCTGTTTTAATAACTATATCTTGAACTAAGGAAGGAAACGAATCTATATAGCGGTAGGTAAGGGCTTTAGGGGTGGGTATGCCAAGGCCCGGCTCGGTCCAGAAGGGCCAAGCCGAAACTCTAAGGGTCTACCCTGTTACTTAGTCCTACCCCTTTCTGCCGCTGCAACACTACTCCCCTTCCTTACTAGCGGTCGCCCTCGACCGCTTACTTATCTTATCTGCCTCTTCTCTTTTTTTTTTTATTGTTCCTTTTCTTCTTTTTCTTCTATTTTTCTTTGTCTTCTTCCTCTGTCCGATTCGCGACTTCTTCTGCTAAAATCCTTCTTAAAATCGACGTTACCTTATCGTTCTTCCACTTCGAGAACGTTGTCCTTTTATTATGTTCTTTCTCTTCTTACATCGTCGCTATCTAAAGTCCTTTACTTGGCGTCCGTCTAATTGGAGCTACCTGATCTAAGCTAGCAGCTATCTAAGCTGCAGCGTAGGTAGCCTATATGCTGCTACGAAGAGTCTATATAGATCTATCCGCAGCGCGCTATCTCTTCTTCTTCTTCTTCTCTACTAAGGCCTTAAGCGCTATCGCAAAGCCGCCGTCGCCAGTGCCGTCTACGAAATCGATCGGCCGCGAGCCTTTCTTGTTCGGGGCGGCGTCGACGACGGTCTCTTTAATGCGATAGCGTAGTCTCCTATTGTTGTAATAGGAGACAAAAGCATCTGCTACGATAGCTTCCGTCGGTTTTCGCACTAATGCAGCGGACGCAGCCTTTCTCTTTCTTCTATCCCTTTCGGAGCTATTAACTTTGGAGCTACTCTGGCCTTGGCTTCTTCGGGTCCCAGACGTAAAACTCTTTTAGTAGCTCTGCCGAAATTCTAAGGTTCTTAACCGGATACTATTTATAGTCTTCTGGCTACTCCTTCTATAAGACCCTTGTTTCGATAGACCCCCTTATCTTTCTTATATCGATTATATCTTCTACCTCCTATCCTTCTTCTTTACTATATATCTCGATTGGTAGGGGTTTAGCGAACCCCTGTTCCAGAAGACTATCTTTAGGGTCCAAACTTAGCAGATCCGAATGGAAGACATTGTAGATCCAGAACGACTTCGGTAGCTAGAGCCGATAAGTTACCGGCGACCTCTTTTTAACTATCGTAAACGGACCTATATAGCAGGGGTTGAGCTTGGCGTTGCCTTTTAGCCTTAGGTTCTGCATGTTAAGCTATACCTTCTAGCCTTCTTCGAATTCTATTAGTAACCTCTTTCTATTAGCTCGAGTTACTATCTTCCTCTAAGCCAATTCCATTGCCTCCTTCGCTACCCTAATCGCTTCTTCTATCTAAGATCTAAGGGCTTCTGCCGCTGCGGCGGCGACTCTCTTTAACGAAGTAGCGGTAGAAGGTTCTAAAGAGCTGGGTTCGTCCAGCAGTTAAAAGCTTATTCTCGAAAGATAACTATAAGTTATCTTAAACGGCGCCAGCGAGGTAGCTTCTAAACGTGTCGAATTGGCATAGAATTCGGCTATCGGCAGCACCTTGACCAACTCTTCTTAATAATAACTGCAGAAGATTCGTAGATTTTTCTCTATCTTACGATTAGCTACTTTAGACTAACTGTCGGTTTAAGAGTAAGCAGCTGTACTAAGCTTTCCGCGAATTCCGAGAACTTGGTTAATAGCCTTCTATATATCGGCAGTGAATTAAGGGCCTCTATCTGTAGTAATAGTGTCCGGCAGACTATAGTGCTTCTATATATGCTAAATCAGCATCCTCGCTGTCTCTTCCGCAGTCGTGCCTCTATCCTTTGCTTAACAGGGGATAAAGTAGCGTTCTTTGCTTAACCGGTCTACTACATTAAGGGTGGCGTCGTATCTATCGGAATCTAGTAGGCTGGTTACGAAGTCTATCGTAATATGCTGCTACGGTTTCTTAGAGATCAGAAGTGGTTTTAATGGATCGGCCGGAAGGCCGTAACGTGGTTTCGCGGCTCGGCATACGTAACAATTAGCGATAAACTAGTAAATCCGCTCGAAGATATGCAGAGACCAGTAGATTATCCTTACCGCTTCTATCGTCTTCTTTAAGCTAGCGTAGCCAACATCCTTAGAACTATAGACTAGCTGGATAACCTGAGTAATTAGTTCTTCCAGAACTATAAGCTTCCCTAAACTGGTTTTGCTGAGCTTCTGCTGTTGATTAAGCTGTTCCACTTTCTCGTAGAGCGTCTCTTCCTTAGTCGGCAGCTCTACTGTGCAGATCCCTGCTTCTTTTAACACCTTAGTGTCTACTATCCGTTTAGTTAACACCTTCTAGAACATGTTCAGATCTTCTTTTGCGCAGCTGGTCTTCCCCTCTCTTCTCGTTAGTGCTTTAGCCTTTCCGTTCTGAGCTCCGAGTTAATAAATAATCTTAAAGTTAGACCTAGATAGATAAGCGGCCTACCGAGCTTGGCGGCGCGATAGCTTCTGCGTCTTGATAAAATAGGTCAGTAACTAATAGTCCGTAAGGACCTGGACTGTGATCTTTCTAGCTATAAGCTCCGGCTTCTACTGCTTAAAAGCCTAGATAATAGCTAACAGCTCTTTATCGTAGATAGCGTAGTTCCGCTTAGCCTTATTTATAGACTTGCTAAAGAAAGCTACTGGATAGAGGGTCTTGTCGGCGTTATTATATTAAGAAAGGACCCCTGCAGTTACTATATTAGAAGCGTCAGTTTCTAGGTAGATAGTCTTTTCTAGTCAGAAGTGTGCCAACACTGGCGCCGAGGCTACTGCTTCTTTTAGTCGGTTGAAAGCCTCTGTGCACTTCTCGTTCTATAGGCCAGCGGCCTCCTTTATTAATGCCTCGTTTAGGGGTCTTGCTATCTTGCTAAAGTCCTGAATAAATTGCTAATAGTAGCTGCAGAATCCAAGAAAAGCTCTGATTCAGGTAGTGTTTCTAGACTTTAGCTGCTTCCACTCCGCGACGGCGGCGACCTTTAAGTAGTCCATCCTAATTCCTTCTCTTCTGACGATAAGACCGAGATATTTGACCTCTGTCTAATAAAACTCCCTCTTCTTCCTATCTGCGTTTAAGCTAACCTCGCAGAGCCTAGTTAACACTCTCTTAATGTAGTCCGTATATTGCTCTCTCGTTCTATTAGTGTAGATAAGGATGTCGTCTAAGTAAATAGACACGAACCGCTCTAGCATGTCTATAAAGGTGTAATTTATAAAACGCTGCTACACTGCCGGCGCGTTGGTAAGGTCGAAAGGCATAACCAACTACTTAAAATTGCCTATACGCGTAGCGAACGTCGTAAGGTCTTCTATCTGCCCTTCTTCGTTTCTTAATCGGTAGAATACTTGGCAGATGTCCAGTTTGCTAAACTACTTAGCTTTCGCCGCTCGTTGTATAGTCTTATCGATTAGCGGCAGCGGGTATATATCTCTCTTAGTAACCTCGTTAAGGCCTTAGTAATCTACGTACAGTCGGAGACTACCTCTGGGTTTCTGTACAAACAGGATCGGTAACGCATACTCGGCAGAGCTCAGCGTAATAAACTTTTTTCCTATGTTTTTTCGAACAAACACCTCTACTTAGTCCAGCTCGGCTGGCGATAAGCGTCTTAGGAGTTCGGTTCTCGGCAGCATAGCTCCTTCTTTTATCCGGATCTTGTTGTCGTATTCCGGTCGGTAGAGCAGCAGGAGGTTGGAGTCGGCTTTTAAGAACACGTTAGTGTAACTATAGAGTTCTTTTAGTAACACCTCTAACAGGTCTACTTGTTCTTCCGCTATTATCTTCTAGTAATCTTCAATGTCTTTTATCGAGATAGCGTATATCTTATTCTCCGGCGACTTCGCGAGGGTTGTTAGAGCCTGTAAGCTTATTATTCCGACGGTATCTGGGGGATCGGAACGGTTGGTCGGAACCGCGTTAATGACTGCAGCTTTCGGTTCTGCGGCTACTACGATAACCGATTCGACAGCGTCGGCGACACCGCTGTACTGGGTTTTGAATCCGAATGTGCCTTTACCTACGTTAATAACGGCTTTTTGGTTCTTTATCTATTTCTGCTCTATAATAGTGTTTAACCGTCCGATATCCATAATTCAGAACGTCGCTTCTGTAGTGCGGCCAGCCAAGGTAGTCTTTAATAGCACATAGTGCGTAACACTCTCTGTGTTTTGTCCGTTGTATGCCGAAATTCGCGTCAGCAACGCCAACTCCACTGGATAACTATATCCTTTTATTAGTTTCTGGACTAGTCGATAGTGGATCGCCGTACCGATAAGAGCTCCTGTGTTGATAAAAGCTTTTAACTGAAGTGGTCGGTGCGAGCCGTTAAGGGGGTGGACTGTAATCGGAAGGATAATAGCAGTCTCCGTATTCACTTCTACTACCCCTAAGAGCGGATCGCTACAACTGTTAATGCTTCCTTCTTCCGGCAATGTAGTGCGTTGCGGTGCCCTACTGTCTATGCTGGATAGGGGGCCTATCTATCTAGCTAGTCTTTTCCTAAGATTCTTAATAGCACTCTACTGTCTATACTGTCGGTATCGTTCGGTGCCGGCTCTATAGCTTGGATAGTCTTTTTTAGTAGCGGTGGCTTCGTAGCACGATATTCCTGCTTCTTTTAAGCCGTCGCTTGGCATCTAGTAGCGATGTAGCCAGGCTTTCTGCACGCGTAGCAGGTAGGAACAAACGACGAGCACGGCGAGTAGGATAGCTGCTGGGGGCCTCGTCGGAAAGGAGCAGGGGGTCGTGTTGTCTGCGCTAATGACGGCTTCTAGATCGATTTGCGCGCAGTCGATTTTCTATACGCGTTCAAGTTTCTAGCGGTAACTCTTGTCTAGTGTACGAAGCTTTCGAGATCTTTGTCTTCTACCAAAGCTATAGCTCCAGCCAGTTTGGGGTTTAACTTCTGCCTCAGTCAGTGTAACTGTTCTTCTTTAGACACCTTTGCTCTAATAGCATATTTTCTAAATAGTCTGTAGAATTCTTCAAATATTAGCCGATTCTAGTTAAACTTGTCCAGCTGTTCGCAGGCCGTGTTCTTCTGGAAGGGGTCTCCGAAGCATTAGTCCAGTGCTTTGATTGCTTCGTTAGCGGTTACGTCCTCTAAATCCGCTACTAACGAGAACGCTTCGCCTTCTAGTCGCGATTCTAGGTAGGCCAATCTGTCTTCTTTACTGCTTTCGGCATAGTTACGACTTATCTTGTTCTTTACCTTCTTTTTAAAGGCCTCCCAATTTTCAGGATCTCTACCCCTAAACGCCGGTAGATTAGGTAGTAACGTTATCGAGGTGCTATCTTGACCATAGGCTGCTAGTAAGACAGTTTCCGCTTGTTTCTATAGTGGTAGAGGCGGTGCCGACGACCTCGCTGCCTCTATGTTAGCTAACTAAGCCTTTAGCGCCTTTAGTTGCGCTAATCGATTCGCCGCTTGGTTCTCTAACACATCGATAATAGTCTCTGCCGATTCCTTCTCGGCTATTACCGATTCTATCTCCCTTCTTAGCTGTCTGTTCTCTTCTATTTTCTTATAAAACTTCTTCTCGATAAAGGTATAAGTATCGTACACCTTCCTAGCTCTATGCTCTGCTAGATATTCTTCGAGTTTATCTAGTGTACAGGGATATAGCTCCTTATAGCCCGCTATTCCTTCTTTCGCCTTGTCTGTCTCTTCTTCTGTAGGACCTTTAGTAACTGTCCTATCGTCGAGGATGCTAGTACGTCTATCCCTCGCCCTGTTAGTCTTTCTCTTTCTGCTGCAGCCTGTAGCGCCGCCCTCTACTGTTAAGAAGCCCTCTATAGTCTCCTTACAGTACTAATGTGTTTGGTTTGTAGTGTGCACGTGCGTTATTGGGTGGCCGGATGCGGTTTAACGGTCCCTTTCGCGCAGCGCAGGGTTAGTGTAGTTAGTAAGTTCGAGATATAATAATCCGAGCATGCAGATATAATTTAATACGGCTATTATAACTGTTAATCCTCTCTTCTTCTTTTAGCGATGCTGTTCGTATTAGTGCCCTATTGTTTATGCTAGGTAGGGAGCCTATCCTTCCAGCTAGTCTTTTCCTAAGATCCTTAATAGCACCCTACCGTCTACGCTATCTGTAGCGTTTGGCGCCGGCTCTATAGCTTAGATAATCTTCCTTAGCAGCAGCGCCTTCGTAGTATAGTATTCCTACTTCTGCTAATTCGTCGCTTAGTATCTAGTAGCGATATAACCAGGCTTTCTATACGTATAGCAAGTAGGGACGAACGGCAAACGCAGTGAGTAGGATAGTTGCTAGGGGCCTCGTCAAAAGGAGGCGGGGGGTCGCGTTGCCTGCGCCGACAACGATCTCTAATTTGGTTTACGCACTGCCAATTTTCTGTACGCGTTCAAGTTTCTAGCGGTAACTCTCGCCTAGTGCACGAAGCTTTTAAGGTCTTCCTCTTCTACCGAAGCTGTAGAGGGCTTAAGAATCTTGGTTTAGAAACTTAAGGTTAGGTATCTATATAAAGGAACTGATAGGCAGTTCCTTCGTCGTCCGCTGCTGTACAATTTGTACCTACGAAGCTAAGCCAGCAATTTCCTCCTGTGCAGGGGTGCAAGGTTTACACTCTGTATAGAGGATCGGGCGTTCCCCCTCTATACAGTAGTGCAGAGTTTTCCCTCTATTTAGAGGGGCAGCAGTTCCCCTCTATATAGGACTATAGGGTTCTCTCTCTATATAGGAGTAGGGTCCTGTCGGTAGTTCTGTACAGAGGGTAGGGTTATGCTGGTGCTGCTAAGTCGTAGTCCTTAGGGCGACAGCTGGCTTAGGTCGGGTCCAGGACCTAGGCTGGGCGGCGCCCCCTAACAATACCCCCCCCTCCCTTCTCGTAGCGCCCTTTTTGTACAGCGGCGTGCCGAACGCCCTTAGCTCCTAGTGTTTATTCGCTAGGTAGCGCATTCCCGTCCTCGCCTAGGCGCCTAGCTGTTAGCCTCCCTCTCCCTCGGTTTAACCTTAGACTTGTCCTCCTAAGTCTGTAGGCAGGGAAGGCAGGGGGTACTAGATCGCTTCTACCTAACCTTAGCTGGTTCCGTTTCCTAATTTAACGAAGCCGAGGTTAAGGCTAAGGAGGCCTGCTTGCAGTTATAAAAGTGCAGGAGGTGCTCGGTCCCCTCTGCTCCTTCTCCTCCTACCCTCGAGCCCTAGCTATGCACTCTACGTCCTAACTGTACAGTCCGGTGCTACCGGGCTATTTGGTTTTTGTCACTGTCCCTTAGTCGTCGTCCAGAGTTTTACTCCTAGGTAGATGTTCCTGCCTCCGTCCGGTTGTCTAGTAGGTCGTCGCTTGTACGGGCTTTAGGTCGTAGTTGCCTCGCTTGTCCCCCTTTATACAGTTGTAGCAGCTGCCCTAGTTGTTATTGCCCTATAAGGCAGGCAACTACTACCCTGTATGTAAACCACTTCCCTTTCCCCTCTCTCTCTTCTTCTCTTTCTTCTTTATCTTCTACCTGCTACCCTTCTGTCCGGCCGTCCACTACTACTATTATTACTACTACTAACTACTATCTATTAGCTACTACTAGTTACTACCCCTATGCTACCCGCCCTGTCTAGTTATACTTATCGTAGCTCCCTCGTAGTCGCTGGCTCCCCCTCTGCTCGTCTAGCTAGGGTCTCCTCCTATTTCTACCTCTAGCAATAGGATGCTTAATTCGACCAACAGCTTCGCTTCTGGTTTGTACGGATTTCCGTCCTCCGTACAGTCTAAGCTGACTTCTTAGGTGCTACATCAACTAGCAGCAGGGTGTTGCTAAGCCACCCTTCTAATTTTCCTAGTGCCGGGGCTCCTTCTGTCCGGGAGGTAATTAAGGTTATAGGTGTAGGGTTGGCTGCCCTAGGTCCTAGGGGTAGTGGCTAGTGGACTACCTTAAGGTAGCATGTAAAAGTTTTCAGACAGGTGTCGCTCTTATCCTCTCTTACTTCTACTCCTCTCTCCTGTTTTCTGGCTGTTCCCTTCCTCTAGCCCTTCCTTCGTACGATGTCGTATAGTGTCGTGTTAGTAGGATCCTATAGTGTCCTATATCCTTATTCTTGATCCTTTGGCAACTTAAGTTGCTAGCGGCTACTCTGTCCTTAGGGTAGATCGTGCCCCTCTTCGCTGTACGGCGCAGTGTCACTGTAGCTGGGTAGTAGGATAGTTCTCCTCCTACCTGTCTAGCGTAGTTGTGTCCTGCAGGGCCTCGTACGGTTCCTATATAGGCTCTGCCTATCCTCTCTACTTTACTAGGTGCTCTACCTTCCCCGGCTTCCTTCGGCTCTTAAGGGTAACTTCTACCTTATACTCTTCTTAGCCCTTAGTTATAATCGCCGGTAGGCGCGCGTCGTCCGTTATCTGGTACGGCAGCGGGTCTGTGTTCGCTAGCTGTACGAGGTCTATGTAGAAGACTAGATAAATCCCTAGGAGAGTGTTTAGTCGTACAGCATGTGTCCCTACCGGTCGGACTACTGTAAACTTCCTGTTCTTCCAATCTAGCTTCTTGCTCGGCCGGTCTATACGGATGTTTCGCTGGTTTAGCCAGACCTTATCTCCTGCCTCGTACCTTAGTGTAGCCTGCCGTCCCTTGTTGCCCTGCTCTTCTGCATTCTGTTAAGCTATAGCTAGACTCGCCTTCGTCTATTAATAGGCGTTCGTAATCGTCCGTACGATAGCCTTGCCCTGTTAAATTAAGGATTGTACAGAGCGCAGGGCGTTACTACTTAGGGTCGGTAGGAGCAGGGAATAGTCGTATCTATAGGCTATAAAGAAGGGGGACAATCCTGTAGCATTAGCCGTACAGCTGTTAATGGCCAGCTCCGCTATAGGGAGAAGTCGGTTCCAGTTCGTCTGGTTATAGTCGACGTACGCTCGGAGGTACGCTTTCAACGTCGAATTGACCCTCTCCATCGCCCCGTCCGTCTGCAGGTGCTACGCAGTTAACAGGCGACGTTCTACCTTTAGCAACCGGCAGACCCTTGCCTAGAGCTGGCTCGTAAATTGTGTGCCCTAGTCTAATACAATTGACCTAGGGAATTCGTACTTGCTAAAAGTCGTCTGTATAAAGGCCTAGGCAGTGTCTTTAGCTGTAATAGAGTCTATTCCCTCCAGTATTACCCCCTTTGTTAACTTGTCTGTAACTACTATAATGTTCTGCCGTCCGTTACTCTCTGGGAGGTCTGTAATAGAGTCTACTGTTAGGTCTTGCTAGGGCCGTTCCGGTATCGGTAGGGGCTTTAGCAGCCTATACTTTAGCTCCTGCTAGGTTTTCGTCCGTCCGTATACATCGCAGTTCTGTACAAACCTGCGGATATCTTTTGCTATTGCTAGCTAGTAGTAGTCCCTAGCGACAATGCTGTACGTCCCCTCCTGCCCTGGGTGCCCGGTTGCTATAGAGTCGTATACCTATTGTATTAAGCTTGTACAGAGCTTCTCGTCTGCCAGGACCCAAATTCGATCCCTAAACTTTAGGTTGTTCTCCCTGTCTACTAAGCACTCTGCTGCCGACACCTTAAGGTGGAGCTCTGCTAAGAGCTTCGGCTGTCCTCCTTAGATCGCTGTACAGGCGCCTTAGTATACCTCGTCCTTTTCTACTGCCTCTTCCTATACTTGCAGTTAGGGTTCCTATAGGTGCGTCGCCGCTAGGCAGATAGTCTCCTCGCCTAGCTCCTCCTTAAACATCTGGAATGTTCGTAACTTTAACTGGTTGTCCTCGTACGTCGTCGGCATGTCCTGGTCCTGTCTGGATAGCGCATTAGCCCTGCTGTTGTCCTTACCCTTGCGATACTAGAGTCTTATGTTGAACCGGCTTAGGTACATTGCCTATCGTACGTACCTCTTAGACAGCTTCCGGGGCTGCGTAAAGTACTCCAGATTCTTGTAGTCCGTTAGGGCAAGGAACTTAGGCACTAAGCAGAGTTCTCTATCCTATACTTCGCAACACCGTACGACTGCTAGCAACTCCTTGTCGTAGATAGGGTAGTTGCACTTAGCTAGGGAGTTCTTCTTAGAGAAATACGCGCATAGGTGCAGGAGTCCGTCCGAGCCTACCTATAACAGGATGTCTCTAATGCAATACCCTAAGGAGTCGGTTTCTAGTATCGCCCTATGTTCTGGGTCGAAGGCAGCAAGCGTTGGTCCTGTAGTAAAGAGCTCCCTTAGCTTGTTAAAGCTGCTATCGCATTCGTCCGTCTATTTGAACTGCTTGTCCTTGTATGTTAGCTTAACTAGGGGGCGTATAATCTCCGAGTAGTTCTGTATAAACTGGTAGTAGAAGTTAGCAAACCTAAGAAATTCCTGTACGTCCTTAACCTTTGTTGGCGGCTTCTATTGCTTAATAGCGTCAATCTTTTTCCTATCTATGCTAATGCCTTTCCCTGCCTCGATAATAAACCCTAGGTACTTCGTACGCTAGACACCGAATTTACATTTGTTAATGTCGAGGTACAATCCAGCCTGCTGCAGTCGGTCTAGCACCTTCTTAACGTCCTGTACGTAATCTGCATAGGTGCCGTCCGTAAAAACCAGGGTGTCGTCGAGGTATGCTAAGCAGATGTCGTCTAGTAACCCTTGCAAGGACTTGTTAATGTACCTTTTAAATGTTGCCGGTGCGTTGGCAAGGCTAAAGGGGGTAACAAGCTACTTAAAAAGACTACATCTCGTACAGAAGGCAGTTATCTATTTACAGCCTTCCTTAATCCGTATCTTGTAGAAGGCCGAGACTACGTTAAGCTTAGTAAACTACTTTGCCTTGCTGATCCGTCCGAGAGTCTCCTTAATAAGGGGTAGGGGGTACTGGTCCTTCTTAGTAATCGCGTTAATGCCTCTGTAGTCTATGCAGAAACGCAAGCCGGCCTTCCCCTCCTTATAGACAAACAGCACTAGGGCTCCTACAGACGACGTACTTTCCTAAATAAACCCTTTAGCGAGCAGGTCGTCCAGTGTCTTGCGTAGTACAAGGAGTTCTCTAGAGGACATTCTGTACAGCGGTCTGTACGGTACCTCCGGCAGACTCCTATCCGGACGGGGCTCTAGCTAGATGTTGTAGTTAATCTCTTCTCCTTAGTATAGCAGCAGCTTTAAGGCCGACTTTGGCTCGAAGAGGTCCAGGTATCCAGCATACTCCCTTAGAAGCTTCGTATAGGGGTCCGTTACTTTCTTAGGTACTAATGCCTTCTTAATGTCCGCTGTTGCCGTGTTGATTTCGGCCTTGGCATTGTTATCCTGTAGAGCCTTCCCTTAGTCTCGGGGCCTCTGCTTCGTCGACGTATTGGCTCTGGCCGTAGCGTTGTTGTCCTGCTGGGCCCTCCCTTAGTCTTAGAGCCTCTGCTTTGTTACTGCCAGGTATAGCCGTCCTCGTCCAACGTCTAGCTTGCCCCTCTAGCACTCTATCTATAGCTTCCCTAGTATTAGGTTATACCCTAACTTGTCCTGTACGACATCGAGGTATAAGTCCTGCTTATAGTGTCCCTGTACCTCTATTGTTACTTTCACTATATAGGTAATGTCCAGTCCTCGCCCAGTAATGCCTAACATGCGTACAGGTACAGTAGGGGTCGTCTTAATCCAGTGTCTCTGTACGAAGTCTTCGCTAATTATTCTATACACCAAACATCCTGTGTCAATCAATGTCCGCGCTGTTGCGGACCTGTTTAACGTTGGCCGTACGATAAACAGCGTCGTCGTTATATGGTTACTCTTAAAAGATAGCTAAGTAATGCTTTCATTTGGCAATCTATCTCGTATACGCCTCTGGCAGAGCCTTCGCTTCGAGGCCACTCTTTTCCCGACTCGTTGTCGTCCGAGTAGTGATGTGACGCGGTACAATTAAGCTAAAAGGGACTAGTTAAGTATTTCGGAAGTGACTTGACTAATGTGTACTAGATATATGAACCTTGGCAAGGCATAGTAATAACACGGGCTAACCTACCCTGTATTACTACCCCCTGCGCTACAGGCTTACGACCTCGTAAGCTGCGCTTACTTACAGGCTACGTATGCTATTGCACAGTCCCCCTATGCAGTATACGCAATTAACCCCCCCCCCCCCGGCAGGTCTGCACACATCTAGCTGGACCTTTACCGGGTCTGCCTTATTCTGTACAGAGTGGTAGACAAATGGACATACGTTAACGCTGCTTCCACTCTCCTGTTTAAAGATGCGCCCTCTAGGAATTAAACCCGGGCCTTTTATCGTACACTTTTAGTAGTTACTTCTAAGTTAAGTAATGTAACGCGGTACACTTAAGCTAAAAGGGACTGGTCAAGTAACTTAGAAGTGACTTAACCAATGTGTACCAGATATATAAACCTTGGCAAGGCATAGTAATAACATAGGCCAACCTACCCTGTATTAAGTAAGACTCCTAATCTTCTCTTTAGGGCGCCGCAGTTGCTACCCTTGCAGTGGTCGGCCGTCCCCTAGGTCTCTCTGCTAGCAAAAGCCTGCAATTCTATACAGTGTAGCCTATCTTGCTATACCGGTAGCAGCTCCCTTCTGCTCGCCTCTTGTTAAGGGTGGCTATGTCTACCTATTGTGCCCTTTTAGTAGCGGCCCTTGGCCGTACGGTAACGGCTGCCGCTACCCTCGTCGTCATTGGTTCCTGGTCTATAGCGTCCGTCTGTTACTAGAGGGGTTGTCTTATCTCTTAAGCGCAGCTTATCCGTCTAAGCCTGCGCTGCTAGTTGTCGACTATCCTAAGGAGATCGCAGAATTCCTCGTACGTAGCTGGTCGCATTACGCCTACTAGCCCCGTTATAATCTCCTTAGAGAGGCCTACCTCTAAAGAGGTAATTTCTATCCTGTCCTCCTATTAGAGATCTCCTGCTTCTGCTAAAGTCTGGTCAAATTCCGCGAGGAATTCTTGTACAGTCTTGCGTCCTTGTTTTATTATGTTAACCCGTAGGAGTGCCCGGCTCTCGCAGTCTGGGTCCTTATAGCTCTTGTCTAGAGCTGCCTAGAGCATTGTCGTCGTAGCTATTGCTAGGTTAGCAATAGCCGTCTCGTAGTACAGCACAATCCGTGCTGCCGCCCTGCCCTTTAACCTCCTAAAGAGGTAAACTACCTTGTCTAGCTCGGTTAGGTATGCTCCTAAGTCGACTAGAAGCTTAGAGTGCATCTGGGCAGCCTAGGAGGGGTAATCGGCCGGAGCCTTACTATCGTACGTAGAGACGTCGGGGAGTTTGCTTTTGGAGGTCGGGGTGTAGGCTATCGTGTTTGTCGTCGTCGTCGTAGGGGTCGGATCGCGATCGGACGCCCTAAGCTGTTGTAGCTCCTGTTCCTGTTGGGAAATTATCGCAGCCTGGTAGTTTACTTGCTGCTCGAGCTGCCTCTTGTGTTCTAGCAGCTCCTCGTACGCGCGATGCATATATCCCTCTATAGCCGTAGTTTCTATAGGGATGTCGCTGTCTATCTCTGTTTTATTACTGCAGTTACCGACAGTAAGATCAGTTCCTAATATAAAGGGCTTAAGAATCTTGGTTTAGAAACTTAAGGTTAGGTATCTATATAAAGGAACTAATAGGCAGTTCCTTCGTCGTCCGCTGCTGTACAATCTGTACCTACAAAGCTAAGCCAGCAATTTCCTCCTATGCAGGGGTGCAAGGTTTACACTCTGTATAGAGGATCGGGCGTTCCCCCTCTGTATAGTAGTATAGAGTTTTCCCTTTATTTAGAGGGGCGGCAGTTCCCCTCTGTATAGGACTATAGGGTTCTCCCTCTATACAGGAGTAGGGTCCTGTCGGTAGTTCTGTACAGAGGGTAGGGTTATGCTAGCGCCGCTAAGTCGCAGTCCTTAGGGCGACGGCTGGCTTAGGTCGGGTCCAGGACCTGGGCTAGGCGGCGCCCCCTAACGGAAGCTATAGCTCTAGCCAGTTTAGGGTTTAACTTCTGCCTTAGCAAGTGTAACTGTTTATCCTTAGACACTTTAGCTCTAATAGCATATTTCCTAAACAGTCCGTAAGATTCCTCGAATGTTAGCCGGTTTTGACTTATCTTGTCTAGCTGTTTGTGTGCCGTCTTCCTTTAGAAAGGGTCTCCGAAGCGTTGATCTAGGGCTTGAATAGCTTTGTCTGCAGTTACATCTTCTAGGTCTGCTACTAGCAAGAGCGCTTTACCTTCTAGTCGCGCCTCTAGATAGGCCAATTTGTCTTCTTCGCTGCTTGCTAAGTAATCGCGGCTTATCTTATTCCTTATCTTCTTCTTAAAGGCTTCCCAGGCCTTAGGGTCTCTGCCCCTAAAGGCCGGTAGGTTAGGTAATAACGTTGTCGAAGTGCTACCTTAACTGTAGGCAGCGGGTAAGGCGGTTTCCGCTTGCTTTTCTCGTAGTAGCAGCAGCAGTGCCGACGACGTTGCTGTCGCTATGTTGGCTAACTAAGCCCTTAGCACTTTTAGTTACGCTATTCGTGTCGCCGCTTAGTTCTCTAACACCTCGACAATAGTCTCCGCCGATTCCTTCTCGGCTATTACCATCTCTATCTCTTCTCTTAGCTGTTTGTTCTCTTCTATTTTCTTGTAAAATGTCTTTTTAATAAAGGTAATAGTGTTGTACACCTTTCCGGACCTGTGTTCCGCTAGGTGTTCCTCGAGTTCGGAGGCTGTACAGGTGTACAGCTCCTTGTAGCTGGCTATACCCTTCCTCGCTTTGTCCGTCTCCTCTTCTGTAAGACCTTTAGTAGCTGTCCTATTGTCGAGGATGCTAGCTTGCCTATCTCTCGCTCTGTCAGTCTTTCTCTTTCTGCTGCAGCCTGTAACGCCGCCTTCTACTGTCGGGAAGCCCTCTATCGTCTTCTTACAGTGCTAGTGTTTTGGCTTGGGTTTTGGTGTGCGTGTGCGTTATTTAGGTAGCCGAATGTAGTTTAACAGTCCCTTTTGCGTAGCGCAGGGTTAATGTAGTTAGTAAGTTCGAGATATAATAATCCGAGTATGTAGATATAATTTAATACAGCTGTTTTAGTAACTATATCTCGAACTAAGGAGGGAAAGGAATCTATGCAGTAGTAGGTAAGGGCTTTAGGTGTGGGCGCGCCAAGGCCTGGCTTGGTCCAGAAGGGCCGAGCTGAAATTATGAGGGTCTACCCTATTACTTAGTCGTACCTCTTTCTGCTACTGCAACAGGCATTAGTATAGATAGGAAGAAGATTAATACTATTAAGTAATGGAAGCCCCCTACGAGTGTTAAGGGCGTACAAGAATTCCTAAGGTTTGCTAACTTCTACTGCTAGTTTATACGGAACTACTTAGAGATAGTACGCCCCCTAGTTAAGCTAACATACAAGGACAGGCAGTTCGTATAGATAGAGGAATGCGACAGGAGTTTTAATAAGCTAAAGGAACTCTTTGCTACAGGCCTAACGCTTGCTGCCTTTAACATAGAGCGTACGACGATATCGGAAACCGACTGCTTAGGATACTGTATAGGAGGTGTTCTCTTACAGGTAGGTCTGGAGAGCCTTCTATACCTATACGCGTATTTCTCTAAGAAGAACTCTCTAGCCGAATGCAACTACCCTATCTATAACAAGGAATTGCTAGCGGTCGTACAATGCTGCGAGGCGTAGGACGGAGAACTCCGCTTAGTTCCTAAATTCCTCTCTCTAACTAACTATAAGAATCTCGAGTAATTTACGCAACCCTAGAAGCTCTCTAAGAGACACGTATAATAGGCGATGTATCTAAGCCGCTTTAATATAAGACTCTAGTACTGCAAAGGAAAGGACAACAGTAGGGCCGATGCATTATCTAGACGAGACTAGGATATACTGTAATAGGTTCAAGAATCTTAGTTTAGAAACTTAAAGCTGGGTATCTACATAAAGGAACTAAAAGGCAGTTTCTTCGTTGTTCGCTACTGTACATTTTGTACCTATAAAGCAAGCTAGCAATTTCCCTCCGTATAGGGGTCTAGAGATTTCCCTCTATACAGGGGTGCAGAGATTTCCCTCTGTACAGGGTGTAGGGGGAGGGGATGCCGACTCGGCTAGGCCGGGTTAGGGCTCGGTTTAGCTAGGTCTTGCTAGCACTGCTAAGTCGTACTCCTTAGGACGGCAGCCGGTCGTCCAACTACCTACTACCGTCCTACAGCCTCTTACCAACCTATTACCGCCTCTATAACGTATTATTAACTATTATGCCCTGCAACTATCTTATACGATCTTGTAGTAGCAACGCTCTAGCCGCCGGCCCCGTCGCTATCCCCTGTCCAGCTGGGATCCCGCTCCGCTTCGAGCTCTTAGAGTAGAATACTAAGTACGACTAGGAACTGCGCTACTAGTTCGTACAGTCTTGTCTACGCTCTATACTTCCTAACTAACGATTATAGCTGCTTTACCTAGCAGCAACGAGACGCTACTCGGCTCCTATTCTATTCTTTCTAGTGTAACCCTGCCTGTATTACCCCCCTCTACCTGTATACCGCCTGGCCCTTGTACATTAACGCAGTCCTAATTACTAGCTATAGCCAGTCCTGCCGGGCCTGTACTAACTCTCCCTAGGGCTCGTTCGTACTTGATCTGACTGCAGTAGACGCAAGGTCAACACCCGTCTTTAATAACTATATCCAAGGCTAGAGAGGGAAGAATCTACGTACAAGCGGAGGTAGAGGTATTTGAGTGTGCGCCAAGCCTGGCCCTGCTAAGCCTAGCTGCCAGCTGTCCACATCTACATCCGTATCACTACCGCCCTCCCCAACCAGCGATTGCCCTTAATCGCCATTAGCCTATTAATCGCAATCAGCCAAACCAGGTCGCGTCGTGCCAAACCAGGTCGCAGGTATCGAGTCAAACCAGGTCGCAGGTATCGCAGATTTAGCTTTGCCATCGGCCAATCAGGTCGCTCCAAAACAGGTCGCTTTTGAGGTCGCTTTTAAGCTTCAATTTCCGTGCGTTTTGACGTCGCTTTGGTGCCTTAATTGGTGCCTTAATCTCGTGCCTTTTTGCCGTTACTTTGGTGCCTTAATTGGTGCCTTGTCAAGGCTGCAGAATTCTTAGAGGTTGTTGTAGGGGTTACAGGGGTCGTAGAAGGTCGCGGCTGCAGAGGTCGCAGAGGTCGTCGGGGCCGCGGAGGTCGCGGAGGTTGTCGAGGCTGCAGAGGTCTCGGAGCTCGCAGAGGTCGCAGAGCTCGCAGAGGTCGCGGAGCTCGCAGAGGTCGCGGAGCTCGCAGAGGTCGCGGAGCTCGCAGAGGTCGCGGAGCTCGCAGAGGTCGCGGAGCTCGCAGAGGTCGCGGAGCTCGCAGAGGTCGCGGAGCTCGCAGAGGTCGCGGAGCTCGCAGAGGTTGCCTTGCAAACATATGTCGCTTCTCGAGCCGTCGCTTCTCGAGCCGTCGCTTCTCGAGCCGTCGCTTCTCAAGCCGTCGCTTCTCGAGCCGTCGCTTCTCGAGCCGTCGCTTCTCGACGGTCGCCCGCTTCTTAAGCCGTCGCTCGCTTCTTAGACCGTCGCTCGCTTGTCGACGGTCGCTCGCTTCTCGACGGTCGCTTCTCGAGCCGTCGCTTCGCTTCTTAGACGGTCGCTTCTCGAGCCGTCGCTTCTTGAGCCGTCGCTTTGCCTGTGCTTTGTCTGTATTGTCCGTAGCAGCTGTGCCTGCCTAGTGCTCTGCCTGGTGCAGCTGTGCCTCTGTTGTCTGCAGCTGCCTTTCTAAACATGCAGTGCTTGTGTTGTCTGCAGCTGCCTGCCTACAGCTGTGCCTCTAAACTGTGCTGCCTCTGCTTTGCCTGTGTTGTCTGCAGCAGCTGTGCCTGTCTGTAGCTGCTGTGCCCTCTGTTGTCTGTAGCAGCTGTGCCTGTCTGCAGTTGCTGTGCCTTGTACTCTTGCTCTATGCTCTTGTAGGTGCTCGTGCCTGGGTGCTCGTGCCTAGGTGCTCGTGCCTAGGTTGTCTGCAGCAGCTGTGCCTAGAGCTAGCTGTGCCTGCCTGTAGCAGCTGTACCTGTAAACATACTCCTAAACAGTGTATTGCCTGTAGTAGCTCTGTCTGCCCTATGTTGCCTGCAGCTGTGCCTCTGTTGTCTGCAGCTGCCTGCCTAGTGCTCTCGCTCGGTGCTCTTGCTTAGCCTAGGTGCTCTTGCTCGGCCTAGGTGCTCTGCAGCTAGTGCTCTGCAGCTGGTGCTCTGCCTAGGGGATCGCTGGTGCTTGGGGCTCGCTGGTGCTTGTATTGCCGATTGCTGAACTGTCTCGATAGGCCTTGTCCGAATAGAATAGTCTGTTAAAGACCTGAAAAAACGAATGTCGTCGCCCTAGGTCCTGCTAGGTACGCTGTCTTCTTCCTCGTCCTCGTCCTCGCTCTCCTTCTCGTCGCTCCTACATTGTCGTCCTCGTCGTCGTCGTCGTCGTCGTCCTCCCCGCTCTCGTCGCTTTCTTGTCGCTCTCGCTTTTCTTTAAAACTCGCGATCTGCTCGCGTAGGCACTTCTCTTCCTAACATCCCTCTTATAGGGGCACTCTCTCTCTTCAAAACTCTTCTTCTTCTCGATAGGGGCACTTCTCTTCCCTAAAACTCTCTCTTCTTCTCGATCGGGGGAGGGTAGAGTAGTATGCATACGCACAATTAAGTAACCGGATATAATTCGACGGCCTCCTTTGTACGTCTGCAGTACATACTCTGGGTTGTCGGTTGCACGTACGTTATTCGAGTACCCGGATGTAATTCAACGGGCTCTTTCGCGTAGTGCAGGTGTTGTTAAAGTGAGCCTTGGATATAATAATCTGACTGCAGTAGACGCAAGGTCAACACCCGTCTTTGATAACTATATCCAAGGCTAGAGAGGGAAGAATCTACGTACAAGCGGAGGTAGAGGTATTTGAGTGTGCGCCAAGCCTGGCCCTGCCAAGCCTAGCTGCCAGCTGTCCACATCTACATCCGTATCAGTACTATACTGTCTAGCAGGGTTCTAGGCTAGTGCTTGTGCTTCCTGCAAGTGGAAGGATAGGTCGCTGCACTGCTCTGTACGCTGTCTAGGCGAGGGCTGTAGGGGCGCTAGAGGGCTACTGGTTATTAAGTTAGAGTCAGACGATAAGGACTGGGATGTCGTCGAGATTTCGGACGACGACGCCCTGGCCCTGTCTGTCGTCGAGATATCGGACGGCGACGAGCCGGGCCCGTCGTCGTCTGCAGTAGTAAGGTAGCGGGACGGTTACTGACCGGTGTCTATGCAATCCTTAGGCTATATAGTCCTAGGTACTTCGTACAGTCCCTACGTCCTGGTTCTCTTCCCTTCTTAGTCGTTCCTATACAGCTGCCTAGTTCTGCCTATAGCTGCTATCTCCCCTCGCTGTATAGCGTAATACTACTATAACTATCTAGAGGGGGGTTTTCCCTCCTATCTGTCTAACGCTAATGTGTCCTAAAGAGCCTCGTACAGCTCCTATATAGGCTCTGCCTACCTTGTCTACTTAACTAGGTATTCCAACCTCTTCTGCCTCTTCTAGCTCTTAAGGATTTCTTCTACCTCGTACTCCTTCTAGTCCTTAGTTATAATCGCTAGGGTGCGTACGTTGTCTATTGTCTAGTATAGGAAGGGGTCTGTATATGCTAGCTGTACGAGGTCTATATAGAAAACTGGACAGATCCCTAGGGGAGTGTTAAGTCGTATAGCGTATGTCCCTACTGGCCAGACTACTGTAAACTTCTGGTTCTTCTAATCTAGTATCTTGCTTAGCTATTCTGTATAGATGTTGCGCTAGTTTAGCTATACCTCGTCCCCTGCCTCGTATCTTAGTACGGCCTGTCGTCCCTTGTTGGCCTGCTCTTCCGTACTCTGTTAGACTATAGCAAGGCTCGCTTTTGCCCATTAGTAGGCGTTCGTAATCGTCTGTACGATAGCTTCCCCTTGCTAAATTAGGGAACGTATAGGGTATAGGATAGCGCCGCTTAAAGTCGGTAGGAGCAGGGAGTAGTCGTATCTGTAAGCTATAAAGAAGGGGGACAGTCCAGTAGCATTAGCTGTACGACTGTTAATAGCCAGCTCTGCTATAGGAACGAGGTAGTTCCAATTCGTCTGGTCGTAGTTAACGTACACTTAGAGGTACGCTTCTAGTATTGAATTAACCCTCTCTGTCGCTCCCTCTGTCTATAGGTGCTATATAGTTAATAGACGACGTTCTACGTTTCACAATTAGCAGATCCTAGCCTAGAGTTGGCTTATAGACTGCGTACCCTAGTTAGATACAATTGACCTAGGGAATCCGTGCTTACTAAACGTTGTCCGTATAAATGCCTAGGCAGTGTCCTTAGCCGTAGTAGAGTCTATTCCCTCTAGTATTACTCCCCTTGTTAGTTTTTCTGTTACTACTATAATGTTCCGTCGTCCTTCGCTCTTAGGGAGGTCCGTAATAAAATCTATAGTTAGGTCTTGCTAGGGCCGGTCCGGTATCGGTAGAGGTTTTAACAGGCTGTACTTTAGTTTACGCTAGGGCTTCGTCCGTCTGTAGACATTGCAGTTCTGTACGAACCTATAGATGTCCTTCGCTATCGCCGGCTAGTAGTAGTCCCTAGCAACAACGCTGAACGTCTCCTCGCGCTCCAGGTATCTAGTAGCTATTAAGTCGTGCGCCTGTTGTATTAAGCTTGTATAGAGCTTCTTATCTGCTGGGACCTAAATCCAATTCCTGAGCTTTAGGTTGTTCTCCTTGTCTACTGTGCACTCTGCTGCTAATACCTTAAGCCGGAGCTCTACTGGGAGCTTCCGCTATTCTTCTTTAATCGCTATACAGGTACCTCGGTAGACGTCGTCCTTTTCTACTGCCTCTTCCTACGCCTATAGCTAGAGTTCCTATATGTATATCGCCGCTAGGCGGATAGCCTCCTCGTCTAGTTCTTCCTTAAATATCTAGAATGTTCGTAATTTCAGTTGTTTATCGTCGTATGTCGCTAGCATATCTTAGTCTTGTCTGGATAGTACGTCGGCCCTGCTATTGTCCTTTCCTTTGCAGTACTAGAGTGTTACATTAAAGCGGCTTAGATACATCGTCTATCGTACGTGTCTCTTAGAGAGTTTCTAGGGCTGCGTATAGTACTCGAGATTCTTGTAGTCGGTTAGGGTAAGGAATTTAGGAACTAAGCGGAGTTCTCCGTCCTACGCCCTGCAGCACTGTACAACCGCTAGCAACTCCTTGTTGTAGAAAGGGTAGTTGCATTCGGCTAGGGAATTCTTCTTAGAGAAGTACGTATATAGGTGTAGAAGGCCGTCTAGACCTACCTGTAAGAGGATACCTCCTATGCAGTATCCTAAGGAGTCGGCTTTTAATATCGTCGTACGTTCTAGGTTAAAGGCAGCAAGCGTTGGTCCTGTAGTAAAGAGCTCCTTTAGCTCGTTAAAGCTCTTGTTACATTCCTTTGTCTAGGCAAACTGCCTGTCCTTATATATTAGCTTAACTAGGGGGCGTACTATCTCTGTAAGGGGCTTAGGAATCTTAGTTTAGAAACTTAAGGCCAGGTATCTATATAAAGGAAGTGATAGGCAGTTCCTTCGTTGTCTGTTGTTGTACAATATGTACCTACGAAGCTAAGCTAGCAATTTCCTTCTGTATAGGGATGCAAGGTTCACCCTCTGTATAGAGGATCGGGAGTTCCCTCCTCTGTATAGTAGTGTAGAGTTTTCCCTCTATTTAGAGGGGCGGTAGTTCCCCTTTGTGTAGGACTATAGGGTTCTTTCTCTGTATAGGAGTGGGGTCCTGTTAGTAGTTTCGTACAGAGGGTGGGGTTATGCTAGCGCTGCTAAGTCGCAGTCCTTAGGGCGACGGTTGGCTTAGGTCGGGTCCAGGACCTAGGCCGGGCAGCGCCCTCTAACAATATCCCCCCCCTTCCCTCCTCGTAGTGCCCCTTTTCGTATAGTAGTATGCCGAACACACTTAGCTCCTGCTGTTCCTTTGGCAGGTCGTAACTCCCTATTTCGTCTAGTCGTCTATATCGTCGTCCCTCGTCGCCTACTAGGTCGCGGTTGCCTCTTGCTATTTTACCTGTTTGTAGCAGCTACCCTGCTTGCTATTCCCTCTTATAGCAGGCAGTTACCTTAAGCCTCTCCCTTCTCTTTCCCTCCCCCTTTTCCTTTCTATTCCCTGCCTGCCTTCTCTCCCTACCCCGTCTATCGTCTACTACTATCTACTACCGTCTACCGTCTACTATCTACTGTCTACTAGCTACTATCTACTACTACTAGTTACTAGCACTACTACTACTAGCTACTACTACTACTAGCTACTATTATGTCGTCCGCCCTGTCTAGTGGCCTCCTCGTAGTTGCTGGCCCCTCTGCCTCTACTTGTCTGGCCGGGGTCCCCTCCTATTTCTGCCTCTAGTAGTATAGCCCTTAGTTTAACTAGCAGCTACGCTTCCAGTTCGTACAGATTCCCGTCTTCTGTACAGTCTAAGCTAACGTCTTAGCTGCTATACTAACGAGCAGTAGGATGCAGCCAAGCTACCCTTCTACGCCTTCTAGTGTAACCCTGCCCGGGTTATACCCTAGCAGCTAGCTATAGCCTGGGCGTCGTACGTTAATGCCCTCCTTATCGCTACCTAGGGCTAGCCCTGTACCCCCTGCCCCAACTCCCCCTAGCCCTTACTTAGCCTATACCGCCTCCTAGGCTTCTAGGCTAGGGTGTGTGCCTTATGCAAGTGGAAGGATAGCTCTCTCTACTGCCCCTACCACCGTCCAGCGGAGGTACGTAGGGGTAGGGGGGTGCCTCTGCTTCCTAGGGTTGGCCCTAGTAGGGGTAGGGGTACGGGCCCTGCCGGGCGGGAGGTAATTGAGATCTTAGATAAGGAGTCAGTTGCTCCGGTCCCCCGGGGTACTGGCTGGTAAGCTACACCCCCCCCCCCCCCCCCCCACCCCCCTACTTAGTGTAAGACATTTCGGACAGTTCTGCTCCTAACTCCTCTTATTTTTACTTTCCTTCCTATCTGTTCTCTAGCTGTTCCTTTCTTCTAGCCCTTATCTCGTACAGTGTCGTACGATGTCGTATTAGTAGGATCCTGTAGTGTCCTACGTCGTAATTCCCGATCCTTTAACAGCCTAGGCTGCTAGCAGCTACCCTGTCCTTAGGGTAGATTGTGCCTCCTTCCGCCGTACGGCGCGGTGTTACTGTAACTAGGTAGGGGAATAGTTCTCTTCCTATCTGTCTAGCGCAGTTGTGTCCTGTAGAGCCTCGTACGGTTCCTATATAGGCTCTGCCTATCCTCTCTATTTTACTAGGTACTCTACCTTCCTCCGCTTCCTTTAGCTCTTAAGGATCCCTTCTACTTTATACTCTCCCTAGCCCTCGGTTATAATTGCAGGTAGGCGCGCGTCGTCTGTTATCTGGTGTAGCAGGGAGTCCGTGTTCGCCGGCTGTACGAGGTCTATATAGAAGACTGGATAGATCCCTAGGAGAGTGTTTAGTCGTACAGTATATGTCCCTACTGGTCTAACTACTGTAAACTTCCTGTTCTTCTAGTCCAGTTTCTTGCTTAGCCGGTCTGTACGGATATGTCGCTAGTTTAGCTAGACCTTGTCCCCTGCCTTGTACCTTAGTGCAGCCTGTCGTCCTTTGTTAGCCTGCTCTTCTGCACTCTGTTAAGCTATGGCTAGGCTCGCCTTCGCCTATTAATCGGCGTTCGTAATCGTCTGTACAATGGCCTCTCCTTACTAAATTAGGGATCGTGCAGGACGTAGGGTGTTACTACTTAGAGTCGGTAGGAGCGGGGAATAGTCGTATCCGTAGGTTATAAAGAAAGGGGACGGTCCTGTAGCATTAGCTATACGGCTATTAATAGCCAGTTCCGCTATAGGGAGAAGTCGGTTCTAGTTCGTCTAGTTATAGTCGACGTACGCACAGAGGTACGCTTCCAACGTCGAATTGGCCCTCTCCGTCGCCCTGTCTATCTGTAGGTGCTATACAGTTAACAGGCGACGTTCTACCTTTAGCAACTGGCAGACCCTTACCTATAGCTAGCTTGTAAACTGCGAGCCCCGGTCCGACACAATCGACTAAGGGAATCTGTGTTTGCTGAACGTCGTCTGTATAAATGCCTATGCAGTGTCTTTAGCCGTAATAGAGTCTATTCCCTCTAGTATTACCCCCTTCGTTAACTTGTCTATAACTACTATAATGTTCCGCCGTCCGTCGCTCTTAGGGAGGTCCGTAATAAAGTCCACTATTAGGTCTTGCCAGAGGCGGTCCGGGATCGGTAGGGGTCTTAGCAACCTATGCTTTAGCTCGCGCTAGGGCTTCGTCCGTCCGCATACATCGCAGTTCTATACGAACCTGCAGATGTCCTTCGCTATTGCCAGCTAGTAGTAGTCCTAGGCGACGATACTATACGTTTCCTCGCGCCCTAGGTAACTGGTAGCTATAGAATCGTGCGCCCGTTATATTTAGCTCGTACAGAGCTTTTCGTTAGCTAGAACCCAAATCTGATTCCTAAACCTTAGGTTGTTCTCCTCGTCTACTGAGCACTCTGCTGCCGACACCTTAAGATAGAGCTCTGCTAGGAGCTTCCGCTGTCCTCCCCGGATCGCCGTACAGGCCCCTCGGTATACCTCGTCCTTCTCTACTGCCTCCTCCTATACTTGTAGTTGGGGTTCCTATAGGTGCGTCGCCGCTAGGCAGATAGTCTCCTTGCCTGGCTCCTCCTTAAACATCTGGAATGTTCGTAACTTTAAGCAGTCGTCCTCGTACGTCGTTAGCATGTCCTAGTCCTGTCTGGATAGCGCATCGGCCCTGCTATTGTCCTTACCCTTGCAGTACTGGAGTCTTATTTTAAACCGGCTTAGGTACATTGCTTATCGTACGTGCCTCTTAGACAGCTTCTAGGGCTGCGTAAAGTACGCTAGGTTCTTGTAGTCCGTTAGGGCGAGGAACTCGGGCACTAAGCAGAGTTCCCTATCCTATGCTTCGCAACACTGTATAACTGCTAGCAACTCCTTGTCGTAGATAGGGTAGTTGCACTTAGCTAGGGAGTTCTTCTTAGAGAAATATGCGTATAGGTGCAGGAGTCTGTCCGAGCCTACCTGTAACAGGATACCTCTAATGCAGTACCCTAAAGAGTCGGTTTCCGGTATCGTCGTACACTCTAGGTTAAAGGCAGCAAGCGTTGGTCCTGTAGTAAAGAGCTCCTTTAGCTTGTTGAAGTTGCTATCGCATTCGTCCGTCTATTTGAACTGCTTGTCCTTGTATGTTAGTTTAAGTAGGGGGCGTACGATCTCTAAGTAGCTCTGTATAAACTAGCGGTAGAAGTTGGCAAACCCAAGAAATTCCTGTACGCTCTTAACGTTCTTTGGCGGCTTCTATTGTCTAATAGCGTTAATCTTCTTCCTATCTATACTAATGCCTTTCCCTACCTCGATAATAAAACCTAGGTATTTCGTACGCTGGACACTGAATTCACATTTGTCGATGTCGAGGTACAAGCCAGCCTGCTGCAGTCGGTCCAGCACCTTCTTAACGTCCTGTACGTAATCTGCGTAGGTGCTGTCTGTAAAAACCAGGGTGTTATCGAGGTATGCCGAGTAGATGTCGTCTAGTAACCCTTGCAAGGACTTGTTAATGTACCTTTGGAAGGTTGCCAGTGCGTTAGCAAGACTAAAGGGGGTAACAAGCTACTTAAAGAGACTATATCTCGTACAGAAGGCAGTTATCTATTTACAGCCTTCCTTAATCTGTATCTTGTAGAAGGCTAAGACTACGTTAAGCTTAGTAAACCACTTTGCCTTGCTAATCCGTCCGAGAGCCTCCTTAATAAGGGGTAGGGGATACTAGTCCTTCTTAGTGATCGCGTTGATGCCTCTGTAGTCTACGCAGAAACGCAATCCGGCCTTTACTGCCTTATAGACAAACAGTACTAGGGCTCCTGCGGACGACGTACTTGCCTGAATAAAACCTTTAGCAAGCAGATCGTCTAGGGTCTTGCAGAGCACTAGGAGTTCCCTAGAGGACATCCTGTACAGCGGTCTGTACAGTACCTCCAGCAGACTCCTATCCGGACGGGGCTCTAGCTAGATGTCGTAGTCAATCCCTTCTCCTTAGTGTAGCAGCAGTTTTAAGGCCGACTTCGGCTCGAAGAGGTCCAGGTATCCCGCGTATTCCTTTAGGAGCTTCGTACAGGGGTCTGTTACTTTCTTAGGTGCCAATGCCTTCTTAATGTCCGCCGTTGCTGTGTTGATTTCGGCCTTAGCATTGTCGCTCTGCGGAGCCTTTCCTTGGTCTCGGAGCCTCTGCTTTGTCGCTGCCAGGTACAGCCGCCCTCGTCCAACGTCTAGCTTGCCCCTCTAGCACTCTATCTATAGCTTCCCTAGTATTAGGTTATACCCTAGCTTGTCCCGTACGACGTAGAGGTATAAGCCCTGCTTATAATGTCCCTGTACCTCTATCGACACTTCCACTATATAGGTAATGTCCGGTCCTCGTCCAGTAATGCCCATTATACGTACAGGTACAGTAGGGGTAATCTTAATCCTATGTCTCTGTACAAAGTCTTCGCTAATTACTCCGTACACTAAACATCCTGTGTTAATTAATTTCTACGCCGTTGCAGACCCGTTTAACGTTGGCCGTATGATAAACGGCGTAGTCGTTATGTAGTTGCTCTTAAAAGATAGCTAAGTAGTGCTTTGATTTGGCAATTTATCTCGTATACGCCTCTGGCAGAGCCTTCGCTTAGAGGCTACTCTTTTCCCAACTCGTTGTCGTCCAAGTAGGACTCCTAATCTTCTCGTTAGGGCGCCGCAGTTGCTACCCTTACAGTGGTCGGCCGTCTCCCAGGTCTCCCTACTAGCAAAGCCTGCAATTCTGTACAGTGTAGCCTATCTTGCTAAACTAGTAACAGCTCTCTTCTGCTCGTCTCTTGTTAAGGGTGGCTATGTCTACCTATTGCGCTCTTTTGGTGGCAGCCCTTGGCCGTACAGCAACGGCTGCCGCTACCCTCGTCGTTGTTGGTTCCTAGTCTATAGCGTCCGTCTGCCGCTAGAGGAGTTGTCTTATCTCTTAAGCGCGGCTTATCCGTCTAAGCCTGCACTGCTAGTCGTCGACTATCCTAAGGAGATCGCAGAATCCCTCGTATGTAGCTGGTCGTATTACGCCTACTAGCCCTGTTATAATCTCCTTAGAGAGGCCTACCTTTAAAGAGGTAATTTTTATCCTGTCCTCCTATTAGAGACCTCCTGCTTCTGCTAAAGTCTAGTTAAATTCCGCAAGGAATTCTTATATAGTCTTGCGTCCTTGCTTTATTGTATTAACCCGTAGGAGTGCTCGGCTCTCGCAGTCTAGGTTCTTGTAGCTCTTGTCTAGAGCTGCCTAGAGCATCGTCGTTATAGCTATTGCCAGGTTGGCAATGGCCGTCTCGTAGTACGGCAGAATTCGTGCTGCTGCCCTGCCCTTTAACCTCCTAAAGAGGTAAACTACCTTGTCTAGCTCAGTCAGGTATGCTCCTAAGTCGACCAGAAGCTTAGAGCGCATCTGGGCAGCCTAGGAGGGGTACTCGGCCGGAGCCTTACTATTGTACGTAGAGACGTCAGGGAGTTTGCTTTTAGGGGTCGGGATGTAGGCTATCGTGTTCGTCGTCGTCGTCGTAGGGGTCGGATCGCGATCAGACGCCCTAAGCTGTTGTAGCTCCTGTTCCCGTTAGGAAACTATCGCAGCCTAGTGGTTCACTTGCTGCTCGAGCTGCCTCTTGTGTTCCAGCAGCTCCTCGTATGCGCAGTGCATATGTCCCTCTATAGCTATAGTTTCTATAGGGATGTCGCCGTCTATCTTTGTTTTATTACTGCAGTTACCGACAGTAAGATCAGTTCCTAATGTAAGGGGCTTAGGAATCTTAGTTTAGAAACTTAAGGCCGGGTATCTATATAAAGGAACTGATAGGCAGTTCCTTCGTCGTCTGCTGCTGTACAATTTGTACCTACGAAGCCAAGCTAGCAATTTCCTTCTGTGCAGGGATGCAAGGTTCATCCTCTGTATAGAGGATCGGGAGTTCCCTCCTCTGTACAGTAGTGTAGAGTTTTCCCTCTATTTAGAGGGGCGGTAGTTCCCCTTTGTGCAGGACTATAGGGTTCTTCCTCTGTATAGGAGTGGGGTCCTGTCGGTGGTTCCGTACAGAGGGTAGGGTTATGCTGGCGCCGCTAAGTCGCAGTCCTTAGGGCGACAGTTGGCTTAGGTCGGGTCTAGGACCTAGGCCGGGCGGCGCCCCCTAACAATCTCTAAGTAGTTCTGTAGAAACTAGTAGTAGAAGTTAGGAAACCCTAGGAATTCTCGTACACTCTTAACACTCGTAGTGGGCTTCTATTGCTTAATAGTATTAATCCTTTTCCGTCTATACTAATGCTCTTTCCTGCCTCGATAATGAACCCTAGGTATTTCGTACGCTATATACTGAATTTATATTTGTCGATGTGGAGGTACAATCTACCCTGCTGCAGACAGTCCAACATCTTCTTCACATCTCGTACGTAGTCCTTACAGGTGCCGTCTGTAAATACTAGAGTGTTATTAAGGTATATAGAGCAGATGTCGTCTAGAAGTCCTTGCAAAGACCTATTAATGTACCTCTAGAAGGTTGCCAGCGCGTTCGCAAGGCTAAAGAAGGTAATAAGCTACTCGAAAAGTCCGTACTTCGTATAGAAAGCGGTTATCTTTTTACATCCTTCCTTTATCCGTATCTTGTAAAAGGCTAAGACAACGTTAAGCTTCGTAAACCACTTTGCCTTACTAATTCGCCTGAGGATCTCCTTAATAAGGGGTAGGGGGTACCGGTTCTTGTTAGTAATTGCGTTAATGCCTCTGTAGTCTATATAGAAACTCAAGCCGGCCGAGCCTTCCTTATAAATAAATAGTACTAGGGCTCTAGCCGATAACGTACTTGCACGAATGAAACCCTTAGCAAGTAGGTCGTCTAGTGTCTTGCGTAGCGTTAGGAGTTCTCTAGAGGACATGCTATACAGTAGACTATACAGTACTTGAAGCAGGCTTCTATCCGGACGGGGCTTGAGCTAGATGTCGTAGTCGATTCCTTCTCCTTAGTGTAGGGGCAGTTTCGAGGCCGATTTTGGTTTGAAGAGGTCCAGGTATGCCGAGTATTCCTATAGAAGCTTTGTATAGGGGTCCGTAGCTTTCTTAGGCGCTAAGGCCTTCTTAATGTCTGTAGTCGCAGTGTTAACCTCGGCGTTAGCGTTAACTTCGGCTTTGGCATTGCCGTCTAGTAGAACCCTCCCTTGGTCTCGGAGTCTCTGCTTCGTCGCTGCCAGGTATAGGCGTCCTCGTCCGACGTCGAGCTTGCCCTGCTAGCGTTCTATCTATAGTTTCCCTTTTTTTAGGTTATACCCCAACTTATCCTGTACAACGTAGAAGTATAAGTCCTGCTTACAGTGTCCTTGCAGCTCTATTGTTACCTTTACTATATAGGTAATGTCCGGTCCTTGCCTAGTAATGCCTAGTATACGTATAGGTACGGTCGGGATCGTCTCGATATAGTGTTTCTGTACGAAGTCTTCGCTAATTACTCTATAAACTAAACACACTGTGTCGATTATCGTCTGCGCAGTAGCGGTCCTGTTCAGTGTAGGTCGTACGATAAACAGCGTAGTCGTTATGTGGTTGCTCTTAAAAGATAGCTAAGTAGTGCTTTAATTTGGCAATCTATCTCGTATATGCCTCTGGCTAAGCCTTTGCTTAGAGGCTACTCTTTTCCCGACTCGTTGTTGTCTAAGAGGAACTCGTAGATCTTATGTTAGGGTGCCGCAGTTGCCACCCTTGTAGTGGCCGGCTATCCCCTAGATCTCTCTCCTAGCAAAAGCCTACAGTTCCGTACAGTGTGCCCTGTCTAGCTACACCGGTAGCAGCTCCCTTCTGCCCTCCTTCTGTTAAGGGTAGCTATATCTGCCTACTACGCCCTCTTAGCGTTTGATCTGACTGCAGTAGACGCTAGGTCAATACCCGTCTTTAATAACTATATCCAAGGCTGGAGAGGGAAGAATCTACGTACAAGCAGAGGTGGAGGTATTTGAGTGTGCGCCAAGCCTGGCCCTGCCAAGCCTAGCTGCCAGCTGTCCACATCCACATCCGTATCACTACCGCCCTCCCCAACCAGCGATTGCCCTCAATCGCAATCAATCAATCGCAATCAGCCAATCAGGTCGCACCAATCCAGGTCGCAAATTCAGTCGCAGAGGTCGCATCAAAACAGGTCGCTCCAAACCCGGTCGTAGGGGTCGCAGATTCAGCTTCGCTATCAGCCAATCAGGTCGCACCAAAACAGGTCGCTTTTGAGGTCGCTTTTGAGCTTCAATCTCGTGCCTTTTTGAGCCTCAATCTCGTGCCTTTTTGAGCCTCAATCTCGTGCCTTTTTGACGTCGCTTTAGTGCCTTGATCTCGTGCGTTTTGCCGTCGCTTTCAGCCTTAATTGGTGCCTTGTTTGATGCCTTGCCAAGGCTGCAGAATTCTCAGAGGTTACGGCTGCAGAGGTCGCGGAGGTCGTAGAGTCGCAGAGGTCGCGGAGGTCGCAGGGGCTCGCAGAGGTTGCAGCTGCAGCGGAGGTCGCAGAGGCTCGGAGCTGCAGAGGTCGTCTTGCAAACACGTGTCGCTTCTCGAGCCGTCGCTTCTCAAGCCGTCGCTCGCTTCTTAACGGTCGCTTCGCCTATGCTCTGCCTGGTGCTCTGCCTGGAGCTCGTGCCTAGGAGCTCGTGCCTAGGAGCTCGTGCCTGGGAGCTCGTACCTGGGTGCTCGTGCCTGCTTGGTGCTCTGCAGCTGGTGCTCTGCAGCTGGTGCTCTGCAGCTAGGTGCTCGTGCCTTGTGCTCTGCCTGCTTGCTCGTGCCTTGTGCTCTGCCTGCTTGCTCGTGCCTTGTGCTCTGCCTGCTTGCTCGTGCCTTGTGCTCTGCCTGCTTGCTCTTCTAAACCTGAACAGTGTGTTGCCTGCAGCAGCTGTGCCTGTGTTGTCTGCAGCTGCCTGCCTGCAGCTGCCTGCCTAGTGCTGAGCCTGGTGCTCTGGCTAGGTGCTTAGGGCTCGCTGGTGCCTAGGTGCTCGTGCTGCTCTTGTCGTTCGTGCTGCTCTTGTCGCTCGTGCTTGGGGGCTCGTACTTGGTGCTCTGCCTTATGCTGGCCTTGATTGCTGAATGTCCTGATTAGCCTTGTCCGAATAGAATAGTCTGTCAAAGACCCAAAAAAACGAATGTCGTCGCCCTAGGTCCTGCTAGGTGCGCTCTCGTCGTCGTCGCTCCGTCGTCGTCGCTCTCGCTCCTCGCTCTCGCTCCTCGCTCTCGCTCCTCGTCCTCGTCGCTCCTACATCGTCCTTCTCGTCCTTCTCGTCGCTCTCGTTGCTCTTTCGCTCTTCTTTAAAACTCTCTCTTCTTCTCGATAGGGGCACTTCTCTTCCCTAAAACTCTCTCTTCTTGATAGGGGCACTTCTCTTCCCTAAGACTCTCTCTTCTTCTTCTTCTCGATCAGGGGAGGGTAGAGTAGTATGCACACGCACAATTAAGTAACCGGATATAATTCGACGGCCTCCTTTGTACGTATACAGTACACACTCTGGGTTGATTGCACGTACGTTAATCGAGTACCCGGATGTAATTCAACGGGCTCTTTCGCGTAGTGCGGGTTAGGTGTTGGGTTTGAGCCTTGGATATAATGATCTGACTGCGGTAGACGCTAGGTTAATACCCGTCTTTAATAACTATATCCAAGGCTGGAGAGGGAAGAATCTATGTACAAGCAGAGGTGGAGGTATTTGAGTGTGCGCCAAGCCTGGCCCTGCCAAGCCTAGCTGCCAGCTGTCCACATCCACATCCGTATCAGCGTTAGTCCTTAGTCGTACAGTAACAGCTGCCGCTACTCTCGTCGTCGTCGTTAGTTCCTAGTCTATAGCGTCCTGCTGCCGATAGAGGGGTTGTCGTATCTCGTAGGCGTAGCTTATCCGTCCGAGCCTGCGCTGTTAGTTGTCGATTATCCTAAGGAGATTACAGAACGCCTCGTACGAGGCTAGTCGCATTATGCCTACTAGTCCTGTTATAATCTCCTTAGAGAGTCTAACTTCTAGAGTAGTTACCTTGAATCTGTCCTCCTAGCTAAGGCCGCCTGCTTTAGCTAGGGTTTAATCGTATTCTGCGAGGAACTCTTATATAGACTTGCGTCCCTGCTTTATAGTGTTAAGCCGTACGAGGACTCGACTCTTGCAGTCTGGGCCCCTGTAGCTCCTGTTAAGAGCTGCCTAGAGAATTGTCGTAGTTGCCGTTGCTAGACTAGTAATAGCAGTTTCGTAGTACAGCAGAATTCGTGCTAACGCCTTGCCCTTTAACCTCCTAAAGAGGTGTACTACCTTGTTAAGCTCAGTTAGGTATGCTGCTAAGTCGACTAGAAGCTTAGAGCATATCTAGGCAGCCTAGGAGGGGTACTCGGCCGGTGCCTTACTATTGTAGGTAGTAACGTTAGGGAGTTTGCTCTTTGGGACTGTAGTATAGGCCGTCGTGTTCGTCGTCGTCGTTGTAGGGGTCAGATCGCAATCGGACGCCCTAAGCTGTCGGAGCTCCTGTTCCTGTCGGATAATCGTCGAGGCTTAGTAGCCTACTTGTTGTTCGAGCTAGTTCGTACGACCTATTAGCTCCTTATACATATGCTGCACCTAATCCCGTATAGCCGTAGTTTTTATAGGGATAGCGTTGTCTATCTTCGTTGTATTACTGCAGTTACCGACAGTAAGATCAGTTCCTAATATAACAGGTTTAAGAATCTTGGTTCAGAAACTTAAAGCTAGGTATCTATGTAAAGGAACTGATAGGCAGTTTCTTCGTCGTCCGCTACTGTACATTTTGTACCTACGAAGCAAGCTAGCAATTTCCCTCTATACAGGGGTGCAGAGATTTCCCTCTGTATAGGGTGTAGGGGGAGGGGATGCCGACTCGGCTAGGCCGGGTTAGGGCTCGGTTTAGCTGGGTCTTGCTGGCGCTGCTAAGTCGTACTCCTTAGGACGGCAGCCGGTCCAGGTCCGGGACCTGGCAGGACGGCGTCCCCTAACACATACTAATAACGTACGACGACGACCGACTAAAATTACGAAAATTCCAGATGTTTAAAGAGGAACTAGGCGAAGATGCTATCCGCCTAGCGGCGATATATATATAGGAGCCCTAGCTATAGGTGTAGGAAGAGGCAGTAGAAAAGGACAAAGTCTACTAAGGAGCCTAAACAGCGATCTAAGGAGGATAGCAAAAGCTCCCTATAGAGCTCTACCTTAAGGTGTCAGTAGCAGAGTGCACAGTAAACGAAGAGAACAACCTAAAGTTCAGGAATCGGATTTGGGTCCCTATAGACGAGAAGCTCCGTACGAGCTTAATACAACAGGCATATAACTTAATAGCAACCAGGCGCCTAGGGCGCAAGGAGACGTACAGTATCGTCGCTAGGAACTACTACTAGCTAGCGATAGCGAAGGACATCTGTAGGTTTATATAGAACTGCGATGTCTATAGACAGACGAAGCCCTAGCGTAAACTAAAGCACAGCCTATTAAAATCTCTACTTATACCGGACCGGCCCTAGCAGGACCTAACAGTAGACTTTGTTACAGACCTCCCTAAGAGTAACGGAGAACAGAACATTATAGTAGTAACGGACAAGCTAACGAGGGGGGTAATACTAGAGGGGATAAGCTCTACTACAGCCAAGGACACTGCTTAGGCATTTATATAGACGACGTTTAGCAAGTACGAATTCTCTAGGTCAATTGTATTTAACTAGGGTACACAGTTTACGAGCTAGCTCTAGGCAAGGATCTGCTAATTGTTAAACGTAGAAGGCCGCTTATTAACTATATAGTACCTATAGACGGTCGGCGCGATAGAGAGGGTTAATTCTACACTAGAAGCATACCTCTAGGTGTACGTTAACTATAACTAGACGAATTGGATCCGCCTCCTCCCTATAGCAGAGATAGCTATTAACAGTCGTACGGCTAACGCTACAGGACTGTCCCCCTTCTTTATAGCCTATAGGTACGACTACTCCCTGCTCCTACTGACTCTAAGCAGCGTTACCCTACGCCTAGTACGCTCCCCAATTAAGCAAGGTAAAGCTATTATACGGACGATTACGAACGCCTACTAATAGACAAAAGCGAGCCTAGCTATAGCCTAACAGAATGCGGAAGAGCAGGCTAATAAGGGACGGCAGGCTGCACTAAGGTACAAGCTAGGGGATAAGGTATAGCTACACCAGCGCAACATTCGTATAGACCGGCTAAGTAAGAAACTGGACTAGAAGAACCGGAAGTTTACAGTAGTCCGGCCAGTAGGTACATACGCTGTACGACTTAACACTCCCCTAGGGATCTATCCAGTTTTCTATATAGACCTCGTACAGCTAGCATATACAGACCCCTTCCTATACTAGACATCAGACAACGTACGCCCCCTAGCGATTATAACTAAGGACTAGGAGGAGTACGAGGTAGAAGAGATCCTTAAGAGCCGGAAGAAGCAGAAGAGGTTAGAATACCTAATTAAGTAGACAGGGTAGGCAGAGCCTATATAGGAACTTTATAAGGCTCTTTAGAACACATTAGCGTTAGACAGGTAGGAGGGAAAACACCCCTCTAGACAGCTATAGTAGCACTACGCCGTACAGCGAGGGGAGATAGCAGCTATAGGTAGGACTAGGCAGCTATATAGTAATAGGACAGAGGGAAGAGAAGTAGGACGTAGGGACTCTACAAGTTACCTAGAACTACACAGTCTGGGGTTACACAGGCGCCTGTTAGTAGCCGTCCTGCTATCTTACTACTGCAGACGACGACGGGCCCGGCTCGTCGCCGTCCGAGATCTTGACGACAAACAGGGCTAGGGCGTCGTCGTCCGAAATCTCGACGACCTCCTAGTCCTTATTGTCCAACTCTAACTCGATAACTAGCAGCACCCTAGCGCCCCTACGCCCCTCGCCTAGACAGCGTATAGAGCAATGCAGCGACCTATCCTTCTACTTGCAGGAAGCACAAGCACTAGCCTAGAACCCTGCTAGATAGTATAGGGCAAACGAGCCCTAGGGAGAGTTAGTACAGGCACAGCAGGGCTGGCTGCAGCTAGCAACCAGGACTACATTAACGTACAGGTGTTAGGCAATGTAGAGGCGGTAGAGCGTAACATAGGCAGGGTTATACTAGAAAGAGTAGAATAGGAGCTAAGCAGCGTCTTGCTACTACTAGGTAAAACAGCTGCAATCGTTAGTTAGGAAGTATAGAGCGTAGACAAGACTGTACAAACCGGTAGCGCAGTTCCTAGTCGTACTCGGCATTCTACTCTAGGAGCTTAAAGCAGAGCGGGATCCTGGCCGGATAGGGGATAGCAACAGGGCCAGCGGCTGGAGCGTCGCTACTACAGGATCGTACAAGCTAGTTGTAGGACATAATAGTTAATAAGACGTCGTAGAGGCAGCGATAGGTTAGTAGAGGACTGTTGGACAGTAGCGGGTAGTTGGACGTACAGTAGGACGGATAGATAGACAGACAGTAAGATAGGACAGGCGCTAACTGTACAGGATAGGGGAGGTAGGGCAGCTGTAGGCGCGGTTAGGCAGCTGCAAACAGCGATAGGCAGGAACACCTAGGTAGCAGGTAGAATTACAGCTAGCCCTCTAGACAGCTACCTAGCACAGGTTAGTACGAGACAATAACTAGGCTAACGCTAGACACATAGCTGCTGCTAGACTGTACGAGTTAGATGCTACAGAGGATAGTATATATAAGGGCTTAAGAATCTTAGTTCAGAAACTTAAGGCTAGGTATCTATACAAAGGAACTAATAGGCAGTTCCTTCGTTATCTGCTGCTGTACAATTTGTACCTACAAAGCCAAGCTAGCAATTTCCCTCTATGCAGGGGTGCAAGGTTTACACTCTGTACAGAGGATCGGGAGTTCTCCCTCTGTACAGTAGTGCAGAGTTTTCCCTCCGTTTAGAGGGGCAGCAATTCCTCTCTATATAGGGCTATAGGGTTCTCCCTCTGTACAGGAGTAGGGTCCTGTTAGTAATTTCGTACAGAGGGTAGGGTCGTGCTAGCGCCGCTAAGTCGCAGTCCTTAGGGCGACGGCTGGCTTAGGTCGGGTTCAGGACCTAGGCTAGGGGGCGCCCCCTAATAATACCCCCCCCCCTCCCTTCTCGTAGTGCCCTTTTCGTACAGCAGCGTACCGTACACTCTTAGCTCCTAGTGTTCCTTTGCTAGGTAGCGCTTTCCTGTCTTCGCCTAGGCACTTAACTGTTAACCTCCCTCTCCGCCGGTTTAACCTTGGACTTGTCCTTCTAGGTCTGTAGGAGGGAAGGCGGGTAGTGCTAGATCGCTTCTACCTGATCTCAGCCTGTTTCTTGCCAATTCAACGAAGCTAAGGCCAAGGCTAAGGAGGCCTGCAAGCGGTTATAAAGGTGCAGGAGGTGCTCGGTCCTGTCTGCTCCTTCCCCTCCTACCCTCGAGCTCTAGCTATGCACTCTCCGTCCTAACCGTACGGTCCAGCGCTATAGGGCTATTTGGCTCTGTCCCTGTCCCTTGGTTATTGTCCAGAGTTTCACTCCTAGGTAGATGTTCCCTCCTCCGTCCGGTAGTCTAGTAGGCTGTCGCTTGTATAGGCTCTGGGTCGTAGTTGCCTCGTTTGTCCTCCTTTATACAGTTATAGCAGCTGCCCTAGTTGTTATTGCCCTATAAGGCAGGCAGCTACTACCCTGTATATAAACCCCTTCCCTTTTCTCCCTCTCTCTTCTTCTCTTTCTTCCTTATTCTCTACCTGCTACCCGTCTGCCTGGCCGTCTGCTACTACTACTATTACTACTACCAATTACTATTACTAGTTGACACTACCTACTAGCTACTACTAGTTACTACTACTATGCTACCCGCCCCGTCCGGCCGTGCTCGTCTCTGCTATAGAGAGGAGGCGATTCCAGTTTATCTAGTTATAGTCGACGTACGCTTAGAGGTACGCTTCCAACGTCGAATTAACCCTCTCTGTCGCCCCGTCTATCTACAGGTGCTATGCGGTTGACAGGCGACGTTCCACCTTTAGCAACTGGCAGACCCTTGCCTAGAGCTGGCTCGTAAACTGCGTACCCTGGTCCGACACAATTAACCAAGGGAAACTATGCTTGCTAAACGTCGTCTGTATAAATGCCTAGGCAGTGTCCTCGGCCGTAATAGAGTCCATTCCCTCTAATATTACCCTCTTTGTTAGCTTGTCTGTAACTACTATAATGTTCCGCCGTCTATCGCTCTTAGGGAGATCTGTAATAAAGTCTACTATTAGGTCTTGCTAGGGCCGGTCCGGTATCGGTAGGGGCTTTAGCTGATCTGACTGCAGTAGACTCTAGGTCAATACCCGTCTTTGATAACTATATCCAAGGCTGGAGAGGGAAGAATCTACGTACAAGCGGAGGTAGAGGTATTTGAGTGTGCAGCTGCAAAGCCTGGCCCTGCCAAGCCTGCTACCTTCTACATCCGTATTATTAGCAGCCTATGCTTTAGTTCCCGCTAGGGCTTCGTCCGTCCGTACACGTCGCAGTTCTGTACGAACCTGCAGATGTCCTTCGCTATCGCCGGCTAGTAGTAGTCCCTAGCGACAATGCTGTACGTCTCCTTACGCCCTCGGTGCCTAGTAGCTATAGAATTATGCGCCTGTTGTATTAAGCTTATACAGAGCTTCTCGTCTGCCAGGACCCAAATCCGATTCCTGAACTTTAGGTTGTTCTCCTCGTCTACTAAGCACTCTGCTGCCGACACCTTAAGATAGAGCTCTGCTAGGAGCTTCCGCTGCCCTCCTTAGATCGCTGTACGGGCCCCTCGGTACACCTCGTCCTTCTCTACTGCCTCTTCCTATGCTTGCAGTTAGGGTTCCTATAGGTATGTCGCTACTAGGCGGATAGTCTCCTTGCCTAGCTCCTCCTTAAACATCTGGAATGTTCGTAGCTTTAACCAGTCGTCCTTGTACGTCGTTAGTATGTCCTAGTCCCGTCTGGATAATGCATCGGCCCTACTGTGAGAGGCTCAAGAATCTTGGCTCAGAAACTTGAGGTCGGGTATCTATATAAAGGAACTAATAGGCAGTTCCTTCGTCGTCTGCTCCGTACGATTTGTACCTACGAAGCTAAGCTAGCAATTTCCCCTTTGTGCCAGGGTGCAAGGTTTACCCTCCGTACGGAGGATCGGGAGTTACCTCCTCCGTACGGTGGTGCTGGGTTTCCCCCTAATCCAAGGGGCGGTAGTTCCCCCTTTGTGCAGGACCGTAGTGTTCTCCCTCTATACAGGAGAGGGGTCTTGTCGGTGACTCCGTACGGAGGGTAGGATCGTGCTGGCGCCGCTAAGTCGCAGTCTTTAGGGCGACGGTCGGCTCAGGTCGGGTTCAGCACCTGGGCCGGGCGACGCCCCCTAACAATACCCCCCCCCTTCCCTTCTCGCAGTTTCCCTCGTACGGCGGCGTGCCCAAATCACCCAGCTCCTGCTGTGTCAAGTTTTTTTTTCTTGGCAGTTTGCGGCGTCCTATTTCGTACAGTGCCGAGTCGTCGTCCCTCGTCGCTTCCTCCGGGTCGCAGTTGCCTCTTGCTATTTTACCCGTCTGTAGCAGCTGCCCTGCTTGCTATTCCCTATAGTAGGCAGTTAGCCTAAGCCTCCTCCCTCCTCTTCCCTTCCCCCTCCTTTTCTCCCTGTACACTGTCCGCCCTCTACTATCTACTATCTACTATCTACTATTACCAACTACCAACCAACCACTATGTCGTCCGGTGGTTCCCTTGTCGCCGCTGGCCCCGCCCCTCCCCCTCGTCCGGCTGGGCTCCCCCCCTACTTTGTCCTTGTACAGTGGGGCCCTTACCTTAACCGGCAGCTGCTCCTCCGGTTCGTACGGATTCTCGTCTCCTGTACGGTCTGGGCTAACGTCTTAGGTGCTACACCTGCGAGCAGCAGGACGCGGCCGGGCTCCCCTTCTACGCCTTCTGGTGTAACCCTGCCCAGGTTACACTAGAGCGGGTAGCTACGGCCTGGCCGTCGTACGTTAACGCCCTCCTTATCGCCACCCGGGGCCAGCTCTGTGCCCCCTGCCCTAACTCCCCCTAGCCCTTACTTGGCCTATACCGCCTCCTAGGCTTCTGGGCTAGGGTGTATGCCTCGTATAAGTGGAAGGATAGCTCCCTCTACTGCCCCTTCCGCTGGCCGGGGGAGGTACGTAGGGGTAGGGGGGTGCCTCTGCTCCCTAGGGCTGGACCTGGGGGTGGGGGGGTGCCTCTGCTCCCTAGGGCTGGCCCTAGGGGTGGTCCTGGTAGGGGTGGGGGCCCGGCCGGGCCTAAGGTAGTGGAGATTTTAGATAATAAGTAGGGTAGTTTGGTTCCCCCTAGGGAATATAAGAATTTTCGGCCGGTCTTCTCTCTTGTCTTATCTCCGCTCCCCCCTCCTATTCGTCCCTTAGCTGTTCCTTTCTTCTAGCCCTTATCTCGTACAGCGTCGTACAGTGTCGTGTTAGTAGGCTCCTATAGTGTCCTACGTCGTAGTGCTCGATCCTTCGACTACCTAGTTCTGCCCGCGGCTACCCTGTCCTTAGGGTGGATCGTGCCTCTTTCCGCTGTACGGCGCGGGGTTATTGCAACTGGGTAGGGGAATGGTCCTCCTCCTATCTGTCCAGTGCGGTCGTGTCTTGCAGAGCCTCGTACGGTTCCTACGTAGGCTCTGTCCATCCTTTCTATTTCACCAAGTACTCTGTCTTCCCCTGCTTCCTCCAGCTTTTAAGGATCCCCTCTACCTCGTACTCTTCTTGGCCCTCGGTTATAATTGCGGGTGGGCGCCCGTCGTTAGTCGTCTGATGCGGCAAGGGGTCCGTGCTCGCCGGTCGTACGAGGTCTACGTAGAAGACTAGGTGAATCCCTAGAGGAGTCTTTAGTCGTACGGCGTGTGTCCCTACCAGCCGGATTACCGTAAACTTCCTGTTTCTCCAATCTAACTTCTTGCTCGGCCGGTCTGTACAGATGTTTCGCTAGTTTAGCCAGACCTTATCCCCTGCCTCGTACCTTGGTGCAGCCTGTCGTCCCTTGTTAGCCTGCTCTTCCGCGTTCTGCTAGGCTAGGGCCAGGCTTGCTTTTGCCTATTGATAGGCGTTCGTAATTGTCCGTACGATAGCCTCTCCTTGCTGGATTGGGGATCGTACGGGGCGCGGGGTGTTGCCACTTGGGGTCGGTAGGAGCAGGGAATAGTCGTATCTATAGGTTATAAAGAAGGGGGACAGTCCTGTAGCATCGGCTGTACGGCTGTTAATAGCCAGCTCCGCTATTGGGAGGAGGCGGTTCCAGTTCGTCTAGTTATAGTCGACGTACGCTCGGAGGTACGCCTCTAGGGTTGAGTTAGCCCTCTCTGTCGCCCCGTCCGTCTGCAGGTGCTATACGGTGGACAGGCGACGCTCTACCCTTAGTAACTGGCAGATCCGTGCCCAGAGTTGGCTCGTAAACTGTAACCCCTGGTCTGATACAATTAACCTAGGGAAACCGTGCTTGCTCAACGTCGTCTAGATAAAGGCCTAGGCGGTGTCTTTAGCCGTAGTGGAGTCTATCCCCTCCAGTATTACCCCCTTCGTTAACTTGTCCGTAACTACTATAATGTTTCGCCGTCCGTTACTCTTAGGGAGGTCTGTAATGAAGTCTACGGTTAGGTCTTGCCAGGGTCGATCCGGTATCGGCAGGGGCTTTAGCAGCCTATGCTTTAGCTCGCGCTAGGGCTTCGTTCGTCTGCATACATCGCAGTTCTGTACGAATCTGCGAATGTCCTTCGCCATCGCTGGCCAGTAGTAGTCCCGGGCGATAATGCTGTACGTCTCCTCGCGCCCTGGGTGCCTGGTGGCTATAGAGTTATGTGCTCGTTGTATTAAGCCCGTACGGAGCTTCTCGTCCGCCAGGACCTATATCCGATTTCTGAACTTCAGGTTGTTCTCCTCGTCTACTGAACACTCGGCTGCCGATACCTTTAGGTAGAGCTCGGTTAGGAGTTTCCGTTGCCCTCCCTGGATCGCCGTACGGGCCCCTCGGTATGCCTTATCCTTTTCTACTGCCTCTTCCCAAGCTTGCAGTTGGGGTTCCTATAGATGTGTCGCCGCCAGGTGGATAGTCTCCCCGCCTGGCTCTTCCTTAAACATCTGGAATGTCCGCGACTTCAGCTGGTCGTCCTCGTACGTCGTTGGCATGTCCTGGTCCTGTCTGGACAGTGCGTCGGCCCTGCTGTTGTCCTTACCCTTGCGGTACTGGAGTCTTATGTTAAACCGGCTTAGGTACATTGCCTATCGTACGTGCCTCTCAGACAGTTTCCGGGGTTAAGTAAAGTATTCCAGGTTCTTGTAGTCCGTTAGGGCGAGGAACTTAGGCACCGAGCGGAGTTCCCTATCCTAGGCTTCGTAACACTGTACGACTGCCAGCAACTCTTTGTCGTAGATGGGGTAGTTGCACTTAGCCGGGGAGTTCTTCTTAGAGAAATACGCGCATAGGTGTAGGAGTCCGTCCGGGCCTACCTGTAACAGGATACCCCCAATGCAGTACCCTAAGGAGTCGGTTTCCAGTATTGTCGTACGCTCCGGGTCAAAGGCGGCGAGCGTTGGTCCTGTAGTAAAGAGCTCTTTTAGCTTGTCGAAGCTCTTATTGCATTCGTCCGACCATTTAAACTGCTTGTCCTTGTGCGTCAGCTTAACTAGGGGGCGCACGATCTCCGAGTAGTTCTGTATAAACTGGCGGTAGAAGTTGGCAAACCCAAGGAATTCCTGTACGCCCTTAACGTTTATAGGCGGCTTCTATAGCTTGATAGCATCAATCTTCTTCCTATCTATGCTGATGCCTTTCCCTGCCTCGATAATAAAACCTAGGTATTTCGTATATTGGACACCATACTTACACTTGTCGATGTCGAGGTACAAGCCCGCCTGCTGCAGACGGTCCAGCACCTTCTTAACATCCTGTACGTAGTCTGCGTAGGTGCCGTCTGTAAAAACTAGGGTATCGTCGAGGTATGCCGAGCAGATGTCGTCTAGTAACCCTTGCAGGGACTTGTTGATGTACCTTTAGAAGGTTGCCGGTGCATTGGCAAGGCTAAAGGGGGTAACCAGCTACTCAAAAAGACCATATCTCGTACGGAAGGCAGTTATCCATTTACAGCCTTCCTTGATCCGTATCTTGTAGAAGGCCGAGACTACGTTAAGCTTGGTGAACCACTTCGCCTTGCTGATTCGTCCGAGGGTCTCCTTGATAAGGGGTAGAGGGTACCGGTCCTTCTTAGTAATCGCGTTAATGCCTCTGTAGTCTACGCAGAAACGCAATCCAGCCTTCCCCTCCTTGTAGACAAACAGTACTGGGGCTCCTGCGGACGACGTACTGGCCCGGATAAACCCTTTAGTAAGCAGGTCGTCCAGCGTCTTGCGCAGTACCAGGAGTTCTCTAGAGGACATCCTGTACAGCGGTCCGTACAGTACCTCCGGCAGGCTCCTATCCGGGCGGGGTTCTAGCTGGATGTTATAGTCAATCCCTTTCCCTCGGTATAGCGGCAGTTTCGAGGCCGACTTCGGTTCAAAGAGGTCCAGGTACCCAATATACTCTCTTAGGAGCTTTATACAGGGGTTTGTCGCTTCCTTGGGTGCCAATGCCTTCTCGATGTCCGCCGTTGCTGTGTTAATTTCGGCCTTAGCATTGCCACCTTGCAGGGACCTGCCCTAGTCCCGGATTCTCCGCTTTGTTGCTGCCAGGTACAGCCGTCCTCGTCCGACGTCCAGCTTGCCCTTCTAGCGCTCTATCTAAGGCTTCCCTAGTATCAGGTTATACCCTAACTTGTCCTGTACGACATAGAGGTACGAGTCTTGCTCGTAGTGTCCTTGTACCTCCATTGTTACTTTTACTATATAGGTAATGTCCGGTCCCCGCCCGGTAATGCCCAGCATGCGTACAGGTACCGTAGGGGCCGTCTTAATCCGATGTCTCTGTACGAAGTCTTCGCTGATCACTCTATACACCAAACATCCCGTGTTAATCAGTGTCCGCGCCGTTGCGGACCCGTTCAATGTCGGCCGTACGATAAACAGCGTCGTCGTTATGTAATTGCTCTTAAAAGATAGCCAAGTAATGCTTTGATTTGGCAGTCTATCTCGCACCCGCCTCTAGCAGAGTCTTCGCTTAGAGGCTACTCTTTTCCCGACTCGTCGTCGTCCGAGTAGGACACCTAATCTTCTCGTTAAGGCGCTGCAGTAGCTACCCTTGCGGTGGTCGGCCGTTCCCCAGGTCTCTCTGCTAGCAGGAGCCTGCAATTCCGTACAGTGTAGCCCATCTTGCTACACCGGTAGCAGCTCCCTTCTGCTCGCCTCTTGTTAAGGGTGGCTGTATCCACCTATTGCGCCTTCTTGGTGGCGGCCCTTGGCCGTACAGTAGCTGCTGCTGCCACCCTCGTCGTCGTCGGTTCCTAGTCTATAGCATCTGTCTGTCGCTAGGGAGGTTGTCTTATCTCCTAAGCACGGCCTATCTGTCCCAGCCTGCGTTGCTAGTCGTCGACTATCCTGAGAAGGTTACAAAATTCCTTGTACGTAGCTGGCCGCATTACACCCACCAGCCCTATTATAATTTCCTTAGAGAGGCCTACCTCTAGAGAGGTGATTTTCATCCTGTCCTCCTATTGGAGACCCCCTGCTTCTGCCAAAGTCTGGTCAAATTCCGCAAGGAATTCTCGTACAGTTTTGCGTCCTTGTTTTATCGTGTTGACCCGTAGGAGCGCTCGGCTCTCGCGGTCCGGGTCCTTGTAGCTCTTGTCCAGAGCTGCCTAGAGCATCGTCGTCGTGGCTATTGCCGGGTTGGCAATAGCCGTCTCGTAGTACAGCAGAATTCGTGCTGCCGCCCTGCCCTTTAACCTCCTAAAGAGGTAGACTACCTTGTCCAGCTCGGTCGGGTATGCTCCTAAGTTAACTAGGAGCTTGGAGCGCATCTGAGCCGCCCAGGAGGGGTACTCGGCCGGGGCCTTACTATTGTACATAGAGACGTCGGGGAGTTTGCTCTTGGGGGTCGGGGTGGGGGTTATCGTGTTCGTCGTCGTAGGGGTCGGATCGCGATCGGACGCCCTAAGCTGTCGTAGCTCCTGTTCCTGTTGGGAAATCATCGCAGCCTAGTAGCTCACTTGCTGTTCGAGCTGCCTCTTGCTTTCTAGCAGCTCCTCGTACACGCGGTGCATGTGTCCCTCTATGGCCGTAGGTTCTATAGGGATGTCGCCGTCCATCTTGCTCTATTACCGCGGTCACCGACAGTAAGATCAGTTCCTAATGTAAGAGGCTCAAGAATCTTGGCTTAGAAACTTAAGGTCGGGTATCTACATAAAGGAACTGATAGGCAGTTCCTTCGTCGTCTGCTCCGTACGATTTGTACCTACGAAGCCAAGCTAGCAATTTCCCCTTTGTGCCGGGGTGCAAGGTTCACCCTCCGTACGGAGGATCGGGAGTTACCTCCTCCGTACAGTGGTGCCGGGTTTCCCCCTAATCCAAGGGGCAGTAGTTCCCCCTTTGTGCAGGACCGTAGTGTTCTCCCTCCGTACGGGAGAGGGGTCTTGTCGGTGACTCCGTACGGAGGGTGGGATCGTGCTGGCGCCGCTGAGTCGCAGTCTTTAGGGCGACGGTCGGCTCAGGTCGGGTTCAGCACCTGGGCCGGGCGACGCCCCCTAACACCTACTGTTGTCCTTACCCTTGCAATACTAGAGTCTTATATTAAACCGGCTTAGGTACATTGCCTATCGTACGTGCCTCTTAGACAGCTTCCAGGGCTGCGTAAAGTACTCTAGATTCTTGTAGTTAGTTAGGGCGAGGAACTTAGGAACTAAGCGGATTTCTCTATCCTATACTTTGCAACACTGTATAACCGCTAGCAACTCCTTGTCGTAGATAGGGTAGTTGCACTTAGCTAGGGAGTTCTTCTTAGAGAAATACGCGTATAGGTGCAGGAGTCTGTCCGAGTCTACCTGTAACAGGATACCTCTAATGCAGTACCCTAAAGAGTCGGTTTCCGGTATCGTCGTACGCTCTAGGTTAAAGGCGGCAAGCGTTGGTCCTGTAGTAAAGAGCTCCTTCAGCTTATTGAAGCTCCTATCGCACTCGTCCGTCTACTTAAACTGCTTGTCCTTATGTGTTAGCTCGACTAGGGGGCGCACAATCTCCGAGTAATTCTGTATAAACTAGCGGTAGAAGTTGGCAAACCTAAGGAATTCCTATACTTCCTTAACACGTATAGGCAGCTTCTATTGCTTAATAGCATTAATCTTCTTCCCCTCTATGCTAATGCCTTTCCCTGCCTTAATAATAAACTCTAGGTATTTCGTACGCTAGACGCCAAATTTACATTTGTCGATGTCAAGGTACAAGCTAGCCTGCTGCAGTCGGTCTAGCACTTTCTTGACATCCTGTACGTAATCTGTATAGGTGCTATCTGTAAAAACCAGGGTGTCGTTAAGGTATACCGAGCAGATGCTGTCTAGTAACTCTTGCAAGGACTTGTTAATGTACCTTTAGAAGGTTGCCAGTGCATTAGCAAGGCTAAAGGGGGTAACAAGCTACTTAAAAAGACTATATCTCGTGTAGAAGGCAGTTATCCATTTACAGCCTTCCTTAATCCGTATCTTGTAGAAGGCCGAGACTACATTAAGCTTAGTAAACTACTTTGCCTTGCTAATCCGTACGAGAGTCTCCTTAATAAGGAGTAGGGAGTCCTAGTCCTTCTTAGTAATTGCGTTAATGCCTCTGTAGTCTATGCAGAAACGCAAGCCGGCCTTTCCCTCCTTGTAGACAAACAGAACTAGGGCTCCTGCAGATAAGGTACTTGCCTAAATGAACCCTTTAGCAAGCAGGTCGTCCAGTTTCTTGCGCAGTACTAGGAGTTCTCTAGAGGACATTCCGTATAGCGGTCCGTACAGTACCTTAGGCAGACTCCTATCTGGACGGAGCTCTAGCTAGATATCGTAGTCAATCCCTTCTCCTTGGTGTAGCAGCAGTTCCGAGGCCGACTTTGGCTCGAAGAGGTCCAGGTATCCTGTATATTCCCTTAGGAGCTTCGTATAGGGGTCTGTTACTTTCTTAGGCGCTAATGCCTTCTTAATGTCCGCAGTTGCTGTATTGATCTCGGCCCTAGCATCGCCGCCCTGCAGAGCCCTCCCTTAGTCTCGGAGCCTCTGCTTTGTCGCTGCCAGGTATAGCCGTCCTCGTCCTACGTCTAGCTTGCCCCTTTAGCGCTCTATCTATAGCTTCCCTAGTATTAGGTTATACCCCAACTTGTCCTGTAGGATATAGAGGTATAAGTCCTGCTTATAGTGTCCCTGTATCTCTATCGTTACTTTTACTATATAGGTAATGTCCGGTCCTCGCCTAGTAATAGCTAACATGCGTACAGGTACAGTAGGGGTCGTCTTAATCCGGTGTTTCTGTACGAAGTCTTCGCTAATTACTCCGTATACTAAACATCCTGTGTTAACTAATGTCCGCGCCGTTGCAGACCTGTTCAACGTTGGCCGTACGATAAACGGCGTAGTCGTTATATAGTTACTCTTAAAAGATAGCTAAGTAGTGCTTTGATTTGGCAATCTATCTCGTATACGCCTCTAGCAGAGCCTTCGCTTAGAGGCTACTCTTTTCCCGACTTGTTGTCTTCTAAGTAGGACTCCTAATCCTCCTGTTAGGGCGCTGCAGTTGCTACCCTTGTAGTGGTCGGCCGTCCCCCAGGTCTCTCTACTAGCAAAAGCCCGCAATTCTGTGCAGTATAGCTGTTAGGGGGCGCCGCCTGGCCCAGGTCCTGAACCCGACCTAAGCCGACCGTCGCCCCGAGGACTGCGACTTAGCGGCGCCAGCACGACCCTACCCTCTGTACGGAGCTACCGACAGGACCCTACTCCTGTATAGAGGGAGAACACTGCGGTCCTGCACAAAGGGGAGCCACCGCCCCTCGGATTAGGGGAAAGACCCTGTACTACCGTATAGAGAAGGTAACTCCCGATCCTCTGTACAGAGGGTGAAACTTGCACCCCTGCATAGAGGGGAAATTGCTAGCTTAGCTTCGTAGATACAAATCGTACAGAGCAGACGACGAAGGAACTGCCTATTAGTTCCTTTATGTAGATACCCGACCTTAAGTTTCTAAACCAAGATTCTTAAGCCCCTTACATTAGGAACTGATCTTACTGTCGGTAACTGCAGTAATAGAACAGAGATAGACGGCGACATCCCTATAGAACCTACGGCTATAGGGGGACATATGCACTGCGTGTACGAGGAGCTGCTAGAAAGCAAGAGGCAGCTCGAACAACAAGTAAGCCACTAGGCTGCGATGATTTCCCAACAGGAACAGGAGCTACGACAGCTTAGGGCGTCCAATCGCGATCCGACCCCTACGACAACGACGAGCACAATAATCTACACCCTGACCCCTAAGAGCAAACTCCCCGACGTCTCTACGTACGATAGTGAGGCTCCGGCCGAGTACCCCTTCTGGGCGGCTTAGATGCGCTCTAAGCTCCTAGTCGACTTAGGAGCATACCCGACTAAGCTAGACAAGGTAGTCTACCTCTTTAGGAGATTAAAGGGTAGGGCGGCAGCACGGATTCTGCTGTACTACGAGACAGCTATTGCCAACCCGGCAATAGCTACGACGACGATGCTCTAGGCAGCTCTAGACAAGAGCTACAAGGACCCGGACCGCGAGAGCCGAGCACTCCTACAGGTTAATACGATGAAACAAGGACGCAAGACCGTACGAGAATTCCTCGCGGAATTTGACCAGACTTTGGCAGAAGTAGGGGGCCTCCAATAGGAAGACAGGATAAAGATTACCTCTTTAGAGGTAGGCCTCTCTAAGGAGATTATAACGGGGCTAGTAGGTGTAATGCGGCCAGCTATATACGAGGAATTCTGTAACCTTCTTAGGATAGTCGACGACTAGCAACGCAGGCTAGGACGGATAGGCCGCGCTCTGGAGATAAGACAACCCCCCTAGCGACAGACAGACGCTATAGACTAGGAACCAACGACGACGAGGGTGGCGGCAGCAACCACCGTACAGCCAAGGGCCGCTACCAAAAAGGCGCAATAGGTAGACACAGCCACCCTTAACAAGAGACGAGCAGAAGGGAGCTGCTACCGGTATAGCAAGATAGGCTACACCGTACGGAACTGCGGGCTTCTGCCAGCAGAGAGACCTAGTAGACGGCCGACTACTGCGAGAGTAGCAACTGCAGCGCCTTAACGAGAAGATCAGGTGTCCTATTCGGACGACAACGAGTCAGGAAAAGAGTAGCCTCTAAGCGAAGACTCTGCTAGAGGCAGGTGCAAGATAGACTGCTAAATCAAAGCATTACTTGGCCATCTTTTAAGAGCAATTACATAACGACGACGCCGTTTATCGTACAGCCGACGTTGAACGGGTCTGCAACAACGCGGACATTGATTGACACAGGATGTTTGGTGTATAGAGTAATTAGCGAAGACTTCGTACAGAGACATCGGATTAAGACGACCCCTACAGTACCTGTACGCATGCTGGGCATTACCGGGCGAGGACCGGACATTACCTACATAGTAAAAGTAACAATAGAGGTACAGGGACACTACGAGCAAGACTTATACCTCTATGTCGTACAGGACAAGTTAGGGTATAACCTAATACTAGGAAAGCCCTAGATAGAGCGCTGGAGGGGCAAGCTGGACGTCGGACGAGGACGGCTGTACCTGGCAGCAACGAAGCAGAGAATCTGGGACTAGGGGAGGCTCCTGCAAGGTAGCAATGCTAAGGCCGAAATTAACACAGCAACGGCGGACATTAAGAAGGCATTAGCACCTAAGGAGGCGACAAACCCCTATACGAAGCTCCTAAGAGAGTATATAGGGTACCTGGACCTCTTTAAACCAAAGTTAGCCTCGAAGCTGCCACTATACCGAGGGGAAGGGATTGACTATAACATCCAGCTAGAACCCCGTCCAGATAGGGGCCTGCTAGAGGTACTGTACGGACCGCTATATAGAATGTCCTCTAGAGAACTCTTAGTATTGCGCAAGACGCTGGACGACCTGCTTGCCAAAGGATTTATTCGGGCCAGTACGTCGTCCGCAGGAGCCCTAGTGCTGTTTGTCTATAAGGAGGGGAAGGCCGGATTGCGCTTCTGCGTAGACTACAGAGGCATTAACGCGATTACTAAGAAGGACCGGTACCCCCTACCCCTTATTAAGGAAACCCTCGGACGAATCAGCAAGGCAAAGTAGTTCACCAAGCTTAACGTAGTCTCGGCCTTCTATAAGATACGGATCAAGGAGGGCTGTAAATGGATAACGGCCTTCCGTACAAGATATGGTCTTTTTAAGTAGCTTGTTACCCCCTTCGGCCTTGCCAATGCACCGGCAACCTTCTAAAGGTACATTAACAAGTCCCTATAGGGGTTATTGGACGACATCTGCTTAGCATACCTCGACGACACCCTAGTTTTTACAGACGGCACTTATGCAGATTACATACGAGATGTTAAGAAGGTACTGGACCAGCTGCAGCAGGCTGGCTTGTACCTCGACATCGACAAATGCGAATTCGGTGTCCAACGTACGAAATACCTAGGTTTTATTATTGAGGCAGGGAAGGGCATTAGCATAGATAGGAAGAAGATTAACGCCATTAAGCAATGGAAGCCGCCTACGAACGTTAAGGGCGTACAGGAATTTCTTGGGTTTGCCAACTTCTATCGCCAGTTTATACGGAACTACTCGGAGATCGTACGACCCCTAGTTAAGCTAACGCACAAAGACAAGCAGTTCAAATAGACGGACGAATGCGATAAGAGCTTTGACAAGCTAAAGGTACTCTTTACTACAGGACCAACGCTTGCCGCTTTCGACCTAGAGCGTACGACAATACTGGAAACTAACTCCTTAGGGTACTGCATTAGGGGTATCCTGTTATAGGTAGGCTCGGACGGACTCCTATACCTATGCGCATATTTCTCTAAGAAGAACTCCCTAGCTAAGTGCAACTACCCTATCTATAACAAAGAATTGCTAGCAGTCGTACGGTGTTGTAAAGCCTAGGATAGAGAACTCCGCTTAGTGCCCGAGTTCCTCGCCCTAACGGACTATAAGAACTTGGAATACTTCACTTAACCCCGGAAGCTGTCTAAGAGGTACGTACGATAGGCAATGTACCTAAGCCGTTTCAACATTAAACTCTAGTACTGCAAGGGTAAGGACAACAGCAGGGCCGATGCTCTGTCCAGATAGGACCAGGACATACCAACGACGTATAAGGACAACCGGCTGAAGTTACGAACATTCCAGATGTTTAAAGGGGAGCCGGGCGGGGAGACTATCTGCCTAGCAGCGACATACCTATAGGAACCCCAACTGCAAGCATAGGAAGAAGCAGTGGAAAAGGACGAGGTATACCAAGGGGCCTGTACAGCGATCTAGGGAGGGCAACGAAAGCTCCTAGCCGAGCTCTACCTTAAGGTGTCGACAGCTAAGTGCTCGGTAGACAAGGAGAACAACCTAAGGTTCAGGAATCGGATATAGGTCCTAGAGGACGGGAAGCTCCGTACGAACCTAATACAATGGGCACATAACTCCGTAGCTACCAGGCACCTAGGGCGCGAGGAGACGTACAGCATTATCGCCCGGGACTACTACTAGCCGGCGATAGCGAAAGACATTCGCAGGTTCGTACAGAACTGGGATGTATGCGGACGGACGAAGCCCTAGCGCGAGCTAAAACACGGGCTACTAAAGCCCCTGCCGATACCGGACCGTCCCTAGCAAGATCTAACCGTAGACTTTATTACTGACCTCCCTAAGAGCGACAGACGGCAAAACATTATAGTAGTTACGGACAAGCTAACGAAGGGGGTAATACTAGAGGGGATGGACTCTATTACGGCTAAAGATACCGCCTAGGCCTTTATCCGGACGACGTTTAGCAAGTACGGTTTCCCTAGGTCTATTGTATTAGACTAGGGGACGCAGTTTACGAGCTAGCTCTAGGCACAGATCTGCCAGTTGCTGAAGGTGGAGCGTCGCCTGTCAACCGCATAGCACCTGCAGACGGACGGGGCGACGGAGAGGGTCAATTCAACCTTAGAAGCGTACCTCCGAGCGTACGTCGACTATAACTAGACGAACTAGAACCGCCTCCTCCTAATAGCGGAGCTAGCTATCAACAGCTGTACGGCCAATGCTACAGGACTGTCCCCCTTCTTTACGACCTATAGATATAACTATTCCCCGCTCCTACCGACCCTAAGTAGTAACACCCCGCGCCCTGTACGATCCCTAATCCAGCAAGGAGAGGCTATCGTACGGACGATTACGAACGCCTACCAATAGGCAAAGGCGAGCCTGGCTATAGCTTAGCAGAATGCGGAAGAGCAGGCGAACAAGGGACGACAGGCTGCACCAAGGTACGAGGCAGGGGACGAGGTCTAGCTAAACTAGCAGAACATCTGTACGGACCGGCCAAGCAAGAAGCTAGATTAGAGGAACAGGAAGTTTACAGTAATCCGACCGGTAGGGACACACGCTGTACGACTAAACACCCCCCTAGGGATTTACCTAGTCTTCTACGTAGACCTCGTACGACCGGCGAACACGGCCCCCCTACTGCACCAGACGACTAACGACGCGCGCCCACCCGCAATTATTACTGACAGCTAGGAAGAGTATAAAGTAGAGGGGATTATTAAGAGTCGGAAGAAGCGGGGGAAGGTAGAGTACTTAGTAAAATAGAGAGGATAGGCAGAGCCTACGTAGGAACTGTACGAGGCTCTGCAGGAAACAACTGCGCTAGACAGATAGGAGGAGAACCATCCCCCTGCCTAGTAACAGTAACACCGCGTCGTACAGCGGAAGGGGGCACGATCTACCCTAAGGACAGGGTAGCCGCGGACAGACCTAGGTTGTCAAAGGATCGAATACTACGACGTAGGACACTACGAGGCCCTACTAACATAATATCGTACGACACTGTATAGGATAAGGGCTAGAAGGAAGGAACAGCCAAGGGACAAATAGGAGGGGGAGTGGAAATAAGACGAGCTAAGAGGGACACCGTCCGAAATTTCTTACACTATCTGGGGGGGGGGGGGGGGGGGGGGGGGGGGGGGTAGCTTACTGGCTACTACCCCCCCCCAGGGACCAGAACCACCTACTCATTATCTAACACCTCTACTACCTCAGGCCCGGCCGGGCCCCCACCCCTACCAGGGCCAGCCCCAGGAAGCAGAAGCACCCCCCTACCCCTACGTGCCTCCCCCGGACAGCGGAAGGGGCAGTAGAAGGAGCTATCCTTCCACTTACACAAGGCACACACCCCTGCCCAGAAACCTAGGAGGCGGTATAGGCCAAGTATAGGCTAGGGGGAGTTAGGGCAGGGGGCACAAAGCTGGCCCTAGGTAGCAATAAGGAGGGCGTTAACGTACGACGGGCGGGCCGTAGCCACCCGCTGTAGTGTAACCCGGGCGGAGTTATACTAGAAGGCGTAGAAGGGGAGCCCGGCCGTATCCTGCTGCTCGCAAGTGTAGCACCTAGAACGTTAGCTAAGACTGTACAGAAGACGAGAATCTGTACGAACTGGAAGCGCAGCTGCTAGTTAAGTTAAGGGTCCTACTGTACGAGCTCGAAGTAGGGGGGGACCCTAGCCGGACGAGGGGGCGTAGCGGGGCCAGCAACGACGAGGGAAGCACTAGACAGGGCAGACGACATAGTGGCTAGTAGTAGATAGTAGCGGATAGTAGTGTACAGTATACAGGGAGAAGAGAAGGGGGAAGGGAAGAAGAGAGAGAGGGATTAAGCAGACTGCCTGCTATAGGGGACGGTGCCTGCTAGAGGGGGAGTAGCAAGCAGGGCAGCTGCTGCAAACAAGTGAAATAGCAAGAGGCAACCGCGACCTAGGGGGAAGTAACGATAGACGACGACTCGGACGACCTAAAAAAAAATAGGAAGCCGCGACCTGCCAAAGGGACGGCGGGAGCTAGGTAGTGTAAGCACGCTACTGTACGGAAGAAACACTACGAGAAGGGGAGGGGGGGGGTATTGTTAGGGGGCGCCGCCTAGCCTAGGTCCTGAACCTGACCTAAGCCGACCGTCGCCCTAAGGACTGCGACTTAGTAGCGCTAGCACGACCCTACCCTCTATACGGAGCCACCGACAGGACCCCACTCCTGTATAGAGGGAGAACACTGCGGTCCTGCACAAAGGGGAGCTACTGCCCCTCGGATTAGGGGAAAGACCCTGCACTACTGTATAGAGAAGGTAACTCCCGATCCTCTGTACAGAGGGTGAAACTTGCACCCCTGCATAGAGGGGAAATTGCTGGCTTGGCTTCGTAGATACAAATCGTACGGAGCAGACGACGAAGGAACTGCCTATTAGTTCCTTTATGTAGATACCTGACCTCAAGTTTCTGAACCAAGATTCTTGAGCCCCTTACAATAGCCTATCTTGCTACACCGGTAGCAGCTCCCTTCTGCTCGCCTCTTGTTAAGGGTAGCTATGTCTACCTATTGCGCCCTTTTAGTAGCGGCCCTTAGCTGTACGGTAACGGCTGCTGCTACCCTCGTCGTCGTTGGTTCCTAGTCTATAGCATCTGTCTGCCGCTAGAGGGGCTGCCGTATCTTATAAGCACAGCTTATCCCTCCGAGCCTGCACTGCTAGTCGTCGACTATCCTAAGGAGATCGCAGAATTCTTCGTATATAGCTGGTCGCATTACGCCTACTAGTCCCGTTATAACCTCCTTAGAGAGGCCTACCTCTAAAGAGGTAATTTTTATCCTATCCTCCTATTGGAGACCTCCTGCCTCTACTAGAGTCTAGTCGTATTCCGCGAGGAATTCTTATACAGTCTTATGTCCTTGCTTTATCGTATTGACCTGTAGGAGTGCTCGGCTCTCGCAGTCTAGGTCCTTATAGCTCTTGTTAAGAGCTGCCTAGAGCATCGTCGTCGTAGCTATTGCCAGGTTGGCAATAGCCGTCTCGTAGTACGGCAGAATCCGTGCTGCTGCCCTGCCCTTTAACCTCCTAAAGAGGTAAACTACCTTGTCTAGCTTAGTCGGGTATGCTCCTAAGTTGACTAGAAGCTTGGAGCGTATCTAGGCTGCCTAGGAGGGGTACTCGGCCGGAGCCTCGCTATTGTACGTAGTAACGTTAGGGAGTTTGCTCTTAGGGGTCGGAGTGTAGACTATCGTGTTCGTTATAGGGGTCGGATCGCGATCGGACGCCCTAAGCTGTCGTAGCTCCTGTTCCTGTTGGGAAATCATCGCAGCCTAGTGGCTTACTTGTTGTTCGAGCTAGGCCTTGTGTGCTAACAGCTCCTCGTACGCGTAGTGCATCTGTCCCTGCATAGCCGTAGGTTCTATAGAGATGTCGCCGTCTATCTTTGTTATATTACTGCAGTTACTAACAGTAAGATTAGTTCCTAATATAAGGGCTTAAGAATCTCGGTTTAGAAACTTAAGGCTAGGTATCTATATAAGGGAACTAATAGACAGTTCCTTCGTTGTCTGCTCCTGTACAATTTGTACCTACGAAGCCAAGCTAGCAATTTCCCTCTATGCAGGGGTGCAAGATTTACACTCTGTACAGAGGATCGGGAGTTCTACCTCTATATAGTAGTGCAGAGTTTTCCCTCCGTTTAGAGGGGCGGCAGTTCCCCTCTATAAAGGGCTATAGGGTTCTCCCTCTGTATAGGAGTAGGGTCCTGTCGGTAATTCTGTACAGAGGGTAGGGTCGTGCTGGCGCCGCTAAGTCGCAGTCCTTAGGGCGACGGCTAGCTTAGGTCAGGTCCAGGACCTATGCTGGGCGGCGCCCCCTAACAGTATAGTAGGACAAGGATAGACGGATAGCGAAACAGCCGGACGATAAAAACAATACACCCGACATACAGTTAGCTGTCTGCTATATAAAGCAATAGCAGGTAAGGCTATCGGTACTAGACAGCTTAATTGCACAACAGTAACCGGACCACGACAGGAAACTGCTAGAATGCGACGCAGGAATGCTAAGCCTATACAGAGAGACTACTATAGAGAGGAGGGGGATATTGTTAGGGGACGCCGTCCTGCCAGGTCTCGGACCTGGACTAGCCGTCGTCCTAAAGAGTACGACTTAGCAGCGCTAGCAAGACCTGTTAGGGGACGCCGTCCTGCTAGGTCCTTTACCTAAACCGGCCGTCGTCCTAAGGATTGCGACTTAGCAGCGCTAGCACGACCCTACCCTCTATACAGAGTTACTAACACGACCCTACTCCTGTACGGAGGGAGAATCTGTGTAGAGTTACTAACACGACCCTACTCCTGTACATAGGGAGAATCGTACAGCCCTGTACAGAGGAAAATAGCCGCCCCTCTGTATACAGGGAAAACTCTGCATTCCTATATAGAGGGAAACTCCTAACCCTCTGTACAGAGCAAAATCCCTACACACCTATATAGAGGGAAATTGCTAGCTTAGCTTCGTAGATACAAATTGTACAGCAGTAGACGACGAAGGAACTGCCTATTAGTTCCTTTATATAGATACCTAGCTTTAAGTTTCTAAACTAAGATTCTTGAACTATTATAATAGGAACTGATCTTACTGTCGGTAACTGCAGTAATACAACGAAGATAGACAGCGACATCCCTATAGAACCTACGACTATGCAGGATTAGATGCACTGTATGTATAAGGAGCTGCTAGCATGCAAGGCCTAGCTCGAAGATCAAATAGGCTACTAGGCCTCGACGATTTCCCGATAGGAACAGGAGCTCCGACAGCTTAGAGCGTCCAGTTGCGACCCGACCCCTACGACGACGACGACGACGAACACGACGGCCTACACCGCAGTCCCTAAGAGCAAACTCCCCAACGTTACTACGTACGATAGTAAGGCACCGGCCGAGTATCCCTCCTAGTCTGCCCAGATACGCTCTAAGCTTCTAGTTAACTTAGGAGCATACCCGACTGAGCTATACAAGGTAGTATATCTCTTTAAGAGGTTAAAGGGCAGGGCGGCAGCACGAATTCTGCCGTGCTACGAAACGGCTATTGCCAACCTAGCAATAGCAACTACGACAATGATCTAGGCAGCTCTCGACAGGAGCTACAAGGACCTAGACTGCGAAAGCTAAGCCCTCCTATAAGTTAACACTATAAAGCAAGGACGCAAGACTATACAAGAGTTCCTCGCAGAGTACGACTAGACCCTAGCAGAGGCAGGAGGACTCTAATAGGAGGACAGAGTAAAAATTACTACCTTAGAGGTAGGTCTCTCTAAGGAGATTATAACAGGACTAGTAGGCGTAATGCGGCCAGCCTTGTACGAGGTGTTCTGTAATCTCCTTAGAATAATCGACGACTAACGTGCAGGCTCGGACAGATAAGCCGCGCCTACAAGATGCGACAGCCCCTCTATCGGCAACAGGACGCTATAGACCAGGAACTAACGGCGACGACGAGAGTAGCGGCAGCCGTTACTGTACGGCCAAGGGCCGGCGCCAAAAGGGCGTAGTAGGTAGATATAGCTACCCTTAACAAGAGACAGGCAGAAGAAAGCTGCTACCGGTATAGCTAGATAGGGTACACTGCACGGAATTGCAGACTTTTGCTAGTAGAGAGATCTAGGGGACGGCCGACTACCGCGAAGGTAGCAACTGCGGCGCCCTAACACGAGGCCTAAGAGTCCCCTTTAGACGACGACAAGTTAGGAAAAGAATAGCCTCTAGGCGAAGACTTAGCTAGAGGCATATATAAGATAGATTGCTAAATCAAAGCACTACTTAACTATCTTTTAAGAGCAACTACATAACGACTACGCTGTTTATTATACGACCTACACTAAACGGGACCGCCACTGCGCAGACGCTAATCGATATAGGGTGTTTAGTTTATAGAGTAATTAGCGAAGACTTCGTATAGAAACACTACATTAAGACGATCCCTACTGTACCTGTACGCATGCTGGGCATTACTAGACGAGGACCGGACATTACTTATTTAGTAAAAGTAATAATAGAGCTGCAAGGACACTACGAGCAGGACTTATACCTCTACGTCGTATAGGACAAGTTAGGGTATAAACTAAGATTAAGGAAGCTATAGATAGAGCGCTAGCAGGGCAAGCTTAACGTCGGGCAGGGACGCTTGTACCTGGCGGCAACGAAGCAGAGACTCTGAGACTAAGGGAGAGTCCGACCGGGCAGCAACGCTAAAGCCAAGGGCAAGGCCAGCCTAAACGCCGAGGTCAACACTGCGACTATAGACATCGAGAAGGCCCTAGCAACTAAGAAAATTACGGACCCCTATACGAAGCTTCTAGCAGAGTATACAGAATACCTGGACCTCTTCGAGCCAAGATCAGCCTCGAAACTGCCTCTACACTAAGGAGAAGGAATCGACTACGGCATCCAGCCCGAGCCCCGTCTAGATAGAAGCCTGCCTAAAGTGCCGTACGGCCTACTGTACGGCATGTCCTCTAGAGAACTCCTAGTACTACGCAAGACACTGGACGACCTACTTACTAAAGGGTTTATCTACGTAAGTACCTTACCGGCCGGAGCCCTAGTGCTGTTTGTTTACAAGGAAGGTTTAGCTAGCTTGCGTTTCTGCGTAGACTATAGAGGCATTAACGCGATTACCAAGAAGGACTAGTACCCCCTACCCCTTATCAAGGAGATCCTCGGACGAATTAGCAAGGCAAAGTAGTTTACTAAGCTTAACGTTGTTTTAGCTTTCTACAAGATATAGATTAAGGAAGGATGTAAATAGATAACTGCCTTCTGTACTAGGTACAGCCTTTTCGAGTAGCTTGTTACCCCCTTTAGTCTTGCTAACGCACTAGCAACCTTTCAGAGATACATTAACAGGTCCCTATAAGGGCTACTAGACGACATCTGCTCTGCGTACCTCGATAACATACTGGTATTTATAGACGGCACCTATAAGGACTACGTACGGGGCGTTAAGAGGGTATTAGACCGACTGCACTAGGCTAGATTGTACCTCGACATTGATAAATATAAATTCGGCATACGCTGTACGAAGTACTTAGGGTTTATTATCGAGGCAGGGAAGGGCATTAGCATAGACGGGAAGAAGATTAATGCTATTAAGCAATAGAAGCCCCCTATAAGTGTTAAGGGCATACGAGAATTCCTTAGGTTTGCCAACTTCTACCCCTAGTTTATACAGAACTACTCGGAGATCGTACGCTCCCTAGTCGAGCTAACACACAAGGACAGACAGTTCGCCTAGACGGATAAATGCGACAAGAGTTTCAACAAGCTAAAGGAGCTCTTTACTACAGGACCAACGCTTGCCGCCTTTAACCTAGAACGTACGACGATACTGAAACCCGACTCCTTAGGGTACTGCATAGGAGGTATCTTGTCGCAGGTAGGCCTAGACGGGCTCCTGCACCTATACGCATACTTCTCTAAGAAGAACTCTCTAGCCGAATGCAACTACCCTATCTACGATAAGGAATTGCTAGCAGTCGTACAGTATTGCAAGGCATAGGATAGAGAACTCCGTTCGGTCCCTAAGTTCCTCGCCCTAACCGACTACAAGAATCTCGAGTACTTTACGCAGCCCTGGAAGCTTTCTAAAATACACGTACAATAGGCGATGTACCTAAGCCGATTCAATATAAGACTCTAGTATCGCAAGGGAAAGGACAACAGCAGGGCTAACGCACTATCTAGATGAGATTAAGACATGCTAGCGACGTACGACAACGACCGACTAAAATTACGAACGTTTTAGATGTTTAAGGAGGACCTAGGCAAGGAGACTATCTGCCTAGCGGCGACATATATATAGGAACTCTAGCTACAGGCGTAGGAAGAGGCAGTAGAAAGGGACGACGTTTACTAAGGTGCCTATACAGCGATTTAAGGAGGATAGCAGAAGCTCTTACCAGAGCTCTACCTTAAGATATTAGCAGCAGAGTACACAGTAGATAAGGAGAACAACCTGAAGTTTAGGAATCGGATTTAGATCCTAGTAGACGAGAAGCTCTGTACGAGCTTAATACAACAGGCGTACGATTTAATAGCAACCGGACACTTAGGGCGCAAGGAGACGTACAGCATCGTCGCTAGGGACTACTACTAGCCGGCGATAGCAAGGGACATCTATAGGTTCGTACGGAACTGCAATGTCTGCAGACGGCCGAAGCCCTAGCGTAAACTAAAACACGGCCTGTTGAAACCCCTGCCGATACTGGATCGGCTCTGGCAAGACGTAACTGTAGACTTTATTACAGACCTCCCTAAGAGCGACGGACGGCGGAACATTATAGTAGTTATAGACAAGCTAACGAGGGGGGTAATACTAGAGGGAATAGACTCTATTACGGCCGAGGACACTGCCTAGGCATTTATAAGGACGACGTTTAGCAAGTACGGGTTCCCTACGTTAATTGTATCTAACCGGGGTACACAGTTTACGAGCTAGCTCTAGGCAAGGGTCTGTTAATTGTTGAACGTAGAACGTTGCCTATTAACCGCATAGCACCTACAGACGGACGGCGCTACGGAGAGGGTTAACTCGACATTAAAAGCGTACCTCTAAGCATACGTCAAGTACGACTAGACAAATTGGAACCGCCTCCTCCCTATAGCAGAGCTAGCTATTAACAGCCGTACGGCTAACGCTACTAGATTGTCCCCTTTCTTTATAACCTACAGATACGACTACTTACTGCTCCTACTAACCCTAAGCGACGCTACCTTATGCCCTGTATACTTCCTAATTTAGCAGAGGGAAGCTATCGTACAGACGATTACGAATGCTTACTAATAGGCGAAAGCGAGCCTAGCTATAGCCTAACAGAGGGCGGAAGAATAGGCCAATAAGGGGCGATAGGCTGCACCGAGATATAAGGCAGGAGACGAGGTATAGCTAAACTAACACAACATCCGTACAGACTGGCCGAGCAAGAAACTGGACTGGAAGAACCGGAAGTTTACAGTAGTCCAGCCGGTACGCACATACAGTGTACAACTTAACACTCCCCTAGGAATCCACCCGGTTTTCTATATAGACCTCGTACAGCCAGTATATATAGACCCCCTGCTGCACTAGACGACAGACGACGCGCGCCCCCTAGCGATTATTACTAAAGACTAGGAGGAGTAGAAAGTAGAAGAAATCCTAAAGAGCCGGAGGAAGCAGAAGAAGATAGAATACCTAGTTAAATAGGCAGGTTAGGCAGCGCCTATACAGGAACCGTACGAGGCTCTTTAGGACATATAGGCACTAGACAAGTAGGAGGAGAGACACCCTAGTAAACGGTTACAGTAACACTATACTGTATAGGGCGGGACAAATAGCAGCTATAAGACTAGACAGCTTCTAGGAACATTAGGCAGCTGCAGACTGGACTGGAAAACTGTAAAGGAAGAGCAGGGATAGAGGGGAACTAGGGACATCTATCCCTAGAGATATAAAAGAGGAGACGACACTAGGGAACCTACAAGAAGTATAGTATAGGTGCAGGAAGTAGAGAAGGGTAGAAGAGTAGGAATAGAACTAGTATAGAGTAGGGCGGGACTATACAAGATAACTGGTCCGCCCGAGGCTGTACGGACGACCGCTAGGCGAACGGCTACTACCCTACCCTACAGACAATAACAGGCCGGAACATCTACCTAAGTGCTAAGCCCTAGATAGCGACTAAGGCAGCGGGACATACTTCCTAAGCAGGAAACGAGATAATCGGCTAGACGGCCCGCTACTGCTGGACCGTACAGAGAGGACGCAGAGCGTCCGGCTAGAGCAATAGACTAGGAGATAAACGGACGAAGGATAAAAGGGGGGTAAATAGACAGGTAAGGACGGGACAGCTTACCTATATACAGGACAAAAGGCAGGTAAATAGGGAGACTGCGACTGTAGAAAGAAGTAAACTAGACAGGACCGAGCGCCTTCTGCACCTTTATAACTGCTTACAGGTCCTCCTCTGCCTTGGCTTCGGCATCCTTAAAGTAGCGACCGAATTCGGCTAAGATTAGGTACAAGCGATCTAGCACTACCTGGTTGCCCTGCTTACAGGGCCTCCTCTGCCTTAACTTCGGGATCCAAATAGACAGGACCAAGGTTGTAGCAGCGTAAAGGAAGGGGGGGGGACCTAGGACGTAGGGTAACTACGTAACTGCAGGCTATAGAGGGTAACAGCAAATAGGCAACTGCTACCTAAGGCCCTAGCAACGATAGGGAGGGCATCTAACAGGTATTGCCGAGTAGCAAGTGCCTGTTAGGGGGCGCCGCCCAGCCTAGGTCCTGGACCTAAGCTAGCCGTTGCCCTAAGGACTGCAACTTAGCGGCGCCAGCACGACCCTACCCTCTATACGGAGTTACTAACAGGACCCTACTCCTGTATAGAGGGAGAATCCTATAGCCCTATATAGAGGGGAAGTGCTGCCCCTCTAAACAGAGGGAAAACTCTGCACTACTGTATAGAGGGAAACTCCCGACCCTCTATACAGAGTACGAACCTTGCACCCCTATATAGAGGGAAATTGCTAGCTTGGCTTTGTAGGTACAAATTGTACAGCAGCAGACGACGAAGGAACTGCCTATTAGTTCCTTTATATAGATACCCAACCTTAAGTTTTCAAACAAAGATTCTTAAGCCCTTATATTAGGAACTGATCTTACTGTCGGTAACTGCAGTAATACAACAAAGATAGACAGCGACATCTCTATAGAACCTACGGCTATACAGGGACAGATGCACTGCGCGTAAGAGGAGCTGCTAGAACACAAGAGGCAGCTCGAGCAGCAAGTAAGCCACTAGGCTACGATAATTTCCTAACAGGAACAGGAGCTACAACAGCTTAGGGCGTCCGATCGCAATCCGACCCCTACGACGACGAACACAATAGCCTATACCCCGACCCCCAAGAGCAAACTCCCCGACGTTACTACTTATAATAGTAAGGCTCTAGCCGAATATCCCTCCTAGGCTGCCCAGATACGCTCTAAGCTTCTAGTCGACTTAGGAGCATACCTGACCGAGCTAGACAAGGTAGTGTACCTCTTTAGGAGGTTAAAGGGCAGGGCGGCAGTACGGATTCTGCCGTTCTATAAGACGGCTATTGCCAACCTAGCAATAGCTACGACGACAATGCTCTAGGCAGCTCTTAACAAGAGCTACAAAGACCTAGACTGCGAGAGCTAAGCACTCCTACAGGTTAATACGATAAAGCAAGGACGTACGACTATATAAGAATTCCTCGCGGAATACGACCAGACTCTAGCAGAGGCAGGAGGACTCTAATAGGAGGACAGGATAAAAATTACCTCCTTAGAGGTAGGCTTCTCTAAGGAGATTATAACAGGACTAGTAGGCGTAATGCGACTAGCTACGTACGAGGAATTCTGTAATCTCCTTAGGATAGTCGACGACCAACAGCGCAGGCTCGGACGGATAAGCCGCGTTTATAAGATGCGACAACCCCTCTAGCGGTAGACAGACACTATAGACTAGGAACTAACGACTACGAGGGTAGCGGCAGCCGTTACTGTACGGCCAAGGGCCGCTGCTAAAAGGGCATAGTAGGTAGATATAGCTACCCTAGACAAGAGAAGGGCAGAAGGGAGCTGCTACCGGTGTAGCAAGATAGGCCACACTGCACAGAATTGCAGGCTTTTGCTAGTAGAGAGACCTAGGGGACGGCCGACCACTGCAAGGGTAGCAACTGCGGCGCCCTAACAAGAGGATTAGGAGTCCTACTTGGACGACGACGAGTCGGGAAAAGAGTAGCCTCTAAGCGAAGGCTCTGCCAGAGACGTATATAAGATAGATTGCTAAATTAAAGTACTACTTAGCTATCTTTTAAGAGCACCTATATAACGACTACGCCGTTTATCGTACAGCCTACGCTAAACAGGTCCGCAGGGGCGCAGACATTAATTAACACAGGATGTTTAGTATACGGAATAATTAGCAAAGACTTCGTACAGAGACACTACATTAAGACGACCCCTACTGTACCTGTACGCATGTTGGGCATTACCGGGCGAGGACCGGACATTACCTATATAGTAAAAGTAACGATAGAGATACAGGGACACTAGAAGCAGGACTTATTCCTCTATGTCGTACAGGACAAGTTAGGGTATAACCTAATATTAGGGAAGCTATAGATAGAGCGCTAGCAGGGCAAGCTTAACGTTGGACGAGGACGGCTGTACCTAGCAGCGACGAAGCAGAGGCTCCGAGACCAAGGGAGGGTCCCGCAGAGCGGCAATGCTAAGGCCGAAATCAACATTACGACTGCAGACACTAAGAAGGCATTAGCGCCTAAGAAAGTAACAGACCCCTATACAAAGCTCCTAAGGGAATACGCAGGATACCTAGACCTCTTCGAGCCAAAGTTATAGAAGCTTTAACAGGCTGAAGGAGCTCTTTACAATAGGACTAACACTTGCTGCCTTCGACCTAGAACATACGACGATACTGGAAACCGACTCCTTAGGGTACTATATAGAAGGCATCTTGTTATAGGTAGGCTCAGACGGACTCCTGCACCTATTTGCGTACTTCTCCAAGAAGAACTCTCTAGCTAAGTGTAACTACCCTATCTACAACAAGGAATTGCTAGCAGTCGTACAGTGTTGCAAAGCGTAGGATAGAGAACTCTGCTCGGTTCCCGAGTTCCTCGCTCTAACTAACTACAAGAATCTGGAGTACTTTACGCAGCCCCGGAAGCTATCTAAGAGACACGTACGATAGGCAATGTACCTAAGCCGGTTCAATATAAGACTCTAGTATCGCAAGGGCAAGGACAACAGCCGGGCTAATGCGCTATCCAGACGGGATTAGGACATGCTAACGATGTATAAGGACGACTAGCTAAAGTTATAAACATTCCAGATGTTTAAGGAGGAGCCAGGCGAAGGGACTATCCGCCTAGCAGCAGTACATATATAGGAACCCCAACTGTAGGTATAGGAAGAGGCAGTAGGAAAGGACGACGTTTACTGAGGGGCCTATATAGCAATCTAAGGAGGACAGCGGAAGCTCCTAGCAGAGCTCTACCTTAAGGTGTTAGCAGCAGAGTGCTTAGTGAATAAGGAGAACAACCTAAAGTTCAGGAATCGGATTTAGGTCCTGGCAGACGAGAAGCTCTGTACGAGCTTAATATAACAGGCGTATAATTCTATAGCAACCGGGCACCTAGGGCGCGAGGAGATGTACAGTATTGTTGCTAGGGACTACTACTAGCCGGCGATAGCGAAGGACATTCGCAGGTTTATACAGAACTGCGATATACATAGGAAGACAAAGCCCTAGCGTAAACTAAAGTATAGGCTGCTGAAACCCCTACCGATACCGGACAGGCCCTAGCAAGACCTAACAGTGGACTTTATTACGGACCTCCCTAAGAGTAACGGACAGCGGAACACTATAGTAGTTACAGACACGCTAACGAAGGGGGTAATATTAGAAGGAATAGACTCTATTACAGCTAAGGACACTGCCTAGACATTTATACGGACAACGTTTAGCAAGCACGGATTCCCCAGGTCAATTGTATTGGACTGGGGTACACAGTTTACGAGCCAGCTCTAGGCAAGGGTCTGCCAGTTGTTGAACGTAGAACGTCGCCTATTAACTGCATAGCACCTACAGACAGACGGCGCGACAGAAAGGGTTAATTCGACGTTGGAAGCGTACCTCCAAGTGTACGTCGACTATAACTAGACAAACTGGAACTGCCTTCTCCCTATAGCGGAGCTAGCTATTAATAGCCGTACAGCAAATGCGACAGGATTGTCCCCCTTCTTTATAACTTACAGATACGACTACTGCCCGCTCCTACCGACCCTAAGTAGCGCTACCCTACGCCCTGTACGATCCCCAATTTAGCAGGGAAAAGCCATTGTACAGACGATTACGAATACCTACTAATAGGCGAAAGCGAGCCTAGCTATAGCTTAACAGAACGCAGAAGAGCAGGCTAACAAGGGACAACAGGCTGCACTAAGGTACAAGGCAGGGGATAAGGTCTAGCTAAACTAGCGCAACATCCGTATAGACCGGCTAAGCAAGAAGCTGGATTAGAAGAACCGGAAGTTTACAGTAGTCCGACTAGTAGGGACACATACCGTACGACTTAACACTCTCCTAGGGATCTACCTTGTCTTCTACGTAGAAGTCGTACGGCTAGCGAACACAGACCCCCTACTGCACTAGGCGACAGATAACGCGCGCCTACTAGCGATTATAACTAAGGGCTAGGAAGAATACGAGGTAGAAGGAATCCTTAAGAGCCGAAGGAAGCAGAAGAAGGTAGAGTACCTAGTAAAATAGAGAGGATAGCCAGAGCCTACGTAGGAACTGTACGAGGCTCTATAGGATACAACTGCGCTGGACAGGTAGGAGGAGGACTATCCCCCTGCCCAGTCTCTGTAACACTGCGCCGTACAGCGAAAAGGGGCACAATCTACTCTAAGTATAGGGTAGCTGCTAGCAACTAGGGTTGTTAGAGGATCGAGAATTAAGACGTAGGACACTATAGGATCCTACCGACACTACACTGTACGACACTGTATAGAAGAAGGGCAGGAGGAAGGGAACGGTTAGGAGACCGGTAAGAGAGGTAGATATAAGAGAGAGATAAGAGCAGAACTATCTGAAAATTTTATACACTACCTAGGGGAGGGGGGGGGGGCGGCTTACTAGCCACTACCCTACAGGACTAGGGCGGCCGACTCCCTATCTAAAATCTTAATTACCTCCCGCCCGGCAGGACCCCTACCTAGGCCAGCCCTCGGGAGCAGAGGCACCCCCCCACCCCTACGCGCCTCCTCCGGACGGCAGTAGAGGCAGTAGAGGGAGCTATCCTTCTACTTACACGAGGCGCAGACCCTAGCCTAGAAGCTAGAGAGGCGGTATAGGCTAAGTAAGCCTTAGGGGGAGTTGGAGCAAGGGGCGTAGAGCTGGCCCTAAGTAGCAATAAGGATAGCATTAACGTACAACATGCAGGCTATAGCAACCTGCTAAGGTGTAACCTAGGCGTAGTTACACTAGAAGGCGTAGAAGGGTAGCTTAGCTGCGTCCTACTGCTCGTTAGTATAGCATCTAAGACGTTAGCTTAGACTGTACAGAAGACAGGGACCTGGACAAACTAGAAGCGAAGCTGCTAGTCGAACTAGGCATTCTACTGCTAGAGGTAAAAAAAAGGAGGCGACACTAGCCAGACGGGCGGAAGAAGAGCCAGGAACTATAAGAGAAGAGCCAGTAACTACGAGAGAACTACAGCGGGAACAGCCGGACGGAGTGCGTAGCATAACAGTAGTAGCTAGTAGTAGTAACTAGTAGTAGTAGCTAGTAGTAGTAACTAGTAGTAGTAGCTAGTAGTAGTAACTAGTAGTAGTAGCTAGTAGTAGTAACTAGTAGTAGTAGCTAGTAGTAGTAACTAGTAGTAGGGCCTAGGTAGACGGTAGACGTTAGTATTAGACAGTAGACAGTAGACAGTAGTAGACAGGAGACGGCATAGAAGGGGGGGTAGCAGGTAGCAGGCAGAGAATAGAAGAGAAGGAGGGAAGGGAAAGAGAAAGGGGAGGCTCGATATTAAGGGGTTGGCTGCCTGCTATAGGAAGCAAAAGCAACCAGCGCAGCTGCTATAACTGTGTAAAAAGAGAACAAGAAGGCAACCACGACCCAGTAGGCGACGAGCAACGGCCGTATAGACGACTAGACAGAGATAGGAAGTCGCGACCTACTAGAGGAACACTAGGAGCTAAGAGTGCACGACAGGCCGTCGTACGAAAGTAGCACTACGAGAAGGGAGGGAGTTATTGTTAGGGGGCGCTGCCTAGCCTAGGTCCTAGACCTAAGCCAGCCGTCGCCCTAAGGACTGTAACTTAGCAGCGCTAGCACGACCCTACCCTCTATATAGAGTTACCGATAGGACCCTACTCCTATACAGAGGGAGAATCCTATAGCCCTATATAGAGGGGAATTGCTGCCCCTCTAAACAGAGGGAAAACTCTGCACTACTATACAGAGGGAAACTCCCGACCCTGTATACAGAGTGCGAACCTTGCATCCCTACAGAGAGGGAAATTGCTAGCTTAGCTTTGTAGGTACAAATTGAACAGCAGCAGACGACGAAGGAACTGCCTATTAGTTTCTTTATATAGATACCCAACCTCAAGTTTCTAAACTAAGATTCTTAAGCCCTTACAGTGCCTAGACGACAGTCGACTTTCTGGACAACTGGACGAGTATAGGCGCTATTTGGAAAGGGAACGCTATAAGCGATTGTACGACACGACAGCGTACAGGGACGAGACTACGAGGAGGGAGGGGGGTAATGTTAGGGGACGCCGCCCTGCCAGGTCCTGTACCTAAACTGGCCGTCGTCCTAAGGATTGCGACTTAGCAGCGCTAGAACGACCCTACCCTCTGTACGGAGTTACTAACATAACCCTACTCCTATATAGAGAGAGAATCCGTACAGAGTTACTAATACCACCCTACTCCTGTATAGAGGGAGAATCCTACAGCCCTATATAGAGGGAAATGGCCGCCCCTCTATATATAGAGAAAACTCTGTATTCCTATACAGAGGGAAACTCCTAACCCTCTGTATAGAGCGAAATCCCTATACCTCTACATAGAGTAAAATTGCTAGCTTAGCTTCGTAGGTATAAATTGTACAGCAGTAGACGACGAAGGAACTGCCTATCAGTTCCTTTATATAGATACCTAGCTTTAAGTTTCTAAACTAAGATTCTTAAACGATTACAAGACCTAGCCAGACTAAGTCCTAACCTAGCCTGGCCGAGTCGGCATCCCCTCTCCCTATACTCTATATAGAGGGAAATCTCTGCACCTCTATATAGGAGTAAATCTCTGCAATCCTATACAGAGGGAAATTGCTAGCTTGCTTCGTAGGTACATAATGTACAGTAGCAGACGACGAAGGAACTGCCTATTAGTTCCTTTATATAGATATCTAGCTTTAAGTTTCTAAACCAAGATTCTTAAACCTATTATAATACAGAATATAACCAAACCCTAGCCAAGGTAGGAGGCCTTTTTTAGGAGGATAGGGTAAAGATTGCTACCTTACAGGTTAGCCTCTCTAAGGAGATTATAACAGGTCTTATAGGCGTTACCTAGGCGGCCTTATACAAGGCATTCTGTAATCTCCTTAGGATAGTCGACGACTAGCAGTATAGGCTCGGACGAATAGGCTGCGTCTACGAACTACGCTAACCTATCTACTAGCAGCAGGACGCTATAGATAAGGAACTAACAACGACAAGAAAAGCAGCAGCCGTTACTGTACGGCTAAGGACTAACGCTAAGCAGGCGTAGTAGGTAAACGCAGCTACTATTAGCAGAAGAAAGACGGAAGGGAGCTGCTACCGGTACGGCTAGACAGGGCATACTGTACAGAATTGCAGACTTCTGCTAGTAGAGAGACCTAGGGGACGGCCGGCCACTATGGGGGTAGCGACTGCGGCAGCCTAACCCGAGACCTAAGAGTTCCCCTTAGACGACGACGAGTTAGGAAAAGAGTAGCCTCTAAGCGAAGGCTCGGCCAGAGGCATATACGAGATAAATTTCTAAATTAAAGCACTACTTAGCTATCTTTTAAGAGCACCTATATAACGACTACATCTTTTATCGTATAACCTATACTAAACGGGACCGTTCCTATACGAACTCTAATCGACACAGGATGTTTAGTCTACGGAGTTATTAGCGAAAGCTTTATACAGAAACACTATATCAAGACTACCCCTACTGTACCTGTACGTATAATAGGCATTACTAGACGAGGGCTGGACATTACCTATATAGTAGAAGTAACAATTAAGCTGCAAGGATACTACGAGCAAGACTTATACCTCTACGTCGTACGAGACAAGTTGGAGTACGACCTAATATTAGGGAAACTATAGATAGAGCGCTAGCAGGGCAAACTCAGTGTCGGACGAAGACATCTATACCTGGCAGCAACGAAGCGGAGAATCTAAGACTTAGGACAAGCCCTGCTGAGCGACCCCTACCCTAAAGTTAACACTACAATTACCGACATCGAGAAGGCACTAGCGCTTAAGAAGGTTACGGACCCCTGTACGAAGCTCCTACCTAAATACTTAGAATACCTCGACTTCTTCGAGCCGAAATCGGCTTTAAAACTGCCCCTATCCTAAGGAGAAGGAATCGACTACAAGATTAAGCTTAAACCCTGTCTGGACGGAAGTCTGCCCAAGGTACTGTACAGCCTATTGTACAGTATGTCCTTTAGAGAACTCCTAGTACTACGTAAGACATTAGATAACCTGCTCTCTAAGGGCTTTATCTGTGCAAATACGTCCCTAGCTAGAGCTCTAGTGCTATTTGTCTAGAAGGAAGGGCCGGCTAGGTTACAGTTCTATATATATTATAGAGGCATTAACGCAATTACCAAAAAGTGATCCGACTAAGGTAGACTCTAGGTCAATACCCGTCTTTGATAACTATATCCAAGGCTGGAGAGGGAAGAATCTACGTACAAGCAGAGGTGGAGGTATTTGAGTGTGCGCTAAGCCTGGCCCTGCTAGCTGTCCACATCTACATCCGTATTACTACCGCCCTCCCCAACCAGCGATTGCCCTTAATCGCAATCAATCTATCAATCGCAATCAGCCAATTAGGTCGCACCAATCCAGGTCGCAAATTCAGTCGCAGAGGTCGCTAAGGTCGCTCCAAACCAGGTCACTCTAAACCAGGCTGCTCCAAACTAGGTCGTAGGGGTCGCAAATTCAGCTTCGCTATCGGCCAATTAGGTCGCTCCAAAACAGGTCGCTTTTAAGCTTCAATTTCCGTGCGTTTTGAGTCTTAATCTCGTGCCTTTTTAAGCCTTAATCTCGTGCCTTTTTAAGCCTTAATCTCGTGCCTTTTTGAGCTTCAATCTCGTGCCTTTTGCCGTCGCTTTAGTGCCTTAATTAGTGCCTTATTTGGTGCCTTGTTTGGTGCCTTGCTAAGGCTGCAGAATTTTCAGATTGTTGCAGAGGTCGTCGAGGCTGCAGAGGTCGCAGAGCTCGCAGAGGTCGTCTTGCAAATACGTGTCGCTTCTCGACGGTCGTCGAGCCGTCGCTTCTCAAGCCGTCGCTTCTTAAGCTGTTGCTTTTCAAACGGACGCAGAGGTCTTAGAGGTCGTCGGGGTCGCGGAGGTCGCAGCTTACGTATGTCGCTTCTCGACGGTCGCTCGCTTGTCGACGGTCGCTCGCTTCTTAACGGTTGCTTCTCGGACGGTCGCAGAAGTCTCGGAGGTCGCGGAGGTTGCGGAGGTCGTAGAGTCGCAGCTAGTCGCAGAGCTCGCAGAGGTCGCAGAGCTCGCAGAGGTCGCGGAGGTTGTCGGGGTCGCAGAGGTCGTCGCTTCTAAACTTGCACCGCCTTTCTGAATATACAGTGTCTTTCTGAACGTGCAGGGCCTTTCCAAACATGCAGTGCCTGTGTTGTCTGCAGCTGCCCCGTGTCGTCTGTAGCTGCCTGTTGTCTACAGCTGTGTTGTCTGCAGCTGCCCTGTGTCGTCTGTAGCTGCCTGTTGTCTGCAGCTGCTGTGCCTGTCTGCAGCTATGCCTTTGAACGTGCTCTTCTAAACCTAAACAGTGTGTTGCCTATAGCAGCCCTGTCTGCCCTGTATTGCCTGCCCTGTTGTGCCTGTATGCAGTAGCCTTGTATTGTCTGCAGCAGCTGCCTGTTTGTAGCAGCCCTGTGTTGTGCCTTGTGCTCTGCCTTGTGCTCTGCCTTGTGCTCTGCCTAGGTGCTCTGCAGCTAGGTACTCGTGCCTAGATGCTCTGCCTCTGCTTTGCCTGTGTTGTCTGCAGCAGCTGTCTGCCTAGGGGCTCTGCCTAGGGGCTGTATTGTCAGGTCGGGTGCTAAGCTAAGTGCTCGCTGGTGCTTTAGGACGTGCTTCTAAACGTGTAGTGCCGTGTTGCTTGTTGTTTTGCCTCGTACCTGCTGGTGCTTAGGTGCTTGCTAGTGCATAGGCTCGCTGGTGCATAGGGCTCGTACCTAGGTGCTCGTGCCTAGGTGCTCGTGCCTATGTTGTCTGCAGCAGCTGTGTATGTTGCCTACAGCAGCCCTGTGTTGTCTGCAATTGCCTTGTACCTGTGCCTTGGTGCTCTGCCTAGGTGCTCGTGCCTAGGTGCTCGTGCCTGGAGCTAGTTGTGCCTGGAGCTGTAGCAGCTTTGTCTTGTCTACAGTAGCTGTATGTTGTCTCTGTATTGTCTGCAGCTGCCTGCCTTGTGCTCTGCCTTGTGCTCTGCAGCTGGGTGCTCTGCCGCTGGGTGCTCTGCTGCTAGGTACTCTGCTACTAGGTGCTCTGCTTGGATTGCTGAATGTCCCGATTGCTAGCCGTACGCCTCGATTGCTGGATGTCCCGATTGCTAAATGTCCCGATAGGCCTTGTCTAAATAGAATGGTCTGTTAAAGACCCGAAAAAACGAATGTCGTCGCCCTAGGTCCTGCTAGGTGCACTCTCGTCGTCGTCGTCGCTCTCGCTCCTCGCTCTCGCTCTCGTCCTCGTCGCTCCTACATAATCCTTCTCGACCTTCTCGTTCTTCTCGACCTTCTCGTTCTTCTCGACCTTCTCGTTCTTCTCGACCTTCTTGTCGCTCTCGTTCTCGTCGCTCTCGTTCTCGTCGCTCTCGTCGTTCTTGTCGCTCTCGCTCTTCTTCAAAACTCGCGATCTACTCGTAGGGGCACCCTCTTCCCTAAAACTCTTCTTCTCGATGTCCTCTGTAATGGACCTCTCTCTTTAAAACTCTTCTTCTCGATTGGGGGAGGGGGGGGGTAGAGTAGTATGCACATGTACGATTAAGTAACCGGATATAATTCAACGGCCTCCTTCGTACATCTGCAGTATACACTCTGGATTGTCGGTTGCACGTACGTTAGTCGAGTACCCGGATGTAATTCAACAGGCTCTTTCGCGTAGTGCGGGTATTGTTGAAGTGAGCCTTGGATATAATGATCTGACTAAGGTAGACTCTAGGTTAATACCCGTCTTTAATAACTATATCCAAGGCTGGAGAGGGAAGAATCTACGTACAAGCGGAGGTGGAGGTATTTGAGTGTGCGCCAAGCCTGGCCCTGCCAGCTGTCCACATCTACATCCGTATCAAAAAGGACTGGTACTCTATACTCCTTATTAAGGACACCCTCGGACGGATTAGCAAGGCAAAGTAGTTTACTAAGCTTAACGTTGTTTCGGCGTTCTATAAGATAAGGATTAAGGGAGGATGTAAATAGATAACCGCTTTCTGTACAAGGTACAGCCTTTTTAAGTAGCTTATTACCCCCTTTAGCCTAACGAACACGCCGGCAACCTTCTAGAGGTACATTAACAGATCCTTATAGGATCTTCTAGACGACATCTGCTCTGTATACCTCGACGATATCCTATTATTTACAGATAGTACCTGCAAGGACTACGTATAAGACGTAAAGAAGATGCTAGACCGTCTACAATAGGCTAGATTGTACCTCGACATTAACAGATATAAATTTAGTATACAACGTACGAAATACCTAGAGTTTATTATCGAGGCAGGGAAGGGCATTAGTATAGACAGGAAGAAAATTAACGCTATTAAGCAATAGAAACCCCCTACGAGCGTTAGGGGTATACGAGAATTTCTTAGGTTTGCCAACTTCTACTGCTAGTTTATACAGAACTACTCGGAGATAGTCCGGCCCCTTATAAAGCTAACGTATAAAAGAACAGGCAGTTTGTATAGACAGACGAATGCTGATCCGACTAAGGTAAACTCTAGGTCAATACCCGTCTTTAATAACTATATCTAAGGCTAGAGAGGGAAGAATCCACGTACAAGCGGAGGTACGGTATTTGAGTGTGCAGCTGCCAAGCCTGGCTCTGCCAAGCCTGCTACCTTCCAGCACCTTCCAGCCCTCTATGCATCTGTATTACTACCGCCCTCCCTAACCAGCGATTGCCCACAATCGCAATCAGCTAAACCAGGTCGCGTCGTGCCAAACCAGGTCGTAGGGGTCGCAAATTCAGCTTCGCTATCGGCCAATTAGGTCGCTCCAAAACAGGTCGCTTTTAAGGTCGCTTTTAAGCTTCAATTTCTGTGCCTTTTTAACGTCGCTTTGATGCCTCAATCTCGTGCGTTTTGCTGTTACTTTGGGCCTCGATTAGTGCCTTGTTTGGTGCCTTGTTTGGTGCCTTGCTAAGGCTGCAGAATTCTCAGATTGTCGCAGAGGTCGTTGGGGTCGTAGAGGTCGCAGAGGTCGTAGAGGTCGCAGAGGTCGCAGCCTACGTACGTCGCTTCTCGGACAGTCGCTTCTCGAGCCGTCGCTTTGGTGCCTTGCCAAGGCTGCAGAATTCTTAAAGGTCGGGGCTGCAGAGGTCGCCAGGGCCGCGGAGGTTGCGGAGGTCGTTAAGGTTGCAGAGGCCGTTAAGGTTGTCTTGCAAACACGTGTCGCTTCTTAGACAGTCGCTTCTTAGATGTAAAGGGCTTAAGGATCTTAGTTTAGAAACTTGAGGTTAGGTATCTATATAAAGGAACTAATAGGCAGTTCCTTTGTTGTCTGCTGCTATACAATTTGTACCTACAAAGCCAAGCTAGCAATTTCCCTCTGTATAGGGATGCAAGGTTTACCCTCTATATAGAGGATTAGGAGTTCCCTCCTCTGTACAGTAGTGCAGAGTTTTCCCTCTATTGAGAAGGGCAGCAGTTCCCCTTTGTGTAGGACTATAGGGTTCTCCCTCTATACAGGAGTAGGGTCCTATTAGTAGTTCCGTACAGAGGGTAGGGTTATGCTAGCGCCGCTAAGTTGCAGTCCTTAGGGCGACGGTTAGCTTAGGTCGGGTCTAGGACCTGGGCCGGGCGGCGCCCCCTAACAATACCCCCCCCCTCCCTTCTTATAGTGCCCTTTCTGTATAGCAGCGTGCTAAACACCCTTAGCTCCTGCTGTTCCTTTAGCAGGTCGCGACTTCCTATTTTTGTCTAGCTGTCTATATAGTCGTCGCTCGTCGCCTACTAGGTCGCGGTTGCCTCTTGCTATTTTACTTGTTTGTAGCAGCTGCCCTGTTTGCTATTCCCCCTTATAGCAGGCAGTTACCTCCCCTAAATTGCAAGCCTCTCCCTTCTCTTTCCCTCCCCCTTTTCTTTCTATTCCCTGCCTGCCTTCTCCTCCTATACTATCTACCGTCTACTACCGTCTACTATCTACTATCTACTATCTACTACTACTAGTTACTACTACTACTAGCTACTATTATGTCGTCCGCCCCGTCTAGTAGCTTCCTCGTAGTTGCTGGCCCCTCCTCCTCCGCTCGTCTAGCTGGGGTCCCCTCCTATTTCTGCCTCTAGCAGTAGAGTCCTTAATTTGACTAACAGCTACGCTTCTAGTTTGAACGGATTCCTGTCTTCTATACAGTCCTAGCTAACGTTTTAGGTGCTATACTAACAAGCAGCAGGATACGGCCAAGCTGCCCTACTACGCCTTCTGGTATAACCCTGCCTAGCTTATACCCTAGCAGTTGGCTATAGCCCAGGCATCGTACGTTAACGCTATCCTTATCGCTACCTAGGGCTAGCCCTATGCCCCCTGCCCTAACTCCCCCTAGCCCTTACTTGGCCTATACCGCCTCCTAGGCTTCTGGGCTAGGGTGTGTGCCTCGTGCAAGTGGAAGGATAGCTCCCTCTACTGCCCCTACTGCCGTCCGGCAGAGGTGCGTAGAAGTGGAGGGGTGCCTCTGCTCCCTAGGGCTAGCCCTAGTACGGGTAGGGGCCCTGCCGGGCAGGAGGTAATTGAGATCTTAGATAAGGAGTTGGTTGATCTAGTCCCCTAGGGTGGTAGCTAGTGAGCTACTCCCCCCCCCTACCCCCCCCTAGGTAGTGTAAGAAATTTTAGACAGTTCTGCTTATAACTTCTCTTATTTCCACTCTCCTTCCTATCTGTTCCCTGGCTGTTCCCTTCTTCCAGCCCTTATCTTGTACAGTGTCGTACGATGTCGCATTAGTGGGATCCTATAGTGTCCTATGTTGTAATTTTTAATCCCTTAACAACCTAGGTTGCTAGCGGCTACCCTGTCCTTAAGGTAGATCGTGCCTCCTTCCCCTATACGGCGCGGTATTACTGTAACTGGGCAGGGGGATAGTTCTCCTCCTACCTGTCTAGTGCAGTTATGTTATGCAGAGCCTCGTATAGTTCCTATATAGGCTCTGCCTATCCTCTCTATTTTACTAGGTACTCTACCTTCCTCTACTTCCTTCGGCTCTTAAGGATCCCTTCTACTTTATACTCTTCCTAGCCCTCGGTTATTATTGCAGGTAGGCGCGCGTCGTCTGTCGTCTGGTGCAGTAGGGGGTCTGTGTTCGCCGGCTGTACGAGGTCTACGTAGAAGACTAGATAAATCCCTAGGGGAGTATTTAGTTGTACAGCGTGTGTCCCTACTGGTCGGACTACTGTAAACTTCCTGTTCTTCTAATCCAGTTTCTTGCTCGGCCGGTCTGTACAGATATGTCGCTAGTTTAGCTAGACCTTATCCCCTGCCTTGTACCTGGATGCAGCCTGTTGTCCCCTATTGGCCTGCTCCTCTGCATTCTGTTAAGCTATAGCTAGACTCGCCTTCGCCTATTAATAGGCATTCGTAATCGTCTGTACGATGGCCTCTCTCTGCTAAATTGGGGATCGTATAGGGCGCAGAGTGTTATCCCTTAGGGTTAGTAGGAGTGGGGAATAGTCGTATCCGTAGGCTATAAAGAAGGGGGATACTCTGGTAGCATCAGCCGTACGGCTGTTAATAGCTAGCTCTGCTATAGGGAGAAGTCGGTTCTAGTTTGTCTAGTTATAGTCGATGTACGCTTAGAGGTACGCTTCTAAAGTCAAATTGACCCGCTCCGTCGCCCTGTCTGTCTGCAGGTACTATGCAATTAACAGGCGACGTTCTACCTTTAGCAACCGGCAGACCCTTGCCTAGAGCTGGCTCGTAAACTGCATGCCCTAGTCCGACACAATCGACCTGGGGAAACCGTGTTTGCTAAACGTCGTCTGTATAAATGCCTAGGCAGTGTCCTTAGCCGTAATAGAGTCTATTCCCTCCAGTATTACTCCCTTTGTTAGCTTGTCTATAACTACTATAATGTTCCGCTGTCCGTCGCTCTTAGGGGTGTCTGTAACAAAGTCTACTGTTAGGTCTTGCTAGGGCCGGTCCGGGATCGGTAGGGGTTTTAGCAGCCTATGTTTCAGTTTACGCTAGGGCTTCGTCCGTCTGTATACATTGCAGTTCTGGACGAACCTGCGGATGTCCTTCGCTATCGCCGGCCAGTAGTAGTCCCTAGCGACAATGCTGTACATCTCCTTATGCCCTGGGTGCCTAGTAGCTATAGAGTCGTATGCCCGTTGTATTAAGCTCGTACAGAGCTTCTTATTGGCAGGGACCCAAATCCGATTCCTGAACTTTAGGTTGTTCTCCTCGTCTACTGAGCACTCTGCTGCCGACACCTTAAGATAGAGCCCTACTAGGAGCTTCCGCTGTCTTCCTTAGATTGCTATACAGGCCCCTCGGTATACCTCGTCCTTTTCTACTGCCTCTTCCTATGCTTGCAGTTGGGGTTCCTATAGGTGTGTCGCTACTAGGCGGATAGTCTCCTCGCCTGGCTCCTCCTTAAACATCTGGAATGTTTGTAACTTTAGCTAGTCGTCCTCGTACGTCGTCGGCATGTCCTGGTCCCGTCTAGAGAGCGTATTGGCCCTGCTGTTGTCCTTACCCTTGCGATACTGGAGTCTTATATTAAACCGGCTTAGGTACATTGCCTAGCGTACGTGCCTCTTAGACAGCTTCCGGGGCTGCGTAAAGTACTCTAGGTTCTTGTAGTCTGTTAGGGCCAGGAACTTAGGCACTAAGCGGAGTTCTCTATCCTATGCTTCGCAACACTGTACGACTGCTAGCAACTCCTTGTCGTAGATAGGGTAGTTGCACTTAGCTAGGGAGTTCTTCTTAGAGAAATACGCGCATAAGTACAGGAGTCTGTCCGAGCCTACCTGTAACAGGATACCTCTAATACAATATCCTAAAGAGTCAGTTTCTAGTATCGTTGTACGCTCTGGGTTAAAGGCGGCAAGTGTTGGTCCTGTAGTAAAGAGCTCCTTTAGCTTGTTAAAGCTCTTGTCGCATTCGTCCGTCTATTTGAACTGCTTGTCCTTGTGTGTTAGTTTAACTAGGGAGCGTACGATCTCCGAGTAGTTCCGTATAAACTGGCGGTAGAAGTTGGCAAACCTAAGAAATTCCCGTATACCCTTAACGTTCGTTGGCGGCTTCTATCGCTTAATAGCGTTAATCTTTATCCTATCTATACTAATGCCTTTCTCTGCCTTAATAATAAAACCTAGGTATTTCGTATATTGGACACTGAATTCACATTTGTCGATGTCGAGGTACATGTTACAGCAGCAGAAAGGGGTGGGACTAAGTAATAGGGTGGACCCTTGGAATTTCGGCTCGGCCCGGACGGGCCGAGCCGGGCCTTGGCAACCACCACTACGAAAGCCCACCACCACTACTACAAAGATTCCTTTCCCTCCTCAGTTCGAGATATAGTTATCAAAACAGCCGTATTGAACCTTATCTGCGCGCTCGGATTATTATATCTCGAACTCACTCTCTACACCACCGCGCTGCGCGAAAGGGCCCGTCGAACCATCCGGAAACCCGAATAACGCACGCGCACCTACACACACACCAAAACAACAACCCCCAAAGGCACTGTAAGAAGATAGAAGGCTTCTCAGCGGTAGAGAGCGGCGTAACAGGCTGCTGCGGAAAGAGTAAGACTAACAGAGCGAGTAGGCGCTCCAGTGTCATTAATGATAAGATTATTATAAGCGGTTTTACAGCGGAAGAGACCGCAGAGATTAAGGAACGAATAAGCGAATACAAGAAGATCTACGACTGCACGATCGAGGAACTAGAAGACTATGTAAACGAGAATAGGATAGGAAAGGTATACAATAGTATAGACCTTATTAAGACGCTGTTCCACAGAACGCTAGAAGAGAACAGACAACTGAGGGAAGAAACTAAAGCCGTAAGGGCCGAGAAGGAATCGGCAGAAACCATTATCGACGTGTTAGAAAACCAGGCGGCGAATCGACTAGCGCAGCTAAAGGCGCTAAAAAGTCAACTAGCTAATATGGAAGCAGCAAAGTCGTCGTTGCTACTGCAGCGAGAAACCCACGCGGAGTTCGCCTTACCAGCGGCCTATAGTTAAGGTGGCACCTTAATAACATTATTGCCGGACCCGCCGGCGTTTAGAGGCGGAGACCCTAAAGACTGGGAAGCGTTTAAGAAGAAGATAAAGAATAAGATAGACCGCGACCACGCTGGAAACAGTGCCGGAGATAGATTAGCGTACCTGGAATCGCGATTAGAAGGTAAAGCTTTTTTGCTAGTAGCGGACCTAGAAGAGGCGACCGCCGAGGAAGCGATCAAAGCACTAGACCAGCGCTTCGGAGACCCGTTCCGAAAGAAGACAGCCTATAAGCAGCTAGACAAGATTAATCAGAACCAGCAGACGTTTGAAGAATTCTACAGACTATTCAGAAAATATGCGATTAGGGCCTAAGTAGCAGAAGATAAGCAGCTCCACCTACTAAGGCAGAAGCTGAACCCTGAACTGGCCGCCGCTATAGCGTCGGTGGAAGACAAAGACCTTAAGAGCTTCGTACATCGAGCGAGAGTTACCGCGAGAAACCTGAATGCATACGGAAAATTGACGATACGCGAACTGGCTTAGAAACCGTCGCCGTCGCCGTCGCCGCAGGGAACTAGAGCCCCTGTCCTATACCGACAACGCCCCTAGCAGCTATTTAATTTGCAGCGTTCGTCGTTCGTCTCCACCTGCTACGCGTGCGGAAAGCCCGGCTATATCGCTACGAGATGCCGAGCAATGGCACAGTAGAAGCAGGAATATTAAGCAACGAAGCAGCCGCCACCGTCGAGGAAGACTATCCAAGCCATCGAACCGGCTCCGAACGACACCGACAGTGTAGACGGCGGGGTCTAGCTAAGAATTATAGGAAAAGATCAGCTGGACGAATAGACCCCCCATCTAGCGTAAAAAACAGGGCATCCCTACGAAAGACACTAACGGAACGAGAGAGCATTAACAGTTGTAACGATCCACTGTCGGCGACGGCGGAAGCGAATGCGGAAACAGCTATTATCCTTCTAATTACTGTCCACCCCCTTAACGGATCGAGCAAACCACTTTAGCTGAAAGCCTTTATCGACACTGGAGCTCTTATTAGAGCAGCGATTCACTATTAGTTGGTTCAGAAACTGATAAAGGGATACGGTTATCCAGTAGAATTAGCGTCGCCGACGAGGATTTCGGCGTATAACGGACAAGACACAGAAAGCGTTACGCACTACATGCTGCTAAAGACTACCCTAGCTGGTCGCACTACAGAAGCGACGTTCCGAATTATGGATATCGGGAGGTTTGACATTATTATAGGGCAGAAATGGATAAGGAACCAGAAAGCTATTATCGACGTAGATAAAGGAGCGATTAGACTCAAGACCCTAGGCAACGCGACCGCCACCACTGTAGCCGAATCGAAAGCCGCGGCTGCCAATGTAACCCCGTCCGATCGTTCCGAACCCCCGGTCACCGTTGAAAAGTAAGTTCAGAAGCTTTATCGGCCCTCGCGAAGTTACCGGACAACGAGATTTACGCTATCTTAATAAAAGACATCGAAGATTACCGGAAGATAATAACGGAAGAAGAAGTGGATCCACTGGAAGTGTTACCGGCGGAGCTCTACGATTACGCTAACGTGTTCTCAAAAGCCGACTCCAACCTATTGCCACTCCATCGTCCGGAATACGACAACAAGATCCGATTGAAGGAGGGGGCTACGCTGCCAAGAACCGAGCCCCTAAGACGACTGTCGCCGGCACAACTGGACTAGGTAGAGGTGTTTGTTCGCGAAAATCTGGCGAAGAAGTTTATTACGCAGAGTTCTGCCGAATATGCGTTACCGATTCTTTTTGTAAGGAAGCTAGGGGGTGGTCTGCGACTCTGCGTAGACTATCGAGGCCTTAACGAGGTCACCAAAAGAGACGTATACCCGCTGCCGCTGATTAACGAGACTATACAACGAGTGGCTAAAGCTAAATAGTTTAGCAAGCTGGACATCCGCTAAGCGTTTTATCGACTAAGGAACGAGGAAGGGCAAACAGAAGATCTTACGACGTTCGCTACGCGTATAGGCAATTTTAAGTAGCTAGTAATGCCGTTCGGACTTACTAACGCGCCGGCGGTATAGCAACGCTTTATAAACCACTCCTTTATAGACATGCTAGAGCAGTTCGTGTCTATCTATTTGGACGACATTCTTATCTATACGGACGGAACGAGAGATCAGCACACGGACTATGTTAAGAGGGTGCTAAAGAGACTCTGCGAAGTGGGATTAAACGCGGACACGAAGAAGAGCAAGTTCTACCAAACCGAGGTCAAGTATCTCAGTCTTATCGTTAGAAGGAATGGAATTCGGATGGACCCCTTAAAGGTCGCCGCCGTCGCCGAATAGAAGCAGCCGAAGTCTGGAAATACTACGCAAATCAGAGCGTTCCTCGGCTTCTGCAGCTACTATCGACAGTTCATTAAGGACTTCAGCAAGATAGCAAGACCCCTGAACAAGGCGCTAAAGAAAGAAGCAGCTGGCCTATAGAATAAGAAGTGTACGGAAGCCTTTAACCGGCTGAAAGAAGCAGTAGCCTCTGCGCTAGTACTGGCGCACTTCCGACCGGAAAAGACGATCTACGTAGAAACGGACGCTTCCGATACAGTAACGGCAGGGGTCCTTTCTTAGCACGCCGACGATAGAGAAACCCTTTATCCGGTGGCTTTCTTTAGCAAGTCTATAACAGAAGCCGAACGGAACTACGCTATCTATAATAAAGAACTGCTGGCTATTATTCAGGCCTTTAAAGAGTGGAAACCGGAGCTTATAGCTAGACAGAGCACGATCCAGGTCCTTACGGACCACTAGTTACTAACCTACTTTATAAAGACGCAGAAGCTATCGCGCCGCCAAGCCCGGTAGGCAGCCTACTTAGCCGGATTCGACTTTAAGATCACCTATCGACCAGGAGCTCAAAACGGAAAGGCTAACGCGCTAACGCGAAGAGAAGGGAAGACGAGCCGTGCGAAGGAAGATCCGAACATGTTCCAGAAGGTGCTGACCGAACGGATAGTAGACGCCGAGGTGTTAAAGGAAGCGGGGATCTGCGCGGCAGAACTGCAGGCCGAACCGGAAACGATGGAGCAGCCGATCGAAGAAGAGACGCTCTATAAGAAGGTAGAACGGCTCAATAAGCGGCAGAAGCTCGGCAAAACAAACTTAGGGAAGCTGATAGTTCCGGAAGAACTGATTACAGAGGTTATCTAGCTAGTCTATAGCTCCAAGGATGTTAGTTACACAGGGTCAAAGAGGACGATAGAAGCTATAAGGACGATCTACTAGTTTCCGCGGATCTACGAACGGATCTACTAATTTATCGCCAACTGCCACGTGTGCCGAGCCACGAAGCCGCCTTACGGTCTTCCGGCCGGTCTGCTAAAGCCACTTCCGATCCCTAAAAAGCTGTAACAACACATTATAATGGACTTCGTAACCGGCCTGCCGGACTCCGATAGATATAATGCTACGCTGAACGTAGTGGACCGGCTAAGCAAAGAGTGCCACTTTATCCCCTGCCGAGCGAGAGACGAAGGAACCACTGCGGAAGAGACCGCGCGGATGCTAATTAGACACGTGTAGAAGCACTATAGCCTGCCGGACACTATTACTACAGATAGGGGTCCTCAATTCACCGCCGACGTATAGAAAGCTATCAACCAAGCTCTCGGAATTCGTGGAAAGCTCAGCACAGCCGCTTATCCTCAAACTGACAGTTAGTCCGAAGTAGCTAACTGCGAGATAGAACGATATCTGCGAACCTTCTGCGGCCACCATTAAGAAGAATAGGTTAAGGTGTTGCCGATAGCCGAGTTCTGCGCTAACTCGGCACTGTCTAAAGCCACCTCGCTGGCGCTGATCGAGATAACGCATAGCTATCTTCCGAGGATAAGCTTTCAGCTGCTAAACAAACCTAGCTCTACGGAACCATCCACCGCTACGTCGTCAAAGAGAGTCGCCGCTGCGGCGGCAGAAGCGCTACGATCTCAGATAGAAGAAGCGGTCAAGGTAGCAAAAGACGCGATGGAATCGGCTTAGAAGAAGATAGTAACTAGAGCTAATAAAAAGCGGTCACCGATAGAATTCGAGGAAGGCCAAAAGGTATAGCTCAACACGCGGAACCTAAGGCTAAAAGGGAACGCCAAGCTTAACCCCCGCTACGTAGGTCCGTTTACGATAGTAGAAAAGAGATCGCCGGTAACCTATTAGCTCCAGCTACCGAAATCGTTCCGGATCTACAATGTTTTCCATTCAGATCTGCTAAGCCTGGACCCTAAGAACGGTCTGCTGGAGCAGGGGTTCGCCGAACCACTGCCTATCGAGATAGACGATAAGGAAGAATAGAAGGTAGAAGATGTAATAGACGTAAAGAAGACTCGAGGGTCCATTAAAGCGAGAATCTCGTAGAAAGGGTGGCTGGAAGACTATAAATAGTATCTAATTGAGAACCTCCAGAATTTGGCGGAGCTGCTTAGAGAGTTCTACGTGCGGAACCCGAAGAAGCCAAAACCCGGATAGCTCCAAAACTGACGACCTCCAAAAGAGATAGAAGAAAAAGAAGAAAGCCGCGTCCGCTCTACCGGCGCAGAAGCCGATAAAGATTATTGTAACAGTCGCCTTCGGGGAGGTCTTCGACACGGCCACCACCTACCGCCTGTTCGGCCGCCAGCTCGCTGACGCCGTAGCGTGCCAGCGCCGCCGACCCTATAGTAGGTAAAGGCTTTGGTAGAAGAGAAAAAGAAGAAGAAAAACGGCGCAGCGGAAAGATCTATATAGACCTCTAAGGAGACGCACAGACTAGCCGAGCCGCAGCTTAGAAGACTGCGGATCAGATCAGATGGCGTCGATTACATAAACGCCAAGTGAAGGACTTCAAATGCCAACGACGTAAGAAATTCAAGAAGCGATAAAGAAAACGTTGTTTTTTATAGAAGACGGAAGAGGTAACATTACTGTTAAAAGGGATTTTTGAGAAGGAATCAAAAAAAAAAAAGTAGAGATTTTCGGATAGATGGGGTGACTAAGCGGTCGAGGGCGACCGCTGGTAAGGGAGGGGGGTGGTGTTACGGCAGCAGAAAGGGGTGGGACTAAGTAATAGGGTGGACCCTTGGAATTTCGGCTTAGCCTGTACAGGCCGAGCCGGGCCTTGGCAACCACCACTACAAAAGCCCACTACTACTACCACTATATAGATTCGTTTCCCTCCTTAGTTCGAGATATAGTTATCAAAACAGCCGTATTGAACCTTATCTGCGCGCTCAGATTAGTACAAGCCAGCCTGCTGCAGTCGGTCCAGCACCTTCTTAACGTCCTGTACATAATCTGCATAGGTGCCGTCTGTAAAAACTAGGGTGTCGTTAAGGTATACTAAGCAGATGTCGTCTAGTAACCCTTGCAAGGACTTGTTAATGTACCTTTAGAATGTTGCTAGTGCGTTGGCAAGTCCAAAGGGGGTAATAAGCTACTTAAAGAGACTATATCTCGTACAGAAGGCAGTTATCTATTTACAACCTTCCTTAATCCGTATCTTGTAGAAGGCTGAGACTACGTTAAGCTTAGTAAACCACTTCGCCTTGTTAATCTGTCTAAGAGTCTCCTTAATAAGGGGTAGGGGGTACCGGTCCTTCTTAGTAATCGCGTTAATGCCTCTGTAGTCTACGCGGAAACGCAATCCGGCCTTCCCCTCCTTATAGACAAACAGTACTGGAGCTCCTGCGGACGACGTACTTGCCTAAATAAACCCTTTAGCAAGCAGGTCGTCCAGTGTCTTACGCAGTACCAGGAGTTCTCTAGAGGACATTCTATACAGCAGTCCGTACGGTACCTCTAGCAGGCTCCTATCTGGACAGGGTTCTAGCTGGATGTCGTAGTCAATCCCTTCTCCTCGGTATTAATGTAACGCAGTACACTTAAGCCAAAAGGGACTGGTCAAGTAACTCGGAAGTGACTTGACCAATATGTACCAGATATATGAACCTTAGCAAGGCATAGTAATGACACGGGCCAACCCACCCTATATTACTACCCCCTACGCTACAGGCTTACGACCTCGTAAGCTGCGCTTACTTACAGGCCATGTATGCTATTGCACAGCCCCCCTATACAGCATACGCAATTAACCCCCCCCCCCCGGCAGGTCTGCACACAGCCAGCTGGACCTTTACTGGGTCTGCCTTATTCTGTATAGAGTAGTGGACAAACGGACATACGTTAACGCTGCTTCTACTCTCCCGTTAAAAGATGCGCCCTCTGGGAATTGAACCTGGGCCTTTTATTGTATACTTTCAGCAGTCACTTCTGAGTTAAGTAATGTAACGCAGTATACTTAAGCCAAAAGGAACTGGTCAAGTAACTCGGAAGTGACTTAACCAATGTGTACCAGATATATGAACCTTGGCAAGGCATAGTAATAACACGGGCCAACCCACCCTGTATTACTAATAATCTGACTGCAGTAGACTCTAGGTCAATACCTGTCTTTAATAACTATATCCAAGGCTAGAGAGGAAAGAATCTACGTACAAGCGGAGGTGGAGGTATTTGAGTGTGCGCCAAGCCTGGCCCTGCCAAGCCTAGCTGCCAGCTGTCTACATCTACATCCGTATCAGGTATAGCGGCAGTTTCGAGGCCGACTTTGGCTCGAAGAGGTCCAGGTATCTAGTATACTCTCTTAGAAGCTTTGTACAGGGGTCTGTTACTTTCTTAGGTGCTAATGCCTTCTTAATGTCCGCTGTTGCTGTATTGATTTCGGCCTTGGCATTGTTACCCTGCAGAGCCTTCCCTTGGTCTTAGGGCCTCTGCTTCGTCGACGTGTTGGCTCCGGCTGTAGCGTTGTCGTCCTGCTGGACCCTCCCCTAGTCTCGGAGCCTCTGCTTCGTTACTGCTAGGTACAGCCGTCCTCGTCTAACCTCTAGCTTGCCCCTCTAGCGCTCTATCTATAGCTTCCCTAGTATTAGGTTATACCCTAACTTGTCCTGTACGACATAGAGGTATAAGTCCTGCTTATAGTGTCCCTGTACCTCTATTGTTACTTTTACTATATAGGTAATGTCCGGTCCTCGCCCAGTAATGCCTAACATGTATACAGGTACAGTAGGGGTCGTTTTAATCTGGTGTCTCTGTACAAAGTCTTCGCTAATTACTCCGTACACCAAATATCCTGTGTCAATCAATGTCTGCGCCGTTGCGGACCTGTTTAACGTTGGCTGTACGATAAACGGCGTAGTCGTTATGTGGTTGCTCTTGAAAGATAGCTAAGTAGTGCTTTGATTTAGCAATCTATCCTATATACGCCTCTAGCAGAGCCTTCGCTTAGATGCTACTCTTTTCCTGACTTGTTGTCGTCTAAGTAGGACTCCTAATCTTCTTGTTAGGGCGCCGCAGTTGCTACCCTTGCAGTAGTCGGCCGTCCCCTAGGTCTCTCTGCTGGCAAAAGCCTGCAATTCCGTACAGTGTAGCCTATCTTGCCGCACTGGTAGCAGCTCCCTTCTGCTCGTCTCTTGTTAAGGGTGGCTATGTCTACCTATTACGCCCTTTTAATAGCAGCCCTTGGCCGTACGGTAACAGCTGCCGCTACCCTCGTTGTCGTTAGTTCCTAGTCTATAGCGTCCGTCTGCTGCTAGAGGGGTTGTCTTATCTCCTAAGCATAGCTTATCTGTCTAAGCCTACGCTGCTGGTCGTCGACTATCCTAAGGAGATCGTAGAATTCCTCGTACGTAGCTGGTTGATCCGGGCGTGCAGATATGATTCAATACGGCCTTTTTGATAACTATATCTCGAACTGAGGAGGGAAAGGAATCTATATGGTAGTGGTGGTGGGCTTTGATAGTGGTGGTGCCAAGGCCCGGCTCGGCCCGGTCGGGCCGAGCCGAAATCCAGGGTCCACCCTATCAATCTGTCCTACCTCTTTCCACCGCCGCAACACTACCCCCCTCCCTCACCAGCGGTCGCCCTCGACCGCTTAGTCACCCTATCCATCTGAAAAACTGCACTCTCTTTTTTTTTTTTTTTTTTTTTTTTTTTTTTTTTGCAGATTCATCGTTTCCTTCTTGAAAATTCCCTCTAATGCCGACGTTACTTCTTCCGTCTTCTATCAAAAACAACGTTCTTTTCGTTGCTTTTTTTTTTTTTTACATCGTCGGCATCTGAAGTCCTTCACTTGGCGTTTATGTGATTGACGCCATCTGATCCGTGTTATCTGATCTGAGCCGTGGGTTATCTGAGCTGCGGCGTGGCTGGTCTGTGCGCCGGTGCAGAGGTCTATATAGATCTTTCCACAGCGCCGTTTTTCTTCTTCTTTTTCTCTTCTACCAAAGCCTTTACCCACTACGCGGTCGCCGACCGACGTAGTAGTGCCTGGAGCTATCAATTCTAGAAGCACGATCGCCTTTATCGGCTTCCGCGCTGGTGGAGCGGACATGTCTCCATTGTCGGCATTAGAGCTACGCTGGCTTCGGTTTTTCCGGGTTCCGCGCGTAGAACTCTTTTAGTAGCTCCGCCGAATTCTGAAGGTTTTCGATCGGATACTATTTATAGTCTTCCGGCCACCCCTTCTACGAGATCCTCGCTTTGATGGATCCCCTTATCTTCTTTACGCCCATTACATCTTCCACCTCCTACTCTTCTTCCTTACCGTCTATCTCGACCGACGGGGGTTCGGCAAACCCCTGTTCCAGAAGGCTGTCCTTAGGGTCCAGGCTTAACAGGTCCGAATAGAAGACATCGTAGATCTGGAACGATTTCGGTAGCTGGAGCCGATAAGTTACCGGCGACCTCTTTTCCACTATCGTAAACGGACCTACGTAGCGCGGATTGAGCTTGGCGTTGCCTTTCAACCTCAGGTTTTGCGTATTGAGCTATACCTTTTGGCCTTCCTCGAATTCCAGTAGTGACCTTTTTCTATTAGCTCGAGTTACTATCTTCTTCTAAGTCGAATCCATCGCTTCCCTCGCTACCTCGATAGCTTCTTCTATCTGAGATCGTAGCGCTTCTGCCGCCGCAGCAGCGACTCTCTTTGACGACGTGGCGGTGGATGGTTCCGCAGAGCTGGGTTCGCTTAGCAGCTGAAAGCTTATCCTCGGAAGATAGCCGTACGTTATCTCAAACAGCGCCAGCGAGGTAGCTTTAGACGGTGCCGAGTTGGCGCAGAACTCGGCTATTGGCAACACCTTAACCTATTCTTCTTAATAGTGGCCGCAGAAGATCCGTAGATATTTCTCTATCTTACGGTTGGACACTTCTGATTGGCCGTCAGTTTAAGGGTAAGCGGCGGTGCTAAGCTTTCTATAAATTCCGAGGGCTTGGTTGATAGCTTTCTATACATCGGCGGTGAATTAAGGACCCCTATCCGTAGTAATAGTGTCCGGCAGGCTATAGTGCTTCTATACGTATTGAATCAACATTCTCGCTGTTTCTTCCGCAGTAGTTCCTTTATCCTTAGCTCGACAGGGGATGAAATAGCGCTCTTTGCTTAGCCTATCTACTACGTTCAGCGTAGCGTTATATCTATCGGAATCCGGCAGGCCGGTTACGAAGTCCATCGTAATATGCTGCTATGGTTTCTCGGGGATCGGAAGTGGCTTTAATAAGCCTGCCGGAAGGTCGTAACGTGGCTTCGCGGCTCTGCATACGTGACAATTGGCGATAAATCGATGGATCCGTTCGTAGATCCGCGGAAACCAGTAGACCGTCCTTATAGCTTCTATCGTCTTCTTTGAGCCGGCGTAACCAACGTCTATAGAGCTATGGACCAGCTGGATAACCTCTGTGATTAGTTCTTCCAGAACTATTAGCTTCCCTGAACCGGTTTTGCCGAGTTTCTGTTGCTGGTTAAGCTGCTTTACCTTCTTGTAGAGCGTCTCTTCTTTAGGGGCCGGCTCCACTGTATAGACCCCTACCTCTTTCAACACCTCTACGTCTACTATCCGCTCGGTTAACACCTTCTAGAACATGTTCGGATCTTCTTTCGCGCGGCTTGTTTTTCCTTCTCTTCGCGTCAGCGCGTCCGCCTTTCTGTTTTGAGCCCCCGGTCGATATGTAATCTTAAAGTCGAATCCTGATAAGTAGGCAGCCTACCGAGCTTGGCGGCGTAAGAGCTTCTGCGTCTTTATAAAGTAGGTCAGCGACTGGTGGTCCGTAAGAACCTGGACCGTGCTCTTTCTAGCTATAAGCTCCGGTTTCCACTTCTCGAAGGCCTGAATAATAGCCAGCAGTTCTTTATTGTAGATCGCGTAGTTCCGTTCGGCCTCGCTTATTGACTTGCTGAAGAAAGCGACTAGGTGGAGGGTTTCGTCGTTACTATATTGAGAAAGGACCCCTGCCGTCACTGTGTCGGAAGCGTCCGTTTCTATATAGATCGTCTTTTCTGGCCGGAAGTGTGCCAGAACTGGCGCAGAGGCCACTGCTTCTTTCAGCTGGTTAAAGGCTTCCGTGCACCTCTTATTCTATAGGCCGGCGGCCTCTTTCTTTAGCGCCTCGTTTAGGGGTCTCGCTATCTTGCTAAAGTCCTTAATAAACTGTCGATAGTAGCTGCAGAAGCCGAGAAACGCTCTGATCTGCGTAGTGTTTCCGGATTTCGGCTGCTTCCACTCCGCGACGGCGGCGACCTTTAAGGGGTCTATACGAATTCCATCTCTTCCGACGATAAGACCGAGATATTTAACCTCGGTTTGATAGAACTCGCTCTTCTTCGTGTCCGCGTTCAATCCGACCTCGCGGAGCCTCTTTAACACTCTCTCGATGTAGTCCGTGTGTTGCTCTCTCGTTCTATCGGTGTAGATAAGGATGTCGTCTAAGTAGATAGACACAAACCGCTCCAGCATGTCTATAAAGGTGTAATTCATAAAGCGTTGCCACACTGCCGGCGCGTTGGTAAGTCCGAAAGGCATTACTAACTACTTGAAATTGCCTATGCGCGTGGCGAATGTCGTAAGGTCTTCCCTCTGTCCTTCTTTATTCCTTAATCGATAGAATGCTTGGCGGATGTCTAGCTTGCTGAACTACTTAGCCTTCGCTACCCGCTGTATAGTTTTATCAATCAGCGGCAGTAGGTATACGTCTCTCTTAGTAACTTCGTTGAGGCCCCTGTAGTCTCCGCAGAGTCGCAGACTACCCCCTGGTTTCCTTGCGAAAAGAATCGGTAACGCATATTCCGCAGAGCTCGGCGTAATGAACTTCTTCGCCAGGTTTTTACGAACAAACACCTCCACTTGGTCCAGTTTGGCTGGCGACAGTCTTCTTAGGGACTCGGTTCTCAGCAATGTAGCCCCCTCTTTCAACCTGATCTTATTGTCGTATTCCGGCCGGTGGAGCGGCAGGAGGTTGGAGTCTGCTTTTAAGAAGACATTAGCGTAACTATAGAGCTCGTTTGGCAGCACCTCTAGTGGATCCACCTCTTCTTCCGCTATTATCTTCCGATAGTCTTCGATGTCTTTTATCGAGATAGCGTAGATCTTAGTGTCCGGCAACTTTGCGAGGGTCGTTATAGCTTCTGAGCTTATTATTCCGACTGTAACCAGGGGTTTGGAATGATCGGACGGAGCCTCTTTGGCGGACTCCGTAGCTTTCGGGTCGGTGGCGGCAGTGGCGTTGCCTAGGGTTTTGAACCCTATTGTGCCTTCGTCTACGTTAATAATGGCTTTCTGATTCTTCATCCATTTCTGCCCTATAATAATGTTAAATCTTCCGATATCCATGATTCGGAACGTCGCTTCCGTAGTGCGACCAGCCAAGGTGGTCTTTAGCGGCACATAGTGCGTAACGCTTTCCGTGTCTTGTCCGTTGTATGCCGAAATCCGCGTCGGCGACGCCAGTTCCACCAGATAGCCGTATCTATTTATTAGCTTCTAAACCAGCCGGTGGTGGATCGCCGCGCTAATAAGAGCTCCGGTGTCGATAAAAGCTTTCAGTTAGAGGGTTTGGCGCGACTTCTTAACAGGGTGGATCGTAATAGGAAGGATGATCGCCGTTTCCGTATTCACTTCTATAGCTGCCGAGAGCAGATCGCTGCAGCTGTTGATGCTTTCTTCTCGTGCCGATTCGCTCCAGTGCGGTGCCTTTCGCAGGGGTGCCCTGTTCTTTACGCTGGATAGGGGGCCTATCCGTCCAGCTAGTCTTTTCCTATAATTCTTAACTGCACCCCGCCGTCTACGCTGTCCGTGTCGTTCGAAGCCGGTTCGATGGCTTAAATAGTCTTTCTCAGCGGTGGCGGCTGCTTCGTTGCTCGATACTCTTGCTTCTGCTGTGCTGTTGCTTGGCCTCTCGTAGCGATATAGCCGGGTTTTCCACACGCGTAGCAGGTAGGGACAAACGCCGATCGTAGTGAATATAGCGACTGCTAGGGAGTTCGTCGAAAAGGCGCGGGGGCTCTTGTCGGCTGCGCTAACGGCTTCTGAATTAGTTTACGTGTCGTCGGTTTTCTGTACGCGTTCAAGTTTCTAGCGGTAACTCTCGCTTAATGCACGAAGCTCTGAAGGTCTTCGTCTTCTACTAACGCTATAGCCGCGGCGAGCTTAGGGCTCAGTTTCTGCCTTAGTAGGTGCAGCTGCTTATCTTCTGCCACTCTCGCTCTAATAGCGTATTTCCTGAACAGTCCGTAGAACTCTTCGAACGTCTGACAGTTCTGGTTGATCTTATCTAGCTGCTCGCGGGCCGTCTTCTTCCGGAAGGGGTCTCCGAAACGCTGGTCCAGCGCTTTAATAGCGTCGTCGGCCGTTACTTCTTCCAGGTCCGCTACTAGCGAAAAAGCTTTACCTTCTAATCGCGATTCCAGGTACGCCAATCTATCCTCTTCGCTGCTCGATGCGTAATCGCGGCTTATCTTGTTCTTGATCTTCTTCTTAAATGCCTCCTACGCTTTAGGGTCTCCGCTACCGAAAGCAGGTAGGTCCGGCAGTAGCGTTATCGTAGTGCTACCTTAACTATAGGCTGCTAGTAAGGCGGTCTCCTCGTGGGTTTCTCGACGCGGTAGCGGCAACGACTTCGCTGCTTCCATATCAGTTAGTTGATTCTTCAGCGCCTTTAACTGCGCTATTCGATTTGCCGCCTGGTTTTCTAACACGTCGATAATCGTTTCTGCCGATTCCTTCTCGGCCCTTACCGCTTTAGTTTCTTCTCTTAGTTGTCTGTTTTCTTCTAGCGTTCTGAGAAACAGCGTCTTAATGAGGTCTATACTATCGTAGACCTTTCCTATCCCGTTCTCGTTTACATAGTCTTCTAGTTCCTCGATTATGCAGTCGTGGATCTTCCTATACTTAGCTATTTGTTCCTTAAACTCAGCGGTCTCTTCCGCTGTGAAACCGCTAATAACAATCTTATCGTCAATAACGCTTAAGCGCCTACTCGCTCTGTTAGTCTTTCCTTTTCTGCTTCTGCTGCGGCCTGTAACGCCGCTCTCTACCGCTGAGAAGCCTTCTATCTTCTTACAGTGCCCTAGGTGTTGTTGTTGGTTTGTGTAGTGTAGTGCGCGTGCGTTATTCGGGTTTCCGGATAGTTCGACGGGCCCTTTCGCGCAGCGCGGGGTTGGTGTAGAGAGTGAGTTCAAGATATAATAATCCGGGCGCGCAGATATGATTTAATACGGCCTTTTTGATAACTATATCTCGAACTAAGGAGGGAAAGGAATCTATGTAGTGGTGGTAGTAGGCTTTGATAGTGGTGGTGCCAAGGCCCGGCCCGGCCCGACCGGGCCGAGCCGAAATCCAGGGTCCACCCCATCAATCTGTCCCACCTCTTTCCACCGCCGCAACACTGGTCGCATTACGCCTACCAGCCCTGTTATAATCACCTTAGAGAGGCCTACCTCTAAAGAGGTAATTTTTATCCTGTCCTCCTATTAGAGACCTCCTGCTTCTGCCAAAGTCTAGTTAAATTCTGCGAGGAATTCTTGTACAGTCTTGCGTCCTTGTTTTATCGTGTTGACCTGTAGGAGTGCTCAGCTCTCGCAATCTGGGTCCTTGTAGCTCTTGTCTAGAGCTGCCTAGAGTATCGTCGTTGTAGCTATTGCTGGGTTAGCAACGGCCGTCTCGTAGTACAGCAGAATTCGTGCTACTGCCCTGCCCTTTAACCTCCTAAAGAGGTAAACTACCTTGTCTAGCTCGGTTAGGTATGCTCCTAAGTCGACTAGAAGCTTAGAGCGCATCTGGGCAGCCTAGGAGGGGTACTCGGCCGGGGCCTTACTATTGTACATAGAGATGTCGGGGAGTTTGCTTTTGGGGGTCGGGGTGTAGGCTATTGAGTTTGTCGTCGTCGTAGGGGTCAGATCGCGACCGGACGCCCTAAGCTGTCGTAGCTCCTGTTCCTGTTAGGAAATCATCGCAGCCTAGTAGCTTACTTGCTGCTCGAGCTGCCTCTTGCTTTCTAGCAGCTTCTTGTATACGCAGTGCATATGCCCCTCTATAGCCGTAGTTTCTATAGGGGTGTTAACGTCTATCTTTGTTTTATTACTATAGTTACCGACAGTAAGATTAGTTCCTAATGTAAAGGGCTTAAGGATCTTAGTTTAGAAACTTAAGGTTAGGTATCTATATAAAGGAATCAATAGGCAGTTCCTTCGTCGTCTGCTGCTGTACAATTTGTACCTACAAAGCTAAGCTAGCAATTTCCCTCTATGCAGGGATGCAAGGTTTACCCTCTATATAGAGGATCGGGAGCTCCTTCCTCTATATAGTAGTGCAGAGTTTTTCCTCTTTTTAGAGGGGCAGCAGTTCCCCTTTGTGCAGGACTATAGGGTTCTCCCTCTATATAGGAGTAGGGTCCTGTCGGTAGTTCCGTATAGAGGGTAGGGTTATGCTAGCGCTGCTAAGTCGCAGTCCTTAGGGCGACAGTTAGCTTAGGTCGGGTCCAGGACCTAGGCTGGGCGGCGCCCCCTAACATTAGACAGTCGCTTCTCAGACCGTCGCTTCTTAGACGGTCGCTCGCTTCTTAACGGTCGCTCGCTTCTTAAGCCGTCGCTCGCTTCTTAAGCCGTCGCTCGCTTCTCGGACAGTCGCTCGCTTCTCGACGGTCGCTTCTCGACGGTCGCTCGCTTCTCGAGCCGTCGCTTCTTAGTCTGTCGCTTTGCCTTATGCTTTGCCTGTATTGTCTGCAGCAGCTATGCCTGTCTGCAGCAGCAGTGTGTCGTCTGTAGTTGCCCTGTGTTGCCTACAGCTGCTGTGCCTATCTGCAGCAGCTGTGCCTGTCTGCAGCAGCTGTGCCTGTCTGTAGCTGCTATGCTTCTGCTGTCTGTAGTAGCTATGCCTGTCTGCAGCAGCTGTGCCTAGTGCTCTGCCTAGGGGCTCTGCCTAGTGCTCTGCCTAGTGCTCTGCCTTGCTCTGCTGCCTTGTGTTGTGCCTGTCGCTAGATGCTCTATGTGCCTGGCCTAGTAGCTCTAGCCTAGTAGCTCTGTCTTTTCTGTAGCTGTGTTGTCTGCAGCTATGCCTCTATGTTGTCTGCAGCTGTATCTCTGTTGTCTGCAGTAGCTGTGCCTGTCTGCAGCAGCTGTGCCTGTCTGTAGCAGCTGTGCCTGTCTGCAGCAGCTGTGCCTGTCTGCAGTAGCTGTCTGCTCTACAGCTATATATTGCCTATAGCTGTATTGTTGCCTCTGAACTGTGCTGCCTCTGGACCTAAACAGTATGTATTGTCTGCAGCTGCCTTGTACTTGTGCCTAGGTGCTCGTGCCTAGGTACTCGTGCCTGGGTGCTCGTGCCTGGGTGCTCGTACCTAGGTGCTCTGCCTTCTGCTAGCTGTACGCCTTAATTGCTAAATGTCCTGATTGCTAAATGTCCCGATTACTGGCTGTATGCCTCGATTGCAAAAGGTCTGTTGGCCGAGTTGCTTCTGGCCGTACTGAACGTCTTAATAGGCCTGTGTCGCTTTGCCTGTTACCTTAAGATAGGCCAAATGTCTCGATTGTACTGCTAGTTGTGCTGCTCGTATCGCTTGTACCTCGATCGCTCAATATGCTGCCGCCGGTTGCGCTGCTTGTGTTGCTAATTGCTGAACTGTCTCGATAGGCCTTGTCCGAATAGAAGGGTCTGTTAAAGACCCGAAAAAAACGAATGTCGTCGCCCTAGGTCCTGCTAGGTGCGCTCTCGTCGTCGCTCCTGCTCCTCGCTCTCGCTCCCTTCCTCGTTGCTCCTACATCGTCCTTCTCGACCTTCTCGTCGCTCTCTTTGCTCTCTTCGCTCTCGTCGTACTCGTTACTCTTGCTCTTCTTCAAAACTCGCGATCTGCTCGCATAGGCACTCTCTTTAAAACTCTCTCTTCTTCTCGATAGGGGCACTTCTCTTCCCTAAAACTCTCTCTCTTCTCGATAGGGGCACTTCTCTTCCCTAAAACTCTTCTTCTTCTTCTTCTTCTTCTTCTTCTCGATTAGGGGAGGGGGGGGGGGGGTAGAGTAGTATGCACATGCACGATTAAGTAACCGGATATAATTCAACAGCCTCCTTCGTACATCTGCAGTATACACTCTGGGTTGTCGGTTGCACGTACGTTATTCGAGTACCTGGATATAATCCAACAGGCTCTTTCGCGTAGTGTAGGTGTTGTTGAAGTGAGCCTTGGATATAATAATCTGAGTAAGGTAGACTCTAGGTCAATACCCGTCTTTAATAACTATATCCGAGGCTAGAGAGGGAAGAATCTACGTACAAGCGGAGGTGCGGTATTTGGGTGTGCAGCTGCCAAGCCTGGCCCTGCCAAGCCTGCTACCTTCCAGCACCTTCCAGCCCTCTACGCATCCGTATCAAATGCGATAGGAGCTTTAACAAGCTAAAGAAACTATTTACTACAGGCCTAACGCTTGCTGCCTTTAATCTAGAACGTACAACAATATTAGAAACCGACTCCTTAGGTTACTATATAGGAGGTATTCTCTTATAGGTAGGCCCGGACAGCCTCCTATACCTATACGCGTACTTCTCTAACAAGAACTCTCTAGCCGAATGCAACTAGCCTATCTACAACAAGAAATTGCTAGCGGTCGTACGGTGCTGCGAGGCGTAGGACAGCAAACTCTGCTAAGTTCCTAAATTCCTCGCCCTAACCGACTATAAGAATCTCGAGTATTTTATACAACCCTATAAGCTCTCTAAGAGATACGTACAATAGGCGATGTACCTAGGCCGCTTTAATATAAGATTCTAGTACTGCAAGGGAAAGGACAATAGCAGGGCTAACGCACTATCTAGACGAGACTAAGACATACTAGCGACGTACGACAACGAGCGACTGAAATTACGGACATTCTAGATGTTTAAGGAGAATCTAAGGGAAGACACTGTCTGCCTAGCAGCGACATACATATTGGGACCCTACTAGCAAGCTTAGGAAGAGGCAGTAAAAAAGGACGAAGCCTACTAAAAAGTCTATATAGCGATCTAGGAATAACAGCAGAAGCTCCCTACAGAGCTTAACCTTAAATTATCGGCAGCAGAGTGAATAGTAGACGAAGGGAACAACCTAAGGTTTAGGAACCAGACTTAGGTCCCTGCAGACGAGAAGCTCTACACAAGCTTAATACAATAGGCATACGACTCGATAACAACTAGACACCTAGGGCGCAAGGAGACGTATAGCATTGTCGCTAGGGACTATTACTAGTTAGTAATAGCAAAGGATATCTATAGATTCGTACGAAACTGCGATATCTATAGCTAGACAAAGTCCTAGCGAGAGCTAAAGTACGGCCTATTAAAACCCCTGCTAGTATCGGACTAGCTAGAGCAAGATCTAATAGTAGACTTTATTACAGACCTCCCTAAGGGCGACGGACAACAGAACATTATAGCAGTAACGGGCAAGCTAACAAGAAGGGTAATACTCGAGGGAATAGGCTCCATTACAGCCGAGGATACTACTTAGGTGTTTGTACAGACTACTTTTAGTAAGTACGGATTCCCTATGTCAATTGTATCTAACTATAGTATATAACTTACGAGCTAACTCTAGGCAAGGATCTGCCAATTGCTAAATGTAGAACATCGCCTATTAACTATATAGTACCTATAGACAGACGGCGCGACGGAGAGGGTCAATTCAACACTAGAAGCGTACCTCTAAGCGTGTATTAACTACGACTAGACCAATTAGAACTGCCTCCTTCCTATAGTAGGGCTAGCTATTAACAGCCCTACAGCTAACGCTACAGGTCTGTCCCCCTTCTTTATAGGCTATAGGTATAACTACTCCCCGCTCCTGCTAACCCTAAGCAGCGCTACCCTATACTCTGTACATTCCCTAATTTAGCAGGGAGAAGCTATCGTACAGACAGTTACGAACGCCTACTAATAGGCAAAAGCAAGCCTCGCTATAGCCTAACAGAATGCAGAAGAGCAGGCTAATAAAGGACGACAGGCTGCACTAGGGTATAAGGCAGACGACGAGGTATAGTTAAAATAGCGCAACATCTGTATAGACTGGCTAAGCAAGAAACTGGACTAGAAGAACTAGAAGTTTATAGTAATCCGACTAGTAGGGACATACGCTATACGACTTAATACTCTCCTAGGGATCTATCCAGTTTTCTATATAGACCTCGTACAGCTAGCATATACAGACCCCCTCCTACACTAGACAACGGACGACGTACGCCCCCTAGCGATTATTACTAAGGACTAGGAGTAGTACAAGGTAGAAGAAATCCTTAAGAGCTAAAAGAAGCAGAAGAGAGTAGAATACCTAGTTAAGTAGACAGGGTAGGCAGAGCCTACGTAGAAGCTATACGAGGCTCTCTAGGAGACAGTAGCACTAGACAGGTAGGAGGAGAAACACCCTGCTAGACGGCTATAGTAACACTATATCGTACAGGACAGGGCAGACAACAGCTAACCCTAGGCATAGGGAAGCTGCAACCAACAGCCGCAGGCAGGACTAGGCAGCTACAAGAGACATTAGACAGTTGCAGGTAGGACTAGGCAGCTACAAGAGACACTAGGCAGCTGCAAGCAGGACTAAGCAGCTGCAAGAGACATTAGGCAGCTGTAGGAAGGACTAGGCAGCTGTAGGAACATCTAAGAAGTAGGAAAATAGGACTAAGAAAGAATAGGTAATAGTCGTACAGGATAGGAGAGAGTTAGGCAGCTGCAGGCAACATTAGGCAGCTGCAGACAGCAGTAGGCAGGAGCACCCAGGAGGCGGATAGAGTTGCGGCTAGCCCCTCTAGCTAGTTATAGTAATACGGTCCTGTACAGGACGACGACTAGGTTAGCGCTAAGTACACTGCTACTGCTAGACTATACAAGTTAGATGCTACGTAGATAGATAGTGTAACGAGATAAGGGACGGACGGACGAGTGATAGAGGATGAATAGATAGACAGTTAGAAGCCGGACGACGGGGACGACGGACCTTGCACATAACTAGCTGTTTGCTATAGGAGGTAATAGTCGCCAGACAGCCCAGTTGCGTATAGGTAAGGGCATATAACGACTGCCGACATTTGCGCATAACCGGACAGTTGCCAACATACCTTAGCTGGAACCCTAGCAAGATGCGTTGCCGGACTTCCTACTACTAACCTACAGTCTAGGCCTGCGACTATATAAGACAGTTAACTAGGCTATCGCCAACACCCTACCTATAATCGACTACCTTCTACTAAAGAACATCGTCGATATATATAGACGACAGGCTTAAACCAGAAGACGACTGCCTATATATACGACTGCTATACTAGGGGAGAGGCTACGACTGTTGCAGCGGCAGAAAGGGGTAGGACCAAGTAATAGGGTGGACCCTTGGAATTTTGGCTCGGCCCTTCTGGACTAAGCTGGGTCTTGGCATATCCACCCCTAAAGCCCTTACCTACCGCTATATAGATTCCTTTCCTTCCTTAGTTCGAGATATAGTTATCAAAACAGCCGTATTAAATTATATCTGCGTGCTCGGATTATTATATCTCGAACTTACTAACTACACTAACCCCGCGCTGCGCGAAAGGGACCGTTAAACCGCATCTGGCCACCCGAATAACGTACGCGCACACAACAAACCAAACACATGAGCACTGTAAGAAGACTATAGAGGGCTTCTTAACGGTAGAGGGCGGCGTTATAGGCTGCAGCAGAAAGAGAAAGACTAACAGAGCGAGGGATAGGCGCACTAGCATCCTCGACGATAAGACGGTTACTAAAGGTCTTATAGAAGAAGAGACAGACGAGGCGAGATAAGGAATAGCGGGCTACAAGGAGCTGTATGCCTGTACACTAGATAAACTCAAAGAATATCTGGCAGAACATAGAACTAGGAAGGTGTACGACACTATTACCTTTATCGAGAAGAAGTTTTATAAGAAAATAGAAGAGAACAGGCAGCTAAGAGAGGAGATAGAATCGGTAATAGCCAAGATAGAATCGGCGGAGACTATTATCGACGTATTAGAGAACTAAGCAGCAAATTGACTAGCGCAACTAAAGGCGCTCAAGGCTTAGTTAGCTAACATAGAGGCAGCGATGTCGTCGGCGCCGCTGCCGCTACATCGAGAAGAACAAGCAGAGACCGCTTTACTAGCGGTCTACAGTCAAGGTAGCACCTCGATAACGTTACTACCCGATCTGCTAGCCTTTAAGGGTAGAGACCCTAAAGACTAGGAGGTCTTTAAGAAAAAAATAAAGAACAAGATGAGCCGCAATTATGCAGAAAGCAGCGAAGAAGACAGATTGGCCTACCTAGAATTGCGACTAGAAGGCGAAGCGTTCTCGTTAGTAGCGGATTTGGAAGATGTAACCGCCGACGAAGCGATTAAAGCCCTAGACCAACGCTTTAGAGACCCTTTCCAGAAGAAGACGGCCTGTAAGCAACTGGATAAAATCAACCAAAACCGGCTAACGTTTAAGGAGTTTTACAGACTGTTTAGGAAGTATGCTATTAGAGCTAAAGTATCCGAAGACAAGCAGCTGCACTTACTAAGACAGAAGTTAAGCCCTGAACTAGCAGGAGCTATAGCTTTAGTAGATAACGAAGATCTCGAGAGTTTCGTGCACTAGGCGAGAGTTACTGCCAGAAACCTAAACGTATATACAAAATCGACAGCACGAGAATCGATCCAGAAGTCGTTAGCGCCGACTACGCGCCCCCCTGCTGCGCCTTTCCGAAGAGGCCCCTAGCAGCCATCCTATTCGCCGTGCTCGTTGTTTGTCCCTACCTGCTACGCGTGTAGAAAGCCTAGCTATATCGCTACCAGATACCAAGCGACGGCTTAACAGAAGCAGGAATATCGTGCTACGAAGTCACTACTACCAAAGAAGACTATCCAAGCTATAGAGCCGGCACCGAACAATACCGACAGTGTAGACAGTAGAGTGCTATTAAGAATCTTAGGAAAAGACTAGCTACATAGATAGGCCCCCTATCCAGTATAGACAATAGGGCACTGCTACAGACTACATCGCCAGAAGAAGGGAGCATTAACAGTTGTAACGATCCGCTCTCGGCAGCGGTAGAAGTAAATACAGAGACTGCTATTATTCTTCTGATTACTGTCTACCCCCTTAATAGCTCGTACAGCCCCCTTTAGTCAAGAGCCTTTATCGATACAGGAGCGCTTATCGGCGCGGCGATCTACTATTAACTGGTCCAGAAACTGATAAATAGATATAGTTATCTAGTAGAATTGGCGTCGCCGACGCGAATTTCGGCATACAATGGACAAGATACGGAGAGTGTTGCGTATTATGTGCTATTAAAGACCACCTTAGCTGGTCGCACTACAGAAGCGACGTTCCGAATTATAGATATCGGACGGTTTGACATTATTATAGGGCAGAAATAGATAAAGAACTAAAAAGCCGTTATTAACGTAGGCGAAGGCACACTCGGGTTTAAAACCTAGCAGGGCGGCGTCGCCGCTGCCGAATTGGTCACCGTCGGCGCTGCGAAACCGAACGTCGCGACTACTAGAGCGGTTCCAATCAGATGCTCTAACCCCCTAGACACTGTAGGAATAATAAGCTTAGAAGCTCTAACGACCCTCGCAAGATCGCCGGAGAATACAATCTACGCTATCTCGATAAAAGATATCGAAGACTACTAGAAGATAATAGCAGAAGAAGAAGTTGACCCGCTAGAGGTGTTACTGAAAGAACTCTATAGTTATACTAACGTGTTCTTAAAAGCCGACTCCAACCTCCTGCCGCTCTACAGACCAGAATATAACAACAAGATCTGACTAAAAGAAAGAGCTGTGCTACTAAGAACCGAACCCCTAAGACGCCTATCGCCGGCCGAGTTGGACTAGGTAGAAGTGTTTATTTAAGAAAACCTGGCGAAGAAGTTTATTATACCAAGCTCTGCCGAGTATGCATCGCTAATTCTTTTCGTACAGAAACCTAGAGGTAGTCTCTAACTATACGTAGATTACTGTAAGGGGGCGCCGCCCAGCCCAGGTCCTGGACCCGACCTAAGCCAGCCGTCGCCCTAAGGACTACGACTTAGCGGCGCCAGCATAACCCTACCCTCTATACAGAACCACCGACAGGACCCTACTCCTATATAGAGAGAGAACCCTATAGTCCTGTACAGAGAGGAACTGCCGCCCCTCTAAATAGAGGGAAAACTCTGCACTACTATATAGAGGGGGAACGCCTAATCCTCCGTACAGAGTGTGAACCTTGCACCCCTATATAGGAGGAAATTGCTAGCTTGGCTTCGTAGGTACAAATTGTACAGCAGCAGACAACAAAGGAACTGCCTATTAGTTCCTTTATATAGATACCCAATCTTAAGTTTCTAAACTAAGATTCTTAAGCCCTTTACATCAGGAACTGATCTTGCTGTCGGTAACTGCAGTAATAAAACAGAGATAGACAGCTACATCCCTATAGAAACTACGGCTATAGAGGGACATATGCATCGCGCGTACAAGGAGCTGCTAGAACACAAGAGGCAGCTCGAGCAGCAAGTAAACTACCAGGCTGCAATGATTTCCCAACGGGAACAGGAGCTACGACAGCTTAGGGCGTCCGATCGCGATCCGACCCCTACAACGACGACGACGACGACGACGAACACGATAGCCTACACCCCGACCCCTAAAAGCAAACTCCCTGACGTCTCTACATACGATAGTGAGGCTCTGGCCGAGTACCCCTCCTAGGCTGCCCAGATGCGCTCTAAGCTTCTGGTCGACTTAGGAGTATACCTGACCGAGCTAGACAAGGTAGTTTACCTCTTTAGGAGGCTTAAGAGCAGGGCGGCAGCACGGATTCTGCCGTATTACGAGACGGATATTGCTAACCTAGCAATAGCCACGACGACGATGCTCTTAGCAGCTCTAGACAAGAGCTACAAGGACCCAGACTGCGAGAGCCGGGCACTCCTACAGGTTAACACCAATGTAACGCAGTACACTTAAGCCAAAAGGGACTGGTTAAGTAACTCGGAAGTGACTTGACCAATGTTTACCAGATATATAAACCTTGGCAAGGCATATTAATAACACAGGCCAACCTACCCTGTATTACTACCCCCTGCGCTACAGGCTTACGACCTCGTAAGCTGCGCTTACTTACAGGCTACGTATGCCATTGCACAGCCCCCCTATGCAGTATACGCAATCAACCCCCCCCGGCAGGTCTGCACACAGCCAGCTGGACCTTTACCAGGTCTGCCTTATTCTGTACGGAGTAGTGGACAAACGGACATACGTTAACACTGCTTCCACTCTCCTGTTAAAAGATGCGCCCCCTAGAAATTAAACCCAGGCCTTTCATCGTACACTTTGAGCAGTTACTTCCGAGTTAAGTAATGTAACGCAGTATACTTAAGCCAAAAGGGACTAGTTAAGTAACTCGGAAGTAACTTAACGAATGTGTACTAGATATATAAACCTTGGCAAGACATAGTAATAACACGGGCCAACCCACCCCGTATTAAACACGATAAAACAAGGACGCAAGACTGTACGAGAATTCCTCGCGGAATTTGACCAGACTTTGGCAGAAGCAGGAGGTCTCCAATAGGAGGACAGGATAAAAATCGACTCTTTAGAGGTAGGCCTCTCTAAGGAGATCATAACGGGGCTGGTAGGCGTAATGCGACTAGCTATATACGAGGAATTCTGCGATCTCCTTAGGATAGTCGACGACCAGCAGCGCAGGCTTAGACAGATAAGCCGCGCTTAAGAGATAAGACAACCCCTCTAGCGACAGACGGACGCTATAGACTAGGAACCAACGACGACAAAGGTGGCGGCAGCCGTTACCGTACAGCTAAGGGCCGCTATTAAAAGGGCACAGTAGGTAGACATAGCCACCCTTAATAAGAGGCGAGCAGAAGGGAGCTGCTACCGGTGTAGCAAGATAGGCCACACTATACGGAATTGCAGGCTTTTGCTAGCAGAGAGACCTAGGGGACGGCCGACCACTGCAAGGGTAGCAACTGCGGCGCCCTAACGAGAAGATTAGGAGTCCTACTCGGACGACGACGAGTCCGGAAAAGAGTAGCCTCTAAGCGAAGGCTCTACTAGAGGCGTATACGAGATAGATTGCTAAATCAAAGCACTACTTAGCTATCTTTTAAGAGCAACTACATAACGACGGTACTGTTTATTGTATAGCCAACGTTAAACGGGTCCGCAACGGCGCAGACATTGATTAACACAGGATGTTTGGTGTACAGAGTAATTAGCGAAGACTTCGTACAGAGACACCAGATTAAGACGACCCCTACTATACCTGTACGCATGTTAGGCATTACTAGGCGAGGACCGGATATTACCTATATAGTGAAAGTGACGATAGAGGTACAGGGACACTATAAGCGGGACTTATACCTCTATGTCCTACAGGACAAGTTAGGGTATAACCTAATACTAGGGAAGCTATAGATAGAGCGTTAGAGGGGCAAGCTAGACTTTGGACAAGGACGGCTGTACCTGGCAGTAACAAAGCAGAGGCTCCGAGACTAGAGAAGGGCCTAGCAGGACGACAACGCTACAGCCAGAGCTAACACGTCGACGAAGCAGAGGCCCTAAGACTAAGGGAAGGCTCTGCAGGGTAACAATGCTAAGGCCGAAATCAATACGGCAACGGCGGACATTAAGAAGGCATTGGCACCTAAGAAAGTAACAGACCCCTGTACGAAGCTTCCAAGGAAGTATGCTAGATACCTGGACCTCTTCGAGCTAAAGTCGGCCTTAAAGCTGCCGCTACACCTAGGAGAAGGGATTAACTACGACATCTAGCTAGAGCCCCGTCCGGATAGGAGTCTGCCGGAGGTACTGTACGGACCGCTGTACGGAATGTCCTCTAGAGAACTCCTAGTACTGCACAAGACACTAGACGACCTGCTCGCCAAAGTGTTTATTTAGGCAAGTACGTCGTCCGCAGGAGCCCTAGTACTGTTTGCCTATAAGGAGGGGAAGGCCGGCTTGCGTTTCTGCGTAGACTACTAAGGCATCAACGCGATTACCAAGAAGGACCGGTACCCCCTACCCCTTATTAAGGAGACTCTTAGACGGATCAGCAAGGCAAAGTAGTTTACTAAGCTTAACGTAGTCTTGGCCTTCTACAAGATACGGATTAAGGAAGGCTGTAAATAGATAACTGCCTTCTGTACGAGATATAGTCTTTTTAAGTAGCTTGTTACCCCATTTAGCCTTGCCAACGCACTGGCAACATTCAAAAGGTACATTAACAAGTCCTTGCAAGGGTTACTGGACGACATCTGCTTAGTATACCTTAACAACACTCTGGTTTTTACAGACGGCACCTATGCAGATTACGTACAGGACGTTAAGAAGGTGCTAGACCGACTGCAGCAGGCTGGATTGTACCTCGACATCGACAAATGTAAATTCGGTGTCCAGCGTACGGAGTACCTAGGGTTTATTATCGAGGCAGGGAAAGTTATTAGCATAGATAGGAAAAAGATTAACGCTATTAGGCAATAGAAGCCGCTAATGAACGTTAAGGGCGTACGGGAATTTCTTAGGTTAGCCAACTTCTACCACCAGTTTATATAGAACTACTCAGAGATCGTACGCCCCCTAGTTAAACTAATATACAAGGACAAGCAGTTCAAATAGATAGACGAATGCAATAGCAGCTTCAACAAGCTAAGGGAGCTCTTTACTACAGGACCAACACTTGCCGCCTTCGACCTAGAACATACGACGATACTGGAAACCAACTCCTTAGGGTATTGCATTAGAGGCATCCTGTTACTGGTAGGCTCGGACGGACTCCTGCACCTATACGCATATTTCTCTAAGAAGAACTCCCTAGCTAAGTGCAACTACCCTATCTACGACAAGGAGTTGCTAGCAGTCGTACGGTGTTGCGAAGCATAGGATAGAGAACTCCGCTCGGTGCCCGAGTTCCTCACCCTAACAGACTACAAGAATCTAGAGTACTTTACGCAGCCCTAGAAGCTGTCTTAGAGGCATGTACGATAGGCAATGTACCGAAGCCGGTTCAATATAAGACTCTAGTATCGCAGGGTTAAGGACAGCAGCAGGGCCGATACGCTATCTAGACGGGACTAGAACATGCCGACGACGTACAAGAACGACCAGTTAAAGTTAAGAACATTCCAGACGTTCAATAAGGAGCCAGGCAAGGAGACTATCCGCCTAGCGGCGACGCACCTATAGGAACCCTAACTGCAAGCATAGGAAGAGGCAGTAGAAAAGGACGAGGTATACTAAGGGGCCTATACAGCGATCTAAGGAGGACAGCGGAAGCTCCTAGCAGAGCTCCACCTTAAGGTGTCGGCAGCAGAGTGCTTAGTAGACAGGGAGAACAACCTAAAGTTTAGGGATCGAATTTGGGTCCTAGCAGACGAGAAGCTCTGTACAAGCTTAATACAATAGGTATACGACTCTATAGCAACCGGGCACCTAGGGCAGAAGGAGACGTACAGCATTGTCGCTAGGGACTACTACTAGCTAGCAATAGCAAAAGATATCCGCAGGTTCGTACAGAACTGCGATGTATACGGACGGACGAAAACCTAGCAGGAGCTAAAGTATAGGCTGCTAAAGCCCCTACCGATACCGGAACGGCCCTAGCAAGACCTAACAGTAGACTTTATTACAGACCTCCCAGAGAGTAACGGACGGCAGAACATTATAGTAGTTACAGACAAGTTAACGGAGGGGGTAATACTAGAGGGAATAGACTCTATTACAGCTAACCAGACACCGACTTCTCCCTATAGCGGTGATCCGGGCACGCAGATATGATTCAATACGGCCTTTTTGATGACTATATCTCGAACTAAGGAGGGAAAGGAACCTATGTGGTGGTGGTAGTGGTAGGCTTTGATAGAGGGTAGTGTGCCAAGGCCCGGCTCGGCCCGTCCGGGCCGAGCCGAAATCCAGGGTCCACCCTATCAATCTGTCCCACCTCTTTCCACCGCTGCAACAAGCGGAGCTGGCCATTAACAGCTATACGGCTAATGCTACAGGATTGTCCCCCTTCTTTATAGCCTATAGATACAACTATTCCTCGCTCCTACCCCTAAAGACAGGGTAGCTGCCGGCAACTTAAGTTGCCAAAGGATCAAGAATAAGGATGTAGGACGCTATAGGATCCCACTAACATAACACTGTACGACATCGTACGAAGGAAGGGCTAGAGGAAGGGAACAGCCAGAAAACAGGAGAGAGGAGTAGAAGTAAGAGAGGATAAGAGCAACACCTGTCCGAAAACTTTTATATACTACCTTAAGGTAGTCTACTAGCCACTACCCCTAGGACCTAGGGCAGCCAACCCTACACCTATAACCTTAATTACCTCCTAGACGGAAGGAGCCCCAGCACTAAGAAAATTAGAAGGGTGGCTTAGCAACACCCTGCTACTAGTCAATATAGCACCTAAGAAGTTAGCTTGGACCGTACGGAGGACGGAAATCCGTACGAACCGGAAGCGAAGCTGTTAGTCGAATTAAGCATCCTACTACTAGAGGTAGGAATAGGAGGAGACCCTAGCCGGACGAGCGAAGGGGGAGCCAGCGACTACGAGGGAGCTACGATAAGCATAACCGGACGGGGCGGGTAGCATAGGGGTAGTAACTAGTAGTAGCTAATCGATAGTAGTTAGTAGTAGTAATAATAGTAGTAGTGGACAGCCGGACAGAAGGGTAGCAGGTAAAAGATAAAGAAGAAAGAGAAGAAGAGAGAGAGGGTAAAGAGAAGGGGTTTACATACAGGGTAGTAGTTGCCTGCCTTATAGGGCAATAACAACTAGGGCAGCTGCTACAACTGTATAAAGGGGGACAAGCGAGGCAACTACAACCTAAAGCCTGTACGAGCGACGACCTACTAGACAACCGGACAGAGGCGGGAACATCTACCTAGGAGTAAAACTCCAGACGACGACTAAGGGACAGGGACAAAAACCAAATAGCCCGGTAGCACCGGACCGTACAGTTAGAACGTAGAGTGCATAGCTAGGGCTCGAGGGTAGGAGGAGAAGGAGCAGAGGGGACCGAGCACCTCCTGCACCTTTATAACTGCGAGCAGGCCTCCTTAGCCTTAACCTCGGCTTCGTTAAATTAAGAAACGGAACTAGCCAAGGTTAGGTAGAAGCGATCCAGCACCCCCTGCCTTCCCTGCCTACGGACTTAGAAGGACGAGTCTAAGGTTAAACCAAGGGAGAGGGAGGCCAACAGCTAGGCGCCTAGGCGAGGACAGGAATGCGCTACCCAGCAAAGGAACACTAGAAGCTAAGGGCGTTCGGCACGCTGCTGTACAAAAAGGGCGCTATAAGAAGGGAGGGGGGGTATTGTTAGGAGGCGCCGCCCAGCCTAGGTCCTGGACCCGACCTAAGCTAGCCGTCGCCCTAAGGACTGCGACTTAGCGGCGCCAGCATAACCCTACCCTCTGTACGGAACTACAGACAGGACCCTACTCCTGTACGGAGGGAGAACCCTATAGTCCTATATAGAGGGGAACTGCCGCCCCTCTAAATAGAGGGAAAACTCTACACTACTATATAGAGAGGGAACGCCCGATCCTCTGTACGGAGTGTGAACCTTACACCCCTGCATAGGAGGAAATTGCTAGCTTGGCTTCGTAGGTACAAATTGTACAGCAGCGAACGACGAAGGAACCTTATAGACCATTAATCGTTGACCTACTTTATAAAGACGTAGAAGCTCTCGCGCCGCCAAGCTTAGTAGGCTGCGTATCTATCCGGGTTTGACTTCAAGATTACCTATCGGCCCAGGGCTTAAAATAGAAAGGCTAATACGCTAATAAGGAGGGAAAGAAAAACCAGCTACGCGAAAGAAGATCCGAACATGTTCCAGAAGTTGTTAACCGAGCAGATAGTAGACGCCGAGGTGTTAAAGGAAGCAGGGATCTGCGCAGTAGAGCTGCCGACCGAGGAAGAGACGCTCTACGAGAAAGTAGAGCAGCTTAATCGACAGCAGAAGCTTGGCAAAACCAGCTTAGGGAAGCTAATAGTTCTAGAAGAACTAATTACAGAGGTTATCCAGCTAGTCTATAGTTCTAAGGATGTTGGCTACGCCGGCTTAACGAAGACAATAGAAGCTATAAGGACAATCTACTAGTTTCTGCGGATCTTTAAGCGGATCCACTAGTTTATCGCTAATTGTTACGTATATCGAGCTGCGAAGCTGCGCTACGGCCTTCCGGCCGGTCTACTAAAGCTACTTCCAATCCCCAAGAAACTATAGCAACACATTACGATAGATTTCGTAACCGGCCTGCCAGACTCCGATAGATACAATGCCACCCTTAACGTAGTAGATTGGTTAAGCAAAAAATGCTACTTTATCCTCTGTTAAGCTAAGGACGAAGGCACTACAGCGGAAGAGACAGCGAGAATGCTAATTTAGCATATATAGAAGCACTACGGCCTGCCGGACACTATTACTACGGATAGGGGTCCTTAATTCACTGCTAATATATAGAAGGCTATTAACCAAGTTCTCGGAATTCGCGGAAAGCTTAGCACAGCTGCTTACCCTCAGACCGACGGTTAGTCCGAAGTAGCTAATTGTAAGATAGAAAAATATCTACGAATCTTCTGCAGTTATTATTAAGAAGAGTAGTTCAAGGTGCTGCCGATAGCCGAATTTTGCGCTAATTCGACACAGTTAGAAGCTACCTTACTAGCGCTGTTCGAAATAACTTATAGTTATCTTCCGAGAATAAGCTTTTAACTGCTAGAAGACCCCAGCTCTTCGGAACCTTCTACCGCTACCTCGTCAAAGAGAGTCGCCGCCGCCGCGGCAGAAGCGCTCAGATCTCAGAGTAAGGGAGGGGTCCGGGTAGCGAAGGAGGCGATAGAATCAGCTTAGAAGAAGATAGTAACTCGAGCTAATAGAAAGCAATTACTAATAGAATTCAAAGAAGGCCAAAAGGTATAGTTAAATACGCGGAACCTTAGGCTAAAAGTCAACGCCAAGCTTAACCCCCGCTACGTAGGTCCGTTTAGGATAGTGGAAAAGAGGTCGCTAGTAACTTATCGGCTCTAGCTACTGAAATTATTCCGGATCTACGATGTCTTTTATTTAGATCTGCTAAATTTGGACCCTAAAGATAGTCTTCTAGATTAGGGGTTCGCCGAGCCCCTGCTGGTCGAGATAGATAGTAAGGAAGAAGAATAGGAGTTAGAAGATGTAATAGATATAAGAAAGATAAGAGGATCTATCGAAGCGAGGATCTTATAGAAGAGGCAGCTAGAAGACTATAAATAGTATCCAGTCGAGAATCTCCGAAATTCGGCAGAGCTGTTAAAGGAGCTTTCTACGCGGAATCCAAAGAAGCCAAAGCCTAAGTAGCTCCGAATTCAATAGCTCCGGAAAAAGAGGAAGAAAGGCCGCGTCCGCTCTATTAGTATAGAAACCGATAGAAACGATCGCAACGATCGCTTAGCTAGAGTCCTCGGCTCTACTACTACCACTGCTAGCCTAGCAGGCCGGATAATAACGGTAAAGTCGAGGACGGCGATACCGCTTCGACGCGATGGTCGTCGACGCTGCCCCGAACAAGAAAGGCCTATAGCCGATCGATTTCATAGACAGCGCCGGCGACAGCAGCTTTGCGATAGCGCTTAAGGCCTTAGTAGAGAAGAAAAAGATGAAGAGGTGGCACACTGCGGATAGACCTATATAGACCTCTGCAGCAGCGCACAGGCTAGCTACACTGCAGCTTAGGTAGCTACTAGCTCAGATTAGATAGCTCCAATTAGACAAACGCTAACTAAAGTGTACATAGCGACGATATAAGAAGAAAGAAGAAAACAAAGGAGTAACGGCCTCGAGGTGGAAGAAGCAATAAGCTAATGTTGGTTTTAAAAGGAATTTTGGCGGAAGGAGCAGCGAATTAGACAAAGGAAGAAGATAAAGAAAAAAAAGAAAAAGAAGAGAAGGACAAGTTAAAAAAAACGGGAAGGGATAGATAAGATAAGTAAGCGGTCGAGGGCGACCGCTAGTAAGGGAGGGGGGTAGTGTTACAGCGGCAGAAAGGGGTAGGACTAAGTAATAGGGTAGACCGTTGGAATTTCAGCTCGGTCCTTCTGGACCGAGCCGGGCCTTGGTATATCCACCCCTAAAGCCCTTACCTACTGCCGCATAGATTCCTTTCCTTCCTTAGTTCGAGATATAGTTATTAAAACAGCCGTATTAAATTATACCTGCGTTCTCGGATCAACGACTGTAGCCTACGATGTTATAGTACCCGCTGCCGCTAAGCACTCTTTAAAGGGGTGCTTTAGGATACTAAGGTATACTAATAGGGAGATTGGAGCGTACGACTAGCTAATTGCTCTCGATTAATTCTAGCTAAGAAGACTTAGAGATATAGCAGCGTTAACAAGGAGGGAGGAGGGTATTGTTAGGGGACGCTGTCCTGTTAGGCCTTAGACCTAAGCCGACTGGCTACCGCCGTCCTGCCAGGTCCTAGACCTAGGCCAGCTGTTGTCCTAAGGAATATAACTTAGCAGCGCCAGTATAACCTAGCTAGCCCAAGTCCTAACTCGGCCTAGCCAAGTCGACGCCCCTCCCTCTACATCCCTATATAGAGGGAAATTCCTGCACTTCTATATAGAGAGAAATTCCTGCACCCCTGTACAGAATGAAATTGCTAGCTTGCTTTGTAGGTACAAATTGTACAGTAGCAGACGACGAAGGAACTGCCTATTAGTTCCTTTATATACATACCCAGCTTTAAGTTTTTAAACTAAGATTCTTAAACCCTTAACAGTTAGGTTGTAACTAGACTAGGTAGGTAACCAGGTTACCTGTCCGTATTAAGTATTAGGCTACGAGACTAACGCTACTGCTGCCGAGGAAGAGTGCTCAAGCTATAAAATCGACGCCAAACAACACCGACAGTGTAGACAGCAGAATACTATTAAGGATCCTAGGAAAAGACTAGCTAGACGGATAGGCCCCCTACCTAGCATAAATAATAGGGCACTACTACGACCTATACGGCCGGAAGAAGAAGAAGAAAGTGTTAACAGCTGCAACGACTTACTTTTGGCTACATTAGAGGCGAATACAGAGACCGCTATTATCCTTCTGATTACTATCTACCCTCTCGAGACCTTACGCCAGCCTCTTTAGCTAAAAGCTTTAATCGATACAGGAGCTCTTATCGGCACAGCAATTCATTATCGACTGGTTCGGAAACTAACAAAAGGATACAGTTATCCAGTAGAGTTAGCGTTGCCGACGCGGATTTCGGCATACAACAGACAAGACACTGAGAGCGTTATGCATTATATGCTATTTAAGACTACCCTAGCTGGCCGCACTACAGAAGCGACGTTTCGAGTTATAGATATTGGACAGTTTAACATTATTATAGGACAGAAATAGAGAAAGAACCAGAAGGCCGTTATTAATATAGACGAAGGCACGATTAAATTTAAGACCTAGCGAAAGGGCACCGCCGCCGTCGAACCACTAGCTGCTGCCGCTATTAGAGACCTAGTCAACCCTGCTACGTCTCTAGCAACTATCAGAATAATAAGTTTAGAAGCCCTGACCACCCTCGCAAAGTCCCTGGAAAATAAGATCTACGCTATCTCGATAAAAGACATCGAAGACTACTGAAAGATAATAGCAGAAGAAGGGGTAGATCTGTTAGAAGTATTACTAAAAGAACTCTATCGTTACGCTAACGTATTCTTAAAAGCCGATTCCAACCTTCTGCCGCTCTACCAATTAGAATACGATAACAAGATTTAGCTAAAAGAAGAAGCTACGCTGCTAAGAACCGAAGTACTAAGACGACTGTCTCTAACTAAGCTGGACTAGGTAGAAGTGTTTGTCTAAGAAAACCTAGCGAAGAGATTTATTACGCCGAGCTTAGCCGAGTATGCATTACTAATCCTTTTCTTATAGAAGCCTAGAGGTAGCCTCCGGCTATGCGTAGACTATAGAGGTCTTAACAAAGTCACTAAGAGAGACGTATACCTATTGCTGCTAATCGACTAAACTATTTAGGAGGTAGCAAAAGCTAAATAGTTTAGCAAGCTGGACATTCGCTAAGTGTTCTATTAGCTAAGGAACGAAGAAGGGCAGACTGAAGACCTTACTATATTCGCTATACGTATAGGCAATTTCTAATCCTGGCACGCAGATATAATTCAATACGGCCTTTTTGATAACTATATCTCGAACTGAGGAGGGGAGGGAATCTATGTAGTGGTGGGTAAGAGCTTTAGGGGTGGTGTGCCAAGGCCCGGCTCGGTCTGGAAGGGCCGAGCCAAAATTCCAAAGGTCTACCCTATTATCCAGTCCCACCCCTTTCTGCTGCCGTAACACCACCCCCCTCCCTCGCCAGCGGTCGTCCTCGACCGCTTAGTCACCCTATCTATCCGAAAATCTTTTTTTTTTTTGATTCGTCGTCTCCTTCTCGAAAATCCCCTCCAACGCTGATGTTACCTCTTCCGTCTTCTATTAAAAACAACGTTCTCTTTATCGCTTCTTCAATTTCTTACGTCGTCGGCGTCCAAAGTCCTTCACTTGGCGTTTGATACAGATGTAGGCTGGAAAGTGCTGGAAGGTAGCAGGCTTGGCAGGGCCAGGCTTGGCGCACACTCAAATACCTCCACCTCTGCTTGTACGTAGATTCTTCCCTCTCTAGCCTTGGATATAGTTATTAAAGACGGGTATTAACCTAGAGTCTACTGCAGTCAGATTATTATATCCAAGGCTTACTTTAACAACACCTGCACTACGCGAAAGAGGCTGTTAAATTACATCCAGGTACTCGAATAACGTACGTGCAACCGACAACCCAGAGTGTGTACTGCAGATGTACAAAGGAGGCCGTTGAATTACATCCGGTTACTTAATCGTACATGTGCATACTACTCTACCCCCCCTCCCCTAATTAAAAACAAGAGAGAGTTTTAGGGAAGAGAAGTGCCCCTATCAAGAAGAAGAGTTTTAAAGAGAGAGGTCCATTATAGAGGACATCGAGAAGAAGAGTTTTAGGGAAGAGAGGTGCCCCTATCGAGAAGAGAGAGAGTTTTGAAGAGAGAGAAGTGCCCCTACGAGAGGGATGTTAGGAAGAGAGTGCCCCTACGAGCAGATCGTACGAGTTTCGAAGTTTTAAGATAGGAGAGAGCGACGAGGATAAGAAGGACGAGGAGCGAGAGCGACGACGACGGAGCGACGACGACGAGAGCGCACCTAGCAGGACCTAGGGCAACGACATTCGTTTTTTTTAGGTCTTTGACAGACCATTCTATTTAGACAAGGCCTATCGAGACGATTCAGCAAGGCAAAGCGACACCGGCCTATCGAGACGTACGGCCAGCCAGCGATCAAGGCGTACGTTCAACAATCGAGACATATAGCAATTGGTTTAGCGACAAGCAACACAGCACTGTACGTTCAGAAGGGCACCGTACGTTCAGAAAGGCACTGCACTGTACAGTTCAGAAGCACTAGCGAGCCTAAGCACCAGCGAGCCCAAGCACCTAGCTACAACAAGCACCCAGGCACAGTAGCTGCAGACAACACAGGCAAAGCAGAGGCAGCACAGTTTAGAGGCAGAGCACCCAGGCACGAGCACCCAGCTACAGGCAGCTGCAGATAACACAAGACAGACATAGCTACAGACAACAGAGGCACAGCTGCTGCAGACAGGCACAGCTGCTGCAGACAGGCACAGCTGCTACAGACGACAAGGCAACACACTGTTTAGAAGTATGTTCAGAAGCGACGGGCAGCAGCTTGGAAAGCGACGGTTCAGAAGCAGCATATGCTTGCAAAGCGACCCCGAGAACCTCTACGACCCTCTGCGACCTCTGTAATCTCTTTAGCAGCACGAGTAACAAGAGCAGTACGAGCGACAAGGACAGCCAGAAACCAACAGCCCAGGCCTACGTTTAGGCGCCTGTATACGTTCAGACCTACGTTCAGGTCTACGATTTCGGCCTACGTTCAGACAAGAAGCGATACAGTTTAGAAGCGATACGTACAGTTCAAAAGCGACAAGCAACGCGTACGGCTAGCAATCAGTACAGTTCAGCAGTCGAGACAAGACAAGCAGTACGAGACAAGGCAAAGCAACACATCCAGTACTGCAATAGGCACAGTACCCGACAACACAGCTACAGTGCACCTAGGCAAGCAAGAGCACAAGGCAGCTGCAGACAACAGGCAGCTGTAGACAACACACTATTTAGGTTCAGAGGCAGCAAGGTTTAGAGACAGCACAGTTCAGAGACAGCACAGCTTAGAGGCATAGCTGCAGATAGGCACAGCTGCTGCAGACAACAAAGGCACAGCAGCTATAGGCTAGCACAGCTGCTGCAGACAGGCAAAGCGTAGGCAAAGCGACGGCTCGAAAAGCGACGGTCTGAGAAGCGACCGTCTAAGAAGCGACCGTCTGAGAAGCGACTGTCTGAGAAGCGACCGTCTAAGAAGCGACCGTCTGAGAAGCGAGCGACGAAGCGACTGTCAAGAAGCGACACGTGTTTGCAAGACAACCTCCGCGACCTCCGAGACCTCTGCAACCGTTTGAGAAGCGACGGCTTAAGAAGCGACGGCTCAAGAAGCGACATGTGTTTGCAAGATAACCTCAGCGACCTCCGCGGCCTTAACGACCTCCGCGACCTCTGCGACCTCTGAGAATTCTGCAGCCTTGACAAGGCACCAATTAAGGCACCAAAGCGACGTCAAAAGGCACGAGATTAAGGCTCAAAACGCACGGAAATTGAAGCTCAAAAGCGACCTTAAAAGCGACCTTAGAAGCGACCTGTTTTGGAGCGACCTAATTGGCCGATAGCGAAGCTGAATTTGCGACCCCTATAACCTGGTTTGGAGCAACCTGGTTTGGAGCAGCCTGGTTTGGAGCGACCTGGATTAGTGCGACCTGATTGGCTGATTGCAATTGATAGATTGATTGCGATTAAGGGCAATCGCTAGTTAGGGAGGGCGGTAGTAATACGGATGTAGGCTGGAAGGTGCTGGAAGGTAGCAGGCTTAGCAGGGCCAGGCTTAGAGCACACTTAAATACCTCCACCTCCGCTTGTACGTAGATTTTTCCCTCTCCAGCCTTGAATATAGTTATTAAAGACGGGTATTGACCTAGAGTCTACTGCAGTCAGATCAGCGTTTATGTAATCGACGCTATCTGATCTGATCCGCGGTCTTCTAAGCTGCGGCTCGGCTGGTCTGTGCGTCGCCTTGGAGGTCTATATAGATCCGTCGCAGCGTCGTTTCTTCTTCTTCTTTTTCTTCCACCAAAGCCTTTACCTACTACGCCGGTAGGTGGTGGCCTCGTCGAGGACCTTACCGAGGCGACCGTTGCGATCGTCTTTATCGGCTTCCGCGCCAGTGGAGCGGACGCGGCTTTCTTCTTTCCAAATATCAACTTCGGAGCCACTTAGGTTTCAGCTTCTACAGGTTCCGTACGTAGAACTCTCTTAGCAGCTCTGCCGAATTCCGGAGGTTCTCGATCGGATACTATTCGTAGTCTTCCGGCCACCCCTTCTACGAGATCTTCGCTTTAATAGACCCTCTTATCTTCTTTACGTCTATTACATCTTCTACCTCCCACTCTTCTTCTTTACCGTCTATCTCGATTGGCAGGGGTTCGGCGAACCCCTGTTCCGGAAGGCCGTCCTTAGGGTCCAGGCTTAGCAGGTCCGAATGGAAAACATTGTAGATCCGGAACGATTTTGGCAGCTAGAGCCGGTAGGTTACTGGCGACCTCTTTTCCACTATCTTGAACGGACCTACGTAGCGTAGGTTGAGCTTCGCGTTGCCTTTTAGCCTTAGGTTCCGCATGTTAAGCCAGACCTTTTAACATTCCTTAAATTCTATTGGCGACCGCTTTCTATTAGTTCGAGTTACTATCTTCTTCTAAGCCGATTCTATCGCTTCTTTCGCCACTTTGATCGCTTCTTCTATCTGAGATCGGAGCGCTTCTGCTGCTGCAGCGGCGACTCTCTTTGACGACGTAGCAGTAGTAGAAAGCTCCGGCGAGCCGGCGTTGCTCAGCGGCTGGAAACTTATTCTCGGAAGATAGCTATGCGTTAATTCGAACGGCGCTAGCGACGTTGCTTCCGATCGTGCTAAGTTGGCGCAGAATTTAGCTATTGGCAACACCTCGACCTACTTTTCTTGATAATAGCTGCAGAATGTTCGCAGATATCGCTCTATCCCGCGATTAGCCACTTTAGACTAACTGTCAGTTTGAGGGTAAGCGGCGGTGCTGAGCTTTCTACGAATTCCGAGAGCTTGGTTGATAGCTTTCTATACGTCGGCAGTGAATTGAGGACCCCTATCTGTAGTAATAGTGTCCGGCAGGCTATAGTGCTTCTATACGTGTTGAATCAACATCCGCGCTGTCTCTTCCGCAGTGGTTCCTTCGTCTCTCGCTCGGCAGGGGATGAAGTAGCGTTCCTTGCTCAGTCGGTCTACTACGTTTAGCGTAGCGTTATATCTATCTGAGTCCGGCAGGCCGGTTACGAAGTCCATCGTAATATGTTGCTACGGTTTCTCGGAGATCGGAAGTGGCTTCAGCAGACCGGCTAGAAGACCGTAATGCGGTTTCGCTGCTCGGCATATGTAGCAGTTAGCGATAAATCGGTGGATTCGCTCGAATATTCGCGGAAACCAGTAGATCGTTCTCACCGCCTGCATCGTCTTCTTCGCGCCTGCGTAGCCTATATCTACGGAGCTATAGACCAGCTGGATAACCTCTGTAATTAGTTCTTCCAGAACTATCAGCCTCTCTGAACCGGTTTTGCCGAGTTTCTGTTGCTGGTTAAGCTGCTCCACCTTTTCGTAGAGAGTCTTTTCCTTAGGAGCCAGTTCCACTGCGCAGACCCCTACCTCTTTCAACACCTCTGCGTCTACTATCCGCTCGGTCAACACCTTCTGGAACATGTTCGGATCTTCTTTCGCGCAGCTGGTCTTTCCTTCTCTTCTCGTTAGTGCGTCAGCCTTTCCGTTTTAAGCTCCGGGTCGATAGGTGATCTTGAAGTCGAACCCGGATAAGTAGGCAGCCCACCGTGCTTAACGTCGTAAGAGCTTCTGCGTCTTTATAAAGTAGGTCAGCGACTGGTGGTCCGTAAGGACCTGGACCGTGCTCTTTCTAGCTATAAGCTCTAGCTTCCACTCCTCGAACGCCTGTATAATAGCTAGCAGTTCTTTATCGTAGATTGCGTAGTTCCGTTTAGCCTCCGTTATAGACTTGCTAAAGAAAGTCACCGGATAGAGGGTCTCTTTGTCGTCGGCATATTGAGAAAGGACCCCTGCCGTGACTGTGTCGGAAGCGTCCGTTTCTACGTAGATCGTCTTTTCCGGCCGGAAGTGTGCCAGAACCGGCGCCGAGGCCACTGCTTCTTTCAGTTAGTTGAAAGCCTCCGTGCACCTCTCGTTCTATAGTCCGGCGGCCTCTTTTTTCAGTGCTTCGTTCAGGGGTCTCGCTATTTTACTAAAGTCTTTAATAAACCGTCGGTAGTAGCTGCAGAATCCGAGAAACGCTCTGATCTGCGTAGTGTTTCCGGATTTCGGTTGCTTCTATTCCGCTACAGCAGCGGCCTTTAAGGGGTCTATCCGGATCCCTTCTCCTCCGACGATAAGACCGAGGTATTTGATCTTAGTCTAATAGAACTCGCTCTTCTTCGTGTCCGCGTTTAATCCTACTTCGCGGAGTCTCTTCAGCACCCTCTCGACGTAGTCCGTATGCTGATCTCTCGTTTCGTCCGTATAGATAAGAATGTCGTCCAAATAGATAGACACGAACCGCTCTAGCATGTCTATAAAAGTGTGGTTTATAAAGCGTTGCTATACTGCCGGCGCGTTAGTAAGTCCGAAAGGCATTACCAACTACTTAAAATTGCCTATACGCGTCGCGAACGTCGTAAGGTCTTCCGTCTGCCCTTCTTCGTTCCTTAGTCGGTGGAACGCCTGTCGAATGTCCAGTTTGCTAAACTATTTAGCTTTAGCTACTCGTTGTATAGTCTCGTCGATCAGCGGCAGCGGGTATACGTCTCTCTTAGTGACCTCGTTAAGGCCTCGATAGTCTACGCAGAGTCGCAGAGTACCCCCTGGTTTCCTTACGAAAAGAATCGGTAACGCATATTCGGCAGAGCTCGGCGTAATAAACTTCTTAGCCAGATTCTCTCGAACAAATACCTCCACTTGGTCTAGTTCCGCCGGCGACAGTCGTCTTAGGGGCTCGGTTCTTGGCAGCGTAGCCCCCTCTTTCAGTCGGATCTTGTTGTTATATTCCAGTCGATAGAGCGGCAATAGGTTGGAGTCGGCTTTTGAGAAGACGTTAGCGTAACTATAGAGCTCGTTTGGCAGCACATCCAGTGGATCCACTTTATCTTCCGCTATTATCTTTTGGTGGTCTTCGATGTCTTTTATTAAGATAGCGTAAATCTCGTTGTCCGGTGACTTCGCGAGGGTCGATAAAGCTTCCGAGCTTATTATTCCGATCGTAGGCGCAGGCTCGGTAGAGGTAGGCAGAGCCGTTTCGCCGCTAGTCGCCTCTGATCTTGCTGTCGCGGCTGCGACCAATTCGGTGGTAATGGCGCTGTCACCTTGGGTTTTGAATCTGATCGTTCCTTTATCTACGTCGATAATAGCTTTCTAGTTCTTTATCTATTTCTGCCCTATAATAATGTCAAACCTTCCGATATCTATAATTCGGAACGTCGCTTCCGTAGTGCGACCAGCTAAGGTAGTCTTTAGCGGCACGTAGTGCGTAACGCCTTCCGTGTCTTGTCCGTTATATGCCGAAATCTTCGTCGGCGACGCTAATTCCACCGGATAGCCGTATCCCTTTATCAGTTTCCGAACTAGTCGGTAGTGGATCGCTGCGCCAATAAGAGCTCCGGTGTCGATAAAAGCTTTCAACTGGAGGGGTTGGCGCGACTTCTTAACAGGGTGGATCGTAATAGAAAGGATAATAGCTGTTTCCGTGTTCGTTTCCACCGCCGCTGACAGTGGATCGTTACAGCTGTTAATGCTCTCTTTTTCTTCGTCCGGCAGCGCCGTTCGTAAGGGTGCCCTATTGTTTACGCTGGGTGGGGGGTCTATCCGTCCAGCTAATCTTTTCCTATAATCCTTAATTGCACCCCGCCGTCCACACTGTCAGTATCATTCAGCGCCGGCTCGATGGCTTGAATAGTCTTTCTCGGTAGCTGCGGCTGCGGCTGCTTTATAGCGCGATACTCCTGCTTCTGCTAGGCCGTTGCTTGGCATCTTGTGGCGATATAGCTGGGTTTTCCGTACGCGAAACAGGTGGGGAGGAACGCCGAGCGCTGCAAATTAAATGGCTGCTGGGGACGTTGTCGGAAGGGTGCAGGGGCTCTAACTGTCTGCGCCGACAGCAATAGCTTCTGAATCGGTTCGCGTGTCGTTGGTTTTCCGTACGCGTTTAGGTTTCTGGCAGTGACTCTCGCCTAGTGCACAAAGCTCTAAAGATCTTCGCCTTCTACTGAGGCTATATCTGCTGTTAGCTTAGGGCTCAGTTTCTGCCTCAGTAGGTGGAGCTGCTTATCTTCCGCCACTCGGGCCCTAATCGCATATTTTCTGAACAAACCGTAGAACTCCTCGAACGTCTGCCAGTTCTGGTTGATCTTGTCCAACTGCTTACAGGCCGTCTTCTTCCGGAATGGGTCTCCGAAGCGTTGATCTAGCGCCTTAATCGCTTCTTTAGCAGTTACTTCTTCCAGGTCCGCTACTAGCGAGAACGCTTCGCCTTCCAGTCGCGCCTCTAAATAGGCCAGTCTGTCTTCTTCGCTGCTTGCTGCGTAATCGCGGCTCATCTTATTCTTGATCTTCTTTTTGAACGCCTCCCACGCTTTAGGGTCTCCGCTACCGAAGGCAGGTAGGTCAGATAGTGGCGTTATCGTAGTGCTACCTTGACTGTAGGCTGCCGGTAAGGCGGTTTCTGCGTAGGTTTCTCGCCGCGGTGGCGGCGATAGTCTCGCTGTTTCCATGTTAGCTAGCTGATCCTTTAGCGCCTTCAGTTGCGCTAGTCAATTCGCCGCCTAGTTTTCTAACATGTCGATAATAGTCTCTGCCGATTCCTTTTCGGCCCTTACCGCTTTAGTTTCTTCTCTTAGTTGTCTGTTCTCTTCCAGCGTTCTGTAAAACAGCATCTCGATAAGGTCTATGCCGTTGTAGACATTCCCTATTCTATTCTCGTTTACATAGTCTTCCAGTTCCTCGAGCGTACAGTCGTGGATCTTCCTATATTCGGCCATTCGTTCCTTGACCTTAGCGGTCTCTTCCGCTGTGAAACCGCTAATAACGATCTTATTGTTAATTACACTGGAGCGCCTACTCGCTCTGTTAGTCTTTCCTTTTCTGCTTCTGCTCCGGCCTATAACGCCGGTCTCTACTGTCGAGAAGCCTTCTATCTTCTTACAGTGCCTTGGGGGTTCGTTTTGGTGTGTATGCGCGTACGTTATTCGGGCGTCCGGATGGTTCGACGGGCCCTTTCGCGCAGCGCGGGGTTTGTGTAGAGAGTGAGTTCGAGATATAATAATCCGGGCACGCAGATATAATTTAATACGGCCTTTTTGATAACTATATCTCGAACTAAGGAGGGAAAGGAGTCTATGTGGTGGTGGTAGTAGGCTTTCGTAGTAGTGGTGCCAAGGCCCGGCTCGGCCCGGAAGGGCCAAGCCGAAATTCCAAGGGTCCACCCTATTATCCAGTCCCACCCCTTTCTGCCGCTGTAACACTTACTAGCGGTCGACCTCGACCGCTTACTTATCTATTCGTCTCTCTCTTCTTTTTTTTTATATCGTCGCTATCTAACGTCTTTACCTCGCGTCTATCTAATCGGAAGAGCTATCTGATCGGGTCCGGCGGTTATCTAAGCTGCGACGTAGCCAGGCTATGCGCCGCTGCAGAGCGTTTATATAGATTCGTCCGCAGCGTTCTTTTTCTTCTTCTTTTTCTTGCTATCGTAGCCTTAAGCTCTACCGCGACGCTGCTCCCTGTAGCTTCGGCTTTGTTCTTCGCCTTTATTATCCGACCGGCTAAACCGGCGGTTTGGTAGTAGCGAAGGCAGACTGGCATTACTAAGAGCACCGGACCGGTAGCTCCGTCCCCGATCTCGCTGTTATTATCCGTCCGCCAAAGCTAACTAATAAGGACGATGCTAACGAGGACGGTAGCCAGGCTCGCCAATCTCGATCGTTTTCACCGGTATCTATACTAATAGGGCGGACGCGGTTCTTCTTTTTCTTCCGGATCCGTCAACTTTATAGCCACTTAGGCCGCGGCTTTCTCGGGTTCCGGATATAGAATTCCTTTAGCAGCTCTGCGGAATTCCGGAGGTTCTCGACTGGATACTATTTATAGTCTTCCGGCTATCCTTTCTACGAGATTCTCGCTTCGACGGACCCTCTTATCTTTCTTATGTCTACTATGTCCTCCACCTCCTATTCTTCTTCTTCTCTGTCCATCTCGATTGGTGGGGGTTCGGCGAACCCTTGTTCCGGAAGGCCGTCTTTAGGGTCCAAACTTAGCAGGTCCGAATGGAAGACATCGTAGATTCAGAACGATTTCGGTAGTTAGAGCCGATAAGTCACCGGCGACCTCTTTTCCACTATCTTAAACGGACCTACGTAGCGGGGGTTAAGCTTGGCGTTGCCTCTTAGCCTTAGGTTCCGCGTGTTAAGCTGTACCTTTTAGCCTTCTTTGAATTCTATTGGTAACCGCTTTCTATTAGCTCGAGTTACTATCTTCTTCTAAGCCGATTCCATAGCCTCCCTCGCTACCTTGATTGCTTCTTCTATCTGTGTCTTAAGTGCTTCGGCCGCGGCGGCGGCGACTCTCTGTAACGAAGTAGCAGTAGATATAGAAGGTTCTAAAGAGCTGGGTTTGTTTGGTAGTTGGAAGCTTATTCTCGGAAGATAACTATGCGTTACCTCGAACGGCGCCAGTAAGGTAGCTTCCAATCGTGCTGAATTGGCGCAGAATTTGGCTATCGGCAACACCTTAACCCACTTAGCTTAATAATAACTGCAGAAGATTCGTAGATATTTCTCTATCTCGCGGTTAGCTACTTCTGACTGACCGTCGGTTTGAGGGTAAGCGGCCGTGCTGAGCTTTCCCCGGATTCCGAGAGCTTAGTTGATAGCCTTCTATGCATTAGCAGTAAATTAAGGACCCCTATCCGTAGTAATAGTGTCCGGCAGGCCGTAGTGCTTCTACACGTACTGAATTAGCATTCTCGCTGTTTCTTCTGCAGTGGTTCCTTTATCCTTCGCTCGGCAGGGGATAAAGTAGCGCTCTTTGCTTAGTCAGTCTACTACGTTAAGCGTAGCATTATATCTATCGGAATCTGGCAGGCCGGTTACGAAATCTATCGTAATGTGCTGCTACGGTTTCTTAGGGATCGAAAGTGGCTTCAGCAGACCGGCCGGAAGGCCGTAACGTAGCTTCGCGGCTCGGCATACATAACAGTTAGCGATAAACCGGTGGATCCGCTCGAAAATTCGCGGAAACTAGTAGGTCGTCCTTACGGCTTCTATCGTCTTCTTCGAGCCTGCGTGGCCGACGTCTTTAGAACTATAAACTAGCTGGATAACCTCTGTAATCAGTTCTTCTAGAACGATCAGCTTCCCTAAGCCGGTTTTGCCGAGCTTCTGCTACTGATTAAGCCGTTCCACTCTCTCGTAGAGCGTCTCTTCTTCGGTCGGTAGTTCTATCGCACTAATTCCTGCTTCTCTTAACACCTTAGCGTCTACTATCCGTTCGGTCAACACCTTCTAGAACATGTTCGGATCTTCTTTCGCGCGGCTGGTCTTTCCTTATCTTCTCGTTAGCGCGTTAGCCTTTCCATTTTGAGCTCTGGGTCGATAGGTAATCTTAAAATTAAATCCGGATGAGTAGGCGGCCCACTAAGTCTAGCGACATAACAGCTTCTGCGTCTTTATAAAGTAGATAAGCGACTAGTAGTCCGTAAGGACCTGGACTGTGCTTTTTCCTGCTATAGGCTCCGGTTTCCACTCCTCGAAAGCCTAAGTAATAGCTAACAGCTCTTTATTATAAATAGCGTAGTTCTGCTTAGCATTATTTATAGACTTGCTAAAGAAAGCCACCAGATGGAGGGTCTCGTCGTCGTCAGCGTATTAAGAAAGGACCCCTGCTGTTACTGTGTCGGAAGCGTCCGTTTCTACGTAGATCGTCTTTTCTAGTCAGAAGTGTGCCAGCACTGGCGCTAAGGCCACCGCCTCTTTCAGCTGGTCAAAGGCTTCCGTACACCTCTTATTCTATAGGCCAGCGGCCTCTTTCTTTAGTGCTTCGTTTAGGAATCTCGCTATCTTGCTAAAGTCCTTAATAAACTGTCGATAGTAGCTGCAGAATCCAAGAAACGCTCTGATTTGCATAGTGTTTCTGGATTTCGGCTGCTTCCATTCCGCGACGGCAGCTACTTTTAATAGGTCCATCCTAATTTCTTCTCTTCCGACAATAAGACCGAGATATTTGACTTCGGTCTGGTAGAACTCGCTCTTCTTCGTGTCTGCGTTTAAACCAACCTCGCGGAGCCTAGTCAACACTTTCTCAATGTAGTCCGTGTGTTGCTCTCTCGTTCCTTCGGTGTAAATAAGGATGTCGTCTAGGGAGATAGACACGAACTGTTCTAGCATGTCTATAAAGGTGTGGTTTATAAAGCGTTGCTACACTACCGGCGCGTTAGTAAGTCCGAAAGGCATTACTAACTACTTGAAATTTTCTATACGCGTAACAAACGTCGTAAGGTCTTCTGTTTGCCCTTCCTTATTCCTTAGTTAGTAGAAAGCTTAGCGAATATCCAGCTTGCTAAACTACTTAGCCTTAGCTGCTCGTTGTATAGTCTCGTCTATTAGCGGCAGCGGATACACGTCTCTCTTAGTGACCTCGTTAAGGCCTCGGTAATCTACATACAGTTAGAGACTATCTCTAGGTTTCCGTACGAAAAGAATCGGTAATGCATATTCGGCTAAGCTCGGCGTAATAAACTTCTTCGCTAGATTCTCTTGAACAAACACTTCTACCTAGTCCAGCTCGGCTGGCGATAAGCGTCTTAGGGGTTCGGTTCTCGGCAATGCGGCTCCTTCTTTTAACCAGATCTTGTTGTTATATTCCGGTCGGTAGAGCGGCAACAGGTTGGAGTCAGCCTTTGAGAACACGTTAGCGTAGCTGTAGAGTTCCTTCGGTAACACCTCTAGCAGATCCACTTCTTCTTCCGCTATTATCTTCCGGTAGTCTTCGATGTCTTTTATCGAGATAGCGTAAACCTTATTGTCCGGCGACCTCGCAAGGGTCGTTAAGGCTTCCGAGCTTATTATTCTGATCGTGTCTGGAGGGCCGGTCCGATCCTTCGGAACCGCCTCGATGGTCGTAACGTTCGATTTGGCAGCGACGACGGTCTGCTAGTCTTTGAATTCGAGAGTGCCTTCGCCTACGTTAATAACTGCTTTCTGGTTCTTTATCTATTTCTGCCCTATAATTATGTCAAACCTTCCGATATCTATAATTCGGAACGTCGCTTCCGTAGTGCGACCAGCTAGGGTAGTCTTTAATGGCACATAATGCGTAACACTCTCTGTGTTTTGTCCGTTGTATGCCGAAATCCGGGTTAGCGACGCTAGCTCCACTGGGTAACTATATCCTTTTTTCAGTTTCTAAACCAATCGATAGTGGATCGCGGCTCCGATAAGGGCTCCTGTGTCGATAAAAGCCCTTAGCTAAAGTAGTCTGCTTAAGCTATCGAGGGGGTGGACAGTAATTAGAAGGATAATAGCTGTTTCCGTGTTTACTTCCACCGCTGCTGAAAGCGGGTCGCTGCAGCTGTTAATATTTCCTTCTTCTAGCGACGCGGTTCTTGTTAGTGCCCTATTGTCTATGCTAGATAGGGGGCCTATCCGTCCAGCTAGTCTTTTCCTAGGATTCTTAGTAGCACTCCACCGTCCACACTGTCGGTGTCGTTCAGAGCCTGCTCGATAGCTTGTATAGTCTTTCTTAGCGGCTGCGGCTGCTTCGTAACACAATACTCCTACTTCTGCTTATCCGTAGCTTGGCATCTCGTAGCGATATAGCCAGGCTTTTTACACGCGTAGCAGGTAGGGACGAACGACGAACGCGGCGAATAAGATAGCTGCTGTAGCGTTCTCCTAAAAGGTGCAGGGGGTCGTGTTATCGGCACCGGCTGCTTCTGAATCAATTTACGCGACTTCGCGTAAGCGCTTAGGTTTCTCGCAGTAACTCTCGCTCGGTGCACGAAGCTCTTAAGGTCTTCGTCTTCTACGGAAGCTATAGCTGCGGCCAGCTTAGGGTTCAGCTTCTGCCTTAGTACGTAGAGCTGCTTATCTTCTGACACTCTAGCTCTAATTACATATTTCCGGAACAGTTCGTAGAATTCCTCGAACGTCTGCCGGTTCTGGTTGATCTTGTCTAGCTGTTTACAGGCCGTCTTCTTTCGGAAGGGGTCTCCGAAGCGTTGATCCAGCGCTTTGATTGCTTCCTCGGCAGTTACCTCTTCTAGGTCCGCTACTAACGAGAAAGCTTTACCTTCTAATCTCGATTCTAGGTAGGCTAATCTATCTCTAGTACTGTTTCCTGCGTAGTCTTAATCTATCTTGTTCTTTATCTTTTTCTTAAACGCCTCCCAGTCCTTAGGGTCTCTGCCTCGAAACGCCGGTGGATCAGGTAGTAACGTTATTGGTGTTCTACCTTGACTATAGGCTGCCAGTAAGGCGGTCTCTGCTTGTTCTTCTCGATGCTGTAGCGGCGCCGACGACATCGCTGCCACGTCCATTTCAGCTAACTGAACCTTTATCGCCTTTAGTTGCGCTAGCCGATTCGCCGCTTGATTTTCTAACACATCGATAATAGTCTCTGCCGATTCCTTTTCGGCCCTTACCGCTTCGTTTTCCTCTCTTAACTGCCTGTTCTCGTCTAGGGTTCTGTAAAACAGCTTCTTAATAAGGTCTCCGCCGTCGTAGACCTTCCCTACTCCGTTCTCGTTTACGTAATCTTTAAGTTCCTCGAGTGTACAGTCGTGGATCTTCTTGTATTTAGTCATTCGTTCCTTAATCTCTGCAGTCTCTTCTGCTGTAAAACCTCTAATAATAAACTTATTATTAACGACACTGGAGCGCCTACTCGCTCTGTTAGTCTTTTCTCTTCTGCTTTGGCTTCGGCCTGTAATGCCGCTCTCTACCGTTAACAAGCTCTCTATAGCTGTCTTACAGTGCTAGTGTTTGGTTTAGTTTGGTGTTTTTAGTGCGCGTGCGTTATTTGGGTGTCCGGATAGTTCAACGGTCCCTTTCGCGCAGCGCGGAGTTAGTGTAGTAAGTGAGTTTGAGATATAATAATCCGGGCACGCAGATATAATTTAATACGGCCTTTTTAATAACTATATCTCGAACTGAGGAGCGAAGGGAATCTATGTAGTAGTAAGTAAGAGCTTTAGGGGTAGTGTGCCAAGGCCCGGCTCGGTCCAGAAGGGCTAAGCCGAAATTCCGAGGGTCTACCCCATTACTCAGTCCCACCCCTTTCTGCCGCCGCAACAATTTCAAATAGCTGGTTATGCCTTTTGGACTTACTAACGCGCCGGCTGTATAGCAACGTTTTATAAACTACACCTTTATAGACATACTGGAGCAGTTTGTATCTATCTACCTAGACGACATTCTTATCTACACCGACAGAATAAGACAACAGCACACAGACCACATCGAGCAGGTGCTAACTAGGCTCCGAGAGGTCGGATTAAACGCAGATACGAAGAAGAGTAAATTCTATCGGTCCGAAGTCAAATACCTTGGCCTTATTGTTAGAAAGGAGGGTATTCAGATAGACCCCTTAAAGGTCGCTGCTGTAGCAGAATAGAAGCAGCTAAAGACCGGAAACACTACCTAAATCAGAGCTTTTCTAGGACTCTGTAGCTACTATCGCCGCTTTATTAAGAACTTTAGCAAGATAGCAAGACCCCTAAAAAAGCATTAAAGAAAGAAGTAGATAGCCTCTAGAATAAGAAGTGTACAGAGGCTTTCTACTAGCTAAAAGCCGCAGTGGCCTTAGCACTAGTACCGGCGCACTTCCGGCCGGAAAAGACGATCTACCTAGAAACAGACGCTTACGACACAGTTATAGCAGGGGTCTTTTTTTAGTATAATAACGACGGCAAGACCCTTTATCTAGTAGCTTTCTTTAGCAAATCTATAAATAAAGCTAAGCGGAACTATGCTATTTACGACAAGGAACTATTAGCTATTATCCAAGCTTTTAAGGAATAGAAACCAGAGCTTATAGCAGGAAGAAGTACGGTTTAGGTCCTTACCAACTATTAGTCGCTAACTTATTTTATAAAGACGCAGAAGCTCTTACGCTGCTAAGCCCGGTAGGCCGCCTACTTATCCAGATTCGATTTCAAGATTACCTACTAGCTAGGAGCTTAAAACAGAAAAGCCAATACACTAAAGAGAAGAGAAGAAAAGACTAGCTAAGTGTAGAAAGATCCGAATATGTTTCAGAAGGTGCTTACCGAACGGATAGTAGACGCCGAAGTATTAAAAGAAGTAGGGGTCTACGCTATAGAACCGACCCTAACGTCGGAAGAAGAGACACTTTAAAAGAAAGTAGAACGACTCAACTATCGACAGAAACTCGGCAAAACCAGTTCAGGGAAGCTAATAGTTCCAGAAGAGATCGTTACAGAGGTCATTTAGCTAGTCTAAAGTTCTAAGGATGTAGGCTACGCAGGTGCAAGAAAGACGAAAGACGCTCGCTATTAGAACCGTCTACTAGTTTCTGCGAATTTACGAGCGCTTCCACCGGTTTATTGCTAATTGCTACGCATGTCGAGCAGCGAAGCTACGTTACGGCCTTCCGGCCGGCCTGCGAAAGCCGTTACCAATACCCGAAAAACCGTAGCAGCACATTACGATAGATTTCGTAACTGGCCTACCGGATTCCGATAGATACAACGCTACGCTTAACGTAGTAGATCAGTGAAGTAAAGAGCGCTATTTTATCTCCTATTAAGCAAAAGTCGAAGGCACTACTACAGAAGAAACCGCAAGAATACTAATTTAGTATATATAGAAGCATTATAGCCTGCTGGACACTATTACTAATCCGGGCACGCAGATAAGATTCAATACGGCCTTTTTGATAACTATATCTCGAACTGAGGAGGGAAAGGAATCTATGTAGTGGTGGGTAGGAGCTTTGGGGGTAGTGTGCCAAGGCCCGGCTTGGTCCGGAAGGGTCGAGCCGAAATTCCGAGGGTCCACCCTATTACTTAGTCCTACCCCTTTCTGCCGCCGCAACAATTACTATAGATAGGGGTCCTCAATTCACTGCCGACGTATAGAAGGCTATCAACCAAGTTCTAGGAATCTATAGAAAGCTTAGTATAGCCGCTTACCCCTAGACGGACAGTTAATCAGAGGTAGCTAACTGTAAAATAGAAAAATATTTACGGATCTTCTGCAGCTACTATTAAGAAGACTAGGCTAAGGTGTTACCGACAGCTAAATTCTGCACTAACTTAGCTCTATCCGAAGCCATCTTACTAGCGCTATTTAAGATAACCTACGGCTACCTTCTAAGGATAAGTTTCTAGCTGCTGAGTAGAATCGACCCTTTAGAACCTTCTACTAGAGCCACTACCTCGTTAAAAAGGGTCGCCGCCGCTACTGCAGAAGCGCTTAAGGCTTAGATAGAAGAAGCGGTCCAAATAGCAAAAGAAGCAGTAGAATTAGCTCAAACGAAGATAGTAACTCGAGCTAATAGAAAGAGGTTACTAATAGAATTCGAGGAAGGCCAAAAGGTATAGCTTAATACGCAGAACCTTAGGCTAAAAGGCAACGCCAAGCTTAACCCCTAGTACGTAGGTCCGTTTACTGTAGTAGAAAAGAGGTCACTAGTAACCTATCGGCTCTAGCTAGCAAGGTCATTCTGGATCTATAACGTCTTCTATTCGTATCTGCTAAGCCTGGACCCTAAAGATAGCCTACTAGGACAGGGGTTTATCGAACCCCTATTAATCGAGACAGATAGTAAAAAAGAAGAGTAGGAGGTAGAAGATGTAATAGACGTAAAGAACATAATAGAGTCCATTAAAGCGAGGATCTTATAGAAGGGGTAGCCGGAAGACTATAAATAGTACCTGGTTAACAATCTCTAAAATTTGGCAGAGCTGCTAGAGGAATTCTATATCCAGAATCTGAGAAAACCGAGACCTAGATAGCTGTAGAAACGATAAAGAAGAGATAGCTCTAGAAGCGATAAAAGAAGAAAAACAGCGACTCTAGAAGCGCAGACCCAAGCCGCGTTCGTTCTCTTAGTAAGAGAAAGCCAAAGAGACGATCGCGACTGCGCGCTTAGTAACTGTTGTCGACGGCGTCTATAAAGTCTAATAGCTTGGCCAGATGGACTTCTCAGACGAAGTCAGCAACGCCCCCTTTCTACAGTGTCGATTAAGTCTTAGTAAGAAGAAATTGGAAGGTTGCGTCCGTACCTGAATAGAGCTATAGCACCGATAACATAGCACGGATCAGATAGCTTAGATCACATAGCACAGATCAGATAGACGCTAAGTAAAACACTTTAGACGACGACGTTAGCTAAACAACGGCGTCGACGTAAGAAAGAAGCAGACGAAAAAAAGATAATGCTTTTAAGATAGAAGCAAAGAAGAAGTAACGTCGATTTTAAGAAGAATTTTCGCAGAAAGATCCGTGTTAGGGGGCGCCGTCCAGCCCAGGTCCTGGACCTGAGCCAGCCGTCGCCCTAAGGACTGCGACTTAGCAGCGCTAGCACGACTCTACCCTCTGTACAGAGTTACCGATACGACCCTACTCCTATATAGAGGGAGAATCCTATAGCCCTATATAGAGGAGAATTGTCGCTCCTCTAAACAGAGGGAAATCTCTGCACTACTGTACAGAGGGAAACTCCCGACCCTCTGTATAGAGTGTAAACCTTATACCCCTACATAGAAGGAAATTGCTAGCTTGGTTTCGTAGGTACAAATTGTACAGCAGCAGACGACGAAGGAACTGCCTATTAGTTCCTTTATATCAATACCTAGCCTTAAGTTTCTAAACTAAGATTCTTAAGCCCTTACATTAGGAACTGATCTTACTATCGGTAACTGCCGTAATATAACGAAGATAGACAGCGACATCCCTATAGAGCCTACGGCTATGCAGGATTAGATGCACTGCGCGTACGAGGAGCTGCTAGCATACAAGAGGCAGCTCGAACAGTAAGTAAGCTACTAGGCTGCAATAATTTCCTAACAGGAACAGGAGCTACGACAGCTTAGGGCGTCCGATTGCTATCCGACCCCTATAGCGACAAACACGACGGCCTATACCCTGGCCCCTAAGAGCAAACTCCCTAACGTTACTACCTACGATAGTAAGGCTCTGGCTAAGTACCCCTCCTAGGCTGCATAGATACGCTCTAAGCTGCTGGTCGACTTAGGAGCATACCCGACTAAGCTGGACAAGGTAGTGTACCTCTTTAGGAGGTTAAAGGGCAGGGCAGCAGTACGGATTCTGCCGTACTCCGAGACGGCTATTGCTAACCCGGCAATAGCAACTACGACAATGCTCTAGGCAGCTCTTAACAGGAGCTATAAGGACCTAGACTGCGAAAGCCGAGCACTCCTACGGGTTAATATAATAAAGCAAGGACGCAAGACCGTACAAGAGTTCCTTGTAGGATACTGTTGCGGCAGCAGAAAGGGGTGGGACTAAGTAATAGGGTGGACCCTTGGAATTTCGGCTCGGCCCTTCCGGACCGAGCCGGGCCTTGGCACGCCCCCCCCCAAAGGTCTTGTCCACTACTATATAGATTCCTTTCCCTCCTTAGTTCGAGATATAGTTATTAAAAAGGCCGTATTAAATCATATCTGCGTGCCCGGATCAGATACGACTAGACCCTAGCAGAGGCAGGAGGTCTCTAATAGGAGGATAGGGTAAAAATCACTATCTTAGAGGTAGGCTTCTCTAAGGAGATTATGTAAGGGCTTAAGAGTCTTGGTTTAGAAACTTAAGGTTAGGTATCTATATAAAGGAACTAATAGGCAGTTCCTTTGTCGTCTGCTGCTGTACAATTTGTACCTATAAAGCTAAGCTAGCAATTTCCCTCTGTATTGGGGTGCAAGGTTTACACTCTGTATAGAGGATTAGGAGTTCTCCCTCTGTACGGTAGTATAGAGTTTTCCCTCCGTTTAGAGGGGCGGCAATTCCCCTCTATATAGGGCTATAGGATTCTCCCTCTGTACAGGGTGGGGTTGTATCGGTAATTCCGTACAGAGGGTAGGGTCGTGCTAGCGCCGCTAAGTCGCAGTCCTTAGGGCAACGGCTGGCTTAGGTCCAGGACCTGGGCTGGGCGGCGCCTCCTAACAATACCCCCCTCCCTTCTTGTAGTGCCTCTTTCGTACAGCGGTATGTCGTATACCCTTAGCTCCTAGTGTTCCTTTGGCAGGTAGCGCTTTCCCGTCTTCGCCTAGGCACTTGCCTGTCGATCCCCCTCTTAGCTAGTCTAACCTTGGACTTGTCCTCCTGTATGCGCAGGCAGGGAAGGCAGGTAGTGCTAGATCGCTTCTACATAAACTTGGCCTATTCCGTTTCCCAATTCAGCGATGCCGAGGTTAAGGCAGAGGAGGCCTGCGAGCGGTTATAAAGGTGCAGGAGGTGCTTAGTCCTGTCTGTTTGTTCCTCTCCTACCCTCTAGCCCTTAGCTATGCACTCCGCGTCCTAACTGTACGGTCCGGCGCTAACGAGCTATTTGTCTCTGTCCCTGTCCCTTAGTCGTTGTCTAGAGTTTACTCCTAGGTAGATGTTCCCGCCTCTGTCTAGTTGTCTAGTAGGCTGTCGCTCGTATAGGTCCCAGGTCGTAGTTGCCTTATTTGTCCTCTCTTATACTGTTGTAGCAGCTGCCCTGTTTGCTATTGCCCTACTAGGCAGGCAGCCGCTACCCTGTATATAAACCCTCTCTCCTCTCTCTCTCTCTCTTCTTCTCTTTCCCCTTTATTCCCTATCTGCTACCTGTCCGCCTAGCCGTCTGCTACTACTACTATTACTACTATTACTAGTTACTACTACCAACTACTACTACTAGCTACTATTGTTATACTACCTATCCTGTCCGGCCGTTTCTGTCGTGTTTATCTCGTAGCTACTAGCTCTTCTTCCGCCTGCCCGGCTGGTGTCTCCTCCTATTTTTATCTCTAACAATAGAGTGCCTAGCTTAACTAGCAGCTTCGCTTCCAGTTTGTACAGGTCCCTGCCTTCTGTAAAGTCTAAGCTAACGTCTTAGGTGCTATATTAACCAACAGCAGGGTGTTGTTAAGCTACCCTTTTGCTTCCTCTAGTGCTGGGGCCCCTGCCGGCTAGGAGGTAATTGAGATTTCGGGTGTGGAGTTGGCTGTCTTGGTCCTAGGGGTAGTGGCCAGTAGGCTACCTTAAGGTAGTATATAAAAGCTTTCGGACGGTGTTGCTCTCGTTCCCTTCCTACTTCTACTCCTATCTATACCGGTCTCCTAGTTGTCCTCTTCCTCCTGCCCCCTTCTGTACAGTATAGTATATAGTAGTGTCGGTGGGATCCCGTAGTGTCCTACGTCTTAATTCTCGATCCTTTAACAACCCAAGTTGCTAGCGGCTGCCCTGTACTTAGGGTAGATCGTGCCCCTCTTTGCTATACAGCGTAGTGTTACTGTAACTGGGTAGGGGGATGGTTCTCCTCTTACCTGTCTAGCGCGGTTGTGTCCTGTAGGGCCTCGTACGGTTCCTACGTAGGCTCTGCCTATTCCCTCTATTTTACTAGGTACTCTACCCTCTGCTTCTTTATTCGGCTCCTAAGGATTCCTTCTACCTTGTACTCTTCCTAGCCCTTAGTTATAATCGCTAGTAGGCGTGCGTTATCTGTCGCCTAGTGCGGCAGGGGGTCCGTGTTTGCTAGCTGTACGAGGTCTACGTAGAAGACTGGGTAGATCCCTAGGAGAGTGTTAAGTTGTATAGCGTATGTCCCTACTAGTCGGACTACTGTAAACTTCCTGTTCTTCTAGCCTAGCTTCTTGCTTAGCCAGTCTGTACGGATTTTGCGCTGGTTTAGCCAGACCTTATCTCCTGCCTTGTATCTTGGTGCAGCCTGCCGTCCCTTGTTAGCCTGCTCTTCTGCGTTCTGTCGAGCTATAGCTAGACTCGCCTTCGCCTATTAATAGGCGTTCGTAATCGTCTGTATAATAGCCTCTCCCTGCTAAATTAGGGATCGTATAGGGCGCAGGATAACACTACTTGGGGTTAGCAGGAGCAGGGAATAGTCGTATCTATAGGCTATAAAGAAGGGGGACAATCCTGTAGCATTAGCCGTACAGCTGTTAATAGCTAGCTCTGCTATAGGGAGAAGGCGGTTCCAGTTCGTCTAATTATAGTCGACGTACGCTTAGAGGTACGCTTCTAACGTCGATTTAACTCTCTCCGTTACGCCGTCTGTCTATAGGTGCTAAGCGGTTAACAGGCGACGTTCTACTTTTAGCAACTAGCAGACCCTTGCCTAGAGCTGGCTTGTAAACTGCGTACCCCGGTCCGACACAATTGACCTAGGGAAACCGTGCTTGCTAAATGTCGTCTGTATAAACGCCTAGGCAGTGTCCTTAGCCGTAATAGAGTCTATTTCCTCTAGTATTACCCTCTTCGTTAGCTTGTCCGTTACCACTATAATGTTCCTCCGTCCGTCGCTCTTAGGGAGGTCTATAATAAAGTCTACTGTTAGGTCTTGCTAGGGCCGGTCCGGTATCGGTAGGGGTTTTAGCAGCCTATGCTTTAGTTTACGCTAGGGCTTTGTCTGTCCGTATACATCGCAGTTCTGTACGAACCTGCAGATGTCCTTCGCTATTGCCAGCTAGTAGTAGTCCCTAGCGACGATGCTGTACGTCTCCTCGCGCCCTAGGTGCCCGGTAGCTATAGAATTATGCGCCTGTTGTATTAAGCTCGAACAGAGCTTCTCGTCTGCTAGGACCTAAATCCGATTCCCAAACTTTAGGTTGTTCTCCTCGTCTACTAAGCACTCTGCTGCCGACACCTTAAGATAAAGCTCTGCTAGGAGCTTCCGCTGTCCTCCTTAGATCGCTGTATAGGCCCCTCGGTATATATCGTCCTTTTCTACTGCCTCTTCCTATGCCTGCAGTTAGGGCTCCTATATATATGTCGCTGCTAGGCGGATAGCCTCCTCGCCTGGCTCCTCCTTAAACATCTGGAATGTTCGTAACTTTAGCTAGTCGTCCTCGTACGTCGTTGGCATGTCCTGGTCTCGTCTGGATAGCGTATTAGCCCTACTGTTGTCCTTACCCTTACAGTACTGGAGTCTTATGTTAAACCGGCTTAGGTACATTGCCTATTATACGTGCCTCTTAGACAGCTTCCAGGGCTGCGTAAAGTACTCTAGGTTCTGGTAGTTAGTTAGGGCGAGGAACTCGAGAACCGAGCAGAGTTTACTATCCTAAGCTTCGCAACACTGTACTACTGCTAGCAATTCCTTGTCGTAGATAGGGTAGTTGCACTTAGCTAGGGAGTTCTTCTTAGAGAAATACGCGCATAGGTACAGAAGTCTGTCCGAGCCTACCTGTAACAAGATGCCTCCTATGCAGTACCCTAAGGAGTCGGTTTCCAGTATCGTCGTACGTTCTAGGTCGAAGGCGGCAAGTGTTGGTCCTGTAGTAAAGAGCTCCTTTAGCTTGTTAAAGCTCCTGTTGCACTCGTCCGTCTACTTAAACTGCTTGTCCTTGTATGTTAGCTTAACTAGGGGGCGTACAATCTCTGAGTAGTTCCGTATAAACTAGCGGTAGAAGTTGGCAAATCCAAGAAATTCCTGTATGCCCTTAACGCTCGTAGGCGGCTTCTATTGCTTAATAGCATTAATCTTTTTCCTATCTATACTAATGCCTTTCCCTGCCTCGATAATAAACCCTAGGTATTTCGTACGCTAGACACCTAATTTACATTTATCGATGCTAAGGTACAAGCCAGCCTACTGCAGTCGGTCCAGCACCTTCTTAACGTCCTGTACATAGTCTGTATAGGTGCCGTCCGTAAAGACTAGTGTGTCGTCGAGGTACACCGAGCAGATATCGTCTAGTAACCCTTGCAAGGACTTGTTAATGTACCTTTAGAAGGTTGCTAGTGCGTTGGTAAGGCTAAAGGAGGTAACTGTTGCGGCGGTAGAAAGAGGTAGGACAGATTGATAGGGTGGACCCTGGATTTCGGCTCGGCCCCTTCCGGGATTTAGGTTCCGGAACGGACCGAGCCGAGCTTTGGCACTACCACCTCCACGGAAGCCTACCACCACCACTACATAGATTCCTTTCCCTCCTTAGTTCGAGATATAGTTATTAAAACAGCCGTATTGAACCTTATCTGCGCGCTCGGATTATTATATCTCGAACTCACTCTCTACACCAACCCCGCGCTGCGCGAAAGGGCCCGTCGAACCATCCGGAAACCCGAATAACGCACGCGCACCCACACACACACACACTAAAACAACAACCCCTAAGGCACCGTAAGAAGATAGAAAGCTTCTTAGTGGTAGAGAGCGGCGTTACAGGCCGCAGCGGAAAGAGAAAGACTAACAGGCCGAGAGATAGGCGTACCAGCATCCTTGACGACGGAACGACCGATAAAGGCCTTACAGAAAAAGAGGTAGATAAAGCGAGAAAGGGCATAGAGGGCTACGCCGAACTGTACGGACGCACGCCGGACGAGATAGGAGAATATCTTACAGAGCACGGAGCTAAGAAGGTGTTTAACATTATTACCTTTATAGAGAAGAAGTTCTATAGGGACGTAGAAGAAAACAGACAGTTAAGGAAGGAAGTAGAGACAGTAAGGGCCAAGAAGGAATCGGCAGAAACCATTATCGACGTGTTAGAGAACCAGGCGGCGAATAGACTAGCGCAACTAAAGGCGCTAAAGGATCAACTAGCTAATATAGAAGCAGCGATGCCGTGAGCGCCGCCACTGTATCGAGAAGAACAAGCAGAGACCGCCTTACTAGCGGCCTATAGTTAAGGTAGCACCTCGATAACATTATTGCCGGACCCGCCGGCGTTTAGAGGCGGAGACCCTAAAGACTGGGAAGCGTTTAAGAAGAAGATAAAGAATAAGATAGACCGCGACTACGCCGGAAACAACGCCGGAGACAGACTGGCGTACCTGGAATCGCGATTAGAAGGTAAAGCTTTTTCGCTAGTAGCGGACCTGGAAGAGGCGACCGCCGAGGAAGCGATCAGAGCACTAGACCAGCGCTTCGGAGATCTATTCCGAAGAAAGACGGCCCGTAAGCAGCTAGATAAGATCAACTAGAACCAGCAGACGTTCGAGGAGTTCTACAGTTTGTTTAGAAAATATGCGATCAGGGCCCGAGTAGCGGAAGATAAGCAGCTCCACCTATTAAGGCAGAAGCTGAACCCTGAATTGGCCGCCGCTATAGCGTCTGTGGAAGACGAAGACCTTAAGAGCTTCGTACACAGAGCGAGAGTCACTACGAGAAACTTGAGCGCCTACGCGAAATTACGCGAATCGAACTAGAAGCAGTTAATAACGCAGACTACACGACCCCCTGCGCCCTTCCGGAGAACACTACAGCAGCCACCTTATTAGTTACAGCGTTCGTCGTTCGTCCCCACCTGCTACGCGTGCAGAAAGCCCGGCTATATCGCTACGAGATGCCAAGCATCGGATAAGCAGAAGCAGGAATATCGAGCAACGAAGCCACTACCACTACCCACTGTGGCGTGCCAGCGCCGCCGACCCCGTAGTGGGTAAAGGCTTTAGTAGAAGAGAAAAAGAAGAAGAAAAAACGGCGCCGTAGAAGAACCTATATAGACCTCCGAGACGACGCACAGACCAGCTACGCCGCAGCTTAGATAACCCAAGGCTCGGATCAGATAGCACGGATCAAGCGCACAGATTACATAAACGCCAAGTGAAGGACCTCAGATGCCGATAACGTAAGAAATTCAAGAAGCGATATAAGAAGGAAGAGGTAACATTACTGTCGGAGGGGATTTGCGAGAAAGAGACAACAAAAAAAAAAGTGGAGATCTTAGAATGGATAGGGTGACTAAGCAGTCGAGGGCGACCGCTAGTAAGGGGGGGGGGTAGTGTTGCAGCGGTAGAAAGAGGTAGGACAGATTGATAGGGTGGACCCTGGATTTCGGCTCGGCCCCTTCTAGGATTTAGGTTCCGGAACGGACCGAGCCGAGCCTTGGCACTACTACCTCTACGGAAGCCCACCACTACCACTACATAGATTCCTTTCCCTCCTCAGTTCGAGATATAGTTATTAAAACAGCCGTATTGAACCTTATCTGCGCGCTCGGATTAGTAACAAGCTACTTAAAAAGACTATATCTCGTACAGAAGGCAGTTATCTATTTACAGCCTTCCTTAATCTATATTTTGTAGAAAGCTGAGACTACGTTAAGCTTAGTAAACCACTTTGCCTTACTAATCCGTCCGAGAGTCTCTTTAATAAGAGGTAGGGAGTATCGGTCCTTTTTAGTAATCGCGTTAATGCCTCTATAGTCTATACAGAAACGCAAGCCGGCCTTCCCCTCCTTATAGACAAACAGCACTAGGGCTCCTACAGACGAGGTACTTGCCTAAATAAAACCTTTGGCAAGCAGGTCGTCTAGTGTCTTGCACAGTACTAGGAGTTCTCTAAAGGACATTCCGTACAGCGGGCCGTACAGTACCTTAGGCAGACTCCTATCCGGACGGGGCTCTAGCTAGATGTCGTAGTTAATCCCTTCTCCCTAGTGTAGTAGCAGTTTTAAGGCCGACTTTGGCTCGAAGAGGTCTAGGTATCCTGCGTATTCCCTTAGGGGCTTCGTATAGGGGTCTGTCGCTTTCTTAGGCGCCAATGCCTTCTTAATGTCTGCAGTCGCAGTGTTGATCTCGGCCTTAGCATTGCTACCCTGCGGAGTCCTCCCTTGGTCTCGGTGCCTCTGCTTTGTCGCTGCCAGGTACAGTCGTCCTTGTCCAACGTCTAGCTTGCCTCGCTAGCGCGCTATCTATAGCCTCCCTAATATTAGGTCGTACCCTAACTTGTCCTGTACAACATACAGGTATAAGTCCTGCTTATAGTGTCCCTGTATCTCTATCGTTACTTTTACTATATAGGTAATGTCCAGTCCTCGCCTAGTAATGCCCAATATGTGTACAGGTACAGTAGGGGTCGTCTTAATGTAGTGTCTCTGTACGAAGTCTTCGCTAATTACTGTGTACATCAAACATCCTGTGTTAATTAATGTCCGCGCCGTTGCAGACCTGTTCAGCGTAGGCTATACAATAAACGGCGTAGTCGTTATGTAGTTGCTCTTAAAAGATAGCCAAGTAGTGCTTTGATTTAGCAATTTATCTTGTATACGCCTCTAGCAGAGCCTTCGCTTAGAGGCTACTCTTTTGCCAACTTATCGTCGTCCGAGTAGGACTCCTGATCCTCTTGTTAGGGCGCCGCAGTTGCTACCCTTGCAGTAGTCGGCCGTTCCCTAGATCTCTCTGCTAGCAAAAGCCTACAATTCTATACAGTGTAGCCTATTTTGCTACACCGGTAGCAGCTACCTTCTGCTCGTCTCTTGTTAAGGGTAGCTATGTCTACCTATTGTGCCCTTTTAGTAGCGGCCCTTAGCCGTACGGTAACAACTGCCGCTACCCTCGTCGTCGTTAGTTCCTAGTCTATAGCGTCTGTCTGCCGCTAGAGGGGTTGTCACAACTTATAAGTGCAGCTTATCCGTCCGAGCCTGCGCTACTAGTCGTCGACTATTCTAAGGAGATTACAGAATTCGTCGTATGTAGCTAGTCGCATTACGCCTACTAGTCCTGTTACAATTTCCTTAGAGAGGCCTACCTCTAAGGAGGTAATTTTTATCCTGTCCTTCTATTAGAGACCTCCTGCCTCTGCTAGAGTCTGGTCGTATTCTGGAAGGAACTCTCGTACAGTCTTGCATCCTTGCTTTATCGTATTAACCTGTAGGAGTGCTCGGCTCTCGCGGTCTAGGTCCTTGTAGCTCTTGTTAAGAGGTGCCTAGAGCATCGTCGTTGTAGTTATTGCTAGGTTGGCAATAGCTGTCTCGTAGTACGGCAGAATCCGTGCTGCTGCCCTGCCCTTTAACCTCCTAAAGAGGTAAACTACCTTGTCTAGCTCAGTTGGATATGCTCCTAAGTCGACTAGAAGCTTAGAGCGTATCTAGGCAGCCTAGGAGGGGTACTCGGCCAGAGCCTTACTATCGTACGTAGTGACGTTAGGGAGTTTGCTTTTGGGGGTTAGGGTGTAGGCTATCGTGTTCGTCGTTGTAGGGGTCGGATCGCGATCGGACGCCCTAAGCTGTCGTAGCTCCTGTTCCTATTAGATAATTATCGCAGCCTAGTAGTTCACTTGCTGCTCGAGCTGCCTCTTGTGTTCCAGCAGCTCTTTGTACGCGCAGCGCATCTGTCCCTGCATAGCCGTAGGTTCTATAGAGATGTCGCTGTCTATCTTTGTTGTATTACTGCAGTTACCGACAGTAAGATCAGTTCCTAATATAAGAGCTTAAGAGTCTTGGTTTAGAAACTTAAGGTTAGGTATCTATATAAAGGAACTAATAGGCAGTTCCTTCGTTGTCTACTGCTGTACAATTTGTACCTACGAAGCTAGGACAGCAATTTCCCTCTATATAGGGGTGCAAGGTTTACACTCTGTACAGAGGATCGGGAGTTCTCCCTCTATACGGTAGTGCAGAGTTTTCCCTCTGTTTAGAGGGGCAGCGATTCCCTTCTGTGCAGGGCTATAAGATTCCCCCTCTGTACAGGGTGGGGTCGTGTCGGTAATTCTGTATAGAGGGTAGGGTCGTGCTAGCGCTGCTAAGTCGCAGTCCTTAGGGCGACGGCTGGCTTAGGTCCAGGACCTGGGCTGGGCGGCGCCCCCTAACAGACTATAATAGGACTAGTAGGCGTAATGCGACCAGCTATGTACAAGGAGTTCTGTAATCTCCTTAGGATAGTCGACGACTAACAGCATAGGCTCGGACAGATAAGCTGCGCCTACAAGATGCGACAACCCCTCTAGCAGCAGCAGGACGCTATAGACTAGGAACCAACGACAACGAGAGTAGCAGCAGCCGTTACCGTACAGCTAAGGGCCGCTGCCAAAAGGGCACAGTAGGTAGACATAGCTACCCTTAACAAGAGACGAGCAGAAGGGAGCTGCTACAGGTATAGCAAGATAGACTATAATCCGGGCACGTAGATATAATTCAATATAGCCTTTTTAATAACTATATCTCGAACTAAGGGAGGAAAGGAATCTATATAGTAGTAGGTAAGAGCTTTAGGGGTAGTGTGCCAAGGCCCGGCTCGGTCCGGAAGGGCTAAGCTAAAATTCCAAGGGTCTACCCTATTACTTAGTCCCACTCCTTTCTGTTATCGCAACACTACCCCCCTCCCTTACCAGCGGTCGACCTCGACCGCTTACTTATCTATCTGTCTCTTTTTTTTTAATTCTGTCACTATTTCTTCGCTTTCTTCTATTTCGAAACTATCCCCTTTTTTTATCTTCTTTCCTCTTATGTCGTCGCCTTCTCACGTCTTTACTTGGCGTCTATCTAATCGAAAGAGCTATCTGATCGGGTCCGGCGGTTATCTAAGCTGCGACGTGGCCGGTCTGTGCGCCGCTGTAGAGCGTTTATATAGATTCGTCCGCAGCGTTTATTTTCTTTTTCTTTTTCTTTCTATCGTAGCCTTAAGCTCTACCGCGACGCTGCTCCCTATAGCGCCGGCTTCGCTCTTAATAGGTGGAGCTCCTTATCTTCCGACACTCTGGCTCTAATAGCATATTTTCTAAACAGTCTGTAGAACTCCTTAAACGTCTGCCTAGTCTGGTTAATCTTATCTAGTTGCTTACAGGCTGTCTTCTTTCAGAATAGATCTCCGAAGCGTTAATCCAGCGCTTTAATCGCTTCTTCGGCGGTTACCTCTTCTAGGTCCGCTACTAACGAAAACGCTTCACCTTCTAATCGCGATTCTAGGTAGGCAAATCTATCTCTGGCACTGTTTCCAGCGTAGTCTCGATCTATCCTGTTCTTTATCTTTTTCTTAAACGCCTCCTAGTCCTTAGGGTCTCTGCCTCTAAACGCTAGTAGATTAGGTAGTAACGTTATTAGTGTTCCACCTTAACTATAGGCTGCCGGTAAGGCGGTCTCTGCTTGTTCTTCTCGTTGTAGTAGCGCCGACGACATCGCTGCTTCCATTTTAGCTAACTGAGTCTTTATCGCCTTTAGTTGTGCTAGTCGATTCGCTGCTTGGTTTTCCAGTATATCGATAATAGTTTCTGCCGATTCCTTTTCGGCCCTTACCGCTTCGTTTTCCTCTCTTAACTGCCTGTTCTCGTCTAGGGTTCTGTAAAACAGCTTCTTGATAAGGTCTATGCCGTCGTAGACCTTCCCTACTCCGTTCTCGTTTATATAATCTTCAAGTTCCTCGAGTGTGCAGTCGTGGATCTTCCTATATTCGGTAATTCGTTCCTTAATATCTACGGTCTCTTCCGCTGTAAAACCTCTAATAATGAACTTATTATCAATAACGCTAGAGCGCCTACTCGCTCTGTTAGTCTTTTCTCTTCTGCTTCTGCTTCGGCCTGTAACGCCGCTCTCTACTGTTAAGAAGCTCTCTATAGCTGCCTTATAGTGCTAGGGGGGTTGTTGGTTTAGTGTGTGTGTAGTGCGCATACGTTATTCGGGTGTCCGGATGGTTCAACGGTCCCTTTCGCGCAGCGCGGAGTTAGTATAGTAAGTGGGTTCGAGATATAATAATCCAGGCACGCAGATATAATTCAATACGGCCTTTTTAATAACTATATCTCGAACTGAGGAGGGAAACGAATCCATGTAGTAGTAAGTAAGAGCTTTAGGGGTAGTGTGCCAAGGCCCGGCTCGGTCCGGAAGGGCCGAGCCGAAATTCCAAGGGTCCACCCTATTACTTAGGCCCACCCCTTTCTGTTATCGCAACAGGCTACACTATACGGAATTGCAGGCTTTTGCCAGCAGAGAGATCTAGGGGACGGCCGACTACCGCAAGGGTAGCAACTGCGGCGCCCTAACAAGAGAATTAAGAGTCCCCTTCAGATAACGACGAGTTAGGAAAAGAGTAGCCTCTAAGCGAAGGCTCTACTAGAGGCGTATACGAGATCGATTGCTAAATCAAAGCAGTACTTAGCTATCTTTTAAGAGTAACTACATAACGACTACGCCGTTTATCGTACGACCTACGCTAAACAGGACCGCTATAGCGCGGACACTAATTGACATAGGATGTTTGGTGTACAGAGTAATTAGCAAAGACTTCGTACAAAGACACTACATTAAGACGACCCCTACCGTACCTGTACGCATACTGGGCATTACCGGGCGAGGGCCGGACATTACCTATATAGTAAAAGTAACGATAGAGCTGCAAGGACACTACGAGCAGGACTTATACCTCTACGTCGTACAGGACAAGTTAGGGTATAACCTAATATTAGGGAAGCTATAGATAGAGCGCTAGCAGGGCAAGCTAGACGTTGGACGAGGACAGCTGTACCTAGCAGTAACAAAGCAGAGGCTCCGAGACTAAGGGAGAGTTCTGTAGGGCGGCAATGCTAAGGCCGAAATTAACACTGCGACTACGGATATTAAGAAGGCATTAGCGCCTAAGAAAGCAACGGACCCCTATACAAAGCTCCTAGCAGAATCCGCAGAATACCTAGACCTCTTCGAGCCAAAGTCGGCCGCGAAACTGCCCCTATACTAAGGGGAAGGAATTAAATACGACATCTAGCTAGAGCCCTGTCTAGATAGGAGCCTGCCTAAAGTACCGTACAGTCTGCTGTACAGTATGTCCTCTAGAGAACTCCTAGTACTGCGCAAGACACTAGACGACCTACTTGCTAAAGGTTTCATTTGCGCAAGTACCTCGTCTGCAGGAGCCCTAGTGCTGTTTGTCTACAGAGAGGGCAAGGCCGGCTTGCGTTTCTGCGTAGACTATAGAGGCATTAACGCGATTACTAAGAAGGACTAGTACCCTCTACCCCTTGTTAAGGAGACTCTTAGGCGGATCAGCAAGGCAAAGTAGTTTACTAAGCTTAACGTAGTCTCGGCTTTCTACAAAATACGGATTAAGGAAGGCTGTAAATGGATAACTGCCTTCTGTACGAGATATAGTCTTTTCGAGTAGCTTGTTACCCCCTTTAGCCTTGCCAACGCACTAGCAACCTTCTAGAGGTACATTAACAGGTTCCTACAAGGGTTACTAGACGATATCTGTTTAGCGTACCTCGACAACACACCGGTTTTTACGGACAGCATCTATACAGACTATGTACAGGACGTTAAGAAGGTACTAGATCGACTGCAACAGGCTAGCTTGTACCTCGATATCGACAAATGTAAATTCGGTGTACAACGTACAAAATACCTAGGGTTTATTATCGAGACAGGGAAAGGCATTAGCATAGACAGGAAGAAGATTAATGCTCTTAAGCAATAGAAGCCACCTACAAGTGTTAAGGGCGTACGGGAATTCCTTAGGTTTGCCAACTTCTACCGCTAGTTTATACAGAACTACTCGGAGATTGTACGCCCCCTAGTCGAGCTAATATATAAGGATAAGCAGTTTAAGTAGACGGACGAGTGTAATAGAAGCTTTAACAGGCTAAAGGAGCTCTTTACTATAGGACTAACGCTTGCCGCCTTCGATCCGGAACGTACGACGATACTGGAAACCGACTCCTTAGCGTACTATATAGGAGGTATCTTGTTATAGGTAGGCTTAGACGGACTCCTGCACCTATACGCGTACTTTCCTAAGAAGAACTCCCTAGCCAAGTGCAACTACCCTATCTATAACAAGAAATTGCTAGCAGTCGTAAAGTGTTGCAAAGCGTAGGATAGAGAACTCCGCTCGGTTCCCGAGTTCCTCGCCCTAACGGACTATAAGAACCTCGAGTACTTTACGCAACCTAGGAAGCTGTCTAAGAGATACGTACAATAGGCGATGTACCTAAGCCGCTTTAATATAAGACTCTAGTATTATAAGGAAAAGGACAACAGCAGGGCCAATACGCTATCTAGACGGGATTAGGACATGCTAACAATATACGAGGACGACTAGCTAAAATTACAGACATTCCAGATGTTTAAGGAGGGACTAGGCGAGGAGATTATCCGCCTAGTAGCGACACACCTATAGGAACCCTAACTGCAGGCATAGGAAGAGGCAGTAGAAAAGGACGACGTTTACTAAGGAGCCTGTACAGCGATCTAAGGAGGACAGCGGAAGCTCCTAGCAGAGCTTTATCTTAAGGTATTGGCAGCAGAGTGCACAGTAGACGAAGAGAACAACCTAAAGTTTAGGAATCGGATCTGGGTCCTAGCAGACGAGAAGCTCCGTACGAGCTTAATACAACAGGTACACGATTTAATAGCGACCGGACATCTAGGACGCGAGAAGATGTACAGCATTATCGCTAGGGACTACTACTAGCCGGCGATAGCAAAGGACATCCGCAGGTTCATACAGAGCTGCGATGTCTGCGGACGGACGAAGCCCTAGCGTGAACTAAAGCATAGGCTGCTAAAACCCCTACTAATACTAGACCGGCCCTAGCAAGACCTAATAGTAGACTTTATTACGGATCTCCCTAAGAGCGACGGACGGCGGAACATTATAGTAGTTACAGACAAGCTAACGAAGGGGGTAATACTAGAAGGAATAGACTCTACTACAGCTAAGGACACTGCCTAGGTATTTATACGGACGACGTTTAGCAAGCACAGATTCCCTAGGTTAATTGTACTAGACTGGGGTACACAGTTTACGAGCTAGCTCTAGGCAAGGGTCTGCCAGTTGTTAAATGTAGAGTGTCGCCTATTAACCGTATAGCACCTACAGACGGACGGCGCGACAGAGAGTGTCAATTCGACGTTAGAAGCGTACCTCTAATCGTACGTCGACTACGACTAGACAAACTGGAATCGCCTCCTCTCTATAGCAGAGCTAGCTATTAATAGCTGTACAGCTAACACTACAGGATTGTCCCGTTTCTTTATAGCCTACAGATACGACCACTCCCTGCTCCTACCGACCCCGAGCGGCGCTACCTTTCGCCCTGTACGATCCCTAATTCAGCAGGGAGAGGCTATTGTACAGACGATTACGAACGCCTATTACTAGGCGAAAGCGAGTCTGGCGATAGCTTAACAGAATGCGGAAGAGTAGGCCAACAAGGGACGGCAGGCGGCACTAAGGTACAAGGAAGGAGATAAGGTCTCGCTAAACTAGCGCAACATCGGTACTGTTAGAGGGCGCCGCCCAGCCCAGGTCCTAGACACGACCTAAGCCAGCCGTCGCCCTAAGGACTGCGACTTAGCGGCGCTAGCACGGCCCTACCCTCTGTACAGAATCACTAACAGGACTACACTCCTATACAGAAGGGGAACCCTATAGCCCTATACAGAGGGGGATTGCCGCCCCTCTAAACAGAGGGAAAACTCTGCACTACTGTATAGAGGAAGAACTCCTGATCCTCTATATAGAGGGTAAACCTTGCATCCCTGCACAGAGGGAAATTGCTAGCTTAGCTTCGTAGGTACAGATTGTACAGCAGCAGACGACGAAGGAACTGCCTATTAGTTCCTTTATATAGATACCTAACCTTAAGTTTCTAAACCAAGATTCTTAAGTCCTTTACATTAGGAACTAATCTTACTGTCGGTAACTGCAGTAATAAAACAAAGATAGACAGCGACATCCCTATAGAAACTACAGCTATAGAGGGACATATACACTGCGCATACGAGGAGCTGCTAGAATACAAGAGGCAGCTCGAGCAGCAAGTGAACCACTAGGCTGCGATAATTTCCTAACGGGAACAGGAGCTACGACAGCTTAGGGCGTCCGATCGCGATCCGACCCCTACGACGACGACGACGAACACGATAGCCTACACCCCGACCCCTAAAAGCAAACTCCCTGACGTCTCTACGTACGATAGTAAGGCTCTGGCCGAGTACCCCTCCTAGGCTGCCTAGATACGCTCTAAGCTTCTAGTCGACTTAGGAGCATACCCGACCGAGCTAGACAAGGTAGTTTACCTCTTTAGGAGGTTAAAGGGCAGGGCGGTAGCACGGATTCTGCCGTACTATAAGACGGCCATTGCCAACCCAGCAATAGCTACGACAACGATACTCTAGGCAGCTCTAGACAAGAGCTACAAGGACCCAGACTGCGAGAGTCGGGCACTCCTACGGGTTAACATAATAAAACAAGGACGCAAGACTGTACGAGTATTCCTCGCGGAATTCGACCAGACTTTGGCAGAAGTAGGAGGTCTCTAATAGGAGGACAGGATAAAAATTACCTCTTTTAAGGTAGGCCTCTCTAAGGAGATTATAACAGGGCTAGTAGGCGTAATGCGACTAGCTACGTACGAGGAATTCTGCAATCTCCTTAGGATAGTCGACGACTAGCAGTATAGGCTTGGACAGATAAGCCGCGCTTAAGAGATAAGATAACCCCTCTAGCGACAGACGGACGCTATAGACTAGGAACCAATAACGACGAGGGTAGCGGCAGCTGTTACTGTACGGCCAAGGGCCGCTACCAAAAGGGCACAATAGGTAGACATAGCTACTCTTAACAAGAGGCGGGCAGAAGGGAGCTGCTACTAGTGTAGTAAGATAGGCTACACTGTACGGAATTGCAGACTTTTGCTAGCAGAGAGACCTAGGGGACGGCCGACTACTGCAAGGGTAGCAACTGCGGCGCCCTGTAAGAAGATTAAGAGTCCTACTTGGACAACGACGAGTCAGGAAAAGAGTAGCCTCTAAGCGAAGGCTCTACCAGAGGCGTATATAGGATAGATTGCTAAATCAAAGCACTACTTAGCTATCTTTTAAGAGCAACCACATAACGACTACGCCGTTTATCGTACAGCTAACGTTAAACAGGTCCGCAACGGCGCAGACATTGATTGACACAGGATATTTGGTGTACGGAGTAATCAGCGAAGACTTCGTACAGAGACACCAGATTAAAACGACCCCTACTGTACCTGTATACATGTTGGGCATTACTGGGCGAGGACCGGACATTACCTATATAGTAAAAGTAACAATAGAGGTACAGGGACACTATAAGCAGGACTTATACCTCTATGTCGTACAGGACAAGTTAGGGTATAACCTAATACTAGGGAAGCTATAGATAGAGCGCTAGAGGGGCAAGCTAGAGGTTAGACGAGGACGGCTGTACCTAGCAGTAGCGAAGCAGAGGCTCCGAGACTAGGGGAGGGTCCAGCAGGACGACAACGCTACAGCCGGAGCCAACACGTCGACGAAGCAGAGGCCCTAAGACCAAGGGAAGGCTCTGTAGGGTAACAATGCTAAGGCCGAAATCAACACAGCAACAGTGGATATTAAGAAGGCATTGGCACCTAAGAAAGTAACAGACCCCTGTACAAAGCTTCTAAGAGAGTATACTAGATACCTGGACCTCTTCGAACCAAAGTCGGCCTTAAAGCTGCTGCTACACTAAGGAGAAGGGATTAACTACGACATCTAGCTAAAGCCCTGTCTAGATAGGAGTCTGCTAGAGGTACCGTACGGACCGCTGTACAGAATGTCCTCTAGAGAACTCCTAGTACTGCGCAAGACACTGGACGACCTGCTCGCTAAAGGGTTTATTTAGGCAAGTACGTCGTCTGTAGGAGCCCTAGTGCTGTTTGTCTACAAGGAGGAAAAGGCCGGCTTGCGTTTCTGCATAGACTACAGAGGCATTAACGCGATTACTAAGAAGGACCGGTACCCCCTACCCCTTATTAAGGAGACTCTCGGACGGATCAGCAAGGCAAAGTAGTTTACTAAGCTTAACGTAGTCTCGGCCTTCTATAAGATACGGATCAAGGAAGGCTGTAAATAGATAACTGCCTTCTGTACGAGATACAGTGTTTTTGAGTAGCTTGTTACCCCCTTTAGCCTTGCTAACGCACTAGCAACATTCTAAAGGTACATTAACAAGTCCTTATAAGGGTTACTAGACGACATCTGCTCGGTATACCTCGACGACACCCTGGTTTTTACAGACGGCACCTATGCAGATTACGTACAGGACGTCAAGAAGGTGCTAGACCGACTGCAGCAGGCTGGCTTGTACCTTAACATCGACAAATGTAAATTCAGTGTCTAGCGTACGAAATACCTAGGGTTTATTATCGAGGCAGGGAAAGGCATTAGTATAGATAGGAAGAAGATTAACGCCATTAAGCAATAGAAGCTGCCAACCAACGTTAAGGGCGTACGGGAATTTCTTAGGTTTGCCAACTTCTACCGCTAGTTTATACAGAACTACTCGGAGATCGTACGCCTCCTAGTTAAACTAACATACAAGGACAAGCAGTTCAAATAGACAGACGAATGCGATAGCAGCTTTAACAAGCTAAAGGAGCTCTTTACTACAGGACCAACGCTTGCTGCCTTCGACCCGGAACGTACGACGATACTAGAAACTAACTCCTTAGGGTATTGCATTAGAGGTATCCTGTTATAGGTAGGTGTTAGGGGGCGCCGCCTGGCCCAGGTCCTGAACCCGACCTAAGCCGACCGTCGCTCCGAGGACTGCGACTTAGCGGCGCCAGCACGACCCCACCCTCCGTACGGAGCCACCGACAGGACCCTACTCCCGTACGGAGGGAGAACACCGCGGTCCTGCACAAAGGGGAGCTACCGCCCCTCGGATTAGGGGAAAGATCCCACACTACTGTACAGAGAAGGTAACTCCCGATCCTCCGTACAGAGGGTGAAACTTGCACCCCTGCACAGAGGGGAAATTGCTAGCTTAGCTTCGTAGATACAAATCGTACAGAGCAGACAACGAAGGAACTGCCTATCAGTTCCTTTATATAGATACCCGACCTTAAGTTTCTGAACCAAGATTCTTAAGCCCCTTACATTAGGAACTAATCTCACTGTCGGTAACCGCAGTAATAGAACAGAGATAGACGGCGACATCCCTATAGAACCTACGGCCATAGGGGGACATATGCACTGCGTATACGAGGAGCTGCTGGAAAGCAAGAGGCAGCTCGAACAACAAGTAAGCTACCAGGCTGCGATAATTTCCTAACAGGAACAGGAGCTACGACAGCTTAGGGCGTCCGATCGCGATCCGACCCCTACGACGACGACGAGCACAATAATCCACACCCCGACCCCCAAGAGCAAACTCCCCGACGTCTCTACGTACGATAGTAAGGCTCCGGCCGAGTACCCCTCCTAGGCGGCTTAGATACGCTCTAAGCTCCTAGTCGACTTAGGAGCATACCCGACCGAGCTGGACAAGGTAGTCTACCTCTTTAGGAGATTGAAGGGCAGGGCAGCAGCACGGATTCTGCCGTACTACGAAACAGCTATTGCCAACCTGGCAATAGCTACGACGACGATGCTCTAGGCAGCTCTAGACAAGAGCTACAAGGACCCGGACTGCGAGAGCCGAGCACTCCTACGGGTCAATACGATAAAACAAGGACGCAAGACCGTACGAGAATTCCTCGCGGAATTTGACCAGACTTTGGCAGAAGCAGGGGGCCTCTAATAGGAAGACAGGATAAAGATCACCTCTTTAGAGGTAGGCCTCTCTAAGGAGATTATAACGGGGCTGGTAGGTGTAATGCGGCCAGCTACGTACGAGGAATTCTGTAACCTTCTTAGGATAGTCGACGACTAGCAACGCAGGCTGGGACAGATAGGCTGCGCTCCGGAGATAAGACAACCCCCCTAGCGACAGACAGACGCTATAGACTAGGAACCAACGACGACGAGGGTAGCGGCAGCAACTACTGTACGGCCAAGGGCCGCTACCAAAAAGGCGCAATAGGTAGACACAGCTACCCTTAACAAGAGACGAGCAGAAGGGAGCTGCTACCGGTGTAGCAAGATAGGCTACACTGTACGGAACTGCAGGCTTCTGCCAGCAGAGAGACCTAGTGGACGGCCGACCACTGCGAGAGTAGCAACTGCAGCGCCTTAACGAGAAGATAAGGTGTCCTATTTAGACGACGACGAGTCGGGAAAAGAGTAGCCTCTAAGCGAAGACTCTGCCAGAGGCGGGTACGAGATAGACTGCTAAATCAAAGCATTACTTGGCTATCTTTTAAGAGCAATTACATAACGACGACGCCGTTTATCGTACGGCCGACGTTAAACGGGTCCGCAACGACGCGGACATTGATTAACACAGGATGTTTGGTGTATAGAGTAATCAGCGAAGACTTCGTACAGAGACATCAGATTAAGACGACCCCTACAGTACCTGTATGCATGCTGGGCATTACCGGGCAAGGACCGGACATTACCTATATAGTGAAAGTAACAATAGAGGTACAGGGACACCACGAGCAAGACTTATACCTCTATGTCGTACAGGACAAGTTAGGGTATAACCTAATACTAGGAAAGCCCTAGATAGAGCGCTAGAGGGGCAAGCTAGACGTCGGACGAGGACGGCTGTACCTGGCAGCAACGAAGCGGAGAATCCGGGACTAGGGGAGGCTCCCGCAAGGTAATGCGGCGCGGTACACTTGAGCCAAAAGGGACTGATCAAGTGACTCGGAAGTGACTTGATCAATGTGTACCAGATTATAAACCTTGGCAAGGCATAGCAGTGACCCGGGCATACCACCCCGGATCACCACCCCCTGCGCTACAGGCTTACGACCTCGTAAGCTGCGCTTGCTTACAGGCCACGCACCTTATGCACAGCCCCCCTGTGAATCGTGCGCAATCAACCCCCCCCCGGCAGGTCTGCACACAGCCAGCTGGACCTTTACCGGGTCTGCCTCATTTGTACGGAGTGGTGGACAAACGGACATACGTCAACGCTGCTTCTACTCGGCGTTAAAAGATGCGCCCCCTAGGAATTGAACCCAGGCCTTTTACGTACAGTTTCAGCAGTTACTTCCGAGTCAAGTGATGCGGCGCGGTACACTTGAGCCAAAAGGGACTGATCAAGTGACTCGGAAGTGACTTGATCAATGTGTACCAGATTATAAACCTTGGCAAGGCATAGCAGTGACCCGGGCATACCACCCCGGATCACAAGGTAGCAATGCTAAGGCCGAAATTAACACAGCAACGGCGGACATTAAGAAGGCATTAGCACCTAAGGAGGCGACAAACCCCTGTACGAAGCTCCTAAGAGAGTATATAGGGTACCTAGACCTCTTTAAACCAAAGTCAGCCTCGAAGCTACTACTACACTGAGGGGAAGGGATTGACTATAACATCTAGCTAGAACCCCGTCTAGATAGGGGCCTGCCGGAGGTACCGTACAGACCGCTGTACGGAATGTCCTCTAGAGAACTCTTAGTATTGCGCAAGACGCTGGACGACCTGCTTGCCAAAGGATTTATTCGGGCCAGTACGTCGTCCGCGGGAGCCCTAGTGCTGTTTGTCTATAAGGAGGGGAAGGCCGGATTGCGCTTCTGCGTAGACTATAGAGGCATCAACGCGATTACTAAGAAGGACCAGTACCCCCTACCCCTTATTAAGGAAACCCTCGGACGAATTAGCAAGGCGAAGTAGTTCACCAAGCTTAACGTAGTCTCGGCCTTCCACAAGATACAGATCAAGGAGGGCTGTAAATGGATAACGGCCTTCTGTACAAGATATGGTCTTTTTAAGTGGCTTGTTACCCCCTTCGGCCTTGCTAATGCACCGGCAACCTTCCAAAGGTACATTAACAAGTCCCTGTAGGGGTTATTAGACGATATCTGCTCGGTATACCTTAACGACACCCTAGTTTTGACAGACGGCACTTACGCAGATTACGTACGAGATGTCAAGAAGGTGCTGGACCGGCTGCAGCAGGCTGGCTTGTACCTCGATATCGACAAATGCGAATTCGGTGTCCAACGTACGAAATACCTAGGTTTCATTATCGAGGCAGGGAAGGGCATCAGCATAGATAGGAAGAAGATTGACGCTATTAAGCAATGGAAGCCGCCTACGAACGTTAAGGGCGTACAGGAATTTCTTAGGTTTGCCAACTTCTATCGCCAGTTTATACGGAACTACTCAGAGATCGTACGACCCCTGGTTAAGCTAACGCACAAAGACAAGCAGTTTAAATAGACGGACGAATGCGATAAGAGCTTTAACAAGCTAAAGGTACTCTTTACTACAGGACCAACGCTTGCCGCTTTCGACCTAGAGCGTACGACAATACTGGAAACTGACTCCTCGGGGTACTGCATTAGGGGTATCCTGTTACAGGTAGGCTCGGACGGACTCCTACACCTATGCGCGTATTTCTCCAAGAAGAACTCCCTAGCTAAGTGCAACTACCCTATCTACGACAAAGAATTGCTGGCAGTCGTACAGTGTTGTAAAGCCTAGGATAGAGAACTCTGCTTAGTGCCTAAGTTCCTCGCCCTAACGGACTATAAGAACTTAGAATACTTTACTTAACCCCGGAAGCTGTCTAAGAGGCACGTACGATAGGCAATGTACCTAAGCCGTTTCAACATCAAACTCCAGTACTGTAAGGGTAAGGACAACAGCAGGGCCGATGCTCTGTCCAGACAGGACCAGGATATGCTAACGACGTACAAGGACGACTTGCTGAAGTTACGAACATTCCAGATATTTAAAGGGGAGCCGGGCGGGGAGACTATCTGCCTAGCAGCGACACACCTATAGGAACCCCAACTGCAAGCATAGGAAGAAGCAGTAGAAAAGGACGAGGTATACCGAGGGGCCCGTACAGCGATCTAGGGAGGGCAACGAAAGCTCCTAGCCGAGCTCTACCTTAAGGTGTCGACAGCCGAGTGCTCGGTAGACGAGGAGAACAACCTAAGGTTTAGGAATCGGATATAGGTCCTAGAGGACGGGAAGCTCTGTACGAACCCAATACAACGGGCACATAACTCTGTAGCTACCGGGCACCTAGGGCGCGAGGAGACGTACAGCATTATCGCCCGGGACTACTACTAGCCGGCGATAGCGAAAGACATTCGCAGGTTCATACAGAACTGCAATGTGTGCAGACGGACGAAGCCCTAGCGCGAGCTAAAACACGGGCTGCTAAAGCCCCTGCCGGTACCGGACCGTCCCTGGCAAGATCTAACCGTAGACTTTATTACTAACCTCCCTAAGAGCGACAGACGGCAAAACATTATAGTGGTTACGGACAAGCTAATAAAGGGGGTAATACTAGAGGGGATAGACTCCATTACGGCTAAAGATACTGCCTAGGCCTTTATCTGGACGACGTTCAGCAAGCACGGTTTCCCTAGGTCCATTGTATTAGACCGGGGGACGCAGTTTACGAGCCAGCTCTAGGCACGGATCTGCCAGTTACTGAAGGTAGAGCGTCGCCTGTTAACCGCATAGCACCCGTAGACAGACAGGGCGACGGAGAGGGTCAATTCAACCTTGGAAGCGTACCTCTAAGCGTACGTCGACTATAACCAGACGAACTGGAACCGCCTCCTCCTAATAGCGGAGCTGGCTATTAACAGCCGTATAGCCGATACTATAGGACTGTCCCCCTTCTTTACGACCTATAGATATAACTATTCCCCGCTCCTACCGACCCTAAGTAGTAACACCCTACGCCCTGTACGATCCCCAATCTAGCAAGGAGAGGCTATCGTACAGACGATTACGAACGCCTACCAATAGGCAAAGGCGAGCCTGGCTATAGCTTAGCAGAATGCGGAAGAGCAGGCGAACAAGGGACGACAGGCTGCACCAAGGTACAAGGCAGGGGACGAGGTCTGGCTAAACCAGCAGAACATCCGTACGGACCGGCCGAGCAAGAAGCTAGATTGGAGGAACAGGAAGTTTACGGTAATCCGACCGGTAGGGACATACGCTGTACGACTAAACACCCCCCTAGGGATTCACCTAGTCTTCTACGTAGACCTCGTACGACCAGCGAACACGGACCCCCTACCGCACTAGACGACTAACGACGCGCGCCTACCTGCAATTATTACCGACGGCCAGGAAGAGTATAAAGTAGAGGGGATTATTAAGAGTCGGAAGAAGCAGGGGAAGGTAGAGTACTTAGTAAAATAGAGAGGATGGGCAGAGCCTATATAGGAACTGTACAAGGCTCTATAGGAAACAACTGCGCTGGACAGATAGGAGGAGAACTATCCCCCTGCCTAGTAACAGTAACACCGCGTCGTACAGCGGAAGGGGGCACGATCTACCCTAAGGACAGGGTAGCTGCAGACAGACCTAGGTTGTTAAAGGATCGAATACTACGACGTAGGACACTATAAGGCCCCACTAACACAATATCGTACGACACTGTACAGGATAAGGGCTAGAAGGAAGGAACAGCCAAGGGACAAATAGGAGGGGGAGTGGAAATAAGACGAGCTAAGAGGGACACCGTCCGAAATTTCTTACACTATCTAGGGGGGGAGGGGGGGGGTAGCTCACTGGCCACTACCCCCCCCCGGGGACCAGAACTACCTACTTATTATCTGACACCTCCACTACCTTAGGCCCGGCCGGGCCCCTACCCCTACTGGGGCCAGCCCCAGGAAGCAGAAGCACCCCCCCACCCCTACGTGCCTCCCCCGGACAGCGGAAGGGGCAGTAGAAGGAGCCATCCTTCCACTTACACAAGGCATATACCCCTACCTAGAAACCTAGGAGGCGGTATAGGTTAAGTATAGGCCGGGGGGAGTTGGGGCAGGGGGCATAAAGCTGGCCCTAGGTAGCAATAAGGAGGGCGTTAACGTACGACAGGCAGGCCGTAGCCACCTGCTATAGTGTAACCCGGGCGGAGTTACACTAGAAGGCATAGAAGGGGAGCCCGGCCGCATCCTGCTGCTCGCGAGTGTAGCACCTAGAACGTTAGCTAAGACCGTACAGAAGACGAGAATCCGTACGAACCGGAAGCGCAGCTACTAGTTAAGTTAAGGGTCCTACTGCACAAGCTCGAAGTAGGGAGGGACCCTAGCTAGACAAGGGGGTGTAGCAGGGCCAGTAACGACAAGGGAAGCACCGGACAGGGCAGACGACATAGTGGCTAGTAGTGGATAGTAGCGGATAGTAGTGTACGGTATATAGGGAGAAGAGAAGGGGGAAGGGAAGAAGAGAGAGAGGGATTAAGCAGACTGCCTGCTATAGGGGACAGTGCCTGCCAGAGAGGGAGTAGCAAGCAGGGCAGCTACTGCAAACAAGTAAAATAGCAAGAGGCAACCGCGACCTAGGGGGAAGCGACGATAGACGACGACTCGGACGACCTAAAAAAAAATAGGAAGCCGCGACCTGCTAAAGGGACGGCGGGAGCTAGGTAGTGTAAGCACGCCGCCGTACAGAAGAAACACTACGAGAAGGGGAGGGGGGGGGGGTATTGTTAGGGGGCGCTGCCTAGCCCAGGTCCTGAACCTGACCTAAGCCCACTGTCGCCCTAAGGACTGCGACTTAGCGGCGCCAGTACGACCCTACCCTCTGTACAGAGCTACCGACAGGACCCTACTCCTATACAGAGGGAGAACACTGCGGTCCTATACAAAGGGGAGCTACCGCCCCTCGGATTAGGGGAAAGACCCTGCACTACTGTACAGAGAAGGTAACTCCCGATCCTCTATACGGAGGGTAAAACTTGCACCCCTACACAGAGGGGAAATTGCTAGCTTGGCTTCGTAGATACAAATCGTATAGAGCAGACGACGAAGGAACTGCCTATCAGTTCCTTTATATAGATACCCGACCTCAAGTTTCTGAACTAAGATTCTTGAGCCCCTTACAGTAGGCTTAGACGGACTTCTGCACCTATACGCATATTTCTCTAAGAAGAACTCCCTAGCTAAATGCAACTACCCTATCTACGACAAGGAGTTGCTAGCCGTCGTATAGTGTTGCGAAGCATAGGATAGAGAACTCCGCTTAGTGCCTGAGTTCCTTGCCCTAACTAACTACAAGAATCTGGAGTACTTTACGCAGCCCCGGAAGCTGTCTAAGAGGCACGTACGATAGGCAATGTACCTAAGCCGGTTTAATATAAGACTCTAGTATTGCAAGGGTAAGGACAATAGCAGGGCCGATGCGCTATCTAGACGGGACTAGGATATGCTAACGATGTACGAGGACGACTGGTTAAAGTTACGAACATTCCAGATGTTTAGGGAGGAGCCAGGCGAGGAGACTATCCGCCTAGCGGCGACGCACCTATAGGAACCCTAACTGCAAGCATAGGAAGAGGCAGTAGAAAAGGACGAGGTGTACTAAGGGGCCTGTACAGCGATCTAAGGAGGACAGCGGAAGCTCCTAGCAGAGCTCTACCTTAAGGTGTCGGCAGCAGAGTGCTTAGTAGACAGGGAGAACAACCTAAAGTTCAGGAATCGGATTTGGGTCCTAGCAGACGAGAAGCCCTATACGAGCTTAATACAACAGGCGCACGACTCTATAGCTACCGGGCACCTAGGGCGTAAGGAGACGTGCAGCATTGTCGCTAGGGACTACTACTAGCCGGCGATAGCGAAGGACATCTGCAGGTTCGTACAGAACTGCGACGTATGCGGACGGACGAAGCCCTAGCGTAAGCTAAAGCATAGGCTGCTAAAGCCCCTACCGATCTCAGACTAGTCCTAGCAAGAGCTAACAGTAGACTTTATTACAGACCTACCTAAGAGCGACAAACGGCAGAACATTATAGTAATTACGGACAAGCTAACGAAGGGGGTAATACTAAAGGGAATGGACTCTATTACAGCTAAGGACACTGCCTAGGCGTTTATACGGACGACGTTTAGCAAACACGGATTCCCTCGGTCAATTGTGTTAGACCAGGGCACGCAGTTTATAAGCCAGCTCTAGGCAAGGGTCTGCTAGTTGCTAAAGGTAGAACGTCTCCTATTAACTGCGTAGCATCTGCAGACGGACGGGGCGACGGAGAGGGTCAATTCGACGTTGGAAGCATACCTCCGAGCGTATGTCGACTATAACTAGACGAAGTGGAACCGCCTTCTCCCTATAGCAGAGCTAGCTATTAACAGCTGTACGGCTAATGCTACAGGATTGTCCCCCTTCTTTATAGCCTACAGATACGACTATTCCCTACTCCTACCGACCCTAAGTAGCGATACCCTGCGCCCTGTACAATCCCCTATTTAGCAGGGAGAGGCCATTGTACGAACGATTACGAACGCCTATTAATAGGCAAAGGCGAGCCTAGCTATAGCTTAACAGAATGCGGAAGAGCAGGCCAACAAGGGACGGCAGGCTGTACTAAGGTACGAGGCAGGGGATAAGGTCTAGCTAAACTAGCGAAACATCTATATAGACTGGCCGAGCAAGAAGCTAGATTAGAGGAACAGGAAGTTTACAGTAGTGCGACTAGTAGGGACATATATCGTACGACTTAACACTCCCCTAGGGATATACCCGGTTTTCTACGTAGACCTCGTACAGCTAGCGAACACAGACCCCCTGCTGCACTAGACGACGGACGACGCGCGCCTACTAGCGATTATAACTAAGGGCCAAGAAGAGTACGAGGTAGAAGGAATCCTTAAGAGCCAAAAGAAGCAGGGGAAGGCAGAGTACCTAGTAAAATAGAGAGGATAGGCAGAGCCTATATAGGAACAGTACGAGGCCCTACAGGACACAACTGCACTAGACAGGTAGGAGGAGAACTATCCCCCTACCTAGTTACAGTAACACTGCGCTGTACAGCGAAGAGGGGCACGATCCACCCTAAGGACAGGGTAGCCGCTAGCAACTTAAGTTGCCAAAGGATCGTAAATAACGATATAGGACACTATAAGACCCTACTAACACGACACTGTACGACACTGTACAAAGGAAGGGCTAGAGGAAGGGAACAGCCAGAAAACAGGAGAGACGGAAAGTAGAAGTAAGAGGGGTTAAGAGCGACACTGTCCGAAAACTTTTACATACTACCTTAAGGTAGCCTACTAGCCACTAACCCTAGGACCTAGGGCAGCCAACTCTACACCTATAACCTTATTTACCTCCTAGACGAAAGGAGCCCCAGTACTAGGAAAGGTAGAAGGGTAGCTTAGCGACACCCTACTACTAGTTAATATAGCACCTAAGATGTCAGCTTAGACTATACAGGGGACAGAAACCTGTACGAACCGGAAGCGAAGCTACAGGTCAAATTAAGCTTCCTACTGCTAGAGGAAGAAATAGGAGGAGACCCCAGCCGGATAAGCGGAGGGGGAGCCAGCGACTACGAGAGAGCTACGATAAGCACACCTAGACAGGGCGGGTAGCATAGTAGTAGTAACTGGTAGTAGATAGTAGATAATAGATAGTTAATAGTAGACAATAGGCGTAGACAGTAGACGGTAGTAGACAGTAGTAGACAGTGGACAGTGTAGGAGGAGAAGGCAGGCAGGGAATAGAAAGAAAAGGGGGAGGGAAAGAGAAGGGAGAGGCTTGGAATTTAGGGAGTAACTGTCTGCTATAAGAGACAATAGCAACTAGGGCAGCGACTACAACTAGGTAAAACGGCAAGGAGGCAACTACGACCCAGTAGGCGACGAGCGACGACTACATAAACGGCCAGACGAAAATAGGAAGTCGCGACCTAATACAGGGTAGGTTAGCCCGTGTTATAACTATGCCTTGCCAAGGTTCATATATCTGGTACACATTAGTCAAGTCACTTCCGAGTTACTTGACCAGTCCCTTTTGGCTTAAGTGTACCGCGTTACATCACTTAACTCGGAAGTAACTGCTGAAAGTGTACGATAAAAGGCCCAGGTTCAATTCCCAGAGGGCGCATCTTTTAACAGGAGAGTGGAAGCAGCGTTAACGTATGTCCGTTTGTCTACTACTCTGTACAGAATAAGGCAGACCCGGTAAAGGTCCAGCTAGCTGTATGCAGACCTGCCGGGGGGGGGGGGGTTGATTGCGTATGCTGCATAGGGGGGCTGTGCAATAGTATACGTAGCCTGTAAGTAAGCGCAGCTTACGAGGTCGTAAGCCTATAGCGCAGGGGGTAGTAATATAGGGTGGGTTGGCCCGTGTTATTACTATGCCTTGCCAAGGTTTATATATCTGGTATACATTAGTCAAGTCACTTCCGAGTTACTTAACCAGTCCCTTTTGGCTTAAGTGTACCGCGTTACATTACGACCTGCCAAAAGAACAGCAGGAGCTAAGGGCGCACAGTACGCTGCTATACGAAAAGGGCACTACAAGAAGGGAGGGGGGGGGTATTGTTAGGGGGCGCCGCCTAACCCAGGTCCTAGACCCGACCTAAGCCAGCCGTCGCCCCAAGGACTGCGACTTTGCAGCGCTAGCACGACCCTACCCTCTGTACGGAATTACCGATAGGACTACACTCCTATACAGAAGGGGAACCCTATAGCCCTACACAGAGGGGGATTGCCGCCCCTTTAAACAGAGAGAAAACTCTGCACTACTGTACAGAGGGAGAACTCCTAATCCTCTACATAGAGGGTAAACCTTGCATCCCTGCACAGAGGGAAATTGCTAGCTTAGCTTCGTAGGTACAAATTGTACAGCAGCAGACGACAAAGGAACTGCCTATTAGTTCCTTTATATAGATACCCAACCTTAAGTTTCTAAACTAAGATTCTTAAGCCCTTTACATATATAGACTAGCTAAGCAAGAAACTGGATTAGAAGAACCGGAAGTTTACAGTAGTTCGACCGGTAGGGACATACACTGTACGACTTAACACTCCTCTAGGGATTTACCTAGTCTTCTATATAGACCTTGTACAGCTAGCAAATACGGACCCCCTACTGCACTAGACGACGAACGACGCGCGCCTACTAGCGATTATTACTAAAGGCTAGGAAGAGTACGAGGTAGAGGAGATCCTTAAGAGCCAAAGGAAGCAGAAGAAGGTAGAATATCTAGTTAAATAGAGAGGATAGGCAGAGCCTACGTAGGAACTGTACAAGGCCCTCTAGGACATAACTGCGCTAGATAGGTAGGAGGAGAACTATCCCCCTACCCAGTTACAGTAACACTGCGCTATACGGCGAAAAGGGGCACGATCTACCCTAGGTATAGGGCAGCCGCTAGCAACTTAGGTTGTCGAAGGATCGAGAATTAAGATGTAGGACCCTGCCGGGTCCTACTAATACTACACTATATAGAAGGGGGCAGGAGGAAGGGAACAGCTAGGAGACAGGTAAGAATAAGAGTAAAAATAAGAAGGGAATAAGAGCAACACTGTCCGAAAACCTTTATACACTATCTTAGGGGTAGCTTACTAGCTGCTACCCCCTAGGACTAGAGCAGTCGACTCCCTATTGATCCGGGCACGCAGATATGATTCAATACGGCCTTTTTGATAACTATATCTCGAACTGAGGAGGGAAAGGAACCTATGTAGTGGTGGCAGTGGGCCTTGATAGAGGGTGGTGTGCCAAGGCCCGGCTCGGCCCGGACGGGCCGAGCCGAAATCCAGGGTCCACCCCATCAATCTGTCCCACCTCTTTCTACCGCCGCAACACTACCCCCCTCCCTCACCAGCGGTTGCCCTCGACCGCTTAGTCACTCTATCCATCCGGAAACCTTTCTCTATTCCCTTTTTTTTTTTTTTTTTTTTTTTTTTTTGATTCGTCGTCTCTTCCTCGAAAATCCCCTCTGACAGTGATGTTACCTCTTCCTTCTTCCATCGCTTCTTGAATCTCTTACGTTATCAACATCTAAAGTCCTTCACTTGGTCGTTTATGTAATCAGTGCGCCTGATCTGTGCTATCTGATCTGAGTCGTAGGTTATCTAAGCTGCGGCGTAGTTGGTCTGTGCTCCGGCGCGGAGGTCTATATAGATCTTTCCGCAGCGTCGTTTTTCTTCTTCTTCTTCTTTTCTACCAGATCCTCTACGCCGTCGCCGACCGACCGCCTAGAGCTATAAATTCCATTACGATCGCCTTTATCGGCTTCTGCGCTAGTGGAGCGGACGTAGCTTTCTTCTCTCTTCCGGAATTGTCGACATCAGAGCCACGCTGGTTTTGGCTTCTTCGGGTTCTGCGCGTAAAAGTCTCTTAGCAGCTCCGCCGAATTCCGGAGATTCTCGATCGGATACCACTTATAATCTTCCGGCCACCCCTTCTACGAGATCCTCGCTTTGATGGACCCCCTTATCTTCCTTACGTCCATTACGTCTTCTACCTCCTACTCTTCTTCTTTACCGTCCATCTTAACTAGTGGGGGTTCGGCGAACCCCTGTTCCAGAAGGCCGCCCTTAGGGTCCAGGCTTAGCAGATCGGAATGGAAGACATCGTAGATCCGGAACGATTTCGGCAGCTGGAGCCGATAGGTTACTAGCGACCTCTTTTCTATTATCTTGAACGGACCTATATAGCGCAGGTTAAGCTTCGCGTTTCCTTTTAGCCTTAGGTTTCGCGTGTTAAGCTATACGTTTTGACCTTCTTTGAATTCTATTGGCGACCGGCTTCTATTAGTTCGAGTTACTATCTTCCTCTGAGCCGATTCCATCGCTTCTTTCGCCACTTTGATTGCTTCTTCCATCTGAGATCGTAGCGCTTCTGCTGCTGCGGCGGCGACTCTCTTTAACGACGTGGAAAACTCTGGCGAATCGGCGTCGCTCGGCGGATGGAAACTCAGCCTCGGAAGATAACCGCGCGTTATCTCGAACGGCGCCAGCGACGTCGCTTCTGACCGCGCTGAATTGGCGCAGAATTCGGCCATTGGCAGCACCTTTACCTACTTTTCTTAATAGTGGCCGCAGAAGATCCGTAGATATTTCTCTATCTTACGGTTGGCCACTTCTGATTGACCGTCGGTCTGCGGGTGAGCAGCTGTGCTGAGCTTTCCACTAATTCCGAGAGCTCGGTTAATAGCTTTCTATACGTCGGCGGTGAATTAAGGGCCCCTATCCGTAGTAATAGTGTCCGGCAGGCTATAGTGCTTCTACACGTGTTGAATCAACATTCTCGCTGTTTCTTCTGCAGTAGTTCCGTCGTCTCTCGCTCGACAGGGGATAAAGTAGCGTTCTTTGCTTAACCGGTCCACTACGTTTAGCGTAGCGTCGTATCTATCGGAGTCTGGTAGGCCGGTAATGAAATCCATCGTAATGTGCTGCCACGGCTTCTCGGGGATCGGAAGTGGCTTTAGCAGACCGGCCGGAAGACCGTAACGTGGTTTCGCGGCTCTGCACATATAGCAATTGGCGATAAATCGGTGGATCCGTTCGTAGATCCGCGGAAACCAGTAGATCGTCCTTATAGCTTCTATCGTCTTCTTTAAGCTGGCGTAACCAACGTCTATAGAGCTATGGACCAGTTGGATGACCTCCGTAATTAGTTCTTCCGGAACTATCAGCTTCCCTGAGCCGGTTTTGCCTAGCTTCTGCTGCTGATTAAGCTGCTCTACCTTCTCGTAGAGAGTCTCTTCCTTAGGGGCCGGTTCTACTGCGCAGACCCCTACCTTTTTCAGCACCTCTGCGTCTACTATCCGCTCGGTCAACACCTTCTGAAACATGTTCGGATCTTCTTTTGCGCGGCTGGTCTTTCCTTCTCTTCGCGTCAGCGCGTTAGCCTTTCCATTTTGAGCCCCTGGTCGATAGGTGATCTTGAAATCGAACCCTAATAAGTAGGCGGCCTACCGAGCTTAACGCCGTAAGAGTTTCTGCGTCTTTATAAAGTAGGTCAGCGACTGGTGGTCCGTAAGGACCTAAACCGTGCTTTTTCTAGCTATAAGCTCCGGTTTCCACTCCTCGAAAGCCTGAATAATCGCTAGCAGCTCCTTATCGTAGATAGCGTAGTTCCGCTTAGCTTCCGTTATAGACTTGCTAAAGAAAGCCACTAGATGGAGGGTCTCGTCGTCGCTATATTAAGAAAGGACTCCGGCCGTTACTGTGTCGGAAGCGTCCGTTTCTACGTAGATCGTCTTTTCCGGTCGAAAGTGTGCCAGGACCGGCGCCGAGGCCACTGCTTCTTTCAGCCGTACGAAAGCTTCCGTGCACTTCTTATTCTATAGGCCGGCGGCCTCTTTCTTTAACGCTTCGTTCAGGGGTCTCGCGATCTTGCTAAAGTCCTTAATGAACCGTCGATAATAGCTGCAGAATCCGAGAAACGCTCTGATTTGCATAGTGTTTCCGGATTTCGGCTGCTTCCATTCCGCGACGGCGGCGACCTTCGAGGGGTCTATACGAATTCCGTTTCTTCCGACGATAAGACCGAGATACTTGACTTCCGTTTAATAGAACTCGCTCTTCTTTGTGTCCGCGTTCAATCCAACCTCGCGGAGCCTGGTTAGCACCTTCTTGATGTGGTCCGTATGCTGTTCTTTCGTCCTATCTGTGTAGATAAGGATGTCGTCCAGGTAAATAGACACGAACCGTTCCAACATGTCTATAAAGGTGTGGTTTATAAAGCGTTGCCACACTGCCGGCGCGTTGGTAAGTCCGAAAGGCATCACTAACCACTTGAAATTGCCTATACGCGTCGCGAACGTCGTAAGGTCTTCCGTCTGCCCTTCTTCGTTTCTTAATTGATAGAACGCTTGTCGAATGTCCAGTTTGCTGAACCATTTAGCTTTAGCTACTCGTTGTATAGTCTCGTCGATCAGCGGCAGCGGGTATACGTCTCTCTTGGTAACCTCGTTAAGGCCGCGATAGTCTACGCAGAGTCGCAGACCACCCCCTGGTTTTCTTACGAAAAGAATTGGTAATGCATATTCGGCAGAACTTGGCGTAATGAACTTCTTCGCCAGGTTTTCGCGAACGAACACCTCTACCTAGTCCAGTTCGGCCGGAGACAAGCGTCTTAGGGGCTCGGTTCTTGGCAGCGTAGCTCCTTCTTTCAGCCGGATCTTGTTGTTATATTCCGGTCGATAGAGCGGCAGGAGGTTGGAGTCGGCCTTCGAGAAAACGTTAGCGTAACTATAGAGTTCTTTTAGTAGCACCTCCAGCGGATCCACTTCTTCTTCCGCCATTATCTTCCTATAGTCTTCGATGTCTTTTATCGAGATGGCGTAAATCTCATTGTCCGGCGACTTCGCGAGGGTCGTTATAGCTTCTAAACTCATTATTCCGACGGTAACCAGGGGTTCGTAACGATCGGACGGAGCCTCCTTCGCGGACTCCGTAGCTTTCGGCTTGGCGGCGACAGTGGCGACCTTTCCGATGGACCCTGCTCCGCTACCCGGGGTTTTGAACCTAATAGTTCCTTTATCTACATCAACGATAGCTTTCTGGTTCTTTATCTATTTCTGCCCTATAATGATGTTAAACCTTCCGATATCCATAATTCGGAACGTCGCTTCCGTAGTGCGACTAGCTAGTGTAGTCCTTAGCGGCACGTAGTGCGTAACGCTTTCCGTGTCTTGTCCGTTGTACGCCGAAATCCGCGTCGGCGACGCCAGTTCCACTGGATAGCTGTATCCATTTATCAGCTTCCGGACCAGTCGGTGGTGGATCGCTGCGCCGATAAGAGCTCCGGTGTCGATAAAAGCTTTCAGCTAAAGCGGTTTGCTCGATCCGTCAAGGGGGTGGACAGTGATTAGAAGGATAATAGCTGCTTCCGTGTTCACTTCCACCGCCGCCGAGAGCGGATCGCTGCAGCTGTTGATACTTTCTCCTCGTGGCGATTCGCTTCGATTCGGTGCCCTATTGTCAATGCTGGATAGGGGGCCTATCCGTCCAGCTGGTCTTTTCCCATAATCCTTAACTGCACCCTACCGTTACTGTTAGTATCGTTCGGAGCCGGCTCCATAGCTTGTATGGTCTTCCTCGGTGGTTGCTGCTGCTGCGGCTGCGGCTGCCTTATAACGCGATAGTCCTGCTTCTGCTTATCCGATGCTTGGCATCTCGTAGCGATGTAGCCAGGCTTGCTACACGCGAAACAGGTAGGGACGAACGACGAGCGCTGTGACTGATAAGGTGGCTGCTGTAGTGCTCTCCGGAAAGGCGCAGGGGGTCGTGTAGTCTGCGTTATTAGCGGCTTCTGGTTCGATTCGCGTGATTTCGCGTAAGCGCTTAAGTTTCTTACGGTGACTCTCGCTTAGTGCACGAAGCTCTCAAGGTCTTCGTCTTCTACAGATGCTATAGCGGCGGCCAGCTCAGGGCTTAGTTTCTGCCTTAGTAAGTGCAGCTGCTTATCTTCTGCTACTCTCGCTCTAATGGCATATTTCCTAAACAGTCCGTAGAACTCTTCGAACGTCTGCCGGTTCTGGTTGATCTTATCTAGCTGCTTACGGGCTGTCTTCTTCCTAAAGGGGTCTCCGAAGCGTTGATCTAACGCTTTAATCGCTTCTTCCGCGGTTACCTCTTCCAGGTCCGCCACCAGCGAGAACGCTTCGCCTTCCAGTCGCGCCTCTAAATAGGCCAGTCTGTCTTCTTCGCTGCTTGCTGCGTAATCGCGGCTTATCTTGTTCTTGATCTTCTTCTTAAATGCCTCCTACGCTTTAGGGTCTCCGCTACCGAAAGCAGGTAGGTCCGGCAGTGGCGTCATCGTAGTGCCACCTTGACTATAGGCCGCCGGCGAGGTGGTTTCTACGTAGTGGGCTTCTCGCCGCAGTGGCGGCGACGACTTCGCTGCTTCTATATCAGCCAGTTGATCCTTTAGCTCCTTTAGCTGCGCTAGTCGATTCGACGCTTAGTGTTCTAACACGTCGACGATAGTCTCTGCCGATTCCTTTTCGGCCCTTACCGTCTCTACTTCCTCTCTTAGCTGTCCGTTCTCTTCCAGCGTTCTGTAGAACAGCATCTCGATAAGGTCTATACCATCGTAGACCTTCCCTATTCTATTCTTATTTACGTAATCTTCCAATTCCTCGAGCGTGCAGTCGTAGATCTTCCTATATTCGCTTATTCGTTCCTTGATCTTAGCGGTCTCTTCTGCTGTAAAACCTCTAATAACGATCTTATCGTTAACTACACTGGAGCGTCTGCTCGCTCTGTTAGTCTTTCCTCTTCTGCTTCTGCTGCGGCCTGTAACGCCGCTCTCTGCCGTCGAGAAGCCTTCCATCTTCTTACGGTGCCTTAGGGGGGGTTGTTGTTGGTGTGTTAGTGGGTGCGCATGCGTTATTCGGGTTTCCGGATGGTTCAACGGGCCCTTTCGCGCAGCGCGGGTGTGGTGTGGAGAGTGAGTTCGAGATATAATGATCCGGGCACGCAGATATAATTCAATACAGCCTTTTTGATAACTATATCTCGAACTGAGGAGGGAAAGGAACCTATGTAGTGGTGGCGGTAGGCCTTGATGGAGGGTGGTGTGCCAAGGCCCGGCTCGGCCCGGACGGGCTGAGCCGAAATCCAGGGTCCACCCCATCAATCTGTCCTACCTCTTTCTACCGCCGCAACACCTATTAGAGATCTTAACAACCTTCCGGCCGGCAGGACCCCTACCCGGGCCAGTACCAGGGAGCAAAAGCACCCCCCTACCCCTACGTACCTCCTCTAGATAGCGGTAGGGGCAGTAGAGGGAGCTGTCCTTCTACTTATATAAGGCGCAGACCTTAGCCTAGAAGCTAGGGAGGCAGTACAGGCCGAATAAGCCCTAGGGGGAGTTAGTGCAGGCGGCACAGAGCTGGCCGTAGGTAGCTATAAGCATAGCGTTTACGTACGAGGGGCGGGCTGTAGCGACCTGCTAAGGCGTAACCTAGACAGGGTTACACTAGAAGGCGTAGAAGGGCAGCTTAGCAGTATCCTACTGCTTATTAGTATAGCATCTAGGACGTTAGCTTAGACTATACAGAAGACGGAGACCTGTACGAACTGGAAGCGGACTTGCTAGTTAAGCTAGGCATTCTATAGCTAGAGGTAGAAGTAGGGGGGGACGCTAGCTAGACAGTAGGAGGAAGGGCCAGTAATTACAAGGGAGGAAGAGCCGGCAACTACAAGAGAGCTGCAGCAGGAACGGGCGGACAGAGTGCGTAGCATAGTAGTAGTAGCTAGTAGTAGTAGCTAGGTTGGTAGTAGTTAGATGTTAGTAGTAGACGTTAGACAGTAGACAGTAGACAGTAGTAGTAGACAGCGGGGTAGAGGGGTAGCAGGCAGGGGAATAGAAGAAAAGGAGGGAAGGGAAAGAGACAGGGGGAGGCTGAATATTTAGGGGGTAACTGCCTACTATAGCAATAGCAACCGGAGCAGCTGCTACAACTATGTAAAAGAGGGCAAAGAAGGTAACTATAACCCAGTAGCCGGACGAGCGACGGCCCTATAGACGACCAGACAGAGACGGGAAATCGCGACCTGCTAGAGGAACACTAGGAGCTAAGGGTGTACGACACGCTATCGTACGAAAGAAGCACTATAAGAAGGGAGAGGAGTATTGTTAGGGGGCGCCGTCTAGCCTAGGTCCTAGACCTAAGCTAGCCGTCGCCCTAAGGACTGCGACTTAGCAGCGCTAGCACGACCCTACCCTCTGTACAGAGTTACCGATACGACCCTACTCCTATACAGAGGGAGAATCCTATAGCCCTACACAGAGGGGAATTGTCGCTCCTCTAAACAGAGGGAAAACTCTGCACTACTATACAGAGGGAAACTCCCAACCCTCTGTACAGAGTGTAAACCTTATACCCCTATATAGAGGGAAATTGCTAGCTTAGCTTTGTAGGTACAAATTGTACAGCAGCAGACGACGAAGGAACTGCCTATTAGTTCCTTTATATAGATACCTAGCCTTAAGTTTCTAAACTGAGATTCTTAAGCCCTTACAATCCGCGAACGAAAAAGAAGAAGAAAAAGAAGCAGAAAGAGAAGAAAGATAGACAGAAGAATAAGAAGGCCTAATTAGCTACAATAAGATAGAATAGACAGAAGAGATAAGTAAGCAGTTAAGGGCAACCGCTAATAAGGGAGGGGGGTAGTGTTGCAGCGACGGAAAGTAGTAGGACTAAGTAATAGGGTGGACCCTTGGAATTTCGGCTTGGCCCTTCCGGACTAAGCCGGGTCTTGGCGCTACCCCTACGAAAGCTTACATCTGCGCATATGTAGATTCCTTTCCCTCTTTAGTTTGAGATATGGTTATTAAAACAGCTGTATCGAATTATATCTACGCGCTCGGATTACAAAATACTGCAAAGGCAGAGGGCTATAAGAACCTGCAACAGCCCTCTAAACTTTCTCTTCTTTTTGTTTATAGCCTATCTTATGTATTAATCCCAGAGTTGCCCTTTTTAGTCTTTAGTTTTAGTTAAGTCCTTTAAGTCTTAGTCTAACTACCTATTCTTTAGTTTAATTTAGGACATACTATAGCTACTCCCTTAACACTAAGTTACTTAATCAATCCCTTTTCTAGCTTAAGTGTACTGCATTACATTAATAGAGACCTATCGCAAAATCTAGTAGATAGTTAACGTGCTAAAAGAGATCTATAGAAAGTATTAATTACTACTAACAGTTATAGTAGACAATTAGTTAGCTTTTAACTTTGTCTAAAACTATGCTAACTACTGCTGCTTACGCTATATAATTGTAAGAAACTATTACTACTATAAGAATTACGAGAACGGACCAATCGCAGTTAAGTATATGCCAACAACCGAACAGCTAGTAGATATCTTTACAAAGTCACAGTCACTCTTCAAGCTCCTTTATTAAGAACGCATCTATCGATCTACAACCTTAAACAATTTCACTACTAGGGGGAGTGTTGTAACCACCGATGCCGCACTATACTAACTCTTAGTGATACTGTCGCCCTACACTAACTTATGTAGTTAGCAGATTAAGAGAAAGGTGGCTTATCACTTTCAGCTGCTTCTATCTATATAAACCCCTCTACACGTAGCAGATAGAAGAACACACATTCAATCCATTCCACACCAGTGTTACGTGTCAACAACCTCGGCTATCACCCAAGCCAATCACACCAAGGTGACATGCAGACGTATAGTCGCTCGATTCCGATGACAGCAAATGGTAGAGGTAGTTGTATGTCATTGTGTAACCCGGCCAAGCCGGAGCGTGAAGGCAGAGTAAGACGCCGACGACGGTCCCCCATCCTCGCGCCGAAGCACGTCAACGTGAGCGCGGCAGTCTTGTCTGCTTCGCAGTGGATATCGCCTCTTATACCATCACCAGCGGGAACTGTATTTCCGCCTCCTGTCGTTGCGCAGCCACACGATTCCGGTGAAAGCAAGCGGACACCACAAGCGAGGACCGGTCAGTGAAGGTCGTCTTCAGAAGGATTCACCCCGTTCAACTTCCAACCTCAGTCCCCGTTTGCTGCACAGCCAGCGCCCGCCAACGCTGATGCTGCGAGAGTCGGCGCTGACGAAGACGCCCACACGGCACAGTCGAGCTCTGACCGGATGCGGCTGAGGCTGTCACTCGGCGAGAATGGCAACGTATTCGGGGTGCCCGCCGTGTCTTCCCCCTGACTACGACACTGGTTTGGACACTCTGTGTGCTGAACTGTTTCCCTCCTTATTCGACCAGTTTGTTGGCGACCCCAGCGATATGCCCCCTTTCCAGTTCGACGACACCGATGCGCGATGGCCTTCGGCTGATCTTATCGATCAATCTGCTGTTCCGTCCGACGTGGCCAAGTCTCCTAGCTTGAGTGATCAACCATCCAGTGAAGGCAGCCTGGGAATTGAAGGGAGCCTGGGACCTGAAGGGAGTTCGGGACATGAAGGGAGCCTGGGACATGAAGGGAGCCTGAGACTTGAAGGGAGCCTGCCACTGTCGCCGAGTGCACATTCTCAGCAGATGCTCACTCCGAGCTCGACCTTCCTGGAGAGCCCCTGCGTCATTAGTCTAGAGGACCCGGAATCGGACACGAACATCTCGACATCACCAGCAAGTGAACATAGTCCAGCGGGAGACTATGTCGTCGTCAACCAGCCTGGCCGCACAGTGCACACTCAGACGCGTACTTCGCCAAGCATGCCATGGTCGACTCAGGCTACACATTCAACATCAACCACATCGCACGAGCCTCCGGTACCCCATTCATTCGCATCTTCGGCGAACAGTGCTCTGGAGGACTTTATACCCACAAGTTGTGCATCTTCGTCATCCCAGATTGACTTCCCCCCCCTCGACCTGACTTCCAACATCGGTGGCGGGTTCGACAACTTTTGTGGAACATCACACGCCATCAGCACCACCGGCCTTCCATTCCGGTTGCCGCAACCCGGGAGCATTCCATCTCAAACGCCATTCAACCCGCAATATACTACCTATAATGATTTCTCCACCTCCAGCAACGCGACAACTTACCCGCCTCAGGCCTTCGATCCAGCTTTCAACGCCGACAACACCGCCTTCGTAACACCGACACCCAACCACTGTAACACACACCCTGAGTTTTCACCATTCTTGAATGCTATCTCAGGGGACATAACTACGCAAGGAACACATTTTTCCCTCGCCTACCCACCTAGCCAGACATTCATATCGCCGCCGGCTGTGAGCATCGGGACAACAATCAGGCCAACACCAGTAGCGATACTGCGACAGAATCAGCTACAAGCACGTCTCGGAATGAGCGTCACTGCTGCTGACGCCATCGAAAATCACAATCCTTCTTTGGGCGGGCTGTATGCTGAATTTCAACAAGCCCATCCATCTCATCGAAGGCTGTCAACAAGTACAAAGTGTGCCGCTCAGAACGAGCACAAAGTTGCCAAGGGTGGCAGAAAGAGAGGCCTGCACCTACCGGAACAGAGTCGCGCTCGCACTCACCAAATGCGCAAACTGGGTGCGTGCTGGCGATGTGTAATGCAAAGAGATCCCTGTGATCATGGCGACCCGTGCTCAAGATGCTCCATGCATTTGCAACGCGGGCAAGCCTATTTTTTCCCTTGTGATCGATCGAAGTTGCCCGAATTTGTGACGGAATTCCTGCCACGGTCACTATGCCATGACCACACCAAGCCTGTGCTCGAAACCGTGGTTGCCGACGAGGTAGCGAAGTGGCATCCAAATACCGCCATCGACGTCTACTTGTCCTGTGGGTATGGCCCGCCGCTTCGATGGAAGCTGGTGGAGTTCTCGCCCAAGACAAAGAATATGTTGTGGCAGCTGCAGTACTTCCAAGATCCGCAAACGGGCCGATGTCAGGCCAGACACAAGTACTCCCCTCCGTATGGTCTTCTCCAGCTTGACAGCGTGGATGCGGCCAACTTCGAGGAGTATTTGAAAGACCTGCTTGCGCCTTTCCATCTGAGGGAGCTTGGCGAGTGCTGTTACGCCGAGGAGAATGAAGTGGATCCCGACCGCTTCCAGTGTCACGTACTTGACATGATGCAGTGGCTATACGTGGGTACGCAGGATGAACAACTCAAAGGGCTGCTCCAGGATATTCTCAGGATGATCCTGATCACATGGATCATGGGCCATACACTGACCATCACGGAGGACACTTTGCATCCGGTCATCAACAACGTGCGACATTCTGAAAAACCTAAGGGTACTCTGCTGCAAAAGTACACGTCACCGCGACTTGCCAACCGGCAGCTCAAGTTCTTCTTCGGTGTCATGCGGAATCAAATATACACCAAGCTTCTGAGGTGGCTTCAGAATACCCTTCACACCGGCGGCAAGAAAGAACGGACGTGGCTACAGTCCTTCTGCGTTCTCCTTGGCTTTGCCATGGTGCTCGAAGAGGTGCAGCGCACCATGCAGTGCGCTGCCGATGCTGCAATTGTGCGGCGCGAGGCCAGTGTTTGCGATGCCACCGCTAAGGCCTACGATCACTGCGAAGTCATCGACAACCGCTTCAAGTTGCTTTGCGGCCTGTTTCAGTGCAAGTATCGCGACAAGAAATGGGGCGAGCGCGGTAGCTTCGGGAATGCCACGCCCGAACAGGGTGAGCCGATTGCGCACAACTTTTGCACAAAACTACGAAGCCTGGTCCAGATCAAGAAGGTCCACCTACGACAGCGAGAGAATGTGCCCTTCTCACTGGAAAACCAATGCCTCTACACAAGCAGGCTCACGGCGAGGTTCCTCTTGCCATTCGTGGATTGACTTGGAGGCAGGAGAATCGTGCTTTGCACGGAGAATAGGTATATATCGCCTGAAGCTATATATCGCCTGACCTTCATCTCGGCCATTCAGCTAACGTGTGATGGCAGTTCGCGGTTCCACGAAATCGACGATAGATCGAGCGACGCCCGCTGTCAGCTCGGTATCTGATAAGACAGCCCGATGGATTCTTCGATTACGGCAAGAGGCTGAGCCGTGACGGGTGTCGGCTCCGGGGTTGGGCTCCGGGTTTCGGCTCCGGGGTTCGGCTCCGGCCACGGCGCCTCCGACGGTAAAATGACAGTATGTAGCGTAGCATAGTGGGGCGGCAAGAAACTGACTGCTTCCGACGGCCGAGGGTGAAGGGATTGGCAGTCACGAAGAAGATGGCCTTGCGCGACACTAGGATAACTACAGGAGGGCGATGACGGGAAAAAAGAGGGTGGCGTTCGGGGTGTATGGGTGATGATTGGGACATGCCTCGTACTGTAAAGCGCCCGATAGTGCAAGCACGGATCTTTCTTCAGCCCATCCGAGGCAGACGCTGCCACATGACCTCGACGACGTCCTGACCACGTGCAGTGGCGGATGCGATGAATGAAACTGAAGCCATGGCCATGGAACAAGGTCGCCACGCAGCCATGCCGATGCTCATCGCTGGGGAAAGTGCCAAGGGTGCCGGTTTCCATCGATGCCTACGCGTGCTCGATCGGGTGTGATGCAGATGCAGTCGTTTCACGAAGGCGCGGCTGCCGGGCTTCGGTCAATATTTCATGGGTTTCCGCCACGGGAGGGGGAGGAACGCCCCGCTAGGCTCCGCGCACGGACCAGTGCCCACTTCCCCCGAAAAAAAAACAGCCGCTGCAGCTGTGCTGCAGGCGTCGATGGTGGCGTCGAGCTGCACCCGGTCGGATTCTGGGCCCAGCATGTGCATGCGGCGTGGTGGCTGCACGACAGGCGGCGCTGCCAATCGCCGCCCGGCGATGCGCCAAGCCCCGACGCGGACGCCGACGAGGCAGGTGCAACAGAGAAGGGGAACGAAGACACCGCACATGCTTTTATCCCGGTCCGCTGCTCGCTGGCACCTCGAGCCCACCTTCGCCGCAGCAACCGTCACTCCTGTGCGGTGCTCCGGTGCTCCTGCCTGCTGCGCAGACACCTGCTCCACCGCGCGCCGGCGCTCCTGCCTGCGCAGACACCTGCCCCGCGGCGCGGTGCTCCTGCCGGCCACAGCCCCCCAGCGGCCAGGATGGAAGGCGCGGACGGCCACGAAGTCAAGTCGGCATCGGGCGAGTACTCGCAGGACGGGCCCAGTGTGGCGGAATATGGCACGCCGACGGACCAGCGACGGCCCTGGCGCACGCGGGTGGTGGACAGCTTCAAACGAGACCCCAACGCCCACGCCACGCCCACGGGTGTCGTCGGCGCCGACGGCCGCGTGTTCGACGTGGAAGGAGCGGCGGCGGCCACGGCCGAGTCGCCCCTCCAGCGCCATCTGAAAGGCCGCCATCTGCAGATGATTGCCATTGGCGGCTCCATCGGCACCGGCCTCTTCGTCGGCTCCGGCTCGGCCCTGGCCAACGGCGGCCCCGCCTCGCTCATCGTCGCCTTCACGCTCGTCGGCCTGATGCTCTACTGCACCGTCCAGGCGCTCGGCGAAATGGCCGTGCTGTTTCCCGTCGCCGGCTCCTTCTCCGCCTATTCCACCCGCTTCCTCGATCCCGCCTGGGGCTTTGCCATGGGATGGAACTACGCCATGCAGTGGCTGGTCGTGCTTCCCCTTGAAATCGTCGCCGCCACCATCACCATCGACTACTGGAGCGACGGCTCCATCAGCAACGACGCCTGGGTCGCCATCTTCCTCGTCCTCATCGTCGTCATCAACCTGTTCGGCGTGCGCGGCTATGGCGAGGCCGAGTTCGTCTTCGCCATCGTCAAGGTCATTGCCATTGTCGGCTACATCCTCCTCGGCATCATCCTCAACTGCGGGGGCGGGCCGGGCGACCCGTCCCCGGATATGTACCAATACTCCCAAGCCTACCGTCTGCTCACACCCGGCGGCTACATCGGCGGCAAGTTCTGGTCCAACCCAGGCGCCTTCAACCACGGCTTCAAGGGTCTCTGCTCCGTTTTCGTCACCGCCGCCTTCGCCTTTGCCGGCACGGAGCTGGTCGGTCTTGCTGCCGCCGAGACGGCCAACCCACGCAAGTCGCTGCCAACCGCCGTCAAGCAGGTCTTCTGGCGCATCTCACTCTTCTACCTCGTCTCTCTGACACTCGTCGGTCTCCTGGTCCCATACGACGACGCTCGCCTGATCAATGGCAGCTCCAGTGCAGATGCCAAAGCCTCGCCCTTCGTCATCTCCATCGTCAACGCCGGCATCACCGGCCTTCCCTCCGTCTTCAACGTCGTCATCATGATTGCCGTCCTCTCAGTCGGCAACTCTTCCATCTACGGCAGCTCCCGAACCATGGCCGCCCTTGCCGACCAGAACCAGGCACCCAAGCTTCTTGGCTACATTGATCGCAAGGGTCGTCCAATCGTCTCCATCGGCATCGCCTCCGTCCTCGGCCTCTTTGCCTTCTTCGCCGGCTCCGACAAGCAGACCGATGCCTTCAACTGGATGCTGGCGCTGTCTGGCCTCTCGTCCATCTTCACCTGGGGCAGTATTTGTCTTGCTCACATCCGCTTCCGCTCAGGCTGGAAGAAGCAGGGCCACAGCCTGAGCGAGCTTGCATTCCGCTCTCAACCGGGTGTCATCGGTTCCTGCGTCGGTTTCACCTTCAACTGCCTCGTTCTCATGGCTCAATTCTGGACCGGTGCCTTCCCCATCGATTATGCTGACCTCGATGCTGGCGAACAAGTCGAAGCTTTCTTCAAAGTCTACCTTGCCGCACCAATCGTCATCCTCTTCTACACCCTTTACAAGATCTGGTACAAGACACCGTTCATCAGGACTCACAACATGGTAAGCACCACAACCCCCCCCCCTTGCCCACGGGAGCGTCACTCGCTCACCACTCCCTTCCAGGACCTCCACACCGGAATCCGGGACCTCAACATCGCAGAGCTCATCGAAGAAGAACGAGCGGAACGCGCTACATGGCCAACGTGGAAACGCGTGTACAAGACGTTTTGCTAATTCCCTGTATCGCTATCGTCTTTTCATAATATCTACATTTGCCATCGGCTCGGATGCGCATGATGCATGTCACTATCATCAAAAGGCACCGCGAGAGTCAACCGATCAATCGCTGCACACGCCAGAAGCCATTAGCACCTCGACCGCGTGGCGTGGCAGGAGCATAACCTCGTCCTTGACTCGGCTCCAAGTCAAGCATGCCGGAAATCCACCCTGCTTTCATCCCACTCCTAGTCGAAATCCATGGGTTTGTCCTCCAGCTGCACGCCTTGACTGCTCGCGGACACCGCCGGCGAATCGACCAAACTACCACCTTCCATGCTTTCGTGCTTGTTGACCAGACTCTGTCTCCGCAGCCCTCCTCCCGTCCCACGACGGCCGGTGACGCCTCGTGTGCGACTGAGGCTGTCCTTCTTGGTCGGAGTGCCATCGCCGAGCGCCGATGTGGTCGGAGACGAGTCCTCCGGATTGGTCACTCGGCGATTCGAAGCAAGTGGCTTGATGCCGATGTTACTTGTACTGGACGGAGCTTGTGATGTCGGCAAAGTCGAGGCGGTGCGAGGAGTCGAATCGACGCCGTTGCTGTAGAAATGACTCGGATTCATAAAGTCGCTGGGGGAATTGATCGACGCCGAAACATGCCCCGATGTGCGCTGAGCGCATTCCGTGGCACTTTTTTCCTGTGGCGTGGAGTCCTGGGCGGGCGGGGGTTGGCAGAACGTGCCATCCGTCCTCTCGGGCGTGTCCTGGAGAGATGGAGGCTGCACTCGGCTGCCCAATGGGCTTTGGGGCACGCTCAACTGACTATCACGGCGGCTAGACGTGCTGGACGTGCCTGTTGGCGACATGACAAGTGAGCTTTGCTGAGCGGCAGTCGTACTTACCGGAAATCTGGTCTCGGGTCCGCGGCTGCGATCTCTGCGGTGTCCAGGTGCAAGGGGCACTCTGGTGCTGCCGTCGGGGCTTTGGTTCCCGCTTCTGGTGCCACCGGCTTGTGCATGTTGAGCTGCAGCTATGGCACGTTGGCGTTCTTCCATGTGCTCTTTGCGTCGTGACTCGTCAGTGCTGACGGCACGCGTCTGTCTGGTGGAGCCGGAATTGGTGTGTGACAAGCTTGATTGACGCTTCAGCTCGCCGAAGATGGCGTCCTTGTGCGCGAACAGATCGCGGAGTAGTCGCACATTGTACCGCTCGTTCATTGTCAACCCCGTCTCTTGTTTCGGTCGCATGATGCATGGCGCGAGCACGCTCGAGAGTTGTGCAATATATGCCTCGTCTGCGCTGGTGAGCTCAATCAACCTAGTAAAGTGCGTAACAAGTGCATCCAAGGTGGCTATGTTTGCGAGACGGAGTTGGCCGAGGGTTGACTGAATGACTTGAATCCTTGCGGCCTCCGAATTAGACTGTGCTGTACTCGTGTAGATGGTCTTGATGATCTCGTACACGTGCGAGCTGACTAGACTGTCCGGCAGCTCCAGAAGAAACAGCTTGAAGACAGCGGCCACGATCGGCACTTCGTAATTCTCGAGCATCTGTTGCGAAATTGGCTTGCCGGTATTGAGCTGATTCCGAAGGCGGTGCTGCGCAGCCAGCGGCACCTCCACTGTCCAAATGCCACGTCGTGCCTCGTCACCCTCGAGGTCAGGATAACGCGAGTCGAGAAAGGTCAAGATGGTGGTGATTATGAGCGGCACACGTTTCCTGTCGGCACGTGCTCGGGCTTCAATGTCGATACCAAAGGTCTGCTCATCGACCTTGTTGTAGTAGTTCTCGTACACGGTGACCTTGGGGATGTACTGTCCGGTCCGGTAATTCTCGAGCAGATATCGCAGGTCGCTTTGTGGCTGCACGGTCTCCTGGAACAACATCATATGATCGACAGAAGACTGTAGAGAAGGAATGACGTTGCCGACAGCCCCGCTGAAGTCGAGAATAACGCTCTTGATGGCTTTCAGGCGATCCAGCTCACAGCGTTCCATAAACTTCATGTGTTCAACCATCGCTTCTTCCAGACTGCATCGGAGGCCATCCAGTTTCCGCACAGCAGCCTTGTAGCGCTCATCTGCTTCTTGTGCCTCACGTCTCAGCTTCTCTCCAGGAGTTTCGTTCGGGTGTGCGTTATTCAGCGGATTCCAGCCTCCTAGATACTCGCTCACCCGGTCGCCAATGACTGGACTTCCCGAAACCAAGCCATCTGAACCGGCAGGCATCAGAGTGGATGATCGGTGGAGGGGGCTCCGCTTCTCGGGAATGCCGGTGATTTGAAAGACTTTGGGTTTCCACTGGTAATTCGACTTGCTGCTGTTCAAAAAGCTGTTGCCCACGTTGCCAACAAGACGGAGAAATCCGTGGGTGATCATGTCCTGTCCAACGCGTTCTGCGTAGGCGACACTGTTCGCCTGCAGGTGTTTCTGGATGTACTCTGTAATGTCCGCTCCTGAACTTGTGTTGGCATAGGTACCCATGATGGGCACTTTTGTGTCTCGCAGTGGAATGTTTTCCAGCACATGTGTGAGGATCTTCTTCACTTGTTCCGAGGTGTAGGTTTGGTCTCCGATTTCGATCGGCTCGTCTTCTTCCGGCTCTTCGCCAATCTTGATGCTTGGCACGCTGTGCGGCGGTCCAGGGACAGTCTTTGGCGAGACATTGGCAGCAGCAGAATGCGGATCCTGAAAGGCCAACTTTTCTTCTTCATCCAAATCTTCAACACGACGGCATTTGTTGTAGTACGCACTCCGATACTGCCGAACGGTCTCCGCCTGCCTGTCATGGGCCTTGATACGGCCTTGCAAGTCGTCTTGGCTGTGCTGCACGCGCGCTGCGTGCTGATCGCACCACCGGCCAAACGGGTTGACCACCAGCTCTCGGATGTTCGAAGCAATCTTCTTATGGTTACGCGCTTCCTCGACCATCTCCGTGCGGACGCCTTCGTATGCCTTCTTGACACTGGCACCATCGTCTCTTTGGAAGCCACCGTCGATCCTGTTCGTAGCTGTTTCAATATCTGCCAACTTCTGGCCATACGTGTCCTCTGCCTCTGCGCGCAACCGCGCAATGGCCAGGACCTGCTCATTCTCTTGCACGCCCTGCTGCAGCTTTTGGAAGAGGACCCCGAGGCCTGTGAGCATTCAGTACTTGTATCAACGGTTGACGCGGATTCGCGTGGGCACGGCTTACCTCCAGCATAGTCCGAAGACCAGAATGAGTTGGCGAACGAAGACATACTGCCCCCAGCGGCCCCGCCACTAACCAATGTTATGCGGTATCCAGAATGAAAGCGTCAGAGCGCGATGGCTCGGCCTCTACAGGACCGCGGAAACGGGAGGTGGCGAAGCTGCAGGGCAGTCAAGCAAGCCGCATCATCATCATATTCAGCATATGAATGCACCAGAGGAAGACAAGAAGGAAACGCTCGACTCAACCAGCTGTACGCGACTTCTTTGAACTGGGTTTAAGGGGCGTTGGAGCGGGAAGAGGCACCCGGGAAGTTCTTGCGCAAGCGCCGTCCGTCGCATGCGCAAGGCCAGGGCAGGGTTCGAGGCAGTCAGCCGTTCTCCGCCTAGCTTGTTATATTTAGGAACAGTCAACTAGTCAGTTAACTATCATTAGAATTAACTAACTAACTAGTTGGTCAGTCAACTAACTAATTAACTAATCGGTTAATTAAAATGACCGCTTCTTCAGCCTGGGCACTTCTTCAGCCTGAGCACTTCTCCAGCCTGAGCACTTCTCCAGCCTGCGCACTTCTTCAGCCTGAGCCCTTCTTCATTGCGCGTTGTTCAACACAAGCGACAGAGACGGCGTGCACTTCAACATGGCATCCGGAAGGCCGCAGAAGGCTGCCAAGATTGTCGATCCTCCTTCGAGCGAGGAAGAGGCACAAACGCAGCCGAGCCAGCTCGACGCGTCGCAGCAACCCCAGGAGGTCGACGTGGACACACTGACCCAGCTCGTGAACAAGACTACACAACAGGTAAGGCTGCCGGAGCATGCATGGTCCAGCACGTCGTCCCGTGCTGAGCCTGGGGACGAAGCACGCCCAACGCAAGAAGCAGCGCATGCGAGAAATCGAGCGCACCCGGCAACAACGCCTCGACCGAGTGCAGCAGAAGATTGACGGGTGCAAGCGAGAGCACGAGGCCACGCTGTGGGTTGTTCGGGCCGTCATCGTCTCCACGAACAGAAAACATCTGACGCGCGACAGCAAATCTTTGCGCCTTCCCCACGCCAAACGCCTCCACCAGCTCCTGCAGCAGAAGATCGACACCGACCACCAGTTGCACGAGTGCTACACCCTGATCGAGCGGGGCTTGCGCTCAACACGTGACCAGATGCAGGTCGCCGTCGAGCATAGCATTGCACACCTTTCCGACTGAACCGCGCACACCGACTGAACCGCGCACACCGACTGCACCGCGCACACCGACTGCACCCGGATCACCCACCGATGGCGGGGATGATGGGGAGCACGAACATTCCCTGAACGATGTGTACGATCGGATCCGCGGGCTGATGTTCGAGAGGAACGGCCTTGTCCTTGTTCGTGGAACGACGTGCTGGACGACGTGCTCATTTGGGTCTGTGGTCGCGAGCGTGAGCTGGGGTGGGAAGGGATGTGGATCATGTGGGTGAGCCAGTCACAGCCGCAACGATTCAAATGACGACGGCCGTTCATGCTCTCACAGCGATGTGACCATGGGAAATTACCGGTCGATATAGCGCCCCCAGGAGGAATCCTGCTCCGTCACCTCATCCCATGCCGTCCATGCACTCTCCTGTCCAACTCGGGATATTGGGTATCGTCAGGGCGTCTTTCCTCTTTGATCATATGCCAAACCTTTCCATGCGATCCTTCATATGCAGCCCATGCCACGCAGTGCAAGATAAACCATGGCCAACGCTCGCCACAGTCTCAAACCTGTCCAATGTCATCATCTCGACGAGTGCTGATCACCTCCCGAGTGCCGGACAGCTCATTCACGGAGTTCGGGCCGCGGAGGCCAGGAGCTCTCCGATCGCGAAGCAAGTGAAAGCCATGTTACCCAAACGACATGGCGCCGCGCGCATTCGGATTGATAGATGGAGCTGGGGATGGCCGGTGGAACATGGACACGAGGCGTCTCCCAACACTGGGCTCGAGCTCAGTCCCATCTCGTGCGATCTTGACCTCGCGGTTGGCATTCCACGGGTTCCTCAGACCTCTTGTTCGGAAGAATGGAAGCTTGCTCGTCGACTCCCAATGAATTTCGAACTGTCGTCCCCAATTTTGCCCGGCAATTCCGCTCTGGGCCGGCGACCCGTCGTCTTGCGAGTGGTCGGCCTCCCAGAAAATGGTGCCTCGTGCGGAATCGTCAAGAATGCGACCTTTGGGTGCTGTCGCAGTTGCAGGTGTTGGGATGGATTGTGGAGACACCGAAGCATCGGTCCCGACCTCTTCCAAGGCCGCCGGGACCGACGTGAGATTTACAGCTTCACCCGAAATCGTGGACATCATTCGCGCATAGCCAAAGTACTCTCCTGACTTGTTCGCCGAGAAAATCAGGAAGACATTCTCGGCCTCTTCGTATGCCTTGTTCAGCCCTTGCTCGTTGTGTGACTGAGTCGCCCAAGTTCCGTTTCGTACGCTTGCCTCCAGATCTTGCGACGTGAGACTCTTGACAATGAAGTATTTTTCAGGCACTTTCTTGCCTGGTGGAGGCGGAGCAGCGCCCGTGAACAGACTGGGTGGATTCGAAACACCATCGACACCAATCCGGCCCGATTGACCTCGTGCGATGGTAGGAGTGAGAGACGCTTCCGCGATGCCGCCGTCCGCAGCTGCGGGCGACCCTGCAGGCGGCGGCGAGTCAGTGCTCTCTTCCGTCGTCGGCACGGGAGAGCTGGACGCAGTCCCTCGTCGTAATCGACATACGAGTCGTACGCCATGGAACCGAGAGTCGTGGAAGCGGTTCATAGCAGCAGCACATGCGGCCTCGGTTCTGTAATTGACAAATGCACAGTTGCTCTTTGCAATGAGAAAGACGCTTTCGATGTCGATGGTCGCTTCGCGGGAAAAGTGATCTTTGAGGTCGGTGACTTGAGCAGCCGGAGGAAGGTTGCCCACCCACAGCGCATGGCCCGACTGTTTTGGTTTCCGTGGTGGTCCTCGAGGATAGCTGGGTATGGGGGCGTTGTCGGCTGAACCACGTCTTGCTACGTCGGATAGTCAGCAGGTGTCACCCCAAGCAGGACGTGAGCGCGCCATACCGAGTTCTGCGGGCATTCCGGGCATCATAAAGGCTGCTTGCGAGCCGAATCGAGGATCAATCGGGGAGAACTGTGTGGGACTTAGACCATAGCCGTAAGGATGGACCGACGAGTATGGCATCTGGTGCTGCAGTGAAAAGGGTTGCTGCGTTTGGACAGGACTTGGTCCTGCTCCATACTGAGCATTGATGAACTGTTGCTGCTGCATCCTCGCCATCATGCCCGGAACAGCAAAGCGTGAACTGTGCTGTGTGGGATAGGCCATCCCTTGTTGTGGCCGAAAGGCATTGCTGGGCGAAGAAAGTCCTTGCGGGGGTTGACTACTATCGTATCTTCTCGGTGCCACCCCCGGCGGAACATTAGACGGCAAGGCTCCAACCAGTGGGCCCATGTCGAATGGCTGCGCATATTGACCCGAATTCTGCGGGACTTGACCTTGGTTCTGCGAAAGATGTTCGAATTGAGATTGGAACGGTGCGCTGTTGGCCAAAGTCAGCCCGTCCCGTACCCTACCAGAGCTGGCGTGAAATGAGAAACGGACCTTTGCTGCTGACTTTGCTGCTGACCAGGTGCACGGGTGCTTGCATGGACACTGTCTTCCGGCGACTGAGTCGCGTTGAGGTCAGAACCGCTCATGGTTTTGGTTCGCTCATCGAAGATGAGCCTCCCATGGACGCTGCAGAGGTCAGAATTGACTTGTGCGAGGGCCACAGAGTTTGGCAGAGGATCTACGGTCTATGCTTGGGGCTAGATTGGAGCAAAAGAAGAGGCAAGCTCGATGAGCTGCTGCTCGGTTTAGTGGGTTGGTTAATGCAGATCCAGAAGCTACTTAAACGGGCCTGCCGTGCACGCCGTCAGTCACCGGCCATGGTGGACAGGAGTGCCAGCAAATGGTGCATTGGCACCGGCGAACAGGAGCGTCAGCAAATGTTGCATTTGCACAGACGCCACCGTGCCATGCGTGGCGTTCAGCCAGCGCTGCACTGTTAAAGCGGCGGGTGGGATGCTCAGCTAAGGATCGCGTTGCACCAGAGGCCAGCCCTCGCTCCAGCTCGAGCCTTGAAGTCGAAACGCACATGATGGAAAGAGACCATGGGTGTGATGAAAAGAGACCAAGGAAAATAGCCGGTCTTGACCATCGAAAAGCGGTTGTCGCCGCAAGACGGGAGACATGGTGTGTCGCACGCGGCGGCAGAGCGCTCTGGATGCGAATAGATGCGCTGCGGTGCCGCCCGACGCACAGTTGTCGAGAACGTCGAGCAAAGAGCTGGTAGAGAAGCGCGTTTCAGAGAGTATGGCAACAAGTCTAGCTTTGCCAGCCTGTAGGTGTATTAAAGCCAGGCAAGAGCTTGTACAATTGCCATTTACTCGCCCGATGTGTCGTCTATGCCGGTAGACCGTCCAGGAACTATCTATCCCCAAGTGAGCCTTGCCCGCCCGACACCACGTAGACTCGCCAAGTTCCTCGCTGCATGAGATCACCTCAAGCCGACACGATCGCTCCATTCAGATACCACGTCCCCAACTTCTGTCCATCACCGCCCAATGCGCATCCATACTCCTCCATAAATTCAACACCAGAGCCGTAAATCATTCTACAAACGCTCTTGCGGTTCGTGCAATGTTTTGCCATTGTTGGTTAAATATATTCCTTCACTCGGTGCCATTTCCACTCGAGGCACGTCCGCCACTGGCCCTTCCTTGTGTAGTGAAAATTGACGTATCCTCGTGATCGTTCGTATGCCGAAAGCCCAGCAAAGAGAAGGGTCCCGCTGCGACGAGAGAGACCATGGTCATGACGAGACGCGTTGGTGGGAAGGAAACGATGGTCTGACCGGGGGACGTTGGTAGATACTGACCAAGTCCCTGGTCTTTCCCTTATACGCTTCACGTGCCTGGAGCATCTGGCAATCTCTCAATTACATACTTCCCCTTCGCGCAGCTGATGATCGGTACACCAGGTATCTTTCGCAGTCTCCTCTTCAAATCTCGATCGTTGGTCGCAACCAGGTATACTCTCTGCTGCATGACTCTTGTCACAATGCCTGGGAACTTGGTCATCCAATGCTCAATGGCACGCACAACAACAGCTTGCATGGGGAGAGGCTCACAGTCGTCTGCATAGGTACCCTTGTGGTCACACTTCAGCCGTTCCCATCTTTCGTCTCTCGCGATCTGAAGTGCTATTCTGTATTTTGTGCCCAGCTTTTCTAACTCGGCCATGACACAGCTGGTGATTATGGGGGTGCAGGTTGCGTACAACGTGTCCATCAGGGTAGGGAGGAGCGGAAGTTTGTGGTGGACTGTATGGGAGAGGAAGTTTGTGTCGAGCAATACCGAGTACTAAACAGCAGGCGGTGAGTGGCCAGCCCGTGCGGACGAGACAAACGTGCCTGAGTGCTGCGGAGAACTTACCGGGGGTTGAAGAGCGGTATTGTGCTGGAAGAACATGCTCGATGGTGCTTGTGGTCTGCCGGCTGTCAGAATATACTGTGCCTCTGACGTGCGGCGGCCATGTTTCATACATTTCTCTCACCAGTTCGCCATCTTTCGCCTTCTTCTTGGATTCTTCTTTTTCGTGCTTGACAATGTTCTTCTTCAGGCGCGCGTCGCGTTGGCCAATGACGCGCTTGACAGCGGCGAACTTGCGGGTCTTCTTTGCGACGCCCATATTGATCGCTTGGAGTCGTGCGGATATCTACTTTGCCACAGCAATTAATCGTAAGGACATTTGGATGATGCAGAGGCGGATTTTCGCCGAAACGCTGTAGTTATCGATAGCGCATGGCGTAGAGCCGCGCCCGACGCTAGCGGTAGACCCTGACAACGATGTGTACAAGCGCAGGGGGCGACAGCATACATGTGCTGGCACACCACCGAACGACATCGGAGCCGGCTGATTACACCGCCAGCAGCGCTGTACCACCATGGCGAGGCCTTCGCGGACACCGCATGCAGGCGCCTTGCTGGCACTCCTGAGTGCGACGGCCGTGCATGCGCAGAATGACCTTCCCCGTCAGTCGCCCGCCGCCGACGCGGCCTCGGCCAGCGACGAGCCGACGGCGGCCACAACCCCAGCATCAACCGCTGCTGCGAGCGCCGAGGTAACGGCGGAAAGCTCGGCGGCGTCGACCAACACCGCCGAGACGGCGTCGACCGGAGCCAGCACGGCTTCGGGCACCGGCTTCCCCGCCACCGCATCCTCCGTCCCGGATGCCACCACCGCTACCTCCGCCGGCAGCGTCTTCCAGCTGACAGGCCTGCCGACGATTGTCGGCGCGGGCGTGCCGAGTCTCGGCATCCCGTACACCGCCAATGCGCCATTCATGCAGAAGTCCTCGATGCCCGAGGGCACTGTGTTCATCGCCATCGGCGCAGTTCTCGGCTTCATGGGTGCTTGCGTGCTGGTCTGGCGTGGCCTGCTGGCATGGAGCATCAACCGCTCGGTCAAGCGCGCCGCCGTGGCCGCGATGCGCGGAAACGAGAAGACCGGCTGGACAGGAAGTGCGGGAGCTGGCGCAACCCGCAAGAGCGCGTACTTCAAGGAATATGAAGAAGTCAGCACCATGTCGTTGGACCATCTCACATCGACCGGCAAGACTGCAAAGCAAGGCAAGCATGAAGATGCAGCACGTAGGAAGTCATCCGCGCCTCCCGCGAGTCTCTTCTTCTCGCCCACAGCCCAGCAGGGACAGCGGAATAGCAGCTACGGCTTGGATGGACAGAGGGAGTCCACATATCTGCCTGCCGGTTACTACGCCTCTCCTTCTGGCGAGATCGCCGGCGGTCGCAATAGCACTGTGATCGGTGGTAACTTGACGCCGCACGTGAGACATAGTGGCATATCGCCGTCCCCGCCTGGATCCCCGAACCTGCCCAACTCGCGCTCGACTTCGAACTTCCAAGCTGGACCGTATTCCTCTCGTGAAGCGACCAGGCATAGCTCACGAGAAGGATTGAGAGCGCTCCCGAGCAGAGATAGTGAGTGTGGGCGAAGCGAGCACCCATGAATTGCCGCTAACATGCTGTCGTTAGGCTACGCCGCATCTCGTCACAGCAATGTCTATCCGCACCCTGGAAGCAGTTCCAGCTTAAATGTCGCAGATAGCACCAATGACTTGCCCGGTCAACGAGCTCCTAGTGCGATCTTCGATGAGATGATGGACAACCATGGTATTGGACCCCGGGAGCGCTTCTGATGAGCATGGGTACGAGCTATGAGCTATATCCCTGGCGCGAGCCCATCCGGCCATGGGTCAGCTGGCGCGACGGGACGCAACGAATCGAGTCTTATGATATCCTGTGCGCGTTCAACAGGAGCACCACGGAGCGAACGGAACATACCGTCGCGGGAGGGACTTGCCCGAGAATTCGACAGCCGCCTTCTTCGTGCCAGCGTGTCTTCACAATCGCAGGGAGAAGGGAATGCAGAGAGCACGAGACCAGACCAGACACGTAATATCACGCGCACACTGTGCCCAAACACATATCCATCGCATCCATCCTCACTCACCCTCCCTGACCTTTCTTTCCCGCGCCGGTGCTGCATTTGATGCACCTGCCCAGCCGCAAGCCCGCCACCGACACACATTCTCACCCCGTGACTGTATCTTTGATGTTGCCCTTGTTCGGTCAGCAGCCCCGAAGCACTGTGACGTTTTCGATGCACATTCCGTCCGTCCGAGAACGAACACATCGAAGCTCGCATGGAGATCTCCAGCGGCATGTACTCGTACAGGCTGAGCGGCAACATCATAGCCGAAACCGCAACGTGCACACCAGTCATCAGCAATGCGCGTCCGGCATCGGTGCAATAGCTCACTGTGTGAAGGTGTGTACACACGTGGGAGACTCGGGACAAGTTCTTTGGTCTTGGTCTTACATAGTGGGTCCGGTGAGCAGGCCGAAAGGCATCTCGTCGAGGGATAGGCCGCCGACAAGGCTGCTCACGTTCCATGCAGATGGGAATTTTCCTCCCCCGACAGGTCGTTTCCGCGTCGGTGCTTGACCGGTTCCGTCGGGGATTCACCATTCCTCTACGCCAGCAACAAACTTCTCCAGTGACCTCTGTTGCTCATCCCCATGACGACCCATCAACCCCGCCATGGCTTTCGCCAAATATTCCATCCTCCTCCGGTTCTCGTCAGCTTCCATGGCCTGACTCCTTCTGCCAGCTTCTTCCAGTAAAGACTGAGGCAGTCCAGCGAGTCTCGCGACATTGAGTCCATATGACCGGTGAGCCACACCTTCTCCAACTTCGTAGAGGAACGTGATATCTCCACCAGCCGCACGGCTTTCGCGCTCGCTCGGTTCGCCGCCCGCCTTTTCCTCGAACCTCATATGCACATTTTTCAACTCTCCGCCGGGAAAGGAGTCTGCCAGCCGAGCTAGGCTTTGGTAGTGAGTGATGAACAATGTCAAACTTTTCTGACTGGCAACCATGTGCTGCAGCACAGATTGAGCAATAGCCACGCCGTCATGTGTCGATGTGCCGCGCCCGAGCTCGTCCAAGATGACCAGTGATCGTGGTGTGGCTTGCTTCAAAATATCGCCTGTTTCACCCAACTCGACCATGAATGTCGATTCGCCTTTCATCATGTTATCGAAAGCTCCCATTCGGGTGAAGACGGCGTCGAGAAGACCCAATTCACAGGAATCGGCCGGGACGTAAGAGCCCATCTGAGCCATGATGGCGATGAGAGCTACGCTGCGGACGTAGGAGGATTTGCCGCCCATGTTGGGGCCAGTGATGAGGAGAGTACGTGTAGCGTCCGCGTTGAGATCGACGTCATTGGGGACGAAGGAGTCGAGGAGAAGTTGCTCGACCATGGGATGACGACCTTTCAAAATCTTGATGCCAGGAGTGTCGTTGAAAGTTGGCTTGGAATAGCCTGGTTGTTGAGCGATGGTGGCGAATGACAGAAGACAGTCAAGGAGGGCCAGGGATTGGATGCACTCGCGGAAATCTTGGTATTTGCTTCCGATTTCTGCCAGGAGAGAGTGGAAGGCTGTGTCGCAGGCGTTGCTGAGGGCTTCTTTGTGTTGGTCACGTTCTCGGATGAGTTTGACAACTTCGGGGGCGTGGAAGCGGGAGACCTTCTTCGTGCTGCTGATCTTGGCCCATGTGGCAGGGACATTCTTGAGCTGGGTGTTGTCCAGCTCGAGCAAGTAGTCAATCTCAGCGACTGTGACATAACTGACTTGCTTGCGCTTCAGAATCGCGGTGGCGGTAGACTTGAATTCGTCGAGGTCGTGCTCAACAGCCATGATGCCGACTTTGTGATCGGTGATATCCTCGGTCTCGTGCTCGTCACGGAAGAAGTTGTACTTGTCGTTCTGTTTGGCAGCCTCTAGATTCATGCGGCCGAGGTAATTGAGAACATCTTCAGCAATGCGTGGAAGAGAGGCGATGGCTTCACTTATCAGGCTTGATTCGAACCCAGCATCGGCCAGTGTCTGAACATGGACATACTCTTGTGCGATGGCTTGCAGATCCCGTAAGAATGCGAGCAGTTCTGGTCTGGAACAGCGCTTGTAGTAGATCCGAATCAGAGTTCGCTCGAGATCAGCCTTGGTCTTGCTCAACAGCTGGCTGATTCTGGCTACTCCAGCAGTGCCCATACCATCCTTGAGCTCTCCTACAGCAGCAAGCCGCTCGTCTATTCGTGATCGTTCGAGTAGAGGCCGGCCAACCCATTTCCGTAGCAGTCGACGGCCGAATCTTGTCTGTGTTCGGTCCAAGGTCCAGAAGAGGCTGCCTCGTTCCGCCTGGTCTGTTTGGTTTCGGTAGATCTCCAGGCTGGTGAGAGTGTTACCATTGAGAAGCATGTGCGAGTGAGCGCTGAATGACTGGAAGCATCTGGTGAGGTCGAAAACGTGCTGCAGACCATAGTCCGTGAGGTGTGTGATCATGGCCGATAGACATATGGTTACATTTTCCGACAGCCGATGCATTTTGTCAAGGACTGTCCCTTTCTCCCGAGAAGATTCGACCTGGGACGACGCTAGCCCATCATTCTTCATCTTATCAGCATAAAACTTGGTGATATGGCTGTATGCTTGTGCAGCCATGGTCTTTGGCTTGGCTTTCCGTTCGAGCCGCGCATCATCACCACCAGAGAGGTATTGGACGAGCTTATCGGTCGCTTTCGATACTTCTCCGATGACGAGGAATTCGGCTGGAGATATGTGTAGCAACCTAGTCTCAAGCTCGCTGCGCATCCAGCCGTCCTCGAAATCGTCGTAGATGATGTGTCCAGTCGCTGGTTGCACAGCGATCAGACCAATTTGAACCTTCTCGTCCGAGCCAACACCTTTTGGGTAGCTTTCCGTCAGACAAAGCAGATACCCAGAAGCAGATGCACCTCCAACAGCTCCTGACGGCTCTGCTAGCCCCTCCTCGTCGTCCACATATGTAGCTTTAGTGTAGAGATTGGTCAAGTCGCGCTCAAAAAGCTTGCTCTTGTTCGCTCCTGCTGCTTTCAATGCCGCCGTCTCAAGCTGCCGCACGATACCAACTTTGTGTCCAGCGTTGATGAGTCGCTTCACATGAACGTGCAATCGATGTGTCGGAAAGCTGGCAGAAGCAAACTTGGTCATGTGGGCTTCCGACGGGTGCTCATCAAACCTGAACTTGCCGGGGATGCACACCACGGACAGCACTTTCGCGGCCACCCGGGCATCCTCAGCGAATAGACGGTATTTGTAACCCACCTCGACGACCAGCAATGCATCTGGGTGCTTCCGCTTGAGCTCGACTATTCGCTGCTCGAGTGGCGTGAGCTTCCCGTGGCGCGATGCGGGTGCCTTCTTCCCCTTCCTGGGTGCAGGCTCGGCATCATCCTCGGCATCTTCATCCTCGTCGGCCTCTGCTTGAGCCCCGTCGTTGATGAAGCCGTTTCGTCGTTTGCCGCTGGCCATACCATTTGGTCCGCCCAGCTTTGCCACGAACTGCTGATGCAGCCGCTCCTTCAGCTTGCGTGTCTCTTCATCGTCCCGCTGGTGGCTCTCCTCGCCCGGCTGCGTACTGCTTGCGCTGTCGAAGGCATATTTAGAAGTCCTGGCAGTGGCTTGGGGATTCTTGCTGCCGTCGATGGCGATCGTCGATGGGATGATCGGGGGCTTTTGGCGTCCATCTGCCGCACCTGGGCTTTGACTGCTCCTTCGGCGTTTCGGGCGTGGTTCTTGTGCGTCGGGGGCCTCGGTGTCGTCCACTGCTCGCTTGGACGCAATGGACGTGTTTCTTGCTCCCTCGACTGGCTCGCTTTCGGTCAAAAACAGTCCGTCATTGTGCTCAACAGCGCCGTCTCCGGGCGATTCCGCACGAGGTGCAGGAGCAGATCGCCGGTCGCGGGCCCGCGGCTTGTGGGTGGCAGGAGTTGATGTGAAGAACCTCGAAATCGGCTGCTGCTTTTTGTTGGATTGCGACGAGGGCTGTGTCGGCGACGCTGCTTCTGTCGAGACCATACTCGGCTACATGGACATGGGCAGAGGGTACAAAACAGCTACGTGGACACGTGCAAAAGGTACAAAGCAGCTACATCGGCCTGTACAAAAGGTACAAACCGTTCGACGCGCAAGCCAAACCACGCGACGCGTAGGGTGACTCCCTTTGCCGCAGAGGGAATTAATTGCAGTAGGAGGATAACGTATATAACCATTAGCTTAGCAGAACCATTAAAATAGCATAATTTTCTTAGCACTTTCAACTTCTTAATCAATATACAATGTTTTAACAAGAAGGCTGTCAATTGTCTGATTTAAGGAGGGAAAATTGTTCTTGCTCTATTGGCCTACCAGACAGGCAAAATTTGAATTCTTAAATGCGCTGCTAAGTTGTTTAATATCCCTCATTTAACGCTAAGCTCTTGACACTTCAGAACTAAGTATTACCCTAACAGCTTCTCGAAATAATATAAACTTACGAAGAGCAAAGAGCAGACAATTATCTAATATATTCTAGACCTAGACTCGCAAGTTTTTGCACTACAGCTTTGTAAGGTAGCCAATGTTACGGTAGTAGAAGGGGTGGAGGATAGATAGAGTAGACCCTGGATTTCGGCTCGGCCCCTTCCAGGATTTAGGTTCCGGAACAAACCGAGCCGGGCCTTGGCACCTACCACTACAAAAGGTGGCCACACTACTACCACATAGAGTCTTCACTCCTTAGTGTAAGATATAGTATTTAAAAGAGCTGTATTGAATAATATCTACGTATTTAGAACATTTGTTACAGGATTGGATTGTAGCAGTGTATAGGGCACCTAATACCAATAGCTGGTATCGTGTTTGAACTAACAAGTGTCCCTCTGCTATTCTCGCCTACGCTCCTTTTGTGTGTGCGTAAGGGCAGCTTAAGCTGTCCTTAGTAGCAGGCTACCCTTAGGTTTATAGTCGCGTCCTTCGAGCAACTCTATGCCCCTATAAGACCTCCCTAACAGTGATTCTATAACAATTACCTCCCTTCCCTAAGGCAGATGTCCCTAGCTGCCTACCTAGAGTCCCTTCCTGTTAAGAAAGAGGCTAAGGAGTGTATAGGTTGTGTTGCGGCGGTGGAAAGAGGTGGGACAGATTGATAGGGTGTGATACGGATGTAGATGTGGACAGCTGGCAGCTAGGCTTGGCAGGGCCAGGCTTGGCGCACACTCAAATACCTCTACCTCCGCTTGTACGTAGATTCTTCCCTCTCTAGCCTTGGATATAGTTATCAAAGACGGGTGTTGACCTTGCGTCTACTGCAGTCAGATCATTATATCCAAGGCTCACTTTAACAACACCCGCACTACGCGAAAGAGCCCGTTGAATTACATCCGGGTACTCGAATAACGTACGTGCAACCGACAACCCAGAGTGTGTACTGCAGACGTACAAAGGAGGCCGTCGAATTATATCCGGTTACTTAATTGTGCGTATGTATACTACTCTACCCTCCCCCGATTAAGAAGAAGAGAGAGTTTTAGGGAAGAGAAGTGCCCCTATCGAGAAGAAGAAGAGTTTTGAAGAGAGAGAGTGCCCCTATAAGAGGGATGTTAGGAAGAGAAGTGCCTACGCGAGCAGATCGCGAGTTTTGAAGAAGAGCGAGAGCGACAAGAGAGCGACGAGAGCGGGGAGGACGACGACGACGACGACGCGAGGACGACAATGTAGGAGCGACGAGAAGGAGAGCGAGGACGAGGACGAGGAAGAAGACAGCGTACCTAGCAGGACCTAGGGCGACGACATTCGTTTTTTCAGGTCTTTAACAGACCATTCTATTCGGACAAGGCCTATCGAGACAGTTCAGCAATCGGCAACACAAGCACCAGCGAGCCCCAAGCACTAGCGATCCCCTAGGCAGAGCACCAGCTGCAGAGCACCAGCTGCAGAGCACCTAGGCCGAGCAAGAGCACCTAGGCCGAGCAAGAGCACCGAGCGAGAGCACTAGGCAGGCAGCTGCAGACAACAGAGGCACAGCTGCAGGCAACACAGGGCAGACAGGGCTACTGCAGGCAACACACTGTTTAGGAGCATGTTTACAGGTACAGCTGCTACAGGCAGGCACAGCTAGCTCTAGGCACAGCTGCTGCAGACAACCCAGGCACGAGCACCCAGGCACGAGCACCCAGGCACGAGCACCTACAAGAGCATAGAGCAAGAGCACAAGGCACAGCAACTGCAGACAGGCACAGCTGCTACAGACAACAGAGGGCACAGCAGCTACAGACAGGCACAGCTGCTGCAGACAACACAGGCAAAGTAGAGGCAGCACAGTTTAGAGGCACAGCTGCAGGCAGGCAGCTGCAGACAACACAAGCACTGCATGTTCAGAAAGGCAGCTGCAGACAACAGAGGCACAGCTGCACCAGGCAGAGCACCAGGCAGGCACAGCTGCTACGGACAATACAGACAAAGCACAGGCAAAGCGACGGCTTAAGAAGCGACGGCTCGAGAAGCGACCGTCTAAGAAGCGAAGCGACGGCTCGAGAAGCGACCGTCGAGAAGCGAGCGACCGTCGACAAGCGAGCGACGGTCTGAGAAGCGAGCGACGGCTTGAGAAGTGGGCGACCGTCGAGAAGCGACGGCTCGAGAAGCGACGGCTCGAGAAGCGACGGCTCGAGAAGCGACGGCTTGAGAAGCGACGGCTCCAGAAGCGACGGCTCGAGAAGCGACGGCTCGAGAAGCGACGGCTCGAGAAGCGACATATGTTTGCAAGGCAACCTCTGCGAGCTCCGCGACCTCTGCGAGCTCCGCGACCTCTGCGAGCTCCGCGACCTCTGCGAGCTCCGCGACCTCTGCGAGCTCCGCGACCTCTGCGAGCTCCGCGACCTCTGCGAGCTCCGCGACCTCTGCGAGCTCCGCGACCTCTGCGAGCTCTGCAACCTCTGCGAGCTCCGAGACCTCTGCAGCCTCGACAACCTCCGCGACCTCCGCGGCCCCGACGACCTCCGCGACCTCTGCAGCCGCGACCTTCTGCGACCCCTGTAACCCCTACAACAACCTCTAAGAATTCTGCAGCCTTGACAAGGCACCAATTAAGGCACCAAAGTGACGGCAAAAAGGCACGAGATCAAGGCACCAATTAAGGCACCAAAGCGACGTCAAAACGCACGGAAATTGAAGCTTAAAAGCGACCTCAAAAGCGACCTGTTTTGGAGCGACCTAATTGGCCGATGGCAAAGCTAAATCTGCGATACCTGCGACCTGGTTTGACTCGATACCTGCGACCTGGTTTGGCACGACGCGACCTGGTTTGGCTGATTGCGATTAATAGGCTAATGGCGATTGAGGGCAATCGCTGGTTGGGGAGGGCGGTAGTGATACGGATGTAGATGTGGACAGCTGGCAGCTAGGCTTGGCAGGGCCAAGCTTGGCGCACACTCAAATACCTCTACCTCCGCTTGTACGTAGATTCTTCCCTCTCTAGCCTTGGATATAGTTATCAAAGACGGGTGTTGACCTTGCGTCTACTGCAGTCAGATCAGGGTGGACCCTTGGAATTTCGGCTCGGCCCGTCCGGGCCGAGCCGGGCCTTGGCACCACCACCTCCACGGAAGCCCACCACTACCACTACACAGATTCCTTTCTCTCCTCAGTGCGAGATATAGTTATCGAAAAGGCCGTATTAAGTCATATCTGCGTGCCCGGATCATTATATCTCGAACTCACTCTCTACACCAACCCTGCGCTGCGCGAAAGGGCCCGTTGAACCATCCGGAAACCCGAATAACGCACGCGCATCAACACACACACACACCAACCCCCCAGGCACTGTAAGAAGATAGAAGGCTTCTTAGCGGTAGAGAGCGGCGTTACAGGCTGCAGCAGAAGTAGGAAAGGAAAGACTAACAGAGCGAGTAGGCGCTCTAGTGTCATTGATAATAAGATTATTATCAGCGGTTTTACGGCGGAAGAGACAGCAGAGATCAAGGAACGAATAGCTAAATATAGGAAGATCTACGACTGCACGATCGAGGAATTGGAAGACTACGTAAACGAGAACGGAATAAGGAAGGTCTACGATAGTATAGACCTCATTAAGACGCTGTTCTACAGAACGCTAGAAGAAAACAGGCAACTAAGAGAGGAAACTAAAGCGGTAAGGGCCGAGAAGGAATCGGCAGAAACTATCATCGACGTGTTAGAAAACCAGGCGGCGAATCGAACGGCGTAGCTAAAGGCGCTGAAGGATTAACTAACTGATATAGAAGCAGCAAAGTCGTCGCCGCCGCGGCGAGAAACTTATGCGGAAACCGCCTTACTAGCAGCCTATAGTTAAGGTAGCACTACGATAACGCCACTGCCAGACCTACCTGCTTTCGGTGGCGGAGACCCTAAAGCGTAGGAGGCGTTCAAGAAGAAGATTAAGAATAAGATAAGCCGCGATCACGCATCGAGCGGCGAAGAGGATAGATTGGCGTACCTGGAATCGAGACTGGAAGGTAAAGCTTTTTCGCTAGTGGCGGACCTGGAAGAAGTGACCGCCGACGACGCTATTAAGGCGCTGGACCAGCGTTTCGGCGACCCCTTTCGGAAGAAGACGGCCCGTAAGCAGCTGGATAAGATCAACCAGAACCGGCAGATATTCGAAGAGTTCTACGGACTGTTTAGGAAATATGCTATTAGAGCGAGAGTGGCAGAAGATAAGCAGCTGCACTTACTAAGACAGAAACTAAGCCCTAAGCTGGCTGCAGCGATAGCGTCGGTGGAAGACGAAGACTGATGTGACGCGGTACACTTAAGCTAAAAGGGACTGGTCAAGTAACTCGGAAGTGACTTAACCAATGTGTACCAGATATATGAACCTTGGCAAGGCATAGTAATGACACGGGCCAACCCACCCTGTATTACTACCCCCTGCGCTACAGGCTTACGACCTCGTAAGCTGCGCTTACTCACAGGCTACGTATGCGATTTGCACAGCCCCCCTATGCCGCATACGCAATCAACCCCCCCCCGGCAGGTCTGCACACAGCCAGCTGGACCTTTACCGGGTCTGCCTTATTCTGTACGGAGTGGTGGACAAACGGACATACGTTAACGCTGCTTCCACTCGCTAGTTAAAAGATGCGCCCCCTGGGAATTGAACCCGGGCCTTTCATCGTACACTTTCAGCAGTCACTTCCGAGTTATGTGATGTAACGCGGTACACTTGAGCCAAAAGGGACTGGTTAAGTAACTCGGAAGTGACTTGACCAATGTGTACCAGATATATAAACCTTGGCAAGGCATAGTAATGACACAGGCCAACCCACCCCGTATCAAAGACCTGCAGAGCTTCGTGCACTAGGCGAGAGTAACAGCAAGAAACCTGAACGCGTACGGAAAACCGACGACACGCGAACTGATTCAGAGGCCGTTGCCGCCGTCGCAGCCGACGAGAGCCCCTGCGCCCTTCCGCCGCGGCCCCCAGTCGCCTTACGTGCCGCGGCCGTCGTTCGTCCCCACTGATCTGACTGCAGTAGACGCAAGGTCAATACCCGTCTTTAATAACTATATCCAAGGCTAGAGAGGGAAGAATCTACGTACAAGCGGAGGTAGAGGTATTTAAGTGTGCGCCAAGCCTGGCCCTGCCAAGCATAGCTGCCAGCTGTCTATATCCATATCCGTATCACTACCGCCCTCCCCAACCAGCGATTGCCCTCAATCGCAATCAATCCATCAATCGCAATCAGCCAATCAGGTCGCACCAAACTAGGTCGCTCTATACCAGGCCGCAGGTGCCAAACAGGTCGCAGAAGGCCGCAAATTCAGTCGCAGAGGTCGCTTTTGAGGTCGCTTTTGAGCTTCAATTTCCGTGCTTTTTGAGCCTCAATCTCGTGCCTTTTTAAGCCTTAGTCTCGTGCCTTTTTGAGCCTCAATCTCGTGCCTTTTTGCCATCGCTTTCGGCTAATCAGGTCGCTCCAAAACAGGTCGCTTTTGAGGTCGCTTTTCTATGCGTTTTGAGCCTTAATCTCGTGCCTTTTTGAGCCTCAATCTCGCGCCTTTTGCCGTCGCTTTCGGCCTTAATTGGTGCCTTGTTTGGTGCCTTGTTTGCTGCAGAGGTCGCGGAGGTCGTCGAGGCCGCGGAGGTCGTCGGGGTCGCGGCTGCAGATGTCGTTTGTCGCAGAGGTCGTAGAGGTCGCAGCCTACGTATGTCGCTTCTCGACGGTCGCTCGCTTCTCAGACGCTCGCCTCGCTTCTCGAGCCGTCGCTCGCTTCTCGACGGTCGCTTCTCGGACGGTCGCTTCTCAGACAGTCGCTTCTCAAGCTGTCGCTTCTCGAGCCGTCTCAGAGGTCGTCGGGGTCGCGGAGGTCGCGGAGGTCGCAGAGGTCGCGGCTGCAGCGGTCGCAGCTGCAGAGATCGCGAGGTCGTCTAAGAGGTCGTCGAGGTCGCAGCCTACGTATGTCGCTTCTCGACGGTCGCTTCTCGACGGTCGCTTCTCGACGGTCGCTTCTCGACAGTCGCTTCTCGACAGTCGCTTCTCGACGGTCGCTTTGCCTGTGCTTTGCCTGTGCTTTGTCTGGTTGTCTGCAGCTGTGCCTCTGTTGTCTGTGTTGTCTGCAGCTGTGCCTCTATTGTCTGTGTTGTCTGCAGCAGCTGTGCCTGTCTGCAGCAGCTGTACCTAGTGCTGTGCCTGGTACTCTGTAGCTAGGTGCTCTGCCTTGTGCTTTGTTGTCTGCAGCAGCTGCCCTATGTTGTCTGCAGTAGCTGTCTGCCTAGGTGCTCGTACCTAGGGGCTCTGCCTTGTGCTAGCCGTACGCCTCGATTGCTAAATGTCCCGATTGCTAAATGTCCCGATTGCTGAATTGTCTCGATAGGCCTTGTCTAAATAGAATGGTCTGTCAAAGACCCGAAAAAAAACGAATGTCGTTGCCCTAGGTCCTGCTAGGTGCGCTCTCGTCCTCGTCGCTCCTACATCCTTCTCGTCCTATCTCAAAACTTCAAAACTCGTACGATCTGCTCGTAGGGGCACTTCTCTTCCTAACATCCCTCTTGTAGGGGCACTCTCCCTCTTCAAAACTCTCTCTCTTCTCGATAGGGGCACTTCTCTTCCCTAAAACTCTTCTTCTTCTCGATCGGGGGAGGGGGGGTAGAGTAGTATGCACATGCACAATTAAGTAACCGGATGTAATTCGACGGCCTCCTTTGTACATATACAGTACACACTCTAGGTTAGTTGCACGTACGTTAATCGAGTACCCGGATGTAATTCAACGGGCTCTTTCGCGTAGTGCGGGTTAGGTGTTGGGTTTGAGCCTTGGATATAATGATCTGACTGCAGTAGACGCAAGGTCAATACCCGTCTTTAATAACTATATCTAAGGCTAGAGAGGGAAGAATCTACGTACAAGCGGAGGTGGAGGTATTTGAGTGTGCGCCAAGCCTGGCCCTGCCAAGCATAGCTGCCAGCTGTCCACATCCACATCCGTATTACCCACCTGCTACGCGTATAGCAAGCCTAGCTACATCGCAACGAGATGCCAAGCATCGGACAAGCAGAAGCAGGAATATCGAGCAACGAAGCCGCCGCTGCCGAGAAAGACCATCCAAGCCATCGAACCGGCTCCGAACGACACTGACAGCGTAGACGGCGGGGTCCAGTTAAGAATTATGGGAAAAGACCAGCTAGACGGATAGACCCCCTCTCTAGCGTAAAAAACAGGGCATCCCCGCGAAAGGCACTAACAGAACGAGAGAGCATCAACAGTTGTAACGATCCACTGTCAGCGACAGTGGAAGCGAACACGGAAACGGCCATTATCCTTCCTATTACGATCTACCCTGTTAAGAAGTCGCGCCAACCCCTACAGTTAAAAGCTTTTATCGACACTGGAGCTCTTATTGGCGCGGCAATACACCACCGATTGGTTCAGAAACTGATAAAAGGATATAGCTATCCAGTAGAACTGGCGTCGCTGACGAAGATTTTGGCATATAACGGACAAGACACGGAAAGCGTTACGCACTACGTGCTGCTAAAGACTACCCTGGCAGGTCGCACTACGGAAGCGACGTTCCGAATTATGGATATCGGAAGGTTTAACATTATTATAGGGCAGAAATGGATAAAAAACCAGGGGGCGATTATTGACGTAGGAGAAGGCACACTCGGATTCAGAAAAGAGAACAGCGGCTTACCCGCCGTCCAACCAATCGCCGAATCGGTTACAGTGGCCGACGCCAAACCGAATATTATAACGATGGAAGCGACTCCGTCCGATCGTCCCGCACCCTCGGTTACTGTCGGAATGATAAGTTCAGAAGCAATGACGACCCTCGCGAAGTCACCGAGCAACGAGATCTACGCTATCTCGATAAAAGACATAGAAGACTACCGGAAGATAATGGCGGAAGAAGAGGTAGATCCACTAGAGGTGCTGCCAAACGAGCTCTATAGTTACGCTAACGTCTTCTTAAAAGCAGACTCCAACCTCCTGCCGCTCCACCGGCCGGAATACGATAATAAGATCAGGTTGAAAGAAGGGGCTACATTGCTAAGAACCGAGCCCCTAAGACGACTGTCGCTGGCCGAATTGGACTAAGTAGAGGTGTTTGTTCGCGAAAACCTAGCGAAGAAGTTCATTACGCCGAGTTCTGCCGAATACGCGTTACCGATCCTTTTCGTATAAAAGCCCGGAGGTAGTTTGCGACTCTGCGTAGACTATCGAGGCCTTAATAAGGTTACTAAGAGAGACGTGTATCCACTGCCGCTAATTAACGAGACTATACAGCGAGTAGCTAAAGCTAAATGGTTCAGCAAACTGGACATCCGCCAAGCGTTCTATCGACTAAGGAATAAAGAAGGGCAGACAGAAGACCTTACGACGTTCGCGACGCGTATAGGCAATTTCAAGTAGTTAGTAATGCCTTTCGGACTCACCAATGCGCCGGCAGTATAGCAACGCTTTATGAACCACACCTTTATAGACATGTTGGAACGGTTCGTGTCAATTTACCTGGACGACATCCTTATCTACACTGATAGAACGAGAGAGCAACACACGGACCACATCGAGAGAGTGTTGAAAAGGCTCCGCAAGGTGGGATTAAACGCGGACACGAAGAAGAGCGAGTTCTATCAAACCGAGGTCAAATATCTCGGTCTTATTGTCAGAAGAGATAGAATTCGTATGGACCCCTCAAAGGTCGTCGCCGTCGCGGAATGGAAGCAGCCGAAATCCGGAAACACTACGCAGATCAGAGCGTTTCTCGGCTTCTGCAGCTACTATCGACGGTTTATCAAGGACTTTAGCAAGATAGCGAGACCCCTGAACAAGGCGCTGAAGAAAGAGGCCGCAGGCCTATAGAATAAGAGGTGCACAGAAGCCTTTAACCGGCTAAAAGAAGCAGTGGCCTCTGCACCAGTGCTAGCGCACTTCCGGCCAGAAAAGACGATCTACGTGGAAACGGACGCTTCCGACACAGTAACGGCAGGGGTCCTTTCTTAATATAGCGACGACGAGACCCTCCATCTAGTGGCTTTCTTCAGCAAGTTAATAAGCGAAGCTAAGCGGAATTACGCCATCTACGATAAGGAGCTGCTAGCGATCATTCAGGCTTTCGAGGAGTGGAAACTGGAGCTAATAGCTGGAAAAAGCACGGTTCAGGTCCTTATGGACCACTAGTCGCTGGTCTACTTTATAAAGACGCAGAAGCTCTTACGTCGCTAAGCTCGGTAGGCCGCCTACTTATCAGGGTTCGACTTTAAGATCGCCTATCGACCAGGGGCTCAAAACGGAAAGGCTAACGCGCTGACGCGAAGAGAAGGGAAGATAAGCTGCGCGAAAGAAGATCCGAACATGTTCCAGAAGGTGTTGACCGAGCGGATAGTAGACGCAGAGGTGTTGAAAGAGGTAGGGGTCTGCGCAGTGGAACCGGCCCCTAAGGAAGAAACGCTCTACGAGAAGGTAAAACGGCTTAATCAACAACAGAAGCTCGGCAAAACCGGCTTAGGGAAGACGATAGTTCCGGAAGAACTAATTACAGAAGTCATCCGGCTGGTCTATAGCTCCGTAGATGTTGGCTACGCCGGAGCGAAGAAAACGACGCAGGCCGTAAGAACGATTTACTAGTTTCCGCGGATCTACGAACGGATCCACCGATATATCGCCAACTGCTACGTGTGCAGAGCCGCGAAGCCACGTTACGGTCTTCCGGCCGGCCTGCTGAAGCCACTTCCGATCCCCGAGAAACCGTAGCAACACATTACGATAGACTTCGTAACCGGCCTGCCGGATTCCGATGGATACGACGCCACGCTGAACGTAGTGGACCGATTAAGCAAAGAACGCTACTTCATCCCCTGTCGAGCGAGAGACGACGGAACTACTGCGGAAGAAACGGCGAGAATGTTGATTTAACACATGTAGAAGCACCATAGCCTGCCGGACACTATCACTACGGATAGGGGTCCTTAATTTACCGCCGATATGTAGAAAGCTATTAACCAAGCCCTCGGAATTTATAGAAAGCTCAGCACCGCCGCTTACCCTCAAACGGACGGCCAATTAGAAGTAGCCAATCGTAAGATAGAACAATATCTGCGAACCTTCTGCAGCCATTATTAAGAAAAGTGGGTTAAGGTGTTGCCGATAGCTGAATTCTGATCCGGGCACGCAGATATGATTCAATACGGCCTTTTTGATGACTATATCTCGAACTAAGGAGGGAAAGGAACCTATGTGGTGGTGGTGGTGGGCTTTGATGGAGGGTGGTGTGCCAAGGCCCGGCTCGGTCCATCCGGGCCGAGCCGAAATCCAGGGTCCACCCTATTAATCTGTCCCACCTCTTTCCACCGCCGCAACACTACCCCCCTCCCTCACTAGCGGTCGCCCTCGACCGCTTAGTCACCCTATCTATCCGAAAATCTCCGCTCTCTTTTTTTTTTTTTTTTTTTTTTTTTTTTGATTCGTCGTCTTCTTCTCGAAAAATCCCCTCCGACGGTAATGTTACCTCTTCCTTCTTCCATCGCTTCTTGAATCTCTTACGTTATCAACATCTGAAGTCCTTCACTTAGTCGTTCATGTAATCGGTGCGCCTAATCTGTGCTATCTGATCTGAGTCGTGGGTTATCTGAGCTGCAGCGTAATTGGTCTGTGCTCCGGCGCGGAGGTCTATATAGATCTTTCCGCAGCGTCGTTTTTCTTCTTCTTCTTCTTTTCTACCAGATCCTCCACGCTGTCGCCGACCGGCCGCCTAGAGCTATAAATTCCATTACGATCGCCTTTATCGGCTTCCCCGCCGGTGGAGCGGACGTAGCTTTCTTCTCTCTTCCGGAATTGTCGACATTAGAGCTACGCCGGTTTCGGCTTCTTCGGGTTTCGCGCGTAAAAGTCTCTTAGTAGCTCCGCCGAATTCCGGAGATTCTTAATCGGATACTACTTATAATCTTCCGGCCACCCCTTCTACGAGATCCTCGCTTTGATAGACCCCCTCGTCTTCTTTATGTCCACTACGTCTTCTACCTCCCACTCTTCTTCTTTACCGTCTATCTCGATAGGCAGGGATTCGGCGAACCCCTGTTCCGGAAGGGCGTCCTTAGGGTCCAGGCTCAGCAGATCTAAATAGAAAATATCGTAGATCCGGAACGCCTTCGGCAGCTCGAGTCGATAGGTCACCGGCGACCTCTTTTCTATTATCTTGAACGGACCCACGTAGCGTAGGTTGAGCTTCGCGTTTCCTTTTAGCCTTAGGTTTTGCGTGTTAAGCTATACCTTTTGGCCTTGCTCGAATTCCATTGGGGACCTTTTTCTATTAGCTCGAGTTAATATCTTCTTCTAAGCTGATTCCATCGCTTCTTTCGCCACTTTGATCGCTTCTTCCATCTGAGATCGTAGCGCTTCTGCCGCCGCGGCGGCGACTCTCTTCGACGACGTGGCGGTCGATGGTTCCGCGGAGCTGGGTTCGTTTGGCAGCTGAAAGCTTATCCTCGGAAGATGGCTGTGCGTTATCTCGAACGGCGCCAGCGAGGTGGCTTCTGACCGTGTTGAGTTTGCGCAGAATTCGGCCATCGGCAACACCTTAACCTAGTCTTCTTGATAATGGCCGCAGAAGGTTCGTAGGTATCGTTCTATCTTACGGTTAGCGACTTTAGACTGACCGTCGGTTTAAGGGTAAGCGGCGGTGCTGAGCTTTCCATAAATTCTAAGAGCTTGGTTGATAGCTTTCTACACGTCGGCGATGAATTGAGGACCCCTATCCGTAGTGATAGTGTCCGGCAGGCCATAGTGCTTCCACACGTGTTGGATCAACATTCTCGCCGTTTCTTCCGCAGTAGTTCCTTCGTCTTTAGCTCGACAGGGGATAAAGTGGCGTTCTTTGCTTAGCCGATCCACTACATTAAGCGTAGCGTCGTAGCCGTTCGAGTCCGGCAGTCCGGTTACGAAATCCATCGTAATGTGCTGCTACGGCTTCTCGGGGATCGGAAGTAGCTTTAGCAGACCGGCCGGAAGACCGTAACGTGGTTTCGCTGCTCTGCATACGTGGCAATTGGCGATAAATCGGTAGATCCGTTTGTAGATCCGCGGAAACTAGTAGATCGTCCTTATAGCTTCCATCGTCTTCTTTAAGCCGGCGTAGCCAACATCTATAGAGTTATAGACCAGTTGGACGACCTCCGTAATTAGTTCTTCCGGAACTATCAGCTTTCCGGAGCCTGTTCTGCCGAGCTTCTGTTGTTGATTGAGCCGTTCCACCTTCTCGTAGAGCGTCTCTTCCTTAGGGGCCTGTTCTACTGCGCAGACCCCTACTTCTTTCAACACCTCTGCGTCTACTATCCGCTCGGTCAACACCTTCTGAAACATGTTCGGATCTTCCTTCGCGCGGCTCGTCTTCCCTTCTCTTCTCGTTAGCGCGTTAGCCTTTCCGTTTTAAGCCCCTGGTCGATAGGTGATCTTGAAGTCGAACCCTGATAGGTAGGCGGCCTACTGTGCTTAACGTCGTAAGAGCTTCTGCGTCTTTATAAAGTAGGTTAGCGACTGGTGGTCCGTAAGAACCTGGACCGTGCTCTTTCTAGCTATAAGCTCCGGCTTCCACTCCTCGAAAGCCTGAATGATCGCTAACAGCTCCTTATCGTAGATCGCGTAGTTCCGCTTAGCTTCCGTTATGGACTTGCTAAAGAAAGCCACTGGATGGAGGGTTTCGTCGTCACTATATTGAGAAAGGACCCCTGCGGTTACTGTGTCAGAAGCGTCCGTTTCTACGTAGATAGTCTTTTCCGGTCGGAAGTGCGCTAGAACCGGCGCTAAGGCCACTGCTTCTTTTAGCCGGTTAAAGGCTTCTGTGCACTTCTGGTTCTATAGGCCAGCGGCCTCTTTCTTTAACGCTTCGTTCAGGGGTCTAGCTATCTTGCTAAAGTCTTTAATAAACTGTCGATAGTAGCTGCAGAAGCCGAGAAACGCTCTGATTTGCGTAGTGTTTCCGGATTTCGGCTGCTTCCATTCCGCGACGGCGGCGACCTTCGAGGGGTCTATACGAATTCCGTTTCTTCCGACGATAAGACCGAGATACTTGACTTCCGTTTGATAGAACTCGCTCTTCTTCGTGTCCGCGTTCAATCCGACCTCGCGGAGCCTCTTCAACACTCTCTCGATGTGGTCTGTGTGTTGCTCTCTCGTTCCATCGGTGTAGATAAGGATGTCGTCTAAGTAGATAGACACGAACCGTTCCAGCATGTCCATAAAGGTGTAGTTTATAAAGCGTTGCTACACTGCCGGCGCGTTGGTAAGTCCGAAAGGCATCACTAACTACTTGAAATTGCCTATACGCGTCGCGAACGTCGTAAGGTCTTCTGTCTGCCCTTCTTTATTCCTCAGTCGATAGAACGCTTGGCGGATATCCAGCTTGCTGAACTACTTAGCCTTCGCTACGCGCTAGATGGTCTCGTCGATCAGCGGCAGCGGGTACACGTCTCTCTTAGTGACCTCGTTAAGGCCGCGATAGTCTACGTAGAGTCGCAGACCACCCCCTGGTTTTCTTACGAAAAGAATCGGTAACGCGTATTCGGCAGAACTCGGCGTAATAAACTTCTTCGCTAGGTTCTCGCGAACAAACACCTCTACTTGGTCCAATTCTGCTAGCGACAGTCGTCTAAGGGGCTCGGTTCTCAGCAGCGTAGCTCCTTCTTTTAGCCGGATCTTGTTGTTATATTCCGGTCGATAGAGCGGCAGGAGGTTGGAGTCGGCTTTTAAGAACACGTTAGCGTAACCGTAGAGCTCGTTTGGCAGCACCTCCAGCGGATCCACTTCTTCTTCCGCCATTATCTTCCAGTAGTCTTCGATGTCTTTTATTAAGATAGCGTAAATCTCGTTGTCCGGCGACTTCGCAAGGGTCGTTATAGCTTCTAAACTCATTATTCCGACGGTAACCGGGGGTTCGGAACGATCGGACGGAGCCTCTCTCGCGGACTCCGTAGCTTTCGGCTTGGCGGCGACGGTGGCGACCTTTCCGATAGTCCCTGCTCCGCTACCCGGGGTTTTGAACCTGATCGTTCCTTTATCTACGTTAACTATAGCTTTCTGGTTCTTCATCTATTTCTGCCCTATAATGATGTCAAACCTTCCGATATCCATAATCCGGAACGTCGCTTCCGTAGTTCGACCAGCTAGCGTAGTCCTTAATAGCACGTAGTGCGTAACGCTTTCCGTGTCTTGTCCGTTATATGCCGAAATTCGCGTCAGCGACGCCAGTTCCACTAGATAACCGTATCTATTCGTCAGCTTCCGGACCAGTCGGTAGTGGATCGCCGCGCCGATAAGAGCTCCGGTGTCGATGAAAGCTTTTAGCTAGAGGGGTTTGCTCGATCCGTTAAGGGGGTAGACAGTGATCGGAAGGATAATAGCTGTTTCCGTGTTCACTTCCACTGCCGCCGAGAGCGGATCGCTGCAGCTATTGATGCTCTCTTTCGTCGACGTAGTTCGCGTTGATGCCCTGTTGTCTATGCTGGATAGGGGGCCTATCCGTCCAGCTGGTCTTTTCCTATAATCCTTAACTGCACCCTACTGTTACTATCAGTATCGTTCGGAGCCGGCTCTATAGCTTGTATGGTCTTCCTCGGTGGTTGCTGCTGCTGCGGCTGCGGCTGCCCTATAGCACGATAGTCCAGCTTCTGCTTATCCGATGCTTGGCATCTCGTGGCGATGTAGCCAGGCTTGCTACACGCGAAACAGGTAGGGACGAACGACGAGCGCTGTGACTGATAAGGTAGCTGCTGTGGCGCTCTCCGGAAAGGCGCAGGGGGTCGTATGGTCTGCGTTATCAGCGGCTTCTGGTTCGATTCGCGTAATTTCGCGTAAGCGCTTAAGTTTCTTGCGGTGACTCTCGCTTAGTGCACGAAGCTCTTAAGGTCTTCGTCTTCTACAGACGCTATAGCGGCGGCCAGCTTAGGGCTTAGTTTCTGCCTTAGTAAGTGCAGCTGCTTATCTTCTGCCACTCTCGCTCTAATGGCATATTTCCTAAACAGTCCGTAGAACTCTTCGAACGTCTGCCGGTTCTGGTTAATCTTATCTAGCTGCTTACGGGCTGTCTTCTTCCTGAAGGGGTCTCCGAAGCGTTGATCTAATGCTTTAATCGCTTCTTCCGCGGTTACCTCTTCCAGGTCCGCCACCAGCGAGAACGCTTTACCTTCTAGTCGCGCCTCTAAATAGGCCAGTCTGTCTTCTTCGCTGCTTGCTGCGTAATCGCGGCTTATCTTGTTCTTGATCTTCTTCTTAAATGCCTCCTACGCTTTAGGGTCTCCTCTACCGAAAGCAGGTAGGTCCGGCAGTGGCGTCATCGTAGTGCTACCTTAACTATAGGCCGCCGGCGAGGTGGTTTCTACGTAGTAGGCTTCTCGCCGCAGTGGCGGCGACGACTTCGCTGCTTCTATATCAGCTAGTTGATCCTTCAGCTCCTTTAGCTGCGCTAGTCGATTCGACGCTTGGTGTTCTAACACGTCGACGATAGTCTCTGCCGATTCCTTTTCGGCCCTCACCGTCTCTACTTCCTCTCTTAGCTGTCTGTTCTCTTCTAGCGTTCTGTAGAACAGCATCTCGATAAGGTCTATACCGTCGTAGACCTTCCCTATTCTATTCTTATTTACGTAATCTTCCAATTCCTCGAGCGTGCAGTCGTAGATCTTCCTATATTCGCTTATTCGTTCCTTGATCTTAGCGGTCTCTTCCGCTGTAAAACCTCTAATAACGATCTTATCGTTAACTACACTAGAGCGTCTGCTCGCTCTGTTAGTCTTTCCTCTTCTGCTTCTGCTGCGGCCTGTAACACTGCTCTCTACTGTCGAGAAGCCTTCCATCTTCTTACGGTGCCTTGGGGGGGGGGGGGTTGTTGTTAGTGTGTTGGTGGGTGCGCGTGCGTTATTCGGGTTTCCGGATGGTTCAACAGGCCCTTTCGCGCAGCGCGGGGTGTAGTATAGAGAGTGAGTTCGAGATATAATGATCCGGGCACGCAGATATGATTTAATACGGCCTTTTTGATAACTATATCTCGAACTGAGGAGGGAAAGGAACCTATGTAGTGGTGGTGGTAGGCTTTGATGGAGGGTAGTGTGCCAAGGCCCGGCTCGGTCCGTCCGGGCCGAGCCGAAATCCAGGGTCCACCCCATCAATCTGTCCCACCTCTTTCCACCGCCGCAACAAATTCTGCGCCAACTCGGCACTATCCGAAGCCACCTCGCTAGCGCCGTTCGAGATAACGCACGGCTATCTTCTAAGGATAAGCTTTCAGCCGCTAAACGAACCCAGCTCCGCGGAACTACCTACCGCTACGTCGTCGAAGAGAGTCGCCGCCGCGGCGGCAGAAGCGCTACGATCTCAGATAGAAGAAGCGATCAAGGTGGCGAAAGAAGCAATAGAGACGGCTTAGAAGAAGATAGTAACTCGAACTAATAGGAACCGGTCGCTAATAGAATTCGAAGAAGGTCAAAAGGTATAGCTTAACACGCAGAACCTAAGGCTAAAAGGAAACGCGAAGCTTAACCTACGCTACGTAGGTCTATTTAAGATAACAGAAAAGAGGTCGCCAGTGACTTATCGGCTCGAGCTGCCGAAGGCGTTCCGGATCCACGACGTTTTCCATTCCGATCTACTAAGCCTGGACCCTGAGAACGGTCTGCTGCAGCAGGGGTTTGCCGAACCCCCACCAGTTGAGATGGACGGCGATAAAGAAGAGTGGGAGGTAGAAGATGTAATGGATGTAAAGAAGATAAGGGGGTCCATTAAAGCGAGGATCTCGTAGAAGGGGTGGCCGGAAGATTATAAATAGTATCCGATCGAGAATCTCCGGAATTCGGCGGAGCTGCTAAGAGACTTTTACGCGCGGAACCCGAAAAAGCCGAAGCCAGCGTAGCTCTAATGCCGACAATGGAGACACGTCCGCTCCACCGGCGCGGAAGCTAATGAAAACGATCGTGCTTGAAGTGATTGCTTCAGGGACCACTACGTCGGCCGGCAGCGCTGCCGACCGCGTAGTGGGTAAAGGCTTTGGTGGAAGAGAAAAAAAGAAGAAGAAAAACGGCGCCGCGGAAAGATCTATATAGACCTCTGCGACGACGCACAGACCAGCTATGCCGCAGCTCAGAAGACCGCAGATCAGATCAGATGGCGTCGATTACATAAACGCCAAGTGAAGGACTTCAGACACCGACGATGTAAAAAACGAAAAAAAAAGGCGACAAAAAGAACGTTAGTCGTAATAGAAGACGGAAGAGGTAACATCGGCGTTAGAGGGAATTTTCGAGAAGGAGACGATAAATCAAAAAAAAAAAAATGAATAAAGAAAGGTTTTCGAATAGATGGGGTGACTAAGCGGTCGAGGGCGACCGCTGGTAAGGGAGGGGGGTAGTGTTGCGGCAGTAGAAAGAGGTAGGACAGATTAATAGGGTGGACCCTTGGAATTTCGGCTCGGCCCGGACGGGCCGAGCTGGGCCTTGGCACCACCACCTCCACGGAAGCCTACCACCACCACTATACAGATTCCTTTCTCTCCTTAGTTCGAGATATAGTCATCGAAAAGGCCGTATTAAGTTATATCTGCGTGCCCGGATCAGGTTGCTATAAGAACTAAGGTTAGGAGGAGGAGCTAAAGAACTAAAGTCTAAAGTGTAGTTATATATTAGGAGTTAGAAGGTTGTCCTAGGTTAAATGTACAAGATAGGCTATAAAGAAGGAAAACAGAAAGATAAGAGGGCAGCAGCTGCTTCTTATGTCCCTCTACCCTAGCTAGTTGTTTGCCCTTTTGCTGCTAGCTTTCCTAAGAAGTTTCTTAATAAACTTCTTTCCTTTGTTCTGCTAACTAGGTTACTTCTAAAACCTTCTTTTCCTAAAGGTTCTAGAACTAAAACAGAACCCCCTAAAGGGCGGATCGAATCGCTTCTAGCGCGCCTAGAAGCTTCCTAGTTAGACTAGTAAGTGTTAAGTTGTAGGCTATTAAGGGTAGGAGAGCTAGATAGGACCTTAGGACTGTTAGGAGTTTTCGACTGTCTGCTAGCTATAGTTCTAGTGTCTTTCCTAACCTAATTGGTCGTCCTTATAGAACCAATTATAGCGCTTCTAACGTAGTAAGAATTGTCTTAGTTAGACCTTTGGTTGTTAAGATATAGCCTATACACTATAGTAGTACTTAGTAGGACTTTAGTACTGTTGTCCTTGCTCTTCTAGATGTTAACTATAATAGTAGCCCCCCTTAATACAACTAAGTTCCTGTAAAGCCTAAGTAGTTCTAGATACTAAGGGTAAGCCTGCTTATTCCTTAGAGCAGGTCTAATATTATAGTTAATATTTGTTAGGGGGCGCCGCCCAGCCCAGGTCCTAGACCTAAGCTAGCTGTCGCTCTAAGGACTGTCACTTAGCGGCGCCAGCACGACCCTACCCCTCCGTACGGAATTACCGACAGGACCCTACTCTTATATAGAGGGAGAACCCTATAGCCCTGCATAGAGGGGAACTGCTGCCCCTCTAAACAGAGGGAAAACTCTGCACTACTGTACAGAGGGAGAACTCCCGATCCTCTGTATAGAGTGTAACCCTTGCATCCCTGCATAGAGGGAAATTGCTAGCTTAGCTTTGTAGGTACAAATTGTACAGTAGCAGACGACGAAGGAACTGCCTATTAGTTCCTTTATATAGATACCTAGCCTTAAGTTTCTAAACCAAGATTCTTAAGCCCTTATATTAGGAACTAATCTTACTGTCGGTAACCGCAGTAATACAATAAAGATAGACAGCGACATCTCTATAGAACCTACGGCTATATAGGGACAGATACACTGCGCGTACGAGGAGCTGTTGGCACACAAGGCCTAGCTCGAACAACAAGTAAGCCACTAGGCTGCGAGAATTTCCTAACGGGAACAGGAGCTACGACAGCTTAGGGCGTCCGATCGCGATCCGACCCCTACGACGACGAACACGATAGCCTACACCCCGACCCCTAAGAGCAAACTCCCCGACGTTACTACGTACGATAGCGAGGCTCCGGCCGAGTACCCCTCTCAGGCTGCCTAGATGCGCTCTAAGCTTCTAGTTAATTTAGGAGCATACCTAACTAAGCTAGACAAGGTAGTTTACCTCTTTAGGAGATTAAAGGGCAGGGCAGCAGCACGAATTCTGCTATACTACGAGACGGGCATTGCCAACCTGGCAATAGCTACAGCGACGATGCTCTAGGCAGCTCTTAACAAGAGCTACAGGAACCCAGACTGCAAGAGCTAAGCACTCCTACGGGTCAATACGATAAAACAAGGACGCAAGACTGTACGAGAATTCCTTACAGAATACGACTAGACTCTGGCAGAGGCAGAAGGTCTCCAATAGGAGGACAGGATAAAAATTACCTCTTTAGAGGTAGGCCTCCCTAAGGAGATTATAACGGGACTAGTAGATGTAATGCGACTAGCTATATACAAGGAATTCTGCGATCTCCTTAGGATAGTCGACGACCAGCAGCGCAGGCTCGGACGGATAAGCCGCGCTTATAAGATGCGACAACCCCTCTAGCAGCAGACGGACGCTATAGACTAGGAACCAACGACGATAAGAGTAGTAGCAGCCGTTACTATACGGCTAAGGGCTGCTACCAAAAGGGCGCAATAGGTAGATACGGCCACTATTAACAAGAGGCAAGCAGAAGGGAGCTGCTACAGGTATAGCAAGATAGGCTATAATCCGGGCACGCAGATATGATTCAATACGGCCTTTTTTAATAACTATATCTCGAACTAAGGAGGGAAAGGAATCTATGTAGTAGTGGACGAGACCTTTGGGGGGGTGGCGTGCCAAGGCCCGGCTCGGTCCAGAAGGGCCGAGCCGAAATTCCAAGGGTCTACCCTGTTACTTAGTCCCACCCCTTTCTGCCGCTGCAACACCACCCCCCTCCCTTATTAGCGGTCGCCCTCGACCGCTTACTTATCTGTTCCTCCCTTTTTTTTTATATAGTTACTATCTGACGTCTTTACTTAGCGTCTATCTAATCCGTTCTACCTGATTGTAGCTATCTGATCGGAGCTAGCGGTTACTAGAGCTGCGGCGTAACCGGTCTGTGCGCCGCTGCATGGATCTATATAGATCTATGCGCAGTTTCCTATGTTCTTCTTCTTCTTTCTCTACTAAGGCCTCGAGCTCTACTACGACGCTGCTTCCTGTTGCGTCGGCCTCGTTCTTAGGCGAGCCGGCGTTACTAAGAGCACCGGAACCGGTGGTTCCGTCCTGATCTTGACGTCGTTATCCTTTCGGCGAAGCCTACTAATAAGGACGATGCTAACGAGGACGGTGGCCAGGCTCGCCGATCTCGATCGCTTCTACCGGTATCTATATCGATAGGGCGGACGCAGTTCTTCTTTTTCTTCCTAATCTGCTAGCTTTATAGCCACTTAGGCTGCGGCTTCTTCGGGTTCCGGACGTAAAACTCCCTTAGCAGCTCCGCCGAATTCCGGAGGTTCTCGACCGGATACTATTTATAGTCTTCCGGCTATCCTTTCTATGCGATCCTCGCTTCGATGGATCCCCTTCGTCTTTTTATATCTATAACATCTTCTACCTCCTATTCTTCTTCTTTACTGTCTATTTCGATCGATGGGGGTTTAGCGAACCCCTGATCCGGAAGACCATCTTTAGGGTCTAGGCTCAACAGATCCGAATAAAAGACATCGTAGATCCGGAATAATTTCGGCAGCTGGAGCCGGTAGGTTACTAGCGACCTCTTTTCTATTATCTTAAACGGGCCTACGTAACGAGGATTAAGCTTCGCGTTGCCTTTCAGCCTTAGGTTCTGTGTCTTGAGCTATACCTTTTGGCCTTCCTTAAATTCTATTAGTAACCTCTTTCTATTCGCTCGAGTTACTATCTTCTTCTAAGCCGATTCTATTGCTTCTTTTGCTACCTTAATCGCTTCTCCTATCTGAGACCGGAGCGCTTCTGCCCCCGCCGCGGCGATTCTCTTCGACGAAGTGGTAGTAGAAGGTTCTAAAGAGCTAGGTTCGTTTAGTGGTTGAAAGCTTATCCTCGGAAGATAGCCGTAGGTTATCTCAAACGGCGCTAGTAAGGTAGCTTCCGACTGTGCTAAATTGGCGCAGAATTCGGCTATCGGCAACATCTTAATCTATTCTGCTTAATAATAACTGCAGAAGATCCGTGGATACTTTTCTATCTTACGGTTAGCTACTTCCGACTGTCCGTCTGTCTAAGGGTAAGCGGCCGTGCTGAGCTTTCTACGAATTCCGAGGGCTTGGTTGATGGCTTTCTATACATCGGCGGTGAATTAAGGGCCCCTATCCGTAGTAATAGTGTCCGGCAGCCTATAGTGCTTCTATACGTGCTGTATCAACATTCTCGCTGTTTCTTCTGCAGTAGTTCCTTTATCCTTAGCTCGGTAGGGGATGAAATAGCGTTCCTTGCTTAGTCGATCTACTACATTGAGCGTAGCATTATATCTATCGGAATCCGGCAGGCCGGTTACGAAGTCCATCGTAATGTGCTGCTATAGTTTCTTAGGGATCGGAAGTGGCTTTAGCAGGCTGGCCGGAAGGCCGTAACGTAGCTTCGCTGCTCGGCATACGTAGCAGTTAGTAATAAACCGGTGTATCCGTTCGAAGATTCGCGGGAACCAGTAGGTCGTCCTTACTGCTTCTATCGTTTTCTTTGATCCTGCGTAGCCTACATCCGTAGAACTATAGACCAGCTGGATAACCTCTGTAATCAGTTCTTCCGGAACGATTAGCTTCCCTAAGCCGGTTTTGCTGAGCTTCTGCTGCTAGTTAAGCCTTTCTACTTTCTCGTACAGCGTCTCTTCTTTAATCGGCGGCTCCATTGCACAGATCCCTACCTCTTTCAACACCTCGGCATCTACTATTCGTTCTGTCAGCACCTTCTGAAACATGTTCGGATCTTCTTTCGCTCGGCTAGTCTTTCCTTCTCTTCTCGTTAGCGCATTAGCCTGTCTATTTTGAGCTCCAGGTCGATAGGTAATCTTAAAATCAAATCCGGATAGGTAGGCTGCCTACCGGGCCTAACGTCGTAATAGCTTCTATGTCTTTATAAAGTAAGTCAGTAACTGGTAGTCCGTAAGGACCTGGATCGTGCTCTGTCTAGCTATAAGCTCCGGTTTCCACTCCTCGAAGGCTTAAATAATGGCCAGCAGTTCTTTATTATAGATAGCGTAGTTCCGTTTAGCATTATTTATAGACTTGCTAAAGAAAGCCACCGGATAGAGAGTTTCTCTATCGTTAGCGTACTGTAAAATAACCCCTGCTATCACTGTGTCGGAAGCGTCCGTCTCTACGTAGATCGTCTTTTCCGGTCGGAAGTGCGCTAGTACCGGCGCCGATGCTACTGCCTCTTTTAGCCGATCAAAGGCTTTTGTGCACTTCTTATTCTATAGGCCAGCGGCCTCCTTCTTTAACGCCTTATTCAGTAGTCTCGCTATCTTGCTGAAGTCCTTAATAAACCGTCGATAGTAGCTGCAGAATCCGAGAAACGCTCTGATTTGCGTAGTGTTTCTAGATATCGGTTGCTTCCATTCCGCGACGGCGGCCACTTTCGACAGGTCTATCCGAATTCCTTCTCTTCCGACGATAAGACCGAGGTATTTGACTTCGGTCTAATAGAACTCGCTCTTCCTCGTGTCTGCGTTTAATCCGACCTCGCAGAGTCTCTTTAACACTCTCTTAATGTAGTCCGTATGTTGCTCTCTTGTTCCTTTAGTGTAGATTAGAATGTCGTCTAAGTAGATTAAAACGAACCGTTCCAGCATGTCTATAAAAGTGTAGTTTATAAAGCGTTGCCACACAGCCGGCGCGTTAGTGAGTCCGAAAGGCATTACCAGCTACTTGAAATTACCTATGCGCGTAGCGAATGTCGTAAGGTCTTCCGTTTGTCCTTCCTTGTTCCTTAACTAATAGAACGCTTGGCGAATATCCAGCTTGCTGAACTACTTAGCCTTAGCTACTTGTTGTATAGTCTCGTCTATTAGCGGCAGCGGATACACATCTCTCTTGGTGACCTTATTAAGGCCTCGGTAATCTACATATAGTCGGAGACCGCCTCCGGGTTTCCGTACAAAAAGAATTAGTAACGCATATTCTGCAGAGCTTGGCGTAATAAACTTCTTCGCTAAGTTTTCTCAGACAAACACTTCTACCTAGTCCAGCTCCGCTAGCGACAGTCCTCTTAAGGACTCGGTTCTCGGCAGTGCGGCTCCTTCTTTCAACCGGATCTTGTTGTTGTATTCCGGTCGGTGGAGCGGCAGTAGGTTAGAGTCTGCTTTCGAGAACACATTAGTGTAGCTGTAGAGTTCTTTCAGTAACGCCTCTAGGAGATCTACTTCTTCTTCTGCTATTATCTTTCGGTGGTCTTCGATGTCTTTTGTTAAGATAGCGTAAATCTCGTTGTCTGGCGACCTCGCGAGGGTCGTTAGAGCTTCTGAACTCATTATTCCGATCGTGTCTTAAGGGTCGGGCCAATCTATCGGAGCCACTTCGACGGTCGTAACGTTCGGTTTGGCGTTGGCTACTGTGACCGATTCGGTAACTGATTTGACGGCGGCGGAGCCGCTGTATAGTATTCTGAATCTGAGTGTGCCTTCGCCTACGTCAATAATTGCTCCCTGGTTCTTTATCTATTTCTGCCCTATAATAATGTCAAATCTTCCGATATCTATAATTCGGAACGTCGCCTCCGTAGTTCGACCTGCCAAGGTGGTCTTTAATGGCACATAGTGCGTAACACTCTCTGTGTCTTGTCCGTTATATGCCGAAATCCGTGTCGGCGATGCTAGCTCTACTGGATAGCTATATCCTTTTATCAGCTTTTAAACTAATCAATAATAGATCGCCGCTCCGATAAGGGCCCCTGTGTCGATAAAAGCTTTTAGCTAAAGTAGTTTGCTCGATCTATCGAGGGGGTGGACAGTAATTGGAAGGATAATAGCTGTTTCCGTGTTCACTTCCACTGCCGCTAAGAGCGGATCGCTGCAGCTGTTGATGCTTCCTTTCGTTGACGTAGTTCGTGTTGGTGCCCTGTTGTCTATGCTAGATAGGGGGCCTATCCGTCCAGCTAGTCTTTTCCTAGGATTCTCAGTAGCACTCTACTGTCCACACTGTCGGTGTCGTTCGGAGCCGGCTCTATAACTTGTATAGTCTTTTTCGGCAGCTGCGGCTGCTTTATAACACGATACTCCTGCTTCTGTTAGGCCGTAGCTTGGCATCTCGTAGCGATATAGCCGGGCTTTCTACACGCGTAGCAGGTAGGGACAAACGACGAACGCGGTGACTAGTAAGATAGCTGCGGAGGCGCTCTCCGGAAAGGTGCAGGGGGTCGCGTCGTCTGCGTTATTAACGGCTTCTGGTTCGATTCGCGTAATTTCGCGTAAGCGCTCAGGTTTCTCGCAGTGACTCTTGCTTAGTGCACGAAGCTTTAAGGTCTTTCTCTTCTACCGACGCTATAGCTGCTGCCAGTTCAGGGTTCAGCTTCTGCCTTAGTAGGTAGAGCTGCTTATCTTCCGCTACTCGGGCCCTGATCGCATATTTCCTAAACAGTCCGTAGAACTCTTCGAACGTCTGCTAGTTCTGGTTGATCTTGTCCAGCTGCTTACGTGCTGTCTTCTTTTAGAAGGGGTCTCCGAAACGTTGATCTAGCGCTTTAATCGCCTCTTCGGCAGTTACTTCTTCTAGGTCCGCTACTAGCGAAAAAGCTTCGCCTTCCAATCGCGATTCCAGGTAGGCCAATCTATCTCCGGCACTGTTTCCGGCATAGTCTCGATCTATCTTGTTCTTTATCTTCTTCTTAAATGCTTCCCAATCCTTAGGATCTCTGCCTCTAAACGCTAGTAGATCCAGTAGTAACGTTATCAGTGTGCCGCCTTGACTGTAGGCTGCTAGTAAGGCGGTCTCTTCTTGTTCTTCTCGATGCAGTAGCGGCGCCGACGACATCGCTGCTTCTATCTTAGCTAGCTAAGCCTTTTTCGATTTCAGTTGTGCCATTCGGTTCGCCGCTTGATTTTCCAGTACATCTATAATAGTCTCTGCCGATTCCTTCTTAGCTCTTACCGCTTTAATTTCCTCTCTTAATCTCCTGTTCTCTTCTATGTTTCTATAAAACTTCTTCTCTATAAAGGTAATAATGTCGAGCATCTTCTTAGCTCTATTCTCTGCCAGATGCTCTTCTATTTCTTCCAGCGTGCGTGCGTACAGCTCGGCATAGCTCTCTATGCCCCTCTTCGCTTTATCTATCTCTTCTTCTGTAAGGCCCTTAGTAGCTATTCCGTCGTCGAGGATGCTAATACGCCTATCCCTCGGTCTATTATTCTTTCTCTTTCCGCTGCAGCCTGTAACGCTGCCTTCTACCGTTAAGAAGCTCTCTATAGCGATCTTACAGTGCTAGTGTTTGGTTTGGTATGTTAGTGCGCGTGCGTTATTCGGGGGTCCGGATAATTCAACGGTCCCTTTTGCGCAGCGCAGTAGTAGTAGGGGGGGTGAGTTCGAGATATAATAATCCGGGCACGCAGATATAAATCAATACGGCCTTTTTGATAACTATATCTCGAACTAAGGAGGGAAAGGAATCTATATAGTAGTGGACGAGACCTTTGGGGGAGTGGCGTGCCAAGGCCCGGCTCGGTCCGGAAGGGCCGAGCCGAAATTCCAAGGGTCTACCCTATTACTTAGTCCCACCCCTTTCTGCCGCTGCAACAGGCTACACTGTACGGAGTTGCAGGCTTTTACTAGCAGAGAGACCTAGGGGACGGCCGACCACTGCAAGGGTAGCAACTGCAGCGCCCTAACAAGAGGAACAGGAGTCCTACTTAGACGACGACAAGTTGGGAAAAGAGTAGCCTCTAAGCAAAGGCTCTGCCAGAGGCGTATACGAGATAGATTGCCAAATTAAAGCACTACTTAGCTATCTTTTAAGAGCAACTACATAACAACTACGCCGTTTATCGTACGGCCAACGTTCAACGGGTCTGCAACGGCGCGGACATTAATTAACACAGGATGTTTAGTATACAGAGTAATTAGCAAAGACTTCGTATAGAGACACTCTATTAAGACGACCCCTACTGTACCTGTACGCATGTTGGGCATTACTGGGCAAGGACCGGACATTACCTATATAGTAAAAGTAACGATAGAGATACAGGGACACTACGAGCAGGACTCCTACCTCTATATCGTACAGGACAAGTTAGGGTATAACCTAATACTAGGGAAGCTATAGATAGAGCGCTAGAGGGGCAAGCTAGACGTTGGACGAGGACGGCTGTACCTGGCAGCAACGAAGCAGAGGCTCCGAGACTAAGGGAGGGCCCTATAGAGTAGCAATGCTAAGGCCGCAATCAATACAGCGACGAAGCAGAGGCCCTAAGACTAAGGGAGGGCTCCGCAGGGCGGCGATGCCAAGGCTGAGATCAATACGGCAACTGCAGACATTAAGAAGGCATTAGCGCCTAAGAAAGTAACAGACCCTTATACGAAGCTCCTAAGGGAATATGCGGGATACCTGGACCTCTTTAAGCCAAAGTTAGCCTCGAAACTGCTGCTATACCAAGGAGAAGGGATTAACTACGACATCTAGCTAGAGCCCTATCCGGATAGGAGTCTGCCTAAGGTACCGTACAGACCGCTGTACGGAATGTCCTCTAGAGAACTCCTAGTACTGCGCAAGACACTAGACGACCTGCTCGCTAAAGGGTTTATTTAGGCAAGTACCTCGTCCGCGGGAGCCCTAGTACTGTTTGTCTATAAGGAGGGGAAGGCCGGCTTGCGTTTCTGCGCAGACTACAGAGGCATTAACGCAATTACCAAGAAGGACCGGTACCCCCTACCCCTTATTAAGGAGACTCTTAGACAGATTAGCAAGGCAAAGTGGTTTACCAAGCTTAACATAGTCTTAGCTTTCTACAAGATACGGATTAAGGAAGGTTGTAAATAGATAACTGCCTTCTGTACGAGATATAGTCTTTTTAAGTAGCTTGTTATCCCCTTTAGCCTTGCTAACGCACCGGCAACCTTCCAAAGGTATATAAACAAGTCCTTGTAAGAGTTACTAGATAACATCTGCTTAGCGTACCTCGACGACACCCTGGTTTTTACGGACGGCACCTATACAGATTACGTACAGGACGTTAAGAAGGTGCTAGACAGACTGCAGCAGGCTAGCTTGTACCTTGACATCGACAAATGTAAATTCGGTGTACAGCGTACGAAATACCTAGGGTTTATTATCGAGGCAGGGAAAGGCATTAGCATAGATAGGAAGAAGATTAATGCTATTAAGCAATAGAAGCCGCCTACGAACGTTAAGGGCGTACGGGAATTTCTTGGGTGTGCCAACGTCTACCGCCAGTTTATACAGAACTACTCGGAGATCGTGCGCCCCCTAGTCGAGCTAACATATAAGGACAAGCAGTTCAAATAGACGGACGAGTACGATAGGAGCTTTAACAAGCTACAGGAGCTCCTTACTATAGGACCAACGCTTGCCGCCTTCGACCCGGAACGTACGACGATACTAGAAACCGACTCCTTAGGGTACTGCATTAGAGGTATTCTGTTACAGGTAGGCTTAGACGGACTCTTGTACCTATACGCGTATTTCTCTAAGAAGAACTCCCTAGCTAAGTGCAACTACCCTATCTACGACAAGGAATTGCTAGCGGTTATCTAGTGTTATAAAGCGTAGGATAGAGAACTCTGCTTAGTTCCTAAGTTCCTTGCCCTAACTAACTACAAGAACCTAGAGTACTTTACGCAGCCCTAGAAGCTGTCTAAGAGGTACGTACGATAGGCAATATACCCAAGTCGGTTTAATATAAGACTCTAGTATCGCAAGGGGAAGGACAACAGCAGGGCTAATGCGCTATCTAGACGGGATCAGGACATACCAACGACGTACGAGGACGATCGGCTAAAGTTACGAACATTCTAGATGTTTAAGGAGGAGCCAGGCGAGGAGACTATCCGCCTAGCAGCGATACACCTATAGGAACCCCAACTGCAAGTATAGGAAGAGGCAGTAGAAAAGGACGAGGTGTACTAAGGGGCCTATACAGCGATCCAAGGAGGACAGCAGGAAGCTCCTAGCAGAGCTCTATCTTAAGGTGTCGGCAGCAGAGTGTTTAGTAGATAAGGAGAACAACCTAAAGTTCAGGAATCGGATTTGGGTCCTGGCAGACGAGAAGCTCTATATAAGCTTAATACAACGGACGCATAATTCTATAGCTACCGGGCACCTAGGGCGCAAGGAGATATATAGCATTGTTACTAGGGACTACTACTAGCCGGCGATAGCGAAGGACATCCGCAGGTTCGTACAGAACTGTAACGTATACGGACGGACGAAGCCCTAGCGTAAACTAAAGCATAGGCTGCTAAGACTCCTACCGATCCCAGACCAGCCCTAGCAAGACCTAACAGTAGACTTTATTACAGACCTCCCTAAGAGCGACGGACGGAGGAACATTATAGTAGTAATAGACAAGCTAACGAGGGGGGTAATACTAGAGGGAATAGACTCTATTGCGGCTAAGTACACTGCCTAGGCCTTTATACGGACGACGTTTAGCAAGTACAGTTTCCCTCAGTCAATTGTGTCGGACCGGGGTACGCAGTTTACGAGCCAGCTCTAGGTAAGGGTCTGCCAGTTGCTAAATGTAGAACGTCGCCTGTCAACTGCATAGCACCTATAGACGGACGGTGCGACGGAGAGGGTTAATTCAACGTTGGAAGCGTACCTCCGAGCTTACGTCGACTAACAAACTAGAACCGTATTCTCCCTATAGCTAAGCTAGCTATTAACAGCTGTACGGCTAATGCTACAGGATTGTCTCCTTTCTTTATAGCCTATAGATACGACTATTCCCCGCTCCTACTGACCCTAAGTAGAGCCATCCTGCGCCCCGTACAATCCCCTATTTAGCAGGGAGAGGCCATTGTACAGACGATTACGAACGCCCACCAATAGGCGAAGGCGAGTCTAGCTATAGCTTAATAGAACGCGGAAGAGCAGGCTAACAAGGGACGGCAGGCTGCACTAAGATATAAGGCAGGGGATAAGGTCTAGTTAAACCAGCGCAACATCTGTACAGACCAGCCCAGCAAGAAGCTAGATTAGAAGAACTGGAAATTTACAGTAGTCCGACTAGTAGGAACACACGCTATACAGCTTAACACTCCCCTAGGGATCTACCCAGTCTTCTATATAGACCTCGTACGGCCAGCGAACACAGACCCCCTACTGCACTAGGCGACAGATAACGCGCGCCTACTAGCGATTATAACTAAGGGCTAGGAAGAATACGAGGTAGAAGGAATCCTTAAGAGCCGAAGGAAGCGGAAGAAGGTAGAGTACCTAGTAAAAAAGAGAGAATAGGCAGAGCCTACGTAGGAACCGTACGAGGCCCTACAAGACACAACTACGCTGGACAGGTAGGAGGAGAACCATTCCCCTGCCTAGTTACAGTAACACTACGCTATACGGCAAAAAGGGGCACGATCTACCCTAAGGACAGGGCAGCCGCTAACAACTTAGATTGCTAAAGGATCGAGAATTACGAAGTAGGACACTACAGGATCCTACCGACACTACACTGTACGACACTGTATAGAAGAAGGGCAGGAAGAAGGGGACGGTTAGGAGGTAGGTAAGATAGGTAGGAATAAGAGGGGAATAAGAGCAACACTGTCCGAAAACTTTTATATACTACCTTAAGGTAGCTAACTGGCCACCGCCCCTAGGACCTAGGGCAACTAACTCTATACCCGAAATCTTAATTACCTCCTGGCCGACAGGGGCCCTAGTACTAGAAGAAGCAAAAGGGTAGCTTAACAAGACCCTACTGCTAGTAGATGTAGCACCCGAGTTATTAGCTTAAACCGGACGGAAGGCGAGGACCTATACGAACCGAAAGCGAAGCTACTAGTAGAGCTAAGCACCCTATTGTAGGAGGTAAAAATAGGAGGGGACACTAGCCGAATAGGTAGAAAGAGAGCCAACAGCTATAAGAGAGACACGGCGGGAACGGCCGGACGAAACAGGTAGCATAACAATAGTAGCTAGTAGTAGTAGTTAGTAGATAACTGGTAATAGTAGTAATAGCAGTAGTAGCGGACAGCAGAGCGGACAGGTAGCAGATAGGGGATAAAGGAGAAAGAGAAGAAAAGAGAGAGGAAAAGGGTTTATATACAGAAGGGTAGCTGCCTGCCTTATAGGGCAATAAGAACTAGGGCAGCTGCCACTACTGTATAAGGGAGGACAAACAAGGCAACTGCGACCTAGGAGCTGTACGAGCGACGGCCTACTAGACGACTGGACGAAAACGGGAACCTCCCCCTAGGAGTAAAACTCTAGATAACGACCAAGGGGCAGGGATAGAGCCAAATGGCCTAGTAGCGCTGGACTATACGGTTAGGACGCAGATTGTATAGCTAAGGGCTAGAGAGTAGGAGGGGAGCGAACAGGGGGACCAGGCACCTCCTGCACCTTTATAACCGCTCGCAGACCTCCTTAGCCTCGGCCCTAGCGTCGCTAAATTAGCAAACGGAATCGGTCAAGTTCAGGTAGAAGCAATCTAGCACTACCTGCCTTCCCTGCCTACGGATCTAGGAGGATAACTAAAGGTTAAACTAGCGGAGAGGGAGGTCGACAGGCAAGGCCTAGGCGAAGACGGGAAAGCGCGACCTGCTAGAGGATCCGCTAAGGCTACACGACTCGCTATTGTACAGAAGAACTACAACGAGAAGGGAGGGGGGTATTGTTAGGAGGCGCCGCCCAGCCCAGGTCCTGGACCTAAGCCAGCTGTCGCCTTAAGGGCTGTAACTTAGCGGCGCTAGCACGACCCTATCCCTCTATACAGAATTACCGACAGGACCCCACTCCTGTACAGAGGGAGAACCTTATAGCCCTATACAGAGGGGAATTGCCGCCCCTCTAAACAGAGGGAAAACTCTGTACTACTATACGAAGGAAGAACTCCCGATTCTCTATATAGAGTGTAAACCTTGCATTCCTACACAGAGGGAAATTGCTAGCTTGGCTTTGTAGGTACAAATTGTACAGCAGCAGACGACGAAGGAACTGCCTATTAGTTCCTTTATATAGATACCTAGCTTTAAGTTTCTGAACTAAGATTCTTAAGCCCTTACAGCAATGTAACTAAGTTGGTTTAATATAAGACTCTAGTATTGCAAGGGGAAGGACAACAGCAGGGCTAATGCGCTATCTAGACGGGATTAGGACATACCAACGACGTACGAGGATAATCGGCTAAAGTTACGAACATTCCAGATGTTTAAGGAGGAGCCAGGCAAGGAGACTATCTGCCTAGCGGCGACATACCTATAGGAACCCCAACTGCAAGTATAGGAAGAGGCAGTAGAAAAGGACGAGGTGTACTAAGGGGCCTATACAGCGATCTAAGGAGGACAGCAAGAAGCTCCTAGCAGAGCTCTATCTTAAGGTGTCGGCAGCAGAGTGTTTAGTAGACGAGGAGAACAACCTAAAGTTCAGGAATCGGATTTGGGTCCTGGCAGACGAGAAGCTCTATATAAGCTTAATACAACGGACGCATAATTCTATAGCTACCGGGCACCTAGGGCGCAAGGAGACGTACAGCATCGTCGTCTAGGACTACTACTAGCTAGCGATAGCGAAGGACATCCGCAGGTTCGTACAGAACTGCGATGTATACAGACGGACGAAGCCCTAGTATAAACTAAAGCATAGGCTGCTAAAACCCCTACCAATCCCAGACCGGCCCTAGCAAGACCTAACAGTAGACTTTATTACAGACCTCCCTAAGAGCGACGGACAGCAGAACATGATAGTAGTTACAGACAAGCTAACAAGAGGGGTAATACTAGAGGGAATAGACTCTATTACGGCTAAGGACACTGTCTAGGCATTTATACAGACGACGTTCAGCAAGTACAGTTTCCCTCAGTCAATTGTGTCAGACTAGGGTACTCAGTTTACGAGCTAGCTCCAGCTACCCTATCTGTTACCGCGTTCGTCGTTCGTCCCCACATGCTACGCGTGTAGAAAGCCTGGCTATATCGCTACGAGATGCCAAGCAACAGCCCAACAGAAGCAGGAGTATCGTGTTACGAAGCAGCCGCAGCCTCCGAGAAAGACTATATAGGCTATCGAGCTGGCTCCGAACGATACCGACAGTGTGGACAGTGGAGTGCCACTAAGAATCCTGGGAAAAGACTAGCTAGATAGATAGGCCCCCTATCTAGCATAGACAACAGGGCACCAACAAGAACTACGTTACCAAAAGATAAGAGCATCAACAGCTGTAGCGATCTGTTCTCGGTAGCGGTGGAAGTGAACACGGAAACAGCTATTATCCTTCTAATTACTGTCTACCCCCTCGATAGCTCGAGCAAACCACTTTAGCTAAGAGCTTTTATCGACACGGGAGCCCTTATCGGAGCGGCGATCCACTATCGATTGGTTCAAAAGCTAATAAACGGATACAGCTATCTAGTGGAGTTAGCATCGCCGACTCGGATTTCGGCATACAACGGACAAGACACAGAGAGTGTCACGCATTATGTGCCATTAAAGACTACCCTAGCTGGCCGCACTACGGAGGCGACGTTCCGAATTATAGATATCAGAAGGTTTGACATTATTATAGGACAAAAATGGATAAAGAACCAGAAAGCCGTTATTAACGTAGGTAAAGGCACCCTTAAATTCAAAAACCAGCAGACCGGAATCGCTGCCGAATCGGTCACAGTCGCCAACGCTACACCGAAAGTCAAGACCTTCAAAGGGGTTCTAAAAGATCGGTCCGACCGACCAGACACGATAGGAATAATAAGCTTAGAAGCTTTGACGACCCTCGCAAGGTCGTCGGACAACGAGGTTTATGCTATCTTAATAAAGGATATCGAAGACCACTGGAAGATAATAGCAGAAGAAGAAGTAGATCTACTAGAGGTGTTACTAAAAGAACTCTATAGTTACACTAACGTGTTCTTGAAGGCTAAATCCAACCTCTTGCTGCTCTACCGACCGGAATATAGCAACAAGATCCGACTGAAAGAAGGAGCTAAGCTGCCGAGAACCGAGCCCTTAAGGAGACTGTCGCCAGCGGAGCTAGACTAGGTAGAAGTGTTCGTTAGAGAAAATTTGGCGAAGAAGTTCATTACGCCAAGCTTAGCAGAATATGCGTTACCGATTCTTTTCGTAAGAAAGCCCGGAGGTGGCCTCCGCCTATGCGTAGATTACCGAGGCCTTAATAAGGTCACTAAGAGAGATATGTATCCGCTGCCGCTAATAGACGAGACTATATAACGAGTAGCTAAGGCTAAGTAGTTCAGCAAGCTGGATATTCGCCAAGCTTTCTATCGATTAAGAAACGAAGAAGGGCAAACAGAAGACCTTACGACATTCGCTACGCGCATAGGCAATTTTAAGTAGCTAGTAATGCCTTTCGGACTCACTAACGCGCTAGCAGTGTAGCAACGCTTTATAAACCACACCTTTATAGACATGCTGGAACGGTTCGTGTCTATCTACTTGGACGACATTCTTATCTACACTAAGGGAACGAGAGAGCAACACACAGACTATATTAAGAGGGTGTTAAAGAGACTCCGCGAGGTCGGACTAAACGCAGACACGAGGAAGAGCGAGTTCTACCAGACCGAAGTCAAATACCTCGGTCTTATTGTCGGAAGAAAAGGAATTCGAATAGACCTATCGAAAGTGGCCGCCGTCGAGGAATAGAAGCAACTAACATCCGGAAACACTACGCAAATCAGAGCGTTTCTCGGATTCTGCAGCTACTATCGACGGTTTATCAAGAACTTCAGCAAGATAGCGAGACCACTAAACGAAGCATTAAAGAAGGAGGCCGCTGGCATATAGAATAAGAGGTGCACGGAAGCCTTTAACTAGCTAAAGGAGGCGGTGGCCTCAGCGCCTGTATTGGCGCACTTCCGACTGGAAAAGACGATCTACGTAGAAACGGACGCTTCCGACATAGTAACAGCAGGGGTCTTTTCTCAATACGCTAACGACGACGAGACTCTCTATCTAGTAGCTTTCTTTAGCAAGTCTATAAATAATGCTAAGAGGAACTACGCTATCTATAATAAAGAACTGTTAGCCATTATTCAGGCTTTTGAGGAGTGAAAATCGGAGCTTATAGCTAGACAGAGCACGGTCCAGGTCCTTACGGACCACCAGTTACTGACCTACTTTATAAAGACGCAGAAGCTATTACGCTGCCAGGCCCAGTAGGCCGCCTACTTATCCGGATTCGATTTTAAGATTACCTATCGACTAGGAGCTCAAAATAGAAAGGCGGACGCGTTAACGAGAAGAGGAGGGAAGACCAGCCGCGCGAAAGAAGATCCGAACATGTTTCAGAAGGTGTTAACCGAACGGATAGCAGACGCCGAGGTGTTAAGAGAAGCAGGGATTAGCGCGATAGAACTACTAACTAAAGAAGAGACGCTCTACGAAAGAGTAGAACGGCTTACCTAGCAGCAGAAGCTCAGCAAAACCGGCTTAGGGAAACTAATCGTTCTGGAAGAACTGATTACAGAGGTTATTAAGCTAGTCTATAGTTCTAAGGATGTAGGCTATGCAGGATCAAAGAAGACGATAGAAGCAGTAAGGACGACCTACTGGTTTCCACGAATCTTTGAGCAGATACATCGGTTTATTACTAACTGTTACGTGTACCGAGCAGCGAAGCTACGTTACGGCCTTCCGGCCGGCCTGTTAAAGCCACTTCCGATCCTAGAGAAACCATAGCAGCACATTACGATAGATTTTGTAACCAGTCTGCCGGATTCCGATAGATATAACGCTACGCTCAATGTAGTAGATCGACTAAGCAAAGAACGCTATTTCATCCTATACAGAGCTAAGGATAAAGGAACTACTACAGAAGAAACGGCGAGAATGCTAATCCAGTACGTATAGAAGCACCGCGGCCTGCCGGATACTATTACTACGGATAGGGGTCCTCAATTCACTGCCGACGTATGGAAAGCCATCAACCAAGCCCTTGGAATTCGTAGAAAGCTCAGCACGGCCGCTTACCATTAGAACGACAGCCAGTCTAAAGTAGCTAACCGAGAGATAGAGAAATATCTAAGAATATTCTGCAGCTATTATTAAGCAAAATAGGTTAAGGTGTTGCCGATAGCCGAATTCTGCGCCAATTCTGCACGATTAGAAGCTACCTTAGTGGCGCCGTTCAAGATAACCTACGGCTATCTTTCGAGGATAAGCTTTCAACCACTGAACGAACCCAGCTCTTTAGAACTACCCACTGCCACCTTGTCGAAGAGAATCGCCGCGGCGGCGGCAGAAGCGCTCCGATCTTAGATAGAAGAAGCGATTAAGGTAGCGAAAGAGGCGATAGAATCAGCTTAGAAGAAGATAGCAACTCGAGCTAATAGAAAGAGGTTACTAATAGAATTCGAGAAAGGCCAAAAGGTATAGCTCAACACGCGGAACCTAAGGCTAAAAGGCAACGCGAAGCTCAACCCTCGTTACGTAGGTCCGTTTAAGATAATAGAAAAGAGGTCGCTAGTAACCTACCGGCTCTAGCTGCCGAAATCGTTCCGAATCTACGATGTCTTTTACTTGGATCTGTTAAGTTTAGACCCTAAAGAAGGCCTTCCGGAACAGGGGTTCGCCGAACCCCTGTCGGTCGAGATAGACAGCGAAGAAGAAGAGTAGGAAGTAGAAGACGTAATCAATATAAGAAAATAAAGAGGATCTATCGAAGCGAGGATCTTATAGAAAGGATAGCCAGAAGACTATAAATAGTATCCGGCCGAGAACCTCCGGAATTCGGCAGCGGTACTAAGAGAATTTTACGTCCGAAACCTGAAGAAGCCGAGGCATAAGTGGCTCGACGGCTGAAAAGAAGGCCAAGTCCGCTTTATCGGTGCAGAAGCCGACGAAAACGATTGTAACAGTCGCTTCGCTAGAGTCTTCGACTTAGCTACTACCTATCTCTGCATCGGCAGGCAGCTCGCCGACGCCGTAAAACGGCGTTAGCGCCGCCAGCCCTGCAGTAGGTAAGGGCTTTAGTAGAGAAAGAAAAAGAAGAAGATAGCGAGCTGCAGATGGATCTATATAGACCTACGCGACGGGGCACAGACCGGTTACGCTGCAGCTCGGGTAACCGCTGGCTCCGATCAGATAGAACGGATTAGATAGATGCTAAGTAAAGACGTTAGATAGTAACGATGTAAAAAAAAAAAATTAGAACAACGGGTAAGTAAGCGGTCGAGGGCGACTGCTAATAAGGGAGGGGGGTGGTGTTGCGGCGGCAGAAAGGGGTGGGACTAAGCAATAGGGTGGACCCTCGGAATTTCGGCTCGGCCCTTCTGGACCGAGCCGGGCCTTAGTACACTACCCCTAAAGCTCTCGCCTACTACTATATAGATTCTTTTCCCTCCTTAGTTCGAGATATAGTTATTAAAAAGGCCGTATTGAATCTTATCTGCGTGCCTGGATTATGCACTACCGTACAGAGGGAGAACTCCCGATCCTCTGTACGGAGTGTAAACCTTGCATCCCTATACAGAGGGAAATTGCTAGCTTGGCTTCGTAGGTACAAATTGTACAGTAGTAGACAACGAAGGAACTGCCTATCAGTTCCTTTATATAGATACCCAGCCTTAAGTTTCTAGACCAAGATTCTTAAGCCCTTACAATATTCTATTAGTATACAGTATCTAGTTCCTCTTAGCTATACCTGTTTTTAAGGTAATGTCCTTAAGAGTCTAAGAGGTCCTGTTAGTAGAAGGCTTTAATCTTGTCCTCGTTAAAGGTAATGTTCCTAAGGGGTTCCTAAGTAGTGTCCTAGTCTTTATAGCTTTACTGTTAGACCTTGTACTTAGTTTGTCTATCTATAACTTAACAGTCTGTAATGTTGTATATATAGTACTCTTCTTCCTTATCTTTATTATTATCTGCTATAGGTAATCCAAGCGCGCAGATATAATTTAATGCGGCTGTTTTAATAACTATATCTCGAACTAAGGAGGGAAAGGAATCTATACGGCGGTAGGTAAGGGCTTTAGGGGTAGCGTACCAAGGCCCGGCTCGGTCTAGAAGGGCTAAGCCGAAATTCTAAGGGTCTACCCTATCGCTTAGTCCTACCCTTTTCTGCTACTGCAACACTACCCCCCTCCCTTACTAGCGGTCGTCCTTAACTGCTTAGTTATCCCTTCTGCCCCTTCTATCTTATTCTAGCTAATTAGGTCTCCCTATTCTTCTATCTACTCTTCCGCTTTTGCCTCTTCGTCTTCTTCTTCTTTTTATTGTCTTTTTCTCTATCTTCTTCTTTGATTTCTTTATCTTCTTTTTCTGTCTAGTTTGTAGCACTTTCTGCAAAAATTCTTCTCAAAATCGACGTTACCTCTTCTATTCTTCTATCTTAAAAACACTGTCCTTTCCTTATCCGCTTCCTTTTGACATCGTCGCTATCTAAAGCCTTTTACTTAGCGTCTATCTAATTAGAGTGATCTGATCTAAGCTAACAGCTATCTGATTAGTGCTGTAGCTAATCTGTACACTGCTATAGAGGGCCCTATATAGGTGCATCTGCAGCGCTCTATCTTTTCTTCTTTTGTTTCTTACTAAGGCTTAAGTGTTACCGCAAAGCTGCCGTCGCCGACTCTGTCTATAAAATCGATCGGCCGAGACTTTCGATTCTATAGACTCTGTCGACGACCGTCGCGCTAAAGCAGTAGGGCCGTCCTCGACTCTATCTGCATTATCTATCTAGCTAGGCTATCGGACAGTGTAGGTGTCGTTAAAGACGGTTACTAAGTGTACTGCTACTATGTAATAGGTTTAAGAATCTTGGTTTAGGAACTTAAAGCTAGGTATCTAAATAAAGGAACTAATAGGCAGTTCCTTCGTCGTCTGCTCCTGTATATTCTGTACCTACGAAGCAAGCTAGCAATTTCCTCTATATAGGGTGCAGAGATTTCCCTCTGTATAGGGATGCAGAGATTTCCCTCTGTATAGGGATGTAGAGATTTCGCTCTGTATAGGATATAGAGAGAGGGGATGCGGACTCGGCTAGGCCAGGTTAGGGCTTAGTCTAGCGGGGTCTTCCTAGTGTAGCTAAGTCGTACTCCTTAGGACGATAGCCAGTCCAGGTCCGAGACCTGGCAGGGCAGCGTCTTCTAACAATACCCCCCTCCCCCTCCTCAACACTGCTATATCTCTAAGCCTGTTAGCAAGGGTTAAACACTCTATATAAGGGGTTTAAGAATCTTGGTTTAGAAACTTAAAGCTAGGTATCTACATAAAGGGACTAATAGGCAGTTCCTTCGTCGTCCGCTGCTGTACAATTTGTACCTACGAAGCTAAGCTAGCAATTCCCCTCTATGTAGGGGTATAGAGTTTCCCCTCCTCCCTATACAGTAGGTGCAGAGATTTCTCCCTAGGCAGGGGAGCAGGGTTTCCCCTCTATATAGAGTTGCAGGATTTTCCTCTGTACAGAGAGTAGGGTCGTGCTAGAGCTTCTGTATAGAGGGTAGGGTCGTGCTGGCGCCCCTTAGGACGACGGCCAGTTTAGGTACAGGACCTAGTAGGGCGGCGTCCCCTAACATTACTCCCCCCCCGCCTCCTCGTAGTCTTGTCCCTATACGTCGTCGCCTCGTACGCTCGCTCGTAGCGTTCCCTTTGTAACTAGTGTTTTCCTATACCTGTCTAGTTTAAAAGTCGTCCGTCGTCTAGGTACTTGCTACCTAGCGATGTCCGCTAGGTGCTCCTGCCTCGTGTGTTATTAAGGCGTCTGGTCGCAGTTGCCTAGTTTGCTATTACCTCTCGTAGGCTACAGTTACTCTATATATTAGGTCCCCCCCCTTCTTTAGCTCTGCTATATCTCTAAGCCTGTCTAATAGGATCCCGAAGCTAAGGCAGAGGAGGACCTGCAAGCGGTTATAAAGGTGCAGGAGGCGTCGGTCCTGCCTGCTTTACTATTTTATGCAGTCGTAGACCTAGACTGTAGGTTAGTAGTAGGAATTTCGTATATGTGCCTCGGTAGAGCTCCTGCTATATGTAGGTAAGCCGTCCTGTCCTTACCTGTCTATTTACCTGCCTTTTATTCCTTATGCGTCTATCTTCTAGTCTATTGCTCTAGCCGTGCATTCTGCGTCCAACTCGTATAGTCTAGCGGCGGCAGGCTGTCCGGCTAGTCGTCTTAGTTCCTGCTTAGGAAAGCTTTGTCCCGATGCCTTAGTCGCTGTCTAGGGTTATTAAGGACTTAGGTAGGTGTCCTAGCCTGTCGTCGTCTATAGGGTAAGGTAGTAGGCGTTTACCTAGCAGTCGTCTATACAGCCTTAGGCAGTCTAGTTATCTTATACAGTCCTATCCTTCTCTAAACTATTTCTTCTATTCCCTTCCTTCTTCTATCCTTCCGTAATGTAACGCAGTACACTTAAGCTAAAAGGGACTAGTCAAGTAACTCGGAAGTGACTTGACCAATGTGTACTAGATATATAAACCTTGGCAAGGCATAGTAATAACACGGGCCAACACACCCCGTATTACTACCCCCTGCACTACAGGCTTACGACCTCGTAAGCTGCGCTTACTTACAGGCTACGTATGCTATTGCACAGCCCCCCTATACAGCATACGCAATCAACCCTCCCGGTAGGTCTGCACACAGCCAGCTGGACCTTTACCAGGTCTGCCTTATTCTGTACAGAGTGGTGGACAAACGGACATACATTAACGCTGCTTCCACTCTCCTGTTAAAAGATGCGCCTCCTAGGAATTGAACCCGGGCCTTTTATCGTACACTTTCAGCAGTCACTTCCAAGTTAAGTGATGTAACGCGGTACACTTAAGCCAAAAGGGACTAGTCAAGTAACTTGGAAGTGACTCAACCAATGTGTACCAGATATATAAACCTTGGCAAGGCATAGTAATAACACGGGCCAACCTACCCTGTATTATTCCGCTCCCTATAACTAGGCTATACCTCTCGTAGGTCCTCTAGTGTCGCCTCTCCTTTCTTGTCCCTAGAGGTAGCATATCCCTAGTTTCCCTCTATTCTTACTCTTCCTTTATAGCTTCCCGATGTCCTCTGTAGCTGTCTAGTCTTGCCTATAGCTGCCTAGTCCTGCAGCTACTATCTGTCCTGCTCTATACAGTATAGTGTTACTGCAACCGTTTACTAGGGTGTTTCTCCTCCTACTTATCTAGTGTCTGTACATCCTAGAGAGCCTCGTATAGTTCCTATATAGGCTCTGCCTAACCTGCCTGCTTAACTAGGTATTCTATCTTCTTCTACTTCTTCCGGCTCTTAAGGATTTCTTCTATCTTATACTCTTCCTAGTCTCTAGCTACGATTGCCAGGGGACGTACGTCGTCCGTCGTCTAGTGCAGTAGGGGGTCTGTATGTGCCAGCTATACGAGGTCTATATAGAAAATTAGGTAGATCCCTAGGGGAGTGTTAAGTCGTATAGCATATGTCCCTACCGGCCGGACTACTGTAAACTTCCGATTCTTCTAGTCCAGTTTCTTGGTTAGTCAGTCTGTACAAATGTTGCGCTAGTTTAGCTAGACCTCGTCGCCTGCCTCGTACCTTAGTGCAGCCTGCCAACCCTTGTTAGCCTGCTCTTCCGCATTCTGTTAGGCTATAGCTAGACTCGCTTTCGCCTATTAGTAGACGTTCGTAATTGTCCGTACGATGGCTTCTCCCTGCTAAATTAGGGATCGTATAGGGCGTAGGGTAGCGCCGCTTAGTGTTGGCGGGAGCAGGGAGTAGTCGTATCTATAGGCTATAAAGAAGGGGGACAGTCCTATAGCGTTAGCCGTACAGCTGTTAATAGCCAGTTCTGCTATAGGGAGAAGGCGGTTCTAGTTAGACTGGTCGTAGTTAACGTACGCTCTAAGGTACGCCTCTAGCGTTAAGTTGGCCCTCTCCGTCGCGCCGTCCGTCTGTAGGTACTATGCTGTCGAGAGGCGGCGTTCTACGCCTAGCAACTAGCAGACCCTTGCCTAGAGTTGGCTTGTAAACTGCGTACTGCAGTTAGACACGATTGACCTAGGTAGTCCGTGTTTGCTAAACGTCGTCCGTATAAAAGCCTAAGCTATATCTTTGGCAGTAATAGAGTCTATTCCCTCTATTATTACACTCCTCGTTAGCTTGTCTATTACTACTATAATGTTTTGCTGTCCGTCGCTCTCTGGCAGATCTGTAATAAAGTCTACTGCTAAGTCCTGCTATAGGCAGTCCAGTATTAGTAGGGGCTTTAGCAGGCCGTGCTTTAGTTCCTGCTAGGGCTTCGTTTCTCTGCAGACGTCGCAATTCCGTACGAACCTACAGATGTCTTTTACTATCGCTGGCTAATAGTAGTCCCTAGCGATAATGCTGTACGTCTCCTCTCGCCCTAGATGTCTAGTTATTAATAAATCGTGCGCCCGCTGTATTAAGCTCGTACAGAGCTTCTTATCTATAGGGACCTAGATCCAGTTCCTGAACGTTAGGTTGTTCTCCTTGTCTGCTAAGCACTCCGCTGCTAACACCTTAAGGTAGAGCTCTGTAGGGAGCTTCCGCTGTCCTCCTTAAATCGCTATACAGGCACCTTAGTAAACGTCGTCCTTTTCTACTACCTCTTCCCACGCCTGTAGCTAGGGTTTCTATATATGTGTCGCCGCTAGGCGGATAGTCTCCTCGTCTGGTCCTTCCTTAAACATCTAGAATGTTCGTAATTTTAGTCTTTCGTTATCGTACGTCGCTAGCATATCCTAGTCTTATCTAGATAGTGCGTCGGCCCTGCTGTTGTCCTTTCCTTTGCAGTACTAGAGTCTTATATTAAAGCGGCTTAGATACATCGCCTATCGTACGTGTCTCTTAGAGAGCTTCTAGGGTTGCGTAAAGTACTCGAGATTCTTATAGTCGGTTAGGGCGAGGAACTTAGGAACCGAGCGGAGTTCTCTATCCTATGCCTTGCAGCACTATACGACTGCTAGTAATTCCTTGTTATAGATAGGGTAGTTGCATTCGGCTAGGGAGTTCTTCTTAGAGAAATACGCGTATAGGTATAGGAGGCCGTCTGGGCCTACCTATCAGAGGGTACCTTATATACAGTAACCTAGGGAGTCGGTTTCCAGTATTGTCGTGCGTTCTAGATCGAAGGCGGCGAGCGTTAGTCCTATAGTAAAGAGCTACTTTAGCTCGTAAAAGCTTCTACTACACTCGTCTGTCTACTTAAACTGCTTATCCTTGTATGTTAGCTTAACTAAGGGGCGTACTATCTCCAAGTAGTTCTATATAAACTGGCAGTAGAAGTTGGCAAACCTAAGGAGTTCTCGTACGCCCTTAACACTTATAGGGGGCTTCTATTGCTTAATAGCATTAATCTTTTTCCTGTCTATACTAATACCCTTCCCTGCCTTAATAATAAACTCTAGGTATTTCGTATACTGTACACCAAATTTACATTTGTCAATGTCGAGGTACAATCCAGCCTGCTGCAAACGGCCTAACACTTTCTTAACATCTCGTACGTAGTCCTCGCAGGTACCGTCTGTAAATACTAGGGTGTCGTCGAGGTATATAGAGCAGATGTCGTCTAGGAGCCCTTGCAAAGATCTATTAATAAACCTCTAGAAGGTTGCTAGCGCGTTTTTAAGGCTAAAGAGGGTAACAAGCTATTCGAAAAGTCCGTACCTCGTACGGAAAGCGGTTATCTATTTAAATCCTTCCTTAATCTTTATCTTATAGAAGGCTAAAACAATGTTAAGCTTAGTAAACCACTTTGCCTTGCTAGTCTGCCCGAGGGTCTCCTTAATAAGGAGTAGGGAGTACTAGTCCTTCTTATTCATTGCGTTAATGCCTCTATAATCTACGCAGAAACGCAAGCCGGCTGAACCTTCCTTATAAACAAATAGTACTAGGGCTCTAGCCAACAACGTACTTGCGCGAATAAATCCTTTAGTAAGTAGGTCGTCTAGTGTCTTACGCAGTACTAGGAGCCCTCTAGAGGACATGCTGTATAGAGGGCCGTACAGTACTTTGGGCAAGCTTCTATCCAGACAGGGCTTAAGCTAGATATTGTAGTCGATTCCTTCTCCTCGATGTAGGGGCAGTTTCGAGGCCGATTTCGGCTCGAAGAGGTCCAGGTATTCTGTATATTTCGATAGGAGCTTCGTGTAGGGATCTGTAACTTTCTTAGGTGCTAAGGCCTTTTCGATATCTATAGTCGCAGTGTTGATCTTAGCGTTTAAGCTGGCCTTGCCCTCGGCTTTGGCATTGCTACCCTATAGGACTCTCCCTTAGTCTCGGAGTCTCTGCTTCGTTGCTGCTAGGTACAAGCGTCCTCGTTCGACGTCGAGCTTGCCCTACTAGCGTTCTATCTATAGTTTCCCTAGTATCAGGTTATACCCTAACTTGTCCTATACGACGTAGAGGTCTAAATCCTGCTTGTAGTGTCCTTGCAGCTCTATCGTTACTTTTACTATATAGATAATGTCCGGTCCTCGCCCAGTAATGCCCAGTATACGTACAGGTACAGTAGGGTTAGTCTTAATGTAGTGTTTTTGTACGAAGTTTTCGCTAATTACTCGGTATACCAAACATCCTATGTTAATTAGAGTCTCAGCAGTAGCAGTCCTGTTTAGCATAGGTCGTACGATAAACGGCGCAGTCGTTATATAGTTATTCTTAAAAGATAGCTAAGTAGTACTTTAACTTAGCAATCTATCTCGTATATACCTCTAGCTAAGCCTTCGCTTAGAGGCTACTCTTTTCCCGACTCGTTATCGTCTAAGGGGAACTCTTAGGTCTTATATTAGGGTGCTGCAGTTGCTACCCTCGCAGTGGTCGGCCGTCCCCTAGGTCTCTCTGCTAGCAAAAGCCCGCAATTCCGTGCAGTGTGCCCTATCTAGCTATACTAGTAGCAGCTCCCTTCTGCATGTCTCTTGTTAAGGGTAGCTATATCTACCTACTACGCCCTCTTAGCGCCGGCTCTTAGCCGTATAGTAACGGCTACCGCTACTCTCGTTATCGTCGTTAGTTCCTAGTCTATAGCATCCTACTGCCGATAGAGGAGTTGTCGTATCTTGTAGGCGCAGCTTATCCGTCTAAGCCTACGCTACTAGTCGTCGATTATCCTAAGGAGATTACAGAACGCCTCGTACGAGGCTAGTCGCATTACGCCTACTAGTCCTATTATAATCTCCCTAGAGAGTCCAACTTCTAGAGTAGTTACCTTTACCCTATCCTGCTATTAGAGTCCTCCTGCCTCTGCTAGGGTCTGGTTAAATTCTGCGAGGAACTTGCGTACAGTCTTACGTCCTTGCTTTATAGTGTTGACCTGTATAAGGGCTCGGCTTTTGCGGTCTGGGTCCTTGTAGCTCCTATCTAAAGCTGCCTCGAGCATCGTCGTCGTTGCTATTGCCGGATTGGCAATAGCCGTTTCGTAGTACGGCAGAATTCGTACTGCCGCATTGCCCTTTAACCTCCTAAAGAGATACACTACCTTGTTAAGCTTAGTTAGGTATGCTTATAAGTCGACTAGAAGCTTAGAGCGCATCTAGGCAGCCTAGGAGGGGTACTTAGCCGGTGCCTTACTATCGTAGGTAGTAACGTCGGGGAGTTTGTTCTTTGTAACAGTAGTATAGGCCGTTGTGTTCGTCGTTATCGTCGTAGGGGTCGGGTCGCAACTGGACGCCCTAAGCTATTGGAGCTCCTGTTCCTATTAGGAAATTGTCAAGGCCTAGTAGCCTATTTGTTCTTCGAGCTAGTTCGCGCGCCTTAGCAGCTCTTTGTACGTGTTGCTTATGTAATCATGCATAGCCGTAGTTTCTATAGGTATGTCGCCGTCTATCTTTGTTGTATTACTACAGTTACTAACAGTAAGATCAGTTCCTAATATAAGGGGTTTAAGAATCTAGTTTAGAAACTTAAAGCTAGGTATCTATATAAAGGAACTAATAGGCAGTTCCTTTGTCGTCCGCTACTGTACAATTTGTACCTATAAAGCTAAGCTAGCAATTCCCCTCTGTGCAGGGGTGCAGAGTTCCCCCCCCCTCTTATATAGTAGGTGCAGAGATTTCTCCCTAGGCAGGGGAGCAGGGTTTTCTCTCTGTACAGGGTTGCAGGATTTTCCTCTATATAGAGAGTAGGGTCGTGCTAGCGCTGCTAAGTAGCAATCCTTAGGACGACGGCTAGATTAGGTACAGGACCTGGCGGGGCGGCGTCCCCTAATACTCTATCTCTCCCTTAGTATGCTTTAGTGCCTTAAAGCACTCCTTAAATATATGCTTAGCGAAGACGGGTAGCCCCTATCGCTAGCTATAGTTATAGCCTCCCCTCTAGTACAACAGTCGTATATATACGTGTCAGGGAATCCCTATAACTAGAGGGTCTCCCAAACAATAAATAGGGTAGTCGCCGTTAGTGTTAGGGGACGCTGTCGAGCCAGGTCCTGGACCTAAGCCAGCCGTCGCCCTAAGGATTGCGACTTAGCAGCGCTAGCACGACCCTACCCTCTGTACGGAGCTACTAATACGACCCTACTCCTATACAGAGGGAGAATCCTACGTCCCTACAAAGAGGGAAATAGCCGCCCCTCTATACGCAGGGAAAACTCTGTATATCTATACAGAGGGAAACTCCTAACCCTCTGTATAGAGCGAAACCCCTATACCCCTACATAGAGGGAAATTGCTAGCTTAGCTTCGTAGATACAAATTGTACAGCAGTGGACGACGAATGAACTGCCTACTAGTTCCTTTATATAGATACCTAGCCTTAAGTTTCTAAACCAAGATTCTTAAGCCCTTATATTAGGCACCAATATTACTGTCGGTAACTGCGGTAATACAACAAAGATAGACGGCAACATCCCTATAGAACCTACGACTATACAGGATTAGATACACTATATGTACGAGCAGCTGCTAGCATGCAAGACCCAGCTCGAAGACTAAGTAGGCTACTAGGCCTCGATAATTTCCCGACAGGAACAGGAGCTACGACGGCTTAGGGCGTCTAGTTGCGACCCGACCCCTACGACGACGAACACGACAGCCTACACTGCAGTCCCTAAGAGCAAACTCCCTAACGTTACTACCTACGATAGTAAGGCTCCGGCCGAGTACCCCTCCTAGGCTGCCCAGATACGCTCTAGGCTTCTAGTCGACTTAGGAGCATACCCGACCGAGCTAGACAAGGTAGTGTATCTCTTTGGAAGGTTAAAGGGCAGGGCAGCAGTACGAATTCTACAGTATTACGAGACAGCTATTGCTAACCTAGCAATAGCAACTACGACTATGCTCTAGGCAGCTCTCGACAGGAGCTACAAGGACCTAGACTGCGAAAGCCGAGCACTCCTATAGGTTAACACTATAAAACAAGGACGCAAGACTGTACGAGAGTCCCTCGTAGAATACGATTAGACCTTAGCAGAGGCAGGAGGACTCTAATAGGAGGACAGGGTAAAAATTACTATCTTAGAGGTAGGCCTCTCTAAGGAGATTATAACAGGACTAGTAGGCGTAATGCGACTAGCCTTATACAAGGTGTTCTGTAATCTCCTTAGGATAATCGACGACTAACAGCGTAGGCTTAGACAGATAAGCTACACCTACGAGATGCGACAGCCCCTCTATTAGCAGCAGGACGCTATAGACTAGGAACAAACGACGATAACGAGAGTAGCGGCAGCCGTTACTATACGGCTAAGGGCTGGTGCTAAAAGGGTACAGTAGGTAGATATAGCTACCCTTAACAAGAGAAGAGCAGAAGGGAGCTGCTACTAGTATAGCAAGATAGGCTATACTGCACGGAATTGCGGGCTTTTGCCAGCAGAGAGACCCAGGGGACGGCCGACCACTGCGAGGGTAGCAACTGCAGCACCCTAATATAAGACCTAAGAGTTCCCCTTAGACGATAACGAGTCGGGAAAAGAGTAGCCTCTAAGCGAAGGCTTAGCTAGAGGTATATACGAGATAGATTGCTAAGTTAAAGTACTACTTAGCTATCTTTTAAGAGTAACTATATAACGACTGCGCCGTTTATCGTACGACCTATGCTAAACAGGACTGCTACTGCTGAGACTCTAATTAACATAGGATGTTTGGTATACCGAGTAATTAGCGAAAACTTCGTATAGAGACACTACATTAAGACAACCCCTACCGTACCTGTACATATGCTAGGCATTACTAGGCGAGGACCGGACATTACCTATATAGTAAAAGTAACGATAGAGCTGCAAGGACACTACAAGCAGGACTTATACTTCTACGTCGTACAGGACAAGTTAGGGTATAACCTAATATTAGGGAAGCTATAGATAGAGCGCTAGCGGGGCAAACTAGACGTCAGACGAGGACGGCTGTACCTGGCAGCGACGAAGCAGAGGCTCCAAGACTAAGGGAGAGTTCCGTAGGGCGGCGATGTCAATGCCGAGGTCAATACTGCGACTATAGACATTAAAAAGGCTTTAGCGCCTAAGAAAGCGACAGACCCCTACACGAAGCTCCTATCGGAGTACTCAGAATACCTGGACCTCTTCGAGCCAAAATCAGCCTCGAAACTGCCCCTATACTAAGGAGAAGGAATTAACTACGACATCTAGCTAGAGCCCCGTCTAGATAGTAGTCTGCCCGAAGTACCGTACGGCCCGCTATATAGCATGTCCTCTAGAGAACTTCTAGTACTGCGCAAGACACTAGACGATTTACTTGCTAAAGGTTTTATTCGCGCAAGTACATTATCTGTAAGAGCCCTAGTGCTGTTTGTCTATAAAGAAGGCAAGGCCGGCTTGCGTTTTTGCGTAGACTACAGAGGCATTAACGCAATTACTAAGAAGGACCGGTACCCCCTACTACTTATTAAGGAGACCCTCGGACTGATTAGCAAGGCAAAGTAGTTTACTAAGCTTAATGTAGTCTCGGCCTTCTACAAGATACGGGTTAAGGAAGGCTGTAAATAGATACCCGCCTTCTATACAAGATATAGTCTTTTCAAGTAGCTTATTACCCCCTTTAGCCTTGCTAACGTACCGGCAACTTTCTAGAGGTACATTAACAGGTCCCTATAGGGGCTACTAGACGACATCTGCTCTACGTACCTCGACGACGTACTGGTATTTACGGACGGCATCTATACAGACTACGTACAGGACGTTAAGAAGGTATTGGATCGACTGTAACAGGCTGGATTGTACCTCGACATCGACAAATGTAAATTCGGGGTATAGCGTACGAAATACCTAGGGTTTATTATTAGGGCAGGGAAGGGCATTAGCATAGATAGGAAGAAGATCAATGCTTTTAAGCAATAGAAGCCTCCTATAAGTGTTAAAGGCGTACGAGAATTCCTTAGGTTTGCTAACTTCTACGGCTAATTTATACAGAACTACTCGGAGATCGTACGCTCCCTAGTTAAGCTAATATATAAGGACAAACAGTTTAAGTAGACGGACGAGTGTAATAGAAGCTTTAACAGGCTAAAGGAGCTCTTTACTATAGGACTAACGCTTGCTGCCTTCGATCCGGAACGTACGACGATACTAGAAATCGACTCCTTAGGGTATTGCATAGGAGGTATCCTGTTATAGGTAGGCTCGGACAGACTCCTACATCTATACGCGTACTTCTCTAAGAAGAACTCTCTAGCTAAATGCAACTACTATATCTACGACAAGGAATTGCTAGCAGTCGTACAGTGTTACGAGGGGTAGGATAGAGAACTCCGCTCGGTTCCCGAGTTCCTCGCCCTAACTAACTACAAGAACCTCGAGTACTTTACGCAACCCTAGAAGCTGTCTAAGAGGCACGTACGATAGGCAATGTACCTAAGCTGCTTTAATATAAGACTCTAGTACTGTAAAGGCAAGGATAACAGTAGAGCCAATACGCTATCTAGACAGGATTAGGATATACTAACGACATACGATAACGAACGGCTGAAATTACAGACATTCCAGATGTTTAAGGAGGAACCAGGCAAGGAGACTATCCGCCTAGCGGCGACATACATATAGGAACCCTAGCTACAGGCGTAGGAAGAGGCAGTAGAAAAGGACGACGTTTACCGAAGAGCCTATACAGCGATCTAAGGAGGACAACGGAAGCTCCTGGCAGAGCTCTACCTTAAGGTGTCAGCAGCGGAGTGTACAGTAGACGAGGAGAGCAACCTAAAGTTCAGGAATCGGATTTCGGTCCTAGCAGACGAGAAGCTCTGTACGAGCTTAATATAACAGGCGCACGATTCTATAGCAACTAGGTACCTAGGGTGCGAGGAGACGTACAGCATCGTCGCTAGGGACTACTACTAGCTAGCGATAGCAAAGGACATCCGTAGGTTCGTACAGAACTGTGATGTCTACAGACGGACGAAGCCCTAGCGTAAACTAAAGCACAGGCTGCTGAAACCCCTACTAATACCGGACCGGCCCTAGCAAGACCTAGCAGTGGACTTTATTATAGACCTCCCTAAGAGCGACGGATAGCCGAACATTATAGTAGTTATAGACAAGCTAACAAAGGGGGTAATACTAGAGGGAATAGACTCTATTACAGCTAAGGACACTGCCTAGGCATTTATACGGACAACGTTTGGCAAGCACGGTTTCTCTAGGTCGATCGTATCGGACCGGGGTACACAGTTTACAAGCTAGCTCTAGGCAAGCGTCTGCTAGTTGTTAAACGTAGAACGTCGCCTATTAACTGTATAGTACCTGCAGACGGACGGCGCAAGGGAGAGGGTTAACTCGACATTAGAAGCGTACCTCTAAGCATATATCGACTACGACTAGACAAACTGGAACCGACTCCTCCCTATAGCGGAACTGGCTATTAACAGCTGTACGGTAGAGGCTATAGAACTGTCCCCCCTCTTAATAACCTACAGATACGACTACTCCCTGCTCCTACCTACCCTAATCGGCGCTACCCTACGCCCTATACGATCCCCGATTTAGCAGGGAGAAGCTATCGTACGGACGATTACGAACACCTAGCAATAGGCGAAAGCGAGTCTAGCTATAGCTTAACAGAATGCAGAAGAGTAGGCCAACAAGGGACGGCAGGCTGCACTAAGGTACAAGGCAGGAGATAAGGTCTGGCTAAACAAGCGCAATATCTATATAGACTAGCCGAGCAAGAAACTGGATTAGAAGAACCGGAAGTTTACAGTAATCCGGCCAGTAGGAACATACGCTGTATAGCTTAACACTCCTCTAGGGATTTACCTAGTTTTCTATATAGACCTCGTATAGCTAGCATACGCGGACCCCCTACTGCACTAGACGACGGACGACGCGCGCCCCCTAGCGATTATTACTAAAGGCTAGGAAGAGTATAAGGTAGAAGAAATCCTTAAGAGCCGGAGGAAGCAGAAGAAGATAGAATACTTAGTTAAATAGACAGGTTAGGCAGAACCTATATAGGTACTGTACGAGGCTCTCTAGGACATACAGGCACTAGACAGGTAGGAGGAGAGACACCCTAGTAAACAGTCGCAGTAACACTGTACTGTACAGGGTAGGACAGATAGCAGCTGCAAGAAGGGGCAGCTGCAAGTAATATTAGGCTACTGCAGCCTAGACTAGGTAGCTACAAGAGATGTTAGACAGCTGCAGACAGGATTAGGCAGCTGCAGGCAAGACTAGGAAGCTGCAAAGGAGGAGCAGGAATAGAGGGGAACTAGAGACATCTATCCCTAGGGATATAAAAGAAGAGACGACACTAGGGAACCTGCAAGAAGCATAGCATAGGTGCAGGAAGTAGGGAGAGGTAGAAGAATAGGAGTGGAGCTAGTACAGGGTAGGGTAGGACTGTACGAGATAACCGGCCTACCTAAGGCTGTATAGACGACCGCTAGGTAAACGACCACTACCCTACCCTATAGACGATAACGGGCGGGAACACCTACCTAAACCCCTAAGACTACAGCCGGCGACCGAAGCACGAAACAAAAGGCACAGGATTGCGGATCGTACGCCTAGACCGGACGACAGGGTTCCTATCCGGATAATAGAGTTAGGGTATATAGACAGGTAAGGACAGGACAGCTTACCTGCACATAGCAGGAGCCCTACGGAAGCCTATATACGAAGTTCCTGTCCTAAACTAAGGCCTAGGCTGCAACTATAGAAAATAATAAACCAGACGGAACCGAGCGCCTCCTGCATCTTTATAACTGCTCGCAGGTCCTCCTCTGCCTTAGCTTCGGTATCCTTAAAGGGATAACTGGGATCGGTCAAAATTAAGTAGAAGCGATCTAGCGCTACCTGCTTTCCCTACTTGCGGGCCCTCCTCCGCTTTAGCTTCGGGATCTAAATAGACAGGCCCCAGGTTGCAGCAGCGTAGAGGGGGGGCATCTAGCGGGCATTGCCCACTAGCAAGTGCCTGGACGACAGTCGACTTTATAGACAACCGGACGAGTATAGGCGAGCGCTATTTAGAAAGGAAAAGCTACAAGCAATTGTGCAATACGACGGCGTATAGGGACGAGACTACGAGGAGGGAGGGGGGTAATGTTAGGGGACGCTGTCCAGCTAGGTCCTAGACCTAAGCTAGCCGTCGCCCTAAGGATTGCGACTTTGTAGCGCTAGCACGACCCTACCCTCTGTACGGAGCTACCAACACGACCCTACTCCTGTATAGAGAGAGAATCCTACGTCCCTATACAGAGGGAAATAGCCGCCTCTCTATATATAGGGAAAACTCTACATCCCTATACAGAGGGAAACTCCTAACCCTCTGTATAAAGCGAAACCCCTACACCCCTATATAGAGGAAAATTGCTAGCTTGGCTTCGTAGGTACAAATTGTATAGCAGCAGACACCAAAGGAACTGCCTATTAGTTCCTTTATATAGATACCCAGCCTTAAGTTTCTGAACTAAGATTCTTAAGCCCTTACAGTTAGGATAAACCCTATATAGTCTATGTATATCGACGATGTTCCTTAGTAGGAGGTAGCTGGTCCCGGGTAGGGTGTTGGCTATAGGCTTGTTAACTGTCTCGTACGGTCGCTAGGCTAGACCGTAGGTTGGTAGTAGGAGATCCGGGGACGCTCCCTAGTAGGGCTCTAGCTATACGCTAGTAAGCCGTCTGGTCTTTACCTGTCTATCTCCTATCTTATCGCCCTAACTATGCATCCTGCATCTACCTCGTATATTCTAGCAGTAGCAGGCTGCCTAGCCGGCTATCTTGGCTCTTAGTTGGCAAAGCTTTTTTTTAGAGGATATAGTTAGTATAGGGAATTACCGTCCCCTACCTTAAATCTATTATCCGGACGGAAACCGCTATTGTCGGATACGGGTATAAGATCTACAATCTCGTAGTTTTCCGTTACTTCGGTCGCTGTCCGGGGTTATTAAGGATTTAGGTAGATGTCCCGGCCCGTCGCTGTCTGCTAGGTAAGGTAGTGCGTATTTACCTAGCGTTCGTCTGTATAGCCTTAGGCAGTCTAGTTATCCTGTACAGTCCTACCCCCCCTAAACTATTTCCTCTATTCCTACTCTTCTTACATCCTTCCACTCCCTGTAACTAGGCTATGCCTCTTGCAGGTTCCCTAGTGTAGTCTCCTCTTTCTTGTCTCTAAGGGTAGCTGTCCCTAGTCCCCCTCTATTCCTACTCTTCCTCTGCAGCTACCCAATTTCCTCTATAGCTGCCTAGTCTTGTCTATAGCTGCCTAATGTCTTCTGCAGCTACCCAATGTCTCCTGTAGCTGCTCAGTCCTGTCTGCAGCTGCCTAATATCTTCTGTAGCTGCCTAGTCCTGTCTGCAGCTGTCTAACGTCTCTTGCAGATACTCCCTAAAGCTGCTTAATATTCCTTGTAGCTACCTAGTCCTAAAGCTGCTATCTGTCTTACCCTGTACAGTACAGTGTTACTGTAACCAGTTAACAGGGTGTTTCTCCTCCTACTTGTCTAGTGCTCGTATGTCCTAGAGAGCCTCGTATAGTTCCTATATAGGCTCTGCCCAACCTGTCTACTTAACTAATTATTCTATCCTCTTCCGCTTTTTCTAGCTCTTAAGGATTTCTTCTACCTCGTACTCCTTCTAGTCCTTAATAATAATTGCTGGGGGGCGTACTTTGTCCGTCGTCTAGTATAGAAGAGGGTCTGTATATGCTGGCTGTACGAGGTCTATATAGAAAACCGGATAGATCCCTAGGGGAGTGTTAAGTCGTACAGCGTATATCCCTACTAGCCGGACGAATGTAAACTTCTGGTTCTTCTAGTCTAGTTGCTTGCTTAGCTAGTCTATACGAATGTTGCGTTAGTTTAGCTATATCTTATCTCCTACCTTGTACCTTAGTATAGCCTGCTGTCCCTTGTTGGCCTGCTCTTCCGCACTCTGTTAGGCTATAGCAAGGCTCGCTTTTGCCCATTAGAGGGCGTTCGTAATCGTCCGTAGAATAGCTTCCCCCTGCTAAATTAGGGAACGTACAGGGCGTAGAGTAGCGCCGCTTAGAGTCGGTAGGAGCGGGGAGTAGTCGTACCTATAGGCTATAAAGAAGGGGGACAGTCCTGTAGCGTTAGCCGTACGACTGTTAATAGCCAGCTCCGCTATAGGGAGGAGGTGGTTCCAATTTGTCTAGTCGTAGTTAACGTACGCTTAGAGGTACGCTTCTAATGTCAAATTAAACCTCTCTGTCGCGCCGTCTGTCTATAGGTGCTATACGGTAGATAGGCGGCGTTCTACGTTTGACAATTGGCAGATCCTTGCCTAGAGCTAGCTCGTAAACTGTATACCCTAGTTAGATACGATTAATCTAGGGAATCCGTACTTACTAAACGTTATCTGTATAAATACCTAAGTAGTGTCCATAGCCGTAGTGGAGCTTATTCCCTCTAGTATCACCACCCTTGTTAGCTTGTCTGTTACTACTATAATGTTGCGCTGTCCGTCGCCCTTAGGAAGGTTCGTAATAAAATCCACTGTTAGGTCTTGCTAGGGCCAGTCCGGTATCGGTAGGGGTTTTTACAGGCTATGCTTTAGCTCGCGCTAGGGCTTCGTCCGTCCGCAGATATCGCAGTTCTGTACGAACCTACAGATGTCCTTCAATATTGCCGGCTAGTAGTAGTCCCTAGCGACGATGCTGTACGTCTCCTCGCGCCCTAGGTGTCTAGTTGCTATTAAGTCGTGCGCCTATTATACTAAGCTCGTACAGAGCTTCTCGTCTGCTAGGACCCAGTCCCGATTCCTAAACTTTAGATTGTTCTCCTCGTCTACTATGCACTCTGCTGCTAATACTTTAAGGTAGAGCTCTATAGAGAGCTTCCGCTGTCCTTCTTGGATCGCTGTACAGGTACCGTAGTAAACGTCGTCCTTTTCTACAGCCTTTTCCTATGCCTGTAGCTAGGGTTCCTATATATATGTCGCTACTAGACGGATAGCATCTTTACCTTGTTCCTCCTTAAACATCTGGAATGTTCGTGATTTCAGTTGTTCGTCGTCGTACGTCGCTAGCATGTCTTAGTCTTGTCTAGATAGAGCGTCGGCCCTGCTGTTGTCCTTTCCTTTGTAGTACTAGAGTCTTATATTAAAGCGGCTTAGATATATCGCCTATCGTACGTATCTCTTAGAGAGCTTCTAGGGTTGCGTAAAGTACTCGAGATTCTTGTAGTCGGTTAGGGCGAGGAACTTAGGAACTGAGCAGAGTTCTCTGTTATAAGCCTTGCAGCAACGTACGACTGCTAGCAATTCCTTGTCGTAGATAGGGTAGTTGCATTCGGATAGGGAGTTCTTCTTAGAGAAATACGCGTATAGGTATAAAAGCCAGTCTAGGCCTACCTATAAGAGGATACCTCCTATATAGTATCCTAAGGAGTCGGTTTCCAGTATTGTCGTACGTTCTAGGTTAAAGGCGGCAAGCGTTAGTCCTGTAGTAAAGAGCTCCTTTAGCTTGTTAAGACTCTTGTTACATTCTTCTGTCTAGGCAAACTGTCTGTCCTTGTATATTAGCTTAATTAGGGGACGTACTATCTCCAAGTAGTTCTGTATAAACTAGTAGTAGAAGTTAACAAACCTAAGGAACTCTCGTACGTCCTTAACACTCGTTAGGGGCTTCTATTGCTTAATAGCATTAATCTTCTTCCTGTCTATACTAATGCCTTTCTCTGCCTCGATAATAAACCCTAGGTATTTCGTACGCTGTATACCGAATTCGTATTTGTCGATGTCGATGTACAATCCAGCCTGCTACAGGCAGTCTAACACCTTCTTAACATCTTGTACATAGTCCTCGCAGCTGGCGTCTATAAATATTAGGGTATCGTCGAGGTATACGGAACAGATGTCGTCTAGAAGTCCTTGCAAAGATCTGTTAATGTACCTCTAGAAGGTTGCCGGCGCATTCGCAAGACTAAAGAAGGTAACAAGCTATTCGAAAAGGCCGTACCTTATATAGAAAGCGGTTATCTATTTATATCCTTCCTTAATCCGAATCTTGTAGAAGGCTACAACAACGTTAAGCTTAGTAAACTACTTTGCCTTGCTAATCCGTCCGAGGGTCTCCTTAATAAAAGGTAGGGGGTACTAGTCCTTCTTAGTAATAGCGTTAATACCTCTATAGTCTATGTAGAAACGCAAGCCGGCAGAGCCTTCCTTGTAAACAAACAGCACTAGGGCTCTAGCCAATAACGTACTTACGCAAATAAATCCTTTAGCAAGTAGGTCGTTTAGTGTCTTGCGTAGCACTAGGAGTTCTCTAGAGGACATGCTATATAGTAGGCTATACAGTACTTCGGGCAGGCTTCTATCCGGACAGGGCTCGAGCTAGATGTCGTAGTCGATTCCTTCTCCTCAGTATAGGGGCAGTTTCGAGGCCGATTTTGGTTCGAAGAGGTCCAGGTATGCTACGTATTCCGATAGGAGCTTCGTGCAGGGGTCCGTAACTTTCTTAGGCGCTAAGGCCTTCTTAATGTCTGTAGTCGCAGTGTTAACCTTAGCGTTAGCGTTAACTTCCGCTTTGGCATTGCTGCCCTATAGAACTCTCCCTTGGTCCCAGAGTCTCTGCTTCATCGCTGCTAGGTACAGGCGTCCTCGTCCGATGTCGAGCTTGCCCTGCTAGCGCTCTATCTATAGTCTTCCTAGTATTAGGTTATACCCCAACTTGTCTCGTACGACGTAAAGGTATAAGTCCTGCTCGTAGTGTCCTTGCAACTTTATTATCACTTTTACTATATAGGTAATATCTGGGCCTCGTCCGGTAATGCCTAGTATATGTACAGGTACAGTAGGGGTCGTCTTAATATAGTGTTCCTGTACAAAGTCTTCGCTAATCACTCTATACACTAAACATCCTGTGTCAATTAGCGTCCGTACAGTAGCGGTCCCGTTTAGCGTAGGTCGTACGATAAAAGGCGTAGTCGTTATATAGTTGCTCTGAAAAGATAGCTAATTAGTGCTTTAATTTGGCAATCTATCTCGTATATACCTCCGGCTAAGCCTTCGTTTAGAGGTTACTCTTTTCCCGACTTATCGTCGTCTAAGGGGAACTCTTAGGTCTTAGGTTAGGATGCTGCAGTTGCTACCCTTGCAATAGCCGGCCGTCCCCTAGGTCTCTCTACTAGCAAAAGCCTGCAGTTCCGTATAGTGTGCCCTACCTAGCTACACTAGTAGCAGCTCCCTTCTGCCCTCCTTCTATTAAGGGTAGCTGCATGTTAGGGGGCGCTGCCCAGCCCAGGTCCTGGACCTAACCTAAGCCAGCCGTCGCCCTAAGGACTGCAACTTAGTAGAGCCAGCACGACCCTACCCTCTATACAGAATCACCGACAGGACCCTACTCCTGTACAGAGGGAGAACCCTATAGCCCTACATAGAGGAGAAGGGCCGCCCCTCTAAACAGAGGGAGAACTCTGCACTACTATATAGAGGAAGAACTCCCGATCCTCTGTACAGAACTCGTAAACCTTGCACCCCTGTACAGAGGGAAATTGCTAGCTTAGCTTCAAAGGTACAAATTGTACAGCAGCAGACGACGAAGGAACTGCCTATTAGTTCTTTTATATAGATAGCTAACCTCAAGTTTCTAAACTAAGATTCTTAAGCCCCTTACATTAGGAACTAATCTTACTGTCGGTAACTGCAGTAATACAACGAAGATAGACAGCGACATCTCTATAGAACCTACGACTATACAGGGAAGGATGCACTATGCGTATAAGGAGCTGCTAGAACACAAGAGGCAGCTCGAGCAGCAAGTAAGCCACTAGGCTGCGATGATTTCCTAACGGGAACAGGAGCTACAACAGCTTAGGGCGTCTAATTGCGATCCGACCCCTACAACGACGAACACAATAGCCTACACCCCGACCACTAAGAGCAAACTCCCCGATGTTACTACTTACGACGGTAAGGCTCCGGCTAAGTACCCCTCCTAGGCCGCCCAGATGCGCTCTAAGCTTCTAGTCGACTTAGGAGCATACCCGACTAAGCTAGACAAGGTAGTGTACCTCTTTAGGAGATTAAAGGGAAGGACGGCAGTACGGATTCTGCCGTACTACGAGACGGCCATTGCCAACCTGGCAATAGCTACGACGACGATGCTCTAGGCAGCTCTTAACAAGAGCTACAAGGACCAAGACTGCGAGAGCCGAGCACTCCTATAGGTCAATACGATAAAGCAAGGACGCAAGACTGTACGAGAGTTCCTTGCAGAATACGACTAGATCCTAGCAGAGGCAGGAGGTCTCTAATAGGAGGACAGGATAAAAATCACCTCCTTAGAGGTAGGCTTCTCTAAGGAGATTATAACGGGACTAGTAGGCGTAATGCGACCAGCTACGTACGAGGAATTCTGTAATCTTCTTAGAATAGTCAACGACTAGCAGCGCAGGCTCGGACGGATAAGCTGCGCTTATAAGTTGCGACAACCCCTCTAGCGGCAGACGGACGCTATAGACTAGGAACTAACGACGACGAGGGTAGCGGCAGCCGTCACCGTACGGCTAAGGGCTGCTACCAAAAGGGCACAATAGGTAGACACAGCCACCCTTAACAAGAGACGAGCACAAGGGAGCTGCTACCGGTATAGCAAAATAGGCTACACTGCACAGAATTGCAGGCTTTTGCTAGTAGAGAGACCTAGGGGACGGCCGACCACTGCAAGGGTAGCAACTGCAGCGCCCTAACAAGAAGATTAGGAGTCCTACTTAGACGACGACGAGTTGGGAAAAGAGTAGCCTTTAAGCGAAGGCTCTACTAGAGGCATATACGAGATAGATTGCCAAATCAAAGCACTACTTGGCTATCTTTTAAGAGCAACTACATAACGACTATGCCAGTTATCGTACAGCCTACGCTGAACAGGTCCGCAACAGCGCGGACATTAATTAACATAGGATGTTTGGTATACAGAGTAATTAGCGAGGACTTCGTACAGAGACACTACATCAAGACGACCACTACTGTACCTGTACGCATATTGGGCATTACCGGGCGAGGACCGGATATTACCTATATAGTAAAAGTGACGATAGAGATACAGGGACACTATAAGCAGGACTTATACCTGTATATCGTACAGGACAAGTTAGGGTATAACCTAATATTAGGGAAGCTATAGGTAGAGCGCTAGTAAGGCAAGCTGGATGTCGGACGAGGACGACTATACCTGGCAGCGACGAAGCAGAGGCTCTAAGACTAAGGGAGGACTCTGCAGGATAGCAATACTAAAGCCGAGATCGACACTGCGACTGCGGACATTAAGAAGGCACTAGTGCCTAAGAAAGCGACGGACTCCTATACGAAGCTCCTAAGGGAATATGCAGGATACCTAGACCTCTTCGAGCCAAAGTTGGCCTTCAAACTGCTACTACACCTGGGAGAAGGGATTAACTACGACATCTAGCTAGAGCCCTGTCCAGATAGGAGTCTGCCTAAGGTACTGTACGGCCCGCTGTAAGGAATGTCCTCTAGAGAACTCCTAGTACTGCGCAAGACACTGGACGACCTGCTTACCAAAGGTTTTATTTAGGCAAGTACCTCGTCCGTAGGGGCCCTAGTGCCATTTGTCTATAAGGAGGGGAAGGCCGGCTTGCAGTTCTGCGTAGACTACAGAGGCATTAACGCGATTACCAAGAAGGACCAGTACCCCCTACTCCTTATTAAGGAGACTCTTAGGCAGATTAGCAAGGCAAGGTAGTTCACTAAGCTTAACGTAGTCTCTGCTTTCCACAAGATATAGATAAAGAAAGGCTGTAAATAGATAACTAGTCCCGTACGAGATACGGTCTTTTTAAGTAGCTTGTTACCCTTTTCAGCCTTGCCAACGCACTGGCAACCTTCTAAAGGTACATTAACAAGTCCTTGCAAGGGTTACTAGACGATATCTGCTTAGCGTACCTCGACGACACCCTGGTTTTTACGGACGGCACCTATGCGGATTACGTACAGAATGTTAAGAAGGTGCTAGACCGACTGCAGAAGGCTGGCTTGTACCTTGACATTGACAAATGTAAATTCGGTGTCCAGCGTACGAAATACCTAGGGTTTATTATCGAGGCAGGGAAAGGCATTAGTCCTAATAGGAAAAAGATTAATGCTATTAAGCAATAGAAGCCGCCTACGAGCGTTAAGAGCGTACAGGAATTTCTTAGGTTTGCCAACTTCTACTGCCAGTTTATACAGAACTACTCGGAGATCGTACGCCCCCTAGTCGAGCTAACATATAAGGACAAGCAGTTTAAGTAGACGGACGAGTGCAATAGGAGCTTCAACAAGCTAAAGGAGCTCTTTACTACAGGACCAACGCTTGCCGCCTTTGACCTAGAACGTACGACAATACTGGAAACTGACTCCTTAGGGTACTGCATAGGAGGCATCTTGTTACAGGTAGGCTCGGACGGACTCCTGCACCTATACGCGTATTTCTCTAAGAAGAACTCCCCGGCTAAGTGCAACTACCCTATCTACGACAAGGAGTTGCTAGCCGTCGTATAGTGTTGCAAAGCTTAGGATAGTGAACTCCGCTCGGTTCCCGAGTTCCTCGCTCCAACTAACTACAAGAACCTAGAGTACTTTACACAGCCCTAGAAGCTGTCTAAGAGGCACGTACGATAGGCAATATACCTAAGCCAGTTCAATATAAGACTCCAGTATCGCAAGGGTAAGGACAACAGCAGGGCTAATGCGCTATCCAGACGGGACCAGGACATGCTAATAACGTACGAGGACGACTGGCTAAAGTTACGAACATTCCAGATGTTTAAGGAGGAGCCAGGCGAAGAGACTATCCGCCTGGCAGCGACACATATATAGGAACTACAACTGCAAGCATAGGAAGAGGCAGTAGGAAAGGACGAGGTATACTAAGGGGCCTGTACAGCGATCTAAGGAGGACAGCGGAAGCTCCTCGCAGAGCTCTATCTTAAGGTGTCAGCAGCAGAGTGTACAGTAGACGAGGAGAACAACCTAAAGTTCAGGAATCGGATTTGGGTCCTAGTAGACGAGAAGCTCCGTACGAGCTTAATATAACAGGCGCATAATTCTATAGCTACCAGGCACCTAGGGCGCGAGGAGACGTATAGCATCGTCGCTAGGGATTACTACTAGCCGGCGATAGCGAAGGACATCCGCAGGTTTGTACAGAACTGCAATATATCAGGACGGACGAAGCCCTAGCAGGAACTAAAGCATAGGCTGCTAAAACCCCTACCAATACCGGACCGGCCCTAGCAAGATCTAACAGTAGACTTCGTTATAGACCTCCCTAAAAGCGACGGACGGCGGAACATTATAGTAGTAACAGACAAGTTAACGAAGGGGGTAATACTAGAGGGAATAGACTCTATTACGGCTAAGGACACTGCCTAGGCCTTTATACAGACGACGTTTAGCAAGCACGGTTTCCCTCGGTTAATTGTGTCGGACCGGGGTACGCAGTTTACGAGCCAGCTCTAGGCAAGGGTCTGCCAGTTACTAAAGGTAGAACGTCGCCTATTAACCGCATAGCACCTATAGACAGACGGAGCGACGGAAAGGGTCAATTCGACGTTGGAAGCGTACCTCCGAGCGTACGTCGACTATAATTACACAAACTAGAACCGCCTATTTCCTATAGCGGAGCTAGCTATTAACAGCTGTACAGCTAATGCTACAGGATTGTCCCCTTCTTTATAGCCTATAAATACGACTACTCCCTGCTCCTATCAACCCTAAGTAGTAACATCCTGCGCCCTATACGATTACCAATTTAGCAGGGAGAGGCCATTGTACGGACGATTACGAACGCCCACTAATAGGCCAAGGCCAGCCTAGCTATAGCTTAACAGAACGCAGAAGAGCAGGCTAACGAGGGACAACAGGCTGCACCAAGGTACGAGGCAGGAGATAAGGTCTAGCTAAACTAGCGCAACATCCGTACAGACTGGCCGAGCAAGAAGCTAGATTGGAAGAACAGGAAGTTTACAGTAGTCCGACTAGTAGGGACATACGCTGTACGACTTAACACTCCCCTAGGGATCCACCTAGTCTTCTATATAGACCTCGTACGACTAGCGAACACGGACCCTCTGCTGCACGAGACGACAGATAACGCGCGCCTACTAGCGATTATAACTAAGGGCTAGGAAGAGTATAAGGTAGAAGGGATCCTTAAGAGCCGAAGGAAGAAGAAGAGAGTAGAGTACCTAGTAAAATAGAGAGGATAGGCAGAGCCTACGTAGGAACTATACAAGGCCCTACAGGACACAACTGCGCTAGACAGGTAGGAGGAGAACTATCCCCCTACCCAGTTACAGTAACGTTGCGCTATATAGCAAAAAGGGGCGCGATCTATCCTAAGTACAGGGCAGCCGCTAACAACTTGGGTTGTTAAAGGATCGAGAACTACGACGTAAGACGCTATAGGATCCCACCAATATTACACTATACGACACTGTATAGAAGAAGGGCAGGAGGAAGGGCACAGCTAGAAAGCAGGTAGGAAGGAAAGTAGAAGTAAGAGGTGTTAAGAGCAGAACTGTCCGAAAATTTCTTATACTACCTTAGGGGGGGGGTGGCTTACTAGCTACTACCCTGTAGGACTAGAGCGGCCGACTCCCTATCTGAAATCTTAATTACCTCCTGCCTAGCAGGACCCCTACCTAGGCTAGCCCTATAGAGCAGAGGCACCCCCCCACCCCTATGCGCCTCTTCCGGACGGTGGTAGAGGCAGTAGAGGGAGCTATCCTTCCACTTGCATAAGGCGCAGACCCTAGCCTAGAAGCTAGGGAGGCGGTATAGGCCAAATAAGAACTAGGGGGAGCTAGGGCAGGGGGCGCAGGGCTGGCTCTAGGTAGCAATAAGGATAGCGTTAACGTACGACGCGCAGGCTGTAGCGACCTGCTAAGGTGTAACCTAGGCAGGGTTACACTAGAAGGCGTAGAAAGGTAGCTTGACCGCGTCCTGCTGCTCGTTAGTATAGCATCTAAGACGTTAGCTTAGACTATACAGAGGACGGGAACCTGTACGAAGTGGAAGCGAAGCTCCTAGTCGATTTAAGCATTCCACTACTAGAGGTAGAAATAGGCAGGGACCCTAGCCGGCCGAGCGGATAAGGAGCTAGCGACTACGAGGGAGCCACGGCGAGCACAGCCGGACAGTGCAGGTAGCATAACAGTAGTAGCTAGTAGGTAGTAATAACTAGTAGTAGGGCCGGGGTAGACAGTAGACGTTAGTAGTAGATAGTAGACAGTAGACGTAGATAATAGACAGTAGACGGTAGTAGACGGTAGACAGCGTAGAAGGGGGGAGGCAGGCAGGGAATAGAAGGAAAAGAGAAAGGGAAAGAGAAGGAAAAAGCTTAGTATATAGGAGGTAGCTGCCTACTATAGAAGGCAATAGCAACTAGAGTAGCTGCTACAGCCGTATAAAAAGGCAAGGAGGCAACTACGACCTAGTAGACAACGAACAACGGCTATATAGACGACCGGACGGAAATAGGAAGTCGCGACCTGCCAAAGGAACACTAGGAGCTAAGGGTGTACGACACGCCGCTGTACGAAAGGAGCACTACAAGAAGGGAGGGGGGGGGTATTGTTAGGGGGCGCCGCCCAGCCTAGGTTCTAGACTTAACCTAAGCCAGCCGTCGCCCTAAGGACTGCGACTTAGTAGAGCCAGCACGACCCTACCCTCTATACAGAATTACTAACAGGACCCTACTCCTGTACAGAGGGAGAACCCTATAGCCCTATATAGAGGGGAAGGGCCGCCCCTCTAAACAGAGGGAGAACTCTGCACTACTGTACAGAGGGAGAACTCCCGATCCTCTGTATAGAGTGTAAACCTTGTACCTCTACACAGAGGGAAATTGCTAGCTTAGCTTCGTAGGTACAAATTGTACAGCAGCAGACGACGAAGGAACTGCCTATTAGTTCCTTTATATAGTTAGCTAACCTTAAGTTTCTAAACCAAGATTCTTAAGCCCCTTACACTGCATCTGCCTACTGCGCCCTCTTAGCATCGGCCCTTGGCCGTATAGTAACGGCTGCCGCTACTCTCGTCGTTGTTGTTAGCTCCTAGTCTATAGCGTCCTGCTGCCAATAGAGGGGTTGTTGCATTTCGTAGGCGCAGCTTATCTGTACAAGCCTGCGCTGTTAGTCGTCGATTATCCTAAGGAGATTATAGAACGCCTTGTACGAGGCTGGCTGTATTACGCCTACTAGTCCTGTTATAATCTTCCTAGAGAGTCCAACTTTTAGGGTAGTTACCTTTAACCTGTCCTCCTAGCTAAGAACTCCTGCTTTAGCTAGGGTTTAGTCGTATTCTGCGAGGAACTCCTGTACTGACTTACGTCCTTGCTTTATAGTATTAAGCTGTACGAGGACTCAGCTCCCGCAGTCTAGGTCCTTATAGCTTCTGTTAAGAGCTGCTTAGAACATTGTCGTAGTTGCCGTTGCCGGACTAGCAACAGCAGTTTCGTGGTACGGCAGAATTCGTGCTGCCGCCTTGCCCTTTAATCTCCTAAAGAGGTACACTACCTTGTTAAGCTTAGTCGGGTATGCTGCTAAGTCGACTAGAAGCTTGGAGCGCATCTGGGCAGCCTAGGAGGGGTACTCGGCCAGTGCCTTACTATCGTAGGTAGTAACGTAGTAACGTTGGGGAGTTTGCTCTTAGTAACTGTAGTGTAAGCCGTCGTGTTTATCGTCGTCGTCGTAGGGGTTAGGTCGCAACCGGACGCCCTAAGCTGTCGGAGCTTCTGTTCCTATTAGAAAATTGTTAAGGCCTAATAGCCTATTCGTTCTTCGGGCTAGTTCTTGCGAGCTATTAGCTCCGTATACATGTGCTACACCTAGTCCTGCATAGCTGTGGTTTCTATAGGGATGTCGCCGTCTATCTTCGTTGTATTACTGCAGTTACCGACAGTAAGATAAGTTCCTAATGTAATAGGTTTAAGAATCTTAGTTTAGAAACTTAAAGCTGGGTATCTATATAAAGGAACTACTAGGCAGTTTCTTCGTCGTCTGCTACTGTACATTTTGTACCTACGAAGCAAGCCAGCAATTTCCTCTGTATAGGGTGCAGAGATTTCCCTCTGTACAGGGATGCAGAGATTTCCCTCTGTATAGGAGTACAGAGATTCCCCTCTATATAGGGTGCAGGGAGAGGGGATGCCGACTTGGCTAGGCCGGGTTAGGGCTCGGTCCAGCTGGGTCTTGCTGGCGCAGCTAAGTCGTACTCCTTAGGACGACGGCCGGTCCAGGTCCGAGACCTGGCAGGGCGGCGTCCCCTAATATACTGCGATCGTTTCTTTAGTCTTTGCACCGATAGAGCAGACGCGGCTTTTCTTATTCTTCTATCCTCCTAGAGCTATTATTTCCAGAGCTATTTAGGTCTTAGTTTTCTCAGATTCTAGATATAGAACTCTTCTAGTAGCTCTGCCGAATTGCGGAGATTCTCGATCAGATACTATTTATAATCTTCCGGCTACCCCTTCTATAAGATCCTTACTTTAAAAGACTCCCTTATCTTCTTTATATCTATTACGTCTTCTACCTCCTGCTCTTTTTCTTTACTGTCTATCTCGATTAGTACGGGTTCGATAAACTCCTGCCCTAGAAGGCTGTCTTCTAGGTCTAGGCTTAGTACATCCGGATAGAAGATATCGTAGATCCAGAACAATCTTAGCAGCTAGAGCCTATAGGTTACTAGTGACCTCTTTTCTACTATTAGAAACGGACCTACGTAACAGGAGTTAAGCTTGGCATTGCCTTTTAGCCTTAGGTTCTGCGTATTAAGCTATACCTTTTCGCTTTCCTCGAATTCTCCTAGTAATCGCTTTCTATTAGCTCGAGTTACTATTCTTATCTAGGCCGATTCTATCACTTCTTTCGCTATCCAGACCGCTTCTTCTATCTAGGCCTTAAGCGCTTCTGCTGCGGCAGCAGCGACTCTCCTCGACAAGGTAGTAGTCGAGGGTTCCAAAGGGCTAGGTCTATTAGGCGGTTAAAAGCTTATCCTTAGAAGATAGCTGTAAGTTATCTTAAATAGCGCTAGCGAGGTAACTTCGGACAATGCCGAGTTAGTGCAGGATTTGGCTATTGGCAATACCTTAACCTATCCTTCTTAATAATAGCTGCAGAAGATTCGTAGATATTTCTCTATCTTACAGTTAGCTACTTCCGACTGACCGTCCGTCTAAGGGTAAGCAGCTATACTAAGCTTTCTGCAGATTCCGAGAACTTAGTTTATAGCTTTCTATATATCGGTAGTAAATTAAGGACCCCTATCTATAGTAATAGTGTCTGGCAGGCTATAATGCTTCTATATATGCTAAGTTAGTATCCTCGCAGTCTCTTCTACAGTTATTCCCTTATCCTTTGCTTAACAGGGGATAAAGTAGCACTCCTTGCTTGACCGATCTACTACGTTAAGTGTGGCATTGCATCTTTTAGAGTCTGGCAGGCCGGTTACGAAATCTATCGTAATGTGCTGCTACGGTTTCTCGGGGATCGGTAGTGGCTTTAGTACGCCGGCCGGAAGACTACAACATAGCTTCGCAGCTCGATATATGTAACAGTTAGCGATAAATCAGTGGATTCGCTCGAACATTCGCGGAAACTAGTACATAGTCCTTATAGCCTCTATCGTCTTCTTTGTGCTAGCATAGCCGACACTCTTGGACCTATAGACTAGCTAAAAAACTTCCGTAATCAGCTCTTCCAGAACTATTAGCTTTCCTAAACCGGTCTTGCCGAGCTTCTGTTAATAGTTAAGCCGCTCTACCCTTTCGTAAAGTGTCTCTTCCTTGGTTCGCGGCTCTATAGCGTAGATCCCTACTTCTTTTAGCACCTTAGTGTCTATTATCTGCTTAGTAAACACTTTCTAGAACATGTTTAGGTCTTCCTTCGTATAGCTAGTCTTTCCTTCTCTTCTTGTTAGCGTATTAGCTTTTCCGTTTTAAGTCCCTAGTCGATAAGTAATCTTAAAGTCGAACCCGGATAGGTAGGCGGCCTACCGAGCTTGGCGGCGCAAGAGCTTCTACGTCTTTATAAAATAGGCTAGTAACTAGTAGTTAGTAAGTACCTAGACCGTGCTCCTTCTAGCTATAAGCTCCGGCTTCTACTTCTCGAAAGCTTAGATAATAGCTAATAGCTCCTTTTTATAGATAGTGTAGTTCAGCTAGGCTTTATTTATAGACTTGCTAAAGAAAGCTACTAGATAAAGGGTCTCGTCGTTGTCGTTATACTAAGAAAGGACCCCTGCTATAACTATATCGGAAGTATCTGTCTCTAGGTAGATTGTCTTTTCTAGCTAGAAGTGCGCCAGCACTAGTGCTGTAGCTACGGAAGCCTTTAATTAGTAGAAGGTTTCTGTATACCTCTTATTCTAAATGTCCCCTGCCTCCTTCTTTAATACCTCGTTTAGGGGTCCTGCTATCTTGCTAAAGTCCTTAATAAAGCGGCGATAGTAGCTGCAGAACCTGAGAAAAGCTCTAATTTAGGTAGTGTTTCCGGATTTTGGCTGCTTCTATTCTGCTATAGTAGCGACATTTAAGGGGTCTATCCAGATAACTTCTCTTCTAACGATAAGGCTAAGATATTTAACTTCGGACCGATAGAACTCGCTCTTCTTCGTATCTGCGTTTAATCCGACCTCTTAGAGCCTAGACAGCACCTGCTCAATGTAGTCCGTATGCTGTTCTCTCGTTCTATTAGTATAGATAAGGATGTCGTCTAGGTAGATAGACACAAACCGCTCTAGCATATCTATAAAGGCATAGTTTATAAAGCACTGCTATTGTCAGGGAAGAGGCTGAGGTGTGTGTAGGTTGTTGTAAGAGCTGAAGTTAAGAGGAGGAGCTGGAGAACTAAAGTCTAAAGAGTGGTTGTGTGTTAGGAGTTAGAAGGTTGTTCTAAGTTAATTATACCAGACAAGCTATAAAGAAGGAAAACAGAAAGATAAGGGGGCGGCAGCTGCTTCTTATGTCCCTCTGCCCTGGCTTGTTGTTTGCCCCTTTACTGCTGGATTTCCCAAGAAGTTTCTTAACAAACTTCTCTCCTTTGTTCTATTAACCGAGTTACTTCTAAAACCTTCTTCCCAAAAGGTTCCAGAACTGAAACAGAACATTCTAAAGAGCGGGTCGAGTCTCTTCCAGTGTGTCTAGAAGCTTCTTGGTTAGACCAGTAAGTGTTGAGTTGTAGGCTGTTAGGGGTAGTAGAGCTAGATAGGACCTTAGGACTGTTAGGGGTTTTCCACTATCTGCTAGCTGTAGTTCTAGTAGCTTTCTTAACCGGATTGTTCGTTCCTGTGGAACCGATTGTGGCGCTTCTAACGCGGTCAGAATTGTCTTGGTTGGACCTTTGGTTGTTAAGATATAGCCTGTAAACTATAGTGGTGCTTAGTAGGACTTTGGTCCTGTTGTCCTTGTTCTTCCAGCTGTTGACCGTAACAGTAACCCCCCTTAATATAGCTAAGTTCCTACAAAGCCTAAGTAGTTCCAGATACCGAGGGTAAGCCTGCTTATTCCTAGGAGTAGGTCTGATGTTACAGTTAATATTCTATTGGCATGCAGCATCCAGTTCCTCTTTGCTGTACCTGTTTTTAAGGTAATGTCCTTAAGAGTCTAAGAGGTCCTGTTGGTAGAAAGCTTCAATCTTGTCCTTGTTAAAGATCATGTTCTTAAGGGGTTCCCAAGTAGTGTCCTAGTCTTTATAGCTTTGCTATTGGACTTTGTACTTGGTTTGTCTATCTACAACTTGACAGTCTGTAATGTTGCGTACGTAGTACTCTTCTTCCTTATCTTTATTATTATCTGCTGCAGGGAGGATGTAAGTTCGTTCCTAATCTTGTACTTAAATTAGGAAGGGATCTCCTTCTTTAGGCCTTAGCCTAACAGGATAGAAGACGTTGTGGATTTCCTATTCTTTAGGCAGTTGGAGACGGTATGCGTGCGAGCTGATCTTTTCTGTAATAGTAAAGAGGCCTAGTCTTTTCCAGTCGAGTTTGCGAGAAGGTCTTCCTATAACAATGTTCTTAGAGTCCAGGTACACTTTGTCTCCTACTTAATAGTCAGGAGCTGACTGTCTTTTTCGATTAGCTTGATCTTCGTAGACAGCCTAAGCGTAAGTTATTTCTTCCTGGACTTCTTGGTAGATCTGGGAAAGCTGTGTTGCCTAGTCGTCTGCATCAACTTTATCTGGGTTGTTAGGTTGTAGTAGTGGGTCTTGAGGTTCCATTCCTGTTCTGGGGTAGTAGCCTCTAGTAGTCAAGAAGGGGGAGTGTCCAGTTGTCTCTAATTCCCAGTTGCGAGCTGAGAATTCTACTGTAGGAATGTGTTTTAGCCAATCCTTCTAGTAGTAGTTAATAAAGCATCGCAGCGTCTGTTTGAACAGGGCATTAGCAATCTCTGTCTGTCTATCTGTTTCTAGGTAGTAGGAGGTCAAAATGTGGTGGTTAATGTTTAGAAGCTTGTATAGGCGTTTCCAGAATTTAGCAATAAACTAAGAGCCTCTGTTAGAGGTAATGCTGTTAGGGAGGCCTACGTAGCGCCAGACGTATTCGTAAAAGAGCCTGGCGGTTTCCTTAGAAGTTATGCTCCAGCAGGGTACTATAAAGCGGTCCTAAGAGTGTCGATCCACAACTACAAAGACATTCTTTGCCTTAACACCTGCCTAAGTAGTTCCTTAAGTGAGACAGGTAACAAAGTCTATCGTAATGTGTTTCCAAGGGTGTTTAAGAGCCGGCAGAGGTTTCAGTAAGCCCTGTAGAGGTTGACGATTATGTTTGGCTGCTTTACAGATAGGACAGTTGTTTCTATACCTGCGTACATGCTTCTACATTAATGGCTACCAGTAGTAGCGTAAGGTAAGCTTGTAAAGCGTTAAGCGTCCTAGGTAGCCTCCTGCTGCTAAGCTGTAAACTGTCCTAAGGATATAGGGTCGTATTAAGTTGTCTGCCCCTTTAGAAATAAAAAGGCGAGAGCGAAAGTAGACCAGTCTATTCCTAAGTTCACATTCTAAGAGGGAAAAGCTAGGGAAGGTGCGTTAGCCTATCTTAAGGGCTTGGATCAATTCTTAAGCTTGCTGGTCTAATTTGTAAGCCTCTCCAATCATTAGGAGCAGTCCTCCAGGGTGGTTTGCTTCTTCAGTTTCTTCTTTATCTTCTAAGTCAGTGTCAGAGGTAACAGAGCCTTTAGTTTCAGAGTCTTTAGTGTTGTCTATTATGCTTTCTAAATCGTTATCTTCCAAGAAAGTAGGCACAAGACACAGGGCAAAGAGGCAGCAATTGATTGGTTGCCTTCCTGTAAGTAGGTCTTTAAGTCTTTACTTAGGTTATGGGCCTTTAGGATGGTTTGGTCACAAATTGCTTGACCTTCTCCTCTGTCTACTGGATGGATTCTAGGCATCCTGGTAAGGGCGTTAGCTCTTAAATTGAGGGATCCTGGTACGTATTGAATAACAAAGTTTAACCTAGAAAGGAATTCACTCTATCTGGCTTGTCGTCTGTTAAGGATCTTGTTCTTTATAAAGTAGACCAAATTCTTGTAATCAGAGCTAACTTAAGTTGGAAATGCTGCACCTTCAAGTTCTGGACGCTATTCTTTAAAGGCCTTTATAATAGCTAGGAGTTCCTTGTCGTAAATTTCGTAATTGCATTTAGCTGGAATTATCTTCTTAAAGAGGTAGGCTACTGGAAGCTATAGTTAGTTAGGTGCTTTTCTTTAAAGAAGGACAGCTCTAATAGCTCCATTAGAGGCGTCTGTTTCTACACAGGTTTCTAAATCAAAGTCGAAGTGTTGCAGGATAGGATCCTTAGTAAACCTTTGTCGTAGGAGGTGAAAGGCTTGTTGGCATGCTCCAGTCTATTCAAACTTGGCTTCTTTCCTTGTCAGAGCTGTTAGAGGCTTTACAATTGAGCTAAAGCCTTAAATGAAGCAGCGATAGAAATTAGCAAACCTAAGGAAGCCTTGTACTTCCTTAACTGTCTTTGGAACCTTCTAGTTAAGAATTGCTTGGATCTTTGTTGGGTCTATGCATATGCCTTTGTCTAAAATAATAAGCCTAAGGAATTGGACTCCTTGCTTGTAGAATTCACACTTGTCAATGTCTAGATGTAAACCTGCTTCTTCTAGTTTGGCCAGTACTTTGCGGACGTGTCCCTAGTGTTCTTTCAGTGTCTTGCTGTACACTAAGATGTCGTCAATGTAAGCCGTAACAAACTGATCTAAGTATTCTCTTAGGGTGTCGTTTATGTATTCCTAGAAGGTGCTAGGTGCATTGCATATGCTAAAGGGCATAACCAAGGATTTAAACAAGCCGTATCGAGTCCTGAATGCAGTTATCTATTCTTGTCCTTCTGCTATTCGAATCTTGTTAAATGCTGCAATTACATCCAGCTTAGTAAACTATTTTGCCTTCGAAAGGCGTTCTAGAGTTTCCTGTATTAGAGGGATTAGGTAGCGATTCTTCTTAGAAATAGCATTGAGGTTGCGATAGTCGACATAGAAGCGTAGCCCTCCACTAGGTTTCTTAACAAACATAACAGCACTAGCTACAGGGGAGCGACTGGATCTAATAAAGCCTTTCTAGAGGTTCTGCTATAGGAACTTTTGCAGGACTTAGAGTTCTTCGCGAGACATCTGGTAAAGGGGGCTAAAGGGGGGTGTCTTGCCCTCTTCTAGTTCAATCTTGTAGTCGTAGGGGCAGTAAGGAGGCAGCTTGTTAGCTTCTTTAACTAACTAGACACTAAGGAATTTATAGTATTCTTCTAGTACCTTTGTCTCTAGGTTAGTAGCTTCTCTTTTGTTATTATACTTAGCAAGAGCCTTCTTAATGTCCTCTATTAACGCAGCAAAGATTTAAGCTCCTTTCTCTTTTGCAGCTATGTAGAAAGCAGCTGCAGATACTTAGAAGATTGAATTATAATTGCTGTATGCAGGAGTAGGCTAAATAGAAGGGTAGCAATAGGTTTGGCAGTGTTCTAAGTTTAGGCAAAGGGTTCCAGTATTCCAGTTAATCTGTAGGTTGTAAAGCTTCAACTAAGGCAGTCCAAGGATAAGCTTCTAGTTAGGCAGAGGGGTAACAAAGCAAGAGAGGTGTTCCTAGTGGTTTCCAAGGTTGAGCTTAATATAGGCGATCTAAGTTACGCCTCCTAAGGAGGCCTTACTGCTGTCAAATATTCTTAAGGGTCTAGGGTGCTTTAAGGTCTAAGTAGTAATTCCTAGAGTGTTAGCAAGTTAAGGGTTAATAAAGCTTTTGCCAGTTGCGCTGCAGTCGATTATCGTAAGTACTAAGTGTGCTGTGTTCTTCTTTGTGTGAATTTCTGCTATAACAACTAAGGGAGGACAAGTTAGTTTATCCTCTGTCTTAGTATAGAATTGTACAGCAGAAGAAGAGATTGCATAATGTCGATCTAAGTGCCTGCCTGTTAGGCGTCTTGTTGACAGGCTTAGGCGTTTCCCTAGTCCTTGTTGTTGTCTTGTAGCGTAGGAGCTGCTGTAGAGAAGCCAAGAGGGGTGCCTATCTTGGTACGTCTTGTAGCTAGTGTTGGACAGTTAACAGCAATGTAGTTTGGTTTACTACAGTATATGCAGAGGCGTAGGCGGCGGCGTCGTTCTTTCTCGTCCTGCGTAAGGCGACCGTCTTAGAGCTTAGCTAAGCTTAAGTCTATAGAGTCTCCTTAGGTAACAACTGGTTAAGGGGGAAGGCGTAAGGTTGGTCTGTAGGTTCCTACATTTGGAGTGACGTTTGCAGGAGTCGAAATAGGGCGTTGACTGTTACGGTTGTTGCTTCTGGCCTTGATAATGTCTGCAAACAAATTCCTACGGCTGTTAAGGCGTTGGCAGAGGGTAACAAGTTCCTAGAAGGATAGGGCTTTATGTTCCTAATCCTTAAGTTTCGTAAGGAGTTCTGTGCCTAACCCAGCAACCAGAGCTGACTTCTAAGCCTCTATGTCGTATTTACAGTGTCCAATCTCTCGTAAGAACTGTGCGTAATAGTCTGCAAAGGGCTTGTTGGTCTGCTTAAGTGTCCTAATAAATTGTTAAGCCGTAGACTTGCGATATAGGTTTCCAAAGGCTAAATCAAGAGAGGTAAGTAAGGCCTTAATGTCCGGACAAGTAACTTGGAGTGTCTGTAGGTTAAACCAGTGTAAGACTTGCTAAAGTGCCTTGCCTGCTAGGAGGGAGAATGCGTAGGAGACCTTCTGGTTTTTATTAGGGAAATGGTCTACATTAGCTAAGAGTTTGATAGATAGTTGTAGGCGAAATCTATTAAAGTTTTCTTTGTCCCTATAGAATGTTCCAGGATCAGCCACTTTCTTGCCAGTAGATTCTCTAGTAGCAGTGGGTGTCCTTAGGTTCAGGGCCTCTTGTAGTTGTCCTTGTGTTTGTGCCTTCTTAAGTGTAAGAGTAGCTATCTTTTGTTCTATCTCTTGCAGCTGTTCCTTGCCTTTAGACAGCATTTCCTCCAGACTATTAATGTAGTTGCTAAGGTCCTTTATTTGTTCTGTTCCTGTGCGAACAATGTTTGCTGCTGTAAAAAGGACTCGTAGGGCAAGGGTAGGGTTACTGTTTATTAAATTAGAAGTGCCTTGTGCAGAAAGATCCAGTTTGGAGTATTCCTTAAAGGGAATCTCTTAAGGTAGTGTATGGAAGACTATGTTAATTATTGGTCTTAGGTTGGTTAATAGCTTGTAATGTCAGGGAAGAGGCTAAGGTATGTATAGGTTGTTGTAAGAGCTAAAGTTAAGAGGAGGAGCTGGAGAACTGAAGTCTAAAGAGTGGTTGTGTGTGTTGCGGCAGCAGAAAGGGGTGGGACTAAGCAATGGGGTGGACCCTCGGAATTTCGGCTCGGCCCTTCTGGACCGAGCCGGGCCTTGGCACACTACCCCCAAAGCTCTCGCCCACCACTATATAGATTCCTTTCCCTCCTCGGTTCGAGATATAGTTATTAAAAAGGCTGTATTGAATCTTATCTGCGTGCCCGGATTATTATATCTCGAACTCACTTACTACACTATTCCCGCGCTGTGCGAAAGGGACCGTTGAACTATCCGGACACCCGAATAACGCACGCGCACTACACAAACCAAACCAAACAACAGCACCGTAAGATAGCTATAGAGAGCTTCTTAACGGTAGAGAGCGGCGTTACAGGCCGAAGCAGAAGCAGAAGAGAAAAGACTAACAGAGCGAGTAGGCGCTCCAGTGTTATCAATAATAAGTTCATTATCGGAGGTTTTACAGCGGAAGAGACTGCAGAGATTAAGGAACGAATAAACGAATACAAGAAAATCCACGACTGCACACTCGAGGAACTTAAAGATTACGTAAACGAGAACGGAGTAGGGAAGGTCTACGACAGCATAGACCTTATTAAGAAGCTGTTTTACAGAACCCTAGAAGAAAAGAGACGGTTAAGAGAGGAAACAGAGACGGTAAGAGCCGAGAAGGAATCGGCCGAGACTATTATAGATATGCTGGAAAACCAAGCGGCGAACCGACTGGCACAACTAAAAGCAATAAAGACTTAGCTAGCTAAGATAGAAGCAGCGGTGTTGTCGGCGCCGCTACCGCATTAAGAAGAACAAGCAGAGACCGCCTTACCGGCGGCCTACAGTTAAGGCAGTACGCTAATAACGTTACTACCAGATCTACCGGCGTTTAGAGGCGGAGATCCTAAGGATTGGGAAGCATTTAAAAAAAAGATAAAGAACAAGATAGATCGAGACTATGCCGGAAACAGTGCCGGAGATAGATTGGCCTACCTAGAGTCGCGATTAGAAGGCGAAGCTTTTTCGCTAGTGGCCGACCTAGAAGAGGTAACTGCCGAGGAAGCGATCAAAGCGCTGGATTAATGCTTTGGAGACCCTTTTCAAAAGAAGACGGCCTGCGAACAGCTAGATAAGATTAACCAGAACCGGCAGACGTTCGAACAGTTCTACGGACTGTTCAGAAAATATGCGATTAGAGCCCGAGTGTTGGAAGATAAGCAGCTCCACCTACTAAGGCAGAAGCTGAACCCTGAACTGGCCGCAGCTATAGCCTTAGTGGAAGATAAAGACCTTAAGAGCTTCGTGCACTAAGCGAGAGTTACAGCGAGGAATCTGAGCGCTTACGCAAAATCGCGCGAATCGACCTAGAAGCCGTTGATAACGTAGGCGACGCGACCCCCTGCACCTTTCCGGAGAGCACCTCTGCAGCTATCTTATTAGTCACCGCGTTCGTTGTTCGTCCCTACCTGCTATGCATATAGAAAGCCTGGCTATGTCGCTACGAGATGCCAAGCAACGGCCCAACAGAAGCAGGAGTATCGTGTTACGAAGCAGCCGCAGCCGCTGAGAAAGACTGTACAAGCTATAGAGCCGGCTCCAAAAGACACCGACAGTGTAGACAGTGGAGTGCCACTGCGAATCCTGGGAAAAGACCAGCTAGAAGGATAGCCCCCCTATCCAGCATAGGCAATAGGGCACTAACACGAACTACGTTACTGCAGAAAGGAAGCATTAACAGCTGCAGCGACCCGCTCTCGGCGGCGGTGGAAGTAAACACAGAAACAGCTATTATCCTTCTAATTACTGTCTACCCCCTAGATAGCTCGAGCAAACCACTTTAGCTAAGAGCTTTTATTGACACGGGGGCCCTCATCGGAGCGGCGATCCACTATCGATTAGTTTAAAAGCTGATAAAGGGATATAGCTATCCGGTAGAGATAGCATCGCCGACACGGATTTCGGCATACAACAGACAAGACACTGAGAGCGTTACGCACTATGTGCTATTAAAGACCACCCTGGCAGGTCGCACTACGGAGGCGACGTTCCGAATTATAGATATCGAAAGGTTTGACATTATTATAGGACAAAAATAGATAAAGACCCGGAAAGCCGTTATTGACGTAGGTAAAGGCACCCTTAGATTCAAAAACCAGCAGACCGGAATCGCCGCCGAATCGGTTACAGTCGCCAACGCTACACCGAGAGTTAAGACTATCGAAGGAGTTCCGAAGGATTGGTCCGACCCTCCAGACACGATAGGAATAATAAGCTCAGAAGCTTTAATAACCCTTGCGAGGTCGTCGGACAACGAGGTTTATGCTATCTTAATAAAGGATATCAAAGACCACTGGAAGATAATAGCGGAAGAAGAAGTGGACCTACTAGAGGTGTTACCAAAAGAACTCTATAGTTACACTAACATGTTCTTAAAGGCTAACTCTAAACTCTTGCCGCTCTACCGACCGGAATATAACAACAAGATCCGACTAAAAGAAGGAGCTAAGCTGCCGAGAACCGAGCCCTTAAGAAGACTGTCACTAGCGGAGCTGGACTAGGTAGAATTGTTTGTTAGAGAAAACTTGGCAAAGAAGTTCATTACGCCAAGCTCTGCGGAATATGCGTTACTAATTCTTTTCGTAAGGAAGCCCGGAGGTAGCCTCCGACTGTGTGTGGATTACCGTAGCCTCAATAAGGTTACTAAGAGAGATGTGTATCCGCTGCCTCTAATCAATAAGACTATACAACGAGTGGCTAAGGCTAAGTGGTTTAGCAAGCTAGATATTCGCTAAGCATTTTATCGATTAAGGAACAAAGAAGAACAAACGGAAGACCTCACGACTTTCGCCACGCGTATAGGCAATTTCAAGTAGTTGGTAATGCCTTTCGGGCTCACTAACGCGCCGGCAGTGTGGCAACGCTTTATAAACTACATCTTTATAGACATGCTAGAACAGTTCGTTTCAATCTACTTAGACGACATTCTGATCTCCACCGAAGGAACGAGAGAGCAACACACGGACTACATTAAGAGGGTGTTGAAGAGACTCTGCGAGGTTGGATTAAACGCGGACACGAAGAAGAGCGAGTTCTATTAGACCGAAGTCAAATATCTCGGTCTTATCGTCGGAAGAGAAGGAATTCGGATAGATCCGTCGAATGTAGCCGCCGTCGCGGAATGGAAGCAACCGACATCCGGAAACACTACGCAAATTAGAGCGTTTCTCGGATTCTGCAGCTACTATCGACGGTTTATCAAGGACTTTAGCAAGATAGCGAGACTACTGAATAAGGCGTTAAAGAAGGAGGCCGCTGGCCTATAGAATAAGAAGTGTACAGAAGCTTTTAACCGACTAAAGGAGGCGGTAGCCTTAGCGCCAGTGCTAGCGCACTTCAGACTGGAAAAGACGATCTACGTAGAGACAGACGCTTCCAACACAGTAACAGCAGGAGTCCTTTCTTAATACGCCAACGACGGCGAGACCCTCCATCCGGTGGCCTTCTTTAGCAAATCTATAACTGAAGCCGAGCGGAACTACGCGATCTACGATAAAGAACTACTGGCCATTATACAGGCGTTCGAGGAGTGGAAGCCGGAACTTATAGCTGGAAAGAGCACGGTCCAGGTCCTTACGGACTACCAGTCGCTGACCTACTTTATAAAGACGCAGAAGCTCTTACGACGATAGGCACGGTAGGCTGCCTACTTATCCAGGTTCGACTTTAAGATTACTTATCGACCCGGAGCTCAAAACGGAAAGGCTAACGCACTAACAAGGAGGGAAGGAAAGACTGGCCGCGCGAAAGAAGATCCGAACATATTCTAGAAGGTGTTAACCGAGCGGATAGTAGACGCAGAGGTATTGAAAGAGGTAGGGGTCTACGCAATAGAACCGACCAATAGGGAAGAAACCCTCTACGAGAAGGTAGAGCAGCTTAACTAGCAATAGAAGCTCGGCAAAACCGGTTCAGGGAAGCTAATAGTTCTGGAAGAACTAATTACAGAGGTTATCCAGCTGGTCCATAGCTCCGTAGATGTTGGCTACGCAGGCGCGAAGAAGACGATGCAAGCAGTGAGGACGATCTACTAGTTTCCGCAAACATTCGAGCGAATCCACCAATTTATCGCTAACTGCCACGTATACCGAACGGCGAAGCTGCGTTACGGCCTTCCGCCAGGCTTACTAAAGCCACTGCTGATCCCTAAGAAACTATAGCAGCATATTACGATAGACTTCGTAACCGGCCTGCCGAATTCAGATAGATACGATGCTACCCTTAACGTAGTGGATAGGCTAAGCAAAGAGCGCCACTTTATCCCCTGCCGAGCGAGAGACGAGGGAACCACTGCAGAAGAGACCGCGCGGATGTTAATTCGGCACGTATAGAAGCACTATAGCCTGCCGGACACTATCACTACAGATAGGGGTCCTCAATTCACTGCCAACGTATAGAAAGCCATCAACCAAGCTCTCGGAATTCGTAGAAAGCTTAGCACGGCTGCTTACCCACAGACCGACAGTCAATCTAAAGTAGCTAACTGCGAGATAGAACGATATCTGCGAACCTTCTGCGGCTATTATTAAGAAGAATAGGTCAAGGTGTTGCCGATAGCCGAGTTATGCGCCAACTTGGTACTGTCTAAGGCCACCTCGCTAGCGCTGTTTAAAATAACGCATAGCTATCTTCTAAGGATGAGTTTTCAGCCGCCGAACGAACCCAGCTCTGCGGAACCATCCGCCGCTATGTCGTTAAAGAGAGTCGCCGCAGCCGCAGCCGAGGCACTTAAGGCACAGATAGAAGAAGCAGTCAGGGTAGCAAAAAAGGCGATAGAATCGACTTAGAAGAAGATAGTGGCTCGAGCTAATAAGAAGAGGTCACCGCTGGAATTCGAGGAAGGCCAAAAGGTATAGCTCAACACGCGGAACCTGAGGCTAAAAGGCAACGCGAAGCTCAACCCGCGCTACATAGGTCCATTTACGATAATAGAAAAAAAGGTCGCCGGTGACCTACTGGCTCCAGCTGCCGAAATCGTTCCGGATCTACAATGTCTTTTATTTGGATCTGCTAAGCCTAGACCCTAAAGATGGTCTTCCGGACCAGGGGTTTAATAAACCCCTGTCGATCGAAGTAGAGAGTAAAGAAGAAGAATAGGAGGTGGAAGACGTTATAGACACAAGAAGACTGATACAGATGTAGAGGGCTGGAAGGTGCTAGAAGGTAACAGGCTTGGCAGGGCCAGGCTTGGCGCACACTCAAATACCTCCACCTCCGCTTGTACGTAGATTCTTCCCTCTCCAGCCTTAGATATAGTTATCAAAGACGGGTATTGACCTAGAGTCTACCTTAGTCGGATCATTATATCCAAGGCTTAAACCCAACACCCAACCTGCACTACGCAAAAGAGCCCGTTGAATTATATCCAGGTACCCGATTAACGTACGTGCAACCAACCTAGAGTGTGTACTGTATATGTACGAAGGAGGCCGTTAAATTTTATCCGGTTACTTAATCGTACATGTGCATACTACTCTACCCCCCCTCCCCTAATCAAGAAGAAGAAGAAGAAGAGTTTTAGGGAAGAGAAGTGCCCCTATCGAGAAGAGAGAGAGTTTTAGGGAAGAGAAGTGCCCCTATCGAGAAGAAGAAGAGTTTTGAAGAGAGAAGAGTGCCCCTATGAAAGGGATGTTAGGAAGAGAAGTGCCCCTACGAGCAGATCGTACAAGTTTCGAAGTTTTGAGATAGGAGAGAGCGACGAGGACGAGAAGGACGAGGAGCGAGAGCGAGAAGCGACCGTCGAGAAGCGAGCGACCGTCGAGAAGCAAGCGACTGTCAAGAAGCGACAGTCGAGAAGTGACATCTATAGGCTGCAACCTCCGCGACCCCAACGACCTCTGCGACCTCCGCGGCCTCGACAACCTCCGCGACCTCCGCGGCCCCGACGACCTCTGCAGCCGCGACCTCTAAGAATTCTGCAGCCTCCGCGCCCTCTGCGACCTCCGAGACCTCTGCAGCCTCTACGACCTTCTAGGATCTCGTACGTTCTGAAGCCGTACGTTCTGGAGCCGCATGTTCAGAAGGGTACAGCACGTTCAGAAGAGTACAGCACGTTCAGAAGGGCACAGCCCGTTCAGAAGGGCACAGCCCGTTCAGAAAGGCACTGCATGTTTAGAAGCGACGCAGCTTAGAAGCAACTATACGTTCAAAGGCCTACGTTTAGCACGAGAGGCAACGTACGGCTGCAGGCAACACACTGTTCAGATGCATAGTTCAAAAGCAACCTGTTTAGTGCGATCTAATTGGCCGATAGCGAAGCGGACCTCTGCGACCTCCGCGACCTCGAGAGCAGCACGAGCGACAAGAGCAGCACGAGCGACAAGAGCAGCACGAGCGACACGAGCAGCAAAGCGACATAAGCAGCACAGCGACACGAGCAGCAAGACAGAGTACAAGGCAGAGCACAAGGCAGAGCACAAGGCAGAGCACAAGGCAGAGCACCTAGGCACGAGCACCAGGCAACACAGAGCTGCTGCAGACAACACAGAGCTGCTGCAGATAACATAGGCAAAGCACAGGCAAAGCAACAGCTCGAGAAGCGACGGCTTGAGAAGCGACCGTCCGAGAAGCGAGGCGAGCGTCCGAGAAGCGAGCGACCGTCGAGAAGCGAGCGACCGTCGAGAAGCGACCGTCGAGAAGCGACCGTCCGAGAAGCGAAGCGACGGCTCGAGAAGCGACCGTCGAGAAGCGACACGTGTTTGCAAGACAACCTCTGCGAGCTCCGCGACCTCCGGGACCTCTGCGACCGTCGAGAAGCGACATACATAGGCTGCGACCTTGACGACCTCCGCGACCTCCGCGGCCTCTGCAGCAAACAAGGCAGCAAACAAGGCACCAAAGCGACGTCAAAAAGGCACGAGATAAAGGCTCAAAAAGGCACGAGATTAAGACTCAAAACGCACGGAAATTGAAGCTCAAAAGCGACCTCAAAAGCGACCTCAAAAGCGACCTGTTTTGGAGCGACCTGATTGGCCGATAGCGAAGCTGAATTTGCGACCCCTACGACCTGGTTTGGAGCAGCCTGGTTTGGAGCAGCCTGGATTGGTGCGACCTAATTGGCTGATTGCGATTAATGGATTGATTGCGATTAAGGGCAATCGCTGGTTAGGGAGGGCGGTAGTGATACAGATATAGAGGGCTGGAAGGTGCTGGAAGGTGACAGGCTTAGCAGGGCCAGGCTTGGCGCACACTTAAATACCTCCACCTCCGCTTGTACGTAGATTCTTCCCTCTCCAGCCTTGGATATAGTTATTAAAGACGGGTATTGACCTAGAGTCTACCTTAGTCGGATTAAAGACGAAGGGAATCTATCGAAGCGAGGATCTTATAGAAAGGATAGCCAGAAGACTATAAATAGTATCCGGTCGAGAACCTCCGGAATTCAGCGGAGGTGCTAAGAGAATTTTACGTTCGAAACCCGAGGAAGCCGAGGCCTGTATAGCTCGAAAGTCGATAAAGAAGAAGGATATCCACGTCTGCTCCATTGACGCGGAAGCCGATAGAAACGATTGTGGAATCCGCTAGCCGGTGTCTTAGGCCTTACCACTACTACCACCGCTGGCCAGGACCGGCGGATGGAAAAGTGAGGCCAAGAACGGCGCCACCGCGTCGGCCCGCTTAGTAACGGTCTTTGCGCTCTGTTACCATTATCCGCCGGCTTGGCGGAAAGGATAGTAACGACGAAGAACGAAGCGGCCGCCATTAAAGCAGCCTCGCAGTAGCGCCAAAGGCCTTAGTAGAGAAAGAAGAAGAAGAAGATAAAGAGCTACGGACGGATCTATATAGACCTCTACGGCAGAGCACGGACCGGTTATGCCGCAGCTCTAGTAACCGCTGGCTCCGATTAGATAGCTCCGATCAGATAGAATGAATTAGATAGAAGCCAAGTAAAGACTTTAGATAGTAACGATGTAAATCAAAAAAAAAAAGACAGGAGGAACGGATAAGTAAGCGGTCGAGGGCGACCGCTAATAAGGGAGGGGGGTAGTGTTGCAGCGGTGGAAAGGGGTGGGATAGACTAATAGGGTGGACCCTCGGAATTTCGGCTCGGCCCTTCCGGACTGAGCCGGGCCTTGGCACGCCACCCCCCCAAAGGTTTCGTCCACTACTACATAGATTCCTTTCCCTCCTCAGTTCGAGATATAGTTATCAAAAAGGCCGTATTGAATTATATCTGCGTGCCCGGATCAAATTCCTAGTTGCGAGCTAAAAATTCTACTATAGGAATGTATTTTAGCTAATCCTTCTACTAGTAATTGATAAAGCAACGTAGCGTCTGTTTAAATAAGTTATTAGCAATCTCTGTCTATCTATCTGTTTCTATATAGTAGGAGGTTAAAATATAGTAGTTAGTGTTTAGAAGCTTTTATAGGCGTTTCTAGAACTTAGCAATAAACCAAGAGCCTCTATTAGAGGTAATACTGTTAGAGGGACCTATATAGCGCTAGACGTATTCGTAAAGGAGCCTAGCGGTTTCCTTAAAAGCTATACTCTAGCAGGGTACTATAAAGCGGTCCTTAGAGTGTCGATCCCCAACCACAAAAACGTTCTTTGCCTTAATACCTGCCTAAGTAGTTCCTTTAGTAAGAGAGGTAATAAAGTTTATCGTAATGTATTTCTAAGAGTGTTGAGGAGCTAGGAGAGATTTTAGTAAGCCCTGTAGAGGTTAACAATTATGTTTAGCTGCTTTACAGATAGGACAGTTGTTTCTATATCTACGTATATACTTCTATATTCATAGCTACTAGTAGTAGCATAAAGCAAGCTTAAAAAGCTTTAAGCGTCCTAGGTAGCCTCCTACTGCTAATTGTAAACTGTCCTAAGGATATAGGGTCGTTTTAAGTTGTCTGCTCCTTTAATAATCAAAAGGCGAGAGCGAAAGTAGACTAGTCTATCCCTAAGTTTGCATTCTAAGAGCGAAAAGCTAGAGAAGGTACGTTAGCCTATTTTAAGGGCTTAGATCAATTCTTAAGCTTGTTAGTCTAATTCGTAAGCCTCTCTAATTATTAGGAGTAGTCCTCTAGGATAGTTTGCATCTGTTAGGGGTTCAAGAATCTTGGTTCAGAGACTTAAAGCCGGGTATATACATAAAGGAACTAATAAGCAGTTCCGTACTCTGTCCGTTACTATACAATTTGTATCTACGAAGCCAGCTAGCATCTATAGCATAGGGTAATAATAAAGGGGTACTACCCTGGCCTGGTTTGGGTTATGCCTTAGGCCGGAATAGGTAGTATCTCGTACGGGCCAGGCTGGGTCGTATCCTGTACGGGCCGAGTTGTGCTAGCGCTACTAAGTTACAATCTTTAGGACGACAGATGGTCAGCCCAGGTTCGGGCCTAGCAGGACGGCGTCCCCTAACAATACCCCCCTCCTCTTTTGTAGCAGTCTCTCTGTACGTTGTAGCATCGGACAGGGTTTTCAAATCGGCGCCTTAGCGTATCCCGTTAAGCGCCTCCCCTCGTCGGCCGTTCCTTCCTCGTTGGTAATTGGTCGTTCTTACCTTGCGTGCAATTAAGCCGTCCGGTTACAATAGCGTTACTAGCTATTGCTTACTAGCTAGTAGGCTAAGCGCTATGTCTGTCCGTTCCTAGTCTAACATTTTCGACTGTTCCTCTAACAATCGTCTGCCTATCTATCTATTACCTAGTCGTCTATTATCTACTTACCTATCTGTCTAACTATTAACTACTATGCCTCGCAATTAAGTCGTCCGGTCTCGTAGCAGCGCCGTGCAGCCCGCTGGGCCCGTCGCTATTCTGCGCCCGGCCGGTATTCTATAGCACTTCTGGCTGCTTAAATGGAACGCCGAACTTGATTGGGACCTTCGCTATCGGTCTATACAGCCCTGTCCGCTATTGTTTCCCCTACTTATATATTACCTAGGTATTTTACCCTATAGCAGCAGGCTGCTACTAAGCTTCTATACTACTCCTTCTAGTATAATCTAGCCCGGGTTACGCCCTAACGCCTCTATACTGCTCGCCTGTCGTACGTTAACGCAGTGCTAATTGCCAGCTAGGGTCAGTCCTGCAGCGCCTGCCTAAATTCTCTCTAGGGCTCGTTTGCTCTATACCGTCTTTACAGCTATTAGGTTGGGGTGTGTGCGTCCCGTAAATAGAAGGAAAGTTCGCTCTGCTGTTCTATACGACGTCTAGGGGAGGGTTATAGGGTTATTAGGTCGCCTCTAGTTATCGATCTAGGGTTGGACGACAAGCTAGCCTAGGAGGTTGTCGAGGTTTCGGACGATAACGAGACAGGCCCGGAGGTCGTTAAGATCTCGGATAATAAGCCCGTCGCGTCGGAGTCGGCAGTAGTAAGGTAGCAGTAAGGTAGCGGGGGCCCTACAGTAAGTAGTTGTCGTCCGTCTTACCTCGGACGGCACCTTCCTTGTATATAATTAAGCTGTCTAGTAATCGTAGCTCCCTCCGCTACCACTTTTAGGACTATAAGTTATACAGCGTATATACTTGCCGCTTGTCCGGTATTCGCGACTGTCTCTCTATCTTTCTATCCGTTATCCCTACTATCTAGCTAGCTATCTAACTACCCCTAGCTACCTATTCCTATTCCTTCGTCTATATACTTACTTATTCTATCGTCCGCTATATCCTCTAGCTAGCTTGTGCCGTCCAGCAGTAGGGCTACGTAGGCCACTAACCCTGCCCCTGTTCCCTGTCTAGCCGGTCTGCCAGACCGTTTCTAGCTTATTAACTAGGATAAGGAGGCCAACCAAGAGCTCTATGCACAGTTTGGGCAGCTTTGTTGAATGCTCTGTCGTCTAGCTAACCTGCTGCAGGTGCTTTACCGAGGAGCAGCAAGCCGCTGCTCGGCGCCTATGCTATTCTTTCTAGGCTACCTTAGACTAGGTTATCCCTATACAGCTTGCTACTAGGCGTCCGTCGTACGTTAACGCTATTCTAATCGCTAATCGTAGCCGGCCTTTCGACAGCTGTTCTAATTCCCCTTAGGGGTCGTTCGCACTATACCGTTATCCTAGCTAGTAGTACAGGGTATGTGCCTCTTGCAAGTAGAAAGACGCCTTACAATATTGCTCTGTACGCTGTATAGAGAACACTAGATCGCCCTCGCCTATCGGACTAGAGTCGGAGGACGAGTTAGGCAACAAGTCGGACTGTTAGGGGGCGCCGCCCAGCCCAGGTCCTAGGCCTAAGCTAGCCGTCGCCCTAAGGACTGCGACTTAGCGGCGCTAGTACGACCCTACCCTCTGTAGGGAATCACTGACACGACCCTACTCCCGTACAGAGGGAGAACCCTATAGCCCTATACAGAGGGGAATTGCAGCCCCTCTAAACAGAGAGAAAACTCTGTACTACTGTACAGAGGGAGAACTCCTAATCCTCTATACAGAGTGTAAACCTTGCATCCCTATACAGAGGGAAATTGCTAGCTTAGCTTTATAGATACAAATTGTACAGCAGCAGACGACGAAGGAACTGCCTATTAGTTCCTTTATATAGATACCTAACCTTAAGTTTCTAAACCAAGACTCTTAATCCCTTATATTAGGAACTAATCTTACTGTCGGTAACTGCAGGAATACAACGAAGATTAACGGCGACATCTCTATAAAACCTACGACTATGTAGGGACAGATGCACTGCGCGTACGAGGAGCTACTAGAACACAAGAGGCAGCTTAAGCAGCAAGTAAACTACTAGGCTGCGATAATTTCCTAACGGGAACAGGAGCTACGACAGCTTAGGGCGTCTAATCGCGATCCGACCCCTACGACAATAAACACGATAGCCTACGCCCCGACCCCCAAGAGCAAACTCCCTAATGTCACTACTTACGACGGGAAGGCTCCGGCCGAGTACCCCTCCTAGGCTGCCTAGATGCGCTCTAAGCTTCTAGTCGACTTAGGAGTATACTGGACTAAGCTAGACAAGGTAGTGTACCTCTTTAGGAGATTAAAGGGCAAGGTACTAGCCCGGATTCTGCCGTACTACGAGACAGTTATTGCCAACCTGGCAACTGCTACGACGACGATGCTCTAGGCAGCTCTTAACAAGAGCTATAAGGACCTAGACTGCGAGAGCCGAGCACTCCTACAGGTTAACACAATAAAGCAAGGACGCAAGACTGTATAAGACTTCCTTGCAGAATACGACTAGACTCTAGCAGAGGCAGGAGATCTCTAATAGGAGGACAGGATAAAAATTACCTCCTTAGAGGTAGGCCTCTTTAAGGAGATTATAATAGGACTGGTAGGCGTAATGCGACTAGCTATATACGAGGAATTCTGTAATCTCCTTAGGATAGTCGACGACTAGCAGCGCAGGCTCGGACGGATAAGCTGCGCTTATAAGTTGCAACAACCCCCCTAGCGGCAGACAGACACTATAGACTAGGAACTAACGACGACGAGAGTAGCGGCAGCCGTTACTGTACGGCTAAGGGCCGCTGCTAAAAGGGCATAGTAGGTAGATATAGCTACCCTAGACAAGAGAAGGGCAGAAGGGAGCTGCTACCGGTGTAGCAAGATAGGCTACACTGCACAGAATTGCGGACTTTTGCCAGCAGAGAGACCTAGGGGACGGCCGACCACTGCAAGGGTAGCAACTGCAGCGCCCTAACAAGAGGATTAGGAGTTCTACTTAGACGACGACGAGTCAGGAAAAGAGTAGCCGCTAAGCGAAGGCTCTGCTAGAGGCGTGTATAAGATATATTGCTAAATCAAAGCACTGCTTAGCTATCTTTTAAGAGCAACTATATAACGACTACGCCGTTTATCGTACGGCCTACGCTAAACAGGTCCGCAACGGCGCGGACATTGATTAACACAGGATGTTTGGTATACGGAGTAATTAGCGAAGACTTCGTACAGAGACACTACATTAAGACGACCCCTACTGTACCTGTACGCATATTGGGCATTACTAGGCGAGGACTGGACATTACCTACATAATGAAAGTAACGATAGAGATACAGGGACACTACGAGCAGGACTTAGACCTCTATGTCGTACAGGACAAGTTGGGGTATAACCTAATACTAGTAAAGCTATAGATAGAGCGCTAGTAGGGCAAGCTAGACGTTAGACGAGGACGGCTATACCTGGCAGTAACAAAGCAGAGGCTCCGAGACTAAGGGAGGGCTCCGCAGGGTGGCAATACCAAGGCTAAAATCAACACTGCGACTGTAGACATTAAGAAGGCATTAGCGCCTAAGAAAGTAACGGACCCTTATACGAAGCTCCTAAGGAAATACGCAGGATACCTAGACCTCTTCAAGCCAAAGTCGGCCTCTAAACTGCTGCTTCACCAAGGAGAAGGGATTAACTATAACATCTAGCTAAAGCCCTGTTGGGATAGGAGTCTGCCTAAGGTACTGTACAGTCTGCTATACGGAATGTCCTCTAGAGAACTCTTAGTACTGCGTAAGACACTGGACGACCTACTTGCTAAGGGTTTTATTTAGGCAAGTACCTTGTCTGCAGGAGCTCTAGTGCTATTTGTCTATAAGGAAGGGAAGGCTGGCTTGCGTTTCTGCGTAGACTATAGAGACATTAACGCGATTACCAAGAAGGACCGGTACCCCCTACCCCTTATTAAGGAGACTCTCGGACGGATCAGCAAGACAAAGTAGTTTGCTAAGCTTAATATAGTCTCGGCTTTCTACAAGATACAGATTAAGGAAGGCTGTAAATAGATAACTGCCTTCCGTACGAGATATAGTCCTTTTAAGTAGCTTGTTACTCCCTTTAGCCTTGCTAACGCACCGGCAACCTTCTAAAGGTACATTAACAAGTCCTTGTAAGGGTTACTAGACGACATCTGCTCGGCGTACCTCGACGACACACTGGGTTTTACGGACGGCACCTATACGGATTACGTACAGGACGTTAAGAAGGTGCTCGACCGACTGCAGCAGGCTGGCCTGTACCCTAATATCGGCAAATGTGAATTTGGTGTCCAGCGTACGAAATACCTAGGGTTTATTATTAAGGCAGGGAGAGGCATTAGCATAGATAGGAAAAAGATTAATGCTATTAAGCAATAGAAGCCGCCTACGAGCGTTAAGGGCGTACGGGAATTTCTTAGGTTTGCCAACTTCTACTGCCAGTTTACACAGAACTACTTAGAGATCGTGCGCCCCCTAGTCGAGCTAACACACAAGGACAAGCGGTTTAAGTAGATAGACGAGTGCAATAGGAGCTTTAACAAGCTAAAGGAGCTCTTTACTACAGGACCAACGCTTGCCGCCTTCGACCTAGAACGTACGATAATACTAGCAACCGACTCCTTAGGGTACTGTATAGGAGGCATCTTATTACAGGTAGGCTCAGACGGACTTCTGCATCTATACGCGTATTTCTCTAAGAAGAACTCCCTAGCTAAGTGCAACTACCCTATCTACGACAAGGAATTGCTAGCAGTCGTACAGTGTTGCGAAGCGTAGGATAGTAAACTCCGCTCAGTTCCCAAGTTCCTTGCTCTAACTAACTACAAGAACCTAGAGTACTTTACGCAGCCCCGGAAGCTGTCTAAGAGGCATGTACAATAAGCAATGTACCTAAGCCGGTTCAATATAAGACTCCAGTATCGCAAGGGTAAGGACAATAGCAGGGCTAATGCGCTACCCAGACGGGACCAGGACATGCCAATAACATACGAGGACGACCGGCTAAAGTTACGAACATTCCAGATATTTAAGGAGGAGCTAGGCGAGGAGACTATCCGCCTAGCAGCGACATACATATAGGAGCCCTAACTGCAGGCATAGGAAGAGGCAGTAGAAAAGGTTAATATATACTAAGGGGCCTGTACAGCGATCTAAGGAGGACAGCGGAAGCTCCTGGCAGAACTTTACCTTAAGGTGTCGGCAGCAGAGTGCTTAGTAGATAAGGAGAACAACCTAAAGTTTAGGAATCAGATTTGGGTCCCAGCAGACAAGAAGCTCTATACGAGCTTAATATAACAGGCGCATAATTCTATAGCAACCGGGTACCTAGGGCGTAAGGAGACGTACAGCATTGTCGCTAAGGACTACTACTAGCTGGCAATAGCAAGGGACATTCGCAGGTCCGTACAGAACTGCGATATGTGCAGACGGACAAAGCCCTAGCGTGAACTAAAGCATAGGCTGCTGAAACCCCTACCGATCCCGGACCGGCCCTAGCAAGACCTAACAGTGGACTTTATTACAGACCTCCCTAAGAGCGACGGACAGCAGAACATTATAGTAGTTATAGACAAGCTAAGGAAGGGAGTAATATTGGAAGGAATAGGCTCTATTACAGCTAAGGACACTGCGTAGGCATTTATACAGACAGCGTTTAGCAAGTACAGATTCCCTAGGTCAATCGTATTAGACTAGGGTACACAGCTTACGAGCCAACTCTGGGCAAGGGTATGTCAGTTGCTGAACGTAGAACGCTGCGTGTCGACTGCATAGCACCTACAGACGGACGGTGCGACAGAGAGGGTCAATTCGACGTTGGAAGCGTACCTCTAAGCTTACGTCGACTATAACTAGACAAACTGGAACTGCCTTCTTCCTATAGCAGAGCGGAGAGGACAGCTAGGAAACAGGTAGGAAGGAAAGTAAAAGTAGGAGGGGTTAAGAGCAGAACTGTCCGAAAGTTTCTTACACTACCTAGGGGGAGGGGGGTAGCTTACTAGCTACTACCCCGTAGGACTAGAGCGGCCGACTCCCTATCTAAAATCTTAATTACCTCCTGCCTAGCAGGACCCCTACCCAGGCCAGCCCTAGGGAGCAGAGGCACCCCCCTACCCTTATACGCCTCCTCCGGACGGCGGTAGGGGCAGTAGAGGGAGCTATCCTTCCACTTGTACGAGGCGCAGACCCTAGCATAGAAGCTAGGGAGGCAGTATAGGCTAAGTAAGCCTTAGGGGGAGTTAGAGCAGGAGGCATAGGGCTGGCCCTAGGTAGCAATAAGAATAGCATTAACGTACGACGCGCAGGCCGTAGCGGCCCGCTAAGGTATAACCTAGGCGGAGTTACACTAGAAGGCGTAGAAGGGTAGCTCGGCTGCGTCCTGCTGCTCGTTAGTATAGCATCTAGGACGTTAGCTTAGACTATACAGAAGACGGGAACCCGTACAAACTAGAAGCGAAGCTGCTAGTCGAATTAAGCATCCTACTGCTAGAGGTAGAAATAGGAGGGCACACCAGCCGGACGGGCGGGAGAAGAGCCGGCAACTACAAGGGAACTGCGTTGGGAATAGCCGGACAGGGTGCGCGACATAACAGTAGTAGCTAGTAGTAATAGTAGCTAGGGGTAGTAACTGCTAGTAGTAACTAGTAGTAGGGCCTAGGTAGACGGTAGACAGTTGTAGACAGTAGACGGTAGTAGACGGTAGACGGCGAAGAAGGGGCGAGGCAGGCAGGGAATAGAAGAAAAGAGGAAAGAGAAAGAGAAGTGTTAGGGGCGCGCCGTCCGGCCCAGGCCCTGAACCCGACCTGAGCCGAACGTCGCCCTAAGGACTGCGACTTAGCGGCGCCAGCACGACCCCACCCTCCGTACGGAACCACCGACAGGACCCCACTCCCGTACGGAGGGAGAACACTACGGTCCTGCGCAAAGGGGAGCTACTGCCCCTCTAAATAGGGGGGGTGAACTATGCACCACCGTACGGAGGAGGTAACTCCTGACTCTCCGTACAGAGGGTAAACCTAGCACCCCTGCACAAAGGGGGAAATTGCTAGCTTGGCTTCGTAGGTACAAATCGTACGGCAGCAGACGACGAAGGAACTGCCTATTAGTTCCTTTATATAGATACCCAACCTTAAGTTTCTAAACTAAGATTCTTGAGCCCCTTACATTAGGAACTGATCTCACTGTCGGTAACCGCGGTAATAGAACAAAGATAGACGGCGACATCCCTATAGAACCTACGGCTATAGAGGGACATATGCACTGCGTATACGAGGAGCTGCTGGAAAGCAAGAGGCAGCTCGAACAACAAGTAAGCCACTAGGCTGCGATAATTTCCCAACAAGAACAGGAGCTACGACAGCTTAGGGCGTCCGATCGCGATCCGACCCCTACGACGACGACGAACACTATAACCTACACCCCGACCCCCAAGAGCAAACTCCCCGACGTCTCTACGTACGATAGTAAGGCTCCGGCGGAGTACCCCTCCTAGGCGGCTTAGATGCGCTCCAAGCTCCTAGTAGACTTAGGAGCATACCCGACCGAGCTAGACAAGGTAGTCTACCTCTTTAGGAGGTTAAAGGGCAGGGCGGCAGCACGAATTCTGCCGTACTACGAGACGGCCATCGCCAACCCGGCGATAGCTACGACGACGATGCTCTAGGCAGCTCTAGACAAGAGCTACAAGGACCCGGACCGCGAGAGCCGAGCACTCCTACAGGTCAATACGATAAAACAAGGACGCAAGACTGTACGAGAATTCCTCGCGGAATTTGACTAGACTTTGGCAGAAGCAGGGGGTCTCCAATAGGAGGACAGGATAAAAATTACCTCTTTAGAGGTAGGCCTCTCTAAGGAGATTATAACGGGGCTGGTAGGTGTAATGCGGCCAGCTACGTACGAGGAATTCTACGACCTTCTTAGGATAGTCGACGACCAGCAACGCAGGCTGGGACAGATAGGCCGTGCTTAGGAGATAAGACAACCCCCCTAGCGACAGATAGATGCTATAGACTAGGAACCGACGACGACGAGGGTGGCAGCAGCAGCTACTGTACAGCCAAGGACCGCCACTAAAAGGGCGCAATAGGTGGATACGGCTACCCTTAACAAGAGGCGAGCAGAAGGGAGCTGCTACCGGTATAGCAAGATAGGCTACACTGTACGGAATTGCGGGCTTCTGCCAGTAGAGAGACCTAGGGGACGGCCGACTACTGCGAGGGTGGCAACTGCGGCGCCTTAACAAGAAGATCAGGTATCCTACTTGGACGACGACGAGTTGGGAAAAGAGTAGCCTCTAAGCGAAGACTCTGCCAGAGGCGGGCGCGAGATAGACTGCCAAATCAAAGCGTTACTTGGCTATCTTTTAAGAGCAATTACATAACGACGACGCCGTTTATCGTACGGCTAACGTTAAACGGGTCCGCAACGGCGCGGACATTAATTAACACAAGATGTTTGGTGTATAGAGTGATTAGCGAGGACTTCGTACAGAGACATCGGATTAAGACGACCCCTACGGTACCTGTACGTATGCTGGGCATTACTAGGCGAGGACCGGACATTACCTATATAGTAAAAGTAACATTAGAGGTACAGGGACACTACAAGCAAGACTTATACCTCTATGTTGTACAGGACAAGTTAGGGTATAACCTAATACTGGGAAAGCCTTAGATAGAGCGCTAGAGGGGCAAGCTGGATGTCGGACGAGGACGGCTGTACCTGGCAGTAACGAAGCGGAGGATTCGGGACCAGGGGAGGTAACTACAAGGTGGCAATACTAAGGCCGAAATTAACACAGCAACGGCGGACATCAAGAAGGCATTGGCACCTAAGAAGGCGACAAACCCCTGTACGAAGCTCCTAAGAGAGTATATTAGGTACCTAGACCTCTTTGAACCAAAGTCGGCCTCGAAGCTGCTGCTACACTAAGGGGAAGGGATTGATTATAACATCTAGCTGGAACCCTGTCCAGATAGGGGCCTGCCGGAGGTACCGTACAGACCGCTATACGGAATGTCCTCTAGAGAACTCTTGGTACTGCGCAAGACGCTGGACGACCTGCTTGCCAAAGGGTTTATTCGGGCTAGTACGTCGTCCGCGGGAGCCCTAGTGCTGTTTATCTACAAGGAGGGGAAGGCCGGATTGCGTTTCTGCGTAGACTACAGGGGCATCAACGCGATTACTAAGAAGGACCGGTACCCCCTACCCCTTATTAAGGAGACGCTCGGGCGGATCAGCAAGGCGAAGTAGTTTACTAAGCTTAACGTAGTCTCGGCCTTCTACAAGATACAGATTAAGGAAGGCTGTAAATAGATAACGGCCTTCTATACGAGATACAGCCTTTTTAAGTAGCTTGTTACCCCCTTCGGCCTTGCCAATGCACCAGCAACCTTCTAAAGGTACATTAACAAGTCCCTACAAGGGTTACTAGACGACATCTGCTCGGCATACCTCGACGACACCCTGGTTTTTACAGACGGCACCTACGCAGATTACGTACGAGATGTTAAGAAGGTGCTGGACCGACTGTAGCGGGCAGGCTTGTACCTCGACATCGACAAATGCGAATTCGGCGTCCAACGTACGAAATACCTAGGTTTTATTATCGAGGCAGGGAAAGGCATCAGTATAGACAGGAAGAAGATTGATGCTATCAAGCAATGGAAGCTACCTACGAACGTTAAGGGCGTATAGGAATTTCTTGGGTTTGCTAACTTCTACTGCCAGTTTATACGGAGCTACTTAGAGATCGTACGCCCCCTAGTTGAACTAACGCACAAAGACAAGCAGTTCAAATAGACGAACGAATGTAATAGGAGCTTTAACAAGCTAAAGGAGCTCTTTACCACAGGACCAACGCTCGCCGCCTTCGACCCGGAGCGTACGACAATACTGGAAACTAACTCCTTAGGGTACTGCATCGGGGGTATCCTGTTACAGGTAGGCTCGGACGGACCCCTACACCTATGCGCGTATTTCTCTAAGAAGAACTCCCTAGCTGAGTGCAACTACCCTATCTACGACAAAGAGTTGCTGGCAGTCGTACGGTGTTGCGAAGCCTGGGATAGAGAACTCCGCTCGGTGCCTAAGTTCCTCGCCCTAACGGACTACAAGAACCTAGAATACTTTACTTAACCCTAGAAGCTGTCCGAAAGGCACATACGATAGGCAATGTACCTAAGCCGGTTTAACATAAGACTCTAGTACCGCAAGGGCAAGGATAACAGCAGGGCCGATGCACTGTCTAGACAGGACCAGGACATGCCAACGACGTACAAAGACGACCGGCTGAAGTTACGAACATTCTAGATGTTTAAGGGGGAGCCGGACGGGGAGACTATCTGCCTAGCGGCGACACACCTATAGGAACCCCAACTGCAAGCATAGGAAGAGGCAGTGGAAAAGGACGAGGTATACCGAGGGGCCCGTACAGCGATCTAGGGAGGGCAGCGGAAGCTCCTAGCCGAGCTCCATCTTAAGGTGTCGACAGCCGAGTGTTCAGTAGACGAGGAGAACAACCTAAGGTTTAGGAATCGGATATAGGTCCTAGCAGACGAGAAGCTCTGTACGAGCTTAATACAACAGGCGCATAACTCTATAGCTACCGGGCACCTAGGGCGCGAGGAGACGTACAGCATTATCGCCTAGGACTACTACTAGCCGGCGATAGCAAAGGACATTCGCAGGTTCGTATAGAACTGCGATATATGCAGACGAACGAAGCCCTAGCGCGAGCTAAAGCATAGGCTGCTGAAGCCCCTGCCGATACCGGACCGGCCCTGGCAAGATCTAACAGTAGACTTTATTACAGACCTCCCTAAGAGCGATGGACAGCGAAACATTATAGTAGTTACGGACAAGTTAACGAAGGGGGTAATACTAGAGGGAATGGACTCCATTACAGCTAAGGACACTGCCTAGGCCTTTATACAGACGACATTTAGCAAGCACAGTTTCCCTAGGTCAATCGTATCAGACTAGGGGACACAGTTTACGAGCCAGCTCTAGGCAAGGATCTGCCAGTTGCTAAAGGTAGAACGTCGTCTGTTAACTGTATAGCACCTACAAACAGACAGGGCGACGGAGAGGGTCAATTCAACTTTGGAAGCGTACCTCCGAGCGTACGTAGACTATAACCAGACGAACTGGAACCGACTCCTCCCTATAGCGGAGCTGGCTATCAATAGCCGTACAGCCGATGCTATAGGACTGTCCCCCTTCTTTACGACCTACGGATACGACTACTCCCTGCTCCTACCGACCCCGAGTAGTAACACCCCGCGCCCCGTACGATCCCTAATCTAGCAAGGAGAGGCTATCGTACGGACGATTACGAACGCCTACCAATAGGCAAAGGCGAGCCTAGCTATAGCCTAGCAGAATGCAGAAGAGCAGGCCAACAAGGGACGACAGGCTGCGCCAAGGTACGAGGCAGGGGATTAGGTCTAGCTAAACCAGCGGAACATCCGTACGGACTGGCTAAGCAAGAAGCTAGATTGGAGGAACAGGAAGTTTACAGTAATCCGGCCGGTAGGGACATACGCTGTACGACTAAACACCCCCCTAGGGATTTACCCAGTCTTCTACGTAGACCTCGTACGACCGGCGAACACGGACCCTCTGCTGCACTAGACGACTAACGACGCGCGCCTACCTGCAATTATAACCGAGGGCCAGGAAGAGTATAAAGTAGAGGGGATCCTTAAGAGTCGAAGGAAGCGAGGGAAGACAGAGTACTTAGTAAAATAGAGAGGATAGGCAGAGCCTACGTAGGAACCGTACGAGGCTCTGCAAGACACAACCGCACTGGACAGGTAGGAGGAGAATCATCCCCCTGCCCAGTTACAGTAACACTGCGCCGTACGACGGAAGGAGGCACGATCCGCCCTAAGGATAGGGTAGCTGCGGGCAGACCAGGGTTGTTAAAGGATCGAGCATTACGACATAGGACACTACGGGGCCCTACTAACACGACATCGTACGACACTGTACGAAATAAAAGCTAGAAGAAAGGAACAGCTAAGAGACGAATAGGAGGGGAAGTAGAAACGGAAGGAGTTAAAAGAAAACCGTCCGAAATTCCTTACGCTACCTAGGGGAGGGGGGGTAGCTTACTAGCTACCCCCCCCCTAGGGAGAACCAGAACTACCTACTTATTATCTGTAACCTCCACTACCTCGGGCCTAGCCGGGCCCCCGCCCCTACTAGAACCAGCCCCAGGAAGCGGAGGCACCCCCCTACCCCTACATGCCTCCCCTGGACGGCGGAAGGGGCAGTAGAAGGAGCTATCCTTCTACTTATACGAGGCACATACCCTAGCCCAAAAGCCTAGGAGGCAGTATAGGCTAAGTGTAGGCTAGGGGGAGTTGGGGCAGGGGGCATAGAGCTGGCCCTAGGTAGCGATAAGGAGGGCATTAACGTACGACAGCCGGGCCGTGCCCACCTGCTCGGGTATAACCCGGACGGGGTTACACTAGAAGGCGTAGAAGGGGAGCCCGGCCGCATCCTGCTGCTTGCAGGTGTAGCACCTAAGACGTTAGCCCAGACTGTACAGAAGACGGGATTCTGTACGAACCGGAAGAGTAGCTGCTAGTTAAGTTAAGGGTCCTACTCCTAGAGGACGAAGTAGAGTAGGACCCTAGCCGGACAAGGGGAGGAGGCAGGGCCAGCAACTACAAGGAAGCCATCGGACGGGGCGGACGACATAGTAGATAGTGGCTAGTAGTAGTTAGTAGTTGGTAGCTGGTAGTGGTGGTAATAGTAGATAGTAGACGGTAGTAGATAGACGGTGGACAGTAGACAGTGTAAGGGAAGGAAAAGAAGGGAGAAGGCTGGAGCCAACTGCCTGCTATAAGGGAAATGGCAAACAAGGCAGCTGCTACAAACAGGTAAAATAACAAGAGGCAACCACGACCTAAGGGAAGTAGCGAGGGGCGACGACTTAGACAACCGGACAGAATAGGAAGCCGCAACCCGCCAAAGAAACAACGGGAGCTGGTTGATTTAGGCGCGACGCTGTACAGAAGAAACACTACGAGAAGGGAAGGGGGGGGGGTATTGTTAGGGGCGCGCCGTCCGGCCCAGGCCCTAAACCTGACCTAAGCCGAACGTCGCCCTAAGGACTGCGACTTAGCGGCGCCAGCACGACCCTACCCTCTATACGGAACCACCGACAGGACCCCACTCCTGTACAGAGGGAGAACACTACAGTCCTACGCAAAGGGGAGCTACCGCCCCTCTAAATAGGGGGGGTAAACTATGCACCACTGTACAGAGGAGGTAACTCCTAGCCCTCTATACAGAGGGTGAACCTGGCACCCCTATACAAAGGGGGGAAATTGCTAGCTTGGCTTTGTAGGTACAAATCGTACGGCAGCAGACGACAAAGGAACTGCCTATCAGTTCCTTTATGTAGATACCCAACCTTAAGTTTCTGAATCAAGATTCTTGAGCCCCTTACAAGAAGGGAGAGGCTTAGTATTTAGGAGGTAGCTGCCCGCTATAGGAGGCAATAGCAACTAGAGCAGCTGCTACAGCTGTATAAAAAGGGAGCAAGGAGGCAACTACGACCCAGTAGACGACGAGCAACGGCTATATAGACGACCGGACAGAGATAGGAAGTCGCGACCTGTCAAAGGAACACTAGGAGCTAAGGGTGTACGACACACCGCCGCCGTACTAAAGAGGCACTACAAGAAGGGAGGGGAGTATTGTTAGGGGGCGCCGCCCAGCCCAGGTCCTGGACCTAAGCCAGCCGTCGCTCTAAGGACCGCGACTTAGCGAAGCTGGCACGACCCTACCCTCTGTACGGAATTACTAACACAACCCTACTCCTGTACAGAGGGAGAACCCTATAGCCCTATACAGAGAGTAATTGCAGCCCCTCTAAACGGAGGGAAAACTCTGTACTACTATATAGAGAGAGAACTCCCGATCCTCTATACGAAGTGTAAACCTTGCACCCCTACATAGAGGGAAATTGCTAGCTTGGCTTCGTAGGTACAAATTGTACAGCAGCAGACGACGAAGGAACTGCCTATTAGTTCCTTTATATAGATACCCAACCTTAAGTTTCCGAACCAAGACTCTTAAGCCCTTACACAGACAACGAGGCAGACAGCGAGTTAGGCGACAAGGCAGGCGACGGATCGGACAGCGAGCTAGGCGACTAGTCGGGCGACGAGGCAGGCTAGGGTACTGTTAAGGTTATTAAGAACCTAGACATTAGTAGCGCGGCCGCGCTATAGCTAGCAGTAATAAGGTAGCGGGTTATTTACTAGGCGGTCGTCTAGGACTATCTCGGACAGCGTAGTTTTACTGCAATGTTAGTCTAGGAGGATGCTTCTCCTCTTACCGATCCAGTACTACTATGTCTTGCAGAGCCTTGTACATTTCCTACGAAGGCTCCGCCTACCCTGTCTATTTAACTAGGTATTCTATCCGCTTCTGCTTCTTTCGGCTCTTAAGGATTTCTTCTACCTCGTACTCTTCCTAGCCCTTAGAGATAATTGCTAGGGGGCGTACGTCGTCCGTTGTCTAATACAGAAGGGGGTCTATATATACTAGCTGTACGAGGTCTATATAGAAAACTGGATAGATCCCTAGGGGGGTATTAAGTCGTACAGTGTATAGACTAACTGGATTACTGTAAACTTCCGGTTCTTCTAGTCTAGTTTCTTGCTTAGTCAGTCCGTACAGATATTACGCTAGTTTAACTATATTTTATTACCTGCCTCGTACCTTGGTGCAGCCTGTCGTCCCTTGTTAGCCTGTTCTTCTGCATTCTGTTAGGCTATCGCGAGGCTTGCTTTTGCCTATTAGTAGGCGTTTGTAATCTTCCGTACGATAGCTTCCTCCTGCTAGATTAGGGACTATATAGGGCGTAGGGCGGTGCTGCTTAGGGTTGCTAGGAGCGGGGAGTAGTCGTACCTATAAGCTAGAAAGAAGGGGGATAGTCCTATAGCATCTGCCGTATAGCTATTAATAGCTAGTTCTGCTATTGGAAGGAGACAGTTCTAATTAGACTAGTTGTAGCTAACGTACGCCCGGAGGTACGCTTCAAGCGTCGAGTTAACCCTCTCCGTTGCGCCGTCTGTCTATAAATGCTATACAGTTAATAGGCGACGTTCTACGTTTAGCAATTAGCAAATCCTCGTCTCGAGTTAGCTCTTAAACTGTATACTATAGTCAGATACAATTGACCTAGGGAATCTATACTTGCTTAATGTAGTCTGTATAAAGGCCTAAGCAGTGTCTTCGGCCGTAATAGAGCTTATTCCCTCTACTATTACCCCTCTCGTTAGCTTGTCTATTACTACTATAATGTTCCGTCGTCTGTAGCTCTCTAGTAGGTCTGTAATAAAGTCTACTGTTAGGTCTTGCTACAGCTAGTCCAGTATAGGTAGGGGTTTTAAAAGACTATGTTTTAGCTCCCTCTAGGACTTCGTTCCTCTACAGACGTCGCAATTCTATACGAACCTGCAGATGTCCTTCGACATTGCTAGCTGGTAGTAGTCCCTAGCGATAATGTTGTACGTCTCTTTGCATTCTAGGTGTCCAGTAGCTACCGAGTCGTATAACTGTTGTATCAAACTCGTATATAGCTTGTCGTCTGCTAGAACCTAAGTCTGACCCCTAAACCTTAGGTTGTTTCCTTTGTCTACTGTACACCCTACTGTTAAGACCTTAAGGTTAAGCTCTGTAGGAAGCTTCCGCTATCCTTCCTAAATTGCTATATAGGCTTTTTAGTAAACGTTGTTCTTTTCTACTGCGTTCTCCTAAGCTTAGTACTAGGGGTTTGTAGTGTATATAGCCGCTAGGAGGACGGTATTCTCCCTAGAGGTCTCCTTGAACATTTGGAATGTCTGTAATTTTAGTCGTTCGTCGTCGTACGTTGCTAGCATATCTTAGTCTCGTTAGGACAAGGCGTTAGCCTGGCCGTTGTCCTTGCCCTTGCGATACTAAAGTCCTATATTAAACTAGCTTAGGTACATTGCCTATTGTACGTGTCTCTCGGAGAGCTTTTAGGGTTTTATAAAATACTCTAGATTCTTGTAATCTATAAGGACGAGCAATCCGGGAACCGAACAGAGTTTGCCGTCCTACGCCTTTTAGCACTGTACAACCGCTAGCAATTCCTTGTCGTAGATAGGATAGTTGCATTCGGCTAGGATGTTCTTTTCAGAGAAGTATATATATAGGTACAGGAGGCCGTCCGGACCGACTTAGGAGAGGATATTCCCTATATAGTATCCTAAGGAGTCAGTTTCTAATCCTGTCGTATGTTCCGGATTAAAAGCAGTAAGGGTCGGTCCTATAGTAAAGAGTTTCTTTAGCTTGTTAAAACTTCTGTCGCATTTATCCGACTATACGAACTGCTTGTCTTCATATATTAGCTTAACTAGAGGGCGGACTATGTCGAAGTAGTTCTGTATAAAATGTTAATAGAAGTTAGCAAAGCTAAGGAATTCCTATACGCCCTTAATACTTGTAGGAGGTCTCTACTGCTTAATAGTATTAATCTTCTTCTCGTCTATGCTAATGCCCTTCCCTGCCTCGATAATAAACCCTAGGTACTTCGTACGTTTTACACTAAACTCGTAGTTGTCGATATCAAGGTACAGCCTAGTCTTCTGTAGACAGTCTAGTACCTTCTTAACGTCTTGCTCGTAGTCCTAACAGCTGCCGTCTGTAAATACTAGGGTGTTATCGAGGTACGCAGAGCAGATATCGTCCGGGAGTCCCTATAATGATTTGTTAATATATTTCTAGAAGGTTGCAGGCGCATTCGTAAGGCCGAAGAGGGTAACTAGCTATTTAAAAAGGCTGTACCTTGTACGGAAAGCTGTTATATATTTACGTCCTTCCTTAAACTATATCTTATAGAAGGTTAAGACAATATTAAGCTTGGTAAACTACTTTGCCTTGCTAATTCGTCTACGGGTTTCCTTAATAAGGGGTAGGGGGTAACAGTCCTTTTTAGTAATTGCGTTAATACCTCTGTAGTCTATGCAGAATCGTAACATGGCTAGCCCCTCCTTCTAGACGAATAACACTAGGGCTCTAGCCGAGGACGTACTTACGCAGATAAAATCTTTAGAGAGATGATCGTCTAATGTCTTATACAGCACTAGGAGTTCTTTAGAGGACATACCGTACAATAGGCCGTATAGTGCCTTAGGCATGCTTCCGTCCAGGCAGGGTTCGAGCTTAATCTCGTAATTGATTCCTTCTCCTCGGAGTAGGGGCAATTTTAAAGCCGATTTTAGCTTAAAGAGGTCGAGGTATTCTACGTACTAAGGTAGAAGCTTCGTATAGGGGTCTGTAGCTTTCTTAGGTGCTAGTGCCTTCTTACTGTCGGTAGTTACGGCGTTGATCTTAGGGTAGGTGTTACTTAGCGGAGCTCGTCCTTAGTCCCGGATTCTCTGCCCTGTCGCTGCTAGATACAGACGTCCTTATCCGACGTTAAGCTTACCTCGCTGGCGCTCTATCTAAGGTTTTCCTAGTATTAGGTCGTACCCTAATTTGTCTTGTACGACGTAGAGGTATAAGCCCTACTCGTAGTGCCCTTATAGCTCGATTGTTACCTTTACTATATAGGTAATGTCCAGTCCTCGCCTAGTAATTCCTTATATACGTACAGGTACAGTAGGGGTAGTCTCGATGCAGTGTTTCTATACGAAGCTTTCGCTAACAACTCTGTATACTAAATACCTAGTTTTAATTAAGGTTCGTGCGTAGGCGGATCTGTTTAATGTAGGTCGTACGAGGAACGGCGTAGTTGTTATGTAAGTGCTTTTAAAAGATAGCTAAGTAATGTATTAATATAGTAGCCTATCTCGTTTCTGCCTCTGGCCAAGCCTTCGCTTAGAGGCTACTCTTTTCCCGATCTGTTATCGTCAAAGGGGGTCCCCTAGGCCCTTACTAATGCTGTTGCTACTTTTGTAGTAGGGGCACTCGATGCCGGCCTCTTAGCCGGCAAGAGTCTGCAATCCTATACAGCATACCCGGTTTGTCTGCATTAGTAACCAGCTCCCTTATGCCTTCCTTCTGTAAATAGTAGCTGTATCTACCTACTGCGCCCTCTTAGCGCTAGCCCTTAGTCGTACGGTAACTGCTGCGGCTACTCTCGTCGTTGGTAGTTCCTAATCTATAGCGTCCTGTTGCCGGTAGTTAGGTTGGCGTAGCTTGTAGTTACTGTAAGGGCTTAAGAATCTTGGTTTAGAAACTTAAGGTTGGGTATTTATATAAGGGAACTAATAGGCAGTTCCTTGGTCGTCTGCTGCTGTACAATTTGTACCTACGAAGCTAAGCTAGCAATTTCCCTCTGTATAGAGGTGCAAGGTTTACACTCTGTATAGAGGATCCGAAGTTTCCCTCTATACAGTAGTACAGAGTTTTCCTTCTGTTTGGAGGGGCGGCAATTCCCCTCTGTATAGGGCTATAGGATTCTTCCTCTATACAAGAATAGGGTCGTATCGGTAACTCTATATAGAGGGTAGGGTCGTGCTGGCGCTGCTAAGTCGCAGTCCTTAGGGCGACGGCTGGCTTAGGTCCAGGACCTGGGCTGGACGGCGCCCCCTAACAATACCTCCCTCCCTTCTTGTAGTGCTTCTTTCGTACGACAGCGTGTCGTACACCCTTAGCTCCTAGTGTTCCTTTGGCAGGTCGCGACTTCCCGTCTCCGTCCGGTCGTCTATAGAGCCGTTGCTTGTTGCCTACTACGTTGTGGTTGCCTTCTCTGCTCCCCTTTTATACGCTTGTAGCAGCTGCTCTAGTTGCTATTGCCTCGTATAGCAGGCAGCTACCCCCTAATTATTAAGTCTCCCTGTCTCTTTCCCTTCCTCTCTTTTCTTCTATTCCCTCTGCCTGCTACCCCCCTATTCCGCTGTCTACTACTACCGTCCACCGTCTACTACCTATTAATCTAGCTTACTACTAGTTACTACTACTAGCTACTACTACTAGCTACTACTATTATGCTATGTACTCCGTCCGGCCGTTCCTGCTGTAGTTCTCTCGTAGTTGCTAGCTCTTCTCTTGTCGTTCCTAGCCCTTCTTCCGCCCGTCCGGCTAGTGTCCCCCCCTATTTTTACCTCTAGCTATAGAATGCCTAGCTCGACTAGCAACTTCGTTTCCAGTTCGTACGGGTCCCTGTTTTCCGTACAGTCTAAGCTAACGTCTTAGATACTATACTAATAAGCAGTAGGACGCTGCTAAGCTACCCTTCTACGCCTTCTAGTGTAACCCTGTCCAGGTTACGCCTTAGCAGGTCGCTACAGCCCGCGCGTCGTACATTAACGCTATGCCTATTGCTATCTGCGGCCAGCTCTATGCCAGCTGTCCTAACTCCCCCTAGGGGTTATTCGGCCTATACCGCCTCCTAGGCTTCTAGGCTAGGGTCTGCGCCTTGTGTAAGTAGAAGGATAGCTCCCTCTACTGCTCCTACTGCCGTCTGGAGGAGGCGCGTAGGAGTAGGGGGGTGCCTCTTCTCCCTAGCGCTGGCCTAGGTAGGGGTCCTGCCGGCTAGGAGGTAATTAAGATTTTGGATAGGGAGTCGGCCGCCCTAGTCCCGGGGGGTAGTAGCCAGTAAGCTACCCCCTAAGGTAGTGTAAGAAACCTTCGGATAGTTCTGCTCCTATCCCCCTCTTATTTCTACCTATCTTACCTGTCTCCTAACCGTTCCCTTCCTCCTGCCCCTCTTCTATACAATGTAGTGTCGGCAGGACCCGGTAGCGTCCTATGTCTTAATTCTCGATCCTTCGACAACCTAAGTTGCTAGCGGCTGCCCTATACTTAGAGTAGATCGTGCCCCTTTTAGCTTTACGGCGCAGTGTTACTGTAACTAGGCAGGGGGATGGTTCTCCTCCTACCTGTCTAGCACAGTTATGTCCTGTAGGGCCTTATACAGTTCCTACGTAGGCTCTACCTACCCTCTCTATTTTACTAGGTACTCTGCCCTCTTCTGCTTCCTTCGGCTCTTAAGGATTTCTTCTACCTTGTACTCTTCTTAGCCTTTAGTAAGGATCGCTAGGGGGCGCGCGTCGTCTGTCGTCTAGTACAGCAGGGGGTCCGTGTTCGCTAGCTGTACGAGGTCTACGTAGAAGACTAGGTAGATCACTAGGGGAGTGTTATGTCGTATAGCGTGTGTCCCTACTAGTCGGACTACTATAAACTTCCGGTTCTTCTAATCTAGCTTCTTGCTTAGCCGGTCTATACGGATATTGCGCTGGTTTAGCCAGACCTTATGCCCTGCCTTGTACCTTAGTGCAGCCTGTTGTCCCTTATTAGCCTGCTCTTCCGCATTCTGTTAAGCTATAGTTAGACTCGCTTTCGCCTATTAGTAGGCGTTCGTAATCGTCCGTACAATAGCCTCTCCCTACTAAATTGGGGATCGTACGGGGCGCAGGGTGCCACTACTTAGGGCTAGCAGGAGCGCAGAGTAGTTATATCTGTAGGCTATAAAGAAGAGGGATAATCCTGTAGCATTAGCCGTACAGCTGTTAATAGCCAGCTCTGCTATAGAGAGAAGGCGGTTCCAGTTTGTCTAATTATAGTCGACGTACGCTTAGAGGTACGCTTCTAACGTCGAATTAACCCTCTCTCTCGCACCGTCCGTCTACAGGTGCTATACAGTTAACAGGCGACGTTCTACGTTTAGCAACTAACAGACCCTTGCCTAGAGCTAGCTTATAAACTGTGTACCCCGGTCCGATACAATTGACCTAGGGAATCTGTACTTACTAAACGTCGTCTGTATAAATGCCTAGGCAGTGTCTTTAGCCGTAAAAGAGTCTATTCCCTCTAGTATTACCCCCTTCGTTAGCTTGTCCGTTACTACTATAATCATCCGCCGTCCGTCGCTCTTAGGGAGATCCGTAATAAAGTCCACTGTTAGGTCTTGCTAGGGCCGGTCCGGTATTAGTAGGGGTTTTAGCAACCTATGCTTTAGTTTACGCTAGGGCTTCGTCTGTCTACAGACATCGCAGTTTCGTACGAACCTGCAGATGTCCTTTGCTATCGCCGGCCAGTAGTAGTCCCTAGCAACAATGCTGTACGTCTCCTCGCGCCCTGGCTGCCTGGTTGCTATAGAATTATGTGCCTGTTGTATTAAGCTCGTATAGAGCTTCTTGTCTGCCGGGACCTAAGTCCGATTCCTAAACTTTAGATTTTTCTCCTCGTCTACTATGCACTCTGCTGCTAACACCTTAAGATAAAGCTCCGCTAGGAGCTTCCGCTGCCCTCCTTAGATTGCTGTACGGGCCGCTCGGTAAACGTCGTCCTTTTCTACTACCTCTTCCTATGCCTGCAGTTAGGGTTCCTAGATGTGTGTCGCCGCTAGGCGGATAGTCTCCTCGCCTAGTTCCTCCTTAAACATCTGGAATGTCTGTAATTTCAGCCGATCGTCCTCGTACGTCGTTGGTATGTCCTAGTCCTGTCTGGATAGCGTATCGGCCCTGCTGTTATCCTTACCCTTGCGATACTAGAGTCTTATATTGAATCGGCTTAGGTATATCGCCTATCGTACTTGTTACTTAGACAGCTTCCGGGGTTGCGTAAAGTACTCTAGGTTCTTGTAGTTAGTTAGGGCGAGGAACTTAGGGACTAAGCAGAGTTCTCTATCCTACACTTTGCAACACTGTACGACTGCTAGCAATTCCTTGTTGTAGATAGGGTAGTTGCACTTAGCTAGGGAGTTCTTCTTAGAGAAGTACGCGTATAGGTACAGAAGTCCGTCCGAGCCTACCTGTAACAGCACACCCCCTATACAGTACCCTAAGGAGTCAGTTTCCAGTATCGTCGTACGTTCCGGATCGAAGGCGGCAAGCGTTGGTCCTGTTGTAAAGAGCTCCTTTAGCCTGTTAAAGCTTCTATTACACTCGTCCGTCTACTTGAACTGCTTGTCCTTGTATGTTGACTCGACTAGGGAGTGCATAATCTCCGAGTAGTTCTGTATAAACTAGCGATAGAAGGTAGCAAACCTAAGAAATTCCCGTACGCCCTTAACGCTCGTAGGCGGCTTCTATTGCTTAATAGCATTAATCTTCTTCCTATCTATACTAATGCCTTTCCCTGCCTTGATAATAAACTCTAGGTATTTCGTATATTGTACACTGAATTTACATTTGTCAATGTCGAGGTACAAGCTAGCCTGTTGCAGTCAATCTAGTACCTTCTTAAAGTCCTGCATATAGTCTGCGTAGGTGCCGTCCGAAAAAACCAGTGTATCGTCGAGGTACGCCGAACAAATGTCGTCTAGTAACCCTTGCAGGGACCTGTTAATGTACCTCTAGAAGGTCGCTGGTGCGTTAGCAAGACTAAAGGGGGTAACAAGCTACTAAAAAAGACTTTATCCCGTACAGAAGGTCGTTATCTATTTACAGCCTTCCTTAATCTGTATCTTGTAGAAAGCCGAGACTACGTTAAGCTTAGTAAATTACTTTGCCTTGCTAATCTGTCTAAGAGTCTCCTTAATAAGGGATTGGGGGTACCGGTCCTTTTTAGTAATCGCGTTATTGCCTCTGTAGTCTACGCAGAAACGCAAGCCGGCCTTGCCCTCTCTGTAGACAAACAGCACTAGGGCTCCTTTAGACGAGGTACTCGCGCAAATAAAACCTTTGGCAAGAAGGTCGTCCAGTGTCTTGCGTAGTACTAGGAGTTCTCTAGAGGACATTCTATACAGCGGACTGTACAGTACCTTAGGCAGACTCCTATCCGGACAGGGCTCTAGCTAGATGTCATAGTTAATTCCTTCTCCTTAGCGTAGCAGCAGTTTTAAGGCCGACTTTGGCTCGAAGAGGTCCAGGTATCCTGCGTATTCTACTAGGAGCTTCGTATAGGGGTCCGTTGATTTCTTAGGCGCTAATGCCTTCTTAATGTCCGCAGTTGCAGTATTGATTTCGGCCTTAGCATTGCCGCCCTATAGAACCCTCCCTTAGTCTCGGAGCCTCTGCTTCGTTACTGCCAGGTACAGCCGTCCCTGTCCAACGTCCAGCTTGCCCTGCTAGCGCTCTATCTATAGCTTCCCTAATATTAGGTTATACCCTAACTTGTCCTGTACGACGTAGAGGTATAAGTCCTGCTCGTAGTGTCCTTGCAGCTCTATCGTCACTTTTACTATATAGGTAATGTCCGGTCCTCGCCCAGTAATGCCTAGTATGTGTACAGGCACAGTAGGGGTTATCTTAATGTAGTGCCTCTATACAAAGTCTTCGCTAATTACTCCGTATACTAAACATTCTGTGTTAATCAATAGCCGCGCTGCGGCGGTCCCGTCCAGCGTAGGTCGTACGATAAACGGCGTAGTCGTTATGTAGTTGCTCTTAAAAGATAGCTAAGTAGGGCTTTAACTTAGCAATCTATCTCGTATACGCCTCTAGCAGAGCCTTCGCTTAGAGGCTACTCTTTTCCTAACTCGTTGTTATCTAAGGGGGACTCCTAATTCTCTTGTTAGGGCACTGCAGTTGCTACCCTTGCAGTGGTCGGCCGTCCCCTAGGTCTCTCTGCTGGCAAAAGCCTGCAATTCTGTACAGTGTAGCCTATCTTGCTACACCTATAGCAGCTCCCTTCTGCTCGCCTCTTGTTAAAGGTAGCTATGTCTACCTACTGTGCCCTTTTGGCAGCGGCCCTTAGCTATACAGTAACGGCTGCCGCTACTCTCGTCGTTGTTAGTTCCTAGTCTATAGCGTCCGTCTGCTGCTAGAGAGGTTGTCGCATCTTATAAGCGCGGCTTATCTGTCCGAGCCTGCGCTGCTGGTCGTCGACTATCCTAAGGAGATGTTAGGGGGCGCCGCCTAGCCCAGGTCCTAGACCCGACCTAAGCCAGCCGTCGCCCTAAGGACTGCGACTTAGCGGCGCTAGCATAACCCTACCCTCCGTACGGAACTACCGACAGGACCCTACTCCTGTACAGAGGGAGAACCCTATAGTCCTGCACAGAGGGGAACTGCCGTCCCTCTTAATAGAGGGAAAACTCTGCACTACTATATAGAGGGGGAACGCCCGATCCTCTGTACGGAGTATAAACCTTCTACCCCTACATAGGAGGAAACTGCTGGCTTGGCTTCGTAGGTACAAATTGTATAGCAGCGGACGACGAAGGAACTGCCTATTAGTTCCTTTATATAGATACCCAACCTTAAGTTTCTGAACTAAGATTCTTAAGCCCTTTACATTAGGAACTGATCTTACTGTCGGTAACTGCAGTAATAACACAGAGATAGACGGCAACATCCCTCTAGAAACTACGGCTACAGAGGGACATATGCACTGCGCGTACAAGGAGCTGCTAGAACACAAGAGGCAGCTCGAGCAGCAAGTAAACCACGAGGCTGCGATAATTTCCCAACGGGAACAGGAGCTACGACAGCTTAGGGCGTCCAATCGCGATCTGACCCCTACGACGACAACGACGACAAACACAATAGCCTACACCCCGACCCGTAAAAGCAAACTCTCCGACGTCTCTACGTACGATAGTAAGGCTCCGGCCGAGTACCCCTCCTAGGCTGCCTAGATGCGCTCTAAGCTTCTAGTCGACTTAGGAGCATACCTGACCGAGCTAGACAAGGTAGTTTACCTCTTTAGGAGGTTAAAGGGCAGGGCAGCAGCACGGATTCTGCCGTACTACGAGACGGCCATTGCCAACCCGGCAATAGCTACAACGACGATGCTCTAGGCAGCTCTTAACAAGCGCTACAAGGACCTAGACCGTAAGAGCCGAGCACTTCTACAGGTCAATACAATAAAGCAAGGGCGCAAGACCGTACGAGAATTCCTCGCAGAATATAACCAGACTCTAGCAGAGGCAGAAGGTCTCTAATAGGAGAACAGGATAAAAATTACCTCTTTAGAGGTAGGCCTCTCTAAGGAGATTATAATAGGGCTAGTAGGCGTAATGCGACCAGCTATATACGAGCAATTCTGCAATCTCCTTAGGATAGTAGACGACTAGCAGCGCAGGCTTAGACTAATAAGCCGCGCTTAAGAGATAAGACAACCCCTCTAGCGACAGACAGACGCTATAGACTAGGAACCAACAACGATAAGGGTAGCAGCAGCCGTTACTATACAGCCAAGGGCCGCTACTAAAAGGGCGAAATAGGTAGACATAGCTACCCTTAACAAGAGACGAGCAGAAGGGAGCTGCTACTAGTGTAGCAAGATAGGCTACACTGTACGGAATTGCAGGCTTTTGCCAGTAGAGAGACCTAGGGGACGGCCGACCACTGCAAGGGTAGCAACTGCAGTGCCCTAACAAGAGAATTAGGAGTCCCCCTTAGATAACAACCAGTTGGGAAAAGAGTAGCCTCTAAGCGAAGGCTCTGCCAGAGGCGTATACGAGATAGATTGCCAAATCAAAGCATTACTTAGCTATCTTTTAAGAGCAACTACATAACGATAACGCTGTTTATTGTACGGCCAACGTTAAACGGGTCCGCAACGGCGCAGACATTGATTAACACAGGATGTTTAGTGTATAGAGTAATTAGCGAAGACTTCGTACAGAGACACCGGAGTAAGACGACCCCTACTGTACTAGTACGCATATTGGGCATTACCGGGCGAGGACTGGACATTACCTATATAGTGAAAGTGACGATGGAGGTACAGGGACACTATAATGTTAGGGGGCGCCGCCCAGCCCAGGCCAGGTCCTAGACCTAACCTAAGCCAGCCGTCGCTCTAAGGACTGCAACTTAGCAGCGCTAGTACGACCCTACCCTCTATACAGAATCACCGACAGGACTACACTCCTGTACAGAGGGGGAACCCTATAGCCCTACATAGAGGGGAATTACCGTCCCTCTAAACAGAGGGAAAACTCTGTACCGCCGTATAGAGGGAGAACTCCCGATCCTCTATAAAGAGTGTAAACCTTGCATCCCTGTATAGAGGGAATTGCTAGCTTGGCTTCGTAGGTACAAATTGTACAGCAGCGGACGACGAAGGAACTGTCTATTAGTTCCTTTATGTAGATACCCAACCTTAAGTTTCTGGACTAAGATTCTTAAGCCCTTACATTAGGAACTGATCTTACTGTCGGTAACCGCGGTAATACAACAAGATAGACGGCGACATCTCTATAGAACCTACGGCTATGTAGGGACAGATGCACTGCGCGTACGAGGAGCTGTTAGCACACAAGGCCCAGCTCGAGCAGCAAGTAAGCCACTAGGCTGCGATAATTTTCCAACAGGAATAGGAGCTACGACAGCTTAGGGCGTCCGATCGCGATCCGACCCCTACGACGACGAACACGATAGCCTACACCCCGACCCCTAAGAGCAAACTCCCTGACGTTACTACGTACGATAGTAAGGCTCCGGCCGAGTACCCCTCCTAGGCTGCCCAGATGCATTCCAAGCTTCTAGTCGACTTAGGAGCATACCCGACCGAACTAGACAAGGTAGTTTACCTCTTTAGGATGTTGAAGGGCAGGGCAGCAGCACGGATTCTGCCGTACTACGAGACGGCCATTGCCAACCTGGCAATAGCTACGACGACGATGCTCTAGGCAGCTCTTAATAAGAGCTACAAGGACCTAGACCGCGAGAGCTAAGCACTCCTACAGGTAAATACAAAAAAACAAGGACGCAAGACTGTACGAGAATTCCTCGCGGAATACGACCAGACTCTGGCAGAGGCAGGAGTTCTCTAATAGAAGGACAGGATGAAAATTACCTCCTTAGAGGTAGGCCTCTTTAAGGAGATTATAACGGGACTAGTAGGCGTAATGCGACTAGCTACATACAAGGAATTCTGCGATCTCCTTAGAATAGTCGACAACTAGCAGCGCAGGCTCGGACGGATAAGCTGCGCTTACGAGATAAGACAACCCCTCTAGCGGCAGACGGATGCTATAGACTAGGAACCAACAACGACGAGGGTAGCGGCAGCTATTACCGTATAGCCAAGGGCTGCCACTAAAAGGGCACAATAGGTAGACATAGCCACCCTTAACAAAAGGCAAGCAGAAGGGAGCTGCTACCGGTGTAGCAAGATAGGCTACACTGCACGGAATTGCAGACTTTTGCCAGCAGAGAGACCTAAGGGACGGCCGACCACTGCAAGGGTAGCAACTGCGGCGCCCTAATAAGAGGAACAGGAGTCCCACTTAGACGACGACGAGTCAGGAAAAGAGTAGCCTCTAAGCTAAGGCTCTGCTAGAGGCGTATACGAGATAGATTGCCAAATCAAAACACTACTTAGCTATCTTTTAAGAGCAACTACGTAACGACTACGCCGTTTATCGTACGGCCAACGTTAAACGGGTCTGCAACAGTGCGGACATTAATTAACACAGGGTGTTTAGTGTACGGAGTAATCAGCGAAGACTTCGTACAGAAACACTAGATAAAGACGACCCCTACAGTACCTGTAAGCATGCTAGGCATTACTGGGCAAGGACCAGACATTACCTATATAGTAAAAGTAGCGATAGAGATATAGGGGCACTATAAGCAGGACTTATACCTCTATGTCGTACAGGACAAATTGGGGTATAACCTAATACTAGGGAAGCTATAGATAGAGCGTTGGAAGGGCAAGCTAGATGTCGGACGAGGACGGCTGTACCTGGCAGCGACGAAGCAGAGGCTCTAGGACCAAGGGAGGGCTGCGCAGGGTAACAATGCCAAGGCCGAAATCAACACGGCAACGGCAGACATTAAGAAGGCATTGGCACCCAAGAAAGTAACAGACCCCTATACGAAGCTCCTAGGGGAATACGCAGGATACCTAGACCTCTTCAAGCCGAAGTCGGCCTTAAAACTGCCACTACACTAAGGAGAAGGAATTAACTACGACATCCAGCTAGAACCCCGTCCAGATAGGAGCCTGCTAGAGGTACTATACGGGCCGCTGTATAGAATGTCCTCTAGAGAGCTCCTAGTATTGCGCAAGACACTAGATAACCTGCTTGCTAAAGGTTTTATTTAGGCAAGTACCTCGTCTGCAGGGGCCCTAGTGCTGTTTGTCTACAAGGAGGGAAAGGCTGGTTTGCGTTTCTGCGTAGATTACAGAAGCATCAACGCGATTACTAAGAAGGACCAGTACCCCCTACCCCTTATTAAGGAGACGCTTAGACGGATTAGCAAGGCAAAGTAGTTTACTAAGCTTAACGTAGTCTCGGCCTTCTACAAGATACGGATTAAGGAAGGCTGTAAACAGATAACTGCCTTCTGTACGAGATATAGTCTTTTCGAGTAGCTTGTTACCCCCTTTAGCCTTGCCAACGCACCGGCAACCTTCTGGAGGTACATTAACAAGTCCCTGCAAGGGCTACTAGACGACATCTGCTTGGTATACCTCGATAACACCCTGGTTTTTACGGACGGCACCTATACAGATTACGTACAAGACGTTAAGAAGGTGCTGAACCGACTGCAGCAGGCTAGCTTGTACCTCGACATCGACAAATGTAAATTCGGTGTCCAGCGTACGAAATACCTTGGTTTTATTATTAAGGCAGGGAAAGGCATTAGCATAGATAGGAAGAAGATTAATGCTATCAAGCAATGGAAGCCGCCTACGAATGTTAAGGGCGTAAGGGAATTTCTTAGGTTTGCCAACTTCTACTGCCAGTTTATATAGAATTACTCAGAGATCGTACACCCCCTAGTTAAACTAACACACAAGGACAAACAGTTTAGGTAGACGGACGAATGTAATAGCAGCTTTAACAGGCTAAAGGAGCTCCTTACTACAGGACCAACGCTTGCCGCCTTCGACCTAGAGCGTACGACGAACCTGGAAACCGACTCCTCGGGGTATTACATTAGAGGTATCCTGTTACAGGTAGGCTCGGACGGACTTCTGCACCTATGCGCGTATTTCTCTAAGAAGAACTCCCTAGCTAAGTGCAACTACCCTATCTACGACAAGGAGTTGCTGGCCGTCGTATAGTGTTGCGAAGTATAGAATAGAGAACTCCGCTCGGTGCCCGAGTTCCTCGCCCTAACTAACTACAAGAATCTGTAGTACTTTACGCAGCCCCGGAAGCTGTCTAAGAGGCACGTACAGTAGGCAATGTACCTAAGCCGGTTCAATATAAGACTCTAGTATCGCAAGGGTAAGGACAACAGCAGGGCCGATGCATTATCTAGACGGGACCAGGACATGCCAACAACGTCCGAGGACGACCGGTTGAAGTTACGAACATTCTAGATGTTTAAGGAGGAGCCAGGTAAGGAGACTATCTGCCTAGCTGCGACGCACCTATAGGAGCCCTAACTACAAGTATAGGCAGAGGCAGTAGAAAAGGACGAGGTGTACCGAGGGGCCTATACAGCAATCCAAGGAGGACAGCGGAAGCTCCTAGCAGAGCTCTATCTTAAGGTATCGGCAGCAGAGTGCTTAGTAGACGAGGAGAACAACCTAAAGTTCAGGAATCGGATTTGGGTCCCGGCCGACGAGAAGCTCCGTACGAGCTTAATACAACGGGCACACGATTCTATAGCTACCGGGCACCTAGGGCGTAAGGAGACGTACAGCATTGTCGCTAGGGACTACTACTAGCTAGCGATAGCGAAGGACATCTATAGGTTTATTTAGAACTGCGATGTATACAGACGGACGAAGCCCTAGCGAGAGCTAAAGCATAGGCTGCTGAAACCCCTGCCGATCCCGGACCGGCCCTAGCAAGACCTAACAGTAGACTTTATTACAGACCTCCCCGAGAGCGACGGACGGCGGAATATTATAGTAGTTACAGACAAGCTAACGAAGGGGGTAATACTAGAGGGAATAGACTTAATTACAGCTAAAGACACTGCCTAGGCCTTTATATAGACGACGTTCAGCAAACACGGCTTCCCTAGGTCAATTGTATCAGACCGGGGCACGCAGTTTACGAGCTAGCTCTAGGCGAGGGTCTGCCAGTTGCTAAAGGTAGAACGTTGCCTATTAACCGCATAGCACCTGCAGACAGACAGGGCGACAGAGAGGGTCAATTCGACGTTGGAAGCGTACCTCTAAGCATACATCGACTATAACCAGACGAACTGGAACTGCCTCCTCCCTATAGCGGAGCTGGCTATTAACAGCCGTACGGCTAATGCTATAGGATTGTCCCCCTTCTTTATAGCCTATAGATACGACCGTTCCCTACTCTTACTAACCCTAAGTAGTAACACTGCGCGCCCTGTACGATCCCCAATTCAGTAGGGAGAGGCTATCGTACAGACGGTTACGAACGCCTATTAATAGGCAAAGGCGAGCCTAGCTATAGCTTAACAGAATGCAGAAGAGCAGGCTAACAAGGGACGACAGGCCGTACTAAGGTACGAGGCAGGGGACGAGGTCTAGCTAAACTAGCAGAACATCTGTACAGACTAGCCGAGCAAGAAGCTAGATTAGAAGAACAGGAAGTTTACAGTAGTCCGACCAGTAGGGACATATGCTATACGACTTAACACTCCCCTAGGGATACGCCCTATCTTCTATATAGACCTCGTTCGGCTGGCGAACACGGACCCCCTGCCGCACTAGACAACGAATAACACGCGCCTACTAGCGATATTAACGAAGGGCCAGGAAGAGTACGAGGTAGAAGGAATCCTTAAGAGCTAAAGGAAGCGGAGGAAGGTAGAGTACCTAGTAAAATAGAAAGGATAGGCAGAGCCTACGTAGGAACTCTACAAAGCCCTACAAGACACAACTGCGCTAGACAGGTAGGAGGAGAACCACCCCCCTGCCCAGTTACAGTAACACTGCGCCGTACAGCGAAAAGGGGCGCGATCTACCCTAAGGACAGGGTAGCCGCTAGGAACTTAAGTTACGAAAGGATCGAGAATTACGATGTAGGACACTATAGGATCCTATTAACACGACATTGTACAACACTGTACAGAAGAAAGGCTAGAGGAGGGGACCAGCTAGGGAACAGGTAGGAAGGAAAGTAGGGATAAGGGGAGTTAAGAGCAGAACTGTCCAAAATTTCTTACACTACCTAGGGGGGGGGGGGGGGGGGGGGGGGGGCTCACTGGCTCCTACCCTGCAGGACTAGGGCGGCCGACTCCCTATCTGAAATCTTAATCACCTCCCGCCCGGCAGGACCCCTACCCGGGCCAGCCCTAGGAAGCAGAGGCACCCCCCTACCCCTACGCGCCTCTTCCAGACAGCAGTAGAGGCAGTAGAGGGAGCTATCCTTCCACTTGCACGAGGTACACACCCTGGCCTAGAAGCCCGGGAGGCGGTATAGGCCAAGCAAGGACTAGGGAGAGTTGGAGCAGGGGGCGTAGGGCTAGCCCTAGGTAGCGATAAGGATAGCGTTAACATACGACGCACAGGCTGTAGCTACACGCTAAGGTATAACCTAGGCGGGGTTACACTAGAAGACGTAGTAGGGTAGCTCGGCTGCGTCTTAATGCTCGTTAGTGTAGCACCTAAGACGTTAGGTTAGACTATACAGAAGACAGGAATCTATACGAACTGGAAGCGAAGCTGCTAATCAAATTAAGGATTCTACTACTAGAGGCAGAAATAGGAGGGGACCCCGGCTAGACGAGCAGAGGAGGAGGAGCTAGCCACTATAAGAGAGCTACAGTAAGCATAGCCGGACAGGGCGAACGGCATAATAGTAGCTAGGAAGGGGCGACTAGTAGCGGTTAGGGGTAGTAGTTACTAGTAGTAGCAGGTAGTAGCTAATAGTAGGGCCGGAGTAGACGGTAGACGGTAGACGGTAGTAGACGGTGGACAGTAGTAGACGGTAGACGGCGTAGAAGGGGGAGGCAGACAGGGTATAGAAAGAAAAGGGAGAGGGAAAGAGAGGGGAGAGGCTTAGAGCTTAGGGGGGGAAGGTAGCTGCCTACTATACGAGGCAATAGCAACTAGGGCAGCTACTACAACAAGGTAAAATAGCCAGGAGGCAACTATAACCTAGTAGACAACGAGCGACGACTATATAGACGGCCGAACGAAAATAGGACGTTACGACCTAGCAAAGAAACAGCAGGAGCTAAGGGTGTACATTACGCCGCTATACAGGAAAAGGGCACTATAAGAAGGGAGGGGGGGGTATTGTTAGGGGGCGCCGCCTAGCCCAGGCCAGGTCCTAGACTCGACCTAAGCCAGCCGTCGCCCTAAGGACTACGACTTAGCGGCGCTAGCACGACCCTACACTCTATACGGAATTACCGACAGGACTACACTCCTATATAGAGGGGGAACCCTATAGCCCTATACAGAGGAGAATTACCGTCCCTCTAAACAGAGGGAAAACTCTGCACCGCTATATAGAGGGAGAACTCCCGATCCCCTATACGGAGTGTAAACCTTACATCCCTACATAGAGGGAAATTGCTAGCTTAGCTTTGTAGGTACAAATTGTACAGCAGCAGACGACGAAGGAACTGCCTATTAGTTCCTTTATATAGATACCCAACCTTAAGTTTCTAGACCAAGATTCTTAAGTCCTTATATATAAGCAGGACTTATACCTCTATGTCGTACAGGACAAGCTAGGATATAACCTAATACTAGGGAAGCTATAGATGGGAGCGCTAGAGGGGCAAGCTAGACGTTGGACGAGGACGGCTGTACCTGGCAGTAACGAAGCAGAGGCTCTAAGACTAGGGGAGGGTCTAGCAGGACGACAACGCTACAGCCGGAGCCAACACGTCGACGAAGCAGAGGCCCTAAGACTAAGGGAAGGCTCTGTAGGGTAACAATGCTAAGGCCGAAATCAATACAGTAACAGCGGACATTAAGAAGGCATTGGCACCTAAGAAAGTAACGGACCCCTATACGAAGCTTCCAAGGGAGTATGCTGAATACCTAGACCTCTTCGAGCCAAAGTCGGCTTTAAAGCTACTGCTACACCGAGGAGAAAGGATTGACTACGACATCTAGCTAGAGCCCCGTCTAGATAGGAGTCTGCCGGAGGTACTGTACGGACTGCTGTACGGAATGTCTTCTAGAGAACTCCTAGTACTGCGCAAGACACTGGACGACCTGCTCGCCAAAGGGTTTATTTAGGCAAGTACCTCGTCTATAGGAGCCCTAGTGCTGTTTGTCTACAAAGAGGGGAAGGCCGGCTTACGTTTCTGCGTAGACTACAGAGGCATTAACGCGATTACCAAGAAGGACCGGTACCCCCTACCCCTTATTAAGGAGACTCTCGGACGGATCAGCAAGGCAAAGTGGTTTACTAAGCTTAACATAGTCTCGGCTCTCTACAAGATACGGATTAAGGAAGACTATAAATAGATAACTGCCTTCTGTACGAGATATAGTCTTTTTAATTAGCTTGTTACCCCCTTTAGCCTTGCCAACGCACCGGCAACATTCTAAAGATACATTAACAAGTCCTTACAAGGGTTACTAGACGACATCTGCTTAGCATACCTCGACGACACCCTAGTTTTTACAGACGGCACCTATGCAGATTACGTACAGGACGTCAAGAAGGTGCTGGACCAACTGCAGCAGGCTGGCTTGTACCTCGACATTAACAAATGTGAATTTGGTGTCCAGTGTACGAAATACCTAGGTTTTATTATCGAGGCTAGGAAAGGCATTAGCATAGATGGGAAAAAGATTAAAGCTATTAAGCAATAGAAGCTACCAACGAACGTTAAGGACGTACAGGAATTTCTTAGGTTTGCCAACTTCTACTGCCAGTTTATACAGAACTACTTAGAGATCGTACGCCCCCTAGTTAAACTGACACATAAGGACAAGCAGTTCAAATAGACGGACAAATGCGATAGCAGCTTTAACAAGCTAAAGGAGCTCTTTACTACAGGACCAACGCTTGCCGCCTTTGACCTAGAACGTACGACGATACTAGAAACCGACTCCTTGGGGTATTACATTAGAGGTATCCTATTATAGGTAGGCTCAGACGGACTTCTGCACCTATGCGCGTATTTCTCTAAGAAGAACTCCCCGGCTAAGTGCAACTACCCTATCTACAACAAGGAGTTGCTAGCCGTCGTATAGTGTTGCGAAGCATAGGATAGAGAACTCTGCTCGGTGCCCGAGTTCCTCGCCCTAACTAACTACAAGAATCTACAGTACTTTACGCAGCCCCAGAAGCTATCTAAGAGGCATATACGATAGGCAATGTACCTAAGCCTGTTGAATATAAGACTCTAGTATCGCAAGGGGAAGGACAACAGCAGGGCCGATGCGCTATCTAGACAGGACTAGGACATACCGACGACGTACGAGGACGACCGGTTAAAGTTACGAACATTCCAGATGTTTAGGGAGGAGCTGGGCGAGGAGACTATCCGCCTAGCGGCGACGTACCTATAGGAACCCCAACTGTAAGCATAGGAAGAGGCAGTGGAAAAGGACGAGGTGTACTAAGGGGCCTATACAGCAATCTAAGGAGGACAGCGGAAGCTCCTAGCAGAGCTTCACCTTAAGGTGTCGGCAGCAGAGTGCTTAGTAGACAGGGAGAACAACCTAAAGTTCAGGAATAGGATTTGGGTCCTGGCAGACGAGAAGCTCTGTACGAGCTTAATACAACGGGCGCACGACTCTATAGCTACCAGGCACCTAGGACGAGAGGAGACGTACAGCATTATCGCTAGGGACTACTAGTAGCCGGCGATAGCGAAGGACATCCGCAGGTTTGTACAGAACTGCGATGTATGCAGACAGACGAAGCCCTAGCGTAAGCTAAAGCATAGGCTACTGAAACCCCTACTGATCCCGGACCGACCCTAGCAAGACCTAATAGTGGACTCTATTACAGACCTACCCAGGAGCGACGGACGGCAGAACATTATAGTAGTTACGGACAAGCTAACGAAGGGGGTAATACTAGAGGGAATGGACTCTATTACAGCTAAGGACACTGCCTAGGCGTTTATACGGACGACGTTTAGCAAACACGGATTCCCTTAGTCGATTATGTCGGACCGGGGCACGCAGTTTACGAGCCAGCTCTAGGCGAGGGTCTGCCAGTTGCTAAAGGTAGAACGTCGCCTGTTAACTGCGTAGCATCTACAAACGAACGGGGCGACGGAGAGGGTCAATTCGACGTTAGAAGCGTACCTCCAAGCGTACGTCGACTATAACTAGACGAACTGGAACCGACTTTTCCCTATAGCGGAGCTGGCCATTAATAGCTATACGGCTAATGCTACAGGATTGTTCCCCTTCTTTATAGCCTATAGATACGACTATTCCCTGCTCCCACCGACCCTAAGTAGTAACACCCTGCGCTCTATACGATCCCTAATTTAGCAGGGAGAGGCTATCGTACAGACGATTACGAATGCCTATTAATAGGCAAAGGCGAGTCTAGCTATAGCTTAACAGAATGCGGAAGAGCAGGCCAACAAGGGACGGCAGGCTGCACCAAGGTATAAGGCAGGGGATAAGGTCTGGCTAAACTAGCAAAACATTCGTACAGACCGGCTAAGCAAGAAGCTAGATTGGAGGAACAGGAAGTTTACAGTAGTGCGACCGGTAGGGACACACGCTATACGACTTAACACTCCCCTAGGGATACACCCGGTTTTCTACGTAGACCTCGTACAGCCGGCGAATACGGACCCCCTGCTGCACCAGACGACAGACGACACGCGCCCACTAGCGATTATAACTAAGGGCCAAGAAGAGTACAAGGTAGAAGGAATCCTTAAGAGCCAAAAGAAGCAGGGGAAGGCAGAGTACCTAGTAAAATAGAGAGGATGGGCAGAGCCTACGTAGGAACTATACGAGGCCCTAAGTGACTTGACCAATGTGTACCAGATATATAAACCTTGGCAAGGCATAGTAATAACACGGGCCAACCCACCCTGTATCAGCCTGCTATTAGTTCCCTTTTTCGAAGATTAGAGGTTTAGTAACGAGGTTACTTAGGAGCCTCTATTTATTCTTATTGTCCCTTGCAGGGCCTTTGCGCTTTAGCTGCGAGTTGCCGGCATAGTCTAATGCTGCTTCCTTATCGTTAACAAAAGGACTTAAGGCAGGACTCCTATGCAGTATTGAAGTAGCGCTTACGCTACTATCGCTAGCTAGAGTTACGACTACTTTTTGCCTAATAGGTATGTCTCAGGTTTCTCTAGGGCGTAGTATGTCGCTACGTACTAGGATTTGGATTAGAGGGAGTTTTTCCTTTAAGAGATAGTCCAGACAGCATTGCATAAGGTTTATATACCTCCCTACCTTAAGTAGGCTAATTTCTGCTTCTAGGCGCCTCTCCTTGTCCGCTGCGGCTCGCGTGCGTGCTGCAATGTCCTCGACCTCTATAGAGAGGCGAACATCTATTAAGTTCGCCTCGCAGCACCCCTTGCAGTGTGTGTGCTCTGCTGTAGGGTCGACATTAGTGCCTATAGGCCGTTACCCTTATATAGACTTGTTAGAACTGTTATAGGATTAGATTATAGCAGTGTATAGGGCACCTAATACTACTAAGAACTAGTATCGTGTTTGAACTAACGAGTATCTCTCTGCTAGTCTTGCCTGCGCTCCCTTTGTATATATATATAGGCAGCGTAAGCTGTCCTTAGCAGTAGGCTATCCTTAGGTTTACAGTAGCGCCCTTAGAGCAGCTCTAGGCCCCTGCAAGACCCCTTCGATAGTGATTCTATAACAGATGTGTACCCCCTACCGCTAATTAATAAGACTATCTAACAGGCAGCCAAAGCTTAATAGTTTAGCAAGCTAGATGTTCGTTAAGTGTTTTACTAATTAAGAAATACAGAAGGACCTACGGAAGACCTTACTACCTTTGCGACGAGAATAGGCAATTTCAAATCGCTAGTTCTGCTGTTCGGTCTTACTAATAAGCCGGTAGTATAGCATTGCTTTATAAACTATATCTTTATAGACATACTGGAACAGTTTATGTCTATCTACCTGGATAACTGTAAAGGGCTCAAGAATCTTGGTTCAGAAACTTGAGGTTAGGTATCTATATAAAGGAACTGATAGGCAGTTCCTTCGTTGTCTGCTGCTTTACAATTTGTACCTACGAAGCCAAGCTAGCAATTTCCCTCTGTGCAGGAATGCAAGGTTCACCCTCCGTACAGAGGATCGGGAGTTCTCCCTCCGTATAGTGGTGCAGAGTTTTCCCTCTATTTAGAGGGGCGGCAATTCCCTTCCGTGCAGGGCTATAGGGTTCCCCCTCCGTACGGGAGTGCGGTCCTGTCGGTGATTCCGTACGGAGGGTAGGGTCGTGCTGGCGCTGCTAAGTCGCAGTCCTTAGGGCGACGGCTGGCTCAGGTCGGGTCCAGGACCTGGGCTGGGCGGCGCCCCCTAACAATAACATCCTTATCTATACAGACAGAACAAGGCAACAATATACGGACTACATCCTTCAGGTATTAACGCAGCTCCGAGAGGTCGTACTTAACACCGATACTAAGAAGAGTAAGTTCTACTAGCACAAAGTTAAGTATCTCGGCCTTATTGTTAGAAAGAAGGGCATCCGGATAGATCTATTAAAGGTTGTACTATAAAAGAATAGAAGCAGCCGGAGCTAGGAAATACTACGTAGATCTAAGTCCTCCTAGGCTTCTGTAGCTATTATCAGCGTTTTACTAGGGATTTTAGCAAGATTACCCGACCGCTAAATAAAGCATTAGAAAAGAAAGCAGCTGGTCTCTAGAACGAAAAGTGCACTAAAGCCTTTTATTAGTTAAAAGCCGCCGTCGCCGCAGCACTGATACTAGCGTACTTCCGCTCTAAGAAGACGATTTATTTAGAAACGGACGCTTCTAACACTGTTACAGCTAGAGTCCTTTCTTAATACATCGACAACGAAGCACTGTATCTAGTGGCTTTCCTTAGTAGATCGATAAACGAAGCGGAGTGGAAGTACGCTATCTATAACAAGGAGCTTCTTGCTATTATTTAGGCCTTTAAAGAATAGAAGCTAGAGCCTATAGCTGGAAGAAGCACAGTCTAGGCCCTTACTAACTGATAATTATTAGCTTACATTATAAAGACGTAGAAACTCTTACCCTGCTAAGTACAGTAGACTGCCTACCTATCCGGGTCCGATTTTGAGATTATATATAGACCCAGAGCTTAGAATAGAAAAGCCGATGCACTAACCTAGTATAAAGGAAAGATGCACTAAGCAAAGGAAGATCCGAATATGTTTCAGAAGGTTCTTACTAAACGGATAGTAGATAGCAGAGTATTAAAGGAACTAGAGATCTATACTATGGACCCAGTTAAGGAAGAAACTCTTTTCGAAAGGGTAAAGAGGCTTAATAGATAATAGAAGCTTGGCAGCACTAGCTCTAGAAAACTAATAGTGCTAGAAGAGATAGTTACCGAAGTTATTAAACAGGTGCATAGTTCCAAGGATATAGGTTATGCTAGAACGAAAAGGACGAATAATGCAGTTAGGACTATATATTAGTTTCCCTAAATTTATAAGCGAGCCTACTGGTTTGTAGCTAGCTTCTATATATATAGAGAGGCTAAACCGCGTTACGGACTTCTAGCTAGACTGCTGCAGCTGTTGCTAGTCCCTAAGAAACTGTAGCAGCATATTACGATATATTTCGTAACTAGTTTACTAGAATCCGATAGATATAACGCTATGCTTAATGTAGTAGATCGGTTAAGCAAAAAACGCTACTTTATCCCCTGCCAAGCCGACGACGGAGGCACTACTGCAGAAGGGACAGCGCTAATACTAATTTTTTATATATAGAAGCATTACAGCCTGCTAGAGACTATTACTCCAGATAGGGGTCCCTAATTTACGGCGGATGTATAGAAAGCCTTTAACTAACCTCTTGGAATCTATAGAAAGCTTAGCATATCGGCACACCCCTAGACGGACAGCCAGTCGGAAGTAATTAAATATAAGATAGAGAACTATCTTAGGATCTTCTATAGACACTATTAAGAGGAATAGACAAAGGTATTGCTAATAGCCGAAACTTGCGCTTATTCGGCCCTATCCAAATCTATATCGCTAGCGCTATGTAAGATAATATGTAGTTACCTTCTACGAATAAGCTTCTAGCTACTAAGCGGGACTCATTCTACGGACACTACATTAGCAAAGAGAGTCGCTAACGCTACGGCGGAAGCTCTTAAGAGCTACATAGAAGAAGCTATTCGAGTAGCAAAAGCAGCAATAGAAGTAGCTTAGAAGAAGATAGTAACTTAAGCTAATAAGAAGAGGTTACTATTAGAATTTAAAGAAGGCTAGAAGGTATAGCTTAATGTATAGAACCTAAGGCTAAAAGGCAACGCCAAGCTTAAACCCTGCTATATAGATCCTTTTACTGTTGTAAAGAAGAAGTTACTAGTAACATATCGGCTCTAGCTGCCGAGATATTTGTAGATCTACAATGTTTTCTATTTAGATCTGTTAAGCTTAGATTCTAAAGACAGTCTACTAGGACAGGGGTTTACAGAACCACTACTAATTAAGATAGAAGGGGAAGAAGAGTAGGAGGTAAAAGATATAGTAGATATAAATAAGCTAAGGGAATCTGTTAAAGCAAGAGTCTTATAGAAAGGATAGCTAGAAGACTATAAATAGTATCCGATCGACAGTCTACAGAATTCTATAGAACTGCTAGAAGGCTTTTACTAGCAGAACCTGCAGAAGCCGAGACCTATATAGATTTAGAAGAAGTGAACAAGTTTCTAGAACACTAGAAGCATCGTTTCTATATGCTTTCCATTAGCAGAAGCAACGACGTCGGAAGAATAACGGTAGTCGAGCTTCGCGCTTCGTAACAGTCGACAGCGGCCAAGCTATTTCAACTTTATAAAAGGCCGCTGTCGCAGCCGCTACGGGCTGCCAAAGCACTAAGCGGCCGGTTAGTTATAGCTACCACTGTCGGTGCTCTTAGTAACGGTCAAAGCCCTTACCTACTAACAGTTCGGTTAGCTGTAACCGCCGACGATAGTGCTCTTAGTGACGCTCTCTTACGGCCACAATTTGGTCTATCGCTACCGTCGCCTCGGACAATGTCACTAACTCCAAGGCAGCGGCAGCGGTAACGGTCGTAGGGGATGCTTAGCTAAGCTATTCGGCTTTACAGAACATAGCCGACGCCGCTACTCCCTTTACATTGTTACCTTAGCCTTAGGTCAGATAGAGTTAGCCTTTAAGCTTTGTACCTATATATATATAGCTGCTAGCAACGTTAGATAGACGTTAAATAAAGCGGCGTTAGATACACGTTAAATAAAGCGACGTTGGGTAGACAACGTTAGATAAAGGACAACGACGACAACGAGACGAAGATTTCCAACAATATTGTAAGGAGATACGTAAAGCAGCGTTAGAAGAACGGCTTTTAAAAGAATAGATAGCAGATAAAGACACAAGGTAACGTTAGAAGAAGTAACGTCGTAAGAGGTACCGTTGAAAAAGAGACGAAAAAGTAGTAGGATTCAGACACGTATGCCAGGAAATATGGCAGAAAGAAACTGCTGCACTGCGAAAATAAGAGCAGAAAAGAAGATAAAAAGACAGAGGGAAAAGAAGCCTATTAAAATAGAATAGAATAGAGGGATGTAATTAGCTAAGTAAGTTAGAAGAAAAGGAAAGATATAGATAGATAAGTAAGCAGTCAAGGGCAACTGCTAGTAAGGGAGGGGGGAAGTGTTGCAGTAGTAGAAAGGAGTAGGACGGATTAATAGGGTAGATCCTAGAATTTCGGCTTAGTCCTTCTAGACTAAGCCGGGTCTTGGCACACTACCCCTACGAAAGCCTACACCTACTACTATATAGATTCCTTCCTTTCCTTACTTTGCGATATAGTTATTAAACGACTGTATCGAACTATATCTACGCGTCCAGATTGATCCGACTGCAGTAGACGCAAGGTCGATACCTGTCTTTAATAACTATATCCAAGGCTAGAGAGGGAAGAGTCTACGTACAAGCGGAGGTAGAGGTATTTAAGTGTGCGCCAAGCCTGGCCCTAATAAGCCTAGCTGCCAGCTGTCTACATCTACATCCGTATTACTACCGCCCTCCCTAACCAGCGATTGCCCACAATCGCAATCAGCTAAACCAAGTCGCAGAGGCCGTCAGGGTCGCAAATTCAGCTTTGCTATTGGCCAATCAGGTCGCTCCAAAACAGGTCGCTTTTAAGGTCGCTTTTGATGTAACGCAGTACACTTAAGCCAAAAGGGACTGGTCAAGTAACTCGGAAGTGACTTGACCAATGTGTACTCGATATATGAACCTTGGCAAGGCATAGTAACGACACGGGCCAACCCACCCCGTATTACTACCCCCTGCGCTACAGGCTTACAACCTCGTAAGCTGCGCTTACTTACAGGCTACGTATGCTATTGCACAGCCCCCCTATGCAGCATACGCAATCAACCCCCCCCCCCCCCCGGCAGGTCTGCACACAGCCAGCTGGACCTTTACCGGGTCTGCCTTATTCTGTACAGAGTGGTAGACAAACGGACATACGTTAACGCTGCTTCTACTCTCCTGTTGAAAGATGCGCCCCCTAGGAATTGAACCCGGGCCTTTTATCGTACACTTTCAGCAGTTACTTCCGAGTTAAGTGATGTAACGCGGTACACTTAAGCCAAAAGGGATTGGTCAAGTAACTCGGAAGTGACTTGACCAATGTGTACCAGATATATGAACCTTGGCAAGGCATAGTAATAACACAGGCCAACCCACCCTGTATCAGCTTTTGAGCTTCAATTTCCGTGCGTCTTGAGTCTCAATTGATATAGATACGTAGAGGGCTGGAAGGTGCTGGAAGGTAGCAGGCTTAGCAGGGCCAGGCCTGGCAGCTACACACTCAAATACCGCACCTCTGCTTGTACGTAGATTCTTCACTCTCCAGCCTTGGATATAGTTATTAGAGACGGGTATTGACCTTGCGTCTACTGCAGTCAGATCATTATATCCAAGGCTCAACCCAACACCTAACCTGTACTACGCGAAAGAGACCGTCGAATTATATCCAGGTACTTGATTAACGTACGTGCAACCGACAACCTAGAGTGTGTACTGTATATGTACGAAGGAGGCCGTTGAATTATATCCGGTTACTTAATCGTACAGATGTATACTGCTCTACCCCCCCTCCCCCGACTAAGAAGAGAGAGTTTTAGGGAAGAGAGTGCCCCTACAAGTAGATCGCGAGTTTTGAAGAAGAGCGAGAAGCGACTGTCTAAGAAGCGACCGTCTGAGAAGCGACCGTCGAAAAGCAACCTCTGCGAGCTCCACGACCTCTACGACCTTTGCGAACCTCTGCGACCTCTGCAGCTGCGACCTCTGCAGACCTCCGCAGCTCCGACGACCTCTGCGACAATCTGAGAATTCTGCAGCCTTAGCAAGGTACCAAAGCGACCGTCAGAGAAGCGACGGCTCGAGAAGCGACAGCTCGAGAAGCGACAGCTTAAGAAGCGACAGCTCGAGAAGCGAGCGACGGCTTAAGAAGCGAGCGACGGCTTAAGAAGCGAGCGACCGTCGAGAAGCGAGCGACTATCCAAGAAGCGACAGTCTGAGAAGCGACCGTCTAAGAAGCGACCGTCTAAGAAGCGACACGTGTTTGCAAGACAACCTTAACGGCCTCCGCGACCTCGACGTCCTCCGCGACCTCCGCGGCCCTAACGACCTCTGCAGCCGCGACCTTTGAGAATTCTGCAGCCTTGGCAAGGCACCAAAGCGACGGCTTAAGAAGCGACTGTCCAAGAAGCGACGTACGTAGGCTGCGACCTCTGCAACCTCCACGACCTCTGCGACCCCGACGACCTCTGCGACAATCTGAGAATTTTGCAGCCTTAGCAAGGCACCAAACAAGGCACCAAACAAGGCACCAATTGAGGCCGAAAGTAACAGCAAAACGCACAAGATTGAGGCACTAAAGCGACGTTAAAAAGGCACAGAAATTGAAGCTCAAAAGCGACCTTAAAAGCGACCTGTTTTGGAGCGACCTGATTGGCCGATAGCGAAACTGAATTTGCGACCCCTACGACCTGGTTTGGAGCAGCCTGGTTTAGAGCGACCTGGATTGGAGCAACCTGGTTAACGATAGTAAAGCTGAATTTGCAACCCCTACAACCTGGATTAATGCAACAATGCGACCTGGTTTGGCACCTTTGCGACCTGGTTTGGCTAATAGCGATTAAGGGCAATCGCTGGTTAGGGAGGGCGGTAGTAATACGGATGTGTAGAGGGCTGGAAGGTGCTGGAAGGTAGCAGGCTTAGCAGGGCCAGGCTTGGCAGCTGCACACTTAAATACCGCACCTCCGCTTGTACGTAGATTCTTCCCTCTCCAGCCTTGGATATAGTTATGAAAGACGGGTATTGACCTTGCGTCTACTGCAGTCAGATCATCAATCTCGTGACTTTTTGAGCCTCAATCTCGTGCCTTTTGCCGTCGCTTTGGTGCCTTAATTGGTGCCTTGATCTCGTGCGTTTTGCCGTCGCTTTCAGCCTCAATTAGTGCCTTGTTTAGTGCCTTGCCAAGGCTGCAGAATTCTTGGAGGTTGTCGTAGGGGTTGCAGGGGTCGCGAGGTCGTTTGTCGCAGAAGCTGCAGAGATCGCGGCGTCGCAGAGCGTGCTCAATCTTTGGGGTCGCAGGGGTCGTAGAGGTCGTCGGGGCTGCGGAGGTCATCAGGGCTCTGTTGCCTACAGCTGTGACTCTGTTGTTTGCAGCAGCTGTGCCTGTCTGCAGCTGCTATGCCTCTGTTGTCTGTAGCTGCCTTTCTGAACATGCAGTGCTTTTCTGAACATGCAGTGCTTTTCTGAACATGCAGTGCCTGTGTTGTCTGCAGTTATGCCCTCTGTTGTCTGCAGTAGCTGTGCCTGTCTGCAGCAGCTGTGCCTGTCTGTAGCAGCTGTGCCTATCTGCAGTAGCTGTGCCTGTCTGTGGATACTGTGCCTCTGTTGTCTCGCAGTTGTATTGTCCGGTGCTCCGCCTTGTACTCTAGAGCTGTGCCTGCCTGCAGCAGCTGTATATTGTCTCTGTATTGTCTGCAGCAGCCTGCCTGTAGCTGTGCCCGCCTAGGGGCTCTGCCTAGGGGCTCTTCCTAGTAGCTGTGTTGTCGGGTCGGGTGCTAAGCTGGGTGCTCCCTAGTGCTTAGGGCTCGCTAGTGCTTGGGGCTTGCTGGTGCTTGGGGCTCGCTAGTGCTTAGGGCTCGCTAGTGCTTGGGGCTCGCTAGTGCTTAGGGCTCGCTGGTTGCACTGCTCTTGTCGCTTGTGCTGCTCTTGTCGCTTATGCTGCTCTTGTCGCTCGTGCTGCTCTTGTCGCTCGTGCTGCTCTTGTCGCTCGTGCTGCTCTTGTTGCTCGTGCTGCTCTTGTCGCTCGTGCTGCTCTAGAGGTCGCGGAGGTCGCAGAGGTCGCGGAGGTCGCAGGCTAAATGTATGCTTTGCCTCGATTGCTGGCCGTATGTCTCGATTGCTAGCCGTACGCCTCGATTGCTAAATGTCCCGATTGCTGGCCGTACGCCTCGATTGCTAAATGTACTGCCGAATAGAATGGTCTGTCAAAGACCCGAAAAAACGAATGTCGTCGCCCTAGGTCCTGCTAGGTACGTCTTTTTCCTCGTATGCTCTCGTCGTCCCTACATTGTCGTCCTTGCTCTCGCTGCTCTCGTCGTTCTCGTTCTTCTTCAAAACTCGCGATCTACTCGTAGGGGCACTCTCTTCCCTAAAACTCTCTCTTCTTCTTAATAGGGGCACTTCTCTTCCCTAAAACTCTCTCTTCTTCTCGATAGGTGCACTTCTCTTCCCTAAAACTCTTCTTCTTCTTCTTCTTCTTCTTCTTAATTGGGGGAGGGGGTAGAGTAGTATGCACATGCACGATTAAGTAACTGGATATAATTCAACGGCCTCCTTCGTATATATGCAGTACACACTCCAGGTTGTCGGTTGCACGTACGTTATTTGAGTACCCGGATGTAATTCAACGGGCTCTTTTGCATAGTGCGGGTGTTATTAAAGTGAGCCTTAGACGTAATGATCCGACTGCAGTAGACGCAAGGTCAATACCTGTCTTTGATAACTATATCCAAGGCTAGAGAGGGAAGAGTCTCCGTACAAGCGGAGGTGGAGGTATTTAAGTGTGCGCCAAGCCTGGCCCTGCTAAGCCTAGCTGCCAGCTGTCTACATCCATATCCGTATTACAGATTATTTAGAACGAAAAGGATAGGCGCACTAGCCTTACCTATAGTAGGTTAGATCTAATTGTTCTCTAGCGCCTAAGCTAGGTAGTCTTAGAGTTCTCTAAGCTCTCGCCCTATTTAGTAGTAGAGGGGCCGGAATAGAGGCTTTTTACCTAGGACTAGATCAATCGCGAGCTCTGCGTCTGCAGGCAAGGCTATCCCTTAGTCCCGCAGTCGTGCCGCTAGAGCACCTCCTTACTTCCTCTAGACCTCCCTCTAGCCATTCTATAACAGCAAGACATTTTGCAATTTACTAAAAATAGCCTTTAGACAAGCAAAAGACTGTACTTCAGGACAGTCCTAAAGTAATTAATGTATAGGTTTAATTAGTTCAAGATACAAAAGCTAAGTATAGGGTTAACGACAATAACCTTTACACATTTAACGAGACAGGCTTCTAGATAGGCATTATTAGATTGATAAAGGTAGTTACTAGATTAGAACAATATACGCAGCCTTAACTTGCTTAACTAGGTAATTGGCAATAGGTTACAGTAATCCAAAGTCTCTATGCTGCTGGATATGCAATACCGCCTTTTGTTATCTACAAAGCACGCATCTATCTTTCTATATAGTACTAACAAAGAAGGCGCATCTAGACAGGTAGTGTGCTAGAGTATAGGACTGCAGCAGACTAGGTAGCTAGAGCTAGAAAATGCATCATTTGTTATACTAGTTGTGCGAAAAAAATTCTGCTATGTACATAGTACTGCTAACCTAATGGTTATATACGTTATTAGTACCCACATCTAACATGTGGGATGGAAGCCGTGCGTAGATCACAACAGTTGCCAATACTACTAAGTGAGAAGGCGCCAACTTGCCCTCCTGCCCATCGTCGGAAACTGTCTCGTCGGGGACCCAATCGGAACTGCAGAATTGAGGCAACAGGAGAGAGACCGTTGAGCCTCCACGTGGTCGGGAATGGCCTGCTTCCTAATGTACAAATGCTGCTTGAGCATATTCTTTGTGATGGCAGCACTGCTCCGGACGCTGCCCCTGACATACTTTTGCTAAAAAGGACACGAGGGTGTTCGAAATAGGTCGTGGGTATTTGCAACACACTAGATAACATCAACCAGTGATTCCTCGGTCCAATCTGTACAGCCATCCGCCTTGCGCTAAACGTCCGTATATCCTTGGGTCATATACTTGTCCACCACCGACTTGTTCAGCAAGATCGATGAGGTAGCCCACCAGCTCTTTCAGTCTCAAAGAGCCATACTTCATCTCGTTGACGCCATCTATCACTTTGGCAATAGCTCTGATCAATCGGCGAATTTGGCCTGAACTCCTCGGCTGGCCTCGGAAGAAGTCGTGAATTCGTTCAAATGTCTCGCCATGTTGGCGGTAGAGATTTGACATTTCCTGTAATCGTCAGTGTCTACACGTCGAGCGTGGTGAAGATTTGACGGCTACATACATATCCCGGAGCGAAGTTATGCCACAGATAACACCATTGACATATCGGATGCTGGTGACCTAAGTCGTAGGAGGGTACAGAGTAATCGTACATCAGTCCGTATGACTGACCCGCGCAGTGTGGACATCTGCACCAGCTGAAGCCGTTGTAGGCAGATGTCATGGGGGATGATAGGTGTAATAGACCTGGGCAACTCGGTGAAGTGATTCGTTGGTAGCCACGGTGGGTTCGTTTCGGCAGTGGCGCTGATGGTCAGTTGCGGTGAGATGATGATTCAAGGACGACATGAGGGTGGAAGTCTCATGGCGACTGATGTAGCCATGTACCATCCAGGCTGATATGTCACGCAGTGCTACAACAGGGCACCAAAATTGACCGCTCGTTCTTTGCTGTTGTGGGCAACCTGTTCATGCGTCGTCCCGGCCGGCAGCTGCTCACCATCTGCGAGAAGTCTTCGTCTCAGCCAACCATTTTGGGCTCCCACGTGGCACGGATCGCCCTTGCACACGCTGCCACGCCTTCTCAGCAGAAAATATGTTTCTCGAATTCCTTCGGCAGGAAGCACAAATAAGAAATTGTTGAATAATCCATGTGATCAAGCGGGGTCGTACCAGTTGGGGCAGAAATAGGAAACGTGACGGGCTGCCTTTGGATTGATTGTCACCTTAATTACGGTGATAGTACAGTGACAGTTCGGCATGCATCAGGCGGGCGGTTGCCTTTTTGCGCTTATGCCGGTCGCACTGAGATTGGACCAAGGCCCGGAGGCAAAGGGCTTTAGTATTGCCCAATTAGTCCGCGAATGTGTCAGAGGCATGTCCTTCGGGGAGAAGGTATAACCACAAGCTGTACGGGGTTTGCAGGTCGTCTTTCGTCGTGGACGCAATGCCGGCAAGAGTGAGGAGCATATGTGTACACATCTCGTCATTTATCTCCTGCATTGCGTAAGCACGTGTTGTAACGAGTGTCGTGTTCTTGGCGAATACCCAAAAGACGCTGCTTCAGGGCTGCATTCGCACGACAGGCTGTGCATGAATGATCACGAAGTGCTGTTCGGCTCCGCATAGGAGCACAACCCGTCATTCTAGAGCAACGACTTGGCCGTGTCACTGTAGCACGCCGGCGGGGCTAATGGATACGTTTCTTCTGGTTTCGAGAAGCCGCGTGGCCCATTTCGTGTTGCTATGGCGAGATCCTGGGAGATTGGGCTCGTTGCACGGGTCACGCCAGTGGTATACGGAATGATAGAAGAGTGAATTCGACGATGCTTTGATTTTTTTCGGAAGACATCAACCACGATCCAGAATTACTGTCACCAGCACGTCCAGGGTGTGTCATCTCGGTATTCCAGACACGATGACCAGAAGGTATCTCTCTGTTCGTCACGATCTCAAATCGGCCTTCCGACACGAGATGCCGAATGGACATTGCACGAGCGGAGTACATGCCGATCCATATCGTCGGTGGATGACAGACCGGTCCTCGAGATGACAGAATCTTCGTGATTCTTCGAGAATAGCAGATGATGCACAGTGGCTATGCCATAACAGACCTGTTGGCTGAGAGCACACTACGCCACAGCCGTGTGTCCCAAGATCTTGTCAAATGGTAGTGGATACTAGAAGGTTGTTGAACTGTATTCATTTCTCATCGCTGCTTTCCCATACCGTGCCAACCATGTAGAAGGTGTGTGTATGACGACCTCGGTGAAGTGACAGTGAGTGCGATGGAACAAGCGTCTATCTCTATCTACAGTGTACAGAGTGGTCTATATATCAAGAGTTGAGAAGCGTGGTGAAACGGCTAAACCTACATTCGGACCGATTCTCGTACCAGGTACGAGGCTCGGTGGCATGACCGAAATAGAAGCTATCAGGTTGGCAGTATTATTAGGATAGCAAAATTTTCTTAGCACAGCTAAACTGTTAATCAATATACAAGATAATGTCAAGGTATTAGGGCGTTAAAGGTATACTATGGTAGGCTAAAGTGGTCTAAGGTGCGCTAAAGTGCTAGATGTTAAGATATGCTGCAAAATGTCCTAGGTTTGCCTCGACAAGCTAGAGCCTAAAGACTAAACTAATATCCAAAAACTGAGCTGAATTCTAAGATCAAAAATAATAGTCCTAAATTGATTTACAATACAAGTGTTACAGGATTGGATTGTAGCAGCGTATAGGGCACCAAATACTAATTACTGGTATCGTGTTTGAACTAACAAGTGTCCCTCTATTATTCTTACCTGCGTGCCTTTTGTATGCACCGGAGTAGCGCAAGCCGTCCTTAGCAGTAGGCTATTCTTAGGTCTTGCAGTAGTGCCGCTAGAGCACCTCTGTGCTCCTGCTAGACCTCTCTACTAGTTATTCTACAACAACTATCTCCACTCCCTAAGGTAGATGTCCCTAGCTGTCTACTAGGAGTCCCTCTTCTTTTGACTTATTTCCTATATACTGTAGCGCTATATAGGGTAAGTAGCAGGTATGTCGTATAGGTCTGTACATTAGCGTAACTGCAACTCTGTATATAGGCAGTGCAGTAGGCCCTTAGGAGCTCCCTCTGGCCTCTGGTCTGCTGTTACTTCCTTGTACCGATCGTTAGGCCCTTAGCGCACTTCTAAGGGTCGGTATGGAATTGGCTTTGCCCCTACACTAGCGTTGAGCAGCCAGCGTACTAGTTATAGGTGTGTCGCTGTATACGCTGCAGCTGTTAGGGAATCCCTAGCGAGGGGGGTCTCGCAGGACCCTAGAGCTGCTCTAAGGGCACAGCTGCGAGCCTAAGGATAACCTGCCGCTAAGAGCGGCTTAAGCTGCCCTTATATATGTATAAAAGGAGCGCAGGCGAGACTAGCAGAGGGACACTTGTTAGTTTAAACACGATACTAGTTTTTAGTTGTTAGGGGGCGCCGCCCAGCCTAGGTCCTAGACCTAAGCCAGCCGTCGCCCTAAGGACTGTAACTTAGCGGCGCTAGCACGACCCTACCCTCTATATAGAGTTACCGACACGACTCTACTCCTGTACAGAGGGAGAATTCTATAGCCCTATACAGAGGGGAGTTGCCGCCCCTCTAAACAGAGGGAAAACTCTGCACTACTATACAGAGGAAAACTCCCGATCCTCTGTATAGAGTATAAACCTTGCATCCCTATATAGAGGGAAATTGCTAGCTTGGCTTTGTAGGTACAAATTATACAGCAGCAGACAACGAAGGAACTGCCTATCAGTTCCTTTATATAGATACCTAGCCTTAAGTTTCTAAACCAAGATTCTTAGGCCCTTACATTAGGAACTAATCTTACTGTTAGTAACTGCAGTAATATAACAAAGATAGACAGCGACATCTCTATAGAACCTACAGCTATGCAGGGTCAGATGCACTGCGCGTACGAGGAGCTGCTGACTCACAAGAGGCAGCTCGAACAGCAAGTAAGCCACTAGGCTGCGATAATTTCCTAACAGGAACAGGAGCTACGACAGCTTAGGGCGTCCGATCGCGATCCGACCCCTACGACGACGACGAACACAATAGCCTACACCCCGACCCCTAAGAGCAAACTCTCCGACGTTACTACGTACAATAGAGAGGCCCCGGCCGAGTACCCCTCCTAGGCTGCCTAGTGCGCTCTAAGCTTCATCACTAACATGACCCTACTCCTGTATAGAGGGAGAACCCTATAGCCCTACACAGAGGGGAATTGCGGCCCCTCTAAACGGAGGGAAAACTCTGCACTACTGCATAGAGGGAGAACTCCCGATCCTCTATACAGAGCGTAAACCTTGTATCCCTACACAGAGAGAAATTGCTAGCTTAGCTTCGTAGGTACAAATTGTACAGCAGCCGAAGACGAAGGAACTGCCTATCAGTTCCTTTATATAGATACCTAGCCTTAAGTTTCTAAACTAAGATTCTTAAGCCCTTACATTAGGAACTGATCTTACCGTCGGTAACTGCAGTAATACAACAAAGATAGACGGCGACATCTCTATAGAACCTACGGCTATACAGGGACAGATGCACTGCGCGTACGAGGAGCTGTTGGCACAAAAGGCCTAGCTCGAACAACAAGTAAGCTACTAGGCTGCGATAATTTCCTAACAGGAACAGGAGCTACGACAGCTTAGGGCGTCCGATCGCGATCCGACCCCTACGACGACGACGAACACAATAGCCTACACCCTGACCCCTAAGAGCAAACTCTCCGACGTTACTACGTACAATAGAGAGGCCCCGGCCGAGTACCCCTCCTAGGCTGCCTAGTGCGCTCTAAGCTTCTAGTTAACTTAGGAGCATACCTAACCGAGCTTAACAAGGTAGTTTACCTCTTTAGGAGGTTAAAGGGCAGGGCGGCAGCACGGATTCTGCTGTACTACGAGACGGCTATTGCCAACCCGGCAATAGCTACAATAACGATGCTCGAGGCAGCTCTTAACAAGAGCTACAAGGACCCAGACCGCGAGAGCTAAGCACTCCTACAGGTCAATACTGATCTGACTGCGGTAGACGCAAGGTCAATACCCGTCTTTGATAACTATATCCAAGGCTGGAAAGGGAAGAATCTACGTACAAGCGGAGGTGGAGGTATTTGAGTGTGCGCCAAGCCTGGCCCTGCCAAGCCTAGCTGCCAGCTGTCCACATCCGTATTACTACCGCCCTCCCCAACCAGCGATTGCCCTCAATCGCAATCAATCTATTAATCGCAATCAGCCAATCAGGTCGCACCAATCCAGGTCGCAAATTCAGTCGCAGAGGTCGCTTTTGAGCTTCAATTTCCGTGCTTTTTGAGCCTCAATCTCGTGCCTTTTTGAGCCTCAATCTCGTGCCTTTTTAAGCCTCAATCTCGTGCCTTTTTGCCATTGCTTTCGGCCAATTAGGTCGCTCTAAAACAGGTCGCTTTTGAGGCCGCTTTTAAGCTTCAATTTCCGTGCGTTTTGAGCCTCAATCTCGTGCCTTTTTGAGTCTTAATCTCGTGCCTTTTGACGTCGCTTTCAGCCTCGATTGGTGCCTTGTTTGGTGCCTTGCCAAGGCTGCAGAATTCTCAGATTGTCGCGGAGGTCGCGGAGGCTGCGGAGGTCGTTAAGGCCGCGGAGGTCGCGGAGCTCGCAGAGGTCGCAGAGCTCGCAGAGGTTGTCTTGCAAACACATGTCGCTTCTCGACGGTCGCTCGCTTCTCGACGGTCGCTCGCTTCTCGGACGGTCGCTTCTCAAGCCGTCGCTTCTTAAGCCGTCGCTTCTCAAACGGTCGCTTCTCAAACGGTCGCAGAGGTCGTCGAGGTTGCGGAGGTCGTTGAGGCCTGCAGAGGTCGCAGCTGCAGAGGTTGTCGGGGCCGCGGAGGTCGCGGAGGTCGTCGAGGTTGTCTTGCAAACACATGTCGCTTCTCGACGGTCGCTTCTCAAGCCTGTGCTCTGCTGCCTGTGTTGTCTATAGCAGCTGTGCCTGCCTGCAGCTGTGCCTCTGTTGTCTGCAGCTGCCTGCCTAGGGCTCTGCCTAGGTGCTCTGCAGCTGGTGCTCTGCAGCTGGTGCTCTGCCTTGTGCTCTGCCTTGTGCTCGTCTGAACCTGAACAGTGTGTGTTGTCTGCACCTGTGTGTTGTCTGCAGCAGCTGTATGTTGTCTGTAGCTGCCCTGTATTGCCTGCAGCTGCTGTGCCTGTCTGCAGCTATGCCTCTGAACTGTGCTGTCTCTGAACTGTGCTGCCTCTAAACCTGAATAGTGTGTTGTCTACAGCTGCCTGTTGTCTGCAGCTGCCTTGTGCTGGCTGTACGCCTCGATTGCTGAATGTCCCGATCGCTGGCCGTACGTCTCGATTGCTGAATGTCCCGATTGCTGGCCGTACGTCTCGATTGCTAGCCGTATGCTTTGATTGCTAACTGTACGCCTCGATTGCTGAATGTCCCGATTGCTAGCCGTACTGATTGCTGAGTGTGCCGAATAGAATGGTCTGTCAAAGACCCAAAAAAACGAATGTCGTCGTCCTAGGTCCTGCTAGGTGCGCTCTCGTCGTTGTCGCTCTCGTCGTCGTCGCTCTCGCTCTCTTCCTCGTCGCTCCTACATCGTTATTCTCGACCTTCTCGTCGCTCCTACATTTGTTGTCCTCGCGTCGTCGTCGTCGTCGTCGTCCTCGCTCTCCTAAAACTTCAAAACTCGCAATCTACTCGTAGGGGCACTTCTCTTCCTAAAACTCTCTCTCTTCAAAACTCTCTCTTCTCGATAGGGGCACTTCTCTTCCCTAAAACTCTCTCTTCTTCTTCTTCTCGATCGGGGGAGGGGGGGGTAGAGTAGCATGCACATGTACGATTAAGTAACCGGATGTAATTTAACGGCCTCCTTCGTACATCTGCAGTACACACTCTGGGTTGTTTGCACGTACGTTAATCGAGTACCCGGATGTAATTCAACGGGCTCTTTCGCGTAGTGCAGGTTGGGTGTTGGGTTTGAGCCTTGGATATAATGATCTGACTGCGGTAGACGCAAGGTCAATACCCGTCTTTGATAACTATATCCAAGGCTGGAAAGGGAAGAATCTACGTACAAGCGGAGGTGGAGGTATTTGAGTGTGCGCCAAGCCTGGCCCTGCCAAGCCTAGCTGCCAGCTGTCCACATCCGTATTAAATACGATAAAACAAGGACGCAAGACCGTACGAGATTTCCTCGCAGAATACGACCAGACTCTAGCAGAGGCAGGAGGTCTCCAATAGGAGGACAGGATAAAAATTACCTCCTTAGAGATAGGCCTCTCTAAGGAGATTATAACGGGACTGGTAGGCGTAATGCGACCAGCTACGTACGAGGAATTCTGCAATCTCCTTAGGATAGTCGACGACTAGCAGCGCAGGCTCAGACGGATAAGCCGCACTTATAAGATGCGACAACCCCTCTAGCGGCAGACGGACGCTATAGACTAGGAACTAACGACGACGAGGGTAGCGGCAGCCGTTACTGTACGGCCAAGGGCCGCTACTAAAAAGGCACAATAGGTAGATATAGCTACTATTAACAAGAGGCGAGCAGAAGGGAGCTGCTATAGGTGTAGCAAGATAGGCTACACTGCACAGAATTGCAGGCTTTTGCTAGCAGAGAGACCTAGGGGACGGCCGACCACTATAAGGGTAGCAACTGCGGTGCCCTAACAAGAGAATTAGGAGTCCCCCTTAGATAACAACGAGTTGGGAAAAGAGTAGCCTCTAAGCAAAGGCTCTGCTAGATGATCTGACTGCAGTAGACTCTAGGTCAATACCCGTCTTTAATAACTATATCCAAGGCTAGAGAGGAAAGAATCTACGTACAAGCGGAGGTAGAGGTATTTAAGTGTGCGCCAAGCCTGGCCCTGCCAAGCCTAGCTGCCAGCTGTCTACATCTATATCCGTATTACTACCGCCCTCCCCAACCAGCGATTGCCCTCAATTGCAATCAATCTATTGATCGCAATTAGCCAATTAGGTCGCACCAATCCAGGTCGCAAATTCAGTCGCAGAGGTCGCTTTTGAGGTCGCTTTTGAGGTCGCTTTTAAGCTTCAATTTCCGTGCGTTTTGAGTCTCAATCTCGTGCCTTTTTAAGCCTTAATCTCGTGCCTTTTTGAGCCTCAATCTCGTGCCTTTTTGAGCCTCAATCTCGTGCCCTTTTGAGCCTCAATCTCGTGCCTTTTTGAGCCTTAATCTCGTGCCTTTTGACGTCGCTTTGGTGCCTTGTTTGCTGCCTTGTTTGCTGCAGAGGTAGCGGAGTTCTTAGAGGTTGCAGAGGTCGCGGAAGTCGTCAAAGCCGCGGAGGTCGCAGAGGTCGTCGAGGTCGCAGCCTATGTATGTCGCTTGTCTCGATTGCTAAAGGTCTGGAAGCTCGCAGGGCTCGCAGGGGGTCGCAGAAAGTTGTAGAGTTCTTAGAGGTCGCGAAGGGTTACGTTGTAGAAGGTTGCCAAAGATCGCAGAGGTTGTGGAAGGTTGCGGAGGTTGCTTTGCAAACACATGTCGCTTCTGAATTGCGTCGCTTCTGAATGTGCGCGTCGCTTTTGGCCATACGCGTCGCTTCTGAACTGTGTATCTGAACAGTGCTTCTGAACTGCGCATCTGAACTATGCATCTGAACTGCGCTCCTGAACAGTTTATGTAGCCTGCAGCCTTGTTGCTTGCAGCCGTACTGCTTGCCTTGTCTCGACTGCTAAACACGTCGCTTTGTCTCGATTACTGGCCGTCTCGATTACTGGCCGTCTCGATTGCTGAACCTGTCGCGTCGCTGTACTGAACTGTGTTGCCTCTCGATAGGCTAAACTGTGCCGATTGCTGAACGTACGAGATTGTGTATTGTCTGCAGCCGTATGTTGCCTAAAGCCGTAGCCGTATGTTGAACGTATCGCTTTGCCTTGTACTCGTAATCTCGTGTCGTATGTCTTGTCCCTAATTGCTACATATGTTGTGTGTATTGCCTACGATTGTATGCTGCCTCTTGTACTAAACATATGCTTTGCCTTATGCCCGTGTTGCGTTTTGTAATGAACGTGTCGCTTCGCCTGTGCAGCCAAATGTGTTGCTGCTGCCCGTATATCGCTTCTTGAACCGTGTTGCTTCTGAACTAGGTTGCTTCTGAACTGTGCCTCTAAACGTGCGTATGTTGCCTGCAGCCGAGCTCGATTGCTAAACATCTCGATTGTACTGCCGGTCGCGTGTCGCCTTAAGCTTCAGAACAGAGTGTGTTGCCTATACCCTGTATGTTGTCTGCAGCGGCCCTGTGTGTTCTGCAGCCCTGCATTGCCTGTAGCTGTGCCTGCCTGCAGCAGCTGTGCCTACCTATAGCAGTGTTGCCTTGTTGTCTGCAGCAGCTGTGCCTGTCTGTAGCTGCTGTGCCTCTGTTGTCTGCAGCTGTGTTATCTGCAGCAGCTCCGTGTCGTCTGCAGCTGCCCTATATTGCCTGCAGCTGCTGTGCCTGTCTGCAGCTGCTTTTCTGAACATGCAGTGTCTTTCTGAACATGCAGTGCCTGTATTGTCTGCCTGGTGCTCCGCCTGGTGCTCTGGCTCCTAGGTGCTCGTGCCTAGTGCTCGTTGTAGCTAGGTGCTTGGGCTCGCTAGTGCTTAGGCTCGCTTGTGCACTGCTTGTGCCTGGGTTGTCTGCAGCAGCTGTGCCTGTCTGCCCTGTGTTACCTACAGCTGCTGTGCCCTCTGTTGTCTACAGCTGCCTGTTGTCTATAGCTGTGTTGTCCAGTGCTCCGCCTTGTACTCTGGAGCTGTGCCTGCCTGCAGCTTTGCCTGTCTTGTTGCTGTACCAATTGCTATATGTCTCGATTGCTGAATGTCTTGATTGGCCTTGTCCGAATAGAATAGTCTGTCAAAGAACTGAATTGGTCTGTCAAAGACCCAAAAAAAACGAATGTCGTCGCCCTAGGTCCTGCTAGGTGCGCTCTCGTCGTCGTCGCTCCGTCGTCGTCGCTCTCGCTCCTCGCTCTCGCTCCTTGCTCCCTACATTGTCCTTCTCGTCCTATCTTAAAACTTTAGAACTTACACGATCTGCTTATAGGGCACTTCTCTTCCTAATAACCCTCTTGTAGGGGTACTCTCTCTCTTTAAAACTCTCTCTCTTTAAGACTCTCTCTCTTCAAAACTCTCTCTCTTCTTAATAGGGGCACTTCTCTTCCCTAAAACTCTCTCTTCTTCTTGATCGGGGCAGGGGGGTTAGAGTAGCATGCACATGTACGATTAAGTAACCGGATATAATTCAACGGCCTCCTTCGTACATATACAGTACACACTCTACGTTGGTTGCACGTACGTTAATTGAGTACCCGGATGTAATTCAACAGGCTCTTTCGCGTAGTGCAGGTTGGGTGTTGGGTTAGGCCTTGGATATAATAATCTGACTGCAGTAGACTCTAGGTCAATACCCGTCTTTAATAACTATATCTAAGGCTAGAGAGGGAAGAATCTACGTACAAGCGAAGGTGGAGGTATTTAAGTGTGCGCCAAGCCTGGCCCTGCCAAGCCTAGCTGCTAGCTGTCCAAATCCACATCCGTATTACTAGAGGCGTATACGAGATAGATTGCTAAATCAAAGCACTACTTAGCTATCTTTTAAGAGCAACTATATAACGACTACGCCGTTTATCGTATAGCCAACATTAAACGGGTCCGCAACGGCGCGGACATTAATTAACACAGGATGTTTAGTGTACGGAGTAATTAGCGAAAACTTCGTACAGAGACACTGTATTAAGACAACCCCTACTGTACCTGTACGCGTGTTGGGCATTACCGGGAGAGGACCGGACATTACCTATAGAGTGAAAGTAACGATAGAGATACAGGGACACTATAAGCAGGACTTATACCTCTATGTCGTACAGGACAAGTTAGGGTATAACCTAGGACTAGGGAAGCTATAGATAGAGCGCTAGAGGGGCAAGCTAGACGTTGGACGAGGACGGCTGTACCTAGCAGTGACAAAGTAGAAGCTCCAAGACCAGGGGAGGGCTCTGTAGGGTGGCAATACTAAGGCCGAAATCAATAAAGCGACAAAGCAGAGGCCCTAAGACCAAGGGAGGGCTCCGCAGGGTGGCAATACTAAGGCCGAAATCAATACGGCAACTGCAGATATTAAGAAGGCATTAGCGCCTAAGAAAGCGACAGACCCCTATATAAAGCTCCTAAGGGCATACGCTGGATACCTAGACCTCTTCGAGCCAAAGTCGGCCTTAAAACTGCCGCTACACCGAGGAGAAGGGATTGACTACGACATCTAGCTAGAGCCCTGTCCGGACGGGAGCCTGCCTAAGGTACTGTACGGTCCGCTGTACAGAATGTCCTCTAGAGAGCTCCTAGTACTGCGCAAGACACTAGACGACCTACTTGCTAAGGGTTTTATTTAGGCAAGTACCTTGTCTGCAGGAGCTCTAGTGCTGTTTGTCTATAAGGAGGGGAAGGCCGGCTTGCGTTTCTGCGTAGACTACAGAGGCATTAACGCGATTACCAAGAAGGACCGGTACCCTCTACCCCTTATTAAGGAGACTCTCGGACGGATCAGCAAGGCAAAGTAGTTTACTAAGCTTAACGTAGTCTTAGCTTTCTACAAGATACGGATCAAGGAAGGTTGTAAATAGATAACTGCCTTCTGTACGAGATATAGTCTTTTCGAGTAGCTTGTTACTCCCTTTAGCCTTGCCAACGCACCAGCAACCTTCCAAAGGTACATTAACAAGTCCTTGCAAGGGTTACTAGACGACATCTGCTCGGCATACCTCGATAACACACTGGTTTTTACGGACGGCTCCTACACAGATTACGTACAGGACGTTAAGAAGGTACTAGATCGACTGCAACAGGCTAGATTGTACCTTAATATTGATAAATATAAATTCAGTGTACAGCAAACGAAATACCTAGGGTTTATTATCGAGGCAGGGAAAGGCATTAGCATGGATAGGAAGAAGATTGATACTATTAAGCAATAGAAGCCGCCTACGAACGTTAAGGGCATACGGGAATTTCTTAGGTTTGCCAACTTCTACTGCCAGTTTATACGGAACTACTTAGAGATCGTACGCCCCCTAGTCGAGCTAACATACAAGGACAAGCAGTTTAAATAGACGGACAAGTGCGATAGGAGCTTTAACAAGCTAAAGGAGCTCTTTATTACAGGACCAACGCTTGCCGCCTTCGACCCAGAACGTACAACGATACTGGAAACCGACTCCTTAGGGTATTACATTAGAGGTATCCTATTACAGGTAGGCTCGGACAAACTCCTGCACCTATGCGTGTATTTCTCTAAGAAGAACTCCCTAGTTAAGTGCAACTACCCTATCTACGACAAGGAATTGCTGGCAGTCGTACAGTGTTGCGAAGTGTAGGATAGAGAACTCCGCTTAGTCCCCGAGTTCCTTGCCCTAACTAACTACAAAAACCTGGAGTACTTTACACAGCCCTAGAAGCTGTCTAAGAGGCATGTACGATAGGCAATGTACCTAAGCCGGTTTAACATAAGACTCCAGTATTATAAGGGCAAAGACAACAGTAGGGCTAATGTGCTATCCAGACAGGACTAGGACATACTAACGACGTACAAGGACAACTGGCTAAAGTTACGAACATTCCAGATGTTTAAGGAGGAGTCAGGCGAGGAGACTAACCGCCTAGCAGCAGCATATATATAGGAACCCCAACTGCAAGCTTAGGAAGAGGCAGTGGAAAAGGACGAGGTACACCGAGGGGCCTGTACAGCGATCCGAGGAGGACAGCGGAAGCTCCTAGCAGAGCTCTATCTTAAGGTGTCGGCAGCAGAGTGCTTAGTAAACAAGGAGAACAACCTAAAGTTTAGGAATCGGATCTAGGTCCCGGCAGACGAGAAGCTCTGTATAAGCTTAATACAACAGGCGCATAATTCTATAGCTACCAGGCACCTAGGGCGCGAGGAGACGTACAGCATCGTCGCTAGGGACTACTACTGGCCGGCGATAGCGAAGGACATCTGCAGGTTCGTACAGAACTGCGATGTATACGGACAGACGAAGCACTAGCGTAAACTGAAGTATAGGCTACTGAAACCCCTACCGATCCCGGACCGGCCCTAGCAAGACCTAACAGTGGACTTTATTACAGACCTCCCTAAGAGCGACGAACGGAGGAACATTATAGTAGTAATAGACAAGCTAACGAAGGGGGTAATACTAGAGGGAATAGACTCTATTACAGCTAAGGACACTGCCTAGGCGTTCATACAGACGACGTTTAGCAAACACGGATTCCCTTAGTCGATTGTGTCGGACTAGGGCACGCAGTTTACGAGCTAGCTCTAGGCAAGGGTCTGCCAGTTGCTAAAGGTAGAACGTCGCCTATTAACCGCGTAGCACCTGCAGACAGACAGGGCGACAGAGAGGGTCAATTCGACGTTGGAAGCGTACCTCTGAGCGTACGTCGACTATAACTAGACGAACTAGAACCGACTTCTCCCTATAGTGGAGCTGGCCATTAACAGCCGTACGGCTAATGCTACAGGATTGTCCCCCTTCTCTATAGCTTATAGATACGACCATTCCCTGCTCCTACCAACCCTAAGTAGTAACACCCTGCGCCCTGTACGATCCCCAATTCAGCAGGGAGAGGCCATTGTACAGACGATTACGAACGCTTATCAATAGGCAAAGGCGAGTCTAGCTATAGCTTAACAGAACGCGGAAGAGCAGGCAAATAATAGGCAGCAGACTGCACTAAGATATAAGGCAGGAGATAAGGTCTAGTTAAACCAGCACAACATCTGTACAGACTGGCCAAGCAAGAAGCTGGATTGGAAGAACCGCAAGTTTACAGTAGTCCGACTAGTAGGAACATATACTGTACGGCTAAACACTCTCCTAGGGATCTACCTAGTCTTTTACGTAGACCTCGTACAGCCAGCGAACACGGATCCCCTGCTGCACTAGATAACAGACGACGCGCGCCTACTAGCGATTATAACTAAGGGCTAGGAAGAATACGAGGTAGAGGGAATCCTTAAGAGCCGAAGGAAGCGGAAGAAGGTAGAGTACCTAGTAAAATAGAGAGGATAGGCAGAGCCTATATAGGAACTGTACGAGGCCCTACAAGACACAACTGCGCTGGACAGGTAGGAGGAGAACCATCCCCCTGCCCAGTTACAGTAACACTGCGCTGTATAGCGAAAGGGGGCACGATCTACCCTAAGGATAGGGCAGCTGCTAACAACTTAGGTTGCTAAGGGATCGAGAATTACGACGTAGGACACTACAGGATCCCACTGACACTATACTGTACAGCACCGTATAGAAGAAGGGCAGGAAGAAGGGGACGGTCAGGAGGCAGGTAAGATAGGTAGAAATAAGAAGGAAACGAGAGCAACACTGTCTGAAAACTTTTACATACTACCTTAAGGTAGCTCACTAACTACCACCCCTAGAACCCAGGGCAGCCAACTCTACACCTGAAATCTTAATTACCTCCTAGCCGGCAGGGACCCCAGCACTAGAGGAAGCAAAAGGGTAGCTTAACAACACCCTGCTGCTAGTTAATATAGCACCTAAGTCGTTAGCTTAAACCGTACAGAAGGCGAGGACCTGTACGAACTGGAAGCGAAGCTGCTAGTAGAGCTAAGTGCTCTATTGTTAGAGGTAAAAATGGGAGGGGACACTAGCCGAACAGGTAGAAGGAGAGCCAGCAGCTACGAGAGAGACACAGCAGGAACGGCCGGACGAGACAGGTAGCATAACGATAGTAGCTAGTAGTAGTAGTTAGTAGATAGCTAGTAGTAACGGTAGTAACAGTAGTAAAAGTAGTAGTAGCGGACGGCTGGACAGACGGGTAGCAGATAGGGGATAAAGGAGAAAGAGAAGAAGAGAGATAGGAAAAGGGGAAAGGGTTTATATACAGAGTAGTGGCTGCCTGCCTTGTAGGGCAATAACAACTAGGGCAGCTGCTACAACCGTATAAGGGAAGACAAACGAGGCAACTACGACCTAGGACCTGTACGAGCGACGGCCTACTGGACGACCGGACGGAGGCGGGAACCTCTACCTAGGAGTAAAACTCCGGACGACGACCAAGGGACAGGGACAGAGCCAAATAGCCCGGTAGCGCCGGACCGTATAGTTAGGACGCGGAGTGCATAGCTAAGGGCTACAAGGTAGAGGGGGAGCGAACAGAGGGACCGGGCACCTCCTACACCTTTATAACCGCTCGTAGGCCTCCTTAGCCTCGGCCTTAGCGTCGCTAAATTAGCAAACGGAATCGGTTAAGTTTAGGTAGAAGCGATCCAGCACTACCTGCCTTCTCTGCCTGCAGATCTAGGAGGACAACACAAAGGTTAAACTAGCGGAGAGGGAGGTCGATAGGCAAGGCCTAGGCGAAGACGGGAAAGCGCTACCCGCTAGAGGAACATCTAAAGCTATACGACTCGCGGTCGTACAGAAGAACTACAACGAGAAGGGAGGGGGGTATTGTTAGGGAGCGCCGCCCAACCTAGGTCCTGGACCCGACCTAAGCTAGCCGTCGCCCTAAGGACTGCGACTTAGCGGCGCTAGCACGACCCTACCCTCCGTACCGAATTACCGACAGGACCCTACTCCTATACAGAGAGAGAACCCTATAGCCCTACATAGAGGGGAATTGCTGCCCCTCCAAACGGAGGGAAAACTCTGTACTACTATGCAGAGGGAGAACTCCCAATCCTCTATATAGAGCGTAAACCTTGCATCCCTGCACAGAGAGAAATTGCTGGCTTAGCTTCGTAGGTACAAATTATACAGTAGCAGACGACGAAGGAACTGCCTATTAGTTCCTTTATATAGATACCTAGCCTTAAGTTTCTAAACCAAGATTCTTAAGCCCTTACAAGCTGCAAGGACACTACGAGCAGGACTTATACCTCTATGTCGTACAGGACAAGTTGGGGTATAACCTAATATTAGGGAAGCTATAGATAGAGCGCTAGCAGGGCAAGCTGGACGTTGGATAGGGACGGCTGTACCTAGCAGTAACAAAGCAGAGGCTCTGAGACTAAGGCAGGATACCTAGACCTCTTCGAGCCAAAGTCGGCCTCGAAACTGCCGCTACACCGAGGAGAAGGAATTAACTACGACATCTAGCTAGAGCCCTGCCTGGATAGGAGTCTGCCTAAAGTACTGTACAGTCCGCTGTACGGCATGTCCTCTAGAGAACTCCTAGTACTGCGCAAGACACTAGACGACCTGCTTGCTGTTAAGGGGGGAGCTAGGAGGTCGGAAGAGGTCGATGTGAAAGTCGAAGTAAGTAAGAGGAGTTGGATAAGACAAATTCTGGAAGAAGGGATGTAAAAGTTGATGTTGGAGGGAGAGGCTGAAGTCTAAAGTAAGGGATGTGAAAACTGAGTAAGGAAGGGAAGGGCTGGAGTCTAAGGTGTAAAAGCTGAATTAATGCACAAGACGAGCTATAAACAAGAAGAAGAGAAAGATTAGGGGGGCGGCAGCAGGTTCTTATATCCCCCTGCCCTAGCTGATTATTTGCTAAGTGTTCGCTAGTGACTTTCTTATTAAACTCTGTTTCTTTGTTCTGCAAACAAATTTATTTCCCAGACCCGCTTTTTCCAAAGGTTCCAGAACTGAGCCAGGAGTGTTTGCATCGCAAGATGATTTGCCTTTCACTCTCTTAGAGTCTTCTTCCATCCTGTAGTTGTTGGCCTATAGTCTGTAAATCTTGATAGTTCTAGTTGGGTCTTGGATGCTGTTGTTTTCCGTTTTATATCTGTTAACTGTGTTTTCCGTTTTACATCTGTTGACTGTAACAGTAGCCCCCCTTAATATAGCGGAGTTCCTACGAAGCCTCAGTAGTTCGAGATACTGGGGGTGAGTCTGCTTATTCCTAGGAGCAGGCCTAATGTTACAGTTAATATTCCATTCGTAAGCAGAATCCAGTTCTCTTTAGCTGTACTGGGCTTCTAGGCTGTAGTCTCTAGAGTCTGAGAGGTTTTGGCGGTGGAAGGCTTTAATCTTGTCCTTGTCGAAGATAATGTTTCTAAGGGGTTCCCAAGTAGTGTCCCAGTCTTCGTTCCTTCGTCGTCTGTTGCTGTACAACTTGTACCTACAAAGCTAAGCTAGCAATTTCCCTCTGTGCATAAGTACAAGGTTCGCACTCTATACAGAGGATTAGGAGTTTCCCTCTATACAGTAGTGCAGAGTTTTCCCTCCGTTTAGAGGGGCAGCAATTCCCCTCTGTATAGAGCTGTAGGATTCTTCCTCTATATAGGAGTAGGGTCGTGCTAGTAACTCTGTATAGAGGGTAGGGTCGTGCTAGCGCCGCTAAGTCGCAGTCCTTAGGGTGACGGCTGGCTTAGGTCTAGAACCTAGGCTGGGCGGCGCCCCCTAACAATACCCCCCTCCCTTCTTATAGTGCTTCTTTTGTACGACAGCGTGTCGTACACCCTTAGCTCTTAGGGTTCCTCTAGTCGGTAACGCTTTCCCGTCTTTGTCTAGGCGCTTGCTAGTTGGCAATGCCTGCTAGATGCCCTCCCTCTACTCTGTTCTAACCTTGGACCTGTCCCTCTAGATCCTATAGCTAAGGCGGAGGAGGACCTGTAAGCAGGGAAGGCAGGTAGTGCTAGATCGCTTCTACCTAATCTTTACCGATTCCGTTTACTACTTTAATAATGCCGAGCCTGAGGCGGAGGAGGACCTGCGAGCGGCTACGAAGGTGTAGGAGGTGCTCGGTCCTGTCTAACTATTTACCTCCTACCCTATAGCCCTAGCTATATACTCTGCTTCCTAGCTGTACAGTCTTGCGGCGGCGGGCTGTCTGGCTCTGTCCCTATGCCCTAGTCGTCGTCCGGAGTCTAGCTCCTAGGTAGATGTTCCTGTCTCCGTCCAGTCGTCTAGGGGGGCCGTCGCTCGTCCGGGCACTAGGTCGTAGTTGCCTCGTTTGCCCTCCCTTATATAGTTGTAGCAGCTGCTCTAGTTGCTATTGCCTTATATAACAGGCAGCTACTACCCTGTATATTAACCCTTTCCCCTTTCTCTCTCTCTCTTCTTCTCTTTCTTCTTTATTCCCCTATCTGCTACCCGTCCTCCTAGCCGTCTACTACTACCACTGCTATTACTAACTACTACTAATAACTACAACTACTACTACTACTACCAACACTACTATTCCGTCTGTCACGGTCAACAAAACGGAAAACATAGTTAACAGATGTAAAACGAGAAACAACAGCATCTAAGACCCAACTAGAACTATTAAGATTTACAGACTACAGGCCAACAACTACTAGATAGAAGAAGACTCCAAGAGAGTGAAAGGCGAATTATCTTGCGATGCAAACACTCCTAATTTAGTTCTAGAACCTTAGGAAAAAGCGGGTCTGGGAAATAAATTTGTTTGCAGAACAAAGAAACAAAGTTTGATAAGAAAGTTACTAGCAAACACGCAAACGACTAGCCAGGGCAGGGGGATATAAGAACCTGCCCCTACCTACCTAATCTTTCTCTTCTTCTTGTTCATAGCTCGTCTTGTGCATTAATTTAGCTTTTACACCCCAGACTCCAGCCCTTCCTTTCTTTACTCAGTTTTTACATCCCTTACTTTAGACTTCAGCCTCCCCCTCTAACATTAACTTTTACATCCCTCCCTTTAGACTTTGTTTTATCCAACTCCTCCTACTTACTTCAACTTTTACATCGACCTCTTCCGACCTCTTAGCTCCCTCCTTAACATTACGAGCTATTAACCAAACACCAGACTATTAACATAGTCTTCTATACCCTATGAGAAGAGGTCCCCTTTAGGGAATACTTACAACTAGACCTATTAGCAGAAGGAATTATCAACCTAATAAACAACGATCCCAACCTTGCCCTCCGAGTCTTTTTTACAGCAACGAACACTGTCTGCACAGGCATTGAACAAGTAAAGGAACTTAACCAACACATTAATAGCCTAGAAGCAATGCTATTAGATAGCAAGGATTAGGTACAAGAGATAGAACGAAAGATTGCCAACCTAACAATTAAGAAAGCTTAGACACAAGGACAATTGCAGGAAGCTCTAAACCTAAGGACACAGAACACTACTAGAGAACCTACCAGCAAGAGAGTGGCTAACCTAGAACTATTCTATAGAGAGAAGGACAAGTTTGATAAATTTCGACTACGATTGTCAATTAAGCTCTTAGCTAACGCGGACTACTTCCTAAACGAACAACAGAAGGTCTTGTACGCGTTCTCCCTCCTTACTGGCAAGGCACTACAACAGGTCTCACACTAGTTTGACCCAAAGATACTACAAGTTACTTGCCTAGTCGTTACTATCTTGCTTACCGCTCTTAACTTAGCCTTTAGTAACCTATACTGCAAGTCTATAGCCTAGCAGCTAATCCGAACCCTTAAGCAAACCGACAAGCCATTCTCTGACTACTACGCACAATTCTTACAGGAAATCAGATACTGCGAATACGATACAGAAGCCCAAAAGTCGGCTCTAGTTGCTGGTCTAAGCACTGAACTTCTTACTAAACTAGAAGACTAAGAGCACAAATCTTTGTTATTTTACGAACTGGTTACCCTCTGCCAACGCCTAGACAGTCGTAGAAACCTGTTCTTAAACATTATTAAGGTACGCAGCAACCCGCTTAACAACTGCAAGAGCTAGCGTCTAGTAACAACTCTTCCTATCTTTACCTAAAACCAACCTAATCCTCCCTTGGCCCTACGACTTCCTCCTGTTAACGGCGAACCTATAGACCTTAGTTTAGCTAAGCTTTAAGACGGTCGACTTATACAAGAAGAAAAGCAGCGTTGCCGCAACCAACGTCTCTGTATATACTGTAGGGAGCTAAACTACATCGCAATTAACTGCCCAACTCTAGTCAATCGCTGCACTAAGGCAGGCACCCCTCTTGGATTCTCTGCAGCTGCCCTAGCACTAAAGGATAACAGCAAGGACTAGGAAAACGCTTAGGCCTGTTAACAAGACGTCTAATAGGCAATTATTTAGATCGACATTGTGCAATCTCTTCTTCTGCAGTGCAATTCTGTACTAAGGCAGAGGATAAGTTAACTTGTCCTCCCTTTGTAGTTACAGCAAATATCTATACTAAGAAGAATTCTACAAACTTAGTACTTACGATAATCGACTGCAGCGCAACTGGCAAGAGTTTTATTAACTCTAGACTTGTTAACTCCTTAGGAATCCCTACTTAGAACCTGAAATACCCCAGACCCTTAAAGATGTTTAACGGCAGCAAGGCCTCCGCAGGAGGTATAACTCAGATTGCCTACGTTAAACTTCAACTTAGAAACAACTACGAAGAACACCTCTCTTGCTTTGTTACACCTCTACCTAACTAGAAAATAATCCTAGAATTGCCTTAGCTAAAGCTCCACAACCTACAGATTAACTAGGACACTAGAAGCCTCGATATAAACTTAGAACATTGCCGAAACTATTGCTACACTTTGACTTAGTTTACTCCTGCGAACAGCACAAGAGATTCGATACTCTAAATATCTGCAGCTGCTTTCTATACAGCTGCAAAGGAAAAAGGAACTTAAATCTTTGCTGCGTTAATAGAAGACATCGAGAAAGCCCTTACTAAGTTCGACGAAAACCGAGAAGCTACCAATCTAGAGACAAAAGTACCAACAGAATACTATAACGTCCTCAGTATATAGTTAGTTAAAGAAGCTGACAAGCTACCTCCTTACTTACCTTATAATTACAAGATTGAACTAGAAGAAGATTAGACACCCTTTTTCGGACCTCTCTACCAAATATCCTATTAAGAACTCTAAGTCCTGTAAACAGTTTCTACAACAAAACCTTTAGAAAGGCTTTATTCGATCTAGTCGCTTACCTGCCGCCAGCCCTGTTATGTTTGTTAAGAAGCCCGGTAGAGGGCTGCGCTTCTATATTGACTACCGCAATCTTAACGCTATCTCTAAGAAGAACCGGTATCCGATCCCTCTAATTAAAGAAACACTGGAACGCCTCTTAAAAGCAAAATAGTTTACTAAGCTCGATGTAATTGCGGCCTTTAACAAGATTCGGATAGCTAAAGGACAAGAATACTTGACCGCATTTAGAACCCGATACGGCCTGTTTAAATCCCTAGTAATGCCCTTTAGAATGTGCAATGCACCTAGCACTTTCTAAGAATATATAAACGACACACTAAGAGAGTACTTAGACCAATTTGTTACTGCTTACATTGACAACATCCTAGTCTACAGCACTATACTCAAAGAACACTAGGAATACGTCCGAAAGGTACTGGCGAAACTGGCAGAAGCAGCCTTGCATCTGGACATTAACAAGTGCGAATTTTACTAACAAGAAGTTCAATTCCTTGGCCTTATTATCTTAGACAAAGGCATCCGTATAGACCTAGCAAAGATTTAAGCAATCCTAGACTGGAAGATCCCAAAGACAGTTAAAGAAGTGCAAGGCTTCTTTAGGTTCGCTAACTTCTATTGTTGTTTTATTCAGGGCTTTAGCTTAATAGTAAAGCTACTAACTGCTCTAACAAAGAAAGAAGCTAAGTTTAACTGGACTGACTCCTGCTAACACGCATTTAACCTCCTATAGCAACGATTTACTGAAGATCCAATCCTTTAACACTTTGACTTTAACTTGGAAACCCGCGTAGAAACCGACGCCTCTAACAGAGCTATTAGAGCAGTTCTCCTTTAACGAAAATCGCCCAACTAGCTATAGCTCCTAGTAGCTTACCTTTTAAAGAAGATGCTACCTACCAAATGCAATTACGAGATATACGACAAGGAGCTCCTTGCAATAGTCAAAGCATTTAAAAAGTAGCGACTAGAACTCGAAGGTGCAGCCTACCCGACCTAAGTCAGTTCAGACTACAAGAACTTAATTCATTTTATAAAAAGCAAAATCCTTAATCGTAGACAAGCCCGCTAGAGCGAATTCATCTTAAGGTTCAACTTTGTTATTTAATACGCGCCTAGATCTCTTAATTCAAGGGCTGATACACTTACCCAGATGCCTGGAACCTGTCCAGTGGACTGAAAAGTAGGCCAGATAATATGTAACCAACCGATCCTAAAGGCCTATTACCTAAGCAAAGACTTAAAGACCTACCTAAAAGAAGGTACACTATTAATTGCTGTCTCTTTTGCTCTGTGTCTGGCACCTGCCTTCCTAGAGGATAACGATTTAGAAAGCGAACCAGATAACGAAACATTTAACACTAAAGACTCTGAAATTAAAGGCTCTGTTACCTCCGACAACGAACAGAACAATAATAAATCAACGGACGAAGCAAATCAACTAGGGGAACTGCTCCTAATAATTAGAGAAGCTTACGAATTAGACGAACAAGTTTAAGGACTAATCCAAGCCCTTAAAATAGGTCAGCGTAACTTCCCTGGCTTTTCTCTCTTAGAATGCGAACTTAGGGATAGACTGGTTTACTTTCGATCTCGCCTTTTTGTTCCTAAAGGTGCAGACGATTTAATACGACTATACATCCTTAGGACAGTTTACAATTCAGCAGCAGGAGGCCACCTAGGACGATCGAAGCTTTACAAGCTTACTTTCCGTTACTACTAGTAGCCGTCAATGTGGAAGCACGTCTGCAGATATAGAAACAACTGCCCTATCTGCAAGGCAGCCAAACACGACCGACAACGTCTACAAGGATTGCGGAAGCCTCTCCCGGCCCCTAAACATCTGTAGAAACACATTATATTAGACCTTGTTACCTGTCTCCCTTAAGGGACTACTTGGTTAGGCGTTAAGGCGGAGAACATCTTTGTAGTTGTAGACCGACACTCTAAGGACCGCTTTGTAGTACCCTGCTAGAGCATAACTTCTAAGGAAACCGCTCGACTCTTTTACGAATACGTCTGGCGCTATGTAGGCCTCCCGAACAGCATTACCTCTAATAGAGGCTCTCAGTTTATTGCCAAGTTCTGGAAACGCGTTTGCAAGCTTTTAAATATCGATTACTACATCTTAACGTCTTACTACCTAGAAACAGATAGTTAAACGGAAATTGCGAATGCACTGTTCGAACAGACGCTACGTGATCCGGGCACGCAGATATGATTCAATACGGCCTTTTTGATAACTATATCTCGAACTGAAGAGGGAAAGGAATCTATGTGGTGGTGGTGGTGGGCTTTGATGGTGGTGGTGCCAAGGCCCGGCTCGGCCCGGACGGGCCGAGCCGAAATTCCAGGGTCCACCCCATCAATCTGTCCTACCTCTTTCCACCACCGCAACACTACCCCCCCCCCTTACCAGCGGTCGCCCTCGACCGCTTAGTCATGCCATCCATCCTAAAAACTTCCACTGTTTTTTTTTTTTTTTTTTTTTTTTTTTTTTTTTTTTTTTTTTGAAAATCCCTTTTAACGTTGACGTTACCTCTTCCGTCATTTGTCAAAAACAACGTCCTCTTTATCTCTTTCTCAACCTTTTACGTCATCTGCTTCCGAAGTCCTTTACTTGGTCGTTTATATGATCGACGCCATCTGATCCGTGCTATCTGATCTGAGCCGTGGGTCTTCTGAGCTGCGGTCTGGGCGGTCTGTGCGTTGTCTCGGAGGTCCATATAGATCCGTCCGCGGCTCCGTTTCTTCTTCTTTTCTTTCTCCACCGAAGTCAGCACTCTATCGCAGGGGGGCGGCGGCGCTGGCACGCTACGGCGTGCGCAGCCCTCTGTCCCTCTACGATCTGAGCAGCGATCGTTTTCATCGGCTTCCGCGCCGGTGGAGCGGACGCTGCTTTCTTCGTTTGGCTTTAGAGCCATTCCGGCTTCGGCTTCTTCAGGTTCCGCACGCAGAAGTCTCTCAGCAGCTCCGCCGAGTTCCGCAGGTTTTCGACCGGATACCATTTATAGTCTTCCGGCCACCCCTTCTACGAGATCCTCGCTTTGATGGACCCCCTTATCTTCTTCACGTCTATTACGTCTTCCACCTCCCACTCTTCTTCGTCACTGTCGATCTTAACTGGTAGGGGTTCGGCGAACCCCTGCTCCGGAAGGCCGTCCTTAGGGTCCAGGCTTAGCAGATCTAAATGGAAAACGTCGTGGATCCGGAACGCCTTCGGCAGCTCGAGCCGATAGGTCACCGGCGACCTCTTTTCTATTATCTTGAATGGACCTATATGGCGTAGGTTCAGCTTCGCGTTTCCTTTTAGCCTCAGGTTTCGTGTGTTGAGCCATACCTTTTGGCCTTCCTCGAATTCCATCGGTGACCGCTTTCTATTAGCTCGATTCACTATCTTCTTCTGAGCCGTCTCTATCGCTTCTTTCGCTACTTTGATCGCTTCTTCCATCTGAGATCGTAGCGCTTCTGCCGCCGCGGCGGCGACTCTCTTTAACGACGTGGCGGTGGAAGGCCCCTGCGAATCGGCGTCGCTCGGCGGCTGAAAGCTCATCCTCGGAAGATAGCTATGCGTTATCTCGAACGGCGCCAGTAAGGTGGCCTTAGACGGTGCCGAGTTAGCACAGAACTCGGCCATCGGCAACACCTTCACCTATTCCTCTTGGTAACGGCCGCAGAAGGTTCGCAGATATCGCTCTATCTCTCGGTTAGCCACTTCAGACTGACCGTCGGTCTGCGGGTAAGCGGCCGTGCTAAGCTTTCCGTAGATTCCAAGCTTCTGATTGATGGCCTTCTATACGTCGGCGGTGAACTGAGGACCCCTATCCGTAGTGATAGTGTCCGGCAGGCTATAGTGCTTCCATACGTATTGAATCAACATCCGTGCGGTCTCTTCCGCAGTGGTTCCTTCGTCTTTAGCTCTACAGGGGATGAAGTGGCGCTCTTTGCTCAGCCGATCCACCACATTGAGCGTGGCGTTATATCCATCCGAATTCGGCAGGCCGGTTACGAAGTCCATCGTAATGTGTTGCCACGGCTTCTCGGGGATCGTAAGCGGCTTTAGTAGACCAGCCGGAAGACCGTGACGCGGCTTCGCGGCTCTGCATACGTGGCAGTTGGCGATAAATCGGTGGATCCGTTCGTAGATTCGCGGAAACCAGTAGATCGTCCTTACGGCTTCCATCGTCTTCTTCGCACCGGCGTAACCAACGTCCTTCGATTTATAGATCAGCCGGATGACCTCTGTGATTAGTTCTTCCGGAACTATTAGCTTCCCTGAGCCCGTTTTGCCGAGCTTCTGCTGTTGGTTGAGCCGCTTCACCTTCTCGTAGAGCGTCTCTTCTTCAGTCGGAGGCTCTTTAATCGGCGATTCCACTGCGTAGATCCCTACTTCTTTCAATACCTCTGCGTCTACTATCCGTTCGGTTAGCACCTTTTGGAACATGTTCGGATCCTCTTTCGCGCGGCTGGTTTTTCCTTCCCTTCTCGTCAGCGCGTCAGCCTTTCCGTTTTGAGCTCCGGGTCGATATGTGATCTTGAAGTCGAACCCTAATAAGTAGGCAGCCCACCGTGCCTGACGTCGTGAGAGCTTCTGCGTCTTTATGAAGTAGATCAGCGACTGGTGGTCCGTAAGAACCTGGACCGTGCTCTTTCCAGCTATAAGCTCCGGTTTCCACTCCTCGAAAGCCTGAATGATCGCCAGCAGTTCTTTATTATAGATGGCGTAGTTCCGCTTAGCTTCCGTTATGGATTTGCTGAAGAAGGCTACTGGGTGAAGGGTCTCGCCGTCGTCAGCGTATTGAGAAAGGACCCCTGCCGTCACTGTATCGGAAGCGTCCGTTTCTACGTAGATCGTCTTTTCCGGCCGGAAGTGTGCTAGGACCGGCGCCGATGCCACTGCTTCTTTCAGCCGGTTGAAGGCTTCCGTGCACTTTTCGTTCTATAGGCCGGCGGCCTCTTTCTTCAGCGCCTCGTTCAGGGGTCTCGCTATCTTGCTAAAGTCCTTAATGAACCGTCGATAGTAGCTGCAGAATCCGAGAAACGCCCTAATCTGCGTAGTGTTTCCGGATTTCGGCTGCTTCCATTCCGCGACGGCGGCGACCTTTGACGGGTCTATCCGAATTCCATCTCTTCCGACGATAAGACCGAGATATTTGACCTCGGTTTGATAGAACTCGCTCTTCTTCGTGTCCGCATTCAATCCGACCTCGCGGAGCCTCTTCAATACTCTCTCGATGTGGTCTGTGTGTTGCTCTCTCGTTCCATCAGTGTAGATAAGGATGTCGTCCAAGTAAATTGACACGAACCGTTCCAACATGTCTATAAAGGTGTGGTTCATAAAGCGTTGCTATACTGCCGGCGCGTTGGTAAGTCCGAACGGCATCACCAGCCACTTGAAATTGCCTATACGCGTGGCGAATGTCGTGAGGTCTTCCGTTTGTCCTTCTTCATTCCTTAATCGATGGAACGCCTGGCGGATGTCCAGCTTGCTGAACCACCTGGCCTTTGCCACGCGCTGTATGGTCTTATCTATCAGCAGCAGGGGGTATACGTCTCTCTTGGTAACCTCGTTAAGGCCTCGATAATCTACGCAGAGTCGCAGACCGCCCCCTGGTTTCCTTACGAAAAGAATCGGTAACGCATATTCGGCAGAACTCGGCGTAATAAACTTCTTCGCCAGATTCTCACGAACGAACACCTCTACTTAATCTAGTTCCGCCGGCGACAGTCGTCTTAGGGGCTCGGTTCTTGGCAGCGTAGCTCCCTCTTTTAACTTGATCTTGTTGTCGTATTCCGGCCGGTAGAGTGGCAGGAGGTTGGAGTCTGCTTTTGAGAAGACATCAGCGTAACCATAGAGCTCTTCCGGTAACACCTCCAGTAGGTCTACTTCTTCTTCCGCCATTATCTTCCGGTGGTCTTTAATGTCTTTTATTGAGATGGCGTAAATCTCAGTGTCCGGCGACTTCGCGAGGGTCGTTATAGCTTCTGAACTCATCATTCCGATAGTAACCGGGGGTTCGGAACGATCGGACGGAGCTTCTTTGGCGGACTCCGTAGCTTTCGGCTCGGCGGCGGCGATGGCGTTGCCTAGGGTCTTGAACCCTATCGTTCCTTCGTCTACATCAATGACGGCTCTCTGATTCTTTATCCATTTCTGCCCTATAATGATGTCAAATCTTCCGATATCCATAATTCGGAACGTCGCTTCCGTAGTGCGACCAGCCAAGGTGGTCCTTAATGGCACATAGTGCGTAACACTCTCCGTGTCTTGTCCGTTGTATGCCGAAATCCGTGTCGGCGACGCCAGTTCCACTGGATAGCCGTATCCATTTATTAGCTTCTGAACCAACCGATAGTGGATCGCTGCGCCAATAAGGGCTCCAGTATCGATAAAAGCCCTTAACTGAAGTGGTCGGCTCGATCCGTCAAGGGGGTGGACAGTGATTGGAAGGATGATGGCTGTTTCCGTGTTTACTTCCACTGCAGCCGATAGCGGATCGCTGCAGCTATTGATGCTCTCTCTTTCCGTCAGTGCCTTTCGCAGGGGTGCCCTATTCTTTACGCTGGATGGGGGGTCTATCCGTCCAGCTGGTCTTTTCCCATAATCCTCAACTGAACTCCGCCGTCTACGCTGTCCGTATCGTTCGGAACCGGTTCGATAGCTTGAATAGTCTTCTTCGGCGGCGGCGGCTTCGTTGCTCGATATTCCTGCTTCTGCTTATCCGACGCTTGGCATCTTGTGGCGATGTGGCCGGGCTTTCCACACGCGTAGCAGATAGGGACGAACGACGAGCGCTGTAACTGATAAGGTAGCTGCTGGGGTGCTCTCCGGAAAGGCGCCGGGGGTCGTGTTGTCTGCGCCGACGGCGACGGCTTCTGAACCGATTCGCGTGCTTTCGCGTAGGCGTTCAAGTTTCTTCCTGTGACTCTCGCTCAGTGCACGAAGCTCTTAAGGTCTTCATCTTCCACCGAGGCCATAGCTGCCGCGAGCTTAGGGCTTAGTTTCTGTCTTAGTAGGTGGAGCTGCTTATCTTCCGCCACCCTCGCTCTAATGGCATATTTTCTGAACAATCCGTAGAACTCCTCGAATGTCTGCCGGTTCTGGTTGATCTTATCCAGCTGCTTACGGGCTGTCTTCTTTCTGAAGGGGTCTCCGAAGCGTTGATCTAACGCTTTGATCGCTTCTTCAGCGGTCACCTCTTCCAGGTCCGCCACTAGCGAAAAAGCTTCGCCTTCCAACCGCGATTCCAGGTACGCCAACCTATCTCCGGCGTTTTTCGATGCGTAATCGCGGCTTATCTTATTCTTGATCTTCTTCTTAAATTCTTCCCAGTCTTCGGGGTCTCCGCTCTTGAATGCCGGTGGGTCCGGCAATGACGTTATCAACGTGCCACCTTGACTGTAGGCCGCCGGTGAGGCGGTCTTAGTTGGTTCTTCTCGATACGGTGGCGGCGGCGCCGACGACGTCGCTACTTCCATATTAGTCAGTTGATCCTTCAGCGCCTTCAGCTGCGCCGTTCGATTCGCCGCTTAGTGTTCCAACACGTCGACGATAGTCTCTGCCGATTCCTTCTCGGCCCTCACCGTCTCTATTTCCTCCCTTAACTGTCTGTTTTCTTCTATGCTCCTATAGAACTTCTTTTCTATAAAGGTAATGGTGTCAAACACCTTCTTAGCTCCATGCTCTGTGAGATATTCCCCTATCTTATCCGGCGTGCGCCCGTACAGTTCGGCGTAGCCCTCTATGCCCTTTCTCGCTTTATCTACCTCTTCTTCCGTAAGGCCTTTATAGGTCATTCCATCGTCGAGAATGCTGGTGCGTCTATCTCTCGGTCTGTCGCTCTTTCTCTTTCCGCTGCGGCCTGTGACGCCGCTGCTCTCTACCGCTAAGAAGCCTTCCATCTTCTTACGGTGCCTGGGGTTGTTTGGTGTTGTTAGGTGCGCGTGCGTTATTCGGGTTTCCGGATGATTCGACGGGCCCTTTCGCGCAGCGCGGGGTTGTAGAGAGTAAGTTCGAGATATAATGATCCGGGCACGCAGATATGATTCAATACAGCCTTTTTGATAACTATATCTCGAACTGAAGAGGGAAAGGAATCTATGTGGTGGTAGTGGTGGGCTTTGATGGTGGTGGTGCCAAGGCCCGGCTCGGCCCGTCCGGGCCGAGCTGAAATTCCAGGGTCTACCCTATCAATCTGTCCCACCTCTTTCCACCACCGCAACACTACGTTGCTTTATCAATTACTACTAAAAGGACTGGCCAAAACATATCCCAACAGTGGAATTCTCGGCGCGCAACTAGGAGTTAGAGACGACAGGACACTTACCCTTCTACACTACTAGAGGCTACTACCCCTGAACAGGAATGGAGCCTTAAGACCCACTACCGCGACCCGACGACCTAGACAAAGTCGATGCAGACGACTGGGCAACGCACCTCTCCCAGATCCATTAGGAAGTCCAAGAAGAAATAACTTACGCCCAGGCTATCTACGAAGAAAAAGCCAACCGGAAACGACAAACAGCCCTAGAGTACCAAGTAGGAGATAGAGTGTACCTGGACTCTAAGAACATTGTTACAGGAAGACCTTCTCGCAGACTTAACTGGAAAAAACTAGGCCCCTTCCCTATTATAGAGAAGATTAGCTCGTACGCATACCGCCTCCAACTGCCGGAAGACTAGGAAATCTACGACGTCTTCTATCCTGTTCGACTAAGACCTAAAGAAGGAGATCCCTTCCCAATCTAATTGCAAGACTAAGAACGAACTCGTATTCTCTATACAGAAGACGACAACGAAGACGAAGAAGGAGAATACTACGTACGCAAAATTACAGACTGTTAGTGATTAATGGACAGACAAAGTACAAAGTTCAATAGCAAAGCTACAAAGACTAGGACACTACTTAGGAACCCCTTAGAAACATTATCTTCGACAAAGACAAGATTGAAGCCTTCCACCGTTAAAACTACTCTAGAGACTACCGTCTGGAAACCTAGTACAGCCAAAGAGAACTGGATTTTGCTTACTAATAGAATATTGACCGTAACATTAGGCCTGCTCCTAGGAATAAGCAGACTCACCCCCGGTATCTCAAACTACTAAGGCTTCGTAGGAACTCCGCTATATTAAGGGGGGCTACTGTTACGGTCAACAGATCCAAAACAGAAAACACAGTTAACAGATATAAAACGGAAAACAACAGCATCCAAGACCCAACTAGAACTATTAAGATTTACAGACTACAGGCCAACAACTACTAGATAGAAGAAGACTCTAAGAGAGTAAAAGGCGAATCATCTCGCGATGCAAACACTCCTGACTTAGTTTTGGAACCTTAGGAAAAAGCGGGTCTAGGAAATAAATTTGTTTGCAGAACAAAGAAACAGAGTTTAATAAGAAAGTTACTAGCAAACACGCAAACAACCAGCCAGGGCGGGGGGATATAAGAACTTGCCGCTACCTACCTAATCTTTCTCTTCTTCTTGTTTATAGCTCGTCTTGTGCATCAATTTAGCTTTTACACCCTAGACTCCAGCCCTTCCTTTCTTTACTTAGTTTTTACATCCCTTACTTTAGACTTTAGCCTCCCCCTCTAACATTAACTTTTATATCCCTTTATTTAGACTTTGTTTTATCCAACTCCTCCTACCTACTTCGACTTTTACATCGACCTCTTCCGACCTCTTAGCTCCCCCCTTGACACCGTCCGCCTAGGGCTGTCGTAGCTCTCTTGCAGTTGCCGGCCTGTCCTCCTACATCCCCTACCTCTGGCCGTAGGATGTTCAGCTTAACTAGCAACTCCGCTTCCGGTTCGTACAGCCTTCCTTCGTACAGTTCTAGCTAACGTCCTAGGTGCTATATTAATAAGCAGTAGGATGTTGCTAAGCTACCCTTCTACTCCTTCTAGTGCTAGGGCCCCTGCCGGCTAGGAGGTAATTAAGATTTCGGGTATAGAGTTGGTCGCCTTAGTCCTAGGGGTTAGTAGCTAGTAAGCTACCTTAAGGTAGTATATAAAAGTTTTCGGACAGTGTTGCTCTCGTTCGCCTCCTACTTCTACTCTTATTCGTACCTGTCTCCTTACTGTCCTCTTCCTCCTACCCGCTTCTATACAGTGTAGTATAGTCTAGTGTCGGTAGGACCCTGTAGGGTTCTACGTCTTAATTACCAATCCTTCGGCGACCTAAGTTGCTAGCGGCTGCCTTGTATCTAGGGTAGATCGTGCCTCTTTTCGCTGTACGACGTAGTGTTACTAAGACCGGGCAGGGGGGTGGTTCTCCTCCTACCTGTCCAGCGCGGTTGTGTCCTGTAGGGCCTTGTACAGTTCCTACGTAGGCTCTGCCTACCCTCTCTATTTGACTAGGTACTCTACCCTCTTCCGCTTCCTTCGGCTCTTAAGAATTCCTTCTACCTCGTACTCTTCCTAGCCCTTAGTAATAATCGCTGGTAGGCGCGCGTCGTCCGTCGTTTAATGCAGTAGGGGGTCCGTATATGCTAGCTATACGAGGTCTATATAGAAAACTGGGTAAATCCCTAGGGGAGTGTTAAGTCGTACAGCGTATGTCCCTACCGGTCGGACTACTATAAACTTCTGGTTCATCCAATCTAGTTTCTTGCTCGGCTAGTCTATACAGAAATTGCGCTGGTTTAGCCAGACCTTATCTCCTACCTTATACCTTAGTGCAGCCTGCCGTCCCTTATTAACCTGCTCTTCTGCATTCTGTTGCGCTATAGCCAGACTCGCCTTCGCCTATTAGTAGGCATTCGTAATCGTCCGTACGATAGCCTCTCCCTGCTAAATTAGGGATCGTACAGAGCGTAGGGTGTTACTACTTAGGGTCGGCGGGAGCAGGGAGTGGTCGTATCTGTAGGCCATAAAGAAGGGGGACAATCCTGTAGCATTAGCTGTATAGCTGTTAATCGTTAGCTCCGCTAAAGGGAGAAGGTGGTTCCAGTCTGTCTAATTATAGTTAACGTACGCTCCGAGGTACGCTTCCAACGTTAAATTGACCCTCTCTGTCGCACCGTCCGTCTGCAGGTGCTATACGGTCGACAGGCAACGTTATACGTTTTACAACTAGCAGACCCTTGCCTAGAGCTAGCTCGTAAACTGTGTACCCTAGTCCGATACGATTAACCTAGGGAATCTGTACTTGCTGAACGTCGTCTGTATAAATGCCAAAGCAGTGTCTTTAGCTGCAATAGAGTCTATTCCTTCTAGTATTACCCCCTTCGTCAGCTTGTCTGCAACTACTATAATGTTCTGCCGTCTGTCGCTCTTAGGGAGGTCTGTAATAAAGTCTACTGTTAGGTCTTGCTAGGGCCGGTCCGTTATTAGTAGGGGTTTTAGCAGCCTATGCTTCAGTTTACGCTAGGGCTTCGTCCGTCTGCAGACATCGCAGTTTCGTACGAACCTGCGGATGTCCTTTGCTATCGCCGGCTAGTAGTAGTCCCTAGCGATAATGCTGTATGTCTCCTCGCACCCTAGGTGCCTAGTAGCTATAGAATTATGTGCCTGTTGTATTAAGCTCGTACAGAGCTTCTTGTCTGCCAGGACCTAAATCCGACTCCTAAACTTTAGGTTATTCTCCTTATCTACTGTGCACTCTGCTGCTATTACCTTAAGATAAAGCTCCGCTAGGAGCTTCCGCTACCCTCTTTAGATCGCTGTACAGGCCCCTTAGTAAACGTCGTCCTTTTATACTGCCTTTTCCTATGCCTGCAGTTAGGGTTCCTATATGTTTGTCGCTACTAGGCAGATAGTCTTCTCGCCTAGTTCCTCCTTAAACATCTAGAATGTCCGTAATTTCAGCCGATCGTCCTCGTACGTCGTTAGTATGTCCTGGTCCCATCTGGATAGCGTATCGGCCCTGCTGTTGTCCTTACCCTTGCGATACTGGAGTCTTATATTAAATTGGCGTAGGTACATCGCCTATCGTACGTGTCTCTTAGACAGCTTCCGGAGTTGCGTAAAGTACTCCAGATTCTTGTAGTTTGTTAGGGCGAAGAACTTAGGAACCGAGCGGAGTTCTCTATCCTACGCTTTGCAACACTGTACGACTGCTAGCAATTCCTTGTCGTAGATAGGGTAGTTGCACTTAGCTAGGGAGTTCTTCTTAGAGAAGTACGCGTATAGGTGCAAAAGTCCGTGTAAGCCTACCTGGAACAGGATACTCCCTATACAGTACCCTAAGGAGTTAGTTTCCAGTATCGTCGTACGTTCCGGGTCAAAGGCGGCAAGCGTTGGTCCTATTGTAAAGAGCTCCTTTAGCCTGTTAAAGCTTCTATTACACTCGTCCGTCTACTTAAACTGCTTGTCCTTATGTATTAGCTCGACTAGGGGGTGCACGATCTCTAAGTAGTTCTGTATAAACAGGCGGTAGAAGTTGGCAAACCTAAGAAATTCCCGTACGCCCTTAACGCTCGTAGGCGGCTTCTATTGCTTAATAGCATTAATCTTCTTCCTATCTATGCTGATGCCTTTCCCTGCCTCGATAATAAACCCTAGGTATTTCGTACATTGTACACCGAATTTTCATTTGTCGATGTCGAGGTACAAGCCAGCCTGTTGCAGTCGATCTAATACCTTCTTAACGTCCTATATATAGTCTGCGTAGGTGCCGTCGGTAAAAACCAGTATGTCGTCGAGTTACGCCGAACAGATATCGTCTAGTAACCCTTGCAGGGATCTGTTAATGTACCTCTAGAAGGTCGCTAGTGCGTTGGCGAGGCTAAAGGGGGTAACAAGCTACTCAAAAAGACTATATCTCGTACGGAAGGCAGTTATCTATTTACAGCCTTCCTTAATCTGTATCTTGTAGAAAGCCGAGACTACGTTAAGCTTAGTAAACTACTTTGCCTTGCTGATCCGTCCGAGAGTCTCCTTAATAAGGGGTAGGGGGTACCGGTCCTTCTTAGTGCTCGCGTTAATGCCCTTATAGTCTATGTAGAAACGCAAGCCGGCCTTGCTATCTTTGTAGACAAACAGCACTAGGGCTCCTGCTGACGAGGTACTTGCGCGAATGAAACCCTTAGCAAGTAGGTCGTCCAGTGTCTTGTGCAGTACTAGGAGTTCTCTAGAGGACATACTGTATAGTAGGCCGTACAGTACTTTGAGCAGACTCCTATCCGGACGGGGCTCTAGCTAGATGTTATAGTTAATTCCTTCTCCTCGGTATAGTGGCAGTTTTGAGGCCGACTTTGGCTCGAAGAGGTCCAGGTATCCTGCGTATTCTACTAGGAGTTTCGTATAGGGGTCCGTTGCTTTCTTAGGCGCTAATACCTTCTTAATGTCTGCAGTCGCAGTGTTGATCTCGGCCTTAGCATTGCCGCCCTACGGAACCCTCCCTTGGTCTCGGAGCCTCTGCTTCGTCGCTACCAGGTACAGCCGTCCCTGTCCAACGTCCAGCTTACCCCGCTAGCGCTCTATCTATAGCTTTCCTAATATTAGGTTATACCCTAACTTGTCCCGTACGACGTAGAGGTATAAGTCCTGCTCGTAGTGTCCTTGCAGCTCTATCGTTACTTTTACTATATAGGTAATGTCCGGTCCTCGCCCGGTAATGCCTAGCATGCGTACAGGCACAGTAGGGGTCGTCTTAATGTAGTGTCTCTGTACGAAGTCTTCGCTAATTACTCCGTATACTAAACATCCTGTATTAATTAATGTCTGCGCTGCGGCGGTCCCGTTCAGCGTAGGTCATACGATAAACGGCGTAGTCGTTATGTAGTTGCTCTTAAAAGATAGCTAAATAGTGCTTTGATTTAGCAATCTATCTCGTATACGCCTCTAGCAAAGCCTTCGCTTAGAGGCTACTCTTTTTCCGACTCGTCGTTATCCGAGGGAGACTCCTGATTCTCTTGTTAGGGCATCGCAGTTGCTACTCTTGCAGTGGTCGGCCGTCCCCTAGGTCTCTCTGCTGGCAAAAGCCTGCAATTCCGTGCAGTATAGCCTATCTTGCTACACTTGTAGCAGCTCCCTTCTGCTCGCCTCTCGTTAAGGGTAGCTATATCTACCTACTGTGCCCTTTTAGTAGCGGCCCTTGGCTATATGGTAACGGCTACCGCTACTCTCGTTGTCGTTGGTTCCTAGTCTATAGCGTCCGTCTGCTGTTAGAGGGGTTGTCGCATCTTATAAGCGCAACTTATCTGTCTAAGCCTGCGCTGCTGGTCATCGACTATCCTAAGGAGATTACAATATTCCTTTTATGTAGCTAGTCGCATTACGCCTACTAGTCCTATTATAATCCCCTTAGAGAGGCCTACCTCTAAGGAGGTAATTTTCATCCTGTCCTCCTATTAGAGTCCTCCTGCCTCTGCCAGAGTCTAGTCGTATTCTGTAAGGAACTCTCGTACAGTCTTGCGTCCTTGCTTTATCGTATTGACCTATAGGAGTGCTCGGCTCTCGCAGTCTAGGTCTTTGTAGCTCTTGTTAAGAGCTGCCTAGAGCATCGTCGTCGTAGTTATTGCTAGGTTGGCAATAGCCGTCTCGTAGTACGGCAGAATCCGTTCTACTACCCTGCCCTTTAACCTCCTAAAGAGGTACACTACCTTGTCTAGCTCAGTTGGGTATGCTCCTAAGTCGACCAGAAGCTTAGAGCGTATCTAGGCAGCCTGGGAGGGGTAATCAGCCGGAGCCTTACTATCGTAGGTAGTAACGTCGGGGAGTTTGCTCTTAGGGGCCGGGGTGTAGGCCGTTGTGTTCGCTGTAGGGGTCGGATCGCAATCGGACGCCCTAAGCTATCGTAGCTCCTGTTCCTATTGGGAAATTATCGCAGCCTAGTAGCTTACTTGCTGTTCGAGCTGCCTCTTGTGTGCTAGCAGGTCCTTGTACGCGCAGTGCATCTAACCCTGTATAGCCGTAGGTTCTATAGAGATGTCACTGTCCATCTTCGTTATATTACTGCAGTTACCAACAGTAAGATTAGTTCCTAATGTAAGGGCTTAAGAATCTTGGTTTAGAAACTTAAGGTTAGGTATCTATATAAAGGAAATAATAGGCAGTTCCTTCGTCGTCTGCTGCTGTACAATTTGTATCTACGAAGCCAAGCTAGCAATTTCCCTCTATATAGGGGTGCAAGGTTTGCACTCTGTACAGAGGATTAGGAGTTTCCCTCTATATAGTAGTACAGAGTTTTCCCTCTGTTTAGAGGGGCAGCAATTCCTCTCTATATAGGGCTATAGGATTCTTCCTCTGTACAGGAGTAGGGTCGTACTAGTAACTCTGTACAGAGGGTAGGGTCGTGCTAGCGCCGCTAAGTCGCAGTCCTTAGGGCGACGGCTGGCTTAGGTCCAGGACCTGGGCTGGGCGGCGCCCCCTAACAACATGCCAACGACGTACGAGGACGACCGGCTGAAATTACAGACATTCCAGATGTTTAAGGAAGAGCTAGGCGAAGGGACTATCCGCCTGAATATAACACACATGTAGGAACCCTAACTACAGGTATAGGAAGAGGCAGTGGAAAAGGACGACGTCTATCGAGGGGCATGTACGGCGATCTAAGGAGGACAGCGGAAGCTCCCAGCAGAGCTTTACCTTAAGGTGTTGGCAGTAGAGTACTTTGTAGACAAGGAGAAAAACCTGAAGTTTAGGAATTGGATTTGGATCCTGGCAGACGAGAAGCTCTGTACAAGCTTAATACAACAGGCGCATAATTCTATAGCAACCGGGCACCTAGGGCGCGAGGAGACGTACAGCATCGTTGCTAGGGACTACTACTAGCTAGCGATAGCAAAGGACATCCGCAGGTTTGTACAGAACTACGATGTCTGCAGACGGACAAAGCCCTAGCGTAAACTGAAGCATAGGCTGCTAAAACCCCTACTAATACCGGACCGGCCCTAGCAAGACCTAATAGTAGTATTTATTACAGACCTCCCTAAGAGCGACGGACCGCGGAATATTATAGTAGTTATAAACAAGCTAACAAAGGGGGTAATACTAGAAGGAATAGACTCTATTGCAGCTAAAGGCACTGCTTAGGCATTTATACAGACAACGTTTAGCAAGTACGGATTCCCTAGGTCAATTGTATCGGACCGGGGTATACAGGTTACGAGCTAGCTCTAGGCAAGGGTCTGCCAGTTGTTAAACGTAGAACGTCGCCTGTCGACCGCATAGCACCTGCAGACGGACGGTGCGACGGAGAGGGTCAATTCGACATTAGAAGCGTACCTCTAAGCATACGTCGACTATAATTAGACGAACTGGAACCGCCTTCTCCCTATAGCGGAGCTGGCTATCAACAGCCGTATAGCTAACGCTACAGGATTATCCCCCTTCTTTATAGCCTATAGATACGACCAGTCCCCGGTCCTGCCGACCCTAAGTAGCGCTACTCTATACCCTGTACGATCCCCGATTTAGTAGGGCGAAGCTATCGTACGGACGATTACGAACGCCTATTAATAGGCGAAAGCGAGTCTGGCTATAGCCTAACTGTAAGGGGCCTAAGAATCTTGGTTCAGAAACTTGCGGTTAGGTATCTATATAAAGGAACTAATAGGCAGTTCCTTCGTCGTCTGCTGCCGTACGATTTGTACTTACGAAGCTAAGCTAGCAATTCCCCCTTTGTACAGGGGTGCAAGGTTCACTCTCTGTACAGAGGATCGGGAGTTACCCCCTCTGTACAGTAATGCAGAGTTTTCCCCCCCCCCTATTTAGAGGGGCGGTAGCTCCCCTTTGTGTAGGACCGTAGCGTTCTCCCTCCGTACGGGGGTAGGGTCCTGTCGGTGGTTCCGTACGGAGGGTGGGGTCGTGCTGGCGCTGCTAAGTCGCAGTCCTTAGGGCGACGGTCGGTTCAGGTCGGGTCTAGGGCCTGAGCCGGGCGGCGCCCCCTAACAATACCCCCCCCCCCTTCCCTTCTCGTAGTGCTTCTTCTGTACAGTGGCGTATTTAAGTTACCCAGCTCCTGCTGTTCTTTTGGCAGGTCGTAGCTTCCTATTTTGTCTGGTCGTCCGAGTCGTTATCCCTCGTCGCCCCCTCTAGGTCGTAGTTGCCTCTTGCTATTTTACCTGTTTGTGGCAGCTGCCCTGCTTGCTATTCCCCTTATAGCAGGCAGTCAGCTTAAGCCTTCCCCCTTCTCTTTCCTTCCCCCTTCTCTCCTCCCCCTCTGTCGTCTACCGTCTACTACTATCTACTACTGTCTACTAACTACTATTACCTCCAGCTACCAACTACTACCAGCTACTATCCAACATGTCGTCCGCCCCGTCCAGTGGTTCCCTTGTGGTTGCTGGCCCCGCCTCCTCCCCTCGTCTGGCTAGGGTCCCCTCCTACTTCTACCTCTAGCAGTAGGGCCCTTAACTTAACTAGCAGCTACGCTTTCGGTTTATGCGGACTCTCGTCTTCTGTACAGTCTAAGCTGACGTCTTAGGTGCTATACCTGCAAGCAGCAGGATGCGGCCGGCCTTCCCTTCTACGCCTTCTAGTGTGATCCTGCCTGGGTTATACCTAAGCGGGTAGCTACGGCCTGGCCGTTGTACGTTAACGCCCTCCTTATCGCTACCTGGGGCCAGCTCTATGCCCCCTGCCCCAACTCCCCCCAGCCCTTACTTGGCCTATACCACCTCCTAGGCTTCTGGGCTAGGGTGTGTGCCTCGTGCAAGTGGAAGGATAGCTCCTTCTACTGCCCCTTCTGCCGTCTGGGGGAGGCACGTAGGGGTAGGGGGGTGCCTCTGCTCCCTGGGGCTGGCCTTAGTAGAGGTGGGGGCCCGGCCGGGCCTAAGGTAGTGGAGGTCTTAGATAATAAGTCGGTTGCTCTGGTCCCCTAGGGTGGTGGCCAGTGAGCCACCCTCCCCCCCCCCCCCTAGATAGTAAGAAATTTCAGACGGTTTTCTCTTAACTTATCTTATTTCCACTCCCCCTCCTATTTGTCCCTTGGCTGTTCCTTTCTTCCAGCCCTTATCTTGTACAGTGTCGTACGATGTCGTGTTAGCGGGGCCCTATAGTGTCCTACGTTGTAATGCTCGATCTTTTGACAACCTAGGTCCGCCTGCGGCCACCCTGTCCTTAGGGTGGATCGTGCCTCCTTCCGCCGTACAGCGCAGTGTTACTGTAACTGGGCAGGGGGGTAGTTCTCCTCCTATCTGTCTAGTGCAGTTGTGTCTTGCAGAGCCTTGTACAGTTCCTGCGTAGGCTCTGCCTATCCTCTCTATTTTACTAAGTACTCTGCCTTCCTCCGCTTCCTCTATCTCTTAAGAATCCCCTCTACTTTATACTCTTCCTGGTCCTCGGTTATAATTGCAGGTGGGCGCGCGTCGTTAGTTGTCTAGTGCAGCAGGGGGTCCGTGTTCGCTGGTCGTACAAGGTCTACGTAGAAAACTGGATAAATCCCTAGGGGGGTGTTCAGTCGTACAGCGTGTGTCCCTACTGGCCGGATTACCGTAAACTTCCTGTTCCTCTAATCTAGCTTCTTGCTTAGCTGTTCCGTACGGATGTTTCGCTGGTTTAGCCAGACCTTATCCCCTGCCTCGTACCTTGGTGCAGCCTATCGTCCCTTGTTGGCCTGCTCTTCCGCGTTCTGTTAAGCTATAGCTAGGCTCGCCTTTGCCTATTGGTAGGCGTTTGTAATCGTCCGTACAATGGCCTCTCCTTGCTGAATTAGGGATCGTACAGGGCGCAGGGTGTTACTACTTAGGGTCAGTAGGAGCAGGGAATGGTCGTATCTATAGGTCGTAAAGAAGGGGGACAGTCCCGTAGCATCGGCCGTATAGCTGTTAATAGCCAGCTCCGCTATAGGGAGAAGTTGGTTCCAGTTCGTCTAGTTATAGTCGACGTACGCTCGGAGGTACGCTTCCAAAGTTGAATTGACCCTCTCCGTCGCCCCGTCTGTCTGCAGGCGCTATACGGTTAACAGGCGACGTTCTACCTTTAGCAACTGGCAGATCCTTGCCTAGAGCTGGCTCGTAAACTGTGTCCCCCGGTCTAATACAATTGACCTAGGGAAACCGTGCTTGCTGAACGTCGTCCGTATAAAGGCCTAGGCAGTGTCTTTAGCTGTAATAGAGTCCATTCCCTCTAGTATTACCCCCTTCGTTAACTTGTCTGTAACTACTATAATGTTTCGCCGTCCGTCGCTCTTAGGGAGGTCTGTAATAAAGTCTACTGTTAGATCTTGCTAGGGCCGGTCCGGTATCGGCAAGGGCTTTAGCAGCCTATACTTTAGCTCGCGCCAGGGCTTCGTCCGTCCGTATACATCGCAGTTCCGTACGAACCTGCGAATGTCCTTCGCTATCGCCGGCTAGCAGTAGTCCTGGGCGATAATGCTGTACGTCTCCTCGCGCCCCGGGTGCCCGGTAGCTATAGAGTTATGCGCCTGTTGTATTAAGCTCGTACAGAGCTTCTCGTCTGCCGGGACCTATATCCGATTTCTGAACTTTAGGTTGTTCTCCTCGTCTACTAAGCACTCGGCTGCCGACACCTTAAGATGGAGCTCGGCTGGGAGCTTCCGTTACCCTCCCTAGATCGCCGTACGGGCCTCTCGGTATACCTCGTCCTTTTCTACTGCCTCTTCCTATACTTGCAGTTAGGGTTCCTATAGGTGTGTCGCTGCTAGGCGGATAGTCTCCCCGCCTGGCTCCCCTTTAAACATCTAGAATGTCCGTAACTTCAGCCGGTCGTCCTTGTACGTCGTTGGCATGTCCTGGTCCTGTCTAGACAGTGCATCGGCCCTGCTGTTGTCCTTACCCTTGCGATACTGGAGTCTTATGTTAAACCGGCTTAGGTACATTGCCTATCGTACGTGCCTCTCGGACAGCTTCCAGGGTTGAGTAAAGTATTCCAGGTTCTTATAGTCCGTTAGGGCGAGGAACTCGGGCACCGAGCAGAGTTCTCTATCCTAGGCTTCGCAACACTGTACGACTGCCAGCATTTCTTTGTCGTAGATAGGGTAGTTGCACTTAGCTAGGGAGTTCTTCTTAGAGAAATACGCGCAAGGGTATAGGAGTCCGTCCGAGCCTACCTGTAACAGGATACCTCTAATACAGTACCCCGAGGAGTTAGTTTCCAGTATCGTCGTACGCTCCGGGTCGAAGGCGGCGAGCGTTGGTCCTGTAGTAAAGAGTTCCTTTAGCTTGTCGAAGCTCCTATTGCATTCGTCCGTCCATTTGAACTGCTTGTCCTTGTGCGTTAGCTCCACTAGGGGGCGTACGGTCTCCGAGTAGTTCCGTATAAACTGGCGGTAGAAGTTAGCAAACCCGAGAAATTCCCGTACGCCCTTAACGTTCGTAGGCGGCTTCTATTGCTTAATAGCATTAATCTTCTTCCTATCTATACTAATGCCTTTCCCTGCCTCGATAATAAAACCTAGGTATTTTATACGTTGGACACTGAATTTACATTTGTCGATGTCGAGGTACAAGCCAGCCTGCTGCAGTCGGTCTAACACCTTCTTGACATCCCGTACGTAATTTGCATAGGTGCCGTCTGTAAAAACTAGGGTGTCGTCGAGGTATGCCGAGCAGATGTCGTCTAGTAACCCTTGTAGAGACTTGTTAATGTACCTTTAGAAGGTTGCTGGTGCATTGGCAAGGCCAAAGGGGGTAACAAGCTACTCAAAAAGGCTATATCTCGTACAGAAGGCAGTTATCTATTTACAGACTTCCTTAATCCGTATCTTGTGGAAGGCTAAGACTACATTAAGCTTAGTAAACCACTTCGCCTTGCTGATCCGTCCGAGAGTCTCCTTAATAAGGGGTAGGGGGTACCGGTCCTTCTTAGTAATCGCGTTAATGCCTCTATAGTCTACGCAGAAACGCAATCCGGCCTTCCCTTCCTTATAGACAAACAGAACTGGGGCCCCTGCGGACGACGTACTGGCCCGAATAAACCCTTTGGCCAGCAGGTCGTCCAGGGTTTTGCGTAATATTAGGAGTTCTCCAGAGGACATTCTATACAGCGGTCTGTACAGTACCTCCGGCAAGCTCCTATCCAGACGGGGTTCTAGTTAGATGTTATAGTCAATCCCTTCCCCTTAGTGCAGCGGCAGCTTCGAGGCCGACTTCGGCTTAAAGAGGTCCAGGTATCCAGCATACTCCCTTAGGAGCTTTGTATAGGGGTTCGTTACTTCCTTAGGTGCCAATGCCTTCTCGATGTCCGCTGTTGCCGTGTTGATTTCGGCCTTAGCATTACTACCTTGCGAGATCTTCCCCTAGTCCCGGATTCTTCGCTTCGTTACTGCTAGGTACAGCCGTCCTTGTCCGACGTCCAGCTTGCCTCTCTAGCGCTCTATCTAAGGCTTCCCTAGTATTAGGTCGTACCCCAACTTGTCCTGTACGACATAGAGGTATAAGTCCTGCTTATAGTGTCCCTGTACCTCCATCTTTACTTTTACTATATAGGTGATGTCCGGTCCTTGCCCGGTAATGCCCAGCATGCATACGGGTACCGTAGGGGTCGTCTTAATCCGATGTCTCTGTACGAAGTCTTCGCTAATCACTCTATACACTAAACATCCTGTGTTAATCAATGTCCGCGCTGTTGCGGACCCGTTTAACGTCGGCCGTACAATAAACGGCGTCGTCGTTATGTGATTGCTCTTAAAAGATGGCCAAGTAATGCTTTGATTTGGCAGTCTATCTCGCACCCGCCTCTGGCAGAGTCTTCGCTTAGAGGCTACTCTTTTCCCGACTCGTTGTCGTCCGAGTAGGACTCCTGATCTTCTCGTTAAGGCGCCGTAGTTGCCACCCTTGCGGTGGTTAGCCGTCCCCTAGGTCTCTCTGCTGGCAGTAGCCTGCAACTCCGTACAGCGTAGCCTATCTTGCTACACCGGTAGCAGCTCCCTTCTGCTCGTCTCTTGTTAAGGGTGGCTGTATCTACCTATTGCGCCCTTTTAGTAGCGGCCCTAGGCCGTACAGTAGTTGCTGCCGCCACCCTCGTCGTCGTCGGTTCCTAGTCTATAGCATCTGTCTGTCGCTAGAGGGGTTGCCTTATCTCCTAAGTGCAGCCTATCCGTCTAAGCCTGCGCTGCTAGTCGTCGACTATCCTAAGGAGGTCGCAGAATTCCTCGTACGTAGCCAGTCGCATTATGCCTACTAGCCCCGTTATAATTTCCTTAGAGAGGCCTACCTCTAAAGAGGTAATTTTTATCCTGTCCTCCTATTGGAGTCCTCCCGCTTCTGCCAAAGTCTAGTTAAATTCCGCGAGGAATTCCTGTACAGTCTTGCGTCCTTGCTTTATCGTGTTAACCTGTAGGAGTGCTCGGCTCTCGCAGTCTAGGTCCTTGTAGCTCTTGTCTAGAGCTGCCTAGAGCATCGCCGTCGTAGCTATTGCCGGGTTGGCAATGGCCGTCTCGTAGTACGGCAGAATTCGTGCTGCTGCCCTGCCCTTTAACCTCCTAAAGAGGTAAACTACCTTGTCCAGCTTGGTCGGGTATGCTCCTAAGTCGACTAGGAGCTTAGTGTTGCGGTGGTGGAAAGAGGTGGGACAGATTAATGGGGTGGACCCTGGATTTCGGCTCGGCCCGGACGGGCCGAGCCGGGCCTTGGCACCATCACTACGAAAGCCCACTACCACCACCATATAGATTCCTTTCCCTCCCCAGTTCGAGATATAGTTATCAAAAAGGCCGTATTGAATCTTATCTGCGTGCCCGGATCATTATATCTCGAACTCACTCTCTACACCACACCCCGCACTGCGCGAAAGGGCCCGTTAAACTATCCGGAAACCCGAATGACGCACGCGTACCTACCAATACACTAACAACAACCCCCCCTAAGGCACCGTAAGAAGATAGAAGGCTTCTCGACGGTAGAGAGCGGCGTAACAGGCCGCCGCAGAAAGAGAAAGACTGACAGAGCGAGCAGACGCTCCAGTGTAGTTGACGATAAGGTCGTCATTAGAGGTTTTACAGCGGAAGAGACCGCAGAGATTAAGGAACGAATAAGTGAATACAAGAAGATCCACGACTGCACGATCGAGGAACTGGAGAACTCCGTAAACGAGAATAGAATAGGAAAGGTCTACAACGGTATAGACCTTATCGAGACGCTGTTCTATAGAACACTGGAAGAAAACAGACAGCTAAGAGAGGAAGTAGAGACGGTAAGGGCCGAGAAGGAATCGGCAGAGACCATCGTCGACGTATTGGAACACTAAGCAGCGAATCGAATGGCGCAGCTAAAGGTGCTAAAGGATCAACTGACTGATATGGAAGCAGCGAAGTCGCCGCTACCGCAGCGAGAAACCCACGTAGAAACCACCTCGCCGGCGGCCTACAGTCAAGGTGGCACGTTGATAACGTTACTACCGGATCCACCGGTTTTCGGTAGCGGAGACTCTAAAGCGTAGGAGGCGTTCAAGAAGAAGATCAAGAATAAGATAAGCCGCGATTACGCATTAAGCAGCGAAGAAGACAGATTGGCCTATTTAGAGGCGCGACTAGAAGGTAAAGCTTTTTCGCTAGTGGCGGACCTGGAAGAAGTAACAGCCGACGACGCTATTAAGGCGCTGGACCAGCGTTTCGGAGACCCATTCCGAAAGAAGACGGCCTGTAAGCAGCTAGACAAGATCAATCAGAACCGGCAGACGTTTAATGTAAGAGGCTCAAGAATCTTGGTTCAGAAACTTGAGGTCGGGTATCTACATAAAGGAACTGATAGGCAGTTCCTTCGACGTCTGCTCCGTACGATTTGTACCTACGAAGCCAAGCTAGCAATTCCCCCTTTGTGCCGAGGTGCAAGGTTCACCCTCCGTACGGAGGATCGGGAGTTACCTCCTCTGTACGGTAGTGCCGGGTTTCCACCCCCCCCTAATCCGAGGGGCGGTAGCTTCCCTTTGAGCAGGACCGTAGTGTTCTCCCTCCGTACGGAGGTGGGGTCCTGTCGGTTGCTCCGTACGGAGGGTGGGGTCGTGCTAGCGCCGCTAAGTCGCAGTCCTTAGGGCGACGGTCGGCCCAGGTCGGGTTTAGGACCTGGGCCGGGCGGCGCCCCCTAACAATACCCCCCCCCTTTCCCTTTCTCGTAGTGCTTCGTCCGTACGGCGGCGTGTCCAAACCACCCAGCTCCTGCTGTTCCTTCGGCAGGTTGTGGCTTCCCATTATCGGCCGTCCGAGTCGTCGTCCCTCGTCACTTCCCCCTAGGTCGTAGTTGCCTCTTGCCATTTTACCTGTCTGCAGCAGCTGCCTTGCTTGCCATTCCCACTATAGCAGGCAGTTAGCCCAAGCCTTCTCCCTTCTCTTCCCTTCCCCTTTCTCTTTTCCCTGTACAACGTCTACTATCTACTACCGTCTACCACCGTCTACTATCCGCTACTACCAGCTACCAACTACCAACTACCAACCAACTACTACCAGCCAGCCACTACTAGCTACTATGTCTGCCCCGTCCGGTCCCCTCGTCGCTGCTGGCCCTGCCCCTCCCCCTCGTCCGGCCGGGGTCCCCCCCTACTTTGTCTACGTACGGTAGGGCCCCTAACTTAACCAGCAGCTACTCTTCCGGTTCGTACGGATTCTTATCTTCCGTACGGTCTGATCTGACGTCTTAGGTGCCACACCTGCGAGCAGCAGGATGCGGCCGGGCTCCCCTTCTACCCCTTCTGGTGTGACCCCGCCCGGGTTACACCCGATCGGGTAGCTACGGCCCGGCCGTCGTACGTTAACGCCCTCCTTATCGCTACCCGGGGCTAGCCTTGCGCCCCCTGCCCCAACTCCCCCCAGCCCTTACTTAGCCTATACCGCCTCCTAGGTTTCTGGGCTGGGGTGTGTGCCTTGTGCAAGTGGAAGGATGGCTCCCTCTACTGCCCCTTCCGCCGTCCGGGGGAGGCACGTAGGGGTAGGGGGGTGCCTCTGCTCCCTAGGGCTGGCCCTAGTGGGGGTAGGGGGGTGCCTCTGCTCCCTGGGGGTGGCCCTAGTGGGGGTAGGGGCCCGGCCGGGCCTGAGGTAGTGGAAATCTCAGATGATAAGTAGGGTGTTCTGGTCCCGGGGGGAGGGGGGGGGGGGGGGGGGGGGGGGGGGGGGGGGGGGGGGGGGGGGGGGGGGGGGGGGGGGGGGGGAAGGGGGAAAAGGGGGGGGGGGTAGTGGCCAGTAAGCCACCCCCCCCCTTAGGTAGTGTAAGAAATTTCGGACGGTGTCCTTCCCAGCTCTTCTTATTTCCACTTCCCCTCCTATTTGTCCCTTAGCTGTTCCTTCCCTCTAGCCCTTATCTCGTACAGTGTCGTACGAAGTTGTGTCAGTAGGGTGCTGTAGCGTCCTACGTCGTAGTATTCGATCCTTTGACAACCCAGGTTTGTCTGCGGCTACCCTGTCCTTAGGGTAGATCGTGCCTCCTTCCGCCGTACGGCGCAGTGTTACTGTAGCTAGGCAGGGGAATGGTCCTCCTCCTATCTGTCCAGTGCGGTTGTGTCTTGCAGGGCCTCGTACGGTTCCTATGTAGGCTCTGCCTATCCTCTCCATTTTACTAAGTACTCTGTCTTCCTCCGCTTCCTCCGGCTCTTAAGGATCCCCTCTACCTCGTACTCTTCTTAGCCCTCGGTTATAATTGCGGGTAGGCGCCCGTCGTCAGTCGTCTAATGCGGTAAGGGGTCCGTGCTCGCCGGTCGTACGAGGTCTACATAAAAGACTGGGTAAATCCCTAGGGGAGTGTTTAGTCGTACGGCGTGTGTCCCTACCGGCCGGATCACCGTAAACTTCCTGTTTCTCTAATCCAACTTCTTGCTCGGCCAGTCTGTACGGATGTTTCGCTGGTTTAGCCAAACCTCATCCCCTGCCTCGTACCTTGGTACAGCCTGTCGTCCCTTGTTGGCCTGCTCTTCCGCGTTCTGCTGGGCTAGGGCCAGGCTTGCTTTTGCCTATTGGTAGGCGTTCGTGATCGTCCGTACGATGGCCTCTCCTTGCTGGATTGGGGATCGTACGGGGCGCGGGGTGTTGCCACTTGGGGTCGGTAGGAGCGGGGAATGGTCGTATCTATAGGTTATAAAGAAGGGGGACAGTCCTGTAGCATCGGCCGTACGGCTGTTAATAGCCAGCTCCGCTATTGGGAGGAGGCGGTTCCAGTTCGTCTAGTTATAGTCGACGTACGCTCGGAGGTACGCCTCTAGGGTTAAGTTGGCCCTCTCCGTCGCCCCGTCCGTCTGCAGGTGCTATGCGGTGGACAGGCGACGCTCTACCCTCAGTAACTGGCAGATCCGTGCCCAGAGTTGGCTCGTAAACTGTAACCCCCGGTCTGATACAATTGACCTGGGGAAACCGTGCTTGCTGAACGTCGTCCGGATAAAGGCCCAGGCGGTGTCTTTAGCCGTAGTGGAGTCCATCCCCTCCAGTATTACCCCCTTCGTCAACTTGTCCGTAACCACTATAATGTTTCGCCGTCCGTCACTCTTAGGGAGGTCCGTAATAAAGTCTACGGTTAGGTCTTGCCAGGGTCGATCCGGTATCGGCAGGGGCTTCAGCAGCCTATGCTTCAGCTCGCGCTAGGGCTTCGTTCGTCCGCATACATCGCAGTTCTGTACGAACCTGCGAATGTCCTTCGCCATCGCTGGCCAGTAGTAGTCCCAGGCGATAATGCTGTACGTCTCCTCGCGCCCTGGGTGCCCGGTAGCTATAGAGTTATGTGCTCGTTGTATCAAGCCCGTACGGAGCTTCTCGTCCGCCGGGACCTATATCCGATTTCTGAACTTCAGGTTGTTCTCCTCGTCCACTGAACACTCGGCTGCCGATACCTTTAGGTAGAGCTCGGTTGGGAGTTTCCGTTGCCCTCCCTGGATCGCCGTACGGGCCCCTCGGTATGCCTCGTCCTTTTCTACTGCCTCTTCCCAAGCTTGCAGTTGGGGTTCCTATAGATATGTCGCCGCCAGGTGGATAGTCTCCCCGCCTGGCTCTTCCTTAAACATCTGGAATGTCCGCGACTTTAGCCGGTCGTCCTCGTACGTCGTTGGCATGTCCTGGTCCCGTCTAGACAGTGCGTCGGCCCTGCTGTTGTCCTTACCCTTGCGGTACTGGAGTCTTATGTTAAACCGGCTTAGGTACATTGCCCATCGTACGTGCCTCTCAGACAGCTTCCGGGGTTAAGTGAAGTATTCCAGGTTTTTGTGGTCCGTTAGGGCGAGGAACTTAGGCACTAAGCGGAGTTCCCTATCCTAGGCTTCGCAACACCGTACGACTGCCAGCAACTCTTTGTCGTAGATGGGGTAGTTGCACTTAGCCGGGGAGTTCTTCTTAGAGAAATACGCGCATAGGTGTAGGAGTCCGTCTGGGCCTACCTGTAACAGGATACCCCTAATGCAGTACCCTGAGGAGTCGGTTTCCAGTATTGTCGTACGCTCCGGGTCAAAGGCGGCGAGCGTTGGTCCTGTAGTGAAGAGCTCTTTTAGCTTGTCGAAGCTCTTATTGCATTCGTCCGACTATTTGAACTGCTTGTCCTTGTGCGTTAGCTTAACTAGGGGGCGCACGATCTCCGAGTAGTTCCGTATAAACTGGCGGTAGAAGTTGGCAAACCCAAGGAATTCCTGTACGCCCTTAACGTTTATGGGCGGCTTCTATAGCTTGATAGCATCAATCTTCTTCCTATCCATGCTGATGCCTTTCCCTGCCTCGATAATGAAACCTAGGTATTTCGTACGTTGGACACCGAACTCACACTTGTCGATGTCGAGGTACAAGCCCGCCTGCTGCAGACGGTCTAGCACCCTCTTGACATCCCGTACGTGGTCTGCGTAGGTGCCGTCTGTGAAAACCAGGGTGTCGTCGAGGTATGCCGAGCAGATGTCGTCCAGTAACCCTTGTAGGGACTTGTTGATGTACCTTTGGAAGGTTGCCGGTGCATTGGCAAGGCCAAAGGGGGTGACCAGCTACTTAAAAAGACCGTATCTCGTACGGAAGGCAGTTATCTATTTACAGCCTTCCTTGATCCGTATCTTGTGGAAGGCCGAGACTACGTCAAGCTTGGTGAACCACTTCGCCTTGCTGATCCGTCCGAGGGTCTCCTTAATAAGGGGTAGAGGGTACCGGTCCTTCTTGGTAATCGCGTTGATGCCTCTGTAGTCTACGCAGAAACGCAATCCAGCCTTCCCCTCCTTGTAGACAAACAGTACTAGGGCTCCTGCGGACGACGTACTGGCCCGGATAAACCCTTTGGCAAGCAGGTCGTCCAGCGTCTTGCGCAGTACTAGGAGTTCTCTAGAGGACATCCCGTACAGCGGTCCGTACAGTACCTCCGGCAGGCTCCTATCCGGGCGGGGTTCTAGCTAGATGTTATAGTCAATCCCTTCCCCTCGGTGTAGCGGCAGTTTCGAGGCCGACTTCGGTTTAAAGAGGTCTAGGTACCCAACATACTCCCTTAGGAGCTTCGTACAGGGGTTTGTCGCTTCCTTAGGTGCCAATGCCTTCTCGATGTCCGCCGTTGCTGTGTTGATTTCGGCCTTAGCATTGCCACCTTGCAGGGACCTGCCCTGGTCCCGGATTCTCCGCTTTGTTGCTGCCAGGTATAGCCGTCCTCGTCCGACGTCTAGCTTGCCCTTCTAGCGCTCTATCTAAGGCTTCCCTAGTATCAGGTTATACCCCAACTTGTCCTGTACGACATAGAGGTACGAGTCTTGCTCATGGTGTCCTTGTACCTCTATTGTTACTTTCACTATATAGGTAATGTCCAGTCCCTGCCCGGTAATGCCCAGCATGCGTACAGGTACCGTAGGGGCCGTCTTAATCCGATGTCTCTGTACGAAGTCTTCGCTGATTACTCTATACACCAAACATCCCGTGTCGATCAGTGTCCGCGCCGTTGCGGACCTGTTCAATGTCGGCCGTACGATAAACGGCGTCGTCGTTATGTAATTGCTCTTAAAAGATGGCTAAGTAATGCTTTGATTTGGCAGTCTATCTCGCACCCGCCTCTGGCAGAGTCTTCGCTTAGAGGCTACTCTTTTCCCGACTCGTCGTCGTCCGAGTGGGACACCTGATCTTCTCGTTAAGGCGCTGCAGTGGCCACCCTTGCAGTGGTCGGCCGTCCCCCAGGTCTCTCTGCTGGCAGGAGCCCGCAATTCCGTACGGTGTGGCCTATCTTGCTACACCGGTAACAGCTCCCTTCTGCTCGCCTCTTGTTAAGGGTGGCTATGTCCACCTATTGCGCCTTCTTAGTAGCGGCCCTTGGCCGTACAGTGGCTGCTGCTGCCACCCTCGTCGTCGTCGGTTCCTAGTCTATAGCATCTGTCTGTCGCTAGGGAGGTTGTCTTATCTCCTAAGCACGGCCTATCCGTCCCAGCCTGCGTTGCTAGTCGTCGACTATCCTGAGAAGGTCACAAAATTCCTCGTACGTAGCTGGCCGCATTACACCCACCAGCCCTGTTATGATTTCCTTAGAGAGGCCTACCTCTAGAGAGGTGATTTTCATCCTGTCCTCCCATTGGAGACCCCCTGCTTCTGCCAAAGTCTGGTCAAATTCCGCAAGGAATTCTCGTACGGTTTTGCGTCCTTGTTTTATCGTGTTGACCCATAGGAGCGCTCGGCTCTCGCGGTCCGGGTCCTTGTAGCTCTTGTCTAGAGCTGCCCAGAGCATCGTCGTCGTGGCCATTGCCGGGTTGGCAATGGCCGTCTCGTAGTACGGCAGAATTCGTGCTGCTGCCCTGCCCTTCAACCTCCTAAAGAGGTAGACTACCTTGTCCAGCTCGGTCGGGTATGCTCCTAAGTCAACTAGGAGCTTGGAGCGCATCTGAGCCGCCCAGGAGGGGTACTCGGCCGGGGCCTCACTATCGTACGTAGAGACGTCGGGGAGTTTGCTCTTGGGGGTCGGGGTAGGGGTTATCGTGTTCGTCGTCGTAGGGGTCGGATCGCGATCGGACGCCCTGAGCTGTCGTAGCTCCTGTTCCTGTTGGGAAATCATCGCAGCCTGGTGGCTTACTTGCTGTTCGAGCTGTCTCTTGCTTTCCAGCAGCTCCTCGTACACGCAGTGCATGTGTCCCTCTATGGCCGTGGGTTCTATAGGGATGTCGCCGTCCATCTTGCTCTATTACCGCAGTCACCGACAGTGAGATTAGTTCCTAATGTAAGAGGCTCAAGAATCTTGGTTCAGAAACTTGAGGTCGGGTATCTATATAAAGGAACTGATAGGCAGTTCCTTCGACGTCTGCTCCGTACGATTTGTACCTACGAAGCCAAGCTAGCAATTCCCCCTTTGTGCCGAGGTGCAAGGTTTACCCTCCGTACGGAGGATCGGGAGTTACCTCCTCCGTACGGTGGTGCCGGGTTTCCACCCCCCCCCAATCCGAGGGGCGGTAGCTTCCCTTTAAGCAGGACCGTAGTGTTCTCCCTCTGTACGGAGGTGGGGTCCTGTCGGTTGCTCCGTACGGAGGGTGGGGTCGTGCTGGCGCCGCTGAGTCGCAGTCCTCAGGGCGACGGTCGGCCTAGGTCGGGTTCAGGACCTGGGCCGGGCGGCGCCCCCTAACATTTAAGGAATTCTACGGTTTGTTTAGAAAATATGCGATTAGGGCCCGAGTGGCGGAGGATGAGCAGCTCTACCTATTAAGGCAGAAGCTGAACCCTGAACTGGCCGCCGCTATGGCGTCTGTAGAAGACGAAGACCTTAAGGGCTTCGTGTATCAGACGAGGGTCACCGCGAGAAACTTGAGCGCTTACGCGAAATCACGAGAATCGGTTCAGAAGCAGTCGCCGTCGCCGTCGCCGTCGCTGATGCGGACAACCAGAGCCCCCGCGCCCTTCCGACGCGGCCCCCAGCCGCCTTACGTGCCGCGACCGTCGTTCGTCCCCACCTGTTTCGCGTGCGGAAAGCCTGGCCACATCGCTACGAGCTGCCAAGCATCGGATAAGCAGAAGCAGGAGTATCGTGTTATAAAGCAGCCTCAGCCGCAGCCGCCGAGAAAGACAATTCAAGCCATCGAGCCGGCTCCGAACGATGCTAACAGCGTAGACGGCGGCGTGCAGCTAAGAATTATAGGAAAAGACCAGCTAGACGGATAGGCCCCCTATCTAGCATGGACAACAGGGCATTAACGCGAACTACGTCGACGAAAGAGAGCATCAATAGCTGCAGCGATCCGCTCTCGGCGGCGGTGGAAGTAAACACGGAAACAGCTATCATCCTTCTAATCACTGTCCACCCCCTCGACGGATCGAGCAAACCACTTTAGCTGAAAGCTTTTATCGATACAGGAGCTCTTATCGGCGCAGCGATCCACCACCGACTGGTCCGGAAGCTAATAAATGGATACGGCTATCCGGTGGAACTGGCGTCGCTAACGAAGATTTCAGCGTATAACGGACAAGACACGGAAAGCGTTACGCACTATGTGCTATTAAGGACCACCTTGGCTGGTCGCACTACGGAAGCGACGTTCCGGATTATAGATATCGGAAGGTTTGACATCATTATAGGGCAGAAATAGATAAAGAACCAGAAAGCTATTGTTAACGTAGATAAAGGAACGATCAGGTTCAAAACCCCAGGTAGCGGAGCAGGGACCATCGGAAAGGTCGCCACCGTCGCCGCCAAGCCGAAAGCTACGGAGTCTGCGAAAGAGGCTCCGTCCGATCGTTCCGAACCCCCGGTTACCGTCGGAATAATAAGTTCAGAAGCTATAACGACCCTCGCGAAGTCGCCGGACAATAAGATTTACGCTATCTCAATAAAAGACATCGAAGACTATAGGAAGATAATGGCGGAAGAAGAAGTGGATCCGCTAGAGGTGCTACTGAAAGAACTCTATAGTTACGCTAACGTCTTCTCGAAGGCCGACTCCAACCTCCTGCCGCTCTATCGACCGGAATATAACAATAAGATCCGACTAAAAGAAGGAGCCGCGCTGCCGAGAACCGAGCCCCTAAGACGACTGTCGCCGGCGGAACTGGACTAAGTAGAGGTGTTTGTTCGCGAAAATCTGGCGAAGAAGTTTATTACACCGAGTTCGGCCGAATATGCGTTACCGATTCTTTTCGTAAGGAAACCAGGGGGTGGTCTGCGACTCTGCGTAGACTATCGAGGCCTTAATAAGGTCACCAAGAGAGACGTATACCCACTGCCGTTAATCGACGAGACTATACAGCGCGTAGCGAAGGCTAAGTGGTTCAGCAAGCTGGACATCCGCCAAGCGTTCTATCGACTAAGGAACGAAGAAGGGCAGATGGAAGATCTTACGACGTTCGCGACGCGTATAGGCAATTTTAAGTGGTTGGTGATGCCTTTCGGACTTACCAACGCGCCGGCAGGGTAGCAACGCTTTATAAACCACACCTTTATAGACATGCTAGAACGGTTCGTGTCTATCTATTTGGACGACATTCTTATCTACACAGATGGAACGAGAGATCAGCACACGGACCACATTAAGAAGGTACTAACTAGGCTCCGCGAGGTCGGATTGAACGCGGACACGAAAAAGAGCGAGTTCTATCAAACCGAGGTCAAATATCTCGGCCTTATCGTCGGAAGAGATGGAATTCGGATGGACCCCTTAAAGGTCGCCGCCGTTGCGGAATGGAAGCAGCCGAAATCCGGAAACACTACCTAAATCAGAGCGTTTCTCGGATTCTGCAGCTATTATCGACGGTTTATTAAGGACTTTAGCAAGATCGCGAGACCCCTAAACGAAGCGCTGAAGAAAGAGGCCGCCAGCCTATGGACTAAGAGGTGCACGGAAGCCTTTAACCGGCTAAAAGAAGCAGTGGCCTCTGCGCCAGTTCTGGCACACTTCCGGCCAGAAAAGACGATCTACGTAGAAACGGACGCTTCCGACGCAGTAACGGCAGGGGTCCTTTCTCAATATAGTGACGACGAAACCCTTTATCCAGTCGCTTTCTTTAGCAAGTCAATAAGCGAAGCTAAGCGGAACTACGCTATCTACGATAAGGAGCTGCTGGCGATTATTCAGGCTTTCGAGGAGTGGAAACCGGAGCTTATAGCTGGAAAGAGCACGGTTCAAGTCCTTACGGACCACCAGTCGCTGACCTACTTTATAAAGACGCAGAAGCTCTTACGTCGCCAAGCACGGTGGGCCGCCTACTTATCAGGGTTCGATTTTAAGATTACCTATCGACCCGGAGCTCAAAACGGAAAGGCTAACGCGCTAACGAGAAGAGAAGGAAAAACCAGCCGCGCGAAGGAAGACCCGAAGATGTTCCAGAAGGTGTTGACCGAGCGGATAGTAGACGCAGAGGTGTTGAAAGAGGTAGGGGTCTGCGCAGTGGAACCGGCCCCTAAGGAAGAGACGCTCTACGAGAAGGTGGAACGGCTCAATCAACAACGGAAGCTCGGCAGAACAGGCTCTGGAAAGCTGATAGTTCCGGAAGAACTAATTACTGAGGTCATCCAACTGGTCTATAACTCTATAGATGTTGGCTATGCCGGCTTAAAGAAGACGATGGAAGCTATAAGGACGATCTACTGGTTTCCGCGGATCTACGAACGGATCCACCGATTTATCGCCAATTGCTACGTATGCAGAGCCGCGAAACCACGTTACGGTCTTCCGGCCGGTCTGCTAAAGCCACTTCCGATCCCTGAGAAACCGTAGCAACACATTACGATGGATTTCGTAACCGGCCTGCCGGAAGCCGATAGCTACGACGCTACGCTCAACGTAGTGGACCGGCTAAGCAAAGAACGCCACTTCATCCCCTGTCGAGCTAAAAACGAAGGAACCACTGCGGAAGAGACCGCACGGATGTTGATCCAACACGTGTAGAAGCACTATAGGCTGCCGGACACTATCACTACGGATAGGGGTCCCCAATTTACTGCCGATGTGTGGAAGGCTATTAATCAAGCTCTCGGAATTAGCGGAAAGCTCAGCACAGCTGCTTACCCGCAGACCGACGGTCAATCAGAAGTAGCCAACCGTAAGATAGAGAAATATCTACGGATTTTCTGCAGCCACCATCAAGAAGAATAGGTTAAGGTGTTGCCGATAGCTGAGTTCTGCGCTAACTCGGCACTTTCTAAAGCCACCTTACTGGCGCCGTTTGAGATAACGCACGGCTATCTTCCGAGGATGAGCTTTTAGCTGCCGAACGAACCCAGCTCCGCGGAACTATCTACCGCTACGTCGTCGAAGAGAGTCGCCGCCGCGGCGGCAGAAGCGCTACGATCTCAGATAGAAGAAGCGATCAGAGTGGCGAAAGAAGCGATGGAATTGGCTCAGAAGAAAATGGTGACTCGGGCTAATAAGAAGCGGTTACTAATAGAATTCGAACAAGGCCAAAAGGTATAGCTTAACACGAAGAACCTGAGGCTAAAAGGCAACGCCAAGCTCAATCCGCGCTACGTAGGTCCGTTCACGATAGTGGAAAAGAAATCGCCGGTGACTTATCGGCTCGAGCTGCTGAAGGCGTTCCGGATCTACGACGTTTTCCATTCCGATCTACTAAGCCTGGACCCTGAGAACGGTCTGCCGGAACAGGGGTTCGCTGAACCCCCGCCTATCGAGATGGACGGTAAGGAAGAAGAGTGGGAGGTAGAAGATGTAATAGACGTAAAGAAGACAAGGGGGTCCATAAAAGCGAGGATCTCGTAGAAGGGGTGGCCGGAAGACTACGAATGGTATCCGGTCGAGAACCTGCGGAATTCGGCGGAGCTGCTAAGAGATTTTTACGCGCGGAACCCGACGAAGCCGAAGCCTGGGTGGCTCCGAAGTTGATGGTTCAGAAAGAAGAATACCGCGTCCGCTCTATCGGCGCGGAGGCTGAAGAAAACGATCGTGGCAGTCGCCTTCGGGGAGGCCTTCGACTCGGCCACTACCTACCAGCGGATCGGCAGGCAGCTCGCCGACGCCGTGGCGTGCCAGCGCCGCCGACCCTGTAGTAGGTAAAGACTTTAGTAGAAGAGAAAAAGAAGAAGAAGAAACGACGCTGCAGACGGATCTATATAGACCTCCGAGACAACGCACAGACTAGCCAAGCCGCAGCTTAGGCGACCTACGGCTCCGATCAGATAGCACGGATCAGGCGAACGGATCACATAAACGTTAAGTGAAGGACTTCAGATGCCGACAATGTGAAAAATGGAAAAAGCGACGAAAAGAACGCTAGTTGTAATAGAGGATAGAAGACGCGACGTCGGCGTCGGAGGGGATTTTCGAGAAGGAAACAAAAAAAAAAAAAAAAAAAAAAAAAAAAAGTGGAGATTTCCGGATAGATAGAGTGACTAAGCGGTCGAGGGCGACCGCTAGTAAGGGAGGGGGGTAGTGTTGCGGTAGTGGAAAGAGGTGGGACAGATTAATAGGGTGGACCCTAGATTTCGGCTCGGCCCGTCCGGGCCGAGCCGGGCCTTGGCACTATCACTACGAAAGCCTACCACCACCACCACATAGATTCCTTTCCCTCCTTAGTTCGAGATATAGTTATCAAAAAGGCCGTATTGAATCTTATCTGCGTGCCCGGATCACTTAGAGCGCATCTGGGAAGCCTAGGAGGGGTATTCGGCCGGAGCCTCGCCATCGTACGTAGAGACGTCGGGGAGTTTGCTTTTGGGGGTCGGGGTGTAGGTTATTGTGTTCGTCGTCGTCGTAGGAGTCGGATCGCGATCGGACGCCCTAAGCTGTCGTAGCTCCTGCTCCTGCTAGGAAATTAACGCAGCCTAGTGGCTTACTTGCTGCTCGAGTTGCCTCTTGCTTTCTAGCAGCTCCTCGTACACGCAGTGCATATGTCCCTCTATAGCCGTAGTTTCCATAGGGATGTCGCCGTCTATCTTTGCTTTGTTACTGCAGTCACCGACAGTGAGATCAGTTCCTAATGTAAGGGGCCCAAGAATCTTGGTTCAGAAACTTGCGGTTGGGTATCTATATAAAGGAACTGATAGGCAGTTCCTTCGTCGTCTGCTGCTGTACGATTTGTACTTACGAAGCCAAGCCAGCAATTCCCCTTTGTGCAGGGGTGCAAGGTTCACCCTCTGTACAGAGGATTAGGAGTCACCCCCTCTGTACGGTAATGCAGAGTTTCCCCCCCCCCCTATTTAGAGAGGCGGTAGCTCCCCTTTGTGTAGGACCGTGGCGTTCTCCCTCCGTACGGGGGTAGGGTCCTGTCGGTAGTTCCGTACGGAGAGTGGGGTCGTGCTCGCGCTGCTGAGTCGCAGTCCTTAGGGCGACGGTCGGTTCAGGTCGGGTCCAGGGCCTGAGCCGGGCGGCGCCCCCTAACACTAACAGAATGCGGAAGAGCAGGCCAATAAGGGACGATAGGCTGCACTAAGATATAAGGCAGGAGATAAGGTCTGGCTAAACTAGCGCAATATCTGTACAGACTGGCCGAGCAAGAAACTGGATTAGAAGAACTGGAAGTTTACAGTAGTCCGACCAGTAGGGACGCACGCCGTACAACTTAACACTCCCCTAGGGATTTACCCAGTCTTCTATATTGATCCGGGCGCGCAGATATGATTCAATACGGCCTTTTTGATAACTATATCTCGAACTGAAGAGGGAAAGGAATCTATGTGGTGGTGGTGGTGGGCTTTGATGGTAGTGGTGCCAAGGCCCGGCTCGGCCCGGACGGGCCGAGCCGAAATTCCAGGGTCCACCCTATTAATCTGTCCCACCTCTTTCTACCACTGCAACACTACCCCCCTCCCTCACCAGCGGTCGCCCTCGACCGCTTAGTCACCTCATCCATCCGAAAATGTCCACTTTTTTTTTTTTTTTTTTTTTCGAAAACTCCTTTCAACGTCGACGTTACCTCTTCCTTCTTCCATCAAAAACAATGTCCTCTTCGTCTCTTTCTCAACTTCTTACGTTATCTGCATCCGAAGTCCTTCACTTGGCGTTTATGTGATCGACGCCATCTGATCCGTGCCATCTGATCTGAGCCGTGGGTTATCTGAGCTGCGGCGTGGGTGGTCTGTGCTCCGGCTCGGAGGTCCATATAGGTCTGTCCGCGGCGTCGTTTTTCTTCTTCTTTTTCTTTTCCACCAAGGCCTCTACGCAGTCGCCGAGCGACTGCCTAGAGCAATCAATTCCACTACGATCGTTTTCATCGGCTTCCGCGCCGGTGGAGCGGACGCGGCTTTCTTCTTTCTTCCGGCGTCGTCGACATCAGAGCCACGCCGGTTTCGGCTTTTCCAGGTTCCGCACGTAGAACTCTCTTAGCAGCTCCGCTGAATTCCGCAGGTTTTCGACTGGATACCATTTATAGTCTTCTGGCCAGCCCTTCTACGAGATCCTCGCTTTGATGGACCCCCTCGTCTCCTTTACGTCTATTACGTCTTCTACCTCCCATTCTTCCTTATCGTCCATCTCGATTGGCGGGGGTTCGGCGAACCCTTGTTCCGGAAGGCCGTCCTTAGGGTCTAGGCTCAGCAGATCTGAATGGAAAACATCGTGGATCCGGAACGCCTTTGGCAGCTCGAGCCGATAGGTTACCGGCGACCTCTTTTCTATTATCTTGAACGGACCTACGTAACGTGGGTTGAGCTTCGCGTTCCCTTTCAGCCTCAGGTTCCGCGTGTTGAGCCATACCTTTTGGCCTTCCTCGAATTCCGTCGGTGACCGCTTTCTATTAGCTCGAGTTACTATCTTCTTCTGAGCCGATTCCATCGCTTCTTTCGCCACTTTGATAGCTTCTTCCATCTGAGATCGTAGCGCTTCCGCCGCTGCGGCGGCGACTCTCTTCGACGACGTAGCGGTGGATGGTTCCGTAGAGCTGGGTTCGTTTAGCAGCTAAAAGCTCATCCTCGGAAGATAGCCGTGCGTTATCTCGAACGGCGCCAGCGAGGTGGCTTCGGATAGCGCCGAGTTAGCGCAGAACTCGGCCATCGGCAACACCTTAACCCATTCTTCTTAATGGTGGCCGCAGAAGGTTCGCAGATATCGCTCTATCTTACGGTTAGCTACTTCGGACTGGCTGTCCGTTTGAGGGTGAGCAGCGGTGCTGAGCTTTCTATGGATTCCGAGAGCTTGGTTGATAGCCTTCCACACATCGGCGGTGAATTGAGGACCCCTATCTGTAGTGATAGTGTCCGGTAAGCCATAATGCTTCCATACGTGTCGAATCAACATCCGTGCGGTCTCCTCCGCAGTGGTTCCTTTATCTCTCGCTCGGCAGGGGATGAAGTGGCGTTCTTTGCTCAATCGGTCCACTACGTTCAGCGTGGCGTCGTATCTATCGGATTCCGGCAGGCCGGTTACGAAGTCTATCGTAATATGTTGCCATAGTTTCTCGGGGATCGGAAGTGGCTTCAGCAGACCGGCCGGAAGACCGTAACGTAGCTTCGCGGCTCTGCACGCGTAGCAGTTGGCGATAAACCGGTAAATCCGCTTATAGATCCGCGGAAACCAGTAGGTCGTTCTCATTGCCTGCATCGTTTTCTTCGCGCCTGCGTAGCCTACATCCACAGAGCCATGGACCAGCTGGATAACTTCTGTAATTAGTTCTTCCGGAACTATCATCTTCCCTGAACCGGTTTTGCCGAGCTTCTGCTGTTGATTGAGCTGTTTCACCTTTTCGTAGAGAGTTTCTTCCTTAGGGGCCTGTTCCACCGCGCAGACCCCTACCTCTTTTAACACCTCTGCGTCTACCATTCGCTCGGTCAACACCTTCTGGAACATGTTAGGGTCTTCCTTCGCGCGGCTCGTCTTCCCTTCTCTTCGCGTCAGCGCGTTAGCCTTTCCGTTTTGAGCTCCTGGTCGATATGTAATCTTGAAATCGAACCCTAATAAGTAGGCAGCCCACCGTGCTTGACGTCGTAAGAGCTTCTGCGTCTTCATAAAGTAGGTCAGCGACTGGTGGTCCGTAAGAACCTGGATTGGCCCTTTTCCAGCTATAAGTTCCGGTTTCCACTCTTTAAAGGCCTGAATAATGGCCAGCAGCTCCTTATTATAGATGGCGTAGTTCCGCTTAGCTTCGCTCATTGACTTGCTGAAGAAGGCGACTGGATGGAGGGTCTCGTCGTCGCCATATTGAGAAAGGACCCCTGCGGTTACTATGTCAGAAGCGTCCGTTTCTACGTAGATTGCTTTTTCTGGTCGGAAGTGTGCCAGAACCGGCGCTGATGCCACAGCTTCTTTCAGCCGGTTAAAGGCTTCTATGCACCTCTCGTTCTATAGGCCGGCGGCCTCTTTCTTTAGCGCCTCGTTCAGGGGTCTCGCTATCTTGCTAAAGTCCTTGATAAACTGTCGATAGTAGCTGCAGAAGCCGAGAAACGCTCTGATTTGCGTAGTGTTTCCGGATTTCGGCTGCTTCCACTCCGCGACGGCGGCGACCTTTGAGGGGTCTATACGAATTCCATCTCTTCCGACGATAAGACCGAGATATTTGACCTCGGTTTGATAGAACTCGCTCTTCTTCGTGTCCGCGTTTAATCCCACCTCGCGGAGCCTCTCTAACACTCTCTCGATGTGGTCCGTGTGTTGCTCTCTCGTTCTATCGGTGTAGATAAGGATGTCGTCCAAGTAGATAGACACGAACCGTTCCAGCATGTCTATAAAAGTGTGGTTTATAAAGCGTTGCTACACTGCCGGCGCGTTGGTGAGTCCGAACGGCATCACCAGCCACTTGAAATTGCCTATACGCGTCGCGAACGTCGTAAGGTCTTCCGTCTGCCCTTCTTCATTCCTTAGTCGATAGAACGCTTAGCAGATGTCCAGCTTGCTGAACCACTTAGCCTTCGCTACGCGCTGTATGGTCTCGTCTATTAGCGGCAGGGGGTATACGTCTCTCTTGGTGACCTCATTAAGGCCTCGATAGTCTACGCAGAGTCGCAGACCACCCCCCGGTTTCCTTACGAAAAGAATCGGTAACGCGTATTCCGCGGAACTCGGCGTAATAAACTTCTTCGCCAGGTTTTCGCGAACAAACACCTCTACTTAGTCCAGTTCGGCCGGCGACAGTCGTCTTAGGGGCTCGGTCCTTGGCAGCGTAGCTCCCTCTTTCAATCGGATCTTGTTGTTATATTCCGGTCGATGGAGCGGCAGGAGGTTGGAGTCGGCTTTTAAGAAGACGTTAGCGTAACTATAGAGTTCTTTCGGTAGCACCTCCAGCGGATCCACTTCTTCTTCCGCCATTATCTTCCTGTAGTCTTCGATGTCTTTTATTAAGATGGCGTAAATCTCGTTGTCCGGCGACTTCGCGAGGGTCGTTATAGCTTCTGAACTCATCATTCCGACGGTGACCGGGGGTTCGGAACAATCGGACGGAGCCTCTTTCGCAGACTCCGTGGCTTTCGGCTCGGCGGCGACGGTGGCGACCTTTCCGATGGTCCCTGCCCCGCTACCCGGGGTTTTGAACCTGATAGTTCCTTTATCTACGTCAACGATGGCTTTCTGGTTCTTCATCCATTTCTGCCCTATAATAATGTCGAACCTTCCGATATCCATAATTCGGAACGTCGCTTCCGTGGTTCGACCAGCTAGCGTGGTCCTTAATGGCACGTAGTGCGTGACGCTTTCCGTGTCTTGTCCGTTATATGCCGAGATTCGCGTCGGCGACGCCAGTTCTACTGGATAACCGTATCCATTTATTAGCTTCCTGACCAGTCGGTGATAGATCGCTGCGCTGATAAGAGCTCCTGTGTCGATAAAAGCTTTTAACTGAAGTGTTTTGCTCGATCCGTCAAGGGGGTAGACAGTAGTTGGAAGGATAATAGCTGTTTCCGTGTTCACTTCCACCGCCGCCGAGAGCGGATCGCTGCAGCTATTGATGCTCTCTTTCGTCGACGTAGTTCGTGTTAATGCCCTGTTGTCTATGCTAGATAGGGGGCCTATCCGTCCAGCTGGTCTTTTCCTATAATCCTTAACTGCACCCTACCGTTACTGTCAGTATCGTTCGGAGCCGGCTCCATAGCTTGTATGGTCTTCCTCGGTGGTTGCTGCGGCTGCGGCTGCCTTATAACACGATAGTCCTGCTTCTGCTTATCCGATGCTTGGCAGCTCGTAGCGATGTAGCCAGGCTTTCCGTACGCGAAACAGGTGGGGACGAACGACGGTCGCGGCACGTAAGGCGGCTGGGGGCCGCGTCGGAAGGGCGCGGGGGCTCTGGTTGTCCGCATCAGCGACGGCGACGGCGACGGCTTCTGAACCGATTCTCGTGATTTCGCGTAAGCGCTCAAGTTTCTCGCAGTGACCCTCGTTTGATGCACGAAGCCCTTAAGGTCTTCGTCTTCCACAGACGCCATAGCAGCGGCCAGCTCAGGGCTCAGCTTCTGCCTTAGTAGGTAGAGCTGCTCATCTTCCGCTACTCGGGCCCTAATCGCATATTTTCTAAACAAACCGTAGAACTCCTCAAACGTCTGCCGGTTCTGGTTGATCTTATCCAGCTGCTTACGGGCTGTCTTCTTTCGGAATGGGTCTCCGAAGCGTTGATCTAACGCTTTGATCGCTTCTTCGGCGGTTACCTCTTCTAGGTCCGCCACTAACGAAAAAGCTTCACCTTCTAGTCGCGCCTCTAAATAGGCCAATCTGTCTTCTTCGCTGCTTGATGCGTAATCGCGGTTCATCTTATTCTTGATCTTCTTCTTGAACGCCTCCTACGATTCAGAGTCTCCGCTACCGAAAACCGGTGGATCCGGTAATAACGTTATCAACGTGCTACCTTGACTGTAGGCCGCCGGTGAGGCGGTCTCTGCTGGTTCTTCTCGGCGCGGCGGCGCTGGCATCGCTGCTTCTATATCAGCTAGTTGATCCTTCAGCGCCTTCAGCTGCGCCATTCGATTCGCCGCTTAGTGTTCCAACACTTCGACGATAGTCTCTGCCGATTCCTTCTCGGCCCTTACCGTCTCTACTTCCTCTCTTAGCTGTCTGTTTTCTTCCAGTGTCCTGTAGAACAGCGTCTTAATGAGGTCTATACCGTCGTAGACCTTCCCTATTCCGTTCTCGTTTACGTGGTCTTCCAGTTCCTCGATCGTGCAGTCGTGGATCTTCTTATATTCGCTCATTCGTTCCTTGATCTCAGCGGTCTCTTCCGCTGTAAAACCTCTAATAACGATCTTATCGTCAATTACACTGGAGCGCCTGCTCGCTCTGTCAGTCTTTCTCTTTCCGCGGCGGCCTGTTACGCCGCTCTCTACCGCTGAGAAGCCTTCCATCTTCTTACGGTGCCTTGGGGTTGGTTGGTTTGGTGTTGTTGGGTGCGCGTGCGTTATTCGGGTTTCCGGATGATTCGACGGGCCCTTTCGCGCAGCGCGGGGTTGTGGAGAGTGAGTTCGAGATATAATGATCCGGGCGCGCAGATATGATTCAATACGGCCTTTTTGATAACTATATCTCGAACTAAAGAGGGAAAGAAATCTATGTGGTGGTGGTGGTGGGCTTTGATGGTGGTGGTGCCAAGGCCCGGCTCGGCCCGGACGGGCCGAGCCGAAATTCCAGGGTCCACCCCATTAATCTGTCCCACCTCTTTCTACTACTGCAACATATATAGACCTCGTACAGCTAGCAAACACGGACCCCCTGCTGCACTAGACGACAGACGACGCGCGCCTACTAGCGATTATCACTAAAGGCCAGGAAGAGTATAAGGTAGAAGAAATCCTTAAGAGCCGAAGGAAGAAGAAGAGGGCAGAGGACCTAGTAAAATAGAGAGGCTAGGCAGAGCCTACGTAGGAACTGTACAAGGCCCTACAGGACACAACTGCACTAGACAGGTAGGAGGAGAACCACCCCCCTGCCTGGTCTTAGTAACACTGCGCCGTACAGCGGAAAGGGGCACGATCTACCCTAGATATAGGGCAGCTGCCAGCAACTTAGGTCGCCGAAGGATCGGGAATTAAGACGTAGAACCCTATAGGGTCCTACCGATACTAGACTGTACTACACTGTACAGAAGGAGGCAGGAGGAAAAGGACAGCTAGGAGACAGGTAGGAATAAGAGTAGAAGTAGGAGGGGAACGAGAGCAACACTGTCCGAAAACGTTTCTATACTACCTTAAGGTAACTTACTAGCCACTACTCCCTAGGACTAGGGCAGCCAACTCTATACCCGAAATCTTAATTACCTCCTGGCCGGCAGGGGCCTTAACACTAGAAGGAGTAGAAGGGTAGCTTAGCAACATCCTGCTGCTTATTAATATAGTACCTAGGACGTTAGCTAGGACTATACGAAGGAGGAAGGCTGTACGAACTGGAAGCGGAGTTGCTAGTTAAGCTGAACATCCTACATCTAGAGGTAGAGGTATAGGAAGACAGGCTAGCAACTACAAGAGAGCTACGACAGCACTAGGCGGACGGAATAGTAGTATTAGTAGTAGTAGTTGTAGTTAGTAGTAGTAGTAGTAGTTGTAGTAATAGTAGTAGTAGTAGACGGCTAGGCGGACGGGTACTAGATAGGGGAATAGAAGAGAAAGGGAAGAAGAGAGAGAGAGAAGAGGGAAAGGGTTAATATACAGAGTAGTAGCTGCCTGCTATATAAGGTAATAGCAACTAGGGCAGCTGCTACAACTGTATACGGGAGGGCAAACGAGGCAACTACGACCTAGTGCCTGGACGAGCGACGGCCCTCTGGACGACTAAACAGAGACAGGAACATCTACCTAGGAGCTACACTCTGGACGACGACTAGGGTATAGGGACAGAGCTAGACGGCCCGCTGCTGCAAGACTGTACAGCTAGGAAGCAGAGTACATAGCTAGGGCTATAGGGTAGGAGATAAATAGTTAGACAGGACCGAGCACCTCCTGCACCTTCGTAACCGCTCGTAGGTCCTCCTTCGCCTTAAGCTCGGCATCCTTAAAGTAGCAAACAGAATCGGTTAAGATTAGGTAGAAGCGATCTAGCACTACCTACCTTCCCTGCTCGCAGATCCTTATCCGCCTTAGCTATAGGATCTAGAGGGACAGGTCTAAGGTTGCAACAGCGTAGAGGGAGGGCACCTAGCAGGTAATGCCGACTAGCAAGCGCCTGTACGAAGACGGGAAAGCGCTACCTGCCAGAGGAACCCTAAGAGCTAAGAGTGTACGACACGCTGTTGTACGAAAGAAGCACTATAAGAAAGGAGGGGGGTATTGTTAGGGGGCGCCGCCTAGCCTAGGTCCTGGACCTAAGCCAGCCGTCGCTCTAAGCACTGCGACTTAGCAGCGCTAGCACGACCCTACCCTCTGTACGGAGTTACTAGTACGACCCTACTCCTATATAGAGGGAGAATCCTATAGCCCTATACAGAGGGGAATTGCCGCCCCTCTAAACAGAGGGAAAACTCTGAACTACTGTATAGAGGGAAACTCCCGATCCTCTGTACAGAGTGTAAACCTTACACCCCTATACAGAGGGAAATTGCTGGCTTGGCTTCGTAGGTACAAATTGTACAGCAGCAGACAACAAAGGAACTGCCTATTAGTTCCTTTATATAGATACCTAGTCTTAAGTTTCTAAACCAAGATTCTTAAGCCCTTAGATTAGTATTAGGTGCCCTATACGCTGCTATAATCTAATCCTATAACAGTTCTAATAAGTCTACCTAAGGGTAACAGTCTATAGGCACTAATGTCGACCCTAGAGCAAAGCACGTACACTGTAAGAGGTATACGAGAGGCAAACTTAGTAAACGTCCGCCTCTCTACAGAGGTCGAGGACACTGCAGTATATACGCAAGCTGTAGCAGACGAGGAGAGGCGCCTAGAAGCAGAGATTAGCCTACTTAAGGCAGAGTAGCGTATAAAGCTTATACAACGCTGTCTCGACTATCTTGTAAGGGAGAAAACTCCTCTAATCCAAATTCCAGTTTCTAGCAACACTCTACGCCCTAGAGAGACCTAGGATATACCTATTAGGCGAGAAGTAGTCGTAACTCTAGCTAGCGATAGTAGTATAAGCGCTACTTAAGTACTATATAGGAGTCCTGCCTTAAGCCCTTTTGTTAATAATAATAAGGCGGTGTCGGAGTACGCTATTAACTCGCAACAAAGGGGCGAGGGCCCTACAAAGGACGATAAGAATAAATAGAGGCTCCTAACTAACCTTGTTACTTAACCTCTAATCTTTAACAAGGGGAACTAAAAGTAGGCAAAGCGCTAGCTCCTTAAGGTAGAAGCCTTCTTTAAGAGCGGCGATACCTGCTAGGATACCGACAAGCAGCAGATTACCTTTGCATCGAGCTGCCTAGGCAGAGTATTAAAGGACCGCTAGTATAAGTATAAGGGATTTGACGTACCTCCTATTATAACATAGAGGAAATTCGAGGACTTCCTACTTAACTCTTATAGAGATTGAGACTAGGATTAGACAGACCTTGTTGTTAAAGAGGAGGCTGAAGTGTGTGTAGGTTGTTTTAAGAACTAAGGTTAGGAGGAGGAGCTAAAGAACTGAAGTCTAAAGTGTAGTTGTATGTTTAAAGTTAGAAGATTGTTCTAGGTTAAATATACAAGACAAGCTATAAAGAAGGAAAACAGAAAGCTAAGGAGGCGGCAGCTGCTTCTTATATCCCTCTGCCCTAGCTGGTTATTTGTCCTTTTGCTGCTGGATTTCCTAAGAAGCTTCTTAACAAGCTTCTCTTCTTTGTTCTGCCAACCGAGTTACTTCTAAAACCTTCTTCTCCTAAAGGTTCTAGAACTAAAACAGAACCTTCTAAAGGGCGGATCGAGTCGCTTCCAGCGCGCCTAGAAGCTTCTTAGTTAGACTAGTAACTATTAAGTTATAGGCTGTTAAGGGTAGTAGAGCTAGATAGGACCTTAAGACTGTCAGGGGTTTTCTACTGTCTGCTAGCTGTAGTTCCAGTACCTTTCTCAACCTAGGTGTCCGTCCTTATAGATCTAATTTTAGCGCTTCTAACGTAGTAGGAATTGTCTTAGTTGGACCTTTAATTGTTAAGATATAGCCTGTAAACTATAGTAGTGCTTGGTAGGACTTTAGTACTGTTGTCCTTGCTCTTCTAGCTGTTGACCGTAACAGTAGCCTCCCGTAATGAACCTGAGTTCCTACGAAGCCTATGTAGTTCCAGATACTGAGGGTAAGCCTGTTTATTCCTAGGAGCAGGTCTAATGTTACGGTTAATATTCTATTAGTATGCAGTATCTAGTTCCTCTTAGCTATACCTGTTTTTAAGATGGTGTCCTTAAGAGTCTAAGAGGTCTTGTTAGTAGAAGGCTTTAATCTTGTCCTTGTTAAAGATAATGTTCCTAAGGGGTTCCCAAGTAGTGTCCTAGTCTTTATAGCTTTGCTATTAGACCTTGTACTTAGTTTGTCTATCTTTAACTTAACAGTCTGTAATGTTGCGTACGTAGTACTCTTCTTGCTTATCTTTATTATTATCTGCTGTAGGGAGGATGTAAGTTCGTTCCTAATCTTATACTTTAATTAGGAAGGGATCTCCCTTATTAGGCCTTAGCCTAATAAGATAAAAGACGTTGTAGATTTCCTATTCTTTAAGCAGTTAGAGACGGTATACGTACGAGCTTATCTTCTCTATAATAGGAAAGGGGCGTGGTTTTTTCTTGTCGAGTTTGCAAAAAGGTCTTCTAATAACAATATTCTTAGAGTTGAGGTATACTCTGTCTCCTACTTAATAGTTAGGAGCTAGCTGTCTTTTTCGATTAGCTTGATCTTTGTAGACAGCCTAAGCGTAAGTTATTTCTTCCTAGACTTCCTAGTAGATCTAGGAAAGGTGTGTTGCCTAGTTATCTACATTAACTTTGTCTAGGTTATTAGGTCGTAGTAGTAGGTCTTAAGGTTTTATTCCTGTTCTAGGGTAGTAGCCTCTAGTAGTATAGAAGGGGGAATGTCTAGTTGTCTCTATTTCCTAGTTGCAAGCTAAGAATTCTACTGTAGGGATGTGTTTTAGCTAATCCTCCTAGTTGTAATTAATAATTGTAACAACGCAGCGCCTGTTCAAATACAGTATTAGCAATCTCTGTTGGTATATCTGTTTCTAGGTAGTAGGAGGTTAAAATATAGTAGTTAATGTTTGGAAGCTTATACAGGCGTTTCCAGAACTTAGCAATAAACTAAGAGCCTCTATTAGAGGTAATGCTGTTAGGGAGGCCTACGTAGCGCTAGACGTATTCGTAAAAGAGCCTAGCGGTTTCCTTAGAGGTTATGCTCTAGCAGGGTACTATAAAGCGGTCCTTAAAGTGTCGATCTACAACTACAAAGACGTTATTTGCCTTAATACCTGCCTAAATAGTTCCCTAACGGAGACAGGTAACAAGGTCTATCTTAATATCTTTCTAAGGGTGTTGAGGAGCCGGGAGAGGTTTCAGTAAGCCCTGTAGAGGTTGACGATTATGTTTGGCTGCTTTACAGATAGGACAGTTGCTTCTATACCTACGTATATGCTTCTACATTAATAGCTACTAATAGTAGCATAAGGTACTAAGTTGTAAACCGTCCTAAGGATGTAGGGTCGTATTAAGTTGTCTGCTCCTTTAGGAATAAAAAGGCGAGAGCGAAAGTAGACCAGTCTATTCCTAAGTTTATATTCTAAGAGGGAAAAGCTAGGGAAGGTAACTTAGCCTATTTCAAGGGCTTAGATCAACTCTTAAGCTTGTTGGTCTAATTCGTAAGCCTCTCTAATTATTGGGAGTAGTCCTCTAGGGTAGTTTCCTTCTTTAGCTACTTCTTTATCTTCTAAATTAGTGTTAGAGGTAACAGAGCCTTTAGTTTTAGAGTCTTTAGTATTGTCTATTTCGCTTTTTAAATCGTAATCTTCCAGGAAAGCAGGCGCAAGACACAGGGCAAAAGAGGCAGCAATTAATTAGTTACCTTTCTGTAAGTAGGTCTTTAAGTCTTTACGTAGGTTGTAGGCCTTTAGAATAGTTTAGTTACAAATTGCTTAGCCTTCTCCTCTGTCTACTAGATAGGTTCTAGGTATCTTAGTAAGGGCGTTAGCTCTTAAATTAAGGGATCCTAGTGCGTATTAAATAACAAAGTTGAACCTAGAAAGGAATTTACTCAATCTGGCTTGTCGTCTGTTCAGGATCTTGCTCTTTATAAAGTGGACCAAGTTCTTATAATTAGAGCTTACTTAAGTTAGAAAGGCTGCACTTTTAAGTTCTAGGCGCTATTCTCTAAAGGCCTCTACAATAGCTAGGAGTTCCTTGTCGTAAATCTCGTAATTGCATTTAGCTAGAATTATCTTCTTTAAAAGGTAGGCTACTAGAAGCTATAGTGAGTGAGGTGCTTTTCTTCAAAGGAGGACAGCTATTAGAGGCGTCTGTTTCTATACGGGTTTCTAAATCAAAGTCGAAGTGCTAGAGGATAGGATCCTTAGTAAACCTCTGTCGTAGAAGGTCAAATGCTTGTTGGCAGGCTTTAATCTGTTTGAACTTGGCTTCTTTTTTTGTTAGAGCTGTTAGAGGCTTTACAATTAAGCTAAAGCCTTAAATAAAGCGGCGATAGAAATTAGCAAACCCTAGGAAGCCTTGTACTTTCTTAACTGTCTTTAGAACGTTCTAGTTAAGAATTGCTTAGATCTTTGCTAGATCTATACGGATGCCTTTGTCTAAAGTAATTAGTCTAAGGAATTAGACTTCTTGTTTGAAAAATTTGCACTTGTTAATGTCTAGATGCAAGCCTGCTTCTTCCAGCTTAGCCAGTACCTTGCGGACGTGTCCCCAGTGTTCTTTCCGTGTCTTGCTATATACTAAGATGTCGTTAATATAAGCTGTAACAAACTAATCTAAGTATTCTCTTAGGGTGTTATTTATGTATTCCTAGAAGGTGCTAGATGAACTGTATATACTAAAGGGCATAACTAAGAATTCAAACAAGCTGTATTGAGTCCTTAATGCACTTATCTATTCTTGTCCTTCGGCTATTCGAATCTTGTTAAATGCTGCAATTACATTAAGCTTAGTAAACCATTTTGCCTTCGAAAGGCGTTCTAGAGTTTCCTATATTAGAGGGATTAGATAGCGATTCTTCTGGGAAATAGCATTAAGGTTGCGGTGGTCGACACAGAAGCGTAGCCTTCTACTAGGTTTTTTAACAAACATAACAGGGCTGGCTATAGCAGAGCGACTGGATCTAATAAAGCCTTTTTAAAGGTTCTGCTATAAGAACTTTTGCAGGACTTATAGTTCTTCGCGAGACATCTAGTAAAGGGGGCTAAAGGGGGGTGTCTTGCCCTCTTCTAGTTTAATCTTGTAGTCGTAGGAGCGGTAAGGAGGCAACTTGTTAGCTTCTTTAACTAAGTAGATACCAAGGAAGTTATAGTATTCTTCCAGTACTTTTGTCTCTAGGTTAGTAGCTTCTCTCTTGTTATTATACTTAACAAAAGCCTTCTTAATGTCCTCAATTAACGCAGCAAAGATTTAAGCTCCTTTCTCCTTTGCAGCTATATAGAAAGCAGCTGCAGATACTTAGAAGATTAAATTATAATTGCTGTATACAGGAGTAGGCTAAATAGAAGGGTAGCAAAAGGTTAAGCAGTGTTCTAAGTTTAGGCAAGGGGTTCTAGTGTTCCAGTTAATCTGTAGGTTGTAAAGCTTTAACTAAGGCAGTCTAAGGATAAGCTTCTAGTTTGGCAGAGGGGTGCTAAAGCAAGAGAGGTATTCTTAGTAGTTCCCAAGGTTAAGCTTAATATAGGCAATCTAAGTTACGCCTCCTAAGAAGGCCTTACTGCTGTCAAATATTCTTAAGGGTCTAGGGTACTTTAAGGTCTAAGTAGTGATTCCTAAAGAGTTAGCAAGTTAAGGGTTAATAAAGCTTTTGCTAGTTGCGCCGCAGTCGATTATCGTAGGTACTAAGTGTGCTGTATTCTTCTTTGTATAGACTTCTGCTATAACAACTAAGGGAGGATGTTAGGGGTCCAAGAATCTTGGTTCAGAAACTTGAAGCCGGGTATGTACATAAAGGAACTAATAAGCAGTTCCTTCGTCGTCCGCTACTGTACAATTCGTACCTACGAAGCAAGCTAGCAATTTCCGTATAGGGAATGCAGGGGAGGGGCACTAACTCGGCTAGGCCGAGTTAGGGCTTGGGCTAGCCGGGCTATGCTAGCACTGCTAAGTCGTATTCCTTAGGACGACGGCCGGTTCAGGTCCGGGACCTAGCAGGACGGCGACGGCCGGTCGGCTAAGGTCTAGGGCCTAACAGGACAGCGTCCCCCAACAATACCCCCCTCCCTCTTTGATCTGGGCACGTAGATATGATTCAATACGGCCTTTTTGATAACACTATCTCGAACTAAGGAGGGAAAGGAATCTATGTGGTGGCGGTGGTGGGCTTTAATAGAGGGTGGTGCTAAGGCCCGGCTCGGTCCGGAAGGGCCGAGCCGAAATCCAGGGTCCACCCTATCAATCCGTCCCACCTCTTTCCACCGCCGCAACACTACCCCCCTCCCTCACTAGCGGTCGCCCTCGACCGCTTAGTTACTCCATCCATCCGGAAATCTCCACTTTTTTTTTTTTTTTTTTTTTGTTTCCTTCTCGAAAATCCCCTCCGACGCCGACGTCGCGTCTTCCATCTTCTATCTTCTATCACAACCGGCGTCCTTTTCGTCGCTTTTTCCATTTTTTACATCGTCGGCATCTGAAGTCCTTCACTTCACGTTTATGTGATCCGTTCGCCTGATCCGTGCTATCTGATCGGAACCGTGGGTTATCTAAGCTGCAGCGTAGCTGGTCTGTGCGTCGTCTCGGAGGTCCATATAGATCCGTCCGCAGCGTCGTTTCTTCTTCTTCTTTTTCTCTTCTACCAAAGCCTTTACCCACTATGCGGTCGGCGGCGCCGCCGGCCGCGTAGTGGTGCCTGAAGCAATCACTTCCCGAAGCACGATCGTTTTCATCGGCTTCCGCGCCGGTGGAGCGGACGTGTCTCCATTGTCGGCATTAGAGCTACGCTGGTTTCGGCTTTTCCGGGTTCCGCGCGTAAAAGTCTCTTAGCAGCTCCGCCGAGTTCCGCAGGTTCTTGACCGGATACTATTCGTAGTCTTCCGGCTACCCCTTCTACGAGATCCTCGCTTTAATGGACCCCCTTATCTTCTTTACGTCTACTACATCTTCTACCTCCTACTCTTCTTCCTTACCGTCCATCTCAACCGGTGGGGGTTTGGCAAAGCCCTGTTCCGGCAGGCCGTTCTCAGGGTCCAGGCTCAGCAGATCCGAATGGAGAACGTCGTAGATCCGGAACGATTTCGGTAGCTGGAGCCGATAAGTTACCGGCGACCTCTTTTCCACTATCGTAAACGGATCTATGTAGCGCGGATTGAGCTTGGCGTTCCCTTTTAGCCTTAGGTTCCGCGTGTTAAGCCAGACCTTTTGACCTTCTTCGAATTCTATCGGCGACCGGCTTCTATTAGTTCGAGTTACTATCTTCTTCTAAGCCGTCTCTATCGCTTCTTTCGCCACTTTGATCGCTTCTTCTATCTGAGATCTTAGCGCTTCTGCCGCCGCGGCGGCGACTCTCTTTGACGACGTGGCAGTGGTAGATGGTTCCGCAGAGCTGGGTTCGTTCGGTGGCTAAAAGCTCATCCTCGGAAGATAGCCATGCGTTATCTCGAACGGCGCCAGCGACGTTGCTTCTAACTGTGCTGAATTGGCGCAGAATTCGGCTATTAGCAGCACCTCTACCCACTTTTCTTGATAGTGGCCGCAGAAGATCCGTAGATATTTCTCTATCTTACGGTTGGCCACTTCTGATTAACCGTCGGTCTGCGGGTAAGCAGCTGTGCTGAGCTTTCCACTAATTCCGAGAGCTCGGTTGATAGCTTTCTATACGTCGGCGGTGAATTGAGGACCCCTATCCGTAGTGATAGTGTCCGGCAGCCCGTGGTTCTTCTATACGTGCTTAATCAGCATTCTCGCTGTTTCTTCTGCAGTGGTTCCGTCGTCTCTCGCTCGACAGGGGATGAAGTGGCGTTCTTTGCTTAACCGGTCCACTACGTTCAGCGTAGCGTCGTATCCATCGGAGTCCAGTAGGCCGGTTACGAAGTCCATCGTGATATGCTGCCATGGTTTCTCGGGGATCGGAAGTGGCTTCAATAAGCCTGCCGGAAGGCCGTAACGTGGCTTCGCAGCCCTGCATACGTGGCAATTGGCGATAAATCGATGGATCCGTTCGTAGATCCGCGGAAACCAGTAGACCGTCCTTATAGCTTCCATCGTCTTCTTTAAGCCGGCGTAGCCCACATCTACGGAACTATAGACCAGCTGGACGACTTTAGTGATCAGTTCTTCCGGAACTATCAGCTTCCCTGAGCCGGTTTTGCCTAGTTTCTGCTGCTGATTAAGCCGTTCCACCTTCTCGTAGAGCGTCTCTTCCTTAGGGGCCGGTTCCATTGGTTCTGGTTTGGTCTGCAGTTCCGCCGCGCAGATCCCCGCTTCCTTTAACACCTCGGCGTCTACTATCCGTTCGGTCAGCACCTTCTGAAACATGTTCGGATCTTCTTTCGCGTGGCTGGTCTTTCTATCTCTTCTCGTCAGCGCGTCAGTTTTTCCGTTTTGAGCCCCTAGTCGATAGGTAATCTTAAAATCGAACCCTGATAAGTAGGCGGCCCACCGTGCTTGGCGATGTAAGAGCTTCTGCGTCTTTATAAAGTAGGTCAGCGACTGGTGGTCCGTAAGGACCTGAACCGTGCTCTTTCCAGCTATAAGCTCCGGTTTCCACTCCTCGAACGCCTGAATAATCGCCAACAGCTCCTTATCGTAGATCGCGTAGTTCCGCTTAGCTTCCGTTATAGACTTACTAAAGAAAGCTACTGGATAGAGGGTTTCGTCGTTACTATATTGAGAAAGGACCCCTGCCGTTACTGTGTCGGAAGCGTCCGTTTCCACGTAGATCGTCTTTTCCGGTCGGAAGTGCGCCAGAACCGGCGCTGAGGCCACTGCTTCTTTCAGCCATACGAAAGCTTCCGTGCACTTCTTATTCTATAGGCCGGCGGCCTCTTTCTTTAACGCTTCGTTCAGGGGTCTCGCGATCTTGCTAAAGTCCTTGATGAACCGTCGGTAGTAGCTGCAGAATCCGAGGAACGCTCTGATCTGCGTAGTGTTTCCGGATTTCGGCTGTTTCCATTCCGCGACGGCGGCGACCTTCGAGGGGTCCATACGAATTCCGTCTCTTCCGACGATAAGACCGAGATATTTGACCTCGGTCTGATAGAACTCGCTCTTCTTCGTGTCCGCGTTCAATCCGACCTCGCGGAGCCTCTTCAACACTCTCTCGATGTGGTCCGTGTGTTGCTTTCTCGTTCTATCGGTGTAGATAAGGATGTCGTCCAAGTAGATAGATACGAACCGTTCCAGCATGTCTATAAAGGTGTGGTTTATAAAGCGTTGCTACACTGCCGGCGCGTTGGTAAGTCCGAAAGGCATCACCAACTACTTAAAATTGCCTATACGCGTCGCGAACGTCGTAAGGTCTTCTGTCTGCCCTTCTTTATTCCTTAGTCGATGGAACGCTTGGCGGATATCCAGCTTGCTAAACCACTTAGCCTTCGCTACGCGCTGGATAGTCTCGTCGATCAGCGGCAGCGGGTACACGTCTCTCTTGGTGACCTCGTTGAGGCCGCGATAGTCTACGCAGAGTCGCAGACCACCCCCTGGTTTTCTTACGAAAAGAATCGGTAACGCGTATTCGGCAGAACTCGGCGTAATAAACTTCTTCGCCAGGTTCTCGCGAACAAACACCTCTACTTAGTCCAATTCTGCCGGCGACAGTCGTCTAAGGGGCTCGGTTCTCGGCAGCGTAGCCCCCTCTTTCAATCGGATCTTGTTGTTATATTCCGGTCGATGGAGCGGCAGGAGGTTGGAGTCGGCTTTTAAGAAGACGTTAGCGTAACTATAGAGTTCTTTCGGTAGCACCTCCAGCGGGTCCACTTCTTCTTCCGCTATTATCTTCCGGTAGTCTTCGATGTCTTTCATCGAGATAGCGTAGATCTCATTATCCGGCGACTTCGCGAGGGTTGTTATAGCTTCCGAACTCATTATTCCGACGGTGACCAGGGGTTCGGAACGATCGGACGGAGCCTCTTTGACCGTTGTGACGTTCGGTTTAGCGTCGGCCGCCATGACCGATTCGGTGACTGATTTGACGGCGGCTAAGCCGCTGGTCGATTTTCTGAATCCGAGTGTGCCTTCTCCTACGTCAATAATCGCTCCCTGGTTCTTCATCTATTTCTGCCCTATAATAATGTCAAACCTTCCGATATCCATAATTCGGAACGTCGCTTCTGTGGTGCGACCAGCCAAGGTGGTCCTTAATGGCACATAGTGCGTAACGCTTTCCGTGTCTTGTCCGTTATATGCCGAAATTCGCGTCGGCGACGCCAGTTCCACTGGATAACCGTATCTATTCGTCAGCTTCCGGACCAGTCGGTGGTGGATCGCCGCGCCGATGAGAGCTCCGGTGTCGATAAAAGCTTTTAGCTGAAGCGGTTTGCTCGATCCGTTAAGGGGGTGGACAGTGATTGGAAGGATAATAGCTGTTTCCGTGTTCACTTCCACCGCCGCCGAGAGCGGATCGCTGCAGCTGTTGATACTTTCTCCTCGTGGCGATTCGCTTCGATTCGGTGCCCTATTGTCAATGCTGGATAGGGGGCCTATCCGTCCAGCTGGTCTTTTTCTATAATCCTTAACTGCACCCTACCGTTACTGTCAGTATCGTTCGGAGCCGGCTCCATAGCTTGTATAGTCTTCCTCGGTGGTTGCTGCTGCTGCGGCTGCGGCTGCCTTATAACACGATAGTCCTGCTTCTGCTTATCCAATGCTTGGCATCTCGTAGCGATGTGGCCAGGCTTGCTATACGCGAAACAGGTAGGGACGAACGACGAGCGCTGCGACTGATAAGGTGGCTGCTGTAGCGCTCTCCGGAAAGGCGCGGGGGGTCGTGTAGTCTGCGTTATCAGCGGCTTCTGGTTCGATTCGCGTAATTTCGCGTAAGCGCTTAAGTTTCTTGCAGTGACTCTCGCTTAGTGCACGAAGCTCTTAAGGCCTTCGTCTTCTACAGACGCTATGGCGGCGGCGAGCTCAGGACTTAGCTTCTGCCTCAATAGGTGGAGCTGCTTATCTTCCGCTACTTAGGCCCTAATCGCATATTTTCTGAACAAACTGTAGAATTCCTTAAACGTCTGCCGGTTCTAGTTAATCTTGTCTAGTTGTTTACGGGCTGTCTTCTTCCGGAAGGGGTCTCCGAAACGCTGGTCCAGCGCCTTGATAGCTTCGTCGGCAGTCACTTCTTCCAGGTCCGCCACCAACGAGAACGCTTCGCCTTCCAGTCGCGCCTCTAAATAGGCCAACCTGTCTTCTTCGCTGCTTGATGCGTGATCGCGGCTTATCTTATTCTTGATCTTCTTCTTGAACGCCTCCTACGCTTCAGAGTCTCCGCTACCGAAAACCGGTAGATCCGGTAGTGACGTCATTAACGTGCTACCTTGACTGTAGGCCGCCGGCGAGGTGGTTTCTACGTAGGTTTCTCGCCGCGGTGGCGGCGACGATCTCGCTGTTTCCATATCAGCTAGCTGATCCTTTAGCGCCTTCAGCTGCGCCAGTCGATTCGACGCTTAGTGTTCCCACACGTCGACGATAGTCTCTGCCGATTCCTTCTCGGCCCTTACCGTCTCTACTTCCTCTCTTAGCTGTCTGTTTTCTTCCAGTGTTCTGTAGAACAGCGTCTCGATAAGGTCTATACCGTCGTAGACCTTTCCTATCCAATTTTCATTTACGTAGTCTTCCAGTTCCTCAATCGTGCAGTCGTAGATCTTCTTGTATTCCTTTATTCGTTCCTTAATCTCTGCGGTCTCTTCCGCCGTAAAACCTCTAATAACGACATTATCGTCAACTACGCTGGAGCGTCTGCTCGCTCTGTTAGTCTTTCTCTTTCCGCAGCGGCCTGTTACGCCGCTCTCTACCGTCGAGAGGCCTTCCATCTTCTCGCAGTGCCTTGGGGGGGTTGTTGTTGGTGTGTTGGTGGGTGCGCGTGCGTTATTCGGGTTTCCGGATGGTTCAACGGGCCCTTTCGCGCAGCGCGGGGTGTGGTATAGAGAGTGAGTTCGAGATATAATGATCCGGGCACGTAGATATGATTCAATACGGCCTTTTTGATGACTATATCTCGAACTGAGGAGGGAAAGGAATCTATGTGGTGGCGGTGGTGGGCTTTGATAGAGGGTAGTGCCAAGGCCCGGCTCGGTCCGGAAGGGCCGAGCCGAAATCCAGGGTCCACCCCATCAATCCGTCCCACCTCTTTCCACCGCCGCAACACTAGTGATACGGGGTGGGTTGGCCCGTGTTATTACTATGCCTTGCCAAGGTTCATATATCTGGTACACATTGGTCAAGTCACTTCCGAGTTACTTGACCAGTCCCTTTTGGCTCAAGTGTACCGCGCCGCATCACTTAACTCGGAAGTGACTGCTGAAAGTGTACGATAAAAGGCCCGGGTTCAATTCCCAGGGGGCGCATCTTTCAACTAGCGAGTGGAAGCAGCGTTAACGTATGTCCGTTTGTCTACTACTCCGTACAGAATAAGGCAGACCCGGTAAAGGTCCAGCTGGCTGTGTGCAGACCTGCCGGGGGGGGGGTTGATTGCGTATGCGGCATAGGGGGGCTGTGCAAATCGCATACGTGGCCTGTGAGTAAGCGCAGCTTACGAGGTCGTAAGCCTGTAGCGCAGGGGGTAGTGATACGGGGTGGGTTGGCCCGTGTTATTACTATGCCTTGCCAAGGTTCATATATCTGGTACACATTGGTCAAGTCACTTCCGAGTTACTTGACCAGTCCCTTTTAGCTCAAGTGTACCGCGCCGCATCACTCTTCTAGTATAGCAGTCGTATATATAGGTATTAGGAAATCCCTGCAACTAGCTAGACTGTAGGTAGGCGGTCGCTGTCTAGACAAGGCCTGCAGTCTATGTGTATTAACGATGTTCTTTAGTAGAACGCGGCCGATCGCAGGTAGGATGTTCGTAATAGTCTATTTAACTATCTTATACTATCGCAGGCCTAGACCGTAGGTTTGTAACAGGGGATCCGGCCGAAGCGTCTTGCTAGATTTCTGGCTAGTGCGTATGCGTCCTACAAATAGAAGGTCTCAGTGTTCCTTGCGCCGTCTAGGGGGGTTTATCGAGATTTCGGACAGCGATAGTCTGGTTTCGTCGTCGTCTGCAGTAGTAGGGTAGTAGGCGTTTACCGGGCAGTCGTCTATACTGATCCGGGCACGCAGATATGATTTAATACGGCCTTTTTAATAACTATATCTCGAACTGAGGAGGGAAAGGAATCTATGTAGTAGTGGGCGAGAGCTTTGGGGGGGTGGCGTGCCAAGGCCCGGCTTGGTCTGGAAGGGCTGAGCCAAAATTCCAAGGGTCTACCCTATTACTTAGTCCCACCCCTTTCTGCCGCCGCAACACCACCCCCCTCCCTTATCAGCGGTCGCCCTCGACCGCTTACTTATCTAGTCCTCTGTTTTTTTTTTATATAGTCACTATCTGACAGCTTCACTTGGCGTCTATCTGATCCGTTCTATCTGATCGGATCCATCTAATCGGAGCCAGCGGTTACTAGAGCTGCGGCGTGACCGGTCCGTGCGCTATCGCGTAGGTCTATATAGATCCAGCTGCGGCTCGCTATCTTCTTCTTTTTCTTTCTCTACCAAAGACCTTACCTACCGCAGGGCTGGCGGCGTCGGCGCCGATTTACAGCGTCAGAAAGCTCCCTGCCGATGCGAAGATAGGTAGTGGCCGATCCGAAGACTCCGGCAAAGCGACCGTTACGATTGTTTTCTTTAGCTTCTGTGCCAATAGAGCGGACTTGGCCTTCTTTTTAGCCGTCGAGCTACTTAGGCCTCGGCTTCTTCGGGTTCCGGGCGTAAAACTCTCTTAGCAGCTCCGCCAAATTCCGCAGGTTCTCGGCCGGATACCATTCGTAGTCTTCTGGTTATTCTTTCTATAAGATCCTCGCTTCGATGGATCCCCTTCGTCTTCTTATATCTATAATATCTTCGACTTCCTATTCTTCTTCTTTACTGTCTATTTTGATCGACGGGGGTTCGGCGAACCCCTAATCCGGAAGACTATCTTTCGGGTCTAGGCTTAGTAGATCCGAATAAAAGACATCGTAGATCCAGAATGATTTCGGCAGCTGGAGCTAGTAGGTTACCGGCGACCCCTTTTCTATTGTCTTAAACGAGCCTACGTAACGAGGGTTAAGCTTCGCGTTGCCTTTTAGCCTTAGGTTCCGTGTATTAAGCTATACCTTTTGGCCTTCCTCGAATTCCATTGGTAACCTCTTTCTATTTGCTCGAGTCACTATCTTCTTCTAAGCCGATTCCATCGCTTCTTTCGCTACCTTGATCGCTTCTTTTATCTAAGACTAGAGCGCTTCTGCCGCCGCCGCGGCGATTCTCTTCGACGAAGTGGTAGTAGAAGGTTCTAAAGAGCTGGGTTTGTTCGGTAGTTAAAAGCTCATCCTCGGAAGATAGCTATAGGTTATCTCGAATGGCGCCAGTAAGGTGGCTTCTAATCGTGCAGAATTGGCGCAGAATTTGGCCAGCGGCAACACCTTAACCTATCCTTCTTAATAATGGCCGCAGAAGATTCTTAGGTATTTTTCTATCTTACGATTGGCCACTTTAGACTGGCCGTTGGTCTGAGGGTAAGCGGCCGTGCTGAGCTTTCTACGAATTCCAAGGGCTTGGTTGATGGCTTTCTATACGTCTGCAGTGAATTGAGGACCCCTATCCGTAGTAATAAAATCTAGCAGCCTATAGTGCTTCCACACGTACTGGATCAACATTCTCGCCGTTTCTTCCGCAGTAGTTCCTTTATCCTTAGCTCGGCAGGGGATGAAATGGCGCTCTTTGCTTAGTCGATCCACTACATTGAGCGTGGCGTTATATCTATCTGAATCCGACAGGCCGGTTACGAAGTCTATTGTAATGTGCTGCTATGGTTTCTTAGGGATCGGAAGTGGCTTTAGCAGGCCGGCCGGAAGGCCGTAACGCGGCTTCGCTGCTCGGCATATATAACAGTTAGTAATGAACCGATGTATCCGCTTGAAGATTCGCGGAAACCAGTAGGTCGTCCTTATTGCTTCTATCGTCTTCTTCGATCCTGCGTAACCAACATCCGTAGAACTATAGACCAGCTAGATAACCTCTGTAATCAGTTCTTCCGGAACGATTAGCTTCCCTAAGCCTGTTTTGCCGAGCTTCTGCTGCTGATTAAGCCGTTCCACTCTCTCGTAGAGCGTCTCTTCTTCGGTTAGAGGTTCTATCGCGCTGATCCCTGCTTCTCTTAACACTTCTGCGTCTACTATCCGTTCGGTCAGCACCTTCTGAAACATGTTCGGATCTTCTTTCGCGCGGCTAGTCTTTCCTTCCCTTCTTGTCAACGCGTTAGCTTTTCTATTTTGAGCTCTAGGTCGATAGGTAATCTTAAAATTGAATCCGGATAAGTAGGCAGCCCACCGGGCTTGGCGCCGTAACAGCTTCTGCGTCTTTATAAAGTAGGTTAGTAACTGGTAGTCTGTGAGAACCTGGACCGTGCTTTGTCCAGCTATAAGCTCCGGTTTCTACTATCTGAACGCCTGAATGATAGCTAGCAGTTCTTTATTATAGATAGCGTAGTTCCGTTTAGCATTATTTATAGACTTGCTAAAGAAAGCCACCAGATAGAGAGTTTCTTTATCGTTAGCGTACTGCAAAAGGACCCCTGCTGTTACTGTGTCGGAAGCGTCCGTCTCTACGTAGATCGTCTTTTCCGGTCGGAAGTGCGCTAGCACTGGCGCTGAGGCCACCGCCTCCTTTAGTCAGTTGAAAGCTTCTGTACACTTCTTATTCTATAGGCCAGCGGCCTCCTTCTTCAGCGCCTTATTCAGTAGTCTCGCTATCTTGCTAAAGTCCTTAATAAACCGTCGATAGTAGCTGCAGAATCCGAGAAACGCTCTGATTTGCGTAGTGTTTCCGGATGTCGGTTGCTTCCATTCCGCAACGGCGGCCACTTTCGACGGGTCTATCCGAATTCCTTCTCTTCTGACGACGAGACCGAGATATTTGACTTCAGTCTAGTAGAACTCGCTCTTCTTTATGTCCGCCTTTAATCCGACCTCGCGGAGTCTCTTTAATACCCTCTTAATGTGGTCCGTGTGTTGTTCTCTCGTTCCCTTAGTGTAGATAAGAATGTCGTCTAAGTAGATAGACACGAAACGTTCCAGCATGTCTATAAAAGTGTGGTTCATAAAGCGTTGCTACACAGCCGGCGCGTTGGTAAGTCCGAAAGGCATTACCAGCTACTTGAAATTACCTATGCGCGTAGGGAATGTCGTAAGGTCTTCTGTTTGTCCTTCCTCGTTCCTTAACTAATGGAACGCTTAGCGAATATCCAGCTTGCTGAACCACTTAGCCTTAGCTACTTGTTGTATAGTCTCGTCTATTAGCGGCAGCGGATACATATCTCTCTTGGTGACCTTATTGAGGCCTCGGTAATCCACACACAGTCGGAGACTACCTCTGGGTTTCCGTACGAAAAGAATTGGTAACGTATATTCCGCAGAGCTTGGCGTAATAAACTTCTTCGCCAAGTTTTCTCGGACAAACACTTCTACCTAGTCCAGCTCCGCTGGCGACAAGCGTCTTAGGGGTTCGGTTCTCGGCAGCACAGCTCCTTCTTTCAACCTGATCTTGTTATCGTATTCCGGTCGGTAGAGCGGCAAGAGGTTGGAGTTAGCCTTTAAGAACACGTCAGTGTAACTATGGAGTTCTTTCGGTAATACCTCTAATAGGTCCACTTCTTCTTCCGCCATTATCTTCCGATAGTCTTTAATGTCTTTTATTAAGATAGCGTAAATCTCGTTGTCTGGCGACCTCGCGAGGGTCGTTAAAGCTTCCGAACTTATTATTCCGATCGTGTTTTAAGGGTCGGACTGATCCTTCAGAGCCGCTTCGATGGTCGTAGCGTTTGGTTCTACGGTGACGACGGTAGCCGGTTTGGCGGCTACTCCGTCGTGCTGGTTTTTGAACCCTAGCGTGCCTTTACCTACGTCGATGACAGCCTTCTGGTTCTTTATCCATTTCTGCCCTATAATAATGTCAAATCTTCCGATATCTATAATTCGGAACGTCGCTTCTGTGGTGCGGCCAGCCAGGGTGGTCTTTAATAGCATATAGTGCGTAACACTCTCGGTGTCTTGTCCGTTATATGCCGAAATCCGTGTCGGCGATGCTAGCTCTACTAGATAGCTATATCCTTTTATTAGCTTTTGAACCAATCGATAATGGATCGCCGCTCCGATAAGGGCCCCCGTATCGATAAAAGCTTTCAGCTAAAGTGGTTTGCTCGATCTATCGAGGGGGTGGACAGTAATTGGAAGGATAATAGCTGTTTCCGTGTTCACTTCCACCGCCGCTAAGAGCGGATCGCTGCAGCTGTTGATGCTTCCTTTCGTTAACGTAGTTCGTGTTGGTGCCCTGTTGTCTATGCTAGATAGGGGGCCTATCTGTCCAGCTAGTCTTTTCCTAGGATTCTTAGTAGCACTCCACCGTTTACACTGTCGGTGTCGTTCGGAGCCGGCTCTATAGCTTGTATAGTCTTTCTCGGCGGCTGCGGCTGCGGCTGCTTTATAACACGATACTTCTGCTTCTGTTAGGCCGTAGCTTGGCATTTCGTAGCTATATAGCCAGGCTTTCTACACGCGTAACAGGTGGGGACGAACGACGAACGCGGTAACTGGTAATATGGCTGCGGAGGCGCTCTCTGGAAAGGTGCAGGGGGTCGCGTCGCCTGCGTTATTAACGGCTTCTAGGTCGATTCGCGTAATTTCGCATAAGCGCCTAGGTTTCTCGCAGGGACTCTCGCTTAGTACACGAAGCTCTTAAGGTCCTTATTTTCCACTAAGGCTATAGCTAAGGCCAGTTCAGGGTTCAGCTTCTGTCTTAGCAGGTAGAGCTGCTTATCTTCCGCTACTCGGGCCCTAATCGTATATTTTCTGAACAATCCGTAGAACTCCTTAAACGTCTGTCGGTTCTGGCTGATCTTGTCTAGCTGCTTACGTGCCGTCTTCTTTCAGAAGGGGTCTCCGAAGCGTTGATCCAGTGCTTTGATTGCTTCCTCGGCGGTTACCCCTTCCAGGTCCGCTACTAGCGAAAAAGCTTCTCCTTCCAATCGCGACTCTAGGTAGGCCAATCTATCTCCGGTACTGTTTCCGGCGTAGTTACAGTCTGTCTTGTTCTTTATCTTCTTCTCAAACGCTTTCCAATCCTTGGGATCTCCGCCTCTAAACGCCGGTAGGTCCGGCAGTAACTTTATTAACGTGCCGCCTTGACTGTAGGCCGCCGGTAAGGCGGTCTCTGCTTGTTCTTCTCAATGCAGTGGCGGCGCCGACGACATCGCTGCTTCTATCTTAGCTAGCTAAGCCTTTATCGCTTTTAGTTGTGCCAGTTGGTTCGCCGCTTGGTTTTCTAGCACATCTATAATGGTCTCGGCCGATTCCTTCTCGGCTCTTACTGTCTCTATTTCCTCTCTTAACTGTCTCTTTTCTTCTAGGGTTCTGTAAAACAGCTTCTTAATAAGGTCTATGCTGTCGTAGACCTTTCCTACTCCGTTCTCGTTTACGTAATCCTTAAGTTCCTCGAGCATACAGTCGTGGATTTTCTTGTATTTGCTTATTTGTTCCTTAATCTCTGCAGTCTCTTCCGCTGTAAAACCTCTAATAATAAACTCATTATCGATGACACTAAAGCGCCTGCTCGCTCTGTTAGTCTTTTCTCTTCTGCTTCTGCTTCGGCCTGTAACGCCGCTCTCTACCGCTAAGAAGCTCTCTATAGCTTTCTTACGGTGCTGGGGTTGTTTGGTTTGTGTAGTGCGTGTGCGTTATTCGGGGGTCCGGATAGTTCAACGGTCCCTTTCGCGCAGCGCGGTGATAGTGTAGGGAGTGAGTTCGAGATATAATAATCCGGGCACGCAGATATTATTCAATACGGCCTTTTTAATAACTATATCTCGAACTGAGGAGGGAAAGGAATCTATGTGGTAGTGGGCGAGAGCTTTGGGGGGGTGGCGTGCCAAGGCCCAGCTCGGTCTGGAAGGGCCGAGCCGAAATTCCAAGGGTCTACCCTATTACTCAGTCCCACCCCTTTCTGCCGCTGCAACATATACGACCTCGGGCGCTACAGTTATCTCGTACGGCTCCTACCTCTCCACCTATCCTATCTATTCCTACTCTTATTTCTATCTACTTCCTAGGTGCTTCTGCAGCAGCCCAATATTGTCTATATTCTTAGTCCTATTTCTACCTACTTCCTAGGTGTTCTTACTAATGTAACGCGGTACACTTAAGCCAAAAGGGACTGGTCAAGTAACTCGGAAGTGACTTGACCAATGTGTACCAGATATATAAACCTTGGCAAGGCATAGTAATGACACAGGCCAACCCACCCCGTATTACTACCCCCTGCGCTACAGGCTTACGACCTCGTAAGCTTCGCTTACTTATAGGCTACGTATGCTATTGCACAGCCCCCCTATGCAGCATACGCAATCAACCCCCCCCCCGGCAGGTCTGCACACAGCCAGCTGGACCTTTACTAGGTCTGCCTTATTCTGTACAGAGTAGTAGACAAACGGACATACGTTAACGCTGCTTTCACTCTCCTGTTAAAAGATGCGCCCCCTGGGAATTAAACCCGGGCCTTTTATCGTACACTTTTAGCAGTCACTTCCGAGTTAAGTAATGTAACGCGGTACACTTAAGCCAAAAGGGACTGGTCAAGTAACTCGGAAGTGACTTGATCAATGTGTACCAGATATATAAACCTTGGCAAGGCATAGTAATAACACGGGCCAACCTACCCTGTATTACTAGTGATACGGATGTGGATGTAGACAGCTGGCAGAGCCAGGCTTGGCGCACACTCAAATACCTCCACCTCCGCTTGTACGTAGATTCTTCCCTCTCTAGCCTTAGATATAGTTATCAAAGACGGGTATTGACCTTGCGTCTACTGCAGTTAGATCACTTACAGCTGCCCTATGTCTCTTGCAGCTGCCTAGTCCTGCCTGCAGCTGCCCAATGTTCTTTGCTGCTGCCTAGTGTCTCTTGTAACTGCCTAGTCCTGCCTACAGCTGCCTAATATTGTCTGCAGCTTCTCTTTACCTAGGATTAGCTATTATCTGCCCTATCCTATACGATATAGTGTTACTGTAGCTGTCTAGCAGGGTGTTTCTCCTCCTACTTGTCCAGTACTACTGAATCTTAGAGAGCCTCGTATAGCTCCTACGTAAGCTCTGCCTACCCTGTCTACTTTACTAGGTATTCTACTCACTTTTGCTTCTTTTAGCTCTTAAGGTTTTATCTACTTCGTACTCCTTCTAGCCCTTAGAAACAATCGCTAGAGGGCGTACATTGTCTGTTGTCTAGTGCAGGAGGGGGTCTATATATGCTAGCTATACGAGGTCTATATAGAAAACCGGATAGATCCCTAGGGGAGTGTTAAGTCGTACGGCGTATGTCCCTACCGGTTAGATTACTATAAACTTCCAGTTCTTCTAGTCTAGTTTCTTGCTCGGCTAGTCCGTACAGATATTGCGCTAGTTTAACTATACCTTATTACCTGCCTTATACCTTAGTGCAGTCTGTCGTCCCTTGTTAGCCTGCTCTTCTGTATTCTATTAGGCTATCGCAAGGTTCGCTTTCGCCTATTAGTAGGCGTTTGTAATCGTCCGTACGATAGCTTCCCTCTGCAAAATTAGGGAACGTACAGGACGTAGGGTAGCGCTGCTTAGGGTCGGCGGGAGCGGGGAGTAGTCGTACCTATAAGCTATAAAGAAGGGGGACAGCCCTATAGCATTAGCTATACAGCTATTAATAGCCAGTTCCACTATAGGAAGGAGGCAGTTCTAACTGGACTAGTCGTAGTTAACGTATAATGAGAGGTACGCTTCTAGTGTTGAGTTAACCCTCTCCGTCGCACCGTCTGTCTGTAGGTACTATACAGTTAATAGGCGACGTTCTACGTTTAGCAATCAGCAGACCCTTGCCTAGAGTTAGCTTGTAAACTGTATACTATAGTTAGATACAATTGACCTAGGGAATCTGTACTTGCTGAATATAGTCTGTACGAAAGCCTGAGCAGTGTCCTTAGCTGCAATAGAGTCTAGTATTACCCCCTTCGTTAGCTTGTCCGTTACTACTATAATGTTCTGTTGCCCGTTACTCTTAGGGAGGTCTATAATAAAGTCTACTGTTAAATCTTGCTACGGCCGGTCTAGTATTGGTAGGGGCTTTAATAGGCCGTGCTTTAGCTCCTGCTAGGGCTTCGTTCGTCTGTAGACATCGCAGTTTCGTACAAACCTACGGATGTCCTTTGCTATAGCTAGCTAGTAGTAGTCCCTAGCGATAATACTGTACGTCTCTTCGCGCCCTAGGTGTCCGGTTGTTATTAAGTTATACGCCTGTTGTATTAAGCTCGCACAGAGCTTGTTATCTGCAGGGACATAAGTCCGGTTCCTAAACCTTAGGTTGTTCTCTTCGTCTACTATGCACTCTGCCGCTAAGATCGCAAGGTTAAGTTCTGTAGGGAGCTTCCGCTAGCCTTCCTAGATTGCTGTACAGGCTTTTTAGTAGGCGTCGTCCCTTTCTACTGCCTCTTCCTAAGCTTGCTAATAGGGTCCTAATGTATATGTCGCTGCTAGGCGAACAGTGTCTTCCCCTAGGTTCTCTTTAAACATCTACAATGTCCGTAATTTCAGTCGCTCGTCGTCGTACGTCGCTAGCATATCTTAGTCTCGTCTAGATAATACAGCGGCCCTACTATTGTCCTTGCCCTTGTAGTATTGGAGTTTTATTTTAAAGCAGCTTAGGTACATCGCCTATCGTATATGTCTCTTAGATAGTTTTCGGAGCTGCGTAAAGTATTCGAGATTCTTTTAGTCTGTTAGAGCGAGGAATTTGGGGACCGAACGGAGTTTGCTGTCCTACACCCTGCAGCACTATACGACTGCTAGCAATTCCCTGTCGTAGATAGAGTAGTTGCATTCGGCTAGGGAGTTCTTCTTAGAGAAGTACGCGTATAGGTATAGGAGGCCGTCCGGGTCTACCTATAAGGGGATACCTCCTATATAGTAACCTTAGGAGTCAGTTTCTAATATTGTTGTACGTTCTAGATCAAAGGCGGCGAGCGTCGGTCCTGTAGTAAAGAGTTGCTTTAGCTTGTTAAAGCTTCTAACGCATTCCTCTATCTACGCGAACTGCCTGTCCTTATGTATTAGTTTAACTAGGGGGCGGACTATCTCCGAGTAGTTCTGTATAAATTAGCGGTAGAAGTTAGTAAGCTTCTATTGCTTAATAGCATTAATTTTCTTCCTGTCGATACTAAAGCCCTTCCCTGCCTTAATAATAAATCCTAGGTATTTCGTACGTTATATACTAAATTTACATTTGTTAATGTCGAGGTATAGCCTAGCCTATTGTAGATAGTCTAGTACCTTCTTAACTGTTAGGGGGCGCCGTCCAGCCCAGGTCCTGGACCTTAGCCAGCCGTTGCCCTAAAAACTACAACTTAGCGGCGCCAGCACGACCCTACCCTCTGTACAGAGTTACTAATAGGACCCTACTCCTGTACAGAGGGAGAACCCTATAGCCCTGCACAGAGGGGAATTGCCGCCCCTCTAAACGGAGGAAAAACTCTGCACTACCGTACAGAGGGAAACTCCCGATCCTCTGTACAGAGCGTAAACCTTGCACCCCTGCACAGAGGGAAATTGCTAGCTTAGCTTTGTAGGTACAAATTGTACAGCAGCAGACGACGAAGGAACTGCCTATTAGTTCCTTTATATAGATACCTAACCTGAAGTTTCTAAACCAAGATTCTTAAGCCCTTATATTAGGAACTGATCTTACTGTAGGTAACTGCGGTAATACAACGAAGATTGACAGCGACATCTCTATAGAACCTACGGCTATATAGGGACAGATGCACTGCGCGTACAAGGAGCTGCTAGAACACAAGAGGCAGCTTAAGCAGCAAGTAAGCCACTAGGCTGCGATAATTTCCCAACGGGAACAGGAGCTACGACAGCTTAGGGCGTCCGATTGCGATCCGACCCCTACAACGACGAACACGATAGCCTACACCCCGACCCCTAGGAGCAAACTCCCTAACGTTACTACTTACAATAGGAAGGCTCCGGCCGAGTACCCCTCCTAGGCTGCCCAGATATGCTCTAAGCTTCTAGTCGACTTAGGAGCATACCCGACCAAGCTAGACAAGGTAGTTTACCTCTTTAGGAGGTTTAAGGGCAGGGCGGCAGCACGGACTCTGCTGTACTATAAGACGGCTATTGCCAACCCGGTAATAGCTACGACGACGATGCTCTAGGCAGCTCTTAACAAGAGCTATAAGGACCCAGACTGCGAGAGCCAAGCACTCCTACAGGTCAACACAATAAAACAAGGACGCAAGGCTGTACGAGAGTTCCTCGCGGAATACGACTAGACTCTAGCAGAGGCAGGAGGACTCTAATAGGAGGACAGGATAAAAATTACCTCCCTAGAGGTAGGCCTCTCTAAGGAGATTATAATAGGACTAGTAGGCGTAACGCGACCAGCTACGTACGAGGAATTCTGTAATCTCCTTAGGATAGTCGACGACTAGCAGCGCAGGCTCGGACAGATAAGCTGCGCTTATTAGATGCGACAACCCCTCTAGCGGCAGACGGACGCTATAGACTAGGAACTAACGACGACAAGAGTAGCGGCAGCCGTCACTATACAGCTAAGGGCTGTTGCTAAAAGGGCATAGTAGGTAGACATAGCTACCCTAGACAAGAGAAGAGCAGAAGAGAGCTGCTACCGGTGTAGCAAGATAGGCTACACTGTACGGAATTGCAGGCTTTTGCTAGCAGAGAGACCTGGAGGACGGCCGACCACTGCAAGGGTAGCAACTGCGGCGCCCTAACAAGAGGATTAGGAGTCCTACTTGGACGACGACGAGTTAGGAAAAGAGTAGCCTCTAAGCAAAGGCTCTACCAGAGGCGTATACGAGATAGATTGCTAAATCAAAGCACTACTTAGCTATCTTTTAAGAGCCACCACATAACGACTACGCCGTTCATCGTACGGCCTACGCTGAACGGGTCCGCAACGGCGCAGAGAATGATTAACACAGGATGTTTAGTGTACGGAGTAATTAGCGAAGACTTTGTACAGAGACAATACATTAAGACGACCCCTAATGTACCTGTACGTATGTTGGGCATTACCAAGCGAGGACCGGACATTACCTATATAGTAAAGGTAACGATAGAAATACAGGGACACTATAAGCAGGACTTATACCACTATGTTGTACAGGACAAGTTAGGGTATAATCTAATATTAGGGAAGCTAGAGATAGAGCGCTAGCGAGGCAAGCTGGACGTCGGACGAGGACGGCTGTACCTAGCAGTAACAAAGCAGAGGCTCCGAGACTAAGGGAGGGCTTCGCAGGGTAGCAATGCTAAGGCCGAGATCAACACTGCGACTGCAGACATTAAGAAGGCATTAGCGCCTAAGAAAGCGACGGACCCCTGCACGCAGCTCCTAAAGAAATACGCAGGATACCTGGACCTCTTCGAGCCAAAGTCGGTCTCGAAACTGCCGCTACACCGAGGAGAAGGGATTAACTACGAAATCCAGCTAGAGCCCTGTCTGTTACGGCAGCAGAAAGGGGTGGGACTGGATAATAGGGTAGACCCTTGGAATTTCGGCTCGGCCCGTCCAGGCTGAGCCGGGCCTTGGCATCACCACTACGAAAGCCCACCACCACCACTACATAGACTCCTTTCCCTCCTTAGTTCGAGATATAGTTATCAAAACAGCTGTATTGAACCTTATCTGCGCGCTCGGATCATTATATCTCGAACTCACTCTCTACACCAAACCCGCGCTGCGCGAAAGGGCCCGTCGAACTATCCGGAAACCCGAATAACGCACGCGCACCTACACACACACTAACAACAACCCCCAAAGGCACCGTAAGAGGATGGAAGGTTTCTCAGCGGTAGAGAGCGGCGTAACAGGCCGCCGCGGAAAGAGAAAGACTAACAGAGCGAGTAGGCGCTCCAGTGTCATTAATAATAAGATCATTATTAGCGGTTTTACAGCGGAAGAGACTGCAGAGATTAAGGAACGAATAAGCGAATACAAGAAGATCTACGACTGCACGATCGAGGAACTGGAAGACTATGTAAACGAGAATAGGATAGGAAAGGTCTACGATAGTATAGACCTCATTAAGACGCTGTTCCACAGAACGCTGGAAGAAAACAGACAACTAAGAGAAGAAACTAAAGCAGTAAGGGCCGAAAAGGAATCGGCAGAGACTATTATCGACGTGTTAGAAAACCAGGCGGCGAATAGACTGGCGCAACTAAAGGCGCTGAAGGATCAACTAACTGATATAGAAGCAGCTAGGTCGTTAGTGCCGCCACCGCGCCGAGAAGAACAAGCAGAGACCGCCTCACCGGCGGCCTACAGTCAAGGTAGCACTACGATAACGCCATTGCCGGACCTACCTGCTTTCGGTAGCGGAGACTCTAAAGCGTAGGAGGCGTTTAAGAAGAAGATCAAGAATAAGATAAGCCGCGATTACGCATCGAGCAGCGCCGGATATAGATTGGCGTACCTAGAATCGCGATTGGAAGGTGAAGCTTTTTCGCTAGTGGCAGACCTGGAAGAGGTAACCGCTGAAAAAGCAATCGAAGCGCTGGATCAACGCTTCGGAGACCTATTCCGGAAGAAGACGGCCTGTAAGCAGCTAGACAAGATCAACCAGAACCGGCAGACGTTTAAGGAGTTCTACAGACTGTTCAGGAAATACGCTATTGGAGCGAGAGTGGCAGAAGATAAGCAGCTGCACTTACTAAGACAGAAACTGAGCCCTAAGCTTGCTGCGGCTATAGCGTCGGTAGAAGACGAAGACCTGCAGAGCTTCGTGCACTAGGCGAGAGTCACCGCTAGAAACTTGAACGCGTACGGAAAACCGACAACACGTAAACTGATTCAGAAGCCGTCGCCGTCGGCGCAGCCGACGAGAGCCCCTGCACCTTTTCGACAAACCCCCTAGCAGTCGTCGTATTCGCAGCGTTCGTCGTTCGTCCCTACCTGCTACGCGTGCGGAAAGCCTGGCCACATCGCTACAAGATGCCAAGCGACAGTCCAGCAGAAACAGGAGTATCGTGTTATAAAGCAGCAGCAGCCGCAGCCACTGAGAAAGACTATACAAGCTATAGAGCCGGCTCCGAACGACACTGACAGCGTAGACGGCGGGGTTCAGCTAAGGATTATAGGAAAAGACCAGCTAGACGGATAGGCCCCCTACCCAGCATTGACAATAGGGCACCGAATCGAAGCATATCACTACGAGAAGAAAGCATCAACAGCTGCAGCGATCCGCTCTCGGCAGCCGTAGAGGTAAATACGGAAACGGCGATCATCCTTCCTATTACGATCTACCCTGTTGAGAAGCAACGCCAACCGCTCCAGCTGAAAGCCTTTATCGACACCGGAGCTCTTGCAGGCGCGGCGATCCACCACCGACTAGTTCAGAAACTAACGAAGGGATACGGCTATCCGGTAGAGTTAGCATCGCCGACGAAGATTTCGGCATACAACGGACAAGACACAGAAAGTGTCACGCACTACGTGCCGCTAAAGACTACCTTAGCTGGACGAACTACGGAAGCGACGTTCCGGATTATAGATATAGGAAGGTTTGACATTATTATAGGGCAGAAATGGATAAAGAACTAGAAAGCTATTATCGACGTAGATAAAGGAACGATCAGATTCAAAACCCTAGGCAACGGCACCGCCGCCGCCAAACCGACCGCCGCTACTGTAGCCGAATCGAAAACCGCGGCTGCCAATGTAACCCTGTCCGACCGTTCCGAACCACCGGTCACCGTCGAAATAATGAGTTCAGAAGCTTTATCGGCCTACGCGAAGTCACTGGACAACGAGATTTACGCCGTCTCAATAAAAGACATCGAAGACCACTGGAAGATAATGGCGGAAGAAGAAGTGGATCCACTGAAAGTGTTACCAGCGGAGCTCTACGATTATGCTAACATGTTCTTAAAAGCCGACTCCAACCTATTGCCGCTCTATCGACCGGAATATAACAACAAGATCCGACTAAAAGAGGGGGCTACGCTGCTAAGAACCGAGCCCCTAAGACGACTGTCGCCGGCGGAACTGGACCAGGTAGAGGTATTCGTTCGCGAAAACCTGGCGAAGAAGTTTATTACGCCGAGTTCTGCCGAATATGCGTTACCGATTCTTTTCGTAAGGAAACCAGGGGGTAGTCTACGACTCTGCGTAGACTATCGAGGCCTTAACGAGGTCACCAAAAGAGACGTATATTCACTGCTGCTAATAGATAAGACTATATAGCGCGTGGCAAAGGCTAAAAAGTTCAGCAAGCTGGACATCCGCTAAGTGTTCTATCGACTGAGAAACGAGGAAGGACAGACGGAAGATCTTACGACGTTCGCGACGCGTATAGGCAATTTCAAGTAGTTGGTGATGCCTTTTGGACTTACCAACGCGCCGGCAGTGTAGCAACGCTTTATAAACCACACTTTTATGGACATGCTAGAACAGTGCGTGTCTATCTATTTGGACGAAATTCTTATCTATACAGATAGAACGAGAGAGCAACACAAGGACCACATCAAGAGAGTGTTGAAAAGGCTCCGCAAGGTCGGGTTGAACGCGGACACGAAGAAGAGCAAGTTCTATCAAACCGAGGTCAAGTATCTCGGTCTTATCGTCGGAAAAGACGGAATTCGTATAGACCTATTAAAGGTCGCCGCTGTTGCGGGATGGAGGCAGCCGAAGTCCGGAAACGCTACGCAAATTAGAGCGTTTCTCGGATTCTGCAGCTACTACCGACAGTTTATCAAAGACTTCAGCAAGATAGCGAGACCCCTAAACGAAGCGTTAAAGAATGAGGCCGCCGGCCTGTAGAATAAGAAGTGCACGGAGGCCTTTAACTAGCTAAAAGAAGCGGTGGCCTCTGCGCCAGTTCTGGTACACTTCCGGCCGGAAAAGATGATCTACGTAGAAACGGACGCTTCCAATACAGTGACGGCAGGGGTCCTTTCTCAATATAGTAACGACGAAACCCTCTATCTAGTAGCTTTCTTCAGCAAGTCAATAAACGAAGCTAAGCGGAACTACGCTATCTACGATAAGGAGCTGCTAGCGATTATTCAGGCTTTCGAGGAGTGGAAACCGGAGCTTATAGCTAGAAAGAGCACGGTTCAGGTCCTTACGGACTACTAATCGCTGGTCTACTTTATAAAGACGCAGAAGCTCTTACGTCGCTAAGCTCGGTAGGCCGCCTACTTATTAGGGTTTGACTTTAAGATTACCTATCGACTAGGGGCTCAAAACGGAAAGGCTAACGCGCTGACGCGAAGAGAAGGGAAGACGAGCCGCGCGAAGGAAGATCCGAATATGTTTCAGAAGGTGCTGACCGAACGGATAGTAGACGCTGAGGTGTTGAAGGAAGCAGGGATCTGCGCGGCGGAACTGCAAACCAAACCGGAACCAATGGAGCCGCCGATCGAAGAAAAGACTCTCTACGAAAAGGTGGAGCAGCTTAACTAGCAACAGAAACTCGGCAAAACCGGTTTAGGGAAGCTGGTGGTTCTGGAAGAACTAATTACAGAGGTTATCCAGCTAGTCCATAGCTCCAAGGATGTTGGTTATGCAGGGTCAAAGAAGACGATAGAAGCTATAAGGACGATCTACTGGTTTTCGCGGATCTACAAACGGATCCACCGATTTATCGCCAATTGCTACGTGTGCCGAGCCGCGAAGGCGCGTTACGGTCTTCCAGCGGGTCTACTAAAGCTACTTCCGATCCCCGAGAAACCGTAGCAACACATTACGATGGACTTCGTAACCGGCCTTCCGGGCTTAGATAGATATAACGCTACGCTGAACGTAGTGGACCGGCTGAGCAAAGAGCGCTACTTCATCCCCTGTAGAGCTAGAGACGAAGGAACGACTGCAGAAGAGACCGCGCGGATGCTGATTAGACACGTATGGAAGCACTATAGCCTGCTGGACACTATCACTACGGATAGGGGTCCTTAATTCACCGCCGACGTGTAGAAAGCTATTAATCAAGCTCTCGGAATTCGTAGAAAGCTCAGCACCGCCGCTCACCTTCAAACTGACAGTCAGTCTAAAGTGGCTAATCGCGAGATAGAGCGATATCTGCGAACCTTCTGCAGCTATTATCAAGAAAAGTGGGTTGAGATGCTGCCAATAGCTGAATTCTGCGCGAACTCAGCACAGTTAGAAGCAACGTCGCTGGCGCTGTTCGAGATAACCTACGGTTATCTTCCGAGGCTGAGCTTCCAGCTGCTACGCGACGCCGGCTCGCCGGAGCTTTCTACTACAACTACGTCGTCAAAGAGAGTCGCCGTCGCGGCGGCGGAAGCGCTCCGATCTTAGATAGAAGAAGCGATCAAAGTGGCAAAAGAAGCGATGGAATCGGCTTAGAAGAAGATAGTAACTCGAACTAATAGAAAGCGGTCACCGACGGAATTCGAGGAAGGTCAAAAGGTCTGGCTTAACACGCGGAACCTAAGGCTAAAAGGGAACGCCAAGCTTAATCCGCGCTACGTAGGCCCGTTTACGATAGTGGAAAAGAGGTCGCCGGTAACTTATCGGCTCTAGCTACCGAAATCGTTCCGGATCTACGATGTCTTTTATTTGGATCTGCTAAGCTTGGACCCTAAGAACAGTCTGCCGGAACAGGGGTTCGCCGAACCCCTGCCTATTAAGATGGACGGTAAGGAAGAAGAGTGGGAGGTAGAAGATGTAATGGACGTAAAGAAGATAAGGGGGTCCATCAAAGCAAGGATCACGTAGAAGGGGTGGCCGGAAGACTACGAATAGTACCTGGTCAAAAACCTGCGGAATTCGGCGGAGCTGCTAAGAGAGTTCTATGTGCAGAACCCGGAAAAGCCGAAACCAGCATAGCTCTAATGTCGACGATGCAGAAGAAAGAAGAAAGCCGCGTCCGCTCTATCGGCGCGAAGGCTGAAGAAAACGATCGTAACGGTCGCCTTCGGGGAGGTCTTCGACGCGGCCACTACCCACTACCGGTTCTGCAGGCAGCTCGCCGACGCCGTAGCGTGCCAGCGCTGCAGACCTGGTAGTGGGCGAAGGCTTTGGTAGAAGAGAAAAAGAAGAAGAAAAACGGCGCCGCGGAAAGACCTATATAGGCCGCCGCGTTGGCGCACAGACTAGCTACGCGCAGCTTAGAAGACCGCAGATCAGATCAGATAGTGTCGATTACATAAACGCCAAGTGAAGGACTTCAAACGCCAACGACGTAAGAGATTAAAGAAGCGATAAAGAGAACGTTGTTTTTGGTAGAAGACGGAAGAGGTAACGTCGACGTTGGAGGGGCTTTTTGAAAAGGAGACGACGAATCAAAAAAAAAAAAAAACAAGGATAAGTAAGCGGTCGAGGGCGACCGCTGGTGAGGGAGGGGGGTAGTGTTACAGCAGCAGAAAGGGGTGGGACTGGATAATGGGGTGGACCCTTAGAATTTTGGCTTAGCCCGTCCGGGCCGAGCCGGGCCTTGGCATCACCACTACGAAAGCCCACCACCACCACCACATAGACTCCTTTCCCTCCTCAGTTCGAGAGATAGTTATCAAAACAGCCGTATTAAACCTTATCTGCGCGCTCAGATCACTGTCCGGATAGGAGTCTGCCTAAGGTACCGTACGGTCTGCTGTACGGAATGTCCTTCCGAGAACTCCTAGTACTGCGTAAGACACTGGACGACCTACTTGCCAAAGGTTCCATTTAGGCAAGTACCTCGTCCGCGGGAGCACTAGTGCTGTTTGTCTATAAGGAAGGCAAGGCCGGCTTGCGTTTCTGCGTAGACTACCGAGGCATTAATGCGATTACCAAGAAGGACCAGTACCCCCTACCCCTTATTAAGGAGACTCTCGGACGGATCAGCAAGGCAAAGTAGTTTACTAAGCTTAACGTAGTCTCGGCTTTCTACAAGATACAGATTAAGGAAGGCTATAAATAGATAATTGCCTTCTGTACGAGATATAGTCTTTTTGAGTAGCTTGTTACCCCCTTTAGTCTTGCCAACGCACCGGCAACCTTCTAGAGGTACGTTAACAAGTCCCTATAAGGGTTACTAGACGACATCTGCTTAGCGTACCTCGACGACACCCTGGTTTTTACAGACGGCACCTATGCAGATTATGTACGGGACGTTAAGAAGGTACTAGACCGACTGCAACAGGCTGGATTGTACCTTAATATCGACAAATGTGAATTTAGTGTATAATGTACGAAATATCTAGGGTTTATTATCGAGGCAGGGAAAGGCATTAGCATAGATAGGAAGAAGATTAATGCTATTAAGCAATAGAAGCCGCCTACGAACGTTAAGGGCGTACAGGAATTTCTTAGGTTTGCCAACTTCTACCGCCAGTTTATACGGAACTACTCGGAGATAGTACGCCCCCTAGTCGAGCTAACACACAAGGACAAGCAATGTAAGTAGACAGACGAGTGTAATAGAAGCTTTAACAGGCTGAAGGAGCTCTTTACAACGGGACCAACGCTTGCCGCCTTCGACCCGGAACGTACGACGATACTGGAAATCGACTCCTTAGGGTACTATATAGGAGGTATCTTGTTACAGGTAGGTTTAGACGGACTCCTGCACCTATGCGCGTACTTCTCTAAGAAGAACTCCCTAGCTAAGTGCAACTACCCTATCTACGACAAGGAATTGCTAGCAGTCGTACAGTGTTGCGAAGTATAGGATAGAGAACTCCGCTTGGTTCCCGAGTTCCTCGCCCTAACTAACTACAAGAATCTGGAGTACTTTACGCAACCCCGGAAGCTGTCTAAGAGACACGTACGATAGGCAATATACCTAAGCCGGTTCAATATAAGACTCTAGTACCGCAAGGGTAAGGACAACAGCAGGGCCAATGCGCTACCCAGACGGGACTAGGACATGCTAACGACGTACGAGGACGACCGGCTAAAGTTACGAACATTCTAGATGTTTAAGGAAGAGCCAGGCGAGGAGACTATCCGCCTAGCAGCGGCATACATATAGGAACCCTAACTGCAGGCATAGGAAGAAGCAGTAGAAAAGGACGAGGTGTACCAAGGAGCCTGTACGGCGATCTAAGGAGGACAGCGGAAGCTCCTAGCAGAGCTTCACCTTAAGGTGTTAGCAGCAGAGTGCTCGTTATATAAGGAGAACAACCTAAAGTTCAGAAATCGGATTTAGGTCCTAGCAGACGAGAAGCTCTGTACGAGCTTATTACAACAGGTGCATAATTCCATAGCAACTAGGCACCTAGGGCGCGAGGAAACGTACAGCATCGTCGCTAGGGACTACTACTAGCCGGCGATAGCAAAGGACATCTGCAGGTTCGTACGAAACTGCGATATATACAGGAGGACAAAGCCCTAGCGCAAACTAAAGTATAGGCTGCTGAAACCCCTGCCAATACCGGACCGGCCCTAGCAAGACCTAACAGTGGACTTTATTACGGATCTCCCCGAAAGCGACGGACGGCGGAACATTATAGTAGTTATAGACAAGCTAACGAAGGGGGTAATATTAGAAGGGATAGACTCTATTATAGCTAAGGACACCGCCTAAGCATTCATTTAGACGACGTTCAGCAAGCACGAATTCCCTAGGTCAATTGTATCGGACCGGGGTACACAGTTTACGAGCTAGCTCTAGGCTAGGGTATGTTAGTTGCTAAACCTCGAACGTCGTCTGTTAACCGTATAGCACCTATAGACGGACGGTGCGACGGAGAGGGTCAATTTGACGTTGGAAGCGTACCTCCGAGCGTACGTCGACTATAATTAGACGAACTGGAACCGCCTTCTCCCTATAGCGGAGCTGGCTATTAACAGCTGTACGGCTAATACTATAGGATTGTCCCCTTTCCTTATAGCCTACGGATACGACTACTCCCTGCTTCCGCCGACCCTAAATAGTAATAATCTGCGCCCTGTACGATTTCTAATTTAGCAGGAAGAGGCTATCGTACGGACGATTACGAACGCTTATTAATAGGCGAAAGCCAGTCTAGCTATAGCTTAACAGAATGCGGAAGAGTAGGCTAACAAGGGACGGCAGGCCGCACGAAGATACAAGGCAGGAGATAAGGTGTGGTTAAACCAGCGCAATAGACCGGCCGAACAAAAAGCTGGATTGGAAGAACAGGAAGTTTACAGTAGTCCGACCAGTAGGGATATACGCTATACGACTTAACACTCCCCTAGGGATTTACCCAGTCTTCTACGTAGACCTCGTACAGCCAGCGAACACGGACCGCCTGCCGCACCAGACGACAGACGACGCGCGCCTACTAGCGATTATAACTAAGGGCTAGGAAGAGTACGAGGTAGAAGGAATCCTTAAGAGCCGAAGGAATAAGACGAGGGTAGAGTACCTAGTAAAATAGAGAGGATAGGCAGAGCCTACGTAGGAACCGTACGAGGCCCTACAGGACACAACCGCGCTGGACAGGTAGGAGGAGAATAACCCCCCTACCTAGTTAGAGTAACACTTCGCCGTACAGCAAAAAGGGGGCACGATCTACCCTAAGTATAGGGCAGCTGCTAGCAACTTAGGTTATCGAAGGATCGTAAATCAAGACGTAGGACACTACCGGATTCTACCGACACTACACTGTACTAAACCGTACGGAGGGGAGGGGAGGGGGCAGGAGGAAGAGAACAGCTAGGAGACAGGTAGGAATAAGAGTATAAGTAGAAAGCGAATAAGAGCAACACCGTCCGAAAGCTTTTATATACTACCTTAAGGTAGCTTACTAGCTACTACCCCTAGGACCAAGGCAGCCAACCCCACACCTGAAATCCTAATCGCCTCCCGGCCGACAGGGGCCCCAACACTAGAAGAAGTAGAAGGGTGGCTTAGCAACACCCTGCTGCTAGTTAATGTAGCACCTAAGACGTTAGCTTAGACCGTACAGAAGACAGGGACCCGTACGAACTAGAAGCGAAGTTGCTGGTCGAGCTGGGCACTCTATCGCTAGAGGTAAGAATAGGAGGGGACACTAGCTAGACAGGCGGAAGAAGAGCCAGCAACTACGAGAGAACTATAGCGGAAACGGCCGGACGGGATGCGTAGCACAACGGCAGTAGCTAGTAGTAGTAACTAGTAGTAATTAGTAGTAACTAGTAGTAGTAATAGTAGTAGTAGCGGACGGCTAGGCGGAGGGGTAGCAGATAGGGGGAATAAATAAGAAAGAGAGGAAGAGAGAGAGAGAAAGGGGAAGGATTTATATACAGGGTAGTAGCTGCCTGCTATATAGGGCAATACCAACTAGGGCAGCTGCTACAACTATATAAGGGAGGACAAACGAGGCAACTACGACCTAGGGCCTGTACGAGCGACGGCCCACTAGACGACTGGACGGAGGCGGAAATATCTACCTAGGAGTAAACTCCGGACGACGACTAAGGGACAGGAACAGGGCCAGATAGCCCGGCGGCGCCGGACTGTACGGTTGGGACGCGGATTGCATAGCTAAGGGCTGGAGGGTAGGAGGGGAACAAACAGACAGGACCGAGCACCTCCTGCACCTTTATAACTGCTCGCAGGCCTCCTCCGCCCTAGCTACGGGACCTAGGAGGACAAGTCCAAGGTTGCAACAGCAGAGAGGGAGGTCGACAGGCAAGTGCCTAGGCGAAGACGGGAAAGCGCTACCTGCTAAAGGAACCCTAAGAGCTAAGGGTATACGACTCGCTATCGTACGAAAGAAGCACTACGAGAAGGGAGGGAGGTATTGTTAGGGGGCGCCGTCCAGCCCAGGTCCTGGACCTAAAGCAGCCGTAGCTCTAAGGACTACGACTTAGCAGCGCCAGCACGACCCTACCCTCTGTACAGAGTTACCGACAGGACCCTACTCCTATACAGAGGGAGAACCCTATAGCCCTATATAGAGAGGAATTGCTGCCCCTCTAAACGGAGAGAAAACTCTGCACTACCGTACAGAGAGAAACTCCCGATCCTCTGTATAGAGCGTAAACCTTATACCTCTACATAGAGGGAAATTGCTGGCTTGGCTTCGTAGGTACAAGTTGTACAGCAACAGACGACGAAGGAACTGCCTATTAGTTCCTTTATATAGATACCCAACCTTAAGTTTCTGAACCAAGATTCTTAAGCCCTTACATTAACGTCTGTACGTAGTCCTTATAGGTGCCGTCTGTAAACACTAGGGTGTTATCGAGGTATATAGAGCAGATGCCGTCTAGAAGTCCTTTTAGGGACCTGTTAATGTATCTCTAGAAGGCTGTAGGCGCGTTTGCAAGTCCGAAGGAGGTAATAAGCTACTTAAAAAGGCCGTACCTCCTACGGAAAGCAGTTATCTATTAGTATCCTTCCTTAATCCTTATCTTGTAGAGGGCGAAAACGACATTAAGCTTAGTAAACTACTTTGCCTCGCTAATCCGTCCGAGGGTTTCTTTAATAAGAGGTAAGGAGTATCGGTCCTTTTAAGTAATTGCGTCAATGCCTCTGTAGTCAACGCAGAACCGTAACCCGGCCGGCCCTTCCTTCTAGACGAATAACACTAGAGCTCCGGCCGAGGACGTACTTGTACAGATAAAGCCCTTAGAGAGTAGGTTATCCAATATCTTGTGTAGTACTAGGAGTTCCCTAGAGGACATACTGTACAATAGGCTGTACAGTACCTTAGGCAGACTTCCGTCCGGACGGGGTTCGAGCTTAATCTTGTAGTCGATTCTTTCTCCTTAGAGTAGGGGCAGTTTTAAAGCTGATTTCGGCTCGAAGAGGTCGAGGTATTCTAAGTATTTAGGTAGGAGCTTTGTATAGGGGTCTGGAACCTTCTTAGGCGCTAGTACCTTCTTAATATCGGTAGTTGCAGTGTTGACTTTAGGGTAGGGGTCGCTTAGCAGGGCTCATCCTTAGTCTTGGACTCTATGCCTCGTCGCTGCTAGGTACAGACGTCCCTGTCCGACGTCAAGTTTGCCCCGCCAGCGCTCTATCTATAGTTTCCCTATTATTAGGTTGTATCCTAATTTGTCTTATACGATGTAGAGCTATAAGTCCTGCTCGTAGTGTCCTTGCAGCTCGATAGTTACCCTTACTATATAGGTAATGTCCAGGCCTTGCCTAGTGATGCCTAGTATATATACAGGTACAGTAGGGGTAGTATCGATATAGTGTTTCCGTACAAAGCTTTTGCTATTAGTTCTATATACCAAACATCTAGTATTAATTAGGGTTCGTACGTCGGCAGTTCTGTTTAGTATAGGTCGTACGATAAACAGTGTAGTCGTTATGTAAGTGCTCTTAAAAGATAGCTAAGTAGTGTATAAATTTGGTAGCCTATCTCGTGCATGCCTCCAGCTAAGCCTCTGCTTAGAGGCTACTCTTTTCCTAACTCGTTGTTATCTGAGGGGCACTCTTAGGTATAAGGGGTTTAAGAATCTTAGTTTAGTAACTTCAAGCTGGGTATCTATATAAAGGAACTAATAGGCAGTTCCTTCGTCGTCCGCTGCTGTACAATTTGTACCTACAAAGCCAAGCCAGCAATTCCCCTCTGTGTAGGAGTGCAGAGTTTTCCTCCCTTGGCAGGGGAGCAGGGTTTTCCCTCTGTATAGGGTTGCGGGATTTTCCTCTGTACAGAGGGTAGGGTCGTGCTAGAGCCTCCGTACAGAGGGTAGGGTCGTGCTGGCGCCACTAAGTCGCAATCCTTAGGACAACAGCCAGTTTAGGTATAGGACCTGGCAGGGCAGCGTCCCCTAACATTACCTCCCCCCCGCCCCCTCCTCGTAGTCTTGTCCCTGTACGTCGTCGCCTCGTACACTCGCTCGTAGCGTTCCCTTTGCAACTAGTGTTTTCCTATACCTGTCCGGTTCAAAAGTTGTCCGTCGTCTGGGCACTTGCTATCTAGCAATGCCCGGTAGGTGCTCCTGCCTTGTGTGTTATTAAGGCGTCTGGTCGCAGTTGCCTAGTTTGCTATTACCTCTCGTAGGCCGCAGTTATCCTATATACTAGGTCCCCCCCCTTCTTTAGCTCTGCTACATCTCTGAGCCTGTCTATTAGGATCCCGAACCTAAGGCAGAGGAGGACCTGCAAGCAGTTATAAAGGTGCAGGAGACGCTCGGTTCTGCCTAGTTTACTATTTTATGCAGTCGCAGGCCTAGACTGTAGGTTGGTAGTAGGAATTTCGTATATGCTTCCTTGTCCGTCTATCTCCTAGTCTATTGCTCTAGCCGTGCATTCCGCGTCTAACTCGTACAGTCTAGCAGCGGCAGGCCGTCCAGTTAGTCGTCTCGGTTCCTGCTTAGGAAAGCTTTGTCCCGATGCCTCGGTCGCTGTTAGGGGTTATTAAGGACTTAGGTAGGTATCCCGGCCCGTCGTTGTCTACAGGGTAAGGTAGTAGGCGTTTACCTAGCAGTCGTCCGTACGGCCTCGGGCAGTCCGGCTATCTCGTACAGTCCTATCCTTCTCTAAACTATTTCCTCTATTCCCTTCCTTCTTCTATCCTTCCGCTCCCTGCAACTAGGCTATACCTCTCGCAGGTCCTCTAGTGTCGTCTCTCCTTTCTTGCCCTAGGGGTAGCATGTCCCTAGTTTCTCTCTATTTCTACTCTTCCTTTGCAGCTTCCTAATGTCCTCTGCAGCTGCCTAGTCTTGCCTATAGCTACTTAGTCCTACAGCTGCTATCTGTCCCGCCCTATACAGTATAGTATTACTTTACCTGTTTACTAGGGTGTTTCTCCTCCTACTTATCCAGTGCCCGTATGTCCTAGAGAGCCTCGTACAGTTCCTATATAGGCTCTGCCCAACCTGCCTACTTAACTAGGTATTCTATCTTCTTCCGCCTCTTCCGGCTCTTAAGGATTTTTTCTACCTTATACTCTTCCCAGTCTCTAGTTACGATTGCTAGGGGGCATACGTTGTCCGTTGTCTAGTGCGGCAGGGGGTCTATATATGCCGACTATACGAGGTCTATATAGAAAACTGGGTAGATCTCTAGGGGAGTGTTAAGTCGTACAGTGTATGTCCCTACTGGCCGGACTACTGTAAACTTCTGGTTCTTTTAGTCCAGTTTCTTGCTTGGCCGGTCTGTACAAATGTTGCGTTAGTTTAGCTATACCTTATCCCCTGCCTCGTACCTTAGTGCAGCCTGCCGTCCTTTATTAGCCTGCTCTTCTGCACTCTGTTAGGCTATAGCAAGGCTCGCTTTTGCCTATTAGTAAGCGAGCGTAATCGTCTATACGATAGCTTCCCCTTGCTAAATCAGGGAACGTACAGGGCATAGGGTAGTGCCGCTTAGGGTTGGTAGGAACGGGGAGTAGTCGTACCCGTAGGCTATAAAGAAGGGGGACAGTCCTGTAGCGTTTCGTCTAGTCGTAGTTAATGTACACTCGGAGGTACGCTTCCAATGTCAAATTAACCCTCTCTGTCGCGCCGTCTGTCTGTAGGTGCTATGCAGTAGATAGGCGGCGTTCTACGTTCAACAATTGGCAGATCCTAGTCTAGAGTTGGCTCGTAAACTGCGTACCGCGGTTATACACGATGAACCTGGGGAATCTGTGCTTGCTGAACGTCGTCTATATAAATGCCTAGGCAGTGTCCTTAGCCGCAATAGAATCTATTCCCTCTAGTATTACCCCCCTCGTTAGCATGTCCGTAACGACTATACTGTTCTACTGCCCGTCGCTCTTAGGGAGGTCCGTAATAAAGTCTACAGTTAGGTCTTGCTAGGGCCGGTCCAGTATCGGCAGGGGTTTCAACAGGCTGTGCTTCAGTTTACGCTAGGGCTTCGTCCGACTGTAGACATCGCGGTTCTGTACAAACCTACGGATGTCCTTCACTATCGCCGGCTAGTAGTAGTACCTAGCAACAATGCTGTACGTCTCCTCGCCCCCTAGGTGTCTAGTAGCTATTAAGTCGTACGCCTATTGTATTAAGCTCGTACAGAGCTTCTCGTCTACTAGGACCCAAATCCGATTACTAAACTTTAGGTTGTTCTCCTCGTCTACTGTACACTCTGCTGCTAATACCTTAAGGCAGAGCTCTGCTAGGAGCTTCCGCTGTCCTCCTTAAATCGCTATATAGGCATCTTAGTAGACGTCGTCCTTTTCTACTGCCTCTTCCTACGCCTATAGCTAGGGTTCCAATATGTGTATCGCTGCTAGGCGGATGGTCTCCTCGTCTAGCTCCTCCTTAAACATCTGGAATGCTCGTAATTTCAGTTGTTCGTCGTCGTACATCGCTAGTATGTCCTAGTCTCGTCTGGATAATGCGTCGGCCCTACTATTGTCCTTCCCTTTGCGATATTAGAGTCTTATTTTAAAGCAGCTTAGATACATCGCCTATCGTACGTGTCTCTTAGAGAGCTTCTAGGGTTATGTAAAGTACTCGAGATTCTTGTAGTCGGTTAGGGCGAGGAACTTAGGAACCAAGCGGAGTTCTCTATCCTATACCTTGCAGCACTGTACGACCGCTAGCAATTCCTTGTTATAGATAGGATAGTTGCATTCAGCTAGGGAGTTCTTCTTAGAGAGATACGCGTATAGGTATAGAAGGCCGTCCGGACCTATCTATAAGAGGATACCTCCTATGCAGTATCCTAGGGAGTTGGTTTCTAGTATCGTCGTACGTTCTAGGTTAAAGGCGGCAAGCGTTGGTCCTGTAGTAAGGAGCTTCTTTAGTTTGCTAAAACTCTTGTTACATTCCTCCGTCTAGGCAAACTGTCTGTTATTATGTGTTAGCTTAACTAGGGGGTGTACGATCTCCGAGTAGTTCTGTATAAACTGGCAGTAGAAGTTAGCGAACTAAAGGAATTCCTTTACGCCCTTAACACTCGTAGGGGGCTTCTATTGCTTAATAGCGTTAATCTTCTTCCTATCTATGCTAATGCCTTTCCCTGCGTCGATGATAAACCCTGGGTATTTCGTACGCTGTACACCAAATTCGCATTTGTCGATGTCGAGGTACAATCCTGCCTGCTGCAAACAGTCTAACACTTTCTGAACATCTCGTACGTAGTCCTTGCAGGTGCTGTCTGTAAATACTAGGGTGTTATTAAGGTATACGGAACAGATGTTGTCTAGGAGTCCTTGCAAAGACCTGTTAATATACCTCTAGAAGGTTGCTAGCGCGTTTGCAAGGCTAACGGGGGTAACAAGCTACTCGAAAAGTCTGTACCTTGTACGGAAAGCGGTTATCCATTTACATCCTTCCTTAATCCGTATCGTGTAGAAGGCTAAGATAATGTTAAGCTTAGTAAACTACTTTGCCTTGCTAATCCGTCCGAGGGTCTCCTTAATAAGAGGTAGGGGGTACCGGTCCCTCTTAGTAATTACATTAATACCTCTGTAATCTACGCAGAAACGCAAGCTAGCCGAGCCTTCCTTGTAAACAAACAGCACTAGGGCTCCAGCCGATAACGTACTTGCGCAAATAAAACCTTTGGCAAGTAGGTCGTCTAGTGGCTTCGCGTAGCACTAGGAGTTCTCTAGAGGATATGCTATATAGTAGACTATACAGTACTTCGGGCAGGCTTCTATCCGGACAGGGCTCAAGCTAGATGTCGTAGTCGATTCCTTCTCCTCGTTGTAGGGGCAGTTTCTAGGCCGATTTTGGTTCGAAGCAGTCTAGGTATTCTGCGTATTCTAATAGGAGCTTCGTATAGGGGTCTGTTACTTTCTTAGGCGCTAAGGCCTTCTTAATGTCTGTAGTCGCAGTGTTGACCTCGGCTTTGGAATTGCCCCCCTGTAAAACTCTTCCTTGGTCTCGGAGTCTCTGCTTTGTCGCTGCTAGGTACAGGCGTCCTCGTCCGACATCGAGCTTACCCTGCTAGCACTCTATCTATAGTTTCCCTAATATTAGGTTATACCCCAGCTTGTCTCGTACGACGTAGAGGTATAAATCCTGCTCGTAGTGTCCTTGCAACTCTATTGTTACTTTTACTATATAGGTAATGTCCAGTCCTCGTCCAGTAATGCCTAGCATGCGTACAGGTACAGTAGGGGTCGTCCTAATGTAGTGTTTCTGTACAAAGTCTTTGCTAGTTACTCCGTATGCCAAACATCCTATGTTAATTAGCGTCCGTGCAGTAGCGGTCCCGTTTAGCGTAGGTCGTACGATAAACGGCGTAGTCGTTATGTAGTTGCTCTTAAAAGATAGCTAAGTAGTGCTTTAATTTGGCAATCTATCTCGTATATGCCTCTAGATAAGCCTTCGCTTAGAGACTACTCTTTTCCCGACTTGTTATTATCTAAGGGGAACTCTTAGGTCTTGTGTTAGGGTGCCGCAGTTGCTACTCTCGCAGTAGCCGGCCGTCCCCTAGGCCTCTCTACTAGAAAAAGCCTGCAATTCCGTACAGTATGCCCTATCTAGCTATACTAGTAGCAGCTCCCTTCTGCTTGTCTCTTGTCTAGAGTAGCTGCGTCTACCTACAGCGCCCTCTTAGCGCCGGCCCTTAGTCGTACGGCGACGGCTGCCGCTACTCTTATCGTCGTCGTTAGTTCCTAGTCTATAGCGTCCTGCTGCCGATAGAGGGGTTGTCGTATCTTGTAGGCGCAGCTTATCCGTCCGAGCCTGCACTATTGGTCGTCGATTATCCTAAGGAGATTACAGAACGCCTCGTACGAGGCTAGTCGTATTACGCCTACTAGTCCTGTTATAATCTCCCTAGAGAGGCCAACTTCTAGGATAGTTACCTTTACCCTGTCCTCCTAATAGAGTCCCCCTGTCTCTGCTAGGGTCTGGTCGAATTCTGCGAGGAACTCTTATACAGTCTTGCGTCCTTGCTTTATAGTGTTAACCTGTACGAGGGCTCGGCTTTCGCGGTCTAGGTCCTTATAGCTCCTGTCTAGAGCTGCCTAGAGCATCGTCGTCGTAGCTATTGCCAGGTTAGCACGAGCCGTTTTGTAGTATAGCAGAATTCGTGCTGCCGCCTTGCCCTTTAACCTCCTAAAGAGATACACTACCTTGTTAAGCTTAGTCGGGTATGCTCCTAAGTCAACCAGAAGCTTGGAACGTATCTAGGCAGCCTAGGAGGGGTACTTAGCCGGTGTCTTACTATTGTAGGTAGTGACGTTGGGGAGTTTGCCCTAAGGGACCGCGGTGTAGGCTGTCGTGTTTATCGTCGTCGTCGTCGTCGTAGGGGTCGGGTCGCAACCGGACGCCCTAAGCTGTCGGAGCTCCTGTTCTTGTTGGGAAAAACTCTATTTCTTTGTTCTGCAAACAAATTTATTTCCCAGACCCGCTTTTTCCCAAGGTTCTAGAACTGAGTTAGGAGTGTTTGCATCGTAAGATGATTCGCCTTTCACTCTCTTGGAGTCTTCTTCTATCCAGTGGTTGTTGGCCTGTAGTCTGTAAATCTTAATGGTTCTGGTTAGGTCTTGGATGCTGTTGTTTTCCGTTTCACATCTGTTGACTGTGTTTTCCGTTTCACATCTGTTGACCGTGACAGAAATCATCGCGGCCTAGTAGCCTACTTGCTGTTTGAGCTGGGTCTTGCGTGCCTGTAGCTCCTTATACATACAGTGTATATAATCCTGCATAGCCGTAGTTTCTATAGAGATGTCGCCGTCTATCTTCGTTGTATTACCGCAGTTACCGACAGTAAGATTAGTTCCTAATATAAGGGGTTCAAGAATCTTGGTTCAGAAGCTTAAAGCTAGGTATCTATATTAAGGAACTAATAGGCAGTTCCTTTGCCGTCTGCTGCGGTAAAATTTGTACCTACAAAGCCAAGCTAGCAATTCCCCTCTGTACAGGGGTATAGAGTTTTCCTGCCTAGGCAGGGGAGCAGGGTTTTCCCTCTGTACGGGGTTGCGGGATTTTTCTTCGTACAGAGGGTAGGATTGTGCTAGAGCCTCCGTACGGAGGGTGGGGTCGTGCTGGCGCTGCTAAGTCGTAATCCTTAGGACGACGGCCAGTTTAAGTACAGGACCTGGCGGGGCGGCGTCCCCTAACATTAGGGCCTAGGTTATACTGCTGTAGTCGCTACCCTTGTAGTGGCGGCCTGTCCCCTAGGTCTCTTGGCCGGTAGAAGGCCGCAGTTCTGTACAGCGTGCCCTGCCTGTCCGTATCGGTAACAGCTCCCTTCCGTCTTTCTTCTGCTAATAGTAGCTGCGTCTACCTACTGCGCCTGCTTAGCGTTAGTATTTGGCTGTATAGTAACAGCTGCCGCCACTCTCGTCGTCGTTGGCTCCTAGTCTATAGTATCTTGCTGTCGGTAGATAGGTTAGCGTAGTTCGTAGGCGTAGCCTATTTGTCCAAGCCTGCGCTACTAGTCGTCGATTATCCTTAGGAGATTACAGAATACCTCGTACGAGGCCGGCCGGATAACGCCTACTAGGTCCGTTATAATCTCCTTAGAGAGGCCGCCCTCTAAGGTAGCAATCTTTACCCTGTCCTCCTAGAGGAGGCCTCCTGCCTTAGCTAGGGTTTAGTCGTATTCTGCGAGAAATTCTCGTACGTACTTGCAGCCCTGCTTTATAGTGTTAAGGCGTACGAGGGCTCGGCTCTCGCGGTCTAGGTCCTTGTAGCTCCTGTTAAGAGCTACCCAGAGGATCGTTGTAGTTGCCTCTGCTAGGCTAGCAATAGCAGTTTTGTAGTACGGTAGGATTTGTGCTGCTGCCTTGCCTTTCAGCCTCTTAAAGAGGTACACTACCTTGTCGAGCTTGGACGGGTATGCTGCTAAGTTGACTAGAAGCTTAGAGCGTATCTTGGCTGCCTAGGAGGGGTACTCGGCCGGAGTTTTACTGTCGTAGGTAGTAAAGTTAGGGAGCTTGTTCTTTTGGGCTATAGTAGTTTCGTCGGCTGTCGTGTTCGTCGTCGTCGTCGTCGTCGTAGGGGTCGGATTGTGATCGGACGCCCTAAGCTGTTAGAGCTCTCGTTCCTGTTAGGAAATCGTCGAGGCCTAGTAGCCTAGCTGTTCTTCGAGCTGGTTCGTACGAGCTATTAGCTCCTTATACATGCGCCGCATCTGGGCTTGTATGTCTATAGTATCTATTAAGACAGTGTTGTTTATCGTGTCGTATTACTCCGGTTACCGACAGTAAGATTAGTTCCTAATGTTAGGGGTCTAAGAATCTTAGTTTAGAAACTTAAAGTCGGGTATATATATAAAGGAACTAATAAGCAGTTCCTTCGTCGTCCGCTATTGTACAATTTGTACCTACAAAGCAAGCTAGCAATTTCCGTACAGGGAATGCAGGGGAGGGGCACTAACTCGGCCAGGCCAAGTTAGGGCTTGGGCTGGCCGGGCTATGCTGGCGCTGCTGAGTTATATTCCTTAGGATAACGGCTGGTTTAGGTCCGGGACCTGGCAGGACGGCGACGGCCTGTCGGCTCAGGTCTTGGGCCTGACAGGACAGCGTCCCCTAACAGAGGACAAGTTAGTTTATCCTCTGTCTTAGTATAGAATTATATAGCAGGGGGCGGCAGCAGGTTCTTATATCCCCCTGCCCTGGCTGGTTTTTTGCGTGTTTGCTAATAACTTTCTCACCAAACTCTGTTTCTTTGTTCTGTAAACGAATTCATTTCCCAGACCTACTTTTTCCAAAGGTTCCAGAACTAAACTAGGAGTGTTTGCAGCGCGGGTTAAGTCGCCTTTCACTCTCTTGGAGTCTTCTTGCTCCATCTAGTAGTTGTTGGCCTGTAGTCTGTAAATCTTGATAGTTCTGGTTGGGTCCTAGATGCTGTTGTTTTCAGTTTTACATCTGTTGACCGTGTTTTCCGTTTTACATCTGTTGACTGCGTTTTCCGTTTTACACTGTTGACCATGTTTTCTGTTTCACATCTGCTGACCGTGACATTTTCTAGGTTTCTGCAGCTATTCCTAGTGTTTTATTCAGTATTTTAGCAAGATTGCTAGACTATTAAACAAAGGTCTAAAAAAGGATAGAGGCCTATAGAACGAGAAGTACACAGAGGCTTTTTATTAGTTGAAATAAGCCGTCGCTGCAGCACCAGTGCTAGCTTATTTCCGGCCTAAAAAGACGATTTACCTTAAAATGGATGCTTTAGACACTTTTATAGCTAGAGTCCTTTCTTAATATAGTAACGACGATAGGACCCTCTATCTAGTAGCTTTCTTTAGCAAGTTAATAAACGAGTCAGAGCGGAATTACGCTATTTACGACAAGGAACTCCTTGCTATTATTTAAGCCTTTGAGGAATAGAAGCTGGAGCTTATAGCTAGAAGAAGCAGGGTTTAGGTCCTTACCGACTACTAGTTATTAGCTTGTTTTATAAAGACACAGAAGCTCTCGCACTGCCCAGCAAGATAGGCTGCTTACTTATCTAGATTTGACTTTAAGATTGTATATAGGCCTAGAGCTTAAAACGGAAAGGCAGACGTACTAACTAGGTATAAAGAAAAGACCTATAGGACAAAGGAAGATCCCAATATGTTTTAGAGAGTTCTTACTAAGCGGATAGTTAATAATAAAGTATTAAAGAAAGTAGGAATCTACGCTGTAGACCCAGTTAAGAAAGGAACCCTTTTTGAAAACGTAAAAAAGCTTAACGAACAACAGAAGCTTAGCAGTACTAGCTCCGGAAAGCTAGTAGTGCTAGAGGAGATAGTTACTAAAGTTATTAAACAGGTGCATAGTTCCAAGGATGTAGGTTATACTGGAGCGAAGAAGACAAAGGATACAGTTAGAACTACGTATTAATTTCCCTGTATTTAGAAACGAATCTACCGGTTTATAGCTAACTGCTATATATATAGAGGGGCTAAACTGTGTTACGGGCTTCCGGCCGGACTGCTGCAGCCGTTGCCGGTCCCTAAGAAACTGTAGCAGCACATTACAATAGATTTCGTAACTAGTTTACGAGAATCTGATAGATACAACGCTATACTTAATATAGATTATCGGTTAAGCAACGAACGCTACTTTATTCCCTGCTAAGCCGACGACGGAGGCACTACTACAGAAGAGACAGCACTAATACTAATTTAGTATATATAGAAGCATTACAGACTGCCCGACACTATTACTACAGATAGGGGTCCCTAATTTACAGCGGATATATAGAAGCCTTTAACTAAGGTCATAGAATCTATAGAAGGCTTAGCATATAGCTACACCTACAGACGGACGGCCAATCGGAAATAATGAACTATAAGATAGAGAAATATCTTAGGGTCTTCTATAGGCACTATTAAGAAGAATAGACAAAGGTGTTGCCAATAGCCAAATTCTGTGCTAATTTAGCCCTATCCGAATCTACGTCGCCAGCGCCGTTCGAGATAACATGTTGGGAGTTCAAGAATCTTGGTTTAGAACCTTGAAGCCGGGTATGTACATAAAGGAACTGATAAGCAGTTCCTTCGTTGTCCGCTACCATATAATTTGTACCTACGAAGCGAGCTAGCAATTTCTATATAGGGGGGTGTTAGGGGCGGGGGAGCGCTGACTTGGCTAGGCTAAGTTAGAACTTAGGCTAGCCAAGTTATGTTAGCACTGCTAAGTCGTATTCCTTAGGACGACGGCCGGCTTAGGTCCGGGACCTAGCAGGACGGCAACGGCCAGTCGGCTCAGGTCTGGGCCCCTACAGGGCCTTAGGTCCGGGACCTGGCAGGACGGCGTCCCCTAACAATTGCGCCCTCCCTCCTCGTCGACGCTGCCATATCTCTAAGCCTGTTTAGCAAGGATTAATCGAGGACGGTTAGCTGGTCGTACGCTTTAATCTCTGCATCGGCTCCAGTGCCCTAAAGCCCTTCTTTAACACGTACTTAGCGAAGACGGGTAGTACAGCATTGCTAGCTATAGTCGTAGTCTCTGCTCTAGTATAGTAGTCGTATATATAGTTGTCTCAAAATCCCTGCAACTAGCGGCTCTCCTAAACTGTAAATAGGCGGTCGCTGTCTAGATAAAGCCTGTAGTCTATATGTATCGACGATGTTCTTTAGTAGAAGGTAGTCGATCGTAGGTAGGATGTTGACGATAGCCTAGTTAACTGTTTTATACCGTCGCGGTCCTAGACTGTAGGTTAGTAACAGGAAATCTGGCAAACGCGTCTTGCTAGGTTTTCGGCTGGTATATGTGCGTCCCGCAAATAGAGGGACGGCTCGCTTGGTCTTCTTTGCGCCGTCTAGGGGAGGGACGTAAGAACGTCGAGGGTCGGACGATAATAATAACGCGCCGGCCCTAGGGGTTATCGAGATCTCGGACGACAATAGTCTGGTCCTGTCGTCTTCTGCAGTAGTAAGGCGGCGGGCGCTTACTAAGCGGTCGTCTATGCGACTTCAGACGGCACAGGCATCTCGTACAGTTCCTACGTCCTACTTATCCTGTCTATTCCTATCCTTATTTCTACCTACCTCCTAGGTGCTCTTACAGCAGCCTAATGTTGCCTGCAGCTGCCCTATGTCGCCTGCAGCTGCTCTGTGCCTAGGGTTGGCTGCTATCTGCCCTATTATATATAATACAGTGTTACTGTAACTGTCTAGGAGGACGTTTCTCCTCCTACTTGTCCAACGCTACTGTGTCTTAGAGAGCTTTGTACGGCTCCTACATAGGCTCTGCCTACCCTGTCTACTTAACTAGGTATTCTACCTACTTCTGCTTCTTTCGGCTTTTAAGGATTTCTTCTACTTTATACTCCTCCTAGCCCTTAGAGACAATCGCTAAAGGGCGCGCGTCGTCCGTTGTCTAATGCGGGAGGGGGTCTGTATATGCCGGCTGTACGAGGTCTATATAGAAAACTGGATAGATCCCTAGGGAAGTGTTAAGTCGTACTGCATATGTCCCTACTAGTTGGATTACTGTAAACTTCTAGCTCGTCTAGTCTAGTTTTTTGCTTGGCTAGTCTATACAGATATTGCGCTAGTTTAACTATACCTTGTTACCTGCCTTATACTTCAGTACGGCCTGTCGTCCCTTATTAGCCTGTTCTTCCGCATTCTGCTAAGCTATTGCAAGGCTCGCTTTTGCCTATTAGTAGGCGTTCGTAATCTTCTGTACGATAGCTTCCCCCTGCTAATTTAGAGAATATACAGGGTGTAGGGTAGCGCTGCTTAGGGTCGTAGGGAGCAGGGAGTAGTCGTACCTATAAGCTATAAGGAAGAGGGATAGCCCTATAGCGTCTGCTTTACAGCTATTAATAGCCAGTTCCACTACAGGAAAGAGGCGGTTCTAATTGGACTAGTCGTAGTTAACGTATGCCTAGAGGTACGCTTCTAGCGTTAAGTTAACCCTCTCCGTCGCGCCGTCTGTCTATAGGTGCCAAGCGGTTAACAGGCGACGTTCTACGTTTAGCAATCAGCAGATTCTCGCCTAGAGTTGGCTTGTAAACTGTGTACTATAGTCGGATACAATTAACCTAGGGAATCCGTACTTGCTAAATATAGTCCTTACAAAGTCCTAAGCAGTGTCCTTAGCTGTAATAGAGCTTATCCCCTCTAGTATTCCCCCCCTTGTTAGCTTGTCCGTTACTACTATAATGTTCGGTCGTCTGTCGCTCTCTGGGAGGTCTGGAATAAGGTCTACTGTCAAATCCTGCTATAGCTAGTCCAGTATTAGTAGGGGTTTCGACAGGCTGTGCTCTAGCTGTCGCTAGGACTTCGTCCGTCTACAGACATCGCAGTTCTATATAAACCTACAGATGTCCTTTGCTATTGCTAGCTAGTAGTAGTCTCTAGCGATAGTGCTATACGTCTCCTTACGTCCTAGGTGTCTATTTGCTATCGAGTCGTATGCCTATTGTATTAAGCTCGTATAGAGCTTGTCGTCTACAGGGACCTAAGTCCAGTTCCTGAACCTTAGGTTGTTCTCTTTATCTACTATACACTCCGCTACTAAGATCTTAAGGTTAAGCTCTGCTAGGGGCTTCTGCCATCCTTCCTAGATCGCTGTACAGGCTTTTTAGTAGGCGTCGTCCTTTTTTACCGCCTCCCACTAAGCTTGCTGCTAGGGTTCTAATATATGTATCGCTGCTAGGCGGACAGTGCCTTCCCCTAGGTTCTCTTTAAACATTTAGAATGTCCGTAATTTGAGTCGCTCGTCGTCGTACGTCGCTAGTATGTCTTAGTCTTATCTAGATAACGCGTCGGCCCTGCTATTGTCCTTGCCCTTACAGTACTAGAGTTTTATATTAAAGTAGCTTAGGTACATCGCCTATCGTACGCGTCTCTTAGAGAGCTTTTAGGGCTGCGTAAAGTAATCGAGATTCTTGTAATCCGTTAGGGCGAGGAATCTGGGGACCAAATAGAGTTCGCCGTCCTACGCCTCGTAGCACTATACGACCGCTAGCAATTCCTTGTCGTAGATAGGGTAGTTGCATTCGGGTAGGGTGTTCTTCTTAGAGAAGTACCCGTATAGGTATAGGAGGCTGTCCGGGCCTACCTATAAGAGGATACCCCCTATACAGTATCCTAAGGAGTCGGTTTCCAGTATCGTCGTACGTTCTAGATCGAAGGCAGCAAGCGTTGGACCTTTAGTAAAGAGATCCTTTAGCTTGTTAAAGCTTGCATCGCATTTATTAGTCTATGCGAACTGCCTGTCCTTGTGTGTTAGTTTAACGAGAGGGCGGACTATCTCTAAGTAGTTCTATATAAATTAGCAGTAGAAGTTAGCAAACCTAGAGAATTCTCGTACGTCCTTAGCACTCGTAGGAGGGTTCTATTGCTTCATAGCATCAATTTTCTTCCTGTCTATACTAATGCCCTTCCCTATCTCGATAATAAATTCTAGGTATTTTGTACGTTGCATACTAAATTCGTATTTGTTAATATCGAGGTACAGTCCAGCCTGTTATAGACAGTCTAGTACCTTCTTAAACTCTCGTAAGTAGTTCTTACAGGTGCCGTCCGTAAATACTAGAGTCTCGTCGAGGTTTACAGAGCAGGTATCGTCTAGAAGTCCCTATAGAGACGTGTGAATGTACCTCTAGAAGGTTGCAGGCGCATTCGCTAGGCTAAAGAGGGTAGTAAGCTATCTAAAAAGGCTGTACCTTGTACGGAAAGTGGTTATCTATTTGTATCATTCCTTAATCCTTATCTTGTAGAAGGCCGAAACGATATTAAGCTTAGTAAACCACTTTGCCTTACTGATCTGTCCGAGGGTCTCCTTACTAAGGGGTAGGGGGTAAAGATCCTTTTTAGTATTTGCATATTTCTTAATTAATAAAACGCTTAACGAATATCGAGCTTGCTAAACTATTAAGCTTTGGCCACTTGTTGGATAGTCTTATTAATTAGCAATAGGGAGAACACGTCTCTCTTAATAACGGCGTTAAGACCTATATAGTCTATATATAACTAGAGGCCTCTACTAGGCTTCTAGAAGAAAAGGATTAGTAATGTACATTTGGCAGAGCTTAGTGTAATGAATCCCTTTGCTAGGTTCTCGCAAACGAACACTTCTACTTAGTCCAACTTAGCTAGTAAGAGTCGTCTTAATAGTTCGGTCCGCAGTAGTTCTGCTCTATCCTTTAGTTTTATATTGTTATTGTATTAGGTTTAGCAAAGCAGTAAAAGATTCGAATAAGCTTTTAAGAAGACGTTAGCATAATAGAAAAGCTCTTTTAGTAGCACTGTTAATAGGTCTACTTCTTCTTCTGCTATTAGCTTCTAGTAATCTACGATATCCTTTATTAAGATAGTATATATCTTATTCCTAGAGGATTTGGCAAAGATAGTAAGAGCTTCTGAGCTTATTATTCCGAAAGTCGCCGGCGGTTCCGGTTCTATAGTGCGTAGGCCAGGGGTTATGCAGTTAGCGGCAATAATGTTCGTTAGTAAATCCTTAGATTCTAATATACATTCTTCTGGATCTACCTGAACCTTCTGCTTTTTCAACTATTTTAGACCTAGAATAATGTCAAAACGTCCGATATCTATAATTTAGAACGTCGCTTCTGATGTCCGTCCAGCTATCGTAGTCTTTAGGGGTATATAGTAAGTGACCTCCTCCGTGTCTTGTCTGTTGTATCCCGAAATCTGTATAGGTAAGGCTATCTCTACTAGGTAACTGTATCCTTTCCGCAGCTTTAGAATTTATTAGTAATAGATCGCGGCACTAATAAGAGCCCCTATGTCGATAAAGGCCTTAAGCTAGAGCAGTCGTTAGTTTATTAAGTCTGTAAGGGGGTAGATAGTAATTAGTAGAATAATAGCTACTTTAGTGTTAGCTTCTACTGTCGCGGACAGCAGGTCGTTACAACTGTTAATGCCCTACCTTTCTGTCGGTTTCTGCAGTAGTAGCAGTAATAACAACGATGCCCTTAGAGGTGCGCTAGACAGTGGATCTATCCTTCAAGCTGCTCTCTTCCTATTATTCTTAGTAGTGCACCCCTGTCTACACTGCTAGTCTTCCTTAGTAATCCGGGCACGCAGATATAATTCAATACGGCCTTTTTGATAACTATATCTCGAACTGAGGAGGGGAAAGGAATCTATGTAGATAGTGGACGAGGCCTTTAGGGGGGTGGCGTGCCAAGGCCCGGCTCGGTCCAGAAGGGCCGGGCCGAAATTCTAAGGGTCCACCCTATTATCCAGTCCCACCCCTTTCTGCCGCCGTAACACCACCCCCCTCCCTCGCCAGCGGTCGCCCTCGACCGCTTAGCCACCTTATCCATTCGAAAATCTTCTCTCTCTTTTTTTTTTTTTTTTTTTTTGTCGTCTCCTTCCAAAACCCCTTCTAACGCTGACGTCGCCTCTTCTATCTTCCATCACAACCAGCGTTCTTTTCGTCGCTTTTTCTATTTTTCACATCGTCGGCATCTAAAGTCCTTTACTTGGCGCTTATCTGATCGTCTTGTTAATTGATTAGCAGTCTTCTAAGCTGCAGCTTAGCCGGTCCGTGCGCTGCCTCGGGGGTCTATATAGATCCTTCTGTAGCGGCGTTTCTTCCTCTTCTTTTTTTTTTCCACCAAAGCGCTTACCTACCGTAGGGTCGGCGGCGCTGGCACGCTACGGCGTCGGCGAGCTGCCTGCCGAACCGGTAGTGGGTAGTGGCCGCGTCAAAGACCTCCCTAAGGCGACCGTCGCGATCGTTTTCTTCGGCCTCCGCGCCGATAGAGCGGACGCAGCTTTCTTCTTTCCGGAATAATCAGCTTCGGAGCCATTCGGGTTTCGGCTTCCACGGGTTCCGCACGTAGAACTCTCTTAGCAGCTCTGCCGAATTCCGGAGGTTCTCGATCGGATACTATTTATAGTCTTCTGGCCACCCTTTCTACGAGATTCTCGCTTTAATGGACCCTCGCGTCTTCTTTACGTCTATTACGTCTTCTACCTCCTATTCTTCTTCTTCCCCGTCTATCTCGATTAGTGGGGGTTCTGTGAACCTCTGCTCTGGAAGACCGTCTTCAGGGTCTAGGCTCAGCAGGTCCGAATGGAAAACATCGTAGATCCGGAACGATTTCAGCAGCTGGAGCCGGTAGGTCACTGGCGACCTCTTTTCCACTATCTTGAACGGACCTACGTAACGAGGGTTAAGCTTCGCGTTCCCTTTTAGCCTTAGGTTCCGCGTGTTTAGCTATACCTTTTGGCCTTCCTCGAATTCCATTAGTGACCTCTTCCTGTTCGCTCGAGTTATTATCTTTTTCTAAGCCGATTCCATCGCTTCTTTCGCCACTTTGATTGCTTTGTCCATCTGAGATCGGAGCGCATCTGCCGTCGCGGCGGCGACTCTCTTTAACGACGTAGCGGTAGATAGTTCCGCGGAGCTAGGTTCGCTCGGCGGCTGGAAACTCATTCTCGGAAGATAGCTATGCGTTATTTCGAACGGCGCCAGCGACGTTGCTTCCGATCGTGCTAAGTTGGCGCAGAATTCAGCTATCGGCAACACCTCGACCCACTTTTCTTAATAATAGCTGCAGAAGGTTCGCAGATATTGCTCTATCTTGCAATTGGCCACCTCGGACTAACTATCGGTCTAAGGGTAAGCTGCTGTGCTGAGCTTTCCATTAATTCCGAGAGCTTCTTTAATGGCTTTCTATACGTCGGCGGTGGATTGAGCAGCCCTATCCGTAGTGATAGTGTCTGGCAGGCTATAGTGCTTCCATACGTGTTGAATCAACATCCGTGCGGTCTCTTCCGCAGTGGTTCCTTCGTCTTTCGCTCGGCAGGGGATGAAGTGGCGTTCCTTGCTTAGTTGGTCCACTACGTTTAGCGTAGCGTTATATCTATCGGAGTCCAGCAGGCCGGTTACGAAGTCTATCGTAATGTGTTGCTACAGTTTCTCGGGGATCGGAAGTGGCTTTAGCAGACCGGCCGGAAGACCGTAACGTGGCTTCGCGGCCCGGCACGCGTAGCAATTGCCGATAAACCGGTAGATCTGCTCGTAGATTTGCGGAAACCAGTATGTCGTCCTTATAGCTTCTATCGTCTTCTTTAACCCTGCGTAACCAACATCCTTGGAGCTATGGACCAGCTGGATAACCTCTGTAATTAGTTCTTCCAGGACTATTAGCTTCCCTAAGCCTGTTCTGCCAAGCTTCTGCCGCTGATTGAGACGTTCTACCTTCTCGTTAAGCGTCTCTTCTTCGATTGGCGGCTCTATCGCACAGATCCCTACTTCTTTCAATACCTCTGCGTCTACTATTCGTTTGGTTAGCACCTTCTGAAACATGTTCGGATCTTCCTTCGCGCAGCCGGTCTTCCCTTCTCTTCGCGTTAGCGCGTTAGCCTTTCCGTTTTGAGCCCCTAGTCGATAGGTAATCTTGAAATTGAACCCGGATAAGTAGGCGGCCCACCGTGCTTAACGTCGTAAGAGCTTCTGCGTCTTTATAAAGTAGGTTAGCGACTGGTAGTCCGTAAGGACCTGGACCGTGCTCTTTCTAGCTATGAGTTCCGGCTTCCACTCCTTGAACGCCTGTATAATAGCTAGCAGTTCTTTATCGTAGATCGCGTAGTTCCTCTTAGCTTCCGTTATGGATTTGCTAAAGAAGGCCACTGGGTGGAGGGTCTCGCCGTTGTCAGCGTATTAAGAAAAGACCCCTGCTGTTACTGTGTCAGACGCGTCCGTTTCTACGTAGATCGTCTTTTCCGGTCGGAAGTGTGCTAGGACCGGTGCTGAAGCTACTGCTTCTTTCAGCCGGTCGAACGCTTCCGTGCACCTCTTATTCCATAGGCCGGCGGCCTCTTTCTTTAGTGCTTCGTTCAGGGGTCTCGCAATCTTGCTAAAGTCCTTAATAAACTGTCGATAGTAGCTGCAGAATCCGAAAAACGCTCTGATTTGCGTAGTGTTTCCGGATTTCGGCTGCTTCCATTCCGCTACAGCGGCAAGCTTTAAGAGGTCTATCCGAATTCTATCTCTTCCGACGATAAGACCGAGATATTTGACTTCGGTTTGATAGAACTCGCTCTTCTTCGTGTCCGCGTTCAATCCGACCTCGTAGAGCCTGGTCAGTACCTTCTCGACGTGGTCCGTGTGCTGCTTTCTCGTTCTATCTAAGTAAATAAGGATGTCGTCTAGGTAAATAGGCACGAACCGTTCCAACATGTCTATAAAGGAGTGGTTCATAAAGCGTTGCCACACCGCCGGCGCGTTGGTGAGTCCGAAAGGCATCACCAGCTACTTAAAGTTGCCTATACGCGTGGCAAACGTCGTAAGATCTTCCGTCTGCCCTTCTTCGTTTCTTAGTCGGTGGAACGCCTGTCGAATATCCAGTTTGCTGAACTATTTAGCTTTAGCCACTCGTTGTACGGTCTCGTCGATCAGCGGCAGCGGGTATACGTCTCTCTTAGTGACCTCGTTGAGGCCTCGATAGTCCACGCAGAGTCGCAGACTACCCCCTAGTTTCCTTACGAAAAGAATTAGTAACGCATATTCTGCACTGCTCGGTGTAATGAACTTCTTCGCTAGGTTTTCTCGAACAAACACCTCTACTTAGTCCAGTTCCGCCGGCGACAGTCGTCTTAGGGGCTCGGTTCTTGGCAGCTTTGCTCCCTCTTTTAGTCGGATCTTGTTGTCGTATTCCGGTCTGTAAAGCGGCAAGAGGTTCGAGTTTGCCTTTAAGAACACGTTAGCATAACCGTAGAATTCTTCTAGTAACACCTCCAGTAGATCCACTTCTTCTTCCGCTATTATCTTCCTGTAGTCTTCGATGTCCTTTATAGAGATAGCGTAAATCTCATTGTCCGGCGACCTTGCTAGGGTCGTCAAAGCTTCCGAGCTTATCATTCCGATTATAGGCGGAGGTTCGAAAGGGGTAGGCGGAACCATTTTGTCGATCTTTGCCTCTGCTCGAGCGATGTTAGTAGCGACCGATTCGGTGGTAATGGCGCCGTTGCTTCGAGTTTTGAATCCGATCGTGCCTTTATCTACGTCGATGATAGCTTTCTGGTTCTTTATCTATTTCTGCCCTATAATAATGTCAAACCTTCTGATGTCCATAATTCGAAACGTCGCTTCTGTAGTGCGGCCGGCCAAGGTAGTCTTTAGCGGCACGTAGTGCGTAACTCTTTCCGTGTCCTGTCCGTTGTATGCCGAAATCCTCGTCAGCGACGCCAATTCCACCGGATAACCGTATCCCTTTATCAGTTTCTGAACTAACCGATAGTGGATCGCTGCTCCGATAAGAGCTCTGGTATTAATAAAAGCCTTTAACTGGAGCGGTGGACGCCGCTCCTTAACAGGGTAGATCTTGATAGGAAGGATAATAGCTGTTTCCGTGTTCGCTTCCACCGTCGCCGACAGTAGATTGTTACAACTGTTGATGCTCTCTCGTTCCGTCAGTGCCTTTCGCGGGGATGCCCTGTTTTTTACGCTAGATGGGAGGTCTATTCGTCCAGCTAATCTTTTCCCATAATTCTTAGCTGGACCCCGCCGTCCACACTGTCGTTGTCGTTCGGAGCCGGCTCGATGGCTTGGATAGTCTTTCTCGGCGGCGGCGGCTTCGTTGCTCGATATTCCTGCTTCTGCTAGGCCGTTGCTTGGCATCTCGTAGCGATATAGCCGGGTTTTCTGCACGCGTAACAGGTGGGGACGAACGCCGATCGTGGTAAATATGACGACTGCTGGGGGGTTCGTCGGAAAGGCGCAGGGGGCCGCGCCGTCTGCGTTGTCAACGGCTTCTGGTTCGATTCGCGTGATTTCGCGTAGGCGCTCAGGTTTCTCGCGGTGACTCTCGCTCGGTGCACAAAGCTCTTAAGGTCTTTATCTTCTACCGAGGCTATAGCTGCAGCCAGTTTAGGGTTCAGCTTCTGTCTCAGTAGATAGAGCTGCTCGTCTTCTGCTACTCTGGCTCTAATAGCATGTTTTCTAAATAGCCTGTAGAATTCTTCAAACGCCTGCCGGTTCTGATTGATCTTGTCCAGCTGCTTACGGGCTGTCTTCTTTCAGAATGGGTCTCCAAAGCGCTGGTCTAGTGCTCTGATCGCTTCCTCGGCGGTTACCTCTTCCAGGTCCGCCACTAGCGAAAAAGCTTTACCTTCCAATCGCAATTCCAGGTACGCCAATCTATCTCCGGCACTGTTTCCGGCGTAGTCGCGGTCTATCTTATTCTTTATCTTCTTCTTAAACGCTTCCCAGTCTTCGGGGTCTCCGCCTCTAAACGCCGGCGGGTCCGGCAATAATGTTATTAAGGTGCTACCTTAACTATAGGCTGCTGGTAAGGCGGTCTCTGCTTGTTCTTCTCGATGCGGTGGCTGCAACGTCGCTCTCTCTATCTTAGCTAGCTGGGTCTTTATCTCCTTTAGCTGTGCTAGTCGGTTCGCCGCTTGGTTTTCCAGCACATCTATAATAGTCTCAGCCGACTCTTTCTCGGCCCTCACCGTCTCTATTTCCTCTCTTAACTGTCTGTTTTCTTCTATGTTCCTAAAAAACTTCTTTTCGACGAAGGTTATAATATCGAACACCTTCTTAGCTCCGTGTTCTGTAAGATATTCTCCTATCTTATCCGGCGTACGTGCGTACAGTTCGGCGTAGCCCTCTATGCCCTTTCTCGCTTTATCTACCTCTTTTTCGGTAAGGCCTTTATCAGTCGTTCCGTTGTCGAGGATGCTGGTACGCCTATCTCTCGGTCTGTCAGTCTTTCTCTTTCCGCTGCAGCCTGTAACGCCGCTGTCTACCGTTAAGAAGCCTTCCATCTTCTTACGGTGCTGGGGGTTGTTGTTGTTAGTGTGAGTGCGCGTGCGTTATTCGGGTTTCCGGATGGTTCGACGGGCCCTTTCGCGCAGCGCGGGGTTGGTGTAGTGAGTTGAGTTCGAGATATAATAATCCGGGCACGCAGATATAATCCAATACGGCCTTTTTAATAACTATATCTCAAATTAAGGAGGGGAAAGGAATCTATGTAGATGGTGGACGAGGCCTTTGGGGGGGTGGCGTGCCAAGGCCCGGCTCGGTCCGGAAGGGCCGGGCCGAAATTCCAAGGGTCCACCCCATTATCCAGTCCCACCCCTTTCTGCCGCCGTAACACTTAGCATCTATTCTTCAGCTTGAACGCTTATTCTTACTAGAGGCGGCTTTGTAGTTTGGTAAGTCTGCTTCTGTTAAGCAGTTACTTAGTATCTAGTAGCTTTATAATCCAGCTTTCTATTTATATAGTAGTTAAGGACGAAAGTAGTTCGGAACGACGGGGCTTGGCAGCGCTAGAATAGTGGCGATAATCTCCGAGGTGGTGGAGCTCTCGTTGTCGCCAGTGCGTTAGTCCTACCAAACAACTATAGTGCTCCTAATTAGTATTAAGCCGCAAAGCTCTATAACTCTTAAATGTTCTTGTTACTAGTGTAAGCGCATTATACGAAAACTTCTAGACAGTTAGTGTCTTTTGCTATTAATACAGTGGTCCTTAATTGGCCTGCAATCTTTTCTTTTATTATATAGATCTGCTCGCTTTTGCTACGGCTAATGCAGTCGGGGCACTTTTGAAATTTGCTATAGAATTCGTCGAACAGCTAAAATAGCTTCTAGAAGAGGTTGCGTAGGGCCGTACGAGCGTTGCTCACTTTGAAGTAGTCGGCGTAGCGCTAATCTAATGCTTCGACAGCCTGTTAGACAGTAAGCTCCTAGTGCCGACCTTATAGGGTAGATATTAACGTAAGTGCTTTACCCTGTTAGGGGGCGCCGTCCAGCCTAGGTCCTGGACCTGAGCCAGCCGTCGCCCTAAGGACTGCGACTTAGCGGCGCCAGCACGACCCTACCCTCCGTATAGAGTCACTAACACGACCCTACTCCCGTACGGAGGGAGAACCCTATAACTCTGCACAGAGGGGAATTGTCGCCCCTCTAAATAGAGGGAAAACTCTGTACCACTGTACGGAGGGCAACTCCCGACGCTCTGTACGAAGTGTGAACCTTGCACCCCTGCACAGAGGGAAATTGCTGGCGTAGCTTCGTAGGTACAAATTGTACAACAGCAGACGACGAAGGAACTGCCTATCAGTTCCTTTATATAGATACCTAACCTCAAGTTTCTGAACCAAGATTCTTGAGCCCTTACATACAGTCGTGCTACAAGGGCACCTCTGTGTACCTATAAGACCTCCCTAGTAGTTATTCTATAATATCTAAGATATCCTTAGCTTTTAAAGTAGTAGCTCTTAGTTAGTTAGTAATCTTATCTTTTAATATATAGATCTGTTCGCTATTAGTAAGACTACTGCAGTTGGTGTGCTTGCAGAATTCCCTATAGAAGGTGTCGAATAGCTGGAACGGCTTCTGATATAACCCTCTTAGGGCAGTGCAAGCAGTGCTTTGTTTAAAGTAGTTAGCATATCGTTGGTCTAACACCTCGATTGCTTAGGGGACAGTAAGTTCTGAACAAGCCTGCAAGCTGGAAATCAACGTAAGTGCTTTGCCCTAAAGGCGGGTCTCGAGGTAAGCTATTCTATTATCTGTACAGTCGTAGTAGTCGTAGTTTATGTTTATGTTTCTCTTAATCTTTAACCTAAATGTATCCTATTCTTTATATAAGCCTCCTTAGAAGATCTCTAGATCCGGAAGGGAGTTTGTTCGTCTACTGTAACTAACGCTGTACCCTAGCGATAACGCTATCGGCTTAGTTAAGGCACGCCTTTCCGTTCGTAGTAGTAGTGCACTAGTGCTTAGTTGCTCGTTCCGCAGCTCTTCTAACTGTGCTTGGAGGTCTCTTACTTAGTGAAGCCTTATAGCGGATTGGTCTTTAAAGACGTCAGTTCGTACCTCTGCTACAGTCCTATTGTAAAGGGCTTGCTTATACTGTACCGTTGGTTCTTGAGCAGCAGCGACTTTCTTGTTATATAACATCTCGATATAGGCTATAGCACTATAGACCTTCTTAATTCCGTGTTCTGTTATACAGTCTTTAAGCTTATTAGGAGTGTACCTGTAAAGCTTTAGATAATTAGTTATATAAGCCTTTAGCTGTTTAGTTTCTTCTGCAGTAAGGCCCTTGATAGTCTTATTGCAGATAGTGCTAGTGCGCCGGTCCTTAGTTCCGTTAGTTCTTCTTCGTCCGTTTTGGCCAGTAACGCTGCCAGTCCGTGTTTCTTCTACTGTTAAGAAAGCCTCTATAGTTTTCTTACATTGCTTGGTTAAGTAGGGTGCGTACAGTGTTAAGATAGCCGGATCTGATTTAATAGGTCCTTTTCCGTATGCAGGTGTAGGTTGTGTATAGGTGCGCGTACGTTACTTAAGTAACTGGATGTAATTCGACAGGCTCTTTCGTGCAGCGTAGGTATATGTTTGTAATAAGTTCGCAATATAACAATCTGAGTGCGTAGAAATAATTAAATACAACCTTTTTATAACTATATTACGAACTGAGGAAAGGAAGGAATCTATGTAGTAGTAGTAGGCTCTGTAATAGGGGTGCGCCAAGGCGGCTTGGCCCTTCCGGAAGGGCCAAGCCGAAATTCCAGGGTCTACCCTATTAATCTGTCCTACCCCTTTCTACTACTGCAACACCCTTTAGTACTTCTGTACTAGGTGCCTTTTGTATACTGTAGAAGTGGCATAAGCCGTCCTTGGCAATAGGCTACTAACTATTCCGCAAACATCCTGCCAGAGCTTCTCTTAATGACTGTATAGGTTACTACAATAGTCCTATAGCAATAGGTTACTACAACAGTCCTATAACAAAAGGTTAATAACTAATTAGCTATTTAGCCTGTACAGAACTACGAGAACTCCTGCTGCTATTGCTATATTAGCCTACACCACTACTACTGTCGTAAGAAGCACGACAGTGGACTTATTAGTGTAGAATATGTGCCTACTACTAAGCAACTAGCCACCGCCTAGACAAAGCTGCAGTTACTAATTAAACTGCTCTATTAAGAGGCTATATTTATCTACCTATCCATTTATCTATTTACCTACAGCTTCAAGCAATTTCATTATTAGGGGGGAGTGTTGTAACTACTAGAGCTACACTACACTATTGAACTATCAGTAATAGCGTGCTATACTGACTTACGTAGTTACCAATATAGAAGATAGGCGATTTAGCACTCTCAGCTGCCACTATCTATAAGAATTACGCGGTAGACAGTAGATATTATAGATACACGCCTTTTCCGCACCTTTGTTACGTGTCTTTAACCTCGGTTATCACTAAGAAGCCAATCACACTAAATTTGGTCCTAGACACCAGAAACTGATGAGAAAACGCCTGCGCCATTGTCCTTCCTCGACAATTCGTCTTACAACGACACCCAAGGTAAGATCAAAGTCTGCCGATATTGCTCCAGGCCTGTCTGGTCTCCACCTTTGACATTGTAAGTCTTCGGGCAGGCGTCATATATTTGGCTCTTGCCATGGCGGGTGGACTGGTACTGAATTGGATGAGTGCGCAGCTCGAAGCTTTGGCGAATGTCAGCAATGTGCATGCCTGAAACGAGCAATACCAGCAGGGAGATCACCAGCAACGAAGAAGCACATGTGAACCATGCCGAAATAGCACTCTCCGATATTTACAAGATGGCAATGTGGGCGATAGTAGTCGAACAACACCCTCCAGCCACAACCACCAACAGAAATCTTGGAGTTCTCGTAGCTGGGTTGCACCACGCTGCGCTTTGTACTGGATTTCGGACAAGTATGATTGATGTGACTGTTTCGAAGACCTTTCCCAGCCGATCAGTACGACACCCAAATACACACGGTCCCGCGCAGCCTTGCACTCACTTCTCATCAAAGGACAAAGGATTCGACCTAGTATCAAACTCCCTCCCCACGCCGCTTACAGAAGCCCAGGCATCATACACAGAGCGAGATATTCATTTTCAACTTCACTCTTCCCCAATAATAATCACTCTATCTACCAGCCATCCATCTGTCCCCTTTCCTTCTTACGCCACATGCATAACCTCCACCCAGTTCTCTTCGCCTCCTCCCAAACGCTCCCATCACAATTTTCCCACGTCTCGTCCGTGCACACTCCAGCTTCATACCAATCCTCATCGACGTCTTCCCTCCTTGCAGCCGATACGTTACGGGCATGAAATTCCTATTCGTATTACAGACGCAAGCCTGCTGCTATATAGGGTTGATGGAGCAGTTCCAGGTGAGGAAGACGAAGAGTCGGGAGGGGTGATGGTGAGGAGAGGAGAGGTCCAGCTCGGCGTTGTCCCTGCAAGGAAGCCATTCTAGACAGAAATGCTGTAACATGTCTCTGAGACAGCACTCTCTTGGCGGGTTTCTCAGGCCTTTGGGAGTGATATGCAAGGAATTGCTGCGGCCTCTTTAATGAGGTGTTGCCTGTCACAGCTCACACCAGCACGTGCGATGCAGACAGACAGCTGGCCATCACACAGATGTACCACCAAGAACATGTATGAGCTGGCAACGGGGGTCCTTGGCCCATCCTGGGCTTCGCAAGCTCGTTGGAGGTGCCGCCCACACTTCCACGGCAGCAGGTGCTGGCCACCTCCAGACATTCATGCGGGCAACCAAGTACGTTTCGTCCTTCCCTGCGCAAGCTCCCCGGATGAGATGAGACATCAGATGTTGCCAACCCAGATTTCTTGGCGTCTGATGATCTTGTACTTTCTCATCTCTGTCGCCAAAAGCGGCCGAGAGTCAAAAGACATAGGCAGTCACGGAACGGGATCTTCAGTGGGAGTCCCGGAACGGGATCTTCATTGACGGAGTCTTGGAAAGGCTTGGCCCGCAACGTCTTGACAGCTCACGGTGGCATGGCTGCGACAGCCTTGGGCGCAGATGCCATCCAGGGAGGGCCCGGCAACAGCTCCCACACCTTGGCTGCACCTCATCGCCCTGTTTATGGTCTGTCTCTCGGCTTTATCAAACATCCGCTCGGCTTTACATCCCTCCTTGGACCTGCTCGGCACCGTCGACATGTGAGAGGTTGGCTCGGGAAGCGCGGCAAGGCGAGGTGAGGTGGTTCGATGATACGACCGATCTGATGTATAAAGACGGCGCCCTCTGGCAGTTAAGATGCTGCTCGTCTGCTTATACCAACCCACCTGTCACATCAGCGACAACGCCACGCATACATCGTTTAGACAACCTCAAGCTACTACCTAACCAACCAACGCACCGCACCGTTCAGAAGCAATGTCTGCACTCTGGAAGAATCAGTCAACAACTCAACAGACTCCGGTTCAACGCACAAGAACTGGTCAAGTCCCTGGGACCTGGCTCAAGCTTGCTCCAGCGACCTTCCCAAAGTACGACTCTTCCGAGAAGTGGCTCTCGCTCTCACCCTCACCATCACCACTGCCATCACCAGCCATGAGTGAACGAAAGGGCAGCACTGCCGAAGACATCTCGCTCTCGCCCGAAGGCGGCAAGTTCTTGAGCAACGTCTCCAGCACAGCAAACAGCCGAGCACCAAGCATGTCCGGTCCACGACCAGTCACTACTGCTCCGCTCCACGCCCCATTAGAGCTGAGAAGGCTTCGAGGGTCTGATGACGGCGAGCGTCTTGCCCGATTCCTGTACGACTGAAGGGATGGACATCACGACCTGGACTGTGTCTCATGACCAATTGTATCGACGCTATCGAGCCACTAAATACCTTATACCATCAACTATGACCAGAGAGCCTTCGACCACGACAACCCCATCACTGGCAGCCGCCTATCATGCGACATGCACCGGAAGGGGGAAAGTGGATGCGTTGGAGTCCACCTTGAGAACTTCTTGAGATTTATGATGACCATTTCATACTGTTTGTAGGATGTTATATCACGGCCGCGAAATGAATCTGTTTGGAGTGCACGCAAAACCTTCAAACATCTTGAGCTTTCTCATCCCCCGGCTTGTTCTTTGTTATGCTCGTTTCCATATCCGTTTCCCTTTTCAGGATTCGGTATGCCTCGCTTGTCGAAAGGTACTTCATTGAAGCCTCTACGTTGGCCGCGGAAGAAACGCTCGAGATGTGTTTCACATAACCAGTTCTCCTTCTATAAAACGTATTTAACTATTAGTGTTATGTGGTTGGTTTGTAGCAGCGTATAGTACACCCGATGCCAAGCAAGAGTATTACGTCTAAACTAACAAGTACCCTTTAATAATTCTGCATAGCGTACCTTTTGTGTACTGTAGGAGTGGCACAGGCCGTCTTTAGCAACAGGCTAGTCACTATCCTTATAAACATCCTGCTAGAGCATCTCTTAATGTCTGCAGGAGTTACTCTATTACTGATCTGAGCGCGCAGATATAATTTAATACGTCTGTTTAATAACTGTATCTCGAACTAAGGAAGGAAGAATCTATGTAGTAGTAGTGGCTGTAAGGGGCTCAAGAATCTTGGTTCAGAAACTTAAGGCTAGGTATCTACGTAAAGGAACTAATAGGCAGTTCCTTCGTCGTCTGCTGCTGTACAATTTATACCTACGAAGCCAAGCTAGCAATTTCCCTCTGTGCAGGGATGCAAGGTTTACCCTCCGTATAGAGGATCGGGAGTTCCCTCCTCTGTACAGTAGTGTAGAGTTTTCCCTCTATTTAGAGGGGCGGTAGTTCCCCTTTGTGTAGGACTATAGGGTTCTCCCTCTGTACAGGAGTGGGGTCCAGTCGGTAGTTCCGTACAGAGGGTAGGGTTATGCTAGCGCCGCTAAGTCGCAGTCCTTAGGGCGACGGTTGGCTTAGGTCGGGTCCAGGACCTGGGCCGGGCGGCGCCCCCTAACAATACTCCCCCCCTTCCCTTCTCGTAGTGCCCCTTTTCGTACAGCGGCGTGCCAAACACACTTAGCTCCTGCTGTTCCTTTAGCAGGTCGCGACTTCCTATTTCGTCCGGCCGTCTATGTCGTCGTTGCTCGTCGCCTACCGGGTCGCATTTGCCTCTTGCTATTTTACCTGTTTGTAGTAGCTGCCCTGCTTGCTATTCCCTCTTATAGCAGGCAGTTACCTTAAGCCTCTCCCTTCTCTTTCCCTCCCCCTTTTCCTTCCTATTCCCTGCCTGCCTTCTCCCCCTACCCTGTCTATCGTCTACTACTATCTACTACTGTCTACCGTCTACTATCTACTATCTACTAGCTACTACTACTAGTTACTACTACTACTACTAGCCACTACTACTACTAGCTACTATTATGTCGTCTGCCCCGTCTAGTAGCTCCCTCGTAGTTGCTGGCCCCTCCGCCTCTGCTCGTCTGGCCGGGGTCCCCTCCTATTTCTGCCTCTAGCAGTAGGGCCCTTAATTTAACTAGCAGCTACGCTTCCGGTTCGTATGGATTCCCGTCTTCCGTACGGTCTAAGCTAACGTCTTAGCTGCTATACTAACGAGCAGCAGGATGCGGCCGAGCTACCCTACTATATCTTCTAGTGTAACCCTGCCTGGGTTACACCCTAGCGGCTGGCTACGGCCTGGGCGTCGTACGTTAACGCCCTCCTTATCGCTACCTAGGGCCAGCCCTATGCCCTCTGCCCTAACTTCCCCTAGCCCTTACCTGGCCTATACCGCCTCCTAGGCTTCTAGGCTAGGGTGTGTGCCTCGTGCAAGTAGAAGGATAGCTCCCTCTACTGCCTCTACTGCCGTCCGGCGGAGGCACGTAGGGGTAGGGGGGTGCCTCTACTTCCTAGGGTTAGTCCTAGTAGGGGTGGGTGCCCTGCTAGGCAGGAGGTAATTGAGATCTCAGATAAGGAGTCGGTTGCTCTAGTCCCCTAGGGTGGTGGATAGTAAGCTACCCCCCCCCCCCCCCCCCTAGGTAGTGTAAGAAATTTCAGACAGTTCTGCTCCTAACTCCTCTTATTTTCACTTTCCTTCCTATCTGTTCCCTAGTTGTTCCTTTCTTCCAGCCCTTATCTCGTACAGTGTCGTACGATGTCGTATTAGTGGGATCCTGTAGTGTCCTATGTCGTAATTCTCGATCCTTTAACAGCCTAGGTTGCTAACGGCTACCCTGTCCTTAGGGTGGATCGTGCCTTATTCTGCTGTACGGCGCAGTGTTACTGTAACTGGGTAGGGGGATGGTTCTCCTCCTACCTGTCCAGTGCAGTTGTGTCCTGTAGAGCCTCGTACGGTTCCTACGTAGGCTCTGCCTATCCTCTCTAGTTTACTAGGTACTCTACCTTCCCCCGCTTCCTTTAGCTCTTAAGGATCCCTTCTACTTTATACTCCCCCTAGCCCTCGGTTATAATTGCGGGTAGGCGCGCGTCGTCTGTCGTCTGGTGCGGCAGGGGGTCTGTGTTCGCTGGCTGTACAAGGTCTACGTAGAAGACTGGATAGAACCCTAGGGAAGTGTTTAGTTATACAGCGTATGTCCCTACCGGTCTGACTACTGTAAACTTCCTGTTCTTCCAGTCCAGTTTCTTGCTCGGCCGGTCTGTACGGATGTGTCGCTAGTTTAGCCAGACCTTATCCCCTACCTCGTACCTTAGTGTAGCCTGCCGTCCTTTGTTGGCCTGCTCTTCTGCACTCTGTTAAGCTATAGCTGATCCGGGCACGCAGATATGATTCAATACGGCCTTTTGATAACTATATCTCGAACTGAAGAGGGAAAGGAATCTATGTGGTGGTGGTGGTGGGCTTTGATGGTGGTGGTGCCAAGGCCCGGCTCGGCCCGGACGGGCCGAGCCGAAATTCCAGGGTCCACCCCATCAATCTGTCCCACCTCTTTCTACCACCGCAACACTACCCCCCTCCCTCACCAGCGGTCGCCCTCGACCGCTTAGTCACCTTATCTATCCGAAAATGTCCACTTTTTTTTTTTTTTTTTTTTTTTTTTTTTTTTTTGATTCGCCGCCTCTTTTCTCGAAAACTCCTTTCAACGTCGACGTCACCTCTTCCGTCTTCCATTAAAAACAATGTCCTCTTCGTCTCTTTCTCAACTTCTTACGTTATCTCTATCCGAAGTCCTTCACTTGACTTTTATGTGATCGACGCCATCTGATCCGTGCCCCTGATCTAAGCCGTAGGTCATCTGAGCTGCGGCCTGGACGGTCCGTGCATTGCCTCGGAGGTCCATATAGATCCGTCTGCGGCGCCGTTTCTTTTTCTTCTTCTTCTTTCTTATCCTACAAAGTCATCGCCGCCGACTGCGTCGGCGGCGCTGGCGCGCTACGGGGCCGGCGAGATGCCTCCTACTGTACGTGCGGCGGCGGCGTCCTCGAAGACCTCCCCGAAAGCGACGATCGTCTCCGTCGGCTTCTGCGCCGGTGGAGCGGACGCTGCTTTCTTCTTCTTCCGTAAGGATCGGCATCAGAGCCATTCCGGCTTCGGCTTCGTCGGATTCCGCGCGTAAAAGTCTCTTAGCAGCTCCGCCGAATTCCGGAGGTTCTCGATCGGATACCATTTATAGTCTTCTGGCTACCCCTTCTACGAGACCCTCGCTTTGATGGACCCCCTTATCTTCTTTACGTCCATTACGTCTTCTACTTCCCATTCTTCCTCATTATCTATCTCGATTGGCGGGGGTTTAGCGAACCCCTGTTCCGGCAGGCCGTCTTCAGGGTCCAAGCTCAGCAGATCTGAATGGAAAACATCGTGGATCCGGAACGCCTTCGGCAGCTCGAGCCGATAGGTTACCGGCGACCTCTTTTCTATTATCTTGAACGGACCTACGTAGCGTAGGTTGAGCTTCGCGTTTCCTTTTAGCCTCAGGTTTCGCGTGTTGAGCTATACCTTTTGGCCTTCCTCGAATTCTATTAGGGACCTTTTTCTATTAGCTCGATTTACCATCTTCTTCTGAGCTGATTCCATCGCTTCTTTCGCCACTTTAACCGCTTCTTCCATCTGAGATCGGAGCGCTTCCGCCGCTGCAGCGGCGACTCTCTTCGACGACGTGGCGGTGGATGGTTCCGTAGACCTGGGTTCGTTTGGCGGCTGAAAGCTCATCCTCGGAAGATAGCCGTGCGTTATCTCGAACGGCGCCAGCGAGGTAGCTTCGGATAGTGCCGAGTTAGCGCAGAACTCGGCTATCGGCAACACCTTAACCCATTCTTCTTGATGGTGGCTGCAGAAGGTTCGCAGATATCGCTCCATCTTACGGTTAGCCACTTCGGACTGGCCGTCCGTTTAAGGGTAAGCGGCGGTGCTGAGCTTTCCATGGATTCCGAGAGCTTGGTTGATAGCTTTCTACACATCGGCGGTGAATTGAGGACCCCTATCTGTAGTGATAGTGTCCGGTAAGCTATAATGCTTCCATACGTGTCGAATCAACATCTGTGCGGTCTCTTCCGTAGTGGTTCCTTCATCTCTCGCTCGGCAGGGGATAAAGTGGCGTTCTTTGCTTAATCGGTCCACTACGTTCAGCGTAGCGTCGTATCTATCGGATTCCGGCAGGCCGGTTACGAAGTCCATCGTAATATGTTGCTATGGTTTCTCGGGGATCGGAAGTGGCTTCAGCAGACCGGCCGGAAGACCGTAACGTGGCTTTGCGGCTCTGCACGCGTGGCAGTTGGCGATAAACCGGTAAATCCGCTTATAGATCCGCGGAAACCAGTAGGTCGTTCTCATTGCCTGCATCGTTTTCTTCGCGCCCGCGTAGCCTATATCCACGGAGCCATAGACCAGCTGGATGACTTCTGTGATTAGTTCTTCCAGAACTATCATCTTCCCTGAACCGGTTTTGCCGAGCTTCTGCTGTCGGTTGAGCCGGTCCACCTTCTCGTAGAGCGTCTCTTTTTCAGTCGGAGACTCTTTAATTGGCGATTCCACCGCGTAGATCCCTACTTCTTTCAACACCTCGGCGTCTACCATCCGCTCGGTCAACACTTTCTGAAACATGTTTAGATCTTCCTTCGCGCGGCTGGTCTTCCCTTCTCGTCTTGTCAGCGCGTCAGCCTTTCCGTTTTGGGCTCCGGGTCTATATGTGATCTTGAAATCGAACCCTGATAAGTAGGCAGCCTACCGTGCTTAACGTCGTGAGAGCTTCTGCGTCTTCATAAAGTAGGTCAGCGACTGGTAGTCCGTAAGAACCTGGATTGGCCCTTTTCCAGCTTTGAGTTCCGGTTTCCACTCTTTAAAGGCCTGAATGATGGCCAGCAGCTCCTTATTATAGATGGCGTAGTTCCGCTCAGCTTCGCTCATTGACTTGCTGAAGAAGGCGACTGGATGGAGGGTCTCGTCGTCGCTATATTGAGAAAGGACCCCTGCGGTTACTGTGTCAGAAGCGTCCGTTTCCACGTAGATTGCTTTTTCTGGTCGGAAGTGTGCCAGAACCGGCGCCGAGGCTACTGCCTTTTTCAGCCGTACGAAAGCTTCCGTGCACTTCTCATTCCATAGGCCCGCGGCCTCTTTCTTCAGCGCCTCGTTCAGGGGTCTCGCTATCTTGCTGAAGTCCTTAATAAACCGTCGGTAGTAGCTGCAGAATCCGAGAAACGCTCTGATTTGCGTAGTGTTTCCGGATTTCGGCTGCTTCCACTCCGCGACGGCGGCGACCTTTAAGGGGTCTATACGAATTCCATCTCTTCCGACGATCAGACCGAGATATTTGACTTTAGTCTAATAAAACTCGCTCTTTTTCGTGTCCGCGTTCAATCCGACCTCGCGGAGCCTGGTCAGCACCTTCTTGATGTGGTCCGTGTGCTGTTCTCTCGTTCCTTCAGTGTAGATAAGGATGTCGTCCAAGTAAATAGACACGAACCGTTCCAACATGTCCATAAACGTGTGGTTCATAAAGCGTTGCCACACTGCCGGCGCGTTGGTGAGTCCGAAAGGCATCACCAACTACTTGAAATTGCCTATACGCGTCGCGAACGTCGTAAGATCTTCCGTTTGTCCTTCCTCGTTTCTTAATCGATGGAACGCTTGGCGGATGTCCAGCTTGCTGAACCACTTAGCCTTTGCTACGCGCTGGATGGTCTCGTCGATCAGCGGCAGCGGGTATACGTCTCTCTTAGTGACCTCGTTAAGGCCTCGATAATCTACGCAGAGTCGCAGACCACCCCCTAGTTTCCTTACGAAAAGAATCGGTAACGCATATTCGGCCGAACTCGGCGTAATGAACTTCTTCGCCAGATTTTCGCGAACAAACACCTCTACCTAGTCCAGTTCCGCCGGCGACAGTCGTCTTAGGGGCTCGGTTCTCGGCAGCGCGGCTCCTTCTTTCAGCCGGATCTTGTTGTTATATTCCGGTCGATAGAGCGGCAGGAGGTTGGAATCGGCCTTTAAGAAGACGTTAGCGTAACTATGGAGTTCTTTCGGTAGCACCTCTAGCGGATCCACTTCTTCTTCCGCCATTATCTTTCTGTAGTCTTCGATGTCTTTTATCGAGATGGCGTAGATCTCGTTGTCCGGCGACTTCGCGAGGGTCGTTATAGCTTCTGAACTTATCATTCCGACGGTAACCGGGGGTTCGGAACGATCGGACGGAGCCTCTCTTGCGGACTCCGTAGCTTTCGGCTTGGCGGCGACAGTGGCGACCTTTTCGATGGTCCCTGCTCCGCTACCCGGGGTTTTGAACCTGATCGTTCCTTTATCTACATCAACGATAGCTTTCTGGTTCTTTATCCATTTCTGCCCTATAATGATGTCAAACCTTCCGATATCCATAATTCGGAACGTCGCTTCCGTGGTTCGACCAGCTAGCGTGGTCCTCAATGGCACGTAGTGCGTAACGCTTTCCGTGTCTTGTCCGTTATATGCCGAGATTCGCGTCGGCGACGCTAGTTCTACTGGATAACCGTATCTATTTATCAGCTTCCTGACCAGTCGGTAATGGATCGCCGCGCCGATGAGAGCTCCGGTGTCGATAAAAGCTTTCAGCTGAAGCGGTTTGCTCGATCCGTCAAAGGGGTGGACAGTGATTGGAAGGATAATGGCTGTTTCCGTATTCACTTCCACCGCCGCCGAGAGCGGATCGCTGCAGCTGTTGATACTCTCTCCTCGTGGCGGTTCGCTTCGATTCGGTGCCCTATTGTTAATGCTGGATAGGGGGCCTATCCGTCTAGCTGGTCTTTTCCTATAATCCTTAACTGCACCCCACCTTCGCTGTCAGTGTCGTTCGGAGCCGGCTCCATAGCTTGTATAGTCTTCCTCGGTGGCGGTGGCTGCGGCTGCCTTATAACACGATAGTCCTGCTTCTGCTTATCCGATGCTTGGCATCTCGTAGCGATGTGGCCAGGCTTGCTACATGCGAAACAGGTGGGGACGAACGACGAGCGCTGCGACTGATAAGGTGGCTGCTGTGGCGCTCTCCGGAAAGGCGCAGGGGGTCGTGTGGTCTGCGTTATCAACGGCGACGGCTTCTGAACCGATTCGCGTGATTTCGCGTAAGCGCTCAAGTTTCTCGCGGTGACCCTCGTCTGATGCACGAAGCCCTCAAGGTCTTCGTCTTCCACAGACGCCATAGCGGCGGCCAGTTCAGGGTTCAGCTTCTGCCTTAATAGGTGGAGCTGCTCATCCTCCGCCACTCGGGCCCTGATCGCATATTTTCTGAACAAACCGTAAAATTCCTCAAACGTCTGCCGGTTCTGGTTGATCTTGTCCAGTTGTTCACGGGCTGTCTTCTTTCGGAATGGGTCTCCGAAGCGTTGATCTAACGCTTTGATCGCTTCTTCGGCGGTCACCTCTTCCAGGTCCGCTACCAACGAAAAAGCTTCACCTTCCAGTGTTCTGTAAAACAGCGTCTCAATGAGGTCTATTCCGTCGTAGACCTTCCCTATCCCGTTCTCGTTCACGTGGTCTTCCAGTTCCTCGATCGTGCAGTCGTGGATCTTCTTGTATTCGCTCATTCGTTCCTTAATCTCTGCGGTCTCTTCCGCTGTAAAACCTCTGATAATGATCTCATTATCAATGACACTGGAGCGCCTGTTCGCTCTGTTAGTCTTTCTCTTTCCGCGGCGGCCTGTTACGCCGCTCTCTACCGCTGAGAAGCCTTCCATCTTCTTACGGTGCCTGGGGTTGTTGTTGTTGTTGGTGCGCGTGCGTTATTCGGGTTTCCGGATGGTTCGACGGGCCCTTTCGTGCAGCGCGGGGTTGTGGAGAGTGAGTTCGAGATATAATGATCCGGGCACGCAGATATGATTCAATACGGCCTTTTGATGACTATATCTCGAACTGAAGAGGGAAAGGAATCTATGTGGTGGTAGTGGTGGGCTTTGATGGTGGTGGTGCCAAGGCCCGGCTCGGCCCGTCCGGGCCGAGCCGAAATTCCAGGGTCCACCCCATTAATCTGTCCCACCTCTTTCTACCACCGCAACAATAGCTAGGCTCGCTTTCGCCTATTAATAGGCGTTCGTAATCGTCCGTACGATGGCCTCTCCTTGCTGAATTAGGGATCGTACGGGACGCGGGGTGTTACTACTTAGGGTCGGTGGGAGCGGGGAATGGTCGTATCTGTAGGTTATAAAGAAGGGGGACAGTCCTATAGCATTAGCCGTACGGCTGTTGATAGCCAGTTCCGCTATAGGGAGAAGTCGGTTCCAGTTCGTCTGGTTATAGTCGACGTACGCACAGAGGTACGCTTCCAATGTCGAATTGATCCTCTCTGTCGCCCTGTCTGTCTACAGGTGCTATGCCGTTAACAGGCGACGTTCTACCTTTAGCAACTAACAGACCCTCGCCTATAGCTAGCTTGTAAACTGCAAGCCCTAGTCCGACAAAATCGACCGAGGGAATCCGTGTTTGCTAAACGTCGTCCGGATAAATGCCTAGGCAGTGTCTTTAGCCGTAATAGAGTCTATTCCCTCTAGTATTACCCCCTTCGTTAACTTGTCCGTAACTACTATAATGTTCTGCCGTCCGTCGCTCTTGGGGAGGTCCGTGATAAAGTCTACTGTTAGGTCTTGCTAGGGCCGGTCCGGGATCGGTAGGGGTTTTAGCAACCTATGCTTTAGCTTGCGCCAGGGCTTTGTCTGTCTGTATACATCGCAGTTCTGTACGAACCTGCGGATGTCCTTCGCTATTGCCGGCCAGTAGTAGTCCTGGGCAACAATACTGTACGTTTCCTCGCGTCCTAGGTAACCGGTAGCTATAGAATCGTGCGCCTGTTGTATTAAGCTCGTACAGAGCTTTTCGTCTGCCAGGACCTAAATCCGATTCCTAAACTTCAGGTTGTTCTCCTCGTCTACTAAGCACTCTGCTGCCGACACCTTAAGATGGAGCTCTGCTAGGAGCTTCCGCTGTCCTCCTTAGATCGCTATACAGGCCCCCTAGTATACCTTGTCCTTCTCTACTGCCTCCTCCTATACTTGCAGTTAGGGTTCCTATAGGTGTGTCGCCGCTAGGCGGATAGTCTCCTCGCCTAGCTCCTCCTTAAACATCTGGAATGTTCGTAACTTTAAGCGGTCGTCCTCGTACGTCGTTAGCATGTCCTAGTCCTGTCTCGATAGCGCATCGGCCCTGCTGTTGTCCTTACCCTTGCAGTACTGGAGTCTTATATTGAACCGGCTTAGGTACATTGCCTATTGTACGTGCCTCTTAGACAGCTTCTGAGGCTGCGTAAAGTACTCCAGGTTCTTGTAGTCTGTTAGGGCGAGGAACTTAGGCACTAAGCGGAGCTCTCCGTCCTATGCTTCGCAACACCGTACGACTGCCAGCAACTCCTTGTCGTAGATAGGGTAGTTGCACTTAGCCAGGAAGTTCTTCTTAGAGAAATATGCGTATAGGTGCAGGAGTCCGTCCGCCTAACTGTAACAGGAGACCTCTAATGCAGTACCCTAAAGAGTCGGTTTCTAGTATCGTCGTACGCTCCGGGTTAAAGGCGGCAAGCGTTGGTCCTGTAGTAAAGAGCTCTTTTAGCTTGTTAAAGCTGCTATTGCATTCGTCCGTTAATTTAAACTGCTTGTCCTTATGTGTCAGTTTAACTAGGGGGCGTACGATCTCTAAGTAGTTCTGTATAAACTGGCGGTAGAAGTTGGCAAACCTAAGAAATTCCCGTACGCCCTTAACGTTCTTTAGCGGCTTCCATTGCTTGATAGCGTCAATCTTCCTCCTATCTATGCTAATGCCTTTCCCTACCTCGATAATAAAACCTAGGTATTTCGTACGCTGGACACTAAATTTACATTTGTCGATGTCGAGGTACAAGCCAGCCTGCTGCAGTCGGTCCAGCACCTTCTTAACATCCTGTACGTAATCTGCGTAGGTGCCGTCTGTAAAAACTAGGGTGTCGTTAAGGTATGCCGAGCAGATGTCGTCTAGTAACCCTTGCAAGGACTTGTTAATGTACCTTTAGAAGGTTGCAGGTGCGTTGGCAAGGCTAAAGGGGGTAACAAGCTACTTAAAGAGACTATATCTCGTACAGAAGGCAGTTATCTATTTACAACCTTCCTTAATCCGTATCTTGTAGAAGGCTGAGACTACGTTAAGCTTGGTAACCTACTTTGCCTTGCTGATCCGTCCGAGAGTCTCCTTAATAAGGGGTAGGGGGTACCGGTCCTTCCTAGTAATCGCGTTGTTGCCTCTGTAGTCTACACAGAAACGCAATCCGGCCTTTCCCTCCTTGTAGACAAACAGTACTAGGGCTCCTACGGACGACGTACTTGCCTAAATGAAACCTTTGGCAAGCAGATCGTCCAGGGTCTTGCAGAGCACTAGGAGTTCCCTAGAGGACATTCTATACAGCGGTCTGTACGGTACCTCTAGCAGACTCCTATCCGGACAGGGCTCTAGCTGGATGTCGTAGTCAATCCCTTCTCCTCGGTGTAGCAGCAGTTTCGAGGCCGACTTTGGCTTAAAGAGGTCCAGGTATCCCGGGTATTCCTTTAGGAGCTTTGTATAGGGGTCTGTTACTTTCTTAGGTGCTAATGCCTTCTTAATGTCCGCCGTTGCCGTGTTGATTTTGGCCTCGGTATTGTCAACCTGCTGAGCCTTCCCCTGGTCTCGGAGCCTCTGCTTCGTTACTGCCAGGTACAGCCGTCCTCGTCCTACGTCCAGCTTGCCCCTCTAGCGCTCTATCTATAGCTTCCCTAGTATTAGGTTATACCCTAGCTTGTCCCGTACAACATAGAGGTATAAGTCCCGCTTATAATGTCCCTGTACCTCTATCGACACTTTTACTATGTAGGTAATGTCCGGTCTGCCTCCGGTAATGCCTAACATGCGTACGGGTATAGTAGGGGTCGTCTTAATCCGGTGTCTCTGTACAAAGCCTTTGCTGATTACTCTGTATACCAAACATCCTATGTTAATCAATGTCCGCGCTGTTGCAGACCCGTTCAACGTTGGCCGTACGATAAACGGCGTAGTCGTTATGTAGTTGCTCTTAAAAGATAGCTAAGTAGTACTTTGATTTGGCAATCTATCTTGTATACGCCTCTACCAGAGCCTTTACTTAGAGGCTACTCTTTTCCCGACTTGTCGTCGTCCGAGTAGGACTCTTAATCTTCTCGTTAGGGCGCCGCAGTTGCTATCCTTGCAGTGGTCGGCCGTCTCCTAGGTCTCTCTGCTGGCAAAAGCCCGCAATTCTGTACAGTGTAGCCTATCTTGCTACACCGGTTGTTGCAGCAGTGGAAAGAGATAGGACAGATTAATAGGGTGGACCCTGGATTTCGGCTCGGCCCGTCCGGGCCGAGCCGGTCCTTGGCACCACCACTACAAAAGCCCTCTACAACCACTACATAGGTTCCTTTCCCTCCTTAGTGCGAGATATAGTTATCAAAACAGCTGTATTGAACTACATCTGCGCGCTCGGATTATTATATCTCGAACTCAGCTCTCTACACCAACCCCGCGCTGCGCGAAAGGGCCCGTCGAACTATCCGGAAACCCGAATAACGCACGCGCACTATACACATACACCAACAACAACCCCCAAGGCACTGTAAGAAGATAGAAAGCTTCTTAGCAGTAGAGAGCGGCGTTACAGGCCGCAGCGGAAAGAGAAAGACTGACAGACCGAGGGATAGGCGTACCAGCATTCTCGACAACGGAACGACTAATAAAGGCCTTACGAAAGAAGAGGTAGATAAAGCGAGAAAGGGCATAGAGGGCTACGCCGAACTGTACGGACGCACGCCGGATAAGATAGGAGAATATCTTACAGAGCACGGAGCTAAGAAGATGTTTGACATTATCACCTTTATAGAAAAGAAGTTTTATAGGAACGTAGAAGAAAACAGACAGTTAAGGGAAGAAGTAGAGACGGTAAGGGCCGAGAAGGAATCGGCAGAAACCATTATCGACGTGTTAGAGAACTAGGCGGCGAATAGACTGGCGCAACTGAAGGCGCTAAAGGATCAACTAGCTGATATGGAAGCAGCGATGCTGCCGCCGCCAACGTATCGAAAAGAACAAGCAGAGACCGCCTTACCAGCGGCCTATAGTTAAGGTAGCACCTCGATAACATTATTATCGGACCCGCCGGCGTTTAGAGGTAGAGACTTCAAAGACTAGGAAGCGTTTAAGAAGAAGATAAAGAATAAGATAGACCGCGACTACGCTGGAAACAGCGCCGGAGACAGACTAGCGTACCTAGAATCGCGATTAGAAGGCGAAGCTTTTTCGCTAGTAGCAGACCTAGAAGAGGCGACTGCTAAAGAAGCAATCAGAGCACTAGACCAGCGCTTCAGAGACCCATTCTGAAAGAAGACGGCCCGTAAGCAGCTAGATAAGATTAACCAGAACCGGCAGACGTTCGAGGAGTTCTACGGTTTGTTTAGAAAATATGCGATCAGGGCCTAGGTAGCGGAAGATAAGCAGCTCCACCTATTAAGGCAGAAGCTGAACCCTGAACTGGCCGCAGCTATAGCGTCAGTGGAAGACAAAGACCTCGAGAGCCTCGTGCACAGAGCGAGAGTCACTGCGAGAAACTTGAGCGCTTACGCAAAATTACGCGAATCGGTTCAGAAGTCGTCGCCGTCAGTGCAGACGGCGCGGCCCCCTGCGCCTTTCCGACGAACGCCCTAGCAGTCGTCGTATTCACTACGATCGGCGTTCGTCCCTACGTGCTACGCATGCGGAAAGCCTGGCTACATCGCTACGAGATGCCAAGCTTCAGATAAGCAGAAGCAGGAATATCGAGCAACAAAGCCGCTGCTACCGAGAAAGGCTATACAAGCTATAGAGCCGGCTCCGAACGATACTGACAGCGTAGACGGTAGAGTGCTACTGCGAATCTTGGGAAAAGACCAGCTGGAACGATAGGCCCCCTATCTAGCATGGACAACAGGGCATTAACGCGAGCTACGTCAACGAAAGAGAGCATCAATAGCTGCAGCGATCCGCTATCGGCTGCAGTGGAAGTGAACACAGAAACAGCTATTATCCTTCTAATTACTGTCTACCCCCTTGACGGATCGAGCAAACCACTTTAGCTAAAAGCTTTCATCGACACCGGAGCTCTTATTAGCGCGGCGATCTACCACCGGTTGGTTCAGAAACTGAGAAAGGGATACGGTTATCCGGTGGAATTGGCGTCGCCGACGAGGATTTTGGCGTACAACAGACAAGACACGGAAAGCGTTACGCACTACGTGCTGCTAAAGACTACCTTAGCTGGTCGCACTACGGAAGCGACGTTCCGAATTATGGATATTGGAAGGTTTGACATTATTATAGGGCAGAAATAGATAAAGAATTAGAAGGCCATCGTCGACGTAGATAAAGGCACGATAGGATTCAAAACCCCGGGTAGCGGAACAGGGACCACCAGAACGACCGCCGCCGCCGAGCTGAACGCCGCGGCGTCCACAAAAGAGGCTCCGTCCGATCGTTCCGAACCTCCGGTTACCGTCGGAATAATGAGTTTAGAAGCAATAACGACCCTCGCGAAGTCGCCGAGCAATAAGATCTACGCTATCTCGATAAAAGACATCGAAGACCACTAGAAGATAATAGCGGAAGAAGAAGTGGATCTACTAGAGGTGCTGCCAAACGAGCTCTACGATTACGCTAACGTGTTCTTAAAAGCCGACTCTAACCTATTGCCGCTCTATCGACCGGAATATAACAACAAGATCCGACTGAAAGAGGGAGCTACGCTGCTAAGAACCGAGCCCCTAAGGCGACTGTTACCGGCCGAACTGGACTAAGTAGAGGTGTTTGTTCGCGAAAACCTGGCGAAGAAGTTTATTACACCGAGTTCTGCCGAATATGCGTTACCGATCCTTTTCGTACGAAAACCAGGGGGTGGTCTGCAACTCTACGTAGACTATCGAGGCCTTAACGAGGTCACCAAGAGAGACGTATATCCACTACCGTTAATCGACGAAACTATCCAAAGAGTGGCGAAGGCTAAGTGGTTCAGCAAGCTGGACATCCGCCAAGCGTTCTATCGATTAAGAAACGAGGAAGGGCAGACGGAAGATCTTACGACGTTCGCTATGCGCATAGGCAATTTTAAGTAGCTGGTAATGCCGTTCGGTCTCACTAATGCGCCGGCGGTGTGGCAACGCTTTATAAACCACTCCTTTATAGACATGCTAGAGCGGTTCGTGTCTATCTATTTGGACGACATTCTTATCTACACGGACGGAACGAGAGACCAGCATACGGACTACGTCGAGAGGGTGCTAAAGAGACTCCGCGAAGTGGGATTGAACGCGGACACGAAGAAGAGCGAGTTCTACCAAACCGAGGTCAAATATCTTGGTCTTATCGTCGGAAGAGATGGAATTCGTATAGACCCCTCGAAGGTCGCCGCCGTCGCCGAATTGAAGCAGCCGAAGTCTGGAAATACTACGCAAATCAGGGCGTTTCTCGGCTTCTGCAGCTACTATCGACAGTTCATTAAGGACTTTAGCAAGATAGCGAGACCCCTGAACGAGGCACTAAAGAAAGAGGCCGCCGGCCTATAGAATAAGAAGTGCACGGAAGCTTTTGTACAGCTGAAAGAAGCAGTAGCTTTGGCGCCGGTTCTGGCGCACTTCCGACCGGAAAAGGCAATCTACGTAGAAACGGACGCTTCTAACACAGTAACAGCAGGGGTCCTTTCTCAATATAGCGACGACGAGACCCTTTACCCAGTAGCCTTCTTTAGTAAATCCATAACGGAAGCTGAGCGGAACTACGCCATCTACGATAAGGAGCTGCTAGCGATTATTCAGGCCTTCGAGGAGTGGAAGCCAGAGCTTATAGCTGGAAAGAGCACGGTCCAGGTCCTTACAGACCACCAGTCGCTAACCTACTTTATAAAGACGCAGAAGCTTTCGCGACGTCAAGCACAGTAGGCTGCCTACTTATCCGGGTTCAACTTTAAGATTACCTATCGACCAGGGGCTTAAAACGGAAAGGCTAACGCGCTAACGCGAAGGGAAGGAAAAACCAGCCGCGCGAAAGAAGATCCTAACATGTTCCAGAAGGTGTTGACCGAGCGGATAGTGGACGCAGAGGTGCTGAAAGAGGTAGGGGTCTGCGCGGTAGAGCCGGCCCCTAAGGAAGGAGCTCTCTACGAAGAGGTAAAGCAGCTTAACCAGCAACAGAAACTCGGCAAAACCGGCTTAGGGAAGCTGATAGTTCCGGAAGAACTAATTACCGAGGTCGTCCAACTGGTCTATAGCTCTAAGGACGTTGGTTACGCCGGCTCGAAAAAGACAATAGAAGCCGTAAGGACGATCTACTGGTTTCCGCGGATCTACGAACGGATCTATCGATTCATCGCCAATTGCCACATGTGCAGAGCCGTAAAGCTACGTTACGGTCTTCCGGCCAGTCTGCTAAAGCCACTTCCGATCCCCGAGAAACTGTGGCAACACATTACGATAGACTTCGTGACCGGCCTGCCGGATTCGGATAGATATAACGCTACGCTGAACGTAGTAGATAGGCTGAGCAAAGAACGACACTTTATCCCCTGCCGAGCGAGAGACGAAGGAACTACTGCAAAAGTGACCGCACGGATGTTGATTCAACACGTATAGAAGCACTATGGCCTGCCGGACACTATCACTACGGATAGGGGTCCTTAATTCACCGCCGACGTATAGAAAGCTATCAACCAAGCTCTCGGAATTCATAGAAAACTTAGCACCGCCGCTTACCCTCAAACTGACGGTCAGTCTAAAGTGGTTAATCGAGAGATAGAGCGATATCTGCGAACCTTCTGCAGCCACTGTTAAAAAGAATAGGTTAAGGTGTTGCCGATAGCCGAGTTCTGCGCCAACTCGGCACCGTCTAAGGCCACCTTGCTGGCGCCGTTCGAGATAACGCACGGCTATCTCCTGAGGATAAGCTTTTAGCCGCCAAACGAACCTAGCTCCGCGGAACCACCTACCGCTACATCGTCAAAGAGAGTCGCCGCCGCGGCGGCAGAAGCGCTACGATCTAAGATAGAAGAAGCGATTAAGGTGGCGAAAAACGCGATGGAATAGGCTTAGAAGAAGATAGTAACTCGAGCTAATAAGAAGCGGTTACCGATAGAATTCGAGGAAGGCCAAAAGGTATAGCTCAATACGCGGAACCTGAGGCTGAAAGGGAACGTCAAGCTTAACCCCCGCCACGTAGGTCCGTTTACGATAGTGGAAAAGAGGTCGCCGGTGACCTATTGACTCTAGCTACCGAAATTGTTCCGGATCTACGATGTCTTCCATTCGGACCTGTTGAACTTAGACCCTGAAAACGGCCTGCCGGAACAGGGGTTCGCTAAACTCCCGCCAATCGAGATAGACGATAAGGAAGAATAGGAGGTAGAAGACGTAATAGACGTAAAGAAGACGAGGGGGTCCATCAAAGCGAGGATCTCGTAGAAGGGGTGGCCGGAAGACTACGAATGGTATCCGGTCGAAAATCTGCGAAACTCGGCGGAGCTGCTAAGGGAGTTCTACGCGCAGAACCCGGAAAAGCCGAAACCAGCGTGGCTCTAATGTCGACAATGCCGGAAGAAAGAAAGAAAAAAGCCACGTCTGCTCCACCGGCGCGGAAGCTGATAAAGACGATCGTGTCGGTCGCCTTTAGGGAGGCCTTCGACTCGGCCACCACCTACCACTGGTTCGACGCGGCCACTACCTACCGCGGTTCAGCCGCCAGCTTGCTGACGCTGTGGCGCGCCAGCGCCGCCGACCCCGTAGTAGGTAAAGGCTTTGGTAGAGAAAGAAAAAGAAGAAGAGATAGAGCTAAGGAAAGATCTATATAGACCTTCCGCGCCGGCGCACAGACTAGCCACGCCGCAGCTCAGATAACCTACGGCTTAGATCAGATGGCACGGATCAGGCGCACCGATTACATAAATGCCAAGTAAAGGACCTTAGACGCCAATAACGTAAGGAATTCAAGAAGCGATAGAAGACGGAACAGGTGACATTACTGTCAGAGGGGATTTTCGAGAAAGAGACGACGAATCAAAAAAAAAAAAAGTGGAGATTTTTGGATAGATGGGGTGACTAAGCGGTCGAGGGCGACCGCTAGTAAGGGAGGGGGGTAGTGTTGCGGCAGTGGAAAGAGATGGGACAGATTAATAGGGTGGACCCTGGATTTCGGCTCGGCCCGTCTAGGCCGAGCCGGGCCTTGGCACTACCACTACGAAAGCCCTCCACTACCACTATATAGGTTCCTTTCCCTCCTTAGTTCGAGATATAGTTATTAAAACAGCCGTATTGAACTATATCTGCGCGCTCGGATTACCGGTAGCAGCTCCCTTCTGCTCGTCTCTTATTAAGGGTAACTATGTCTACCTATTGCGCCCTTTTAGTAGCGGCCCTTGGCCATACAGTAACGGCTGCCGCCACCCTTGTCGTTGTTGGTTCCTAGTCTATAGCGTCCATCTGCCGCTAGAGGGTTTGTCTTACCTCTTAAGCGCGGCTTATCCGTCCAAGCCTGCGCTGCTAATCGTCGACTATCCTAAGGAGATCGCAGAATTCCTCGTACGTAGCTGGTCGCATTACGCCTACTAGCCCCGTTATAATCTCTTTAGATAGGCCTACCTCTAAAGAGGTAATTTTTATCCTGTCCTCCTATTAGAGACCTCCTGCTTCTGCTAAAGTCTAGTCGAATTCCGCGAGGAATTCTCGTACAATCTTGCGTCCTTGCTTTCTCGTGTTGACCTGTAGGAGTGCCCGGCTCTCGCGGTCTGGGTCCTTGTAGCTCTTGTCTAGAGCTGGCTAGAGCATTATCGTCGTAGCTATTGCCGGGTTAACAATGGCCGTCTTGTAGTACGGCAGAATTCGTGCTGCCGCTCTGCCCTTTAACCTCTTAAAGAGGTAAACTACCTTGTCTAGCTCGGTCGGGTATGCTCCTAAGTCGACTAGGAGCTTAGAGCGTATCTAGGCAGCCTAGGAGGGGTACTCGGCCAGAGCCTTACTAATGTACGTAAAGACGTTAGGGAGTTTGCTCTTGGGGGTCGGGGTATGGGCTATTGTGTTCGTCGTCGTCGTCGTAGGGGTCGGATCGCGATCGGACGCCCAGAGCTGTCGTGGCTCCTGTTCCTGTTGGGAGATTATTGCAGCCTGGTAGTTTACTTGCTGCTTGAGCTGCCTCTTGTGTTCCAGCAGCTCCTCGTACGCGGGGTGCATATGTCCCTCTATAGCCGTGGTTTCTATAGGGATGTCGCCGTCTATCTTTGTTTTATTACTGCAGTTACCAACAGTAAGATTAGTTCCTAATGTAAGGGGCTTAAGAATCTTAGTTTAGAAACTTAAGGTTGGGTATCTACATAAAGGAACTGATAGGCAGTTCCTTTGTCGTCTGCTGCTGTACAATTTGTACCTACAAAGCTAAGCCAGCAATTTCCCTCTTTATAGGGATGCAAGGTTTACCCTCTGTACAGAGGATTAGGAGTTCCCTCCTCTGTACGGTAGTGTAGAGTTTTCCCTCTATTTAGAGGGGCAGTAGTTCCCCTTTGTGTAGGACTATAGGGTTCTCCCTCTGTACGGGAGTGGGGTCCTGTCGGTGGTTCCGTACAGAGGGTAGGGTTATGCTGGCGCCGCTAAGTCGCAGTCCTTAGGGCGACAGTTGGCTTAGGTCGGGTCCAGGACCTGGGCCGGGCAGCGCCCCCTAACAGTGGCCACCTTTCGTAGTAGTAGTGTGCCAAACCTGGCTCGGTCCGTTCTAGAACCTCAATTCCGCAAGGGGCCGAGCCAAAATCTATACAATCTCTACTACTGCAACACTACCCCCCTCCCTTACTAGCAGTTGCCCTTAATTGCTTAGTTACCTCTTCCGTCTCTTCCGTTCCTATTTCTATTCTTTTTGGCCAATTACGTCGCTCTATTCCTTTCTGTTTTAATAGTGCTCCTTTCTATCTTACTTTGTATTGCCTTTTTAACCTCTATTTTTGTAGTATACCCTCCTCTCTCTGCCTAATTTCCTGCTGTTAGTGCCTGAATCCTACCCCTTTTCTGCTCAATTTTCCAACTTATTTAGTGCCTTTTAATGCGAGCGCTTAGATATCATTTAATACAGCCTTTTAATAACTATATTCCAAACTAAGAAAAGCAAGGAATCTATATAGTAGTGGTAGTAGGCTTTCGTAGTAGTAGTGCGCTAAGGCCCGGCTTATTTTGGAAGGGCCGAGCCAAAATTGGAGGTTCCACCCTATTAATCCGTCCTACCCCTTTCTACTACTGCAACACTACCCCCCTCCCTTACTAGTAGTCGCCCTCGACCGCTTACTTATTAGACCCGTCTTAGTCCACTGTAAAGGGCTTAAGAATCTTGGTTTAGAAACTTAAGGTTAGGTATCTATATAAAGGAACTAATAGGCAGTTCCTTCGTTGTCTGCTACTGTACAATTTGTACCTACAAAGCTAAGCTAGCAATTTCCTCCTGTGCAGGGGTGCAAGGTTTACACTCTGTATAGAGGATCGGGAGTTCTCCCTCTGTATAGTAGTGCAGAGTTTTCCCTCTATTTAGAGGGGCGGCAGTTCCTCTCTATGTAGGACTATAGGGTTCTCCCTCTATATAGGAGTGGGGTCCTGTCGGTAGTTCCGTACAGAGGGTAGGGTTATACTGGCGCCGCTAAGTTGCAGTCCTTAGGGCAACGGCTGGCTTAGGTCGGGTCCAGGACCTGGGCCGGGCGGCGCCCCCTAACAATACCCCCCCTCCCTTCTCGTAGTGCCCTTTTCGTACAGTGGCGTGCCGAACACCCTTAGCTCCTAGTGTTCCTTTGCTAGGTAGCGCTTTTCCGTCCTCGCCTAGGCGCCTAACTGTTGGCCTCTCTCTCCCTCGGTTTAATCTTGGACTTGTCCTCCTAAGTCTGTAGGCAGGGAAGGCAGGGGGTGCTGGATCGCTTCTACCTAACCTTGGCTAGTTCCGTTTCTTAATTTAACGAAGCCGAGGTTAAGGCTAAGGAGGCCTGCTCGCCGTTATAAAGGTGCAGGAGGTGCTTAGTCCCCTCTGCTCCTTCTCCTCCTACCCTCGAGCCCTAGCTATGTACTCTACGTCCTAACCGTACAGTCCGGTGCTACCAGGCTATTTGGTTTTTGTCCCTGTCCCTTGGTCGTCGTCTGGAGTTTTACTCCTAGGTAGATGTTCCTGCCTCTGTCCGGTTGTCTAGTAGGTCGTCGCTTGTATAGGCTTTAGGTCGTCGTTGCCTCGCTTGTCTCCCTTTATACAGTTGTGGCAGCTGCCCTAGTTGTTATTGCCCTACAAGGCAGGCAACTACTACCCTGTATATAAACCCCTTCCCTTTCTCCTCTCTCTCTTCTTCTCTTTCTTCTTTATCCTCTACCTGCTACCCTTCCGTCCGGCCGTCTACTACTACTACTATTACTACTACTAACTACTATCTATTAGATACTACTAGTTACTACTACTATGCTACCCGCCCCGTCCGGTTATGCTTATCGTAGCTCCCTCGTAGTCGCTGGCTCCCCCTCCGCTTGTCCGGCTAGGTTCTCCTGCTATTTCTACCTCTAGCAGTAGGATGCTCAATTCGACCAACAGCTTCGCTTCCGGTTCGTACGGATTTCCGTCCTCCGTACAGTCTAAGCTGAGCTACCCTTCCAATTTTCCTAGTGCTGGGGCCCCTTCCGTCTAGGAGGTGATTAAGGTTATAGGTCTAGGGTTGGCTGCCCTAGGTCCTAGGGGTAGTGGCTAGTGGACTACCTTAAGGTAGCATATAAAAGTTTTCGGACAGATGTCGCTCTTATCCTCTCTTACTTCTACTCCTCTCTCCTGTTTTCTAGCTGTTCCCTTCCTCTAGCCCTTCCTTCGTACAATGTCGTACAGTGTCGTGTTAGTAGGATCCTATAGTGTCCTACATCCTTATTCTTGACCCTTTGGCAACTTAAGTTGCTGGCGGCTACCCTGTCCTTAGGGTGGATCGTGCCTCTTTCCGCTGTACGGCGTAGTGTTACTGTAACTGGGCAGGGGGATGGTTCTCCTCCTACCTGTCTAGTGCAGTTGTGTCCTGTAGGGCCTTGTATAGTTCCTAGGTAGGCTCTGCCTATCCTCTCTATTTTACAAGGTACTCTACCCTCTTCTGCCTCCTTCGGCTCTTAAGGATTCCTTCTACCTCGTACTCTTCCTAGCCCTTAGTTATAATCGCTAGTGGGCGCGCGTCGTCCGTCGTCTGGTGCGGCAGTAGGTCCGTGTTCGCTAGCTGTACGAGGTCTATGTAGAAGACTAGATAAATCCCTAGGGGAGTGTTTAATCGTACGGCGTGTGTCCCTACCGGTCGGACTACCGTAAACTTCCTATTCTTCCAATCTAGCTTCTTGCTTAGCCGGTCCGTACGGATGTTTCGCTGGTTTAGCTAGACCTTATCCCCCGCCTTATACCTTGGTGCTGCCTGCCGTCCCTTGTTGGCCTGCTCTTTCGCATTCTGTTAAGCTATAGCCAGACTCGCCTTCGCCTATTAATAGGCATTCGTAATCGTCTGTACGATAGCCTCTCCCCGCTAAATTGGGGATCGTACTAGGGGCAGGGTGTTACTACTTAGGGTCGGCAGGAGCAGGGAATGGTTATATCTATAGGCTATAGAGAAGGGGGACAATCCTATAGCATTAGCTATACGGCTGTTAATAGCCAGCTCCGCTATAGGGAGAAGTCTTTTCTAGTTCGTCTAGTTATAGTCGACGTACGCTTGGAGGTACGCTTCCAACGTCGAATTGACCCTCTCCGTCGCCCCGTCCGTCTGCGGGTGCTATGCGGTTGACAGGCAACGTTCTACCTTTAGCAACTAGCAGACCCTTGCCCAGAGCTGGCTCGTAAACTGTGTACCCCGGTCTGATACAATTGACCTAGGGAAACTGTGTTTGCTAAACGTTGTCCGTATAAATGCCTAGGCAGTGTCCTTAGCTGTAATAGAGTCTATTCCCTCTAGTATTACCCCCTTCGTTAGCTTGTCCGTAACTACTATAATGTTCTGCCGTCCTTCGCTCTTAGGTAGGTCCGTAATAAAGTCTACCGTTAGGTCTTACTGGGGCTGGTCCGGGATCGGTAGGGGCTTTAGCAGTCTATGCTTTAGCTTACGCTAGGGCTTCGTCCGTCCGTATACGTCGCAGTTCTGTACGAACCTGCGGATGTCCTTCGCTATCGCCGGCTAGTAGTAGTCCCTAGCGATAATGCTGTACGTCTCCTTATGCCCTTAGTGCCCAGTAGCTATAGAGTCGTACGCCCGTTGTATTAAGCTCGTATAGAGCTTCTCGTCTGCCGGGACCTAAATCCGATTCCTGAACTTTAGGTTGTTCTTCCTGTCTACTAAGTACTCTGCTGCCGACACCTTAAGGTAGAGCTCTGCTAGGAGCTTCCGCTGTCCTCCTTAGATCGCCGTACAGGCCCCTTAGTACACTTCGTCCTTTTCTACTGCCTCTTCCTATGCTTGCAGTTAGGGTTCCTATAGGTGCGTCGCCGCTAGGCGGATAGTCTCCTCGCCTGGCTCCTCCCTAAACATCTGGAATGTTCGTAACTTTAATCGGTCGTTCTCGTACGTCGTTGGCATGTCCTGGTCCCGTCTGGATAGCGTATCGGCCCTGCTGTTGTCCTTACCCTTCCGATACCAGAGTCTTATGTTGGACCGGCTTAGGTACATTGCCCATCGTACGTGCCTCTTAGACAGCTTCTAGGGCTGCGTAAAGTACTCTAGATTCTTGTAGTTAGTTAGGGCGAGGAACTCGGGCACCGAGCGGAGTTCTCTATCCTATACTTCGCAATACTGTACAACGGCCAGCAACTCCTTGTCGTAGATAGGGTAGTTGCACTTAGCTAGGGAGTTCTTCTTAGAGAAATACGCGTATAGGTGCAGAAGTCCGTCCGAGCCTACCTATAACAGGATACCTCTAATACAATACCCTAAGGAGTCGGTTTCCAGTATCGTCGTACGTTCCGGGTCGAAAGCGGCAAGCGTTGGTCCTATAGTAAAGAGCTCCTTTAGTTTGCTAAAGCTGCCGTCGTATTCTTCCGTCTATTTAAACTGCTTGTCCTTGTGTGTCAGTTCAACTAGGGGGCGTACGATCTCCGAGTAGTTCTGTATAAACTGGCAGTAGAAGTTGGCAAACCCAAGAAATTCCCGTACGCCCTTAACGTTCGTAGGCGGCTTCTATTGCTTAATAGCATTAATCATCTTCCTATCTATGCTAATGCCTTTCCCTGCCTTAATAATAAAACCTAGGTATTTCGTACGCTAGACACTGAATTTACATTTGTTAATGTCGAGGTACAAGCCAGCCTGCTGCAGTCGGTCCAGCACCTTCTTAACGTCCTGTACGTAATATGCATAGGTGCCGTCTGTAAAAACTAGGGTGTCGTTAAGGTATACTAAGCAGATGTCGTCTAGTAACCCTTGCAAGGACTTGTTAATGTACCTTTAGAATGTTGCCGGTGCGTTAGCAAGGCCAAAGGGGGTAACAAGCTACTTAAAAAGACTATATCTCGTACAGAAGGCAGTTATCTATTTACAGCCTTCCTTAATCCGTATCTTGTAGAAGGCCGAGACTACGTTAAGCTTGGTAACCTACTTTGCCTTGCTGATCTGTCCGAGAGTCTCCTTAATAAGGGGTAGGGGGTACTGGTCCTTCTTAGTAATCGCGTTGATGCCTCTATAGTTTACGCAGAAACGTAAGCTAGCCTTCCCCTCCTTATAGACAAACAGCACTAGTGCTCCTACGGACAACGTACTTGCCTAAATAAACCCTTTGGCGAGCAGATCGTCCGGTGTCTTGCGCAGTACTAGGAGTTCCCTAGAGGACATTCCGTACAGCGGTCCGTACAATACCTCCGGCAGACTCCTATCTGGACAGGGCTCTAGCTGGATGTCGTAGTTAATCCCTTCTCCTCGGTGTAGCAGCAGCTTTAAGGCTGACTTTGGCTCGAAGAGGTCTAGGTATCCAGCATACTCCCTTAGAAGCTTTGTACAGGGGTCCGTTACTTTCTTAGGTGCTAATGCCTTCTTAATGTCTGCCGTTGCCGTGTTGATTTCGGCCTTGGCATTGTTACTCTGCGGAGCCTTTCCTTGGTCTCGGGGCCTCTGCTTCGTCGACGTATTGGCTCCGGCTGTAGCGTTGTCGTCCTGCTGGACCCTCCCCTAGCCTTAGAGCCTCTGCTTCGTTACTGCCAGATACAGCCGTCCTTGTCCAACGTCCAGCTTGCCCCTCTAGCGCTCTAGCTATAGCTTCCCTAGTATTAGGTTATACCCTAACTTGTCCTGTACGATATAGAGGTATAAGTCCTGCTTATAGTGTCCCTGTACCTCTATCGTCGATTTTACTATATAGGTAATGTCTGGTCCTCGCCCGGTAATGCCCAACATGCGTGCAGGTACAGTAGGGGTCGTCTTAATCCGGTGTCTCTGTACGAAGTCTTCGCTAATTACTCCGTACACCAAACATCCTATGTTAATTAATGTCCGCGCTGTTGCAGACCTGTTTAACGTTGGCTGTACGATAAACAGTGTAGTCGTTATGTAGTTGCTCTTGAAAGATAGCTAAGTAGTGCTTTGATTTAGCAATCTATTCCGTATACGCCTCTAGCAGAGCCTTCGGTTAGAGGCTACTCTTTTCCCGACTTGTCGTCGTCCGAGTAGGACTCTTAATCTTCTCGTTAGGGCGCCGCAGTTGCTACTCTTGCAGTGGTCGGCCGTCCCTTAGGTCTCTCTGCTAGCAAAAGCCCGCAATTTCGTACAGTGTAGCCTATCTTGCTACACCGGTAGCAGCTCCCTTCTGCTCGCCTCTTGTTAAGGGTAGCTATATCTACCTATTGTGCCCTTTTAGTAGCGGCCCTTAGCCGTACGGTAACGGCTGCCGCTACCCTCGTCGTCGTTAGTTCCTAGTTTATAGCGTCCGTCTACCGCTAGAGGGGTTGTCTTATCTCTTAAGCGCGGCTTATCTGTCTAAGCCTGCGCTACTAGTCGTTGACTATTCTGAGGAGATCGCAGAATTCCTCGTACGTAGCTAGTCGCATTACGCCTACTAGTCCTGTTATAATCTCCTTAGAGAGGCATACCTCTTAAGAGGTAATTTTTATCCTGTCCTCCTATTAGAGACCTCCTGCTTCTGCCAAAGTCTGGTCGAATTCCGCGAGGAATTCTCGTACAGTCTTGCGTCCTTGTTTTATTGTGTTGACCTGTAGGAGTGCCCGGCTCTCGCAGTCTAGGTCCTTGTAGCTCTTGTCTAGAGCTGCCTAGAGCATTGTCGTCGTAGCTATTGCTAGGTTGGCAATAGCTGTCTCGTAGTACGGCAGAATCCGTGCTGCCGCCCTGCCCTTTAACCTCCTAAAGAGGTAAACTACCTTGTCTAGCTCGGTCGGGTATGCTCCTAAGTTGACTAGAAGCTTCGAGTGCATCTGGGCAGCCTAGGAGGGGTACTCGGCCGGAGCCTTACTATCGTACGTAGAGACGTCGGGGAGTTTGCTTTTAGGGGTCGGGGTGTAGGCTATTGTGTTCGTCGTTGTCGTCGTCGTAGGGGTCGGATCGCGATCGGACGCCCTAAGCTGTTGTAGCTCCTGTTCCTGTTAGGAAATTATCGCAGCCTAGTGGTTTACTTGCTGCTCCAGCTGCCTCTTGTGTTCCAGCAGCTCCTCGTACACGCAGTGTATATGTCCCTCTATAGCCGTAGTTTCTATAGGGATGTCGCCGTCTATCTTTGTTTTATTACTGCAGTTACCGACAGTAAGATTAGTTCCTAATGTAAAGGGCTTAAGAATCTTAGTTTAGAAACTTAAGGTTAGGTATCTATATAAAGGAACTGATAGGCAGTTCCTTCGTCGTCCGCTGCTGTACAATTTGTACCTATAAAGCCAAGCTAGCAATTTCCTCCTATGTAGGGGTGCAAGGTTTATACTCTGTATAGAGGATTAGGAGTTCCCCCTCTGTATAGTAGTGCAAAGCTTTCCCTCTATTTAGAGGGGCAGCAGTTCCCCTCTATGTAGGACTATAGGGTTCTCCTTCTGTACAGGAGTGGGGTCCTGTTAGTGGTTCTGTACAGAGGGTAGGGTTATGCTGGCGCCGCTAAGTCGCAGTCCTTAGGGCGACGGCTGGCTTAGGTCGGGTCTAGGACCTGGGCTGGGCGGCGCCCCCTAACATCCACTCCTGTTTCTCACTTCTTTGACCAATTACATCCCTCTGTTCGTTTCTATTTCAATAGGTTTCTTTTTGATCGATCTTCTTATCTTCTTTTTCTGCCTCTTTTTTGCCCTGTAACAGCCTCTTTCTGCCTAATTAATACCTCGATCCTATATCTTTTCCCTTCTATTTTAACCTTATCTTATCTTCTCTTTGTCTGTACGCTTCTTATTTCTTCTTCTTACGTACTTCTATATTACTCTTCTTACGTGTCTTCTAGTCCATTCTAATGTTAGTTTCTAATCTTCTTAGCTGATAATGTCGTCTTATTCCTTTTCTTTTTGATATGTCTCTTTTTCAGCTATCTTCTTATCTTCTTTTTGTCTTTCTTTTCTGCAGTATAGCAGCCCTGTTTCTGCCTAATTTCCAGTCGTAGGTACCTTAATCCTATACCTTTTTTCTTCTATTCTAACGTTATCTTCTCTTTTCTTTATCTTATCCTTTTTACATGTTTCTATTCTATTCTTTACATGCCTTCTTATCTCGTCGCTCTTGTGCCTCTTTTACTGTGTCGCTTTTAGCTAACTTCGGTCTATTTTAGTAGCAGAAGACTTTACTTCTAGCCTTACTAGCACTGTCTCCTATAGCTTCCTTCTGTTAGCGGAAGCCTTTGTTAGCAACTCTGCTGCACCTTAAGATCTTCTAGAAGGTTCTAAGCCCCTCTTAAGGGCTTTCTATAAAGCCGGATAGCTTAGCTAGAAACTTTTGCTAAGACTGTAACTAAACGCACCGACAGCGAGAAAGCTGAATAAACAGCAGTTCCGTCGGCGGCTTTCCGTTAATAGCAAGAAGCTGAACGGACAGCCTTTAAGAAGGACACTTCTAGCGTTCCGGCGTCGTTAGTTCCATTAGCAGCGACAGAAGCCGAATAGACACTACTTAAGAAGGACACTTCCGGCGTTCTAGCATTCAGTTTCCAGAAGGTTCCTTTATTGTTTCTGAAGCTATTTAGGCCTTAGTTTCTGTAGGTTTCAATAGTAGAAGTCTTCTAGCAGCTCTGTAGAATTCTGTAGATTATCGATCGGATACTATTTATAGTCTTCTAGCTATTCTTTCTATAAGACTCTTACTATAATAGACCCTCTTATCTTCTTTACTTCTAATATATCCTTAACCCCTTCTCTTCTTCTTCCCCTTCCATCTTAATTAGTAGTAGTTCTGTCAACCCCTGCCCTAGTAGACTGTCTTTAGAGTCTAAGCTTAGTAGATCTAAATAGAAGATGTTGTAGATTCGAAAAGATCTTAGCAGCTAGAGCCGATAGGTTACTAGCGACCTCTTCTTAATAATAATAAAAGAACGTATATACTAGGGGTTAAGCTTAGAGTTGTCTTTTAACCTTATATTCTATATATTAAGCTATTCCTTTTAACCTTCTTTAAATTCTATTAGTAAAAGCTTCTTATTAGCTTAAATTACTATCTTCTTCTAAGCTACTTCTATAGCTACTTTTGCCACTTCAACCGCTCCTTCTATCCGTCCTTTGAGCGCTTCTGCCGTCGTAGTAGCTACTCTCTTTAATAAGGTAGGGGTGGAAAGCTCTGCAGGGTTAGTTCTAATTAGCAGCTAGAAGCTTATCTGCAGGGGATAGCTACGTGTTATCTCGAACGGCGCTAGTAAGGTAGCTTCTAACAGAGCCGAATTAGCGCAGAATTTGGCTATTAGTAGCATCTTTGTCTATTCTTCTTAGTAGTGCCTATAGAAGATCCTAAGATATTTCTCTATCTTACAGTTGGTTACTTCCGATTAGCTGTCTGTCTAAGGGCGTACTGCTGTACTAAGCTTTCTGCAGATTCCGAGAACTTAGTTTATAACATTCTATATATCTGTAGTAAATTAGGGATCCCTATCTTTATTAATAGTGTCCAACAGGCCTTAATACTTCTATATATACTAAATCAGCATCTAAGCTGTCTCTTCTAACGTCCTCTTTAGCTAGGTAGGGGATAAAAAAGCGCTCTTTGCTTAGCCTATCTACGACGTTAAGGGTAGCGTTATGTCTGCCTAAATCCGGTAGGCCAATTACGAAATCTATAGTAATGTGTTGCTAGGGTCTCTGTAAGGGCTCAAGAATCTTAGTTTAGAAACTTGAGGTTGGGTATCTATATAAAGGAACTGATAGGCAGTTCCTTCGTCGTCTGCTACTGTACAATTTGTACCTACGAAGCCAAGCTAGCAATTTCCCTCTGTATAGGGATGCAAGGTTTATACTCCGTACAGAGGATCGGGGGTTCTCCCTCTGTATAGTAGTGTAAAGTTTTCCCTCTGTTTAGAGGGGCGGCAATTCCCCTCTGTATAGGGCTATAGGATTCCCCCTCTATATAGGAGTGTAGTCCTGTCGGTGATTCCGTATAGAGGGTAGGGTCGTGCTGGCGCCGCTAAGTCGCAGTCCTTAGAGCGACGGCTGGCTTAGGTCAGGTCCAGGACCTAGGCTGGGCGGCGCCCCCTAACAATACCCCCTCCTCCCTTCTTATAGTGCCCTTTTCTGTACAGTAGCGTGCTGTACACTCTTAGCTCCTGCTGTTCCTTTGCTAGGTCGTAACTTCCTATTTTCGTCTAGCCGTCTATATAGTCGTCGCTCGTTGCCTTCTGGGTTGTAGTTGCCTCCTTGCTTTTTTACCTAGTTGTAGCAGCTGTCCTGGTTGCTATTGCCTCTTATAGCAGGCAGTTCCCCCCCCTAAATTCCAAGCCTCTCCCTTCTCTTTCCCTCCCCCTTTTCTTTCTATTCCCTCCCCTGCCTCCCCCCTTCTACGCCGTCTATCGTCTACTACCGTCTACTACCGTCTACTGTCTAACATCTACCCCGGCCCTACTATTAGCTACTACTAGTTACTACTACCCTAGCTACTATTATGCCGTCTGCCCCGTCCGGCCGTTCTCGCTGTAGCTCCCTCGTAGTCGCTGGCTCCTCCTCCTCTGCTCGTCTAGCCGGGGTCCCCTCCTATTTCCGCCTCTAGTAGTAGAGTCCTTAATTTGACTAACAGCTACGCTTCTAGTTCGTACAGATTCTCTTCTTCTATACGGTCTAAGCTAACGTCTTAGGTGCTATACTAACAAGCAGTAGGACGCAGCCGAGCTGCCCTACTACGCCTTCTAGTGTAACCCTACCAGGTTACACCTTAGCAGGTAGCTACGGCCTAGGCGTCGTACGTTAACGCTATCCTTATCGCTACCTAGGGCCAGCCCTGCGCCCCCTGCCCCAACTCCCCCTAGCCCTTACTTGGCCTATACCGCCTCCTAGGCTTCTGGGCTAGGTTGTGTGCCTTGTATAAGTAGAAGGATAGCTCTCTCTACTGCCCCTACCGCTGTCCGGAGGAGGCGCGTAGGGGTAGGGGGGTGCCTCTGCTTCCTAGGGTTAGCCTAGGTAGGGGTGGGGGTCCTGCCAGGCAGGAGGTAATTAAGATCTTAGATAGGGAGTCGGCTACTCTAGTCCCCCGGGGTGGTAGTTAGTAAGCTACTCCCTCCCTCTAGGTAGTGTAAGAAATCCTAGACGGTTCTGCTCTTAACTCCTCTTATTTCTACTTTCCTTCCTATCTGTTTCCTAGCTGTCCCCTTCCTTCTGCCCTCTTTCCGTACAGTATCGTACGGTGTAGTGTAGGTGGGGTCCTATAGTGTCCTACGTTGTAATTTTTCGATCCCTTTAACAACCTAAGTTGCTAGCAGCTACCCTGTCCTTAGGGTAGATTATGCCCCTCTCCGCCATACAGCGTAGTGTTACTGTAGCTGGATAGGGGGATAGTTCTCCTCCTACCTGTCCAGTGCAGTTGTGTCCTGTAGGGCCTCGTACAGTTCCTATGTAGGCTCTGCCTATCCTCTCTATTTTACTAGGTATTCTACCCTCTTCCGCTTCCTTTAGCTCTTAAGGATTCCTTCTACCTCGTACTCTTCTTGGCCCTCGGTTATAATCGCTGGTAGGCGCGCGTCGTCTGTCGTCTAGTGCAGTAGGGGGTCTATGTTCGCTGGCTGTACGAGGTCTATGTAAAAGACTAGGTAGATCCCTAGAGGAGTGTCGAGCCGTACAGCGTGTGTCCCTACTAGTCGGACTACCGTAACTTTCTGGTTCTTCTAATCTAGCTTCTTGCTCGGCCAGTCTATACAGATGTTTCGCTGGTTTAGCTAGACCTTATCCCCTGCCTCGTACCTTGGTGCAGCCTGCTGTCCCTTGTTGGCCTGCTCTTCCGCATTCTGTTAAGCTATAGCTAGACTCGCCTTTGCCTACTAATAGGCATTCGTAATCGTCTGTAGAATGGCCTCTCCCTGCTAAATTGGGGATCGTACAGGGCGCAGGGTGTCACTACTTGGGGTCGGTAGGAGCAGGGAATGGTCGTATCTATAGGCTATAAAGAAGGGGGACAATCCTGTAGCGTTAGCCGTACAGCTGTTAATAGCTAGCTCTGCTATAGGGAGAAGTCGGTTCCAGTTCGTCTGGTTATAGTCGACGTACGCACAGAGGTACGCTTCCAACGTCGAATTGACTCTCTCCGTCGCGCTGTCCGTCTATAGGTGCTATACGGTCGACAAGCGACGTTCTACCTTTAGCAACTGGCAGACCCTTGCCTAGAGCTGGCTCGTAAACTGTATACTCCGGTCTAATACAATTGACCTGGGGAATCCGTGTTTGCTAAACGTCTTCTGTATAAAGGCCTAGGCAGTGTCTTTAGCCGTAATAGAGTCCATTCCCTCTAGTATTACCCCCTTTGTTAGCTTGTCCGTAACTACTATAATGTTCCGCCGTCCGTCGCTCTCTGAGAGGTCTGTAATAAAGTCTACTGTTAGGTCTTGCTAGGGCCGGTCCGGGATTGGTAGGGGTTTTAGCAACCTATGCTTTAGCTTACGCTAGGGCTTCGTCCGTCTATATATATCGCAGTTTCGTACGAACCTGCAGATGTCCTTCGCTATCGCCGGCTAGTAGTAGTCCCGGGCGACAATGCTGTACGTCTCCTCGCGCCCTGGGTGTCCGGTAACTATAGAATCGTGCGCCCGTTGTATTAAGCTTATACAGAGCTTCTTGTCGGCTGGGACCCAAATCCGATTCCTGAACTTCAGGTTGTGCTCCTCGTCTACTAAACACTCTGCTGCCGACACCTTAAGGTAGAGCTCTGCTAGGAGCTTCCGCTGTCCTCCTTAGATCGCTGTATAGGCCCCTCGGTATACCTCGTCCTTTTCTATTGCCTCTTCCTATACTTGCAGTTGGGGTTCCTAAAGGTGTGTCGCTGCTAGGCGGATAGTCTCCTCGCCTGGCTCCTCCTTAAACATCTGGAATGTTCGTAACTTTAAACGGTCGTCCTTGTACGTCGTTGGCATGTCCTAGTCCTGTCTAGAAAACGCGTCGGTCCTGCTGTTGTCCTTACCTTTGCGATACTGGAGTCTTATGCTAAACCGGCTTAGGTACATTGCCTATTGTACGTGCCTCTTAGACAGCTTCCAGGGCTGCGTAAAGTACTCCAGATTCTTGTAGTTAGTTAGGGCGAGGAACTTGGGCACCGAGCGGAGTTCTCTATCCTACGCTTCGCAACACTGTACGACCGCTAGCAATTCCTTGTCGTAGATAGGGTAGTTGCACTTAGCCGGGGAGTTCTTCTTAGAGAAGTACGCGCATAGGTTTAGGAGCCTGTCCGAGCCCACCTGCGACAGGATACCTCTAATGCAATAACCTAAGGAGTCGGTTTCCAGTATCGTCGTACGCTCTAGCTCGAAGGCGGCAAGCGTTGGTCCTGTAGTAAAGAGCTCCTTTAGCTTGTTGAAGCTGCTATCGCATTCGTCCGTCTATTTAAACTGTTTGTCCTTATATGTTAGGTCGACTAGGAGGCGTACGATCTCCGAGTAGTTCCGTATAAACTGGCAGTAGAAGTTGGCAAACCTAAGAAATTCCTGTACGCCCTTAACGTTCGTAGGCGGCTTCTATTGCTTGATAGCATTAATCTTCTTCCTATCTATACTAATGCCTTTCCCTGCCTCAATAATAAACTCTAGGTATTTCGTACGCTAGACACTGGATTTACATTTGTCGATGTCGAGATACAAGCTAGCTTGCTGCAGTCGGTCTAGCACCTTCTTAACGTCCCGTATGTAATCCGCGTAGGTCCCGTCTGTAGAAACAAGGGTGTCGTCGAGGTACGCCGAGGAGATGTCGTCTAGTAACCCTTGCAGGGACTTGTTAATATACCTTTAGAAGGTTGCCGGTACGTTGGCAAGGCTAAAGGGGGTAACAAGCTACTTAAAAAGACTATATCTCGTACAGAAGGCAGTTATCCATTTACAGCCTTCCTTAATCTGTATCTTGTAGAAGGCCGAGACTACGTTAAGCTTAGTAAACCACTTTGCCTTGCTGATCCGTCCGAGAGTCTCCTTAATAAGGGGTAGGGGGTACCGGTCCTTCTTAGTAATCGCGTTAATGCCTCTGTAGTCTACGTAGAAACGCAAGCCGGCCTTCCCCTCCTTATAGACAAACAGCACTAGGGCTCCTGCAGACGAGGTACTTGCCTAAATGAAACCTTTAGCAAGCAGGTCGTCCAGTGTCTTGCGCAGTACTAGGAGTTCTCTAGAGGACATTCTGTACAGCGGTCTGTACGGTACCTTAGGTAGGCTCCTATCTGGACGGGGCTCTAGCTAGATGTTGTGGTTAATCCCTTCTCCTTAGTGTAGCGGCAGTTTTAAGGCCGACTTTGGCTTAAAGAGGTCCAGGTATCCAGCATATTCCCTTAGGAGCTTCGTATAGGGGTCCGTTACTTTCTTAGGTGCCAATGCCTTCTTAATGTCTGCCGTCGCTGTGTTGATTTCGGCCTTAGCATTGTTACCCTACGGAGCCTTCCCTTAGTCTCGGGGCCTCTGCTCCGTCGACGTGTTGGCTCCGGCTGTAGCGTTGTTGTCCTACTAGACCCTCCCTTGGTCTTGGAGCCTCTGCTTCGTCGCTGCCAGGTATAGCCGTCCCCTTCCAACATCCAGCTTGCCCCTCTAGCGCTCTATCTATAGCTTCCCTAGTATTAGGTTATACCCCAACTTGTCCTGTACGATATAGAGGTATAAATCCTGCTTATAGTGTCCCTGTATCTCTATCGTTACTTTTACTATATAGGTAATGTCCGGTCCTCGCCCAGTAATGCCCAACATGCGTACAGGTACAGTAGGGGTCGTCTTAATCCGGTGTCTCTGTACGAAGTCTTCGCTGATTACTCTGTACACTAAACATCCTGCGTTAATTTATGTCCGCGCCGTTGCCGACCTGTTTAACGTTCGCCGTACGATAAACGGCGTAGTCGTTATGTGGTTGCTCTTAAAAGATAGCTAAGTAGTGCTTTGATTTAGCAATCTATCTCGTATACGCCTCTGGCAGAGCCTTCGCTTAGAGGCTACTCTTTTCCCGACTCGTTATCGTCCGAGTAGGACTCCTAATCCTCTTGTTAGGGCGCCGCAGTTGCTACCCTCGCAGTGGTCGGCCGTCCCCCAGGTCTCTCTGCTGGCAAGAGCCCGCAATTCTGTGCAGTGTGGCCTATCTTGCTACACCTGTAGCAGCTCCCTTCTGCTCGCCTCTTGTTAAGGGTAGCTATATCTAGCTATTGCGCCATTTTAGTAGCGGCCCTTGGCCGTACGGTAACGGCTGCCGCTACCCTCGTCGTTGTTGGTTCCTAGTCTATAGCGTCTATCTGCTGCTGGAGGGGTTGTCTTATCTCGTAAGCGCGGCTTATCTGTCCAAGCCTGTGCTGCTAGTCGTCGACTATCCTAAGGAGATCGCAGAATTCCTCGTACGTAGCTAGTTACATTACGCCTACTAGTCCCGTTATAATTTCCTTAGAGAGGCCTACCTCTAAAGAGGTAATTTTTATCCTGTCCTTCTCTTGGAGACCTCCTGCCTCTGCCAGAGTCTAGTCGTATTCTGCGAGGAATTCTCGTACAGTCTTGCGCCCTTGCTTTATCGTATTGACCTATAGGAGTGCCCGGCTCTCGCAGTCTAGGTCCTTGTAGCTCTTGTTAAGAGCTGCCTAGAGCATCGTCGTCGTAGCTATTGCTAGATTGGCAATGGCCGTCTCGTAGTACGACAGAATCCGTGCTGCCGCCCTGCCCTTTAACCTCCCAAAGAGGTAAATTACCTTGTCTAGCTCGGTCGGGTATGCTCCTAAGTCCACTAGAAGCTTAGAGCGCATCTAGGCAGCCTAGGAGGGACACTCGGCCGGAGCCTTACTATCGTATGTAGTTACGTTGGGGAGTTTGCTTTTGGGGGTCGGGGTGTAGGCTATCGTGTTTGTCGTCGTAGGGGTCGGATCGCGATCGGACGCCCTAAGCTGTCGTAGCTCCTGTTCCCGTTAGGAAATCATCGCAGCCTAGTGGCTTACTTGCTGCTCGAGCTGCCTCCTGTGTTTCAGCAGCTCCTCGTACGCGCAGTGCATCTGCCCCTGTATAGCCGTAGGTTCTATAGGGATGTCGCTGTCTATCTTCGTTATATTACTGCAGTTACCGACAGTAAGATTAGTTCCTAATGTAAGGGCTTAAGAATCTTGGTTCAGAAACTTAAGGTTAGGTATCTATATAAAGGAACTGATAGGCAGTTCCTTTGTCGTCTGCTGCTGTACAAATTGTATCTACAAAGCCAAGCCAGCAGCTTCCCTCTGTGCAGGGATGCAAGGTTTACACTCTGTACAGAGGATCGGGAGTTCTCCCTCTTTATAGTAGTACAGAGTTTTCCCTCCGTTTAAAGGGGCGGCAATTCCCCTCTATGCAGGGCTATAGGATTCCCCCTCTATACAGGAGTGTAGTCCTGTCGGTAATTCCGTACAGAGGGTAGGGTCGTGCTAGCGCCGCTAAGTCGCAGTCCTTAGGGCGACGGCTGGCTTAGGTCGGGTCTAGGACCTAGGCTGGGCGGCGCCCCCTAACAGTCTCTTAGGGGCCGGCAGAGGTTTTAGCAATCCGGCTAGAAGCCTGTAACGTAGTTTAGCTCCTCTATAGGCGTAGCAGTTAGCTATAAACTGGTGGATTATTTCGTAGATCCTTAGAAACTAGTAGGCGGTTCTAATAGCTTCCTTTATCTTCCTTCTTCTAGCGTAACCTATATCTTTAGAACTATGCACCTGCTGGATAACCTTAGTAACTATCTCTTCTAGCAATATCAGCTTCCTTAAGCCAGTGTTTCCGAGCTTCTGTTAACGATTAAGTCTTTCTATCTTCTTGTAAAGCATCTCTTCTTCCTGTGCTGTTTCTACTATATAGATCCCTACCTCCTTTAACATTGCGATATCTACTATTTGCTCTGTAAGAACCTTCTAAAACATATCAGGGTCTTCTTTGGCTCGGTTGATCCTTCCTTTATACTAGGTCAGTGCGTCTGCTTTTCTATCCTGAGCTCTAGGTCTATATATTATCTTGAAATTAAAGTCTAATAGGTAGGCAGTCTACCGAGCTTAGCGTCGTTAGAGCTTCTATATCTTTATTAAGTAAGCCAACAACTAGTAGTTCGTAAGAACCTAAACTGTGCTTCTTCTAGCTACTAGCTCTAGCTTCTACTCCTTAAAGGCCTAAATAATAGCGAGGAGCTCCTTGTTGTAGATAGCGGTGTTTCGCTCCGCTTTGTTTATTAATTTGCTAAAGAAAGCCACTAGATAGAGGGCTTCGTTGTTACTATGTTAAGAGAGCACTCTAGCTGTAACAGTGTCGGACGCGTTAGTCTCTAGGTAGATTGTCTTTTTAGGGCGGAAATAAGCTAATACTAGTACTAAGGCAACGTCGTTTTTGAGTTAATAGAAAGCCTCTGTGCACTGCTTATTCTAAAGGCAGCTATCCTTCCTTAATGCCTTATTTAGCAGCCTAGCAATGTTGCTGAAATCCTTCATAAAACGCCGATTGTAGCTGCAGATGCCTAAAAAGCCTCTGGATTAGGTAGTGTTACCTAGCTGCAGCTGCTTCTATTCTTTTACAGCAGTTACCTTTAAGGAGTCTATCTAAATACCTTTCTTTCCTAAAATAAGGCCGAGATACTTGACTTCGTGCTAATAGAATTCGCTCTTCTTGGTATCGGCGTTAAGTCTAGCCTCTTGTAGCCTAGTTAGTACCTTAAGGATGTAGTCTGTATGCTGTTGCCTCGTTATATCTGTATAGATGAGAATTTCGTCTAGGTAAATAGGCACGAATCGTTCTAGCATGTCTATAAAGGTATACCTTATAAAGCGCTACTATACTGCCAGCGCGTTAGTAAGGCCAAACGGTATAACTAACTACTTAAAGTTGCCTATCTTTGTCGCAAAGATAGCAAGGTGTTCTATAGGTCCTTCCTTATTCCTTAATTAACAGAAGGCTTAGCGAATGTCCAGCTTGCTAAACTACTAAGCTTTAGCTATTGACTTAATAGTTTTGTTAATAAACAGTAGGGGAAATACATCTATCCTAGTAATAGCGTTAAGACCTGTTATAGAATAACTACTAGATAGGTCTTGCAGGCGTATAGAGGTACCTATACGGCATAACTGCAGACATAAGGATAGCCTGCTGCTAAGGACAGCTTGCGCTGCCCTTACGAGCATACAAAAGAAGCGCAGGCAAGATCGTTAGAGGGACACTCGTTAGTTCAAACAGGATACCAGTTATTAGTATTAGGTACTCTATACGCTACTATAATCCAATTCTGTAACAGTTCTAACAAGTCTACCTAAGGGTAGCGGCCTATAGGTACTAATAGCGACCCTAGAGCAGAGCAGACACAGTGCAAAGGATACGCAGGAGGCGAACCTAATAGACATTCGCCTCTCTATAGAGGTCTACAACCCTGCAGCACGTATGCAAGCTGCAGAAGACGAGGAGAGGCGCCTCTAGGCGGAGATTACCCCGCTCGAGGCAGAGAGGCATCTAAAACTTATACGACACTGTCTTAACTACCTCTTAAGGAAGAAAACATCTCTAATCCGAATCCTAGTATATAGCAACACTCTACGCCCTAGAAAGACCTAAGATACACCTATTAGACGTAGAGTAGCAGTAACTCCAGCTAGCGATCGTAGTGTAAGCGTCCCTTAAATACTGTATAGGAGTCCTGCTTCTAGCCCTTTTATCGACAATAAGGAGGCAGAGTTCGAGTACGCTAGCAGCTTACAGCAAAGGCGCAGAGGTCCTACTAAGGACAATAAGGATAAATAGAGGCTCCTAAGCTACCTTATTACTAAACCTCCAATTTTCGAAAAGGGGAACTAGCAGTAGGAAACGTACTAGCTCCTTAAAGTAGAGTCCTTTTTTAAGAGCAGTAAGCCCTTATAGGACACTAACAAACAGTAGATTACCTTTGCGTTAAGCTGCCTAGGTAGGGTCTTAAAGGACTGCTAGTACAAGCGCAAGGGGTTCAACGCCCCTACTACTATAGCTGTTATAGAACTACTATCGAGGAGGCCTTTGATAGGGACAGAGTTGCTCTAAGGGAGCGACTGCAAACCCGAGGGTAGCCTGCTACTAAGGACAGCCTAAGCTGCCCTTGCGTATATACAAAAGGAGCGTAGGCAAGACTAGCAGAGAGATACTTGTTAGTTTAAATATAATACTAGTTATTAGTATTAGGTGCCCCGTTTGCTGCTATAATCCAATCCTATAACAGTTCTAACAAGTCTGCCTAAGGGTAGCGGCCTATAGACACTAATGTCGATCCTAGAGCGGAGCGGACACACTTGCGTTAACTACTAGGGCCTTAACAAGGTAATTGTTAAGAGCTAGAATCTCGTACTACTTGTTAGTAAGATATTGGATCGCCTTAGCAATAACACCTAGTTTACGTCCTTAGACCTAAAGAACGTATACTACTAGATCCGCATCAAGCAGGGTAATAAGTAGAAGACTACGTTCTGGACCCGTTACGGCTATTTCGGGTATAAGGTAATGCTATTCGGCCGAACGAACGCTCTAGCAACGTTCTAGGCGTATATTAACTAGACCCTAGCAGGGCCTGTAGATATCTGTTAATCAGTGTACTTAGACGACATCTTAGTCTATAGCAAGACCTAGGAGGACTACGTACAGGACGTAAGCGCAGTCCTAGAGCAGCTACGGCAGTTTGCCCTATATACAAACCTAAAGAAGTGCAAGTTTCGGTGTAAGGAAGTAGAGTTCCTAGGGTTTATCGTATCTACTGCTAGCGTAGCGATAGATAGGAGCAGGGTAGCTATAGTTAAAGACTAGCCTTCACTAATAACGCTAACAGAGGTATAGTCGTTTTTAGGATTCTGCAATTTTTACTAGCAGTTTATCCCTAAGTATTCCTGCAGCGTACAGCTGCTAACAGCCCTCTCGAAGAGGGCAAAGGACAGCCGGAAGCCGGGCCCTATCTAGTAGGGCGCTAACAAGGAGCAGGCGTTCTATGGACTGAAAGATGTATTTAGCTTAGCAAAGATGCTGCAGCACTTCGAGCCAGACCTCTATATATAGCTCGAAACCGACATGTCTAAGTTCGTAGTAGCCGGAATCCTGTCGCAGCTACACAACAACAGCCACTAGCACCTAACCGCCTTCTAGTCGCAGAAGATACTGCCTATAGAGTGCAATTACAAAGTGCACGACTAGGAGTTGTTAGCAGTTATAGGGGCGTTTAAGCACTAGTACGCCTACCTTAACAGTGCACCTTATACAGTAGAGGTGCTTGTAGATTACTACAACCTAAAGGGGTTTATAAATATAAAGTAGCTAAATAGCTAGCAGGTACGCTAGACTATCTTTTTTTAGCAGTTTAATTTTAAGATTAAGTATTCTGCAGGAAAGAGGAACCCTCTGGATGCACCTTTAAGGTATAGTAACTATACAGAGGTTACGGAACAGGTAACAAACTTACTCCCTACTCTCTAGGCAAAATTGTCGCTATAGGCAGAGGTCCTACCTAGTGTAGACAGCAGAGAAGTCTAAGCTATCTACGTCTAATATATTAGTAATTAGCTAAAAGCTATAGGGAAGTACCTCTCAGATACGCTTACGAAGTGCAGCTACTATACAGAGGTTACAGGACCGGTAGCGAACCTGCTCCCTACTCTCTAGGCGAATTTACTGCTGTAGGTAGAGGTCTCTTTAGATAGCGGAGGGGTTTAAGCTACCTGTAACCGAGGCATTAGTAAAGGGCCCTAGGCTACGAGTATACGATATGTTTGTAAGGGCTATATAGACATACTGGAACTAGTAGCGAACCTGCTCCCTACTCTCTAGGCGAATTTACTGCTGTAGGCAGAGGTCTCTTTAGACAGCGGAAGGGTTCGAGCTGTCTGTATACGATGTATAAGCAATTGGTAAGAAGCCGTAGTCTAGAAGGGTAGAGCAGCAAGAGAGCGCTTACCCCCTATAGGGCACGCAAGGGGCCTAGCAGAGACTAGTACATCTAGTGCTAAGTATCTTAGCCCCTTTCAGCATAGGGCAAGCACTGTTTTAGGAGCCTTACAGGACGCTATACCTCTAGCCTACTATAGTACAGAAGATGCGAAACGTATAGGGGTAGCAGACTAATACGTATCCTGCCCAGTTCGAATAGCTGCTATATACACTGCAAACGACAGTCTATATATTAATACGCCGGCCCTCCTGCTGTCCCGAAATAAGACAATACAGAAGCTTAAGCTATCTATAAGGAGATTAGTCGAGAGAGCACAGGGTACGCCTAATAAGCAGGGACCCTACGAACTCTATAAGGGAGTGTTATTGCACCAATCCTCGTTAGAGAGCTACACGATCGTAGTGCTGGCTAATGGGACTCTCTAAGCAGAGATTATGCGTATATACTACAACAACCTGCTAGTAGGACACTTAAGGATTAACAAAACCTTAGAGCTAATCCAGCGCAAGTACTACTAGGACAGGATAGCTGCAGACCTTAAGGAGTATATTAGTACCTACAGGGTCTGCTAGCAGACTAAAGCACGCTGCTACGCCTCCTATAGGGAGCTAAGTGCTCTCCCGATACTATCTAGGCCTTAGCAAGAATTAACAATAGACTTTAATACAGACCTCCTACTGTCTAGGTTGTTATAGGCGTCTAGCGCAGGTTCTGTTATACACACTGCAGTCCTCGTAATTATCGACAGATACATAAAGATAGCCGCTTTCGTCCCTATAACAAAAGCGTATACAGTAGTTAAGCTTATAGAGATTCTCTTAAGGGAAGTAGTTAGAAGATTCGGCGTCCCTATAGGTATTAGAACAGATTAGGGGTTACTGTTTACGAGCTAGTATGTAAGGGCTCAAGAATCTTAGTTTAGAAACTTAAGGTTAGGTATCTTTATAGAGGAACTGATAGGCAGTTCCTTTGTCGTCTGCTGCTGTACAATTTGTACCTACGAAGCCAAGCTAGCAATTTCCCTCTATGCAGGGGTACAAGGTTTACACTCTGTACAGAGGATCGGGAGTTTCCCTCTATATAGTAGTGCAGAGTTTTCCCTCTATTTAGAGGGGCGGCAATTCCCCTCTGTATAGGGCTATAGGATTCTCCCTCTGTACAGGAGTAGGGTCCTGTCGGTAATTCTGTACAGAGGGTAGGGTTGTGCTAGCGCTGCTAAGTCGCAGTCCTTAGGGCAACGGCTGGCTTAGGTCCAGGGACTGGGCTACGCAGTGCCCCCTAACAATACCCCCCTCCCTTCTTGTAGTGCCTCTTTCGTACAGCGGCGTGTTATACGCCCTGAGCTCCTAGTGTTCCTTTGGCAGGTCGCGACTTCCTATCTCTGTCTGGTCGTCTATATAGCCGTTGCTCGTCGCCTACTGGGTCGTAGTTGCCTCCTTGCTCCTTTTTTATACAGTTGTAGCAGCTGCTCTGGTTGCCATTGCCTCCTTTAGCAGGCAGCCACCCCTCCTAAGTATTAAGCCTCCCCTTCTCTTTCCCTTCCCTTCTTCTCTTCTATTTATTCTCCTATCTGCTACCTGTCCGCCTAGCCGTTCACTGTCTACTACCGTCTACTGTCTACTACTAACGGCTACCTAGCCCTTACTACTAGTTACTACTACTAGCTACTACTACTAGCTACTACCGTTATACTACGCACCCCGTCCGGCCGTTCGCGCCGTAGTTCTCTCGTAGTTGTAGGCTCTTCTCTTATAGTTCCTAGCTCTTCTTCCGTCCGTCTAGCTAGTGTCCCCTCCTATTTTCGCCTCTAGCAATAGAGTGCCTAGCTCGACTAGCAGCTTTGCTTGCAGTTCGTACAGATCTCCGTCTACTGTACAGTCTAAGCTAACGTCTTAGATGCTACACTAACGAGCAGCAGGACGCGGCTGAGCTACCCTTCTATGCCTTCTAGTGTGACTCCGCCTAGGTTACACCTTAGCAGGTCGCTACGGCCCGCGCGTCGTACGTTAATGCTATCCTTATTGCTACTTAGGGCCAGCTCTGCGCCCCCTGTACTAATTCCCCTAAAGGCTTACTTAGCCTATACCGCTTCCCTGGCTTCTAGGCTGGGGTCTGCGCCTTGTGCAAGTGGAAGGATAGCTCTCTCTACTGCCTCTACTGCCGTCTGGAGGAGGCGCATAGGGGTAGGGGGGTGCCTCTGCTCCCTAAGGCTAGCCTAGGTAGGGGTGCTGCCGGGCGGGAGGTAATTGAGATTTTAGATAAGGAGTTAGCCGCCCTAGTCCTACAGGGTGGTGGCTAGTGAGCTACCCCCCCCCCCTCCTATCCCTAGGTAGTGTAAGGAATTTTCGGACGGTTTTGCTCTTATCCCCCTCTTATTCCTACCTATCTTACCTGTCTCCTAACTGTTCTCTTCCTCCTGCCCTTCTTCTGTACAGTGTCGTATAGTGTAGTGTCGGTAGGATCCTGTAGTGTCCTACGTCTTAATTCTCGATCCTTTAACAACCTAAGTTTCTAGCAGCTGCCCTGTACTTAGGGTAGATCGTGCCCCTTTTCGCTATACGGCGCAGTGTTACTGTAACTGGGCAGGGGAATGGTTCTCCTCCTACCTGTCTAGCGCAGTTGTGTCCTATAGGGCCTCGTATAGTTCCTATGTAGGCTCTGGCTATCCTCTCTATTTTACTAGGTACTCTACCCTCTTCTTCTTCCTTTGGCTCCCAAGGATTCCTTCTACCTTATACTCTTCCTAGCCCTTAGTTATAATTGCTAGTGGGCGCGCGTCGTCCGTTACCTAATACGGTAGGGAGTCTATGTTTGCTAGCTGTACGAGGTCTACGTAGAAGACTAGGTAGATTCCTAAGGGAGTGTTAAGTCGTACAGCGTATGTCCCTACTGGTCGGACTACTGTAAACTTCCGGTTCTTCTAGTCTAGCTTCTTGCTCGGCCAGTCTGTACGGATGTTGCGCTAGTTTAGCCAGACCTTATCCTCTGCCTCGTACCTTAGTATAGCCTACTGTCCCTTGTTGGCCTGCTCTTCCGCATTCTGCTAAGCTATAGCTAGACTCGCTTTCGCCTATTAGTAGTCGTTCGTAATCGTCCGTACGATAGCTTCTCCCTGCTGAATTGGGGATTATATAGGGCGTAGGGTAGCGCTACTTAGGGTCGGTAGAAGCAGGGAGTGGTCGTATCTGCAAGTTTTAAAGAAGGGGGACAATCCTGTAGCATTAGCCGTACAGCTGTTAATAGCTAGCTCCACTATAGGGTGAAGTCGGTTCCAGTTTGTCTAGTTATAGTCGACGGACGCTCGGAGGTACGCTTCTAACGTCGAATTGACCCTTTCCGTCGCGCTGTCTGTCTGCAGGTGCTATACAGTTAATAGGCGACGTTCTACGTTTAACAACTAGCAGACCCTTGCCTAGAGCTGGCTCGTAAACTGTGTACCCCAGTCTGATACAATTAACCTAGGGAATCCGTACTTGCTAAACGTCGTCCGTATAAATGCCTAGGCAGTGTCCTTAGCTGTAATAGAGTCTATTCCTTCTAATATTACCCCTCTCGTTAGTTTGTCTGTAACTACTATAATGTTCTGCCGTCCGTTGCTCTTAGGAAGGTCTGTAATAAAGTCTACTGTTAGGTCTTGCAAGGGCGGGTCCGGTACCGGTAGGGGTTTTAGCAGCCTATGCTTTAGTTTACGCTAGGGCTTTGTCTTCCTGCATACATTGCAGTTCTGTATAAACCTGCGAATGTCCTTTGCTATCGCCGGCTAGTAGTAGTCCCTAGCGACGATACTGTACGTCTCCCCACGCCCTAGGTGCCCGGTTGCTATAGAATTATGCGCCTGTTGTATTAAGCTCGTATGGAGCTTCTCGTCTGCCGGGACCCAAATCCGATTCCTAAACTTTAGGTTGTTCTCCTTATCTACTAAGCACTCTGCTGCCGACACCTTAAGGTAAAGCTTGCTAGGAGCTTCCGCTGTTCTCCTTAGATCGCCGTACGGGCCCCTTAGTACACCTCGTCCTTTTCCACTGCCTCTTCCTATGCCTGCAGTTAGGGTTCCTATTGATACGGGGTGGGTTGGCCCGTGTCATTACTATACCTTGCCAAGGTTCATATATCTGGTACATATTGGTCAAGTCACTTCCGAGTTACTTGACTAGTCCCTTTTGGCTTAAGTGTACCGCGCCGCATCACTTAACTCGGAAGTAACTGCTGAAAGTGTACGATAAAAGGCCCGGGTTCAATTCCCAGGGGGCGCATCTTTCAACGGGAGAGTGGAAGCAGCGTTGACATATGTCCGTTTGTCCACCACTCCGTACAGAATGAGGCAGACCCGGTAAAGGTCCAGCTGGCTGTGTGCAGACCTGCCGGGGGGGGGTTGATTGCGTATGCTGCATAGGGGGGCTGTGCAATGGCATACGTAGCCTGTAAGTAAGCGCAGCTTACGAGGTCGTAAGCCTGTAGCGCAGGGGGTAGTGATACAGGGTGGGTTGGCCCGTGTTATTACTATGCCTTGCCAAGGTTCATATATCTGGTATACATTGGTCAAGTCACTTCCGAGTTACTTGACCAGTCCCTTTTGGCTTAAGTGTACCGCGCCGCATCACCTATATGTGTGCTACTGCTAGGCGGATGGTCCCTTTGCCTGGCTCCTCCTTCAACATCTGGATTATTCGTGATTTCAACCGGTCGTCCTCGTACGTTATTGGTATGTCCTAGTCCTGTCTGGATAGTGTATTAGCCCTGCTGTTGTCCTTACCCTTGCGATACTGAAGTCTTATATTGAACTAGCTTAGGTACATCGCCTATCGTACGTGTCTTTTAGAAAGCTTCTAGGGCTGCGCAAAGTACTCCAGATTCTTGTAGTTAGTTAGGGCGAGGAACTCGGGAACCGAGCGGAGTTCTCTATCCTACACTTCGCAACACTATACGACTGCTAGAAATTCCTTGTCGTAGATATAGTAGTTGCACTTAGCTAGGGAGTTCTTCTTAGAGAAGTACGCGTATAGATGCAGGAGTCCGTCCGAGCCTGCCTGTAATAAGATGCCTCCTATGCAGTACCCTAAGGAGTCAGTTTCTAGTATCGTCGTACGTTCTAGGTCGAAGGCGGCAAGTGTTGGTCCTGTTGTAAAGAGCTCCTTTAGCCTGTTAAAGCTTCTATTACACTCGTCCGTCTACTTAAATTGCTTGTCCTTGTGTATTAGCTTGACTAGGGGGCGTACGATCTCCGAGTAGTTCCGTATAAACTGGCAGTAGAAGTTGGCAAACCCTAGAAATTCCTGTACGCCCTTAACGCTCGTAGGCGGCTTCTATTGCTTGATGCTATTAATCTTCTTACTATCTGTGCTAATGCCTTTCCCTGCCTCGATAATAAACCCTAGGTATTTCGTATAGTGTACACCGAATTTACATTTGTCAATGTCAAGGTACAAGCCAGCCTGCTGCAGTTAGTCTAATACCTTCTTGACGTCCTGTACGTAATCTGCATAGGTGCCGTCCGTAAAAACTAGGGTATCGTCAAGGTACGCCAAACAGATGTCGTCTAGTAACCCTTGCAGGGACCTGTTAATGTACCTCTAGAAGGTTGCCAGTGCATTAGTAAGACTAAAGGGGGTAACAAGCTACTTAAAAAGACTATATCTCGTATAGAAGGCAGTTATCTATTTACAGCCTTCCTTAATCCGTATCTTGTAGAAAGCCGAGACTACGTTAAGCTTAGTAAACCACTTTGCCTTGCTGATCCGTCCGAGAGTCTCCTTAATAAGGGGTAGGGGGTACCAGTCCTTCTTGGTAATCGCGTTAATGCCTCTATAGTCTACGCAGAAACGCAAGCCGGCCTTGCCCTCTTTGTAGACAAACAGCACTAGGGCTCCAGCAGACGAGGTACTTGCCTAAATAAAACCTTTAGCAAGTAGGTCGTCTAGTGTCTTACGCAGTACTAGGAGTTCCTAGGAGGACATTCCGTACAGCAGACCGTACGGTACCTTAGGCAGACTCCTATCCGGACAGGGCTCTAGCTGGATTTCGTAGTTAATCCCTTTTCCTCGGTGTAGCGGCAGTTTCGAGGCCGACTTTGGCTCGAAGAGGTCCAGGTATCCTGCGTATTCCCTTAGGAGCTTCGTACAGGGGTCTGTTGCCTTCTTGGGCGCTAATGCCTTCTCGATGTCCGCAGTCGCAGTGTTGATTTTGGCCTTAGCATTGCCACCCTGCGGAGCCCTCCCTTAGTCTTAGAGCCTCTGCTTCGTTGCTGTATTAACTTCGGCCTTAGCATTGCCGCCCTGCGGGACCCTCCCTTAGTCTTAGAGCCTCTGCTTCGTTACTGCCAGGTACAGCCGTCCTCGTCCAACGTCCAGCTTGCCCTGCCAGCGCTCTATCTATAGCTTCCCTAATATTAGGTTATACCCCAACTTGTCCTGTACGACATAGAGGTATAAGTCCTGCTTATAGTGTCCCTGTACCTCTATCGTTACTTTCACTATATAGGTAATGTCCAGTCCTCGCCTAGTAATGCCTAATATGCGTACAGTCGTCTTAATGGAGTGTCTCTGTACGAACTCTTTGCTGATTACTCTGTACACTAAACATCCTGTGTCAATTAATGTCCGCGCCGTTGCGGACCCGTTTAGCGTAGGCAGTACGATAAACGGCGTAGTCGTTATGTAGGTACTCTTAAAAGATAGCTAAGTAGTGCTTTGATTTAGCAATCTATCTCGTATACGCCTCTAGCAGAACCTTCGCTTAGAGGTTACTCTTTTCCCGACTCGTCGTCGTCCGAGTGGGACTCCTAATCCTCTTGTTAGGGCGCCGCAGTTGCTACCCTTGCAGTGGTCGGCCGTCCCCTAGGTCTCTCTGCTGGCAAAAGCCTGCAATTCCGTGCAGTGTAGCCTATCTTGCTATATCTGTAGCAGCTCCCCTCTGCTCGCCTCTTGTTAAGGGTAGCTATGTCTACCTACTGTGCCCTTTTAGCAGCGGCCCTTGGCCGTACGGTAACGGCTGCCGCTACCCTCGTCGTCGTCGTTAGTTCCTAGTCTATAGCGTCCGTCTGCCGCTAGAGGGGTTGTCGCATCTTATAAGCGCAGCTTATCCGTCCGAGCCTATACTGCTAGTCGTCGACTATCCTAAGGAGATTACAGAATTTCTCGTACGTAGCTGGTCGCATTACGCCTACTAGTCCTGTTATAATCTCCTTAGAGAAGCCTACCTCTAAGGAGGTAATTCTTATCCTGTCCTCCTATTAGAGTCCTCCTGCCTCTGCTAGAGTCTGGTCGTATTCTGCGAGGAACTCTCGTACAGTCTTGCGTCCTTGTTTTATTGTGTTAACCTGTAGGAGTGCTCGGCTCTCGCGGTCTGGGTCCTTGTAGCTCTTGTTAAGAGCTGCCTAGAGTATCGTCGTCGTAGCTATTGCCGGGTTGGCAATAGCCGTCTCGTAGTACAGCAGAATCCGTGCTGCTACCCTGCCCTTCAACCTCCTAAAGAGGTACACTACCTTGTCTAGCTCGGTCGGGTATGCTCCTAAGTCGACCAGAAGCTTAGAGTGTATCTGGGCAGCCTAGAAGGGATACTGGGCCAGAGCCTTGCTGTCGTAAGTAGTAGCGTTAGGGAGTTTGCTCTTAGGAGTCGGGGTATAGGCTATCGTGTTCGTCGTCGTAGGGGTCGGATCGCAATCGGACGCCCTAAGCTGTCGTAGCTCCTGTTCCCGTTGGGAAATTATCGCAGCCTAGTGGCTTATTTGCTGCTTAAGCTGCCTCTTGTGTTCTAGCAGCTCCTTGTACGCGCAGTGCATCTGTCCCTCTATAGCCGTAGGTTCTATAGAGATGTCGCCGTCTATCTTCGTTATATTACCGCAGTTACCGATAGTTAGATCAGTTCCTAATATAAGGGCTTAAGAATCTTGGTTCAAAAACTTAAGGTTAGGTATCTATATAAAGGAACTAATAGGCAGTTCCTTCGTCGTCTGCTGCTGTACAATTTGTACCTACGAAGCCAAGCTAGCAATTTCCCTCTATATAGGAGTGCAAGGTTTACACTCTGTACAGAGGATCGGGAGTTTCCCTCTATACAGTAGTACAGAGTTTTCCCTCTGTTTAGAGGGGCAGCGATTCCCTTCTATATAGGGCTATAGGATTCTCCCTCTATACAGGAGTAGGGTCCTGTCGGTAATTCTGTACAGAGGGTAGGGTCGTGCTGGCGCTGCTAAGTCGCAGTCCTTAGGGCAACGGCTGGCTTAGGTCCAGGACCTGGGCTGGGCGGCGCCCCCTAACATAGTACTAGGCAGACTTCTACCTTAAGGTAAGGGTAAAACGCAAGCCAAGCACTGGCTTCTACCCTTAGACTGATAGTTAGACAGAGTGCGCTAACCAGACTCTTAAGATGTATTTGCACTACTACTACAGCGAGCAGCAGGACAAATAGGCGAAGTAGCTCCTACTAGCAGAGTTTACGTACAACAATATAGTATATACAAGACTTAGGGTAAGTCTGTTTATAATGTTGTATATCTTCTACCTAGAGATCGCGCCTAGACTAGATCTAGCTTAGGACAAGCTAGCTAGGAGAAGGGCACCAGTAGCAACGAATGCTACGAAACGCCTACAGACCTAAAGCGAGGTCCTTTAGCAACGCTAGAAAGCCAATTAGGAGTACTAGTTTAAGTACTGCAACGCTTACTATAAGGCCCAATCGTACAATGTAGGGGACATAGTAATACTCTTTATAAAGAACCTTAAGCTCGCCCTGCTAAGCAAGAAGCTTGGCCCTAAACGTAGTAGACTGTTTTAAGTACTCGACCTAGTCGGAATCTATGCGTACCGCCTAGCACTCACTACTAAGCATAGGATCTACAATGTGTTCTACGTCTCGCTATTAGAAGTGTAGAAAGGACGGCCAGGGGAATCGCTAGAGATAAGTATACTAGTCGCAGACAAGGCAGGTAAGTACGACGTAGAGGAGATTAAGGCTAGCTAGAAGCAGCCTAGGCAGTTCAAGTACCTCGTATATTAGTATAGATAGCTACTAGACTCCAACATATAGGAAAATGCCGATATCGTAGAAGATACATTAGCCCTAGATCGCTTTAAGGTAAGCAGTATACTACTAGGAGGGTTCCGGGCTAACGTATGGGTAGCGCTGGAGCCCTAAGTGCTACAGGGTACCTTAAGCGTTGTAGAGTAGCCGCTAGCCCAACGTAGAGGCTGTGTCGAGCAGTCGCACATATAGAAATCCTATTGACAGGTACAGGCAGGACGCAAGGGGAATACGTAAGAATCAGAAAAGGTCTTAGCAACAATCTCAAGTATTAGGGTAGCGCTAACGCACTATACCCACCTTAGCTAGGGCGCGCGAGCCTAAAGCGGAAGCGAAACAACAAACAACTAGACCCTAACTACTCGTACGAGCTGTACGCTAGCCTTAATCTAAATCTATACCTACGTTGCAGGCGACGCAGTCTATAGCCTTAACAGCTGCTAGGTCTAGAATCTAGCCGATAAACTGGAAGCGATTAGCAGGTGCCCTATATAGGAAAGGTAACACAAGAACGTATCTAACGCACCCTCTTACTAATTACAGCGAGGTAACCTATAGTCTAGCAGCGTACTGCTAGCTGCTCCTACTTAGTTGCTAACGCGTAGTTAGCAGCCTAGTAGCTAGCGGCCGTCCTACTAGCACGGCCGGCGTACGTATAGATACGTTGTACAAGCTCTGCCAACCTAGCGAGATGCTTATAAAATTTGTCCTTGCAGCCCTTAGCGCCCGATAGAAGATTATTCTCCTCTAGGAATTTCTAGAGGGGCAGGGGGACAATAGGTTAACAGCTATAGTGCCTAGAGACCCAGTACCTACAAGAGCGCAGTATATGGGAGTCAAATAACCTTTCTATATACAGCTCCGATAGGCTGTCTATTAAGAGATTAGCAAAGGTATCACTAACGAGTTATAGAGCAAACTTACTATCTTTAGAGATCTGCTAGAGGTACTACATACACCTTAGGGAAAGCAGGCAGGCCTGCAGGGCCAATACTAGCAGCAGCATAATAGTGTTAGCAGTAGCAGCTCCTACGGGGGCTGCGCGAAACGATGCTAGCGACAGGCAGCAGAGGGTGATACGGGGTGGGTTGGCCCGTGTTATTACTATGCCTTGCCAAGGTTCATATATCTGGTACACATTAGTCAAGTCACTTCCGACTTACTTAACCAGTCCCTTTTGGCTTAAGTGTACTGCGTTACATTACTTAACTCGGAAGTGACTGCTGAAAGTGTACAATAAAAGGCCCGGGTTCAATTCCCAAGGGGCGCATCTTTTAACGGGAGAGTAGAAGCAGCGTTCACATATGTCCGTTTGTCTACCACTCCGTACAGAATAAGGCAGACCTGGTAAAAGTCCAGCTGGCTGTGTGCAGACCTGCCGGGGGGGGGGTTGATTGCATATGCTGCATAGGGGGGCTGTGCAATAGCATACGTAGCCTGTAAGTAAGCGCAGCTTACGAGGTCGTAAGCCTGTAGCGCAGGGGGTAGTAATACGGGGTAGGTTGGCCCGTGTCATTACTATGCCTTGCCAAGGTTTATATATCTGGTACACATTGGTTAAGTCACTTCCAAGTTACTTGACCAGTCCCTTTTGGCTCAAGTGTACCGCGTTACATTAGAGGGGAGCGTCGACACAGAGCAGGGCAGACAGAGCAAGGACTAGGCAGGCGCGATATAGGCGTATAGACGAGGTATCGTAAATGTCTATAGCGTTAGAGTCCCTAGACTCTATAGACGAAACAGGAAGCTTGTAATTAGCAGGGCCCCTATATAAAGCTGGGGCTTGGCTATAGCTACAGGTTTCTTAAGGCGCACTAGGGGTTCCTCTAGCAGCAGCAGCAGTAGCAGCGATATAGCTTAGGGCGAGGCAGCCCACTGTAGCGACGTGCGTATTATAGGTATATATAGTGTCTATAACGCAGTTACGCTTGCGTAGCTAGTCCGCCTAGGTACCCCGTCTACAGCAGGGGCTAGCAGAGCGCTCGCATGTACGCGAATATACAACGAGGCGCTAGTTAAGCACTGCAGACTAAGCTGAAAGCTTGGCTACAGACAGGAGAGGACCGGCAGAAGTAGTAGTTCAATAGGCAGTGTTGCTAACTAAATGCATAATAGTAGCAGCAACAGCGTTGTTGTTAACTAGTATAGTAGTAGCATAGGTATTAGTGTTAGTAGGCAGCGGCGTAGAAGGCATACTAGCAGTAGTACCAGCCGTGTTATAGTAGTTAGTAGTAGTGCTATTGCAGGATAGCGGCAGCAGTAATAACAGTAGCGAACGTAAGGGGGCGTAAGGAAAAAGAAAACAAAGCGTAGAGAGCGCGCCGCTTACAGCTATAACGCGTTCGGCAGACTATAACAACGCGGTCGCGAGGGTCCACTCTAACAAACCGGCAGCCTAGCAACTATATTATTAACGTTGGCTGTAGCAACGACGTAAAAGCGCAGAATAGACAGGCTACTACAGGCCCTAAAGGGGACGTTAGCAAGGCTCTAAGGCTGCAAACGTACAGGAAGCACAGACTAATAGAAGTAGTAGTTCAGCGTGCCTATTGCAGCGAGCAGAGGGGCTCTTTACGCACATAAGGATCGTAGAGTGCATATAAGGTGATACGGGGTGGGTTGGCCCGTGTCATTACTATGCCTTGCCAAGGTTCATATATCTGGTACACATTGGCCAAGTCACTTCCGAGTTACTTGACCAGTCCCTTTTGGCTTAAGTGTACCGCGTCACATTATAAGGAGCCTATTGGTCGACAAGGCAGCGTAGTAGCAAGCTAAGCCTATGCTAATTGCAGATATATACCGAAGGTTAATAGCTAGTAGAGAAGGCACTAGGAAAGTAGAGGTTTCTATAAGCTGCTAAGGGCTTACTAAGCTGCTTATACGTACGTCTACAAGTAAGGTTCGCGAGTAATAGCGTACAGGCCCCTATAGTACACTAGCGGCTTACCTTCTAAGGCGCTAAGACGCATAGAAAGTAAGCTACAGGGAAGGGACCTAGGTAGGCAGCTAGGATATCTGCCTTAGGGAGGGGAGGTAATTGTTATAGAATCACTATCGAGGAGGCCTTGCGTAGGTATATAGTTGCTCTAAGGGTGCGACTGTAAACCTAAGGGTAGCCTGCTGCTAAGGACGGCTTAAGCTGCCCTTATACATAAATAAAACGAGCGCAGGCGAGACTAGCAGAGGGACACTTGTTAGTTCAAACACGATACTAATAATTAGTATTAGATGCCCTATATGCTGTGCTACAATCCAATCCTATAACAATAGCATAAAGAAACTTTAAGGACTTCCTGCTCGATTTTTACAGAGATTAAAACTAGGACTAAACAGACCTCGTCGGAGCCTAGATAGAGACAAAACAGCGACCCTACTAGTGGGTAGAGAGCCTCGTCGATTACCTAGACTCTCTAGAGAACCAACTCTAGAAACCGCTAAAGGAGGAGTACCTATGGGCCCTAGAAGCTAAAGCTAAGTGTACGGACTACTATCGAGAAGTGCTATACGTTTCCAGTTACTAGAGCTAAGCTTATTGCCCTAGCAACTCGAATCGAGCGCTTTAACCTCGCAAGCGAGGCCTGCACTAGGCGTCTCTAGAGAGGCAGCTCGCTAGGGACAGGCTACCCTAGGTAGCTAGGCACAGGTCTACCTAAACTAATCGAGCCCTAAGCCTAAGGCACTATAGGAGGCCGTCGTATTAGCGGCCACTTCAAAACGTCCGGCTGCAAGCGGGCCTCTAGCGAGCTACTAGGAGGGTTCCAGAAGTGGCCTTTCCTAGACTAGCCTATAAGGTGCTACAACTGCTACTAGCCTAGCTATCTTAGCTAGCACTATGATGCCCCTAGGGGCGCTAGCGACAGCAGCACTGTCTATAGCCTTTACAGCCCTAGTCCCTAAGCTAGTGCAACTAACTACAGTAGGCCGGGTTCCTATAGTCCTAGTAATAACTACTATAGGCGCTCCTACAGTAGGGCCAATAGAGTCTATAAAGCTAGAGCGAGTAGAGGAAGGCTAGGTATAGGTACATAGAGGTCGGAAAATAATCTAGCGCTGCCTAAGGGTTAGAAGTAGGCACTGTAAGTAAGGAGCAAGACCCAATTACCTGCCCTATAGTCGTCCCTGCTAAGTGGATATAAGCTATGCTACTTAAGGGAGCCTTAGACGTATATAAGGTAGAGTATATACTAGACAATAGGGCAGATATTAATATTGTCTCCTATAAGTTAATTCTCTGCTACGACCTGCTAAAGATACCTAGGGCAGTCCTTCTAAGAGCCGATAGATTTATAGGGGAACAGGGGTACTTTTTCAGCATATATACAGTGTTACTGCGTATCGCAGATACAGCTAGTGTATTATGCTTAACGAAGGATACCTTCTACTCCTTTAATATTATGTCCCTAGATTTTATCCTAGGCAGGCCTTAGAGGAGGGACTATAGGGTTATTATAGAGAGCGCTAGTAACTGCTAGATCTATAGCAACAATAGCGAGTGCCCTATAGTAAGCTTACAGACCGTAGGGGAGTTTACTAAAGACCTATAGGAGTCCTTACTAGTTGATATAGTCCGCTTACAGGCTTCTAAAGAGAGCAGGGTCTACTTTCCCCCTATAGGGGAGGCCCGAGGCTTAGCAGGAGCTTAGGACCCCCATTCTATAGAAACCGGAGGTAAGGCAGAGGCCTAGGACTGCCCTCCTATAGAGGCAGGAGGTAAGTTCCCTTCTAGGGAGGCAAGGGTTTAGTTAGAAAAAGAGGCCCTTCCTACTAAGTTTAATAGCTTTAGCAATATGTTTACGTTAGGTAAAAAACTAGGCCCTAAGCTGCCTGCAGATACAGAGTATACAATCGAACTAGTCCTAGGCAAAAAGCCTCTATTCCGTTCCTTCTACTACTAATAAGGACAGGAACTTAGAGAACTCTAGGACTACCTAGCAAAGGCGCCAGAGAATAGCTGGATCTAGCCTGGTACAAGTAAGGCTAAGACGTCTATTCTATTCGTTTCTAAAAAGCACAGTACGCTACGTCTATATATAGACTTCTAGGGCCTAAATAAGGTAGCAGTTAAGAATTAGCACCCCCTACTGCTTATTAGCAAGATGCTAGATCGCCTTAGGGGCAACGTATAGTTTACGTCCTTAGACCAAAAGGACGCTTACTACTAGATTTACATTAAGCAGAGTAACGAGTGGAAGACTGCGTTCTGCACCTACTATAGCTACTTCGAGTACAAGGTAATACTGTTTAGTCTAACGAACGCTCTAGCGACGTTCTAGGCGTATCTATATAGTTTGTCTAGACAATATCTTAGTCTATAGTAGGACTAAGGAGGACTACGTACAGGACGTAAGCGCAGTCCTAGAGCAGCTTCGGCACTTAGCCCTATACGCAAACCTAAGGAAGTGCAAGTTTTAGCATAAGGAATTGGAGTTCCTAGGGTTTATTATATCTACCGCCGGCGTAGCGATAGACAGGAGCAGGGTAGCTATAGTCGAAGACTAGCCTATACTAAAGACGCTAACAGAGGTGCAGTCGGTTTTAGGATTCTGCAATTTTTACTAGCGATTTGTACCTAAGTACTCCTACATTGTACAGCCGCTAACTGTCCTCTTAAAGAGGGTAAAGAACGGCTAGAAGCCAGGCCCTATTTAGTAGGGCGCTAACGAAGTGCAGGTGTTCCGCTAGCTTAAGGACGCTTTTAGCTTAGCAAAGATACTGCAACACTTCGAGCTAGAGCTCTGCATATAGCTCGAGACCGATACGTCTAAGTTCGCTATAGCTAGAATTCTGTCGCAGCTATACAACAACAGCAACTGGCACCTAACCACCTTCTAGTCGTAGAATATACTGCCTACAGAGTGCGACTACAAGGTGTACGACTAGGAGTTGATAGCAGTTATACGTGCGTTTAAGCACTGGTGCACCTACTAAGATAGCGCAGCCTATATAGTAGAGGTGCTCGTAGACTACTATAATCTAAAGGGGTTTATATAGGTAAAGTAGCTAAATAGCCGGCAGGCCTGCTAGGCTGTCTTCCTTCAGCAGTTTAATTTCAAGATCAAGTATTAGGCAGGGAAGAAGAACTGTGCTAACGTCCTATCGAGGCGCAGTAATTACATAGAAGTAACGGAAAAGGTGTCGAACATGCTCCCTACTCTCTAGGCAAAGCTATCGCTATAGGCAGAGGTCCCGTTAGGTGTAGACAACAGAGAAGTTTAAGCCGTCTGTATACAATATGTTCGAGATTAGTTAGAAGCCGCAGTCTAGAAGGGTAGAGCACGCCCCCTATAGAGTACGGAAAGGGCCTAGCAGAGACTAGTACACCTAGTACTAAGTGTCTTGGCTCTCTTAAGCGTAGGGCCAGCGCTGTTTTAGAAGCATTATAGGACGCTGTACCTTCAGCCTGCTATAGCGTAGAAGATGCGAAACGTATAGCAATAGTAGACAGATACGTATCCTGTCCGGTTTTTTTAGCTGCAATATACGCTGCGAACGATAGCTTGTATGTTAATATACTAGCCCTCCTACTATCCCTATTTAAGACAATGCAGAAGCTCGAGCTATCTATAAGGGAATGAGTTAAGAGAGTACAGGGTATGCCTAACAAGCAGGGCCCCTACGAACTAAATAAGGGAGTGTTAATATACGGATTACAATTAGGGGATCGTACGATCGTAGTGCCAGCTAATAGGGCTCTTCAAGCAGAGATTGTGCAAATGTACTATAACAATCTACTAGAAGGACACTTTAGGGTTAACAAAACCTTAGAGCTAATCCCGCGCAAGTACTACGAGGCCAAGATAGCTGCAGACCTTAGGGAGTACATTAGTACTTGCAGGGTCTGCCAGCAGACTTAGATACGCTACTACGCTCTGTACAGGCAGCTAAGTGTACTACTAATACGGACTAGGCTGTAGCAGGAGTTAAAAATAGACTTTATTACAGACCTCCCGCTGTCTAGGTCGCTGTAAGTGTCTAGCCCAGGCTCTGTTATATATACTACAGTTCTTGTAATTATCGATAGAAACACCAAGATAGCTACTTTCGTGCTTGAAATAAAAACATATACAGAAGTCGAGCTTATAGAGATTCTCTTAAGGAAAGTAGTTAGAAGATTCAGTGTCTCTATAGGTATTGTAACAGATTGGGGGTCCCTTTTTACTAGCTAGTACTAGGCAGACTTCTGCCTAGAGGCAAGGGTAAAACGTAAGCTAAGCACTGCCTTTTACCCCTAAACCAATAGTTAGACAGAGCAGGCTAACTAGACTCTTAAGTAGTATCTACACTACTACTATAGGGAGCAGTAAGATAAGTAGGCTAAGTAGCTTCTATTAGCAGAGTTTGCCTGCAATAACGCAGTAAACGCAGGGCTTAGGATAACCCTGTTTATAATGCTATATAGTTTCTATCTAGAAATCGCGTCTAGACTGGCCCTAGCTTAGGACGAGCTAGCTAGGGGAGGGGGCACTAGCAGCAATCGATGCTGCAAGACGCCTACAGACCTAAAGCGAGATCTTTAAGCAACGCTAGAAGGCTCCCTAGGAGTACTAGACTAAGTAGTACAAGGCCTACTATAAGGCCTAATTGTACAACGTAGGAAATATAGTAATGCTCTCTACAAAGAACCTTAAGCTCGCCCTAGTAAGCAAGAAGCTTAGCCTAAACCATATCGGAATGTTTAGGGTACTTAACCTAGTATACACCTAGGCGTACTGCCTAGCACTCCCTACTTAGAATAGAATCTACAATATATTCTATATCTTGCTACTATAACTATAGAGAGGACGCCCTAAGGAAATGCCAGAGGTAAGCATACTGTTAGGGGGCGCCGCCCAGCCTAGGTCCTGGACCCGACCTAAGCCAGCCGTCGCCCTAAGGACTGCGACTTAGCAGCGCCAGCACGACCCCACCCTCCGTACGGAATTACCGATAGGACCGCACTCCCGTACGTAGAGGGAACCCTAAAGCCCTACACAGAGGGGAATTGCCGCCTCTCTAAACAGAGGGAAAACTCTGCACTACCTTATAGAGGGAGAACTCCCGATCCTCTGTACAGAGGGTGAACCTTGCATTCCTGCATAGAGGGAAATTGCTGGCTTGGCTTCGTAGGCACAAATTGTACAGCAGCAGACGACGAAGAAACTGCCTATCAGTTCCTTTATATAGATACCTAACCTTAAGTTTCTTAACCAAGATTCTTAAGCCCTTTACATTAGGAACTAATCTTACTATTAGTAACTGCAGTAATAAAACAAAGATAGACAGCGACATCCCTATAGAAACTACGGCTATAGAGGGACATATGCACTGCGCGTACGAGGAGCTGCTGGAACACAAGAGGCAGCTCGAGCAGCAAGTAAACCACTAGGCTGCGATGATTTCCCAACAGGAACAGGAGCTACAACAGCTTAGGGCGTCCGATCGCGATCCGACCCCTACGACGACGACGACGACGACCACGATAGCCTACACCCCGACCCCTAAAAGCAAACTCCCCGACGTCTCTACGTACGATAGTAAGGCTCTGGCCGAGTACCCCTCCTAGGCTGCCCAGATGCGCTCTAAGCTTCTAGTCGACTTAGGAGCATACCCGACCGAGCTAGACAAGGTAGTTTACCTCTTTAAGAGGTTAAAGGGCAGGGCAGCCGCACGGATTCCGCTATACTACGAGACAGCCATTGCCAACCCAGCAATAGCTACGACGACGATGCTCTAGGTAGCTCTACACAAGAGCTACAAGGACCCAGACCGCGAGAGCTGGGCACTCCTACAGGTCAACACAATAGAACAAGGACGCAAGACCGTACGAGAATTCCTCGCGGAATTTGACCAGACTTTGGCAGAAGCAGGAGGTCTCCAATAGGAGGACAGGATAAAAATTACCTCTTTAGAGGTAGGCCTCTCTAAGGAGATTATAACGGGGCTAGTGAGCGTAATGCGACTAGCTGCGTACGAGGAATTCTGCGATCTCCTTAGGGTAGTCGACAACTAGCAGCGTAGGCTTAGACGGATAAGCTGCGCTTAAGAGATAAGACAACCCCTCTAGCGACAGGGGGACGCTATAGACTAGGAACCAACAACAACGAGGGTGGCGGCAGCCGTTACTGTATAGCCAAGGGCTGCTACCAAAAGGGCGCAATAGGTAGACATAGCCACCCTTAACAAGAGACGAGCAGAAGGGAGCTGCTACTAGTATAGTGTTGCAGCGGTGGAAAGAGGTAGGACAGATTAATAGGGTGGACCCTGGATTTCGGCTCGGCCCGGACGGGCCGAGCCGGGCCTTGGCACCACTACTACGAAAGCCCTCCACCACCACTACATAGGTTCCTTTCCCTCCTCAGTTCGAGATATAGTTATCAAAACAGCCGTATTGAACCACATCTGCGCGCTCGGATTATTATATCTCGAACTCAGCTCTCTACACCAACCCTGCGCTGCGCAAAAGGGCCTGTCGAACTATCCGGAAACCCGAATAACGCACGTGCACTACACACACACCAACAACAACCCCCAAGGCACCGTAAGAAGATAGAAGGCTTCTCAGCGGTAGAGAGCGGCGTTACAGGCTGCAGCGGAAAGAGAAAGACTAATAGACCGAGGGATAGGCGTACCAGCATTCTCGACAACGGAACGACCGATAAAGGCCTTACGAAAGAAGAGGTAGATAAAGCGAGAAAGGGCATAGAGGGCTACGCCGAACTGTACTGACGCATGCCGGATAAGATAGGAGAATATCTTACAGAGCACGGAGCTAAGAAGGTGTTTAACATTATTACCTTTATAGAAAAGAAGTTTTATAGGAACGTAGAAGAAAACAGACAGTTAAGGGAAGAAGTAGAGACGGTAAGGGCCGAGAAGGAATCGGCAGAAACCATTATCGACGTGTTAGAGAACCAGGCGGCGAATAGACTAGCGCAACTAAAGGCGCTGAAGGATCAACTAGCTAATATAGAAGCAGCGATGCCGCCGCTGCCAACGCATCGAGAAGAACAAGCAGAGACCGCCTTACTAGCGGCCTATAGTCAAGGTAGCACCTCGATAATATTATTACTGGACCCGCCGGCGTTTAGAGGTAGAGACCCCGAAGACTAGAAAGCGTTTAAGAAGAAGATAAAGAATAAGATAGACCGCGACTATGCCGGAAACAGCGCTGGAGACAGACTGGCGTACCTGGAATCGCGATTGGAAGGCGAAGCTTTTTCGCTAGTAGCGGACCTGGAAGAGGCGACCGCTAAGGAAGCGATCAGAGCACTAGACCAGCGCTTCGGAGACCTATTCCGAAAGAAGACGGCCCGTAAGCAGCTGGATAAGATCAACCAGAACCAGCAGACGTTCGAGGAGTTCTGCGGTTTGTTTAGAAAATATGCGATTAGGGCCCGGGTAGCGGAAGATAAGCAGCTCTACCTATTAAGGCAGAAGCTGAACCCTGAACTGGCTGCAGCTATGGCGTCGGTAGAAGACGAAGACCTCGAGAGCTTCGTGCACAGAGCGAGAGTCACTGCGAGAAACTTAAGCGCTTACGCGAAATTACGCAAATCGGTTCAGAAGTCGTCGCCGTCGGTGCAGACAGCGCAGCCCCCTGCGCCTTTCCGACGAACGCCCTAGCAGTCGTCGCATTCACTACGATCGGCGTTCGTCCCTACGTGCTACGCATGCGGAAAGCCTGGCTACATCGCTACGAGATGCCAAGCTTTAGATAAGCAGAAGCAGGAATATCGAGCAACGAAGCCGCCGCTACCGAGAAAGGCCATACAAGCTATAGAGCCGGCTCCGAACGATACTGACAGCGTAGACGGTAGGGTGCTACTGCGAATCTTGGGAAAAGACCAGCTGGAAGGATAGGCCCCCTATCTAGCATAGACAACAGGGCACCAACGCGAGCCACATCGACGAAAGAGAGCATTAATAGCTGCAGCGATCCGCTATCGGCTGCGGTGGAAGTAAACACGGAAACAGCTATTATCCTTCCAATCACTGTCTACCCCCTTGACGGATCGAGCAAACCACTTCAGCTGAAAGCTTTTATCGACATCGGAGCTCTCATTAGCGCGGCGATCCACCACCGGTTGGTTTAGAAACTAATAAAGGGATACGGTTATCCGGTGGAATTGGCGTCGCCGACGAGGATTTCGGCGTACAACGGACAAGACACGGAAAGCGTTACGCACTACGTGCCGCTGAAGACTACCTTAGCTGGTCGCACTACGGAAGCGACGTTCCGAATTATGGATATCGGAAGGTTTGACATTATTATAGGGCAGAAATAGATAAAGAATCAGAAGGCTATCGTCGACGTAGATAAAGGCACGATAGGATTCAAAACCCCGGGTAGCAGAACAGGGACTACCGGAACGACCGCCGCTGCCGAGCCAAACGCCGCGGCGTCTACGAAAGAGGCTCCGTCCGATCGTTCCGAACCTCCGGTTACCGTCAGAATGATAAGTTCAGAAGCAATAACGACCCTCGCGAAGTCGCCGAGCAATAAGATCTACGCTATCTCGATAAAAGACATCGAAGACCACTGGAAGATAATGGCGGAAGAAGAGGTGGATCTACTAGAGGTGCTGCCAAACGAGCTCTACGATTACGCTAACGTGTTCTCAAAAGCCGACTCTAACCTATTGCCGCTCTATCGACCGGAATATAACAACAAGATCCGACTAAAAGAGGGAGCTATGCTGCCAAGAACCGAGCCCCTAAGGCGACTGTTACCAGCCGAACTGGACTAAGTGGAGGTGTTTGTTTGCGAAAACCTGGCGAAGAAGTTTATTACACCGAGTTCTGCCGAATATGCGTTACCGATCCTTTTCGTACGGAAACCAGGGGGTAGTTTGCAACTCTGCGTAGACTATCGAGGCCTTAACGAGGTCACTAAGAGAGACGTATATCCACTGCCGTTAATCGACGAAACCATCCAAAGAGTGGCGAAGGCTAAGTAGTTCAGCAAGCTGGACATCCGCTAAGCGTTCCATTGATTGAGAAACGAGGAAGGGCAGACGGAAGATCTTACGACGTTCGCCACGCGTATAGGCAATTTTAAGTGGCTGGTAATGCCGTTCGGTCTTATCAATGCGCCGGCGGTGTAGCAACGCTTTATAAACCACTCCTTTATGGACATGCTAGAGCAGTTCGTATCTATCTATTTAGACGACATTCTTATCTATACAGACAGAACGAGAGACCAGCACACGGACCACGTCGAGAGGGTGCTAAAGAGACTCTGCGAAGTGGGATTGAACGCGGACACGAAGAAGAGCGAGTTCTACCAAACCGAGGTCAAATATCTCGGTCTTATCGTCGGAAGAGATAGAATTTGTATAGACCCCTCGAAGGTCGCCGCCGTCGCCGAATGGAAGCAGCCGAAGTCTGGAAATACTACGCAAATCAGGGCGTTTCTCGGCTTCTGCAGCTACTATCGACAGTTTATTAAGGACTTTAGCAAGATAGCGAGACCCCTGAATGAGGCACTAAAGAAAGAGGCCGCCGGCCTATAGAATAAGAAGTGCACGGAAGCTTTTATACAGCTGAAAGAAGCAGTAGCTTTGGCGCCGGTTCTGGCGCACTTCCGACCGGAAAAGCCAATCTACGTAGAAACGGACGCTTCTAACACAGTAACAGCAGTGGTCCTTTCTCAATATAGCGACGACGAGACCCTTTACCCAGTAGCCTTCTTTAGTAAATCCATAACGGAAGCTAAGCGGAACTACGCTATCTACGATAAGGAGCTGCTAGCGATTATTTAGGCCCTCGAGGAGTGGAAGCCAGAGCTTATAGCTGGAAAGAGCACGGTCCAGGTCCTTGCGGACTACCAGTCGCTAACCTACTTTATAAAGACGCAGAAGCTTTCGCGACGTTAAGCACGGTGGGCTGCCTACTTATCCGGGTTCAACTTTAAGATCACCTATCGACCAGGGGCTTAAAACAGAAAGGCTAACGCGCTAACGCGAAGGGAAGGAAAAACCAGCTGCGCGAAAGAAGATCCTAACATGTTCCAGAAGGTGTTAACCGAGCGGATAGTGGACGCAGAGGTGCTGAAAGAGGTAGGGGTCTGCGCAGTAGAGCCGTCCCCTAAGGAAGGAACTCTCTACGAAAAGGTAAAGCCGCTCAACCAGCAACAGAAACTCGGCAAAACCGGCTCAGGGAAGCTGATAGTTCTGGAAGAACTAATCACCGAGGTCGTCCAACTGGTCCATAGCTCTAAGGACGTTGGTTACGCCGGCTTAAAAAAGACAATAGAAGCCGTAAGGACGATCTACTGGTTTCTGCGGATCTACGAACGGATCCATCGATTTATCGCTAATTGCCACGTGTGCAGAGCCGTAAAGCCACGTTACGGTCTTCCGGCCGGTCTGCTAAAGCCACTTCCGATCCCCGAGAAACCGTAGCAACACATTACGATAGACTTCGTAACCGGCCTGCCAGATTCGGATAGATATAACGCTACGCTAAACGTAGTGGATAGGCTAAGCAAAGAACGACACTTTATCCCCTGTCGAGCGAGAGACGAAGGAACCACTGCAGAAGAGACTGCACGGATGTTGATTCAACACGTGTGGAAGCACTATAGCCTGCTGGACACTATTACTACGGATAGGGGTCCTCAATTTACTGCCGACGTATAGAAAGCTATCAACCAAGCTCTCGGAATTTATAGAAAACTCAGCACCGCCGCTTGCCCTTAAACTGACGGTCAGTCTAAAGTAGTTAATCGAGAGATAGAGCGATATCTGCGAACCTTCTGCGGCCACCATTAAGAAGAATAGGTTAAGGTGTTGCCGATAGCCGAGTTCTGCGCCAACTCGGCACTGTAAGGGGCCCAAGAATCTTGGTTTAGAAACTTGCGGTTAGGTATCTACATAAAGGGACTGATAGGCAGTCCCTTCGTCGTCTGCTGCTGTACGATTTGTACTTACGAAGCCAAGCCAGCAATTCCCCCTTTGTGTAGGGGTGCAAGGTTTACCCTCTGTACAGAGGATCGGGAGTTACCTCCTCTGTACGGTAATGCAGAGTTTTCCCCCCTTATTTAGAGGGGCGGTAGCTCCCCTTTGTGCAGGACCGTAGCGTTCTCCCTCTGTATAAGAGTAGGGTCCTGTCGGTGGTTCCGTACAGAGGGTAGGGTCGTGCTGGCGCTGCTAAGTCGCAGTCCTTAGGGCGACGGTCGGTTTAGGTCGGGTCCAGGGCCTGGGCTGGGCGGCGCCCCCTAACAATACCTCCCCCCTTCCCTTCTCGTAGTGCTTCTTCTGTACGGCGGTGTGCTTAAGTTACCCAGCTCCTGCTGTTCCTTTAGCAGGTCGCAGCTTCCTATTTTGTCCGGCCGTCCGGGTCGTTGTCCCTCGTTGCCTCCTCCGGGTCGCGGTTGCCTCTTGCTATTTCACCTGTTTGTAGCAGCTGCCCTGCTTGCTATTCCCCTTATAGCAGGCAGTTAGCTTAAGCCTTCTCCCCTCTCTTTCCTTCCCCCCTTCTCTACTCCCCCTCTACCGTCTACCGTCTACTACTATCTACTACCGTCTACTACCTACTATTACTACCAGCTACCAACCACTACTATCCAACATGTCGTCCGCCCTGTCTGGTGGTTCCCTTGTAGTTAATGGCCCCGCCTCCTCCCCTTGTCCGGCTGGGGTCCCCCCCTACTTCTACCTCTAGCAGTAGGGCCCTTAACTTAACCAGCAGCTACGCTTCCGGTTCGTACAGATTCTCGTCTTCTGTACGGTCTAAGCTAACGTCTTAGGTGCTATACCTGCGAGCAGCAGGATGCGGCCGGCCTCCCCTTCTACGCCTTCTAGTATAACCCCGCCCAGGTTATACCCGAGCAGGTAGCTATAGCCCGGCTGTCGTACATTAACGCCCTCCTTATCGCTACCTAGGGCCAGCTCTGTGCCCCCTGCCCCAACTCCCCCTAGCCCTTACTTGGCCTATACCGCCTCCTAGGCTTCTAGGCTAGGGTGTATGCCTTGTGCAAGTGGAAGGATAGCCTGCCGTCTGGGGGAGGTACATAGGGGTGGGAGCGTGCCTCTGCTCCCTGGGGCTGGCCCTAGTAGGGGTGGGGGCCCGGCCGGGCCTAAGGTAGTGGAGGTCTCCGATAATAAGTCGGTTGCTCTGGTCCCCTGGGGTAGTAGCTAGTGAGCTACCCCCCCCCCCCCCCCTTACCCTAGATAGCGAGAAATTTCGGACGGTTTTCTCTTAACTTATCTTATTTCTACTCCCCCTCCTATTTGTCCCTTAGCTGTTCCTTTCTTCTAGCCCTTATCTCGTACAGTGTCGTACGATGTCGTGTTAGCAGGGCCCTGTAGTGTCCTACGTCGTAATGTTCGATCCTTTAACAACCTAGGTCTGCCTGCAGCCACCCTGTCCTTAGGGTGGATCGTGCCTCCTTCCGCTGTACAGCGCAGTGTTACTGTAACTGGGCAGGGGGATAGTTCTCCTCCTATCTGTCCAGTGCAGTTGTGTCTTGCAGAGCCTCGTACAGTTCCTACGTAGACTCTGCCTATCCTCTCTATTTTACTAAGTACTCTGCCTTCCCCCGCTTCCTCCGACTCTTAAGGATCCCCTCTACTTTATACTCTTCCTAGCCCTCGGTTATAATTGCAGGTAGGCGCGCGTCGTTAGTCGTCTAGTGCGGCAGGGGGTCCGTGTTCGCCGGTCGTACGAGGTCTACGTAGAAGACTAGATAAATCCCTAGGGGGGTGTTTAGTCGTACAGCGTATGTCCCTACCGGCCGGATTACTGTAAACTTCCTGTTCCTCTAATCTAGCTTCTTGCTCGGCCGTTCTATACGGATGTTTCGCTGGTTTAGCCAGACCTTATCCCCTGCCTCGTACCTTGGTGCAGCCTGTCGTCCCTTGTTAGCCTGCTCTTCTACGTTCTGTTAAGCTATAGCTAGGCTCGCCTTTGCCTATTGGTAGGCGTTCGTTATCGTCTGTACAATAGCCTCTCCTTGCTAAATTGGGGATCGTACAGGGCGCGGGGTGTTACTACTTTGGGTCGGTAGGAGCAGGGAATAGTCGTATCTATAGGTTATAAAGAAGGGGGACAGTCCCGTAGCATTGGCCGTACAGCTGTTAATAGCCAGCTCCGCTATAGGGAGAAGTTAGTTCCAGTTCGTCTGGTTATAGTCGACGTACGCTCGGAGGTACGCTTCTAACGTTGAATTGACCCTCTCCGTCGCCCTGTCTGTCTGCAGGTGCTATGCAGTTGACAGGCGACGTTCTACTTTTAGCAACTGGCAGATCCTTGCCCAGAGCTGGCTCGTAAACTGTGTCCCCTAGTCTAATACAATTGACCTGGGGAAACCGTGCTTACTAAACGTCGTCTGTATAAAGGCCTAGGCAGTGTCTTTAGCTGTAATAGAGTCCATTCCCTCCAGTATTACCCCCTTTATTAACTTGTCTGTAACCACTATAATGTTTCGCCGTCCGTCGCTCTTAGGGAGGTCCGTAATAAAGTCTACTGTTAGATCTTGCTAGGGCTAGTCCGGTATCGGCAGGGGCTTTAGCAGCCTATGCTTTAGCTCGCGCTAGGGCTTTGTCCGTCCGCATACATCGCAGTTCTGTACGAACCTGCGAATGTCCTTCGCTATCGCCGGCCAGTAGTAGTCCTAGGCGATAATGCTGTACGTCTCCTCGCGCCCTAGGTGCCCGGTAGCTATAGAGTTATGCGCCTGTTGTATTAAGCTCGTACAGAGCTTCTCGTCTGCCGGGACCTATATCCGATTTCTGAACTTTAGGTTGTTCTCCTCGTCTACTAAGCACTCGGCTGCCGACACTTTAAGATAGAGCTCGGCTGGGAGCTTCTGTTGCCCTCCCTAGATCGCCGTACAGGCCCCTCGGTATACCTCGTCCTTTTCTACTGCCTCTTCCTATGCTTGCAGTTAGGGTTCCTATAGGTGTGCCGCCGCTAGGCGGATAGTCTCCCTGCCTGGCTCCCCCTTAAACATCTGGAATGTCCGTAACTTCAGCCGGTCGTCCTCGTACGTCGTTGGCATGTCCTAGTCCTGTCTAGACAGTGCATCGGCCCTGCTATTGTCCTTACCCTTGCGATACTAGAGTCTTATGTTAAACCGGCTTAGGTACATTGCCTATCGCACGTGCCTCTCGGACAGCTTCCGGGGTTAAGTAAAGTATTCCAGGTTCTTGTAGTCCGTTAGGGCGAGGAACTCGGGCACTGAGCGGAGTTCTCTATCCTAGGCTTTGCAACACTGTACGACTGCCAGCAATTCTTTGTCGTAGATAGGGTAGTTGCACTTAGCTAGGGAGTTCTTCTTAGAGAAATACGCGCAAGGGTGTAGGAGTCCGTCCGAGCCCACCTGTAACAGGATACCTCTAATGTAGTACCCCGAGGAGTTAGTTTCTAGTATCGTCGTACGCTCCGGGTCGAAGGCGGCGAGCGTTGGTCCTGTAGTAAAGAGTTCCTTTAGCTTGTCGAAGCTCCTGTCGCATTCGTCCGTCTATTTGAACTGCTTGTCCTTGTGCGTTAGCTCTACTAGGGGGCGTATAGTCTCCGAGTAGTTCCATATAAACTGGCGGTAGAAGTTGGCAAACCCGAGAAATTCCTGTACGCCCTTAACGTTCGTAGGCGGCTTCTATTGCTTGATAGCATTAATCTTCTTCTTATCTATACTAATACCTTTCCCTGCCTCGATAATAAAACCTAGGTATTTTATACGTTGGACACCGAATTCACATTTGTCGATGTCGAGGTACAAGCCAGCCTGCTGTGGTCGGTCCAACACCTTCTTAACATCCTGTACGTAATCTGCGTAGGTGCCGTCTGTAAAAACCAGGGTGTCGTCGAGGTATGCCGAGCAGATGTCGTCTAGTAATCCTTATAGGGACTTGTTAATGTACCTCTGGAAGGTTGCCGGTGCATTGGCAAGGCTGAAGGGGGTAACAAGCCACTTAAAAAGGCTATATCTCGTACAGAAGGCAGTTATCTATTTACAGCCTTCCTTAATCCGTATCTTATAGAAGGCTAAGACTACATTAAGCTTAGTAAACTACTTCGCCTTGCTGATCCGTCTGAGAGTCTCCTTAAAAAGGGGTAGGGAGTACCGGTCCTTCTTAGTGATCGCATAAATGCCTCTATAGTCTACGTAGAAACGCAATCCGGCCTTCCCTTCCTTGTAGACAAACAGAACTAGGGCCCCTGCGGACGACGTACTGGCCCGAATAAACCCTTTGGCCAGCAGGTCGTCTAGGGTTTTGCGTAGTACTAGGAGTTCTCTAGAGGACATTCTATACAGCAGTCCGTACAGTACCTCCGGCAAGCCCCTATCTGGACGGAGTTCTAGTTAGATGTTATAGTCAATCCCTTCCCCTCGGTGCGGCGGCAGCTTCGAGGCCGACTTCGGCTCGAAGAGGTTCAGGTATCTAGCATACTCCCTTAGGAGCTTCGTACAGGGGTTCGTTACTTCCTTAGGTGCCAATGCCTTCTCGATGTCCGCCGTTGCTGTGTTGATTTCGGCCTTGGCATTACTACCTTGCGAGATCTTTCCCTGGTCCTGGATTCTCCGCTTCTTTACTGCCAGGTACAGCCGTCCTCGTCCGACGTCTAGCTTGCCCCTCTAGCGCTCTATCTAAGGCTTTCCTAGTATTAGGTTGTACCCCAACTTGTCCTGTACGACATAGAGGTATAAGTCCTGCTTATAGTGTCCCTGTACCTCTATCGTTACTTTCACTATATAGGTAATGTCCAGTCCTTGCCTGGTAATGCCCAGTATGCGTATAGGTACTGTAGGAGTCGTCTTAATCCGATGTCTCTGTACGAAGTCTTCGCTAATTACTCTATACACCAAACATCCTGTGTCAATTAATGTCCGCGCCGTTGCGGACCTGTTTAACGTCGGCCGTACGATAAACAGCGTCGTCGTTATGTGATTGCTCTTAAAAGATAGCCAAGTAATGCTTTGATTTGGCAGTCTATCTTGCACCCGCCTCTAGCAGAGTCTTCGCTTAGAGGCTACTCTTTTCCCGACTCGTCGTCGTCCGAGTAGGACTCCTAATCTTCTCGTTAAGGCGCCGCAGTTGCCACCCTCGTAGTGGTCAGCCGTCCCCCAGGTCTCTCCGCTGGCAGTAGCCTGCAACTTCGTACAGCGTAGCCTATCTTGCTACACCGGTAGCAGCTCCCTTCTGCTCGTCTCTTGTTAAGGGTGGCCGTGTCCACCTATTGCGCCCTTTTGGTGGCGGCTCTTGGCCGTACGGTAGCTGCTGCCGCCACCCTCGTCGTTGTTGGTTCCTAGTCTATAGCGTCCGTCTGTCGCTAGAGGGGTTGTCTTATCTCCTAAGTGTGGCCTATCCGTCCAAGCCTGCGCTGCTGGTCGTCGACTATCCTAAGGAGGTCGCAGAATTCCTCGTACGTAGCTGGTCGCATTACGCCTACTAGCCCCGTTATAATTTCCTTAGAGAGGCCTACCTCTAAAGAGGTAATTTTTATCCTGTCCTTCTATTAGAGTCCTCCCGCTTCTGCCAAAGTCTGGTTAAATTCCGCGAGGAATTCCTGTACGGTCTTGCGTCCTTGCTTTATTGTGTTAACCTAGAGGAGTGCTCGGCTCTCGCGGTCCGGGTCCTTGTAGCTCTTGTCTAGAGCTGCCTAGAGCATCGTCGTCGTAGCTATTGCCGGGTTAGCAATAGCCGTCTCGTAGTACGGCAGAATTCGTGCTGCCGCCCTGCCCTTTAACCTCCTAAAGAGGTAAACTACCTTGTCTAGCTCGGTCGGGTATGCTCCTAAGTCTACTAGGAGCTTGGAGCGCATCTAGGCAGCCTAGGAGGGGTACTCGGCCGGAGCCTCGCCATCGTACGTAGAGACGTCGGGGAGTTTGCTTTTAGGGGGCGGGGTGTAGGTTATTATGTTCGTTATCGTCGTAGGGGTCGAATCGCGACCGGACGCCCTAAGCTGTCATAGCTCCTGTTCCCGCTAGGAAATCAACGCAGCCTAGTAGCTTACTTGCTGCTCGAGCTGCCTCTTGCTTTCCAGCAGCTCCTCGTACACGCAGTGCATATGCCCCTCTATAGCCGTAGTTTCTATAGGGATGTCGCTGTCTATCTTTGCTTTGTTACTGCAATTACCGACAGTAAGATTAGTCCCTAATATAAGGGGCCCAAGAATCTTGGTTTAGAAACTTGCGGTTGGGTATCTATATAAAGGGACTGATAGGCAGTCCCTTCGTCATCTGCTGCCGTACGATTTGTACTTACGAAGCCAAGCTAGCAATTCCCCCTTTATACAGGGGTGCAAGGTTCACCCTCTGTACAGAGGATCGGGAGTTACCTCCTCTGTACGGTAATGCAGAGTTTTCCTCCCCTATTTAGAGGGGCGGTAGCTCCCCTTTGTGCAGGACCGTAGCGTTTTCCCTCTGTACGAGAGTGGGGTCCTGTCGGTGGTTCCGTACAGAGGGTAGGGTCGTACTAGCGCTGCTAAGTCGCAGTCCTTAGGGCGACGGTCGGTTCAGGTCGGGTCCAGGGCCTGGGCTGGGCGGCGCCCCCTAACAGGCACTGTCTAAGGCCACCTCGCTGGCGCCGTTCGAGATAACGCACGGCTATCTCCCGAGGATAAGCTTTCAGCCGCCAAACGAACCTAGCTCCGTAGAACTACCCACCGCTACGTCGGTAAAGAGAGTCGCCGCTGCGGCGGCAGAAGCGCTACGATCTAAGATGGAAGAAGCGATCAAGGTAGCGAAAGACGCGATGGAATCGGCTTAGAAGAAGATAGTAACTCGAGCTGATAAGAAGCGGTCACTAATAGAATTTAAGGAAGGCCAAAAGGTATAGCTTAATACGCAGAACCTAAGGCTAAAAGGGAACGTCAAGCTCAACCCCTGCTACGTAGGTCCGTTCACGATAGTGGAAAAGAGGTCGCTCGTGACCTATTGACTCTAGCTACCGAAATCGTTCCGTATCTACGATGTCTTCCATTTGGACCTGTTGAACTTAGACCCTGAAAACGGCCTGCCGGAACAGGGGTTCGCTGAACCCCTGCCAATCGAGATGGACGATAAGGAAGAATAGGAGGTAGAAGACGTAATAGACGTAAAGAAGACGAGGGGGTCCATCAAAGCGAGGATCTCGTAGAAGGGGTGGCCGGAAGACTACGAATAGTATCCGGTCGAAAATCTGCGAAACTCGGCAGAGCTGCTAAGGGAGTTCTACGCGCGGAACCCGGAAAAGCCGAAACTAGCGTGGCTCTAATGTCGACAACGCCGGAAGAAAGAAAAAAAAAGCCACGTCCGCTCTACCGGTGCAGAAGCCGATAAAGACGATCGTGTCGGTCGCCTTCGGGGAGGCCTTCGACTCGGCCACTACCCACCGCGGTTTGGCCGCCAGCTCGCTGACGCCGTAGCGTGCTAGCGCCGCCGACCCTGTAGTAGGTAAAGGCTTTAGTAGAGAAAGAAAAAGAAGAAGAGATAGAGCCGAGGAAAGATCTATATAGACCTTCCGCGCCGGCGCACAGACCAGCTACGCCGCAGCTCAGATAACCTACGGCTCAGATCAGATGGCACGGATCAGGCGCACTGATTACATAAACGCTAAGTGAAGGACCTTAGACGCCGATAACGTAAGGAATTCAAGAAGCGATAGAAGACGGAAGAGGTAACATCACCGTCAGAGGGGATTTTCGAGAAAGAGACGACAAATCAAAAAGAAAAAAAAAAGTAGAGTTTTCCAGATAGATAGGGTGACTAAGCGGTCGAGGGCGACCGCTAGTAAGGGAGGGGGGTAGTGTTGCGGCAGTGGAAAGAGGTGGGACAGATTAATAGGGTGGACCCTGGATTTCGGCTCGGCCCGTCTGGGCCGAGCCGGGCCTTGGCACTACCACTACGAAAGCCCTCTACTACTACTACATAGGTTCCTTTCCCTCCTCAGTTCGAGATATAGTTATCAAAACAGCCGTATTGAACCTTATCTGCGCGCTCGGATCATATAGCAAGATAGGCTACACTGTACGGAATTGCAGGCTTTTGCCAGCAGAGAGACCTGGGGGATAGCCGACTACTGCAAGGGTAGCAACTGCAGCGCCCTAACGAGAAGATTAAGAGTCCTACTCGGACGATGACGAGTCGGGAAAAGAGTAGCCTCTAAGCAAAGGCTCTGCTAGAGGCGTATACGAGATAGATTGCTAAATCAAAGCATTACTTAGCTATCTTTTAAGAGCAACTACATAACGACTACGCCGTTCATCGTACGGCTAACGTTGAACAGGTCTGCAACGGCGCAGACATTGATTAACATAGGATGTTTAGTGTACGGAGTTATTAGCGAAGACTTCGTACAGAGACACCGGATTAAGACGACCCCTACTGTACCTGTACGCATATTGGGCATTACTGGGCGAGGACCGGACATTACCTATATAGTGAAAGTGACGATAGAGGTACAGGGACACTATAAGCAGGACTTATACCTCTATGTCGTACAGGACAAGTCGGGATATAACCTAATACTAGGGAAGCTATAGATAGAGCGCTAGAGGGGCAAGCTGGACGTTGGACGAGAACGGCTATACCTGGCAGAAATAAAGCAGAGGCTCTGAGACAAGGGGAGGGTCCAGCAGGACGACAACGCTACAGCCGGAGCCAACACGTCGACGGAGCAGAGGCCCCGAGACCAAGGGAAGGCTCCGTAGGGTAACAATGCTAAGGCCGAAATCAACACAGCAACAGCGGACATTAAGAAGGCATTAGCACCTAAGAAAGTAACGGATCCCTATACGAAGCTTCTAAGGGAGTATGCTGGATACCTAGACCTCTTCGAGCCAAAGTCGGCCTCAAAACTGCCGCTACACCGAGGAGAAGGGATTAACTACGACATCCAGCTAGAACCCCGTCCGGATAGGAGCCTGCTGGAGGTACCGTACGGACTGCTGTATAGAATGTCCTCTAGAGAACTCCTAGTACTGTATAAGACACTAGACGACCTGCTTGCCAAAGGGTTTATTCGGACAAGTACGTCGTCTGCAGGAGCCCTAGTGCTGTTTGTCTATAAGGAGGGGAAGGCCGGCTTACGTTTCTGCGTAGACTACAGAGGCATTAACGCGATTACCAAGAAGGACCGGTACCCCCTACCCCTTATTAAGGAGACTCTTAGACGGATCAACAAGGCAAAGTGGTTTACTAAGCTTAACGTAGTCTCAGCCTTCTACAAGATACGGATTAAGGAAGGTTGTAAATAGATAACTGCCTTCTGTACGAGATATAGTCTTTTTAAGTAGCTTGTTACCCCCTTTAGCCTTGCCAACGCACCTGCAACGTTCTAAAGGTACATTAACAAGTCCTTGCAAGGGTTACTAGACGAAATCTGCTCGGTATACCTCGACGACATCCTGGTTTTTACGGACGGCACCTACGCAGATTATGTACAGGACGTTAAGAAGGTACTGGACAGACTGCAGCAGGCTGGCTTGTACCTCGACATCGACAAATGTAAATTCAGTGTCTAGCGTACGAAATACCTAGATTTTATTATCGAGGCAGGGAAAGGCATTAGCATAGATAGGAAGAAAATTGATGCTATCAAGCAATAGAAGCCGCCTACGAACGTTAAGGACGTACAGGAATTTCTCGGGTTTGCCAATTTCTACCGCTAGTTTATACAGAACTACTCGGAGATTGTACGCCCCCTAGTCGAGCTAACATACAAGGACAAGCAGTTTAAGTGGACAGACGAGTACGACAGGAGCTTTAACAAGCTAAAGGAGCTCTTTACCACAGGACCAACGCTGGCTGCCTTTGACCTAGAGCATACGACAATACTGGAAACCGACTCCTTAGGGTATTGCATTAGAGGCATCCTATTATAGGTAGGCTCGGACGGACTCCTGCACCTATGCGCGTATTTCTCTAAGAAGAACTCCCTAGCTAAGTGCAACTACCCTATTTACGACAAGGAGTTGCTAGCAGTTGTACGGTGTTGCGAAGCATAGGATAGAGAACTCCGCTTAGTGCCCGAGTTCCTCGCCCTAACAGACTACAAGAATCTAGAGTACTTTACGCAGCCCCGGAAGCTGTCTAAGAGGTACGTACGATAGGCAATGTACCTAAGCCGGTTCAATATAAGACTCCAGTATCGCAAGGGTAAGGACAATAGCAGGGCCGATGCACTGTCTAGACAGGACTAGGACATGCTAACGACGTACGAGGACGACCGGCTGAAGTTACGGACATTCCAGATGTTTAAGGGGGAGCCAGGCAGGGAGACTATCCGCCTAGCGGCGGCACACCTATAGGAACCCTAACTGCAAGCATAGGAAGAGGCAGTAGAAAAGGACGAGGTATACCGAGGGGCCCGTACAACGATCTAAGGAGGACAGCGGAAGCTCCTAGCAGAGCTCTACCTTAAGGTGTCGGCAGCAGAGTGCTTAGTAGACGGGGAGAACAACCTAAAGTTCAGGAATCGGATTTGGGTCCTGGCAGACGAGAAGCTCCGTACGACCTTAATACAATAGGCATACGACTCTATAGCAACTAGGCACCTAGGGCAGGAGGAGGCGTACAGCATTGTCGCTAAGGACTACTACTGGCCGGCGATAGCGAAGGACATCCGCAGGTTCGTACAGAACTGCGATGTATACAGACGGACGAAGCCCTAGCGTAAGCTAAAGCATAGGCTGCTAAAGCCCCTACCGATCCCGGACCGGCCCTAGCAAGACCTAACAGTGGACTTTATTACAGACCTACCTAAGAGCGACGGACGGCAGAACATTATAGTAGTTATAGACAAGCTAACAAAGGAGGTAATACTGGAGGGAATAGACTCTATTACAGCTAAAGACACTGCCTAGGCCTTTATACGGACGACGTTCAGCAAGCACAGTTTCCCTAGGTCAATTGTATTAGACTAGGGCACACAGTTTACGAGCTAGCTCTAGGCAAGGGTTTGCCAGTTGCTGAAGGTAGAACGTCGCCTGTTAACTGTATAGCACCTGCAGACGGACGGGGCGACAGAGAGAGTTAATTCGACGTTGGAAGCGTACCTCCAAGTATACGTCGACTACGACCAGACGAACTGGAACCGCCTTCTCCCTATAGCGGAGCTGGCTATTAACAGCTGTACGGCTAATGCTACAGGATTGTCCTCCTTCTTTATAGCTTACGGATACGACCATTCCCCGCTCCTACCGACCCTAAGTAGCGATACCCCGCGCTCCGTACGATCCCCTATTTAGCAGGGAGAGGCTATCGTACAAACGATTACGAACGCCTATTAATAGGCAAAGGCGAGCCTGGCTATAGCTTAACAGAATGCGGAAGAGCAGGCCAACAAGGGACGGCAGGCTGCACTAAGGTATAAGGCAGGGGATAAGGTCTGGCTAAACCAGCGAAACATCTGTACGGACTGGCTAAGTAAGAAGCTAGATTAGAGGAACAGGAAGTTTACAGTAGTGCGACCGGTAGGGACATACGCTGTACAACTTAACACTCCCCTAGGGATACACCCGGTTTTCTACGTAGACCTTGTACAGCCGGCAAACACGGACCCCCTACTGCACTAGACGACGGACAACGCGCGCCTACCAGCGATTATAACTAAGGGCTAAGAAGAGTACAAGGTAGAAAGAATCCTTAAGAGCTAAAAGAAGCAGGGGAAGGCAGAGTACCTAGTAAAATAGAGAGGATAGGCAGAGCCTACATAGGAACCGTACAAAGCCCTACAGGACACAACTGCGCTGGACAGGTATAAGGAGAACCATCCCCCTGCCCAGTTACAGTAACACTGCGCCGTACGGCGAAGAGGGGCACGATCCACTCTAAGGACAGGGTAGCCGCCGGCAACTTAAGTTGCTAAAGGATCGTAAATAACGATGTACGACACTATAGGACCCTACTAACACGACACTGTACGACACTGTATAAAGGAAGGACTAGAGGAAGGGAACAGCCAGAAAACAGGAGAGACGGAAAGTGGAAGTAAGAGGGGTTAAGAGCAACACTGTCCGAAAACTTTTACATACTACCTTAAGGTAGCCTACTGGCCACTAACCCTGGAACCTAGGGCAGCCAACTCTATACCTATAACCTTATTCACCTCCCGGACGGAAGGAGCCCTAGCACTAGGAAAGGTAGAAGGGTAGCTTAGCGACACCCTGCTGCTAGTTAATGTAACACCTAAGAGGTCAGCTTAGACTATACAGGGGACGGAAACCTATACGAACCGGAAGCGAAGCTGCGGGTCAAATTAAGCTTCCTACTGCTAGAGGTAGAAATAGGAGGAGACCCTAGCCGGACGAGCGGAGGGGGAGCCAGCGACTACGAGAGAGCCACGATAAGCACACCCGGACGGGGCGGGTAGCATAGTAGTAGTAACTGGTAGTAGCTAATAGATAGTAGTTAGTAGTAGTAATAGTAGTGGTAGTGGACGGCCGGACGGACGGGTAGCAGGTAGAGGATAAAGAAGGAAGAGAGAAGAGAGGGAGGGGAAAGGGAAGGGTTTATATATAGGGTAGTAGCTGCCTGCCTTGTAGGGCGATAACAACTAGGGCAGCTGCCACAACTGTATAAAGGGGGACAAACGAGGCAACTACGACCTAGAGCCTGTACGAGCGGCGGCCTACTAGACAACCGGACAGAGGCGGGAACATCTACCTAGGAGTAAAACTCTGGACAACGACCAAGGGACAGGAACAGAGCCAAATAGCCCGGTAGCATAGGACCGTACGGTTAGGATATAGAGCGTATAGCTAGGGCTCGAGGGTAGGAGGAGAAGGAGCAGACGGGACCGAGCACCCCCTGCACCTTTATACCTGCCTACAGGCCCCCTTAGCCTTGGCCGCAGCTTCGTTGAATTAGCAAACGGAATCGGCCAAGGTTAGATAGAAGCGATCGAGCACCCCCTGCCTTCCCTGCCTACAGACTTAGGAGGACAAGTCTAAGGTTAAACCGGCAGAGAGGGAGTCCAACGGTCAGGTAGCTAGACAAGGACGGGAAAGCGCCACCTGGCAAAAGAATACTAGGAGCTAAGGGTGTTCGGCACGCCGCCGTACGAGAAGGGCACTACGAGAAGGGAAGGGGGGGGTATTGTTAGGAGGCGCTACCCAGCCTAGGTCCTAGACCCGACCTAAGCCAGCTGTCGCCCTAAGGACTGCGACTTAGCGGCGCTAGCACAACCCTACCCTCTGTACAGAATTACTAACAGGACCGCACTCCTATATAGAGGGGGAACCCTATAGCCCTACACAGAGGGGAATTGCCGCCCCTCTAAATAGAGGGAAAACTCTACACTACTGTACAGAGGGAGAACTCCTGATCCTCTGTATAGAGGGTAAACCTTGCATCCCTGCATAGAGGGAAATTGCTGGCTTAGCTTTGTAGGTACAAATTGTACAGCAGCAGACGACGAAGGAACTGCCTATTAGTTCCTTTATATAGATATCCAATCTGAAGTTTCTAAACCAAGATTCTTAAGCCCTTTACACATACTAATTCCAGACAAGGTAGGGGAGTATAAGATAGAGGAGATTACAGCTCGGCAGAAACAGTACAGGCAGGTTAAGTATCTTGTATGCTAGTGTAGATAGCTACTAGAGTATAATATATAGGAAAAAGCTAATGTTGTAGAAAATACAGCAGTCCTAGACTGCTTGAAAGCAAGAGGCGCACTGCTAAGGGGGTGCTAGGCTACTGCAAAGGCTATTCTAGAGCCCTAAGTGCTAAAGGATAGCTAGAGCGAAGCAGAGTAGCTGCCGACAAGATACAGAGCTCGCGATCGGATACAAGGAGGCTAGAGGCAGGGCACAAGAGAGGCATAGAGGAATTACAGAAGAATAGACACAAGTCTTAGCAACAACTATTACTATTAGAGTAGCGCAGACGCGCTAGCCTAAAGAGGAAGCAAACAAACAAGCAGACTACGCACTGCACTCCCTAGGCGAGCCGCGCGTTAGCCCTAATCCAGATCCAGGCCTACGTCCTAGGCGATGCAGTCTATAGCCTTAATAGCTAGCGGGCTAAGAAGCTGGCTAATAAACTGCTAGCAATTAGCAGTAGTTCTATATAGGAAAGGTAGCAGATGAAACGTACCTAGTGCATACTCTCCCTAATTACTGCAAGGTAGCCTATAGTCTAGCAGCATACTGCTAGCTGCTCTTACTTAGTAGCTAATATATAGTTAGTAGCGTAGTAGCTAGCGGCCGCTCTACTAGCGCGACTAGCACGTATATACATATATTGTATAGGCTCGGCCGAGCAGGCAAGGTGCTCGTAGAACTTATCCTCGCGCCCCCTAGCGTCCTAAAATAGCTCGTCCTCTTCTAGGAACTTACGAAGGGGCGTCGCGACAACAGGATAGCAGCTATAGTGCCTAGAGGCACAGTACGCGTACAAACATAGTGTCTAGGAGTTAAAAGACCTACCTATATACAGATTACAGAGGCTGTCTAGCAAAGGATTAGCGAAGGTACTGCTAACAAGATTTAGGACAAACTTACTGTCCTCTAAGACCTGTTGCAGGCACTGCATACAGCTAGGGGGGAGCACGCGCGCCTAAGGCGCCAATGCTAGCAGCGGCATAGTAGCATAGGCAGCAGTGGCCCCTAGAATAGCTGCCCTAAACAAGGCTAGCGACAGCGGATAATGCAGTGCAGCTGCAGGCAGCGGCTTAGACAGCAGAGCACCTAGTCGCGCGCAGTGCAGGCGCACTAGCGAGGTGTTGTTAATATCTATAGCGTTAGAGTTATTACTGCCAGACTCTACTAACGACACTGCTAGGTTATACCAAGAGGGGCCAGCGCGCAGAGCCGGCGCCTAGCTACGACCCTAGGTAAGCTGCAGCGCGTTGTTAGCGCCCCTAGCTACAGCAGCTACAGCAGCAGCGACCCGATTTGGCGCTAACCGACCTACAGCGGCGACGCGCGTATTATAGCGTAGCATCGCGTTTACAACACGCTTACACTCGCGTAGGTAGTTAGCACGAGTCGTGCCTAGGCCTACTACCTAGTTAGGCTCCTAGTAGAGGCTAGCTAAGCGCTCTTGCATATGCAAACGTAAAGCGAGATGCTAGTTAAGCTCTATAGACTAAGCTTAGAGGTCCTTAACAGACAGTAGGGGGCCTATAGGAATAGTAGTGCAGTTGTCAGTGTTGGCAGCAGAGTAGGTAATAGTGTTAGTAGTAGTAGTGTTGTTAGTAGGAGTAGTAGTTATGTTAGTGTTAGTGTTAGTATTAGAGAGCGTAGTAGCTATAGTAATAGTAGCAGTGCTACTACTAGTAGTAGTATTGCATATTAGCAGCGGTAGTATTGTTAGTAGCAAAGGTAAAGGGTCGTAAGAAAAATAAAACAAGCTACAGAAGGGCGCGCTGCCTACAGCTATAATAGCGCGGACAGACTACAACAACGCAGTCGCGAGGGTCCGCTACATTAACTAGCCGCCTAGCAACTACGACATTAACGTTAGCTACAGTAACAAGGCGAGTATGCAGAATTAGCGTCGCTACTATATAATCTAGAGGGAATGTTAGCGAGGCCTAGAGGCTGCAGCATATACAGGAAGCACAGACTAACTAAAGCGGCAATTCGGCGTAGCTATTGCAGTAGCTAGAGGGGCCCTCTGAGTAAACAATGGGCGCAGCGTGCATAGCAGTGCGCCTATTAATCGGCATGCCGGCCAACGGCGCTAGCGCGAGGGCGAAGCCGAGCCTATACAAATCCCTAGGTATATGCCGAAAGCCTAATAGCTAGTACAAGGCATTAGCAAGGTTAGAGTTTAGAGGAGGTCGCTAAAGGCTTGCTAAGCTACTTATATACAGATTTGCAAGTAATAGTATACAGACCCCTATAACAAACTAGAGGCTTACCCTTTACAGTGCTAAAGTATAGGCAAAGTCAGTGGAAGGAAGCGAAATTTTAGGTAGGCAGCTAGGGACATATACTTTAGGGAGGGAAGGTAGTTGCTATAGAATTACTAGGAAGGTCTAGTAGGAGTACAGAGATGCTCTAGAAGCACGACTATAGACCTAAGGATAGCCTACTGCTAAGGACGGCTTGCACTGCCCCAGCGTATACACAAGAGGCGTGCAGGTAAGAATAGTAAAGGGATACCTGTTAGTTTAAACACAATGCCAGTTATTAGTATTAGGTACCCTATACGCTGCTATAACTCAATCCCGTAGCACGCATCCTTAAGCTAGTAAATATCTTTAGAAGCCTTGGCAAGCAGAGTCGCTAACGAAGGCCTCCGCGAAAGGAAAGAAGCTGTAAGAAACAGTAACAGCGAGGCTAGAAGTAAAGCAAACGACAGAAGAAAACCCTATTAGCTAGAAAGGCACTAAAAAGAAAACTAAGATAGACGACAGACACAGCTCTAAATAAAAGCAATAAGGTAGAAGTAAGGCAGAAAGCGAAGAACTAATGTCTTTTACTACTGAAGATAAGCTAGAAAGAAGAAGATAGAAGCTGTAAGGGCTTAAGAATCTTAGTTTAGAAACCTGAGGTTAGGTATCTATATAAAGGAACTAATAGGCAGTTCCTTCGTCGTCTGCTGCTGTACAATTTGTACCTACGAAGCCAAGCCAGCAATTTCCCTCTGTGCAGGAATGCAAGGTTTACACTCTGTACAGAGGATTAGGAGTTTCCCTCTATACAGTGGTACAGAGTTTTCCCTCTGTTTAGAGGGGCGGCAATTCTCCTCTGTGTAGGGCTATAGGGTTCTCCCTCTGTACAGGGGTAGGGTCGTGTTAGTAACTCTGTACAGTAGGTAGGGTTATGCTAGCGCCGCTAAGTTGCAGTCCTTAGGGCGACAGCTGGCTTAGGTCTAGGGCCTAGGCTGGGCGGCGCCCCCTAGTAATACCCGACTCCCTTCTCGTAGTGCTTCTTTCGTACGACAGCGTGTCGTACACCCTCCGCTCCTAGTGTTCCTTTAGCAGGTCGCGACTTCCCGTCTCCGTCCAGTTGTCTATAGGGCCGATGCTCGTTGCCTACTAGGTCGTAGTTGCCTTCTTTGCTCCCTTTTTACACAGGTGTAGCAGCTGCTCTGGTTGCTATTGCCTCGTATAGCAGGCAGCTACCCCCTAAATATTAAGCCTCCCCCCTTCTCTTTCCCTTCCCTCCTTCTCTTCTATTCCCTCTGCCTACTACTCCTCTACCTACGCCGTCCCCTACTACCGCCTACCGTCTACTGTCTACTGTCCAACGTCTACTACTAACGTCTACTGTCTACTGTGTACTATTAACCCAGCCACTACTACCAGTTACTACTACTAGCTACTACTACTAGCTACTACTATTATGCCGCGCACTCCGTCCGGCCGTTCCCGCTGTGGTTTTCTTGTAGCTGCTAGCTCTTCTCTTGTAGTTCCTGGCCCTTCTTCCGCCAGTCCGGCTGGTGTCCCCCCCTATTTTTACCTCTAGCAATAGAATGCCCAGCTCGACTAGCAACTTCGCTTCCGGTTCGTACAGGTCCCTGTCTTCTGTACGGTCTAAGCTAACGTCTTAGATACTACACTAATAAGCAGTAGGACGCTGCTAAGCTACCCTTCTACGCCTTCTAGTGTAACCCTGCCTAGGTTACGCCTTAGCAGGTCGCTACAGCCTGTACGTCGTACGTTAACACTATACTTATTGCCACCTATAGCTAGCTCTGTGCCGCCTGCCCTAACTCCTCCTAGGGCTCCTTCGGCCTATACCGCCTCCCGGGTTTCTAGACTAGGGTCTGCGCCTTGTGCAAGTAGAAGGATAGCTTCCTCTACTGCCCCTACCGCCGTCCGGAGGAGGCGCGTAGGGGTAGGGGGGTGCCTCTGCTCCCCGGCGCTAGCCCGGATAGTGGTCCTGCCGGCCGGGAGGTAATTAAGATTTTAGATAGGGAGTCGGCTGCCCTAGTCCCGGGGGGTAGTGGCTAGTAAGCTACCCCCTAAGGTAGTATAGGAAATTTTTAGACGGGTTTGCTCCTATTCCCCTCTTATTTCTACCTATCTTACCTGTCTCCTAACCGTTCCCTTCCTCCTGCCCCTCTTCTGTATAGTAAAGTGTCGGCAGGGCCTAGTAGGGTCCTACGTCTTGATTCTTAATCCTTTGACAACCTAAGTTGCTAGCAGCGGTCCTGTACCTAGGGTAGATCGTGCCCCTCTTCGCTGTACAGCGTAGAGTTACTGTAACTAGGCAGAGGGATAGTTCTCCTCCTACCTGTCTAGCGCAGTTGTGTCCTGTAGGGCCTCGTACAGTTCCTACGTAGGCTCTGCCTACCCCCTCTGTTTTACTAGGTACTCTGCCCCCTTCCGCTTCCTTCGGCTCTTAAGGATTTCTTCTACCTTGTACTCTTCCTGCCCTTAAGTAATAATCGCTAGAGGGCGCGCGTCATCTGTCGTCTAGTGCAGTAGGGGGTCCGTATATGCTAGCTGTACAAGGTCTATAGAGAAGACTAGGTAAATCCCTAGAGGAGTGTTAAGTTATATAGCGTATGTCCCTACCGGTTGGACTACTGTAAACTTCCGGTTCTTCCAGTCTAGTTTCTTGCCTAGTTGGTCTGTACAGATGTTGTGCTAGTTTAGCTAGACCTTATCCCTTGCCTCGTACCTTAGTGCAGCCTGTCGTCCCTTGTTAGCCTGCTCTTCCGCATTCTGTTAAGCTATACCTAGACTCGCTTTTGCCTGTTAGTAGGCATTTGTAATCGTCCGTACGATAGCCTCTCCCTGCTGAATTGGGAATCGTACAGGGCGCAGGGCGTTACTACTTAGGGTAGGTAGGAGCGGGGAGTGGTTATATCCGTAGGCTATAAAGAAGGGGGACAATCCTGTAGCATTAGCTATACGGCTGTTAATAGCCAGCTCCTCTATAGGGAGAAGACGGTTCCAGTTCGTCTAATTATAGTCGACGTACGCTTAGAGGTACGCTTCCAACGTCGAGTTAACTCTCTCTGTCGCACTGTCCGTCTACAGGTGCTATGCGGTTAACAGGCGACATTCTACGTTTAGCAACTAACAGACCCTTGCCAAGAGCTGGCTCGTAAACTGTGTACCCTGGTCTGATACAATTGACCTAGGGAATCTGTGCTTGCTGAACGTTGTCTGTATAAATGCCTAGGCGGTGTCTGTAGCTATAACAGAGTCTATTCCCTCTAGTATTACCCCCTTCGTTAGCTTGTCCGTTACTACTATAATATTCCGTCGTCTGTCGCTCTTAGGGAATTCCGTAATAAAGTCTACTGTTAGGTCTTGCTAGGGCCGGTCCGGTATTAGGAGGGGTTTTAGCAGCCTATACTTCAGTTTACGCTAGGGCTTCGTTCGTCCGCAGACATCGCAGTTCCGTACGAACCTACGGACGTCCTTTGCTATTACCGGCTAGTAGTAGTTCCTAGCGACAATGCTGTACGTCTCCTCGCGCCCTAGGTGCCCGGTTGCTATAGAATTATGCGCCTGTTGTATTAAGCTCGTACAGAGCTTCTCGTCTGCTAGGACCTAAATCCGATTCCTGAACTTTAGGTTGTTCTCCTCGTCTACTAAGCACTCTGCTGCTAACAGCTTAAGGTAAAGTTCTGCTAGGAGCTTCCGCTGTCCTCCTTGGATCGCTGTATAGGCCCCTCTGTAAACGTCGTCCTTTTCTACTGCTTCTTCCTATGCTTGCAGTTGGGGTTCCTATATGTATATTGCTGCTAGGCGGATAGTCCCTTCGCCTGGCTCCTCCTTAAACATCTGGAATATTCGTAATTTTAGCCAGTCGTCCTCGTACGTTATTAGTATGTCCTGGTCCTGTCTGGATAGCGTATCGGCCCTGCTGTTGTTCTTACCCTTACGATACTGGAGTCTTATATTAAAGCGGCTTAGGTACATCGCCTATTGTACGTATCTCTTAGACAGCTTCCAGGGTTGCGTAAAGTACTCGAGGTTCTTGTAGTCAGTTAGGGTAAGAAACTTAGGAACCGAGCGGAGTTCTCTATCCTACGCTTCGCAACACCGTACGACTGCTAGCAATTCCTTGTTATAGATAGGGTAGTTGCACTTAGCTAGGGAGTTCTTCTTAGAGAAGTACGCGCATAGGTGCAGAAGTCCATCTGGGCCTACCTGTAATAGGATACCCCCTATGCAGTACCCTAAGGAGTCAGTTTCCAGTATCGTCGTACGTTCCGGGTTAAAGGCAGCAAGTGTTGGTCCTGTTGTAGAGAGCTTCTTCAGCCTGTTAAAGCTTCTATTATACTCGTCCGTCCACTTAAACTGCTTGTCCTTGTGTGTTAGCTAGACTAGGGGGCGCACGATCTCTAAGTAGTTCTGTATAAACTAGCAGTAGAAGTTGGCAAACCCAAGAAATTCCCATACGCCCTTAACGCTCGTAGACGGCTTCTATTGCTTAATAACATTAATCTTCTTCCTGTCTATACTAATACCTTTCCCTGCCTTAATAATGAACCCTAGGTATTTCGTATTCTATACGCCAAATTTACATTTGTTAATGTCGAGGTACAAGCCAGCCTATTGCAGTCGATCTAATACCTTCTTAACGTCCTGTACGTAATCTGCATAGGTGCCGTCCGTAAAGACCAGGATGTTGTCGAGGTACGCCGAGCAGATGTCGTCTAGTAACCCTTGCAGGGACCTGTTAATGTACCTCTAGAAGGTTGCCAGTGCGTTGGCAAGGCTAAAGGGGGTAATAAGCTACTCGAAAAGACTATATCTCGTACAGAAGGCAGTTATCTATTTACAGCCTTCCTTAATCTATATCTTGTAGAAAGCCAAGACTACGTTAAGCTTGGTAAACCATTTTGCCTTGCTGATCCGTCTGAGAGTCTCCTTAATAAGGGGTAGAGGGTACCGGTCCTTCTTAGTAATCGCGTTAATGCCTCTGTCGTCTATGCAGAAACGCAAGCCAGCCTTGCCCTCCTTATAGACAAACAGCACCGGGGCTCCCGCAGACAAGGTACTTGCCTAAATGAAACCTTTGGCAAGTAGGTCGTCCAGTGTTTTGCGCAGTACAAGGAGTTCACTAGAGCACATTCCGTACAGCAGACCGTACAGTATCTTAGACAGACTCCTATCCAGACAGGGCTCTAGCTGGATGTCGTAGTCAATTCCTTCTCCCTAGTATAGCGGCAGTTTCGAGGCCGACTTTGGCTCGAAGAGGTCCAGGTATCCTGCGTATTCTACTAGGAGCTTCGTACAGGGGTCTGTCGTTTTCTTAGGCGCTAATGCCTTCTTAATGTCCGCAGTCGCAGTGTTGATTTCGGCCTTAGCAATGTCGCCCTACAGAACCCTCCCTTGGTCTCGGAGCCTCCGCTTCGTTGCTGCTAGGTACAGCCGTCCTTGTCCAACGTCCAGCTTGCCTCGCTAGCGCTCTATCTATAGCTTCCCTAGTATTAGGTTATACCCTAACTTGTCCTGTACAACATAGAGGTATAAGTCCTGCTTATAGTGTCCCTGCAGCTCTATCGTTACTTTTACTATATAGGTAATGTCCGGTCCTTGCCCGGTAATGCCCAGCATACGTACAGGTACGGTAGGGGTTGTCTTAATGCAGTGTCTCTGTACGAAGTCTTCAATAATTACTCCGTACACTAAACATCCTGTATTGATTAATGTCTGCGCTGTTGCGGACCCGTTTAGCGTAGGCCGTACTATAAACGGCGTAGTCGTTATATAGTTGCTCTTAAAAGATAGCTAAGTAGTACTTTAATTTAGCAATTAATCTCGTATGTGCCTCTGGCAGAGCCTTCGCTTAGAGGCTACTCTTTTCCCGGCTCGTCGTTATCCGAGGGGGACTCCTAATTCTCCTGTTAGGGCGCCGCAATTGCCACCCTTGCAGTGGTCGGCCGTCCCCTAGGTCTCTCTGCTAGCAAAAGCCCGCAATTCCGTACAGTGTAGCCTATCTTGCTACACCTATAGCAGTTCCCTTCTGCCCTTCTCTTGTCTAGGGTAGCTATGTCTACCTACTGTGCCCTTTTAGCAGCGGCCCTTAGCCGTACGGTAACGGCTGCCGCTACTCTCGTCGTCGTTGGTTCCTAGTCTATAGCGTCCGTCTGCTGCTAGAGGGGTTGTCGCATCTAATAAGCGCGGCTTATCCGTCCGACCCTGCGCTGCTAGTCGTCGACTATCCTAAGGAGATTACAGAATTCCTCGTACGTAGCTAGTCGCATTACGCCTACTAGTCCTGTTGTAATCTCCTTAGAGAGGCCTACCTCCAAGGTAGTAATTTTTATCCTGTCCTCCTATTGGAGTCCTCCTGCCTCTGCTAGGGTCTGGTTATATTCCGCAAGGAACTCTCGTACAGTCTTGCGTCCTTGCTTTATCGTATTGACCTGTATAAGTGCTCGGCTCTCGCAGTCTAGGTCCTTGTAGCTCTTATTAAGAGCTGCCTAGAGCATTGTCGTCGTTGCTTTTGCCGGGTTGGCAATGGCCGTCTCGTAGTACGGCAGAATCCGTGCTGCCGCCCTGCCCTTTAACCTCCTAAAGAGGTACACTACCTTGTCCAGCTCGGTTGGGTATGCTCCTAAGTCGACTAGAAGCTTAGAGCGCATCTGGGCAGCCTAGGAGGGGTACTCGGCCGGAGCCTTACTATCGTAAGTGGTAACGTCGGGGAGTTTGCTCTTAGAGGCCGGGGTAAGGGCTATTGTGTTTATCGTCGTCGTCGTCGGAGGGCTCGGATCGCAATCGGACGCCCTAAGCTGTCGTAGCTCCTGTTCCTGTTGGGAAATTATCGCAGCCTAGTAGCTTACTTGCTGTTCGAGCTGCCTCTTGTGTTCTAGCAGCTCCTTGTACGCGCAGTGCATCTAATCCTGCATAGCCGCAGGATCTATAGGGATGTCGCTGTCTATCTTCGTTGTATTACCGCGGTTACCGACAGTAAGATCAGTTCCTAATGTAAGGGCTTAAGAATCTTAGTTTAGAAACTTAAGGTTAGGTATCTATATAAAGGAACTAATAGGCAGTTCCTTCGTCGTCGGCTGCTGTACAATTTGTACCTACGAAGCTAAGCTAGCAATTTCCCTCTGTGCAGGGATACAAAGTTTACACTCTCTATAGAGAATCTGGAGTTTCCCTCTGTATAGTAGTGCAGAGTTTTCTCTCCGTTTAGAGGGGCGGCAATTCCCCTCTGTACAGGGCTATAGGGTTCTCCCTCTGTATAGGGGTAGGGTCGTGTTAGTAACTCCGTACAGAGGGTGGGGTCGTGCTAGCGCCGCTAAGTTGCAGTCCTTAGGGCGACGGCTGGCTCAGGTCCAGGGCCTGGGCTGGGCGGCGCCCCCTAACAGAAGCCAAAAGCAGAAGCAAATTTAGAAAGAAAGTAGATAGTGCGACATTAGCTAGAATAGAGTAAGATAAGCTAAAAGCAATGCGACGACAGAAGCATAACAGCGATAAGATAGGAAGGTACGTAAAAAGAATAAGGTAACGTTGGAATAGAAGAAGAAAGATATAGGATTCAGGTATCTACAACTGGAAATTAGGCAGAAAGAGTCTGCTATACTACGGAAGTAAAGAAGATAAGAAGATAGACGAAAAAGAAGCATTTTAAAAAGAAAAGAAATAGAGCGAAGTAATTTGCTAGAAAGATTGGAAACTGACGAAGATATAGACTAGAAAGTATCTAAGAAGAAAAAGATAAGAAGATACGTAACGAGAAGAAATAGAAAATGTATAGACGGAAAAAGGCGCGAGATAAGGTTGAAATAGAGCAAGAAAGGGGTGGGATTCAGGTATTAACAGAAGGAAACTAATTAGGCAGAAAAGACGCTAGTATACTGCAAAAATAGAGGTAGAAAAGAAGATGAGAAGATAGATAGAACAGAAGCCTATTAAAATAGAAAGAAATAGAAAGATATAATTAGCTAAGAAGTTTAGAAGATATAGAATAGAAGAGCCGGAATAGATAAGTAAGCAATCGAGGGCGACTGCTAGTAAGGGAGGGGAGTAGTGTTGCAGTAGTAGAAAGGGGTAGGACAGATTAATAATGTAGACCCTGAAATCTTGGCTCCGCCCTTCTAGACCGAGCCGTGCCTTAGCGCACTCTCATTAGAAAGCCTACTACTACTACTTTATAGATCCCTTTCTTTCCTTAGTTCGCAATATAGTTATTAAATAAGCTATATCGAATAATATTTGCATAAGCTTAGATTACTTCCTGCTTAACCTGTTGCTATCTAAGGAGACCCTATAGACCTAAACTTAGTCAAGCTCCAAGACGGCCGCCTTATACAAGATAAGAAGGAACGCCGCTGCTGCCTACGCCTCTATACATACTGTAGTAAACTAAACTATATTGCGATTAACTGCCTAACACTAGCTACCTGTCGCACTAAGATAGGTATATCTCTTAGTTTTTCTATAGCTGCTCTGATACCAAAAAACAGAAACAAGAACTAAGGAAACGCCTAAGCCTATTAATAAGATAACCGACAGGCAGGCACTTAGATCGACATCGTATAATCTCTTTTTCTACTGTACAATTCTGTAGTAATACAGAGGATAAGTGAACTTGTCTTCTCTTAGTAGTTATAGTAGATATCAATACTAAGAAGAATATAGAATGCTTAGTACTTACAATAATCGACTGTAGCGTAACCAGTAAGAGATTTATAAACCCTCAACTTGCTAACCCTTTAGGAATTACTACTTGAACCTTAAAAGATCCTAGATCCTTAAGAATGTTGAACAGTAGCAAAGCTTCTAGCTTTGACAAAGAAAGAAGCTAAATTTGATTGGACTAACTCCTGCTAATACGCATTCGACCTCCTATAGCAACAATTTACTAAGGAACCGACCCTTTGACACTTCGACTTTAACCTAGAAACTAGAGTAGAGACAGATTCTTTAGATAGAGCAATTCGAGCTGTCCTTATTTAGCGAAAGACACCTAACTAGCTATAGCTCCTAGTAGCCTATCTTTTGAAGAAGATGCTGCTAACCAAATACAATTACGAGATCTACGACAAGGAACTCCTTCTATTTGTAAAGGCATTTAAAGAGTAGCGCCTAGAGCTTAAAGGCGCAGCCTTCCTAACCTAAGTCAGTTCAGATTACAAGAACTTATTCTATTTTATAAAGAGCAAGATCCTTAATCGGTAACAAGTACACTAGAGCGAAATTCTTTTAAGGTTTAACTTTATTATTTAATACGTACCTGGATTCCTTATTTAAAGAGCTAACACCCTTACCTAGATATCTAGAATCTATCTAACAGAAAGAGGAGAAGGCTAAACAATTTGTAATTAAACTATCATAAAAGCCTACAACATAAACAAAGACCTAAAAACCTACTGAAAGGAAGGCAACTAATGTATTGCTGCCTCTTTTGTATTGTGTCTCGCGCCTGCTTTCCTAAACGATAACAATTTAGAAGGCGAACCAGACAAAGAAACTATTAACGCTAAAGAATCTAAAACTAAAGGCTCTGTTACCTGTAACGACAAAATAGAAGATAAAGACTTAGCTAAAGAAGCAAACTACCGAGAAGAACTGCTCCTAATAATCCAAGAAGCTTACGAATTAGTGGATAAACAAGCTTAAGAATTAATAGAGGCCTAAAAAAAGATTAGCATATCTTTCCTAGCCTATCCTTCTTAGAATGTAAACTTAGAAAAAAACTAGTTTACTTCCACTGTCGCCTTTTTGTTGCTCAAGATTTAGTCGATTTAATACGACCCTATATCCTTAGAATAGTTTACATTTTAGCAGCAAGAGGCCACCTAGGACGCTCGAAGCTTTATAAGCTTACCTCCTGCTACTACTAGTAGCTATTAATATAGAAGTATATCTGCAGATAAAGAAACAACTGTCCTATCTTTAGAGTAGCTAAACACGACTATTAACGTCTATAGGGATTACTAAAGTCTCTTCCAGTCCCCAAACACCCTTAGAAACATATTACGATAGACTTTGTTACCTGTCTTCCTTAAGGAACTACTTAGGCAGGTGTTAAAGCAAAGAACGTCTTTGTAGTTGTAGATCGATACTCTAAGGACTGCCTTTTAGTACCTTACTGGCGTATAACTTCTAAGGAAGCCGCCCGACTCTTTTACGAATATGTCTAGCGCTACGTAGGTCTTCCTAACAGTATTACCTCCAATAGAGGCTCTCAGTTTATTGCCAGGTTCTGGAAACGCCTATACAAGCTTCTTAATATCGATTACTACATCTAAACTTTATATTACCTAGAAACAGATAGACAGATGGGGATTTCGAATGCTATATTTAAACAGACGCTGTATTGCTTTATTATTTACTATTAGAAGAATTAGCTAAAACACATCCCTATAGTAGAATTCTTAGCTCGCAACTAGGAATTGGAGACGACTGGACACTCCCCCTTTTACACTACTAGAGGCTAATACTCCTGATCAGGAATGGAACTGCAAGACCTACTCCTGCTGTTGCGGCGGCAGAAAGGGGTGGGACTAAGCGATGGGGTGGACCCTTGGAATTTCGGCTCGGCCCTTCCGGACCAAGCCGGGCCTTGGCACACCACCCCCAAAGCTCTTACTCACCACTACATAGATTCCTTTCCCTCCTTAGTTCGAGATATAGTTATTAAAAAGGCCGTATAAAATCTTCTCTGCGTGCCCGGATTATTATATCTCGAACTCACTTACTATACTATTGCTGCGCTGCGCGAAAGGGACCGTTGAACTATCCGGACACCCGAATAACGCACGCGCACTACATAAACCAAACCAAATAACACGACCGTAAGATAGCTATAGAGAGCTTCTTAACGGTAGAGAGCGGCGTTACAGGCCGAAGCAGAAGCAGAAGAGAAAAGACTAACAGAGCAAGTAGGTGCTCCAGTGTCGTTGATAATAAGTTTATTATTAGAGGTTTTACAGCGGAAGAGACTGCAGAGATTAAGGAACGAATAAACGAATACAAGAAAATTCACGACTGCACACTCGAGGAACTTAAGGATTACGTAAACGAGAACGGAGTAGGGAAGGTCTACGACAGTATAGACGTTATTAAGAAGCTGTTTTACAAAACCCTAGAAGAAAAGAGACAGTTAAGAGAGGAAATTGGGGCGGTAAGAGCCGAGAAGGAATCGGCCGAGACTATTATAGATGTGCTGGAAAACCAATCGGCGAACCGACTAGCACAACTGAAAGCGATAAAGACTTAGCTAGCTAAGATGGAAGCAGAGGTGTCGTCGGCGCAGCCACCGCATTAAGAAGAACAAGCAGAGACCGCCTTACTAGCGGCCTATAGTCAAGGCGGCACGTTAATAACATTACTGCTGCACCTACCAGCGTTTAGAGGCGGAGACCCCGAAGACTGGGAAGCGTTTAAGAAGAAGATAAAGAACAAGATAGACCGCGACTACACCGGAAACAGTGCCGGAGATAGATTAGCCTACCTAGAGTCGCGATTGGAAGGCGAAGCTTTTTCGCTAGTGGCGGACCTAGAAGAGGTAACCGCTAAAGAAGCGATCAAAGCGCTAGATCAACGCTTCGAGGACCCCTTCCGAAAGAAGACGGCCCGCGAACAGCTAGATAAGATTAACCAGAACCGGCAGACGTTCGAAGAGTTCTACAGACTGTTCAGAAAATATGCGATCAGGGCCCGAGTAGCGGAAGATAAGCAGCTCTACCTACTGAGGCAGAAGCTGAACCCTGAACTGGTAGCAGCTATAGCGTCGGTGGAAGAGGAAGACCTTAAGAGCTTCGTGCACCGAACAAGAGTTACTGCGAGGAATCTGAGCGCTTACGCGAAATCGCGCGAATCGACCTAGAAGCCGTCGATAACGCAGGCAACGCGACTCCCTGCACCTTTCCGGAGAGCACCTCCGCAGCCATCTTATTAGTCACCGCGTTCGTCGTTCGTCCCTACCTGTTACGCGTGTAGAAAGCCTGGCCACATCGCTACGAGATGCCAAGCATTAGATAAGCAGAAGCAGGAGTATCGTGTTATAAAGCAGCCGCAGCCGCCGAGAAAGACTATACAAGCTATCGAGCCGGCTCCGAACGACCCCGACAGTGTGGACGGTAGAGTACAACTAAGAATCCTAGGAAAAGACCAGCTGGATAGATAGGCCCCCTATCCAGTATAGACAATAGGGCACTAACACGAACCGAGTTATCGGAGAGAGGAAGTATTAACAGCTGTAGCAATCCGCTCTCGGCGGCGGTGGAAGTGAACACGGAAACGGCGATTATCCTTCTGATTACTGTCCACCCCCTCGATAGCTCGAGCAAACCACTTCAGCTAAGAGCTTTTATCGACACGGGGGCCCTTATCGGAGCGTCGATCCACTGTCGATTGGTTCCAAAGCTGATAAACAGATACGGCTATCCAGTAGAGCTGGCGTCGCCGACACGGATCTCGGCATACAACGGACAAGACACTGAGAGTGTAACGCACTATATGCCATTGAAGACTACCTTAGCAGGTCGCACTACAGAAGCGACGTTCCGAATTATAGATATCGGAAGGTTTGACATTATTATAGGACAGAAATGGATAAAGAACTAGAAAGCCGTTATTGACGTAGGTAAAGGCACTATTGGATTCAAAAACCATCAGACCGAAATAGCCGCCGAATCGGTCACAGTCGCCAAAGCCAAACCGAACGCCACGACCATCGAAGCGGCTCTAAAGGATAGGTCCGACCCTTAAGACACGATCGGAATAATGAGTTCAGAAGCTTTAACGACCCTCGCGAGGTCGTCGGACAACGAGATTTATGCTATCTTAATAAAAGATATCGAAGACTACTGGAAGATAATGGCAGAAGAAGAAGTAGATCCACTGGAGGTGTTACCAAAAGAACTCTATAGTTACACTAATGTGTTCTCGAAGGCTGACTCTAACCTCTTGCCGCTCTACCGACCGGAATATAACAACAAGATCCGACTAAAAGAAGGAGCTAAGCTGCCGAGAACTGAGCCCTTAAGAAGACTGTCGCCTGCAGAGCTGGACTAGGTAGAAGTGTTTGTTAGAGAAAACTTGGCGAAGAAGTTCATTACGCCAAGCTCTGCGGAATATGCGTTACTAATTCTTTTTATGCGGAAACCTGGAGGTAGTCTCCGACTGTGCGTAGATTACCGTAGCCTTAATAAGGTCACTAAGAGAGATGTGTATCCGCTGCCGCTAATAGACGAGACTATACAACGAGTAGCTAAGGCTAAGTGGTTCAGCAAGCTGGATATTCGCCAAGCTTTCTATCGATTAAGAAACGAAGAAGGACAAACGGAAGACCTTACGATATTCGCTACGCGCATAAGGCAATTTCAAGTAGCTGGTAATGCCTTTCGGACTTACCAACGCGTCGGCAGTGTAGCAACGCTTTATGAACCACACCTTTATAGACATGCTAGAACGGTTTGTATCTATTTACTTGGACGACATTCTTATATACACCGAGGGAACGAGAGAACAACATACGGACTACATTAAGAGGGTGTTAAAGAGACTCCGCGAGGTCGGACTGAACGCGGACACGAAGAAGAGCGAGTTCTACCAGACCGAAGTCAAATACCTCGGTCTTATCGTCGGAAGAGAGGGAATTCGGATAGACCCATCGAAAGTAGCCGCCGTCGCGGAATGGAAGCAACCGACATCCGGAAACACTACGCAAATCAGAGCGTTTCTCGGATTCTGCAGCTACTATCGACGGTTTATTAAGGACTTTAGTAAGATAGCGAGACCCCTAAATAAGGCGTTGAAGAAGGAGGCCGCTAGCCTATAGAACGAGAAGTGTACGGAAGCTTTTAACCGACTAAATAAGGCAGTGGCCTCAGCGCTAGTGCTAGCGCACTTCCGACTGGAAAAGACGATCTACGTAGAGACAGACGCTTCCGACACAGTAACAGCAGGGGTCCTTTCTTAATACGCTAACGACAACGAAACGCTCTATCCGGTGGCTTTCTTTAGCAAGTCTATAAATAATGCTAAGCGGAACTATGCTATCTATAATAAAGAACTGTTGGCTGTTATACAGGCGTTCGAAGAGTGGAAACCGGAGCTTATAGCTATACAGAGCACGATCCAGGTCCTTACGGACCACTAGTCGCTAACCTACTTTATAAAGACGCAGAAGCTATTACGCCGCTAAGCTAGGTAGGCCGCCTACCTGTCCGGGTTCGACTTCAAGATCACTTATCGACCTAGAGCTCAAAATGGAAAGACTAATGCGCTGACGAGAAGAGAAGGAATAACCAGCCGAGCGAAAGAAGATCTGAACATGTTTCAAAAGGTGCTCACAGAACGAATAGTAGACGCCGAGGTGTTGAAAGAGGTAGGTATCTGTACGATGGAGCCGCCAACTAAAGAAAAGACGCTGTAGGAGAGAGTGGAACGGCTTAATTAGCAGCAGAAGCTCGGAAAAACCGGCTTAGGGAAGCTGATCGTTCCGGAGGAACTGATTACGGAAGTTATCCAGCTAGTCTATAGTTCTACGGATGTTGGTCACGCAGGATCGAAGAAGACGATAGAAGCAATAAGGACGACCTACTGGTTTCCGCGAATTTTCGAGAGGATCCACCGGTTTATAGCTAACTGTTATATATGCAGAGCCGCGAAGCTACGTTACGGCCTTCCGGCCGGCCTGTTGAAGCCACTTCCAATCCCCGAGAAACTATAGCAGCACATTACAATAGACTTCGTAACCGGCCTGCCGGATTCCCATAGATATAACGCTACGCTTAATGTAGTGGATCGACTAAGCAAGGAACGCCATTTCATCCCCTACAGAGCAAAGGATAAAGGAACTACTGCAGAAGAAACGGCGAGAATGTTGATCCAGCACGTATAGAAGCACTACGGGCTGCCGGATACTATTACTACGGATAGGGGTCCCCAATTCACCGCCGACGTATAGTAAGCTATTAACCAAGCCCTTGGAATTCGTAGAAAGCTCAGCACGGCCGCTTACCCTCAGACCGACGGTCAGTCTAAAGTAGCCAACCGTAAGATAGAAAAGTATCTACGGATCTTTTGCGGCTATTATTAAGCAGAGTGGATTAAGATGTTGCAGATAGCCGAATTCTGTGCCAATTCAGCACAGTCGGAAGCCACCTTACTAGCGCTGTTTAAGATAACATACGGTTATCTTCTAAGGATAAGCTTTTAGCCACTGAACGAATCCAGCTCGTTAGAACCTTCTACTACCACTTCGTCGAAGAGAATCGCCGCGGCGGCGGCAGAAGCGCTCCGATTTCAGATAGAAGAAGCGATCAAGGGGGCGAAAGAGGCGATAGAATCAGCTTAGAAGAAGATAGTAACTCGAGCTAATAGAAAGAGGTTACTAATAGAATTCGAGGAAGGCCAAAAGGTATAGCTTAACACGCGGAACCTAAGGCTAAAAGGCAACGCGAAGCTCAACCCTCGTTATGTAGGCCCGTTCAAGATAGTGGAAAAGAGGTCGCCGGTAACCTACCGGCTCCAGCTGCCGAAATCGTTCCGGATCTACGATGTCTTTTATTCGGATCTGCTAAGCTTGGACCTGGAAGACGGCCTTCCAGAACAGGAGTTTACTGAACCTCCACTAGTAGAGATAGATAGTAAAGAAGAAGAATAGGAGGTGGAAGATGTTATAGATATAAGAAGATAAAGAGGATCTATCGAAGCGAGGATCTTATAGAAAGGATAGCCGGAAGACTATAAATAGTATCCGGCCGGGAACCTCCGGAATTTGGAGGAGCTGCTAAGAGAATTCTACGTTCGAAACCCGAGGAAGCCGAGGCCTGTGTGGCTCGAAAGTCGATAAAGAAGAAGAAAATCCACGTCCGCTCCATTGACGCGGAAGCCGATAGAAACGATAGTAGAATCCGCTGGCCGGTGTCTTGGGCCTTACTACTACCACCACCGCTGGCCAAGACCGGCGGATAGAGCGGTAAGGCCAAGAACGGCGCCACTGCGTCAGCGCGCTTAGTAACCGTCTTTGCTCTCTGTTACCGCTATCCGCCGACTTGGCTAAAAGGATAGTAACGACGAAGAACGAAGCGGCCGCCATGAAAGCAGCCTCACAGTAGCGCTAAAGGCCTTAGTAGAGAAAGAAAAAGAAGAAGATAGCAAGCCGCAGACGGATCTATATAGATCCACGCGACGGCGCACGGACCGGCCACGCCGCAGCTCGGGTAACCGCTGGCTTTGATCAGATGGAACGGATCAGACGGACGCCAAGTAAAGACGTCAGATAGTAACGATGTAAATCTTAAAAAAAAAAAGGAGGAACAGATAAGTAAACGGTCAAAGGCGACCGCTGATAAGGGAGGGGGTGGTGTTGCGGCGTCAGAAAGGGGTGGGACTAAGTAAGGGGGTAGACCCTCAGAATTTCAGCTCGGCCCTTCCGGACCGAGCCGGGCCTTGGCACACCACTCCCAAAGCTCTTACCTACTACTACATAGATTCCTTTCCCTCCTTAGTTCGAGATATAGTTATTAAAAAGGCCGTATTAAATCTTATCTGCGTGCCCGGATTAGTAACAGTCGCTTTGCTGGAGTCTTCGACTCGGCCACTACCTATCTCTGTATCGGCAGGCAGCTCGCCGACGCCGTAAACTGGCGTCGGCACCGCCAGCCCTGCAGTAGGTAAGGGCTTTAGTAGAGAAAGAAAAAGAAGAAGATAGCGAGCTGCAGATAGATCTATATAGACCTACGCAACGGCGTACAGACCGGTTACGCCGCAGCTCGGGTGACCGCTGGCCCCGATCAGATAGAACGGATCAGATAGACGCCAAGTAAAGACGTCAGATAGTAACGATGTAAGAAAAAAAAAAAAACTTGGAACAACGGATAAGTAAGCGGTCGAGGGCGACCGCTGATAAGGAAGGGGGGTGGTGTTGCGGCGGCAGACAGGGGTGGGACTGAGCGATAGGGTGGACCCTCAGAATTTCGGCTTAGCCCTTCCAGACTGAGCCGGGCCTTGGCACACCACCCCCAAAGCTCTCGCCTACTACTACATAGATTCCTTTCCCTCCTCAGTTCAAGATATAGTTATCAAAAAGGCCGTATTGAATCTTATCTGCGTGCCCGGATCACCTGCGACCCAACAACCTAGAGAAAGTCAATATAGACAACTAGGCAATACATCTTCTACAGATTTACTAAGAAGTCTAAGAAGAAATGACTTATGCGCAAGCTGTTTACGAGGACTAGGCTAATCAAAAAAGACAAATAGAGCCCAACTATTAAGTAGGAGACAGAGCGTACCTTAACTCTAAGAACATTGTTATAGAAAGACCTTCTCGCAAACTCGATTAGAAAAAGCTATACCCCTTTCCCATTATAGAGAAGGCTTTTGTTTACGCATACTACCTCTAACTGCATAAAGAATAAGAAATCTACGACGTCTTTTATCCTGTTCGGCTAAGACCTAGGAAAGGAGATTCCTTCTTAATCCAATCGCAAGATTAGGAACGAACCTGCATCCTCCCTATAGCAAATAACAAGAAAAGTAAGGAAGATAAATACTATATATGCAAAATTACAGACTTTTAAGTAATTAATAGACAAACAAAGTAGGAGGTCCAATAGCAGAGCTAAATAGTCTAGAATACTACTTAGGAACCTCTTAGAAACAGTATCTTTAATAGGGACACGATAAAAGCCTTCTACTAATAAGACCTCTTAGACTCTTAAGAGCATTGCCTAGAAAACTGGTACAGACAAGAGGAACTGGACGCTGTATATTAATAGAATGTTAACCGCAACATTAGACCTGCTCCTAGGAATAAGTAGACTTACCCTTAGTATCTTAAGCTACTAAAGCTTTGTAGGAACTCTGCTATATTAAGGGAGGCTACTATTACAGTTAATAGATAGAAGGGAAAGAACAACAGTATCTACGACCTACTAAGGACTACTATAATTTAAAGACTATATCTTAATAACTAAGGGTCGAATAAAGACTATTCTTTCTGCGTTGGAAGCGCTAGAATAAGTTCTATAAGGACGAACAGTTAGGTTGCGAAAGGCACTAGAACTATAGCCAACAGATAGGAGAGAAAACCTAACAGTCCCTAGAACCTATCTAGCTCTACTATAATTAACAGCTTACAGCTTAACAATTACTGTCCTAACTAAGACAACTCTAGGCGCGTAAGACAAGACTCGATTTGCCCTACAAACACTTCTATTCTAGTTCTGGAACCTTTAGGGAAAGCGGGGCTAGGAAAAGAATTCGTTTATAGGAAAAAGAAAGAAGGTTTGCTGAAAAACCTGTTAGGAAAGCTACTAGCAAGCGAGCAAATAACTAGCTAGGGCAGAGGGACGTAAAACCCCGCTGCAGCCCTCTAATCTTTATCTTCTTCTTGTTTATAGCTTGTCTTGTACATCTAATTTAGCTTTTACCTCTACTACTTTGAATTTTTGGGTTCTCTAGCCCCACCTTCTTATATTAGCTTTTATACTAACCTCTTTAGCCTCCTTAGCCTCTCCCTTAACATTTCCTAGGGGTTAACTACTTGGAAAGCGATCTAGACAACAACATACTCGACTCTTAGGAGTCTAAAACCAAAGGCTCTGTTATCTCCAACGATAAATCGGAAAGCGAAGACTTTCAAAAAGGAGTAAACTAACTAGGCAAACTACTTACAAGAATCTGAGAAGTCTAAGAATTAGACAAATATACTTAAGAATTAATTTACGCTCTTAAAAAAAGGTTACTGAACCTTCTCTAGCTTCTTCCTTTCTAAGTACAAGCTTAGACATAGTCTGAGTTGGTTCTGCTTACGCCTCTTTATTCCTAAAGGCGTTAACGATTTTATACAGCCTTTTGTCCTCTAAGCAGTGCATACCTTAGCAGTAGGAGGCTACCTAGGACGCTCGAAGCTGTATAAGCTTGCCTCTCGCTGCTACTAGTAGCTATTAATATAAAAGTACGTCCAGAGATAAAGAGACAACTGTACTATTTACAAAGCTGCTATATATAACCGTTAACGTCTATAAGGACCACTAAAACTCCTCTTAGCCTCTAAACGCCTATAGAAACACATTACAATAGACTTTGTTACCTGCCCTTCCTAGGGAACTACCTAAGCAGGCATTAAAGCAAAGAATCTCTTTATAGTTAGTTGTAGATCGATATTCTAAAGATCGTTCTATAGTGCCCTACTAGAGCATAACCTCTAAGGAAACCGACTAACTCTTTTACGAACACTTCTAGCGCTATATTAGTCTCCCTAACAGTGTTACCTCTAATAGAGACTCCTAGCTTATTGCTAAGTTCTAGAAACGCCTATACAAACTTCTAAACATCGACTACCGTATCTTAACTTCCTACTGTCTAGAAACAGACAGCTAGATAGAGATTGCTAACGCCTTGTTCGAACAAACGCTACGTTGCTTTGTTAACTACTACTAGAAGGACTAGCCGAAATATATCTCTATAGTAGAATTCTTGGTCTACAACTAAGAATCTAAGACAACAGGACACTCCTAATTTTACGCTACGAGAGGCTTTTCCCCTTAAACATAAATAGAACCTTAAGGCCCTCTCCTGCGACTTAACAACCTAGACGAAGTTAATACTAACAATTAGGCAAATTACCTCTCCTAGATCCATAGGAAGTGTAAGAAGAAATAGCGTGTACTTAAGCCGTTTACGAAGACTGAGCTAATCGAAAACGGCAACTAGCTTCTCAGAGTATACCTTAAATCTAAGAATATTGTTACAGGAAGGCCTTCCTACAGCCTCGACTAGAAAGAATTAAGCCCCTTTTCTATTATAGAGAAGAATAGCTCGTACGTATACTGCCTCTTACTAGCTGAAGATTGGGATATATACAACGTCGTCTATCTAGTAAGGCTAAGACGTAAGGCAGGAGATCCCTACCTAATTTAAATCCAAGACTAAGAATAAACCCGCATCCTCCCTGTAGCTAACAACAACAAAGATAAAGAAGACTACTATATATAGAACATTACAGACTGCTAAGTAAAAAATAGTGAAATAAAATATTAAGTTTATTAGTAATGTTACGTAGATTAGGATACTACTTAGATACCTCTTTGGAACATTATCTCTAATAAAGACAAGATCGAAGCCTTCTACTAACAAGTCTCTTTAGACTTACAAGGACACAGTCTAGAAACACGGTACAGCTTGGATACTGCGTACTAGTAGAATATTAATCGTAACATCAGACCTGCTCCTAGGAATAAGCAGGCTTGCCCTTGCTATCTCGAACTTCTACAGCTTTGTAATAACTCCGCTATATTAAGGGCTACTGTTATACTTAACAGATAGAAGAAAGAAAATTATACTAACAAGACCCTACCTAACACTACTATAGTTAACAGACTAAATCCTAACAACTATTGGCCTAATTAAGATAAGTCTCTACGCATTAGAAGCGCTGCGATCTATTCTACAAGGACAGTTAGTTAATTCCAAGAAGCTTCTAGAACTACAGCTAACAGATAAGAGAGAAAACCTAACAATACATAGAAGAACAGCTAGTTAAGTCCTAGAAGCTTTTAGAACTACAACTAACAGACAGAGGAGAAAACTTAGCAACAACTAGAACCTACCATTAGCTAGCTCTACAACTACTAACAGGTTACACCCTAACTAATTTAGTAAGACACTAGCAAACCCTAGGAACAGGAAGGACACTAGCAAATTCCAGAAGACACTAGCAAACTCTAAGGACAAGGAGTGCAACTAGCAAAATCTAAAGATGAGGATAGCAACTAGCAAAGTGCTGCAAAGGTAGAGGACTATAAGAACCCACATTATCCCTCTAACCTTCCCCTTCTTCTTGTTTACAGCTTGTTTTATGTATTAATCTTAGAACTATCTTTTTTAGTCTTTAGTTTTAGTGAAATCTTGCAAGCCTTAGACTAACTACTCCTTCTTTAACTTAATTCAGGACATAAAATAGCCACTTCCTTACTACTAGTGTATAGCAAGACACTAAAGAAGCACTAAGGGCATGGCAGGAAGGTACTTACAACGCTAGCAGAAGCTCGCTTATATTTAGACTTTAACAAGTGCGAGTACTATAAGCAAGAAGTTAACTTCCTTAGCCTTGTTATTCCTAATAAGGGTATTCGCATTGACCTAGCCAAGATTCAAGCAATTCTTAATTAGAAGACCCCTAAGACCGTTAAGGAAACTCCCTCTTTGCCCTTTAACGTGTTACTACCTATAGCAATCCTATAGACCTAAGCTTAGCTAAACTTTAGGAGGGCTACTTTCTGTAAGACAAGAAGGAGCAGTGTTATCGCCTACGCCTCCATATATACTACGAAGAACCGAACCACATCGTAATTAACTGCCTAACTCTCGTTACCTATCGTACAAAGACAGACATACCCTTCGGTTTCTATACTGTTACTCCTACCCCTAAGGACAACAGTAAGGACTAGGGAAACGCCTAAGCCTATTAACTAGAGGCTCGATAGGCGGACACTTAGATGAACACTGTGCAATCTCTTATTCTTCTGTGCAATTTCGCGCTAAGACAGAGGATAAATTAACTTGTCCTCCCTTAGTAGTAATAGCAGATAATGATATTAAGAAGAACAAAATATATCTAGTACTTACGATAATTAATTGCAGCGCAACTAGCAATCGTTTTATTGACCCTAAACTTGCTAAGTCCTTAAGAATTACCCTCTAGACTTTAACATACTCCTAACCCTTGCGAATTTTTAACGGCAGGAAGGCCTCTGCACAAGGTGTAACTTAGATTGCCTGTGTTAAGCTTAAGCTTAGGAACAAGTACCAAAGACACCTCTCTTACTTTGTTATCCCTGTTCTAGGCTAGAAACTTATCCTTAGCCTACCTTAGTTCAAGCTCTATAACGTAGAGATTAACTAGAATACTGGAACTATCTACCTAAACTTAGTATACTATTAAAACTATTGCTATAACCCTCCCTTATCTACTACTATATAGAGTTAAAATAAATCGATCTTCTAAGTATCTGTAGCTGCTTTTTATACAGCTTTAAACGAGAAAGGAGCTTGAATCTTTGCTACGTTAATAGAAAGCATTAAGAAGTTCCTTGCTAAGTTTAGAAAGAACTAAGAACTAACTAATATAGGAACGAAGATGCTGGTTAAACACTACGACTTCCTTAGTATATATATAATTAGTACAGGAGGCTAATAAGCTGCCTTTTTTCTGCTCTTACGACTATAAGATCGAACTAGAAGTAGGCAAGACGCCTCCCTTTAGCCCTTTTTACTAGATGTCCTACGAAGAGCTCTAAGTCCTGTAAAAGTTCTTTTAACAGAATTAAAAGAAATGCTTTATTCGATTAAGCTGCTCTCCTGCCGCTAGCCCTGTTATGTTTGTTAAGAAGCCCGGTAGATAACTATACTTCTATATTAACTACTACAACCTCAACGCTATCTCTAAGAGGAACTCCTACATAATTCCTCTAATCTAAAAGACTCTGGAACGCCTCTCGAAAGATAAATATTTTACTAAGTTCGACGTTTTTGCGGCCTTTAACAAGATTGATATAGCTAAAGGACAAGAATAGTTAACTGCCTTGGGAACTCTCTACAGCTTGTTTGAAGTTTTAGTTATGCCCTTTAGAATATGCAATGCACCTAGCACATCTAAAAAATGTATAAACGATACACTAGGGGAGTACTGAGACTAATTTGTTACTGTATAGATCGACGACATCCTAGTGTATAGCAAGACACTAAAAGAATACTAGGAGTACGTTAAGAAGGTACTTGCAAAGCTGGCAGAAGCTTGCTTATATTTAGACCTCAACAAGTGCGAGTTCTATAGATAAGAGGTTGACTTCCTTAGCCTTATTATCTCTAACAAAGGCATTTGCATAGACCTAGCAAAGATTTAAGCAATTCTTAATAAGAAAACCCCTTAGACTGTTAAGGAAATCCAAGGCTTTCTTAGGTTTCCTCACTTTTACTATCGCTTCAATTAAGGTTTAAGCTTAATTTTAAAACTACTTACTGCTTCAACGAAGAAAGAAGCCAAGTTTAACTAGACTAACGCCTGCTAATATGCAATCGATCTCCTCTAGCAACGATTTACTAAGGACTCTGTTCTCTAGCACTTCGACCTTGATTTAGAAACCTGTATAGAGACAGACGCCTCTAACGGAGCTATTAGAGCTGTACTTCTCTAACAAAAGGTACCCGACTAGCTATAGCTTCTAGTAGCCTACCTTTTTAAGAAAATAATCCTAGCTAAATGCAATTACGAGATCTACGATAAGGAACTCCTAGCAATCGTAAAAGTACTTAAAGAGTAGCGTCCAGAATTTAAAGATACTGCCTTCCTAGCTTAAGTAAGCTCTAACTATAAGAACTTAGTCTGTCTCTAAAGAATAAGATCCTTAACTGTCGATAAGCCAGATAGAGCAAGTTCTTTTAATAGTTTAACTTTGCTATTTAATACGCACTTAGATTCCTAAATTCAAGGGCAGATACTCTTACCTGGGTATCTAGCGTTTACCTAGTAGAGCGAGGAGATAGCTAAGCAATTTATAACTAAACTATCCTTAAGGCCTATAACCTAAGCAAAGATTTGAAGATCCACTCAAAGGAAGGCAACCAATAAATTGCTGCCTCTTTTGCGTTATGCCTAGTACCTGCTTTCCTAGTAGTTAACAACTTACATAGCGAACTAGACAACGACACCCTCGACTCTAAGGGCTTTAAAACTAAAGACTCTGTTACCTTAAACAACAAATCGGAAGGCGGAGACTTTAATAAAGAAGTAAACTAACTACACAAACTACTCCTAATAATCCAAGATAGCTACGAATTAGACAAACAGGCTTAAGGATTGATTTAAGCCTTTAAAATAAGATAGTATACATTCCCTAGCTTTTGTCTTCTCCGAATGCGAGCTGAGAGATAGACTAGTTTACTTCCACTCTTGCCTGTTTGTTTCTTAAGACACTAACGATTTGATATAATCCTTTGTCCTTAGAGCAGTGCACAACTTGCCAGCAGGAGGCTACCTAGGATGCTTAAAGCTTTACAAGCTTGCCTCCTGCTACTACTAATAGGTATTAATATAGAAGTATGTTCGCAGATATAGAGACAACTGTCCTATCTACAAAGCTGCTAAATATAACTGTTAACGTCTACCAGGGCTACTCAAGCCCCTCCTGGCTCCTAAACGCCTATAGAAACAAATTTCTATAGACTTTGTTACCTGCCTTCGTAAGGGAACTAATTAAGCAGACATTGAAGCAAAGAATATCTTTATAGTTGTAGATTAACACTTTAAAGATCGTTTCGTAGTACCCTATTAGAGTATAACCTCTAAGGAAACCGCCAGACTCTTTTACAAATACTTCTAGCGCTATATTAGTCTCCCTAACGGCATTATCTCTAATAGAGACTCCTACTTTATTGCTTAATTCTAGAAACGTGTTACTAAAATAGATTGTAGCAGTATATAGGGCACCTAATACTAATAACTAGTGTCGTGTTTCAACTAACAAGTGTCCCTCTACTATCCTTACCTATGTACCTTTTGTGTGTATGCTAGAGCAGCGTAAGCTGTCCTTAGCAGCAGGCTATCCTTAGGTCCTGCAGTCGTGCCGCTAGAGCATCTCTATACTCCGACTAGACCTTCCTACTAGTTATTCTATAACAACTACCTCCTCTCCCTGAGGCAGATACCCCTAGCTGCCTACTAGGAGTCTCTCCTCCTTTAACTTACTTCCTGTACGCCTTAGCGCTATAAAGGGTAAGCAGCCGGTACGTTATAGTAGTTTGTATACTATTACTTGCAAACCTATATATAGGCAGCCTAACGAGCCCTTAAGAGCCTCCTCTAGTCTCTGCCTCTTAACGCCTAGTGCTAGCTATCGGGCCTTCGGCATCTACCTAGGGGTTGGTATAGGATTGGCTTTGTCCCTATACCGGCGCTATCGGCCGGCGTACTGATTGATAGTTACATTAATAGGCATACTACAGCTATCGTATACGCGAATAGCCCCTCTAGCTACTACAATAACTGCGCCAAATCTGCGTAGCTATACCTGTCGACATCGTTTGGCCAGTCTGTGCTTTCTGTATAGGCTATAGCCTCTAGGCTTCGCTAAGGTCCCCTCTAGGTTCTATAGTAGCGATACTGATTCTGCGCGCTGTTGTCGTTGTTGTCGCTAATATTAATATCGCAGTTACTAGGCGGCTAGTTGTTTTAGTAGACCCTCGTAACCGCATTGTTGTGGCCTGCCTGTGCTATTATAGCTGTAGGCGGCGCACCCTTCTGTGCCTTGTTTTCTTTTTCTTATAGCTCTTTGCCTTCGCTACTAACAATACTACTGCCGCTACTACGCAATACTACAACTACTATTAGTAGCAGCACTACTGCTATTAGCAACAGCAGTACTACTATTAGCAACAGTATTACTACTATTAGCAACAGTACTACTACTATTACTACTATAGCTACTACCTCTACTAACTCTAACAATACTACTACCTACTCTGCTACTAACACTGCCTGCCGTACTACTACCCCTGCCGGTCCCCTGCCGTCCCTTAAGAACCTCTAGGCCCAGTTAGTAGAGCTGGACCAGCAGCTCGTCGCGCGTCTGCATAGGCACGACCGCTTAGCCAGCCCCTGCTAGGGTCTAGGGCTTGTCTTATGCTGACTACTTGCACGAGTGCGAGCTCGTTGTAGGCACACTTTATCGCTACAATAAGTGCGTTGCCGCTATAGGTTGGTTAACGCCGAGTTAGATTGCTGCTGCTATAGCTGCAGTAGCTAGGGGCTCTGCCGACGCCCCCTAGCATACCTAAGCTTAGGGTTAGGCCCTAGCTAGGCGTGCCGGCCCCCCTGTAGGTCGCTTAGTGCTGCTGTCGGTAGAGTCCGGCAGTAAGGACTCTAACGCTATAGACGTCGACTGCGCCTTGCTAGTGCCTCTGCGCTATGTAGGGCTAGTCCGTTTGCCGTCCCTGCCGCTAGTCCTAGCTGTGCTGCACTGCCTACTGTTGCCTACATTATTTAGGGCAGCTATTATAGGGGCGGCTACTGTGTATACTACAATGCTGTCCCTAGTGTTGCTGCTATACGTATAGGTACTCCTAGCTAGCTGTATACAATGTCTGTAGAGGGTCTTAGGGAACGGTAAGTTTGTCCCAAATTTTATTAGTAGTACCTCTGCTAATCCTTTGCTAGACAGCCTCTATAATCTGTATATAGGGAGGTCCTTTAACCCTAATGCGCTATAGTCGTATGCGTACTGCGCGGTAGGGCACTATAGCTGTCTCTCTATCGTCGGGCTGCTACTCTAGGAGTTTCTAGAGGAGGACGAGCTGCTGTAGGGCGCAGAAAGGCGCGAGGACAGGTTCTATAAGCACCTTGTCTGCCTAGCCGAGCTCGTGTGCTGCGTATATATATAAACTCGCTCGCAGGGTATGTTCTAGCTGTATAAACCGGGTAGGACACATATCTGTCTACTGCCCCTATGCAATTCGCATCTTCTACATATAGAATGTAGCAGGTCGGAGGCATTGCGTCCTGAAAGTCTCCTAAAACAGCGCTGGCCCTACGATTAAGGAGGCTAAGATGCTTAGCACTAGGTATACTAGTCTCTCCTAGGCCCCTTCCGTACCCTGTAGGGGGCGAGCGCTCTGCAGCTGCTCTGCCCTTCTAGACTGCGGCTTCTAGCCAATCGCGAACACATCGTATACGTTCAGCTTAAACTTCTCTACTGTCTATACCTAGTAGTGCCTCCGCCTATAGCAATAGCTTCGCCTAGAGAGTAGGGAGCAAGCTCGATACCTTTTCTATAACTTCTATATAGTTGCTACGCCTTAACAGTGTATCGGCAGGGTTCTTCTTCCCTACCTAATACTTAATCTTAAAATTGAACTGCTAAAAGAATACAGCCTAGCAGGCCTGCCGGCTATTTAACTGCTTTATCTCTATAAACTCTTTTAGCTTATAGTAGTCGACGAGCACCTCTACTGTATAGGCTGTATTGTTAAAATAGGTACGTTAGTGCTTAAACGCCCTAAAACTGCTAGCAACTCCTAGTCGTACACCTCGTAGTTGCACTAATAGGTAGTATCTTCTGCAACTAGAAGGCGGTTAAGTGCTAGTTGCTATTATTGTATAGGTACGACAGGATCCCGGCAACCGCGAACTTCGACGTATTGGTCTCGAGCTGTATGCAGAGCTCTAGTCTGAAGTGCTGCAGCATCCTCACTAAGCTAAACGTATTATTTACCTAGTGGAACGCCTGCACTTTGTCGGCGTCCTACTAGATAGGGCCCGGCTTCCGGCTATTCCTCGCCCCCTTTAAGAAGACAGTAAGCAGCTGTACGATATAGGAGTACTTAAGTATAAAAAGCTAGTAAAAATTGTAGATTTTTAAAAACGACTGTACCTTAATTAGCATCTTTAGTATAGGCTAGTCTTCGACTATAGCTACCCTGCTCCTGTCTATAGCTATACTGGCAGTAGATACAACAAACTCTAGGAACTCTAATTCCTTATTCTAGAACTTGTACTTCTTTAGGTTTGCATATAGGGCCAATTACTAAAGCCTCTCTAGGACTGTGCTTACGTCCTATAAATAGTCCTCCTTAGCCCTGCTATAGACTAGAATGTTATCTAGATACACTATGTAGCAGATGTCTGCAAGCCCTGCTAGGGCCTAGTTAATATATGCCTAGGGCGTCGCTAGGGTGTTTATTAGGCCGAACAGTATTACCTTGTATTCAAAGTAGCTATAGTAGGTACGGAATACAGTGTTCTACTTGTTACTCTGCTTAACGCAGATCTGGTAGTAAGCATCCTTTAGGTCTAAGGACGTAAACTATATATTGCCCCTAAGGCAATCTAGTGTCTTGCTAACAAGCAGCAGGGGGTGACGGTTCTTAATTGTTACCTTATTTAGGCCCTAATAGTCTACGTAGAGGCGTAGCGTACCGTTCTTCTTGGGGAAGAACAGGATAGGCGCCCTAGCGTTACTTGTACTAGATTAGATCTAGTCGTTCTCTAGCGCCTTTGCTAGGTAGCCCTAGAGTTTGCTAAGCTCCTGCCCTAAATAGTGGTAGAGGGGGCAGATTAGAGGCTTTTTCCCTAGGACTAGGTCTATTGTATACTCTGCGTCTATAGGCAGATTAGGGCCTAGTTCTTTACCTAATGATATGGATGTGGAGGGCTGGAAGGTGCTGGAAGCTAGGCTTGGCAGGGCCAGGCTTGGAGCACACTCAAATACCTCCACCTCCGCTTGTACGTAGATTCTTCCCTCTCCAGCCTTGGATATAGTTATCAAAGACGGGTATTCACCTAGAGTCTACCTTAGTCGGATCATTATATCCAAGGCTTAACCTAACACCCAACCTGCACTACGCGAAAGAGCCCGTTGAATTACATCCGGGTACTCAATTAACGTACGTGCAACCGACAACCCAGAGTGTGTACTGCATATATACAAAGGAGGCTGTCGAATTTTATCCAGTTACTTAATCGTACATGTAAATGCTACTCTACCCCCCCCTCGCCCGATCGAGAAGAAGAAGAACAAGAGAGAGTTTTTAGAGAAGAGAAGTGCCCCTATCAAGAAGAAGAAGAGTTTTGAAGAGATAGAGTGCCCCTACGAGAGGGATGTTAGGAAGAGAAGTGCCCCTACGAGCAGATCGTACGAGTTTCAAAGTTTTGAGATAGGAGAGAGCGACGAGGACATGAAGGACGAGGAGCGAGAGCGAGGAGCGAGCGAGGAGCGAGAGTGACGACGACGGAGCGACGACGACGAGAGCGCACCTAGCAGGACCTAGGGCGACGACATTCGTTTTTTTTTCGGGTCTTTAACAGACTATTCCATTCAGACATACCAATCAAGACGACCAGCAATCAGCACCTGCAGAGCACCAGCTGCAGAGCACCAAGCAGGCAGAGCACCTAGGCACGAGCACCTAGGCAGAGCACCAGGCAGAGCCCCCAGGCAGAGCCCCTAGGCAGACAGCTGCAGACAGGCAAAGCGACGGCTCGAGAAGCGACCGTCGAGAGTGGAGCGACTGTCGAGAAGCGACAGTCGAGAAGCGACATCTATAGGCTGCAACCTCTGCGACTCCGCGACCCCGACGACCTCCGCGACCTCCGCAACTTCTGAGACCTCTGCAGCCTACCGAGAAGCAACAGCTTGAGAAGCGACGGCTCGAGAAGCGACGGCTTAAGAAGCGACGGCTCGACGACCGTCGAGAAGCGACCGTCGAGAAGCGACACGTGTTTGCAAGACGACCTCTACGAGCTCCGCGACCTCTGCGAGCTCCGCGACCTCTGCGAGCTCCGCGACCTTAGCGAGCTCCGAGACCTCTGCGACCGCTCGAGAAGCGACGGTCTAAGAAGCGACTGTCTGAGAAGCGACCGTCGAGAAGCGACCGTCGAGAAGCGACCGTCGAGAAGCGACCATTGAGAAGCGACACGTGTTTGCAAGGCAACCTCTACGACCTTAGCGACCCCGACTGCGACGACCTCTGCGACAAACGACATCTGCAGCCGCGACCTCAACGACCTCTGCGAGCTCCGCGACCTCCGCGACCTCCGCGGCCTCGACGACCTCCGCGACCTCTGCAGCAAACAAGGCAGCAAACAAGGCAGCAAACAAGGCACTAAAGCAACGTCAAAAGGCACGAGATTAAGGCTCAAAAAGGCACGAGATTGAGGCTCAAAAGGCACGAGATTGAGACTCAAAATGCACGGAAATTGAAGCTTAAAAGCGACCTCAAAAGCGACCTGTTTTGGAGCGACCTGATTAGCTGATTGCGATTGATAGGCTGATTGCGATTGAGGGCAATCGCTGGTTAGAGAGGGCAGTAGTGATATAGATGTAGAGGGCTAGAAGGTGCTGGAAGCTAGGCTTGGCAGGGCCAGGCTTGGCGCACACTCAAATACCTCCACCTCCGCTTGTACGTAGATTCTTCCCTCTCCAGCCTTAGATATAGTTATCAAAGATAGGTATTGACCTAGAGTCTACCTTAGTCGGATCACCTAACGTAAACATATTGCTAAAGCTAGAGAACTTAGCTGGAAGGGCCTCCTTTTCTAAAGAGCCTCTTGCCTCCTTAGAAGGGAGGTACTAAGCTTCCGCCGAGCCTTGGACCTTCCCTATAGGGGAAAGGCAAACCCTGCTCTCTTTAAAAGCCTACAAGGAGACTGCATAAATAAGTAAGAACTCCTAAAGGTCCTTAGCAAACTCTTCTACAGTCCTCAAGCTTACTATAGAGTACTTGCCTCGCTATAGACCTAGCAGTCACTAGCACTCTCTACAATAACCCTATAGTCTCTCCTTTAAGGCCTGCCTAGGATAAAGTCTAGGTGTTGCGGCGGTGGAAAGGGGTGGGACTGGATAATAGGGTGGACCCTTAGAATTTCGGCTCGGCCCTTCTAGGCCAAGCCGGGCCTTGGCACGCCGCCGCCCCTAAAGCGCTTACCCACTACCACATAGATTCCTTTCCCTCCTCAGTTTGAGATATAGTTATCAAAACAGCCGTATTGAACCTTATCTGCGCGCTCGGATCATTATATCTCGAACTCACTCTCTACATCAACCCCCCTGCGCTGCGCGAAAGGGCCCGTCGAACCATCCGGAAACCCGAATAACGCACGCGCACCCACACACACCAACAACAACAAACCCTAGGCACTGTAAGAAGATGGAAGGCTTCTCAGCGGTAGAGAGCGGCGTTACAGGCTGCAGCAGAAGTAGGAAAGGAAAGACTGACAGAGCAAGTAGACGCTCCAGTGTTATTAATAATAAGATTATTATCAGCGGTTTTACAGCAGAAGAGACAGCAGAGATCAAGAAACGAATAGCTAAATATAGGAAGATCTACGACTGCACGATCGAGGAATTGGAAGACTATGTAAACGAGAATAGAATAAGGAAGGTCTACGACGGCATAGACCTTATCGAGATGCTGTTTTACAGAACGTTGGAAGAAAACAGACAACTAAGAGAAGAAACTAAAGCGGTAAAGGCCAAGAAGGAATCGGCAGAAACGATTATCGACGTGTTAGAAAACCAGGCGGCGAATCGAATAGCGCAGTTAAAGGCGCTAAAGAATCAACTAACTAATATAGAAGCAGCGAAGTCGTCGCCGCTACCGCGTCAAGAAACCCACGAGGAGACCACCTCACCGGCGGCCTACAGTTAAGGCGGCACGTCGATAACGTCACTACTGGATCTACCGGCGTTTAGAGGCGGAGATCCTGAACATTGGGAAGCGTTTAAGAAAAAGATAAAGAACAAGATAGACCGAGACTATGCCGGAAACAGCGCCGGAGACAGATTAGCGTACCTGGAATCGCGACTAGAAGGTAAAGCGTTCTCGCTAGTGGCGGACCTAGAAGAGGTAACCGCTAAGGAAGCCATCAAAGCGCTAGATCAACGCTTTGGAGACCCATTCCGGAAGAAGACGGCCCGTAAACGGTTGGACAAGATCAACCAGAACCGGCAGACGTTCGAGGAGTTCTACGGTTTGTTCAGAAAATATGCGATCAGGGCCCGAGTAGCGGAAGATAAGCAGCTCCACCTACTGAGACAGAAACTAAGCCCTGAGCTCGCTGCAGCTATGGCCTCGGTTAGAAGATAAAGACCTTAAGAGCTTCGTGCACCGAGCGAGGGTCACTGCGAGAAACTTGAACGCTTACGCGAAAGCACGCGAATCGAATTAGAAGCCGTTGTCGTTGGCGCAGCCGACGAGAACCCCCGTGCCTTTTCGACGAACCCCCCAGCAGTCGTTATATTTACTACGACCGGCGTTCGTCCCTACCTGCTACGCGTGCGGAAAGCCTGGCCACATCGCCACTAGATGCCAAGCAACGGCCCAGCAGAAGCAGGAGTATCGTGTTATAAAGCAGCAACAGCCGCAGCCGCTAAGAAAGACTATTCAAGCTATTGAACCGGCGCCGAACGATACTAACAGTGTGGACGGGGGGGTGCAGTTAAGAATTATAGGAAAAGACCAGCTGGACGGATAGGCCCCCCACCCAGCATTAACAGTAGGGCACCGAATCGAAGCGAATCGCCACGAGAAGAGAGCATCAACAGCTGCAGCGATCTGCTCTTAGCAGCCGTAGAAGTGAATACAGAAACGGCGATCATCCTTCCTATTACGATCCACTATGTTAAGAAGCAACGCCCACCGCTCCAGCTAAAAGCTTTCATCGATACTAGAGCTCTTATTAGCGCGGCGATCCACCACCGATTGGTTCAGAAACTGATAAAAGGATATGGCTATCCAGTGGAACTAGCGTCGCCGACACGGATTTCGGCATACAACAGACAAGACACGGAAAGCGTTACGCACTACGTGCCGCTAAAGACTACATTAGCTGGTCGCACCACGGAAGCGACGTTCCGAATTATGGATATCGGAAGATTTGACATTATTATAGGGCAGAAATGGATAAAGAACCAGAAAGCTATTATCGACGTAGACGAAGGCACGATAGCGTTCAAAACCCTAGGCAACGGAACCGCTGCCGCCAAACCAAGCGCCGCCAAGCCGAAAACCACGGAATCAGCGAAGGAGGCTCCGTCCGACCGTTCCGAACCCCCGGTCACCGTCGGAATAATGAGCTTAGAAGCAATAACGACCCTCGCGAGGTCGCCGGACAATAAGATCTACGCTATCTCTATAAAAGACATCGAAGACTACAGAAAGATAATAGCGGAAGAAGAAGCGGATCCACTGGAGGTGCTGCCAAACGAGCTCTACGGTTACGCTGACGTGTTCTCAAAAGCCGACTCCAACCTCTTGCCGCTCCACCGACCGGAATATAACAACAAGATTCGACTGAAAGAGGGGGCTACGCTGCCAAGAACTGTGCCCCTAAGACGACTGTCGCCGGCCGAACTGGACTAGGTAGAAGTGTTTGTTCGAGAGAACCTCGCGAAGAAGTTTATTACGTCGAGCTCAGCAGAATATGCGTCGCCAATTCTTTTCGTAAGAAAACCCGGAGGCGGTCTCTAGCTGCGCGTAGACTACAGGGGCCTCAACAAGATTACCAAAAGAGACGTATATCCACTGCCGTTAATCGACGAAACTATACAGAGAGTAGCGAAGGCTAAGTGGTTCAGCAAGCTGGACATTCGCCAAGCGTTTTACAGGCTAAGGAACGAAGAGGGGCGGACGGAAGACCTTACGACGTTCGCGACGCGTATAGGCAATTTTAAGTGGCTAGTAATGCCTTTCAGACTTACCAACGCGCCGGCAGTGTGGCAACGCTTTATAAATCACACCTTTATAGACATGCTAGAGCGGTTCGTGTCAGTCTATTTGGACAACATTCTTATCTATACAGATAGAACGAGAGATCAGCACATAGACCACATCGAGAGAGTGCTAAGGAGACTCAGAGAGGTCGGATTGAACGCGGACACAAAGAAGAGCGAGTTCTATCAGACTAAGGTCAAATACCTCAGTCTCGTCGTCGGAAGAGAAGGGATCCGGATGGACCCCTTAAAGGTAGCCGCTGTAGCGGAATGGAAGCAACTGAAATCTGGAAACACTACGCAGATCAGAGCGTTTCTCGGATTCTGCAGTTACTATCGACGATTTATTAAGGACTTCGGCAAGATAGCGAGACCCCTAAACGAAGCGCTAAAGAAAGAAGCTGCAGGCCTATAGAACGAGAGGTGCACGGAGGCTTTCAATCGGCTGAAAGAAGCAGTAGCTTCGGCGCCGGTTCTGGCGCACTTCAGACCTGAAAAGACGATCTACGTAGAAACGGATGCTTCCGACACTGTAACCGCAGGAGTCCTTTCTCAATATAGCGAGGACGAAACCCTCCATCCTGTAGCTTTCTTTAGCAAGTCTATAAACGAAGCCGAGCGGAACTACGCTATCTACGATAAGGAGCTGCTAGCAATTATTCAGGCTTTCGAGGAATGGAAGCCAGAGCTTATAGCTGGAAAGAGCACAGTCCAGGTCCTTACAGACCACCAGTCGCTGACCTACTTGATAAAGACGTAGAAGCTCTTACGTCGCCAAGCTCGGAAGGCTGCCTACTTGTTAGGGTTCAATTTCAAGATCAACTATCGACCCGGAGCTCAAAATGGAAAGGCTAACGCACTAACGAGACGCGAAGGAAAGACTAGCTACGCGAAGGAAGATCCGAACATGTTTCAGAAGGTGTTAACCGAACAGATAGTAGATGCCGAGGTGTTGAAGGAAGCAGGGATCTACGCAGCGGAATCGCCGACTAAAGAAGAGACGCTCTACGAGAAGGTGGAGCGGCTCAACCAACAGCAGAAGCTCGGCAAAACAGGCTTAGGGAAGCTGATAGTTCTGGAAGAACTGATTACTAAAGTCGTCCAGCTGGTCTATAGATCGAAGGACGTTGGCTACGCCGGCTCGAAGAAGACGATGGAAGCCGTAAGGACAATCTACTGGTTTCCGCGGATCTACGAACGGATCCAGCGATTTATCGCCAATTGCTACGTGTGCCGAGCCGCGAAGCTACGCTACGGCCTTCCGGCGGGTCTACTAATGCTACTTCCGATCCCCGAGAAGTCGTAGCAGCATGTTACGATGGATTTTATAACCGGACTGCCGGATTTGGACGGTTACGACGCCACGCTCAACGTAGAGGATAGGCTAAGCAAGGAGCGCTACTTTATCCCCTGCCGAGCCAAGGATAAAGGGACTACTGCGGAAGAAACTGCGAGAATGCTGATTAAGCACATGTGGAAGCACTACGGTCTGCCGGACACTATCACTACGGATAGGGGTCCTTAATTCACTGCCGACGTTTGGAAAGCGATTAATTAAACTCTTAGAATCCGCGGAAAACTCAGCACCGCCGCTTACCCTTAGACCGACGGCCAATCCGAAGTGGCCAACTGTAAGATAGAAAAATATCTACGGATTTTCTGCAGCTATTATTAAGAAGAGTGGGTTGAGATGCTGCCTATAGCCGAATTCTGCGCCAACTCAGCGCAGTTAGAAGCTACGTCGCTGGCGCTGTTCGAGGTAACCCACGGTTATCTTCCGAGGTTAAGCTTCTATCCGCCGAGCGACCTCGGGTCGCCGGAGCGTTCCACCGCCACGTTGTTAAAGAGAGTCGCCGCCGCTGCGGCAGAAGCGCTCCGATCGCGGATGGAAGAAGCGATCAAAGTAGCAAAAGAAGCGATGGAATCGGCTTAGAAGAAGATAGTAACCCGAACTAATAGAAAGCGATCGCCAGTAGAATTCGAAGAAGGTCAAAAGGTATAGCTTAACACGAAGAACCTAAGACTGAAAGGCAACGCGAAGCTCAACCTACGCTATGTGGGTCCGTTCAAGATAGTGGAAAAGAGATCGCCAGTGACTTATCGGCTCAAGCTGCCGAAGGCGTTCAGGATCTACGACGTTTTCCATTTAGATCTGCTAAGCCTGGACCCTGAGGACGGCCTACTAAGGCAGGGGTTCATCGAACCCCCGCCGGTCGAGATGGACGGTGATAAAGAAGAGTAGGAGGTAGAAGACGTAATAGACGTAAAGAAGACGGGGGGGTCCATCAAAGCGAGGATTTCGTAGAAGGGGTGGCCGGAAGACTATAAATAGTATCCGATCGAGAATCTCCGGAATTTAGCGGAGCTGCTAAGAGATTTTTACGCGCGGAACCCGAAGAAGCCGGAGCCGGAATGGCTCTAAAGCCGATCCTTCCGGAAGAAAACGAAGAAAGCCACGTCCGCTCCACCGGCGCGGAAGCCGATAAAAACGATTATAAGGTTGCTTCGGGAAGTGATTGTGCTCCACTACCACCGCGTCGGCCGGTAGCTCGCGCACGCCGTAGCGTGCCAGCGCCGCCGACCGCGTAGTAGGTAAAGGCTTTGGTAGAAGAAAAAGAAGAAGAAGAAACGGAGCCGCGAACAGATCTATATAGACCCCTGCAGCAGTGCACAGACCGGCCGACCAGCAGCCTAGGAGACAGCTGATTAGATCAGATAGCGACGATCACATAAACGCCAAGTAAAGGACCTCAGGAGACGACGACGTAAGAACGGAAAGAAGCGACGAAAAGAACGTTGTTTTTGATAGAAGATAGACGAGCCGATGTCGACCTTAAAGGGGAACCTCAAAAAAAAAAAAAAGAAAAAAAAAGTAGAGATTTTTGGTTGGACGGGGTGACTAAGCGGTCGAGGGCGACCGCTGGTAAGGGAGGGAAGTAGTGTTGCGGCGGTGGAAAGGGGTGGGACGGGATAATAGGGTGGACCCTTGGAATTTCGGCTCGGCCCTTCCGGGCCAAGCCGGGCCTTGGCACGCCGCCGCCCCTAAAGCGCTCACCCACCACTACATAGATTCCTTTCCCTCCTCAGTTCGAGATATAGTTATCAAAACAGCCGTATTGAACCTCATCTGCGCGCTCGGATCACTAGGGACGGAATGTTAAAGGAGTAGAAGATACTGTTAGATAAGTGTACTATACTAGCTATATCTGCTGTATATAGTAACACTGTATATATACTAAAACAGTATCCCTATTCTCCTGTAAACCTATCGGCCCTTAGAAGGACCGCGCTAGATATCTTTAGCAGGTCGTAGCAGAGAACTAACTTATAGGGGATAATGTTAATATCCGCCCTATTGTCCAGTATCGACTCTACTGTATATACGTCTAAGGCTCTCTTAAGTAGCGTAGCTTGTATCCGCTTAGTAGCGACGACTATAGAGTGGGTAATCGGGTCTTGCTCCTTACTTACAGCGCCTACCTCTAACCCTAAGGCAGCGCTAGGTCTTTCCCTAACCTTTGTTTACTGATACCTAGCCTTTCTCTACTCGCTCCAGCTATACGGACCCTGTTGGCCCTGCCGTAAGGGCGCCTATAGTAGTTTTTGCTAGGGCTATAGGGACCTGGCCTACTAGGGTTACTTGTACTAACTTAGAGACCGAGGTTGTGAAGGTTATAGATAGTGCCACTTCCGCCGGCGCTACTAGGACCGTTGTAGTGCAGGCTAAGGTAGCTAGGTTAGTAGCATTTATAGCACCTTATAGACTAGTCTAGGAAATATCAATTCCAGAACTCCTCTAGTAGCTCGCTAGAAGCCCGCTTGCGGCCAGACGTGTCGACGTAGCCGCCTCTACAACGGCCTCCTAGAGTGCCTTAGGCTTAGGGCTGGACTGGTCTAGGTGGACCTATACCTAACTACCTAGAGTAGCCTGTCCCTAGCAGGCTGTATCTTTAGAGACATCTGGCACAGGCCTTACTTGCGAGGTTAGTGTACTCGATTCGAGTTGCTAGGGCAATAAGTTCGGCCCTAGTAACTGGGAACGTATAGCACTTCTTAATAGTAGTTCGTACATTTAGCCTTAGCTTCTATAGTAGGGCCTATAAGCGCTACTCCTTAAGAAGTTCTTATAGTTAGTCCTCTAGAGAGTCTAGGTAATTAACGAAGTCCTCTACTAACTAGTAGGGCCCTTGCTTTGCCTCTATCTAGGTCCTAACAAGGTCCGTCCAGTCCTAGTTCTAGTCTCTATAAGAGTCGAGTAGGAAGCTCTTAAAGTTCTTCTATATTGTAATAATAGGCGTATCGGAACTCTTGCGTTTGTACTAGCAGTCCTTTAAGGCCCTACCTAAGTAGCCTAACGTAAAGATAATCCGCTGTTTGTTAAGGTTTTGTAAGGGCTCGCTGCTCTCAAAAAAGACTCTACTTTAAGTAGGTAGCGCTTTGTCTACTACTGGTTTCCCTTTTCGAAAGTTAAGGGTTTAGTAATAAGGTAGCTTAGGAGCCTCTATTTATCCCTGTCGTACCTTATAAGGTCCCTGTGCCTCTATTGCCCACTGCTAGCATACTCCGACTCCGCCTCTCTATTATTGACGAAAGGGCTCGAGGCAGGGCTTCGGCGTAGTAGCTAAGGGATAGTTGCGCCCTTATTGCTAGCCGGATTTGCCGCTACTCTGCGTCCGATAGATGTATCTTAGATCTCTCTAGGAAGTAGGGTGTTGCTATGTACTGGAATTTAGATTAGGAGTAAGAGGTAATCGAGATAGCGTCGCGTAAGTTTTAGGTGTGTCTCTGCTTTAAGCAGGCTAACCTCTGCCTAAAGGCGCCTCTTCTCGTCCTCTGAAGCCTATATATTTACTGCAGTATCGTCGGCCTCTGTAGAGAGGTAAACGTCTACTAAGTTGATCTTCTACACACTCCTCGCAGTATTTCCGCTCTGCTCTAGGGTCGCTTTTAGTGCCTATAGGCCGCTACCCTTAGGTAGACTTGTTAGAACTGTTGTAGGATTGGATTTTAGTAGCGTATAGGGCATCTAATACTAATAACTAGTATCGTATTGAAACTAAGAAGTGTCCCTCTATTATTCTTACCTATATACCTTTTGTATATACGCCAGAGCAGCGCAAGCTGTCCTTGGCAGCAGGCTATCCTTAGGTCCTGCAGTTATGCTGCCAGAGTACCTCCGTACTCCTACTATACTGCCCTTCCGGTTATTCTATAACAAAACGCCTATAGAAGCTTCCAAGTATCAACTACTGTATCTTAACTTCCTACTATCTGGAAACAGATAGCTAGACAGTGATTGCGAACGCCCTGCTCGAACAGACGCTAAGTTGCTTTGCTAACTACTACTACTAGAAGGATTGGCTAAAACATATCCCTATAGTAGAATTCTTAGCCTACAACTAGGTTTTAGATACAATAGGACACTGTCCTTTTTATACTACTAGAGGCTATTACCCCTGAACAGGAATAGAGCCTTAAGACCCTCTCCTAAATCCGATAACCTTAACGAAGTTAATGTAGATAATTAGACAACTTACCTTTTCTATATCTACTAAAAGCTCTAGGAAGAAAAAGTAAATGCTTAAGCTATCTACGAAGACTAAGCTAATTAAAAATAACAACTATCTCCCAACTACTAAGTAGGAGACGGAGTATACCTTAACTTAAAGGACATTGTTATAGGAAGATCCTCTTGCAAACTCGACTAGAAGAAGCTAGGCCCTTTCCCTATTATAGAGAAGATTAGCTTATATATATACTTCCTGCAACTGCTAGAAAACTAGAAAGTCTATAACAGCTTTTACCCTATTAGGCTAAGACTCAAGGCAGGAGATCCTTACCTTATCTAAGTCTAAGACTAAGAAAAAACCTATATCCTCCCTACTATAGATAACAACAAAGATAAAGAAGAAAAAAACTCCTTACAGAACATTACAGACTGCTAGGGAGCTAATAGACAAACAAAATACAAAGTCTAGTAGCAAGGCTACGAAGATTGGGATACTACTTAGGAACCTCTCTAAAATCTTATCTTTAATCAGGACAAGATTTAAGCCTTCTACTAACAAGATTCTCTAGACTCTTAAGAGGATTGTCTAGAAACACTGTACAGCTAAGAAGAACGAGATGCTGTATACTGATAGAATATTAACTATAACATTAGACCTGCTCCTAGGAATAAGCAGACTTATCCTTAGTATCTTAAACTTCTACAGCTTTGTGGGAACTCTGCTATATTAAGGAGGGCTACTGTTATAGTTTATATATAGAAGAGAAAAACTAACAGTAGCTAGAACCTATATAGTACTACTATAATTAACAGACTATATCTTTGCTATATAACAACTACTAGGGAGGTCTTGTAGGCATACAGAGGTGTCTTTGCAGCACGACTACCGATATAGGAATAGCCTTCTGCTAAGGACGGCTTGCGCTGCCCTGGCGTATACACAAAAGGAGCATAGACAAAATTGTTAGAAGGATACTTGTTAGTTTCAACAGGATACTAGTTATTAGTATTAGGTGCCCTATACACTGCTACAATCTAATCCTGTAACAGTTCTGACATATCTACCTAAGGGTAGCGGCCTATAGGCACTAATAGCGACCCTAGAGCAGATTAAAAATACTGCAAAGGGTGCGCAGGGGGCGTACCTAACAGATGTTTGCCTCTCTATAGAGATTACGGACGCTACAGCGCGTACGCGAGCTGCAGAGGACAAGGAGAGGCGCCTCTAGGCAGAGATTATTCTACTTAAGGCAGAGAGGTGTCTAAAACTTACGCGACGCTGTCTTAACTATCTCTTAAGGAAGAAAACACCTCTGATTTAAGTCCTAGTATACAGCGACACTCTATGCCCTAGAGAGATCTATAACACACCTATTAGACGTAGAGTAGCGGTAACTCTAGCTAGCGATAGTAGCGTAAACACCTCTTAAGTGCTGCGTAAGAGTCCTGTCTCTAGCCCTTTCGTTGACAATAAGGAGGTAGAGTCGGAGTATACTAGCAGCTTGCAGCAAAGACGCGAAGGTCCTACAAAGGACGATAAGGATAAATAGAGGCTCCTAAGCAACCTTATTACTAGACCTCTATCTTTTGAGAAGAGGAACTGACAGTACGCAAAGCGCTAGCTTCTTAAAGTAGAGTCCTTCTTTAAGAGCAGCGATACCTGCTAGAATACCGACAAACGGCAGATTACCTTTGCATTAGGCTGCCTAGGTAGGGTCTTAAAGGACTGCTAGTATAAGTGTGAGGGATCCAACGTCCCTACTATTATAGTATAAAGGAACCTTAAGGACTTCCTGCTCGACTCTTATAGAGATTGAAAATAGGACTAAACGGACCTTGTTAGAGCCTAGATAGAGGCGAAACAGCGACTGTTAGGGGTTTAAGAATCTTGGTTTAGAAACTTGAAGCCGAGTATGTATATGAAGGAACTAATAAGCAGTTCCGTACTCCGTCTGTTACAATTTGTATCTACGAAGCTAGCTAGCATCTAGGGCACAGAATAATAAGAAAAGGGTACTACCCTGACCTAGTTCAGGTTATGCCTTGGACTGGGATAGGTCGTATCTTGTACAGGCCAGGTTAGGTCGTATCCTGTACAGGCTAAGTTGTGCTAGCGCCGCTAAGTTACAATCTTTAGGACGATGGCCAGTCGGCCTAGGTTTGGGTCTGGCAGGACGGCCAGGACGGCGTCTCCTAACAATACCCCCCTCCTCACTTGTAGCGGTCCCTCTGTACGTTGTAGCATCGGACGGCGTTTCCAAATCGGCATTTTGGCGTTTCGGCGTATCCCGTTAAGCGCCTCCCCTTATTAGCCGTTCCTTCCTTATTAGCAATCGGTCGTTCTTACCTCGCGTACAATTGAGCTGTCCGGTTACGATAGCGTTACTGGCCAATGCTTACCGGACGGTAGGCCAAGCGCTATGTCTGTCCGTTCCTCGTCCGACATTTCCAACTGTTCCTTAACAATCGTCCGCCTATCTATCTATTACTTACTTATTACCTACTTACCTATCTGTCCAACCCTTAACTACTATACCTCGCAATTAAGTCGTCCGGTCCTACAGCAGCGCTGCGCAGCCCGCCGGGGCTGTTACCGTTCCGCGTCTGGCTGGTATTCTGCAACGCTTCTAGCTGCTCTAATAGGATGCCGAACTCAATTAGGGCCTTCGCGTCCAGTTCGTACGGCCCTGCCCGCTGTTGTTTCTCTACTTATACGTTATGTAGGTGTTTTACCCTGTAGTAGCAGGCCGCTGCCGAGCTTCTATACTACTCCTTCTAGTGTAATCTAGCCTGGGTTATGCCCTAACGCCTTTATACCGCTCACCCGTTGTATATTAACGCAGTGCTTATTGCTAGCTGCAGTTAGTCCTACTACGCCTGTTTAAATTCTCCCTAGGGCTCGTTTGCTCTATACCGTCTTTGCGGCTATTAGGCTAGGGCGTTTGCGTCCTATAAGTAGAAGGATAATTCGCCCTGCTGTTCTATGCGACGTCTGGGGAGAGTCGCAGAATTATTGGGTCGCCTCTAGTTATGAACCTAGTATTGGACAACGAGCCGGCCTAGGAGGTTATTAAGGTTTTAGACGATAATGACACGCGCCCGGAGGTTGTCAAGATTTCGGATAATAAGCCCGCCGCGTCGGACAGGGCAGTAGTAAGGTGGCGGTAAGGTAGTAGGATACCTACTAAGCGGTTGTCGTCTGTCTTACCTTAGACAGCACCTTCCTTGTATATAGTCGAGCTGTCTATTAATCGTGGCCCCTCCGCTACTGCTTATAGGACAGTGAGTTATGCAGTATGTATGCTTGCCGCTCGTCCGGTATTCGCGACTGTCTCTCTATCTTTCTATCCGTTACCCTCGCCGTCTGGTCAGCTATCTACCTACCCCTAACTACCTATTTCTACCTACTTGTCTATCTACCTAACTATCTATCGTCCCCCTATATCTTCTAAATAACCTATGCAGTCCAGTAACGGCGCCGCATAAGCTGCTAATCCCACCCCTGTTCCCTGTCTGGCAGGTCTGCCGGCCCGTTTTTAGCTTTTTAACTAGGATAAGAAGACTAACTAAGAGCTTCGTATACGGTTCGTACAGTCTCGCCTAATGCGCCGTTGTCTAGCTAACCTGTCGCAGGTGCTTTACTAAGGAGCAGCGAGCCGCCGCCCGGCGCCCGTACTATAATTTCTGGGCCAACCCGGAGCGGGTTATCCCTGTACGACTCTTAACTAGGGGGCTGTCGTACGTTAACGCTATTCCAATTGCTAGTCGCAGCTGGCCTTTCGACAGCTGTTCTAATTCCCCCTAGGGGTCGTTCGCACTGTACCGTTATCCTAGCTAGTAGCACAGGGTATGTGCCTCTTGCAAGTAGAAAGACGCCTTACAACATTGCTCTATACACTATACAGAGGACACTAGATTGCCCTTGCCCGTTTGACCAAAGTCAGAGAGCGAGTCGGGCGACGAGTTAGACGATAAGGCAGACAGCGAGTCGGGCGACGAGGCGGATTAGGGTGCTGCCGAGGTTACTAAGAAACCGGATAGTAGTAGTGCGTCCGCGCTGTAGCCGGCAGTAGTAAGGTAGCGGGTTATTTACTAGGCGGTTGTCTGTACTATCTTAGACAGCGCAGTCCTACTGCAATTTCAGTCTACGAGGATACTTCTCCTCCTACTAATCTAGCGCTACTGTATCCTGCAGAGCCTCGTACAGTTCCTATATAGGCTCTGCCTACCCCGTCTATTTAACTAGGTATTCTATCCGCTTCTGCTTCCTTTAGCTCTTAAGGATTTCTTCTACCTCGTACTCCTCCTAGCCCTTAGAGTTAATCGCTAGGGGGCGTACGTCGTCCGTTATCTAATGCGGGAGGGGGTCTGTATGTACTAGCTGTACGAGGTCTATATAGAAAACTGGATAGATTCCTAGGGGAGTGTAAGTCGTACTGCATGTGTCCCTACTGGCCGGATTACTAGAAACTTCCGGTTCTTCTAGTCTAGCTTCTTGCTTAGCCAGTCCGTACAGATATCGCGCTAGTTTAACTACACCTCTTTACCTGCCTTATACTTCGGTGCAGCCTTTCGTCCCTTGTTAGCCTGTTCTTCTGCATTCTGCTAGGCTATTGCGAGGCTCGTCTTAGTCTATTAGTAGGCATTTATAATCGTACGTACGACAGCTTCCCCCTGCTGCACTAGCGAACGTACAGATCGTAGAATAACGCCGCTTAGGGTCGCTAGGAGCAGGGAATAGTCGTATCTATAGGTTATAAAGAAGGGTAATAGCCCTATAGCGTCCGACGTACAGCTATTGATTGCTAATTCTGTTATAGGTAGCAGGCGGTTCCAGTTGGACTAGTTATAGTTAACGTATGCCCAGAGGTACGCTTCTAGTATTAAGTTAGTCCTTTCCGTCGCACCGTCCGTCTGTAGGTGCTATACAGTCGAAAGGTAGCATTCTACGCCTAGTAATTAACAGATCCTCGCCTAGAGTCGGCTTATATACTGTACGCTACAGTCGGATACAATAGACCTAGGAAATCTATACTTGCTAAATATAGTCCGTACGAATGCCTAAGCAGTGTCCTTAGCTGTAATAGAGCCTATTCCCTCTAGTATAATCCCCCTCGTTAGCTTGTCTGTTACTAATATAATGTTCCGTTGTCCGTCGATCTCTAGGAGGTCTGTAATAAAGTCTACTGTCAAATCCTGCTATAGCCGGTCTAATATTAATAGGAGTTTTAACAGGCCGTGCTTTAGCTCCTGCTAGGACTTCGTCTGTCTATAGACGTCGCAGTTTTGTACGAACCTATAGATATCCTTTGCTATTGCTAGCTAGTAGTAGTCCCTAGCGATAATGCTGTACATCCCTTCGCACCCTAGGTGTCCGGTTGCTATCGAGTCGTGCGCCTGTTGTATTAAGCTTATATAGAGCTTGTCGTCTGCAGGGACCGAAGTCTAGTTCCTAAACCTTAGGCTGTTCACTTTATCTACTGTGCACTCTGCTGCTAAGACCTTAAGGTTAAGCTCTTGTAAGGGCTTAAGAATCTTAGTTTAGAAACTTAAGGCTGGGTATCTATATAAAGGAACTAATAGGCAGTTCCTTCGTCGTACGCTGCTGTACAATTTGTACCTACGAAGCTAAGCTAGCAATTTCCCTCTGTATAGGGGTGCAAGGTTTACACTCTGTACAGAGGGTCGAGAGTTTCCCTCTGTATAGTAGTACAGAGTTTTCCCTCTGTTTAGAGGGGCGGCAATTCTCCTCTATATAGGGCTATAGGATTCTCTCTCTGTACAGGAGTGGGGTCGTGTCGGTAACCCTGTACAGAGGGTAGGGTCGTGCTAGCGCCGCTAAGTCGCAGTCCTTAGGGCGACGGCTGGCTTAGGTCCAGGACCTGGGTTGGACGGCGCCCCCTAACAATACCCCCCTCTCTTCTTATAGTGCTTCTTTCGTACGACGGCGTGTCGTACGGCTTTAGTAATGTTCTTCCTATAGGTCGCGATGTCCTATCTCCGTCCGGTCGTCCCCTAGGCTGTCGCTCGTCCAGGTACTAGGTCGTAGTTGCCTTGTTTGTCCTCCTTTATACAGTTGTAGTAGCTGCCCTAGTTGCTATTGTCTTACATAGCAGGCAGCTACCACCCCGTATATTAAGCCTTCCCCCCTTCTCTCTCTCTTCCTCTCTTTCTCTTCTATTCCCCTACCTGCTACCCGTCCGCCCGGCTGTCTACTACTACTACAACTACTATAACTACCAACATAACTACTAACACAACTACTACTACCTAACTACTACTACTGTCTATAACTACCACTACTAACGCTACCACTCCGTTCGCCCGGTGCTATCGTAGCTCTCTTGTAGTTGCTGGCCTGTCCTCCTATACTTCTACCTCTAGCCGTAGGATGTAATACGAATGTAGATGTGGACAGCTGGCAGCTAGGCTTGGCAGGGCCAGGCTTGGCGCACACTTAAATACCTCCCTCCGCTTGTACGTAGATTCTTCCCTCTCCAGCCTTGGATATAGTTATCAAAGACGGGTATTAACCTTGCGTCTACTGCAGTCAGATCATTATATCCAAGGCTCACTTTAACAACACCTGCACTACGCAAAAGAGCCCGTTGAATTACATCCGGGTACTTGAATAACGTACGTGCAACCGACAACCCAGAGTGTATACTACAGATGTACGAAGGAGGCCGTTGAATTACATCCGGTTACTTAATCGTACATGTGCATACTACTCTACCCCCCCCCCCCTCCCCCGATCGAGAAGAAGAAGAGAGAGTTTTAGGGAAGAGAAGTGCCCCTATCGAGAAGAGAGGGTTTTAAAGAGAGAGAGTGCCCCTACGAGAGGGATATTGGGAAGAGAAGTGCCCTACGAGCAGATCGTATAAGTTTTAAAGTTTCGAGATAGGACGAGAAGGACGAGAGCGACGACAATGTAGGAGCAACGAGGACGAGAGCGAGAGCGAGGAGCGAGAGCAAAGGGGCGAGAGCGGCGACGACGACGAGACGCACCTAGCAGGACCTAGGGCGACGACATTCCTTTTTTTTTCGGGTCTTTAACAGACCATTCTATTTGGACAAGGCCTATCGAGACGTTCAGTACGACTAGAAGTAACTCGGCCAACAGACCTTTCGCAATCGAGGCGTACGGCCAGCACAAGGCAGAGCACCGAGTACGAGCACCCAGGCACGAGCACCTAGGCACAAGCACCCAAGCACCAGCAAGCCCTAAGCATAAGGCAGAGCACAAGGCAGAGCACAAGGCAGAGCACAAGGCAGAGCACCAGGCAGAGCACAAGGCAGAGCACCAGGCAGAGCACCAGGCAGAGCACTAGGTAGAGCACCCAGGCACAAGCACCCAGGTATAAGCACCAGACAACAGAGGCACAGCTACCGGCAGGCAGCTGCAGACAATACAGGCACTGCATGTTCAGAAAAGCACTGTATGTTCAGAAGCGACAGACCTCTGCAGCTGCGACCTCCGCGACCCCGACGACCTCCGAGACCTCTGCGACGGCTTGAGAAGCGAGCGACCGTCGAGAAGCGACCGTCGAGAAGCAAGCGACCGTCGAGAAGCAAGCGACCGTCGAGAAGCGACATCTATAGGCTGCAATCTCAACGACCTCCGCAACAATCTGAGAATTCTGCAGCCTTAGCAAGGCACCAAACAAGGCACCAATCGAGGCCAAAAGCGACGGCTTAAGAAGCTACAGGCAACGACTGAGAAGCGACTGTCTGAGAAGCGACCGTCGAGAAGCGACTGTCGAGAATGAGAAGCGACGGCTTGAGAAGCGACGGCTCGAGAAGCGACCGTCCGAGAAGCGACTGTCGAGAAGCGACATCCGTAGGCTGCGACCCCTGCGACCCCAACGACCTCCGCGACCTCCGCAGCCTCGACGACCTCCGCGACCTCTGCAGCAAACAAGGCAGCAAACAAGGCAGCAAACAAGGCACTAAAGCGACGTCAAAAGGCACGAGATTGAGGCTTAAAAAGGCACGAGATTGAGGCTCAAAAAGGCACGAGATTGAGACTTAAAACGCACAGAAATTGAAGCTCAAAAGCGACCTCAAAAGCGACCTGTTTTGGAGCGACCTGATTGGCCAATAGCGAAGCTGAATTTGCGACCCCTACGACCTGGTTTGGAGCAGCCTAGTTTGGAGCAGCCTAGTTTGGAGCAGCCTGGTTTGGAGCAGCCTGGTTTGGAGCAGCCTGGTTTGGAGTAACCTGGTTTGGAGCGACCTCTGCGACCTCTGCGACTGAATTTGCGACCTGGATTGGTGCGACCTAATTGGCTGATTGCGATTAATAGATTGATTGCGATTAAGGGCAATTGCTGGTTAGGGAGGGCAGTAGTGATACGGATGTAGATGTAGACAGCTGGCAGCTAGGCTTGGCAGGGCCAGGCTTGGCGCACACTCAAATACCTCCCTCCGCTTGTACGTAGATTCTTCCCTCCCCAGCCTTGGATATAGTTATTAAAGACGGGTATTGACCTTGCGTCTACTGCAGTCAGATCAGGATGCCCGGCTTAGCTAGCAACTCTGCTTCCGGTTTGTACAGTCTCCTTCCTTCGTACAGTCCTAGCTAACATCTTAGGTGCTACATTAATAAGCAGCAGGATGCTGCTAAGCTGCTCTTCAGTTGCTAGCGGCTGCTCTGTACTTAGGGTAGATCGTGCCCCTTTTTGCCGTACAGCACGGTGTTATTGCGACTGGACAGAGGGATAGTTCTCCTCCTACCTGTCTAGCGCGGTTGTGTCCTGTAGGGCCTCGTACGGTTCCTATATAGGCTCTGCCTACCCTCTCTATTTAACTGGGTACTCTACCCTCTTCTGCTTCCTTCCGCTCTTAAGGATTTCTTCTACCTCGTACTCTTCCTAGCCTTTAGTAAGGATTGCTAGGGAGTGCGCGTCGTCTGTCGTCTAGTGCAATAGGGGGTCCGTATTTGCTGGCCGTACAAGGTCTACGTAGAAGACTAGGTAGATCCCTAGGGGCGTGTTAAGTGTTGCAGCGGCAGAAAGGGGTGGGACTAAGTAATAGGGTAGACCCTTGGAATTTCGGCTCAGCTCTTCCGGACCGAGCCGGGCCTTGGCATACTACCCCTAAAGCTCTTACCTACTACTACATAGATTCCTTTCTCTCCTTAGTTCGAGATATAGTTATTAAAAAGGCCGTATTGAATTATATCTGCGTGCCCGGATTATTATATCTTGAACTCACTTACTACACCAACTCCGCGCGGCGCGAAAGGGACCGTTAAACCATCTAGCAACCCGAATAACGCACGCGCATATACACACCAAACCAACAACCCCCAGCACCGTAAGACGGCTATAGAGAGCTTCTTAACGGTAGAAGGCGGCGTTACAGGCCGCAGCAGAAGTAGGAAAGAAAAGGCTAATAGAGCAAGTAGACGCTCCAGTGTTATTGATAATAAGTTCATTATTGGAGGTTTTACAGCGGAAGAGACTGCAGAGATTAAGGAACGAATAACTAAATATAAGAGGATCTACGACTGCACGCTTAAGGAACTTAAAGATTATATAAACGAGAACGGATTAGGGAAAGTCTATAACGGTATAGACCTTATTAAGACGCTGTTTTACAGAACCCTAGAAGAGAAGAGACAGTTAAGAGAGGAAAACGAAGCAGTAAGGGCCGAGAAGGAATCGGCAGAGACTATTATCGATGTGCTAGAAAATTAAGCGGCGAATTGACTAGCACAACTGAAGGCGATAAAGACTTAGTTAGCCAAGATGGAAGCAGCGATGTCGTCGGTGCTACCACATCGAGAAGAACAAACGGAGACCGCCTTACTAGCGGCCTACAGTTAAGGTGGCACCCTAACAACGTTGCTACCGGACCTACCGGCGTTTAGGGGCGGAGACCCTAAAGATTTGGAAGCATTTGAAAAGAAAATAAAGAATAAGATAGACCGCGACTACGCTGGAAGCAGTGCAGGAGATAGATTAGCGTACCTGGAATCGCGATTAGAAGGTTAAGCTTTTTCGCTAGTGGCGGACCTAGAAGAGGTAACCGCCGCAGAAGCAATTAAAGCGCTGGATTAACGCTTCGGAGATCCCTTCCAAAAAAAGACAGCCTGTAAGCAACTGGATAAGATCAACCAGAACCGGCAGACGTTTAAGGAGTTCCACGGACTGTTTAGAAAATATGCTATTAGAGCCAGAGTGTCAGAAGATAAGCAGCTCCACCTACTAAGGCAGAAGCTAAACCCTAAATTGGCCGCAGCTATAGCGTCGGTGGAAGGCGAAGACCTTAAAAGCTTCGTGCACTAAGCGAGAGTTACTGCTAGAAACCTGAGCGCTTACGCGAAATTGCGCGAATCGAACTAGAAGCTGTCGATAACGCAGACAACACGACCCCCTGCACCTTTTAGGAGAGCACCTTAGCAGCTGTCTTATTCGCTACGTTCGTCGTTCGTCCCCACTTGCTACGCGTATAGAAAGCCTAGCTACATCGCTACGAGATGCCAAGCGACGGATCAATAGAAGCAGGAGTATCGTGCTACGAAGCAGCCGCAGAGAAAGACTATCCAAGCTATCGAGCCGGCTCCGAAAGACACCGACAGTGTAGATAGTAGAGTGCCACTGCGAATCCTAGGAAAAGACTAGCTAGACGGATAGGCCCCCTATCCAGCATAGACAATAGGGCACCGACACGAACTACGTTACCGGAACAAGGAAGTATTAACAGCTGTAGCGATCCGCTCTTAGCAGCGGTGGAAGTTAACACGGAAACAGCTATTATCCTCCTAATTACTGTCTACCCCCTTAATAGCTTAAACAGACCACTTGAGCTAAGAGCTTTTATCGACATAGGAGCCCTTATCGGAGCCGCGATCCACTATCGATTGGTTCAGAAACTAATAAACGGATATAGTTATCTAGTGGAGCTAGCGTCGCCAACGCGGATTTCGGCATACAACGGACAAGACACAGAGAGTGTTACGCATTATGTGCCACTAAGGACTACCCTAGCTGGTCGCAGCACGGAAATCACGTTCCGAATTATAGACATTGGAAGGTTTGACATTATTATAGGACAGAAATGGATCAAGAACCAGAAAGCAGTTATTAACGTAGGTAAAGGCACACTCGGATTCAAAACCCTGCAGAGTGGCGTCGCTGCCTTCAATTTGGTTACCGCAGTTGCTACAGAACCGAACGCTATAATCATAGGAGCGGGTACGATAGATCGGTCCGGCCCTCCAGACACGATCGGAATAATAAGCTTAGAAGCCTTAACGACCCTCGCGAGGTCGCCGGACAATAAGATTTACGCTATCTTAATAAAAGATATAGAAGACTACCGGAAGATAATAACGGAAGAAGAAGTGGATCTATTGGAGGTATTACTGAAAGAACTCTATAGCTATACCGACGTGTTCTCGAAAGCCGACTCCAACCTACTGCCGCTCGACCGACCGGAATATAACAACAAGATCTGGCTAAAAGAAGGAGCTACGTTGCCAAGAACTGAACCCCTAAGAAGGCTGTCGCTAGCTAAGCTAGAGTAGATAGAGGTGTTTATTCGAGAAAACCTGGCGAAGAAGTTTATTACGCCAAGCTCTGCCGAGTATGCGTCCCCGATTCTTTTTATAAGGAAACCCGGAGGTGGTCTCAGACTGTGCGTAGATTACCGAGGCCTTAATAAGGTCACTAAGAGAGATGTGTACCTGCTGCCGCTAATAGACGAGACTATACAACGAGTCGCTAAAGCTAAGTAGTTCAGTAAGCTGGATATTCGCCAAGCTTTCTATCGACTAAAGAACAAAGAAGGGCGGACAGGAGACCTTACGACATTCGCTACGTGTATAGGCAATTTCAAGTAGCTGGTAATGCTTTTTGAACTTACTAACACGCCAGCGGTGTAGCAGCGTTTTATAAATCACACCTTTATAGACATGCTAGAACGATTCGTGTCTATTTACTTGGACGACATCCTTATCTACACCAATAGAACGAGAGAACAGCACACGGACTACATCGAGAAGGTGCTAATTAGGCTCTGCGAGGTCGGGTTGAACGCGGACACGAAAAAGGGCGAGTTCTATTAGACAGAAGTCAAACATATCGGCCTTATCGTAGGAAGAGAGGGAATTCGGATAGACCCTTCAAAGGTCGCTGCTGTAGCAGAATGGAAGCATCCGAAATCCGGAAACACTATACAAATCAGAGCGTTTCTCAGATTCTGTAGCTACTACCGGCGGTTTATTAAGGACTTTAGCAAGATAGCGAGACCCCTGAACGAAGCATTAAAGAAGGAGGCCGCCGGCCTACAGAATAAGAAGTGCACGGAAGGTTTTATCCGACTAAAAGAAGCAGTGGCCTCGGCGCCAGTTCTGGCGCACTTCCAACCAGAGAAAACGATCTATTTAGAGACAGACACTTCTGACACAGTAACTGCAGGGGTCCTTTCTCAGTATAATAACGCCGACGAGACCCTCTACCCAGTAGCTTTCTTTAGCAAGTCTATAAACGAGGCCGAGCGCAACTACGCTATTTACGACAAAGAGCTATTGGCTATTATCTAGGCTTTCGAGGAGTGGAAGCCGGAGCTTATAGCTAGAAAGAATACGGTTCAGGTCCTTACGGACTATCAGTCGCTAACCTATTTTATAAACACGCAGAAGCTATCGCAGCGCCAAGCTTGGTAGGCTGTCTACTTACGTGCGCGTACGTTATTCGGGTTTCCGGATAGTTCGACGGGCCCTTTCGCGCAGCGCGGTGTTGGTTTAGAGAGTAAGTTCGAGATATAATAATCCGAGCGTACAGATAAGGTTTAATATAGCTGTTTTAATAACTATATCTCGAACTAAGGAGGGAAAGGAACCTATATAGTAGTGGTAGTAGGCTTCTGTAGAGGTAGTAGTGCCAAGGCCCGGCTCGGTCCGTTCTAGAACCTAAATCCTGGAAGGGGCCGAGCCGAAATCCAGGGTCCACCCTATTGATCTGTCCTACCTCTTTCTACTGCTGCAACAAAGATAACCGGATTCGACTTCAAGATTACCTATAGACCCGGAGCTCAAAATAGAAAGGCTAATACGCTAACGAGAAGAGAGGGGAAGACTAGCCGCGCGAAAGAAGATCCGAACATGTTCCAGAAGGTGTTAACCAAACGGATAGTAGACGCCGAGGTGTTGGAAGAAGCAGGGATCCGTACGATAGAACCGTCGAAAGAAGAAGAGACGCTCTACGAGAAAGTGGAACGACTTAATCGGCAGCAGAAACTCGGCAGAACAGGCTTAGGAAAGCTAATCGTTCTGGAAGAACTAATCGCAGAGGTTATCTAGTTAGTTATTAGTTCTAAGGATGTCGGTTACGCAGGCTCGAAGAAGACGATAGAAGCCGTAAGAACGATCTACGGGTTTCCGTGATTCTTCGAACGAATCCACCGGTTTATTGCTAATTGTTATGTATGCCGAGTTGCGAAGCTACGTTACGGCCTTCCGGCCGGCCTGTTAAAGCTACTTCCAATCCCCGAAAAACCGTAGCAGCACACTACGATGGATTTCGTAACAGGTCTACGGGACTCCGGAGGATATAATGCTACGCTTAACGTAGTGGATCGACTAAGCAAAGAGTGCTACTTTATCCCCTACCAAGCGAAGGATAAAGGAACTACTGCAGAAGAGACGGCGAGAATGCTGATTTAGTACGTATGGAAACACTACGGCCTGCCTAACACTATCACTACTAATAGGGGTCCTCAATTCACCGCCGACGTATAGAAGGCCATTAACTATGCTCTCGGAATTCGAGGAAAGCTTAGCACAGCCGCTTACCCTCAAACCGACAGTTAGTCTAAAGTAGCTAACTGCGAGATAGAGAAATATCTGCGAATCTTCTGCAGTTATTATCAAGCAGAGTGGGTTAAGGTGCTGCTAATAGCCGAAGTCTGCGCCAATTCGGCCTGATCGGAAGCCACCTCGCTGGCGCCGTTCGAGATAACCTACAGTTATCTTCCGAGAATAAGCTTCCAACTGCCGAACGAACCCAGCTCTTCGGAACCTTCTACATCTACTGCCACCTCGTCAAAGAGAGTCGCTGCGGCCGTAGCAGAAGCGCTTAGATCTCAGATAGAAGAAGCAATCCGCATAGCAAAAGAGGCGATAGAATTGGCTTAGAAGAAGATAATGACTCGAGCTAATAGAAAGCGGTCACTAATAGAATTTGAAGAAGGCTAAAAGGTATGGCTCAATACGCAGAACCTAAGGCTAAGAGGCAACGCCAAGCTTAACCCCCGCTACGTAGGTCCGTTCAAGATAGTAGAAAAGAGGTCGCCGGTAACCTACCGGCTTTAGCTACCGAATTCGTTCTAGATCTACGATGTCTTTTATTCGGATCTACTAAGCTTAGACCCTAAAGACTGTCTTCTGGATAAGGGGTTTGCTAAACCCCTGCCAATCGAGATAGACAGTAAAGAAGAAGAGTAGGAGGTAGAGGATGTAGTAGACATAAGAAAGACGAGAGGGTCCGTCGAAGCAAGGATCTCGTAGAAAGGATAGCTAGAAGACTATAAATAGTATCCGGTCGAGAATCTCCGGAATTCGGCGAAGCTGCTAAGAGAGTTTTACGTCCGAAACCCGAGGAAGCTAAAGCCTAAGTAGCTCGGAAGCTAATAAGGAAGAAGAAAACCTGCGTCCGCTCTATCGGCGCGAAAGCCGATAGAAACTATCGTAGAAATCTCTGGCCGGTGTTGTAAGGGGCCCAAGGATCTTGGTCCAGAAACTTAAGGTTGGGTATCTACATAAAGGAACTAATAGGCAGTTCCTTCGACGTCTGCTCCGTACGATTTGTACCTACGAAGCCAAGCTAGCAATTTCCCCTTTGTGCCGGGGTGCAAGGTTCACCCTCCGTATAGAGGATCGGGAGTTACCTCCTCCGTACGGTAGTGCCGGGTTTCTACCCCCCCCCCCTAATCCGAGGGGCGGTAGCTTCCCTTTAAGCAGGACCGTAGTGTTCTCCCTCTATACGGAGGTGGGGTCCTGTCGGTTGCTCTGTACGGAGGGTAGGGTCGTGCTGGCGCTGCTAAGTCGCAGTCCTTAGGGCGACGGTCGGCTTAGGTCGGGTTCAGGACCTAGGCCGGGCGGCGCCCCCTAACAATACCCCCCCCCTTTCCCTTTCTCGTAGTGCTTCGTCCGTACAGCGGCGTGTCCAAACTACCCAGCTCCTGCTGTTCCTTTAGCAGGTTGTAGCTTCCTATTTCGTCCGGTCGTCCGAGTCGTCGTCCCTCGTTACTTCCCCTAGGTCGTAGTTGCCTCTTGCTATTTTACCTGTCTGCAGCAGCTGCCTTGCTTGCTATTCCTACTATGGCAGGCAGTTAGCCTAAGCCTTCCCCCTTCTCTTCCCTTCCCCTTTCTCTTTTCCCTGTACAACGTCCACTATCTACTACCGTCTACTACCGTCTACTATCCGCTACTACTAGCTACTAACTACCAACTACCAACCAACCACTACTACCAACCAACTACCAGCCACTATGTCTGCCCCGTCCGGTCCCCTCGTCGCTGCTGGCCCCGCCCCTCCCCCTTGTCTGGCCGGGGTCCCCCCCTACTTTGACTACGTACAGTAGGGCCCCCAACTTAACTAGCAGCTACTCTTCCGGTTCGTACGGATTCTTATCTTCTGTATGGTCTAATCTGACGTCTTAGGTGCTATACCTGCAAGCAGCAGGATGCGGCCGGGCTCCCCTTCTACCCCTTCTAGTGTAACCCCGCCTGGGTTATACCCGATCGGGTGGCTACGGCCCGGCCGTCGTACGTTAACGCCCTCCTTATCGCTACCTGGGGCCAGCCCTGTGCCCCCTGCCCCAACTCCCCCCGGCCCTTACTTAGCCTATACCGCCTCCTAGGTTTCTGGGCTAGGGTGTGTGCCTCGTGCAAGTGGAAGGATAGCTCCCTCTACTGCCTCTTCCGCCGTCCGGGGGAGGCACGTAGGGGTGGGGGAGTGCCTCTGCTCCCTGGGGCTGGCCCTAGTAGGGGTAGGGGGGTGCCTCTGCTCCCTAGGGGTGGCCCTGGTAGGGGTGGGGGCCCGGCCGGGTCTGAGGTAGTGGAAATCTCAGATAATGAGTAGGGTGTTCTGGTCCCTAGGGGGGGGGGTAGTGGCCAGTGAGCCACCCCCCCCCTTAGGTAGTGTAAGAAATTTCGGACAGTGTCCTTCCTAGCTCTTCTTATTTCCACTTCCCCTCCTATTTGTCCCTTGGCTGTTCCTTCCCTCTAGCCCTTATCTCGTACAGTGTCGTACGAAGTTGTGTTAGTAGGGTACTGTAGCGTCCTACGTCGTAGTATTCGATCCTTTAACAACCTAGGTTTGTCTACAGCTACCCTGTCCTTAGGGTAGATTATGCCTCCTTCTGCTGTACGGCGCAGTGTTACTATAGCTGGGCAGGGGAGTGGTCCTCCTCCTATCTGTCCAGTGCGGTTGTGTCTTGCAGGGCCTCGTACGGTTCCTATGTAGGCTCTGCCTATTCTCTCTATTTTACTAAGTACTCTGCCTTCCCCTACTTCCTCCGACTCTTAAGGATCCCTTCCACCTTATACTCTTCTTGGCCCTCGGTTATAATTGCGGGTGGGCGCGCGTCGTCGGTCGTCTGATGCAGCAGGGGGTCCGTGCTTGCCGGTCGTACGAGGTCTACGTAGAAGACTGGATAAATCCCTGGGGGCGTATTTAGTCGTACGGCGTGTGTCCCTACCGGCTAGATCACCGTGAACTTCCTGTTCCTCTAATCTAACTTCTTGCTCGGCCGGTCCGTACGGATGTTCTGCTGGTTTAGCCAGACCTTATCCCCTGCCTCGTACCTTAGTGCAGCCTGTCGTCCCTTGTTAGCCTGCTCTTCCGCGTTCTGCTAGGCTAGGGCCAGGCTCGCCTTTGCCTATTGGTAGGCGTTCGTAATCGTCCGTACGATAGCCTCTCCTTGTTGGATTGGGGATCGTACAGGGCGCAGGGTGTTGCCACTTAGGGTCGGTAGGAGCGGGGAATGGTCGTATCTATAGGTTGTAAAGAAGGGGGACAGTCCTGTAGCATCGGCTGTACGGCTGTTAATAGCCAGCTCCGCTATTAGGAGAAGGCGGTTCCAGTTCGTCTGGTTATAGTCGACGTACGCTCGGAGGTACGCTTCTAAGGTTGAATTGGCCCTCTCTGTCGCCCTATCCGTCTGCAGGTGCCATGCGGTGGACAGGCGACGCTCTACCTTCAGTAACTAGCAGATCCGTGCCCAGAGCTGGCTCGTAAACTGTAACCCCCGGTCTAATACAATTGACCTAGGGAAACCGTGCTTGCTGAACGTCGTCCGGATAAAGGCCCAGGCGGTGTCCTCGGCTGTAATAGTGTCCATCCCCTCTAGTATTACCCCCTTCGTTAACTTGTCCGTAACTACTATAATGTTTCGCTGTCCGTCGCTCTTAGGGAGGTCCGTAATAAAGTCTACGGTCAGATCTTGCTAGGGTCGGTCCGGTATCGGCAAGGGCTTTAGCAGCCTATGCTTCAGCTTACGCTAGGGCTTCGTCCGTCCGCATACATCGCAGTTCCGTACGAACCTGCGAATGTCCTTCGCTATCGCCGGCCAGTAATAGTCCCGGGCGATAATGCTGTACGTCTCCTCGCGCCCTAGGTGCCCGGTAGCTATAGAGTTATGTGCCCGTTGTATTAAGCTCGTACAGAGCTTCTCGTCCGCCGGGACCTATATCCGATTTCTGAACTTCAGGTTGTTCTCCTTGTCCACTGAGCATTCGGCTGTCGACACCTTAAGGTGGAGCTCGGCTAGGAGCTTCCGTTGCCCCCCCTAGATCGCCGTACGGGCCCCTCGGTATACCTCGTCCTTCTCCACTGCCTCTTCCTATATTTGTAGTCGGGGTTCCTATAGATGTGTCGCTGCTAGGCGGATGGTCTCCCCGCCTGGCTCTCCCTTGAACATCTGGAATGTCCGCGACTTTAGCCGGTCGTCCTCGTACGTCGTTGGCATGTCCTGGTCCCGTCTGGACAGTGCGTCGGCCCTGCTGTTGTCCTTACCCTTGCAGTACTGGAGTCTTATATTGAACCGGCTTAGGTACATTGCCTATCGTACGTGCCTCTTAGACAGCTTCCGGGGTTAAGTAAAGTATTCCAAGTTCTTGTGGTCCGTTAGGGCGAGGAACTTAGGCACTAAGCGGAGTTCCCTATCCTAGGCTTCGCAACACCGTACGACTGCCAGCAACTCTTTGTCGTAGATAGGGTAGTTGCACTTAGCTGGGGAGTTCTTCTTGGAGAAATACGCACATAGGTGTAGGAGTCCGTCCGAGCCCACCTGTAACAGGATACCCCTAATGCAGTACCCCGAGGAGTCGGTTTCCAGTATTGTCGTACGCTCTGGGTCAAAGGCGGCGAGCGTTGGTCCTGTAGTAAAGAGCTCCTTTAGCTTGTCGATGTTGCGGTGGTAGAAAGAGGTAGGACAGATTGATGGGGTGGACCCTGGAATTTCGGCTCGGCCCGTCTGGGCCGAGCCGGGCCTTGGCACCACTACTATCAAAGCCCACCACCACTACCACATAGATTCCTTTCCCTCTTCAGTTCGAGATATAGTTATCAAAAAGGCCGTATTAAATTATATCTGCGCGCCCGGATTATTATATCTCGAACTTACTCTCCATAACCCCGCGCTGCGCGAAAGGGCCCGTCGAATTATCCGGAAACCCGAATAACGCACGCGCACCCAACAACACCAAACCAACCAACCCCAAGGCACCGTAAGAAGATGGAAGGCTTCTCAGCGGTAGAGAGCGGCGTGACAGGCCGCCGCGGAAAGAGAAAGACTGACAGAGCGAGCAGGCGCTCCAGTGTAATTGACGATGAGATCGTCATTAGAGGTTTTACAGCGGAAGAGACCGCTGAGATTAAGGAACGAATGAGCGAATATAAGAAGATCCACGACTGCACGATCGAGGAACTGGAAGACTACGTAAACGAGAACGGAATAGGGAAGGTCTACGACGGTATAGACCTTATTGAGACGCTGTTCTACAGGACACTGGAAGAAAACAGACAGCTAAGAGAGGAAGTAGAGACGGTAAGGGCCGAGAAGGAATCGGCAGAGACTATCGTCGAAGTGTTGGAACACTAAGCGGCGAATCGAATAGCGCAGCTGAAGGCGCTGAAGGATCAACTAGCTAATATGGAAGCAGCGATGCCAGCGCCGCCGCGCCGAGAAGAACCAGCAGAGACCGCCTTACCGGCGGCCTACAGTCAAGGTGGCACGTTGATAACGTCATTACCGGATCCACCGGTTTTCGGTGGCGGAGACTCTGAATCGTAGGAGGCGTTTAAGAAGAAGATCAAGAATAAGATGAACCGCGATCACGCATCAAGCAGCGAAGAAGACAGATTGGCCTATTTAGAGGCGCGACTAGAAGGTGAAGCTTTTTCGTTAGTGGCGGACCTAGAAGAGGTGACCGCCGAAGAAGCGATCAAAGCGTTAGATCAACGCTTCGGAGACCTATTCCGAAAGAAGACAGCCCGTAAGCAGCTGGATAAGATCAACCAGAACCGGCAGACGTTTAAGGAGTTCTACGGTTTGTTCAGAAAATATGCGATCAGGGCCCGAGTGGCGGAAGATGAGCAGCTCCACCTACTGAGGCAGAAGCTGAGCCCTGAGCTGGCCGCTGCTATGGCGTCTGTGGAAGACGAAGACCTTAAGGGCTTCGTGCATCAAACGAGGGTCACTGCGAGAAACTTGAGCGCTTACGCGAAATCACGAGAATCGGTTCAGAAGCCGTCGCCGTCGCCGTCGCTAATGCGGACAACCAGAGCCCCCGCGCCCTTCCGACGCGGCCCCCAGCCGCCTTACGTGCCGCGACCGTCGTTCGTCCCCACCTGTTTCGCGTGCGGAAAGCCTGGCCACATCGCTACGAGCTGCCAAGCATCGGATAAGCAGAAGCAGGACTATCGTGTTATAAGGCAGCTGCAGCCGCAGCAACCACCGAGGAAGACCATACAAGCTATGGAGCCGGCTCCGAACGATACTGACAGTAACGGTGGGGTGCAGTTAAGGATTATAGGAAAAGACCAGCTAGACGGATAGGCCCCCTATCCAGCATGGACAACAGGGCATTAACACGAACTACGTCGACGAAAGAGAGCATCAATAGCTGCAGCGATCCGCTCTCGGCGGCGGTGGAAGTGAACACGGAAACAGCCATTATCCTTCTAATCACTGTCCACCCCCTTGACGGATCGAGCAAAACACTTTAGTTGAAAGCTTTCATCGACACAGGAGCTCTTATCGGCGCAGCGATCCATTACCGACTGGTCAGGAAGCTGATAAATGGATACGGTTATCCAGTGGAACTGGCGTCGCCGACGCGAATCTCGGCATATAACGGACAAGACACGGAAAGCGTCACGCACTACGTGCTATTAAGGACCACGCTAGCTGGTCGAACCACGGAAGCGACGTTCCGAATTATGGATATCGGAAGGTTCGACATCATTATAGGGCAGAAATAGATAAAGAACCAGAAAGCCATCGTTGACGTAGATAAAGGAACTATCAGGTTCAAAACCCCAGGTAGCGGGGCAGGGACCATCGGAAAGGTCGCCACCGTCGCCGCCGAGCCGAAAGCTACGGAGTCTGCGAAAGAGGCTCCGTCCGATCGTTCCGAACCCCCAGTCACCGTCGGAATAATGAGTTCAGAAGCTATAACGACCCTCGCGAAGTCGCCGGACAACGAGATTTACACTATCTCAATGAAAGACATCGAAGACTACAGGAAGATAATGGCGGAAGAAGAAGTGGATCCGCTAGAGGTGCTACCGAAAGAACTCTATAGTTACGCTAACGTCTTCTCAAAAGCCGACTCTAACCTCCTGCCGCTCTATCGACCGGAATATAACAACAAGATCCGATTGAAAGAGGGAGCTACGCTGCTAAGGACCGAGCCCCTAAGACGACTGTCGCCGGCCGAACTGGACCAAGTAGAGGTGTTTGTTCGCGAAAACCTGGCGAAGAAGTTTATTACGCCGAGTTCCGCGGAATACGCATTACCGATTCTTTTCGTAAGGAAACCGGGGGGTGGTCTGCGACTCTGCGTAGACTATCGAGGCCTTAATGAGGTCACCAAGAGAGACGTATACCCCCTGCCGCTAATAGACGAGACCATACAGCGCGTAGCGAAGGCTAAGTAGTTTAGCAAGCTGGACATCCGCCAAGCGTTCCATCGACTAAGGAATGAAGAAGGGCAGACGGAAGACCTCACGACGTTCGCGACGCGTATAGGCAATTTCAAGTGGCTGGTGATGCCGTTCGGACTTACCAACGCGCCGGCAGTGTGGCAACGCTTCATAAACCACACTTTTATAGACATGCTGGAACGGTTCGTGTCTATCTACTTGGACGACATCCTTATCTACACCGATGGAACGAGAGAGCAACACACAGACCACATCGAGAGAGTGTTGAAGAGGCTCCGCGAGGTAGGATTGAACGCGGATACGAAGAAGAGCGAGTTCTATTAAACCGAGGTCAAATATCTCGGTCTTATCGTCGGAAGAGATGGAATTCGTATAGACCCCTCAAAGGTCGCCGCCGTCGCGGAGTGGAAGCAGCCGAAATCCGGAAACACTACGCAAATCAGAGCGTTTCTCGGCTTCTGCAGCTACTATCGACGGTTTATTAAGGACTTCAGCAAGATAGCGAGACCCCTGAACGAGGCGCTAAAGAAAGAGGCCGCCGGCCTATAGAACGAGAGGTGCACGGAAGCCTTTAACCGGCTGAAAGAAGCTGTGGCATCAGCGCCGGTTCTGGCACACTTCCGACCAGAAAAAGCAATCTACGTAGAAACGGACGCTTCTAACACAGTAACCGCAGGGGTCCTTTCTCAATATGGCGACGACGAGACCCTCCATCCAGTCGCCTTCTTTAGCAAGTCAATGAGCGAAGCTAAGCGGAACTACGCCATCTATAATAAGGAGCTGCTGGCCATCATTCAGGCCTTTGAAGAGTGGAAACCGGAACTCATAGCTGGAAAAGGGCCAATCCAGGTTCTTACGGACCACCAGTCGCTAACCTACTTTATGAAGACGCAGAAGCTCTCACGACGTTAAGCACGGTGGGCTGCCTACTTATCAGGGTTCGATTTCAAGATCACATATCGACCAGGAGCTCAAAACGGAAAGGCTAACGCGCTGACGCGAAGAGAAGGGAAGACGAGCCGCGCGAAGGAAGACCCTAACATGTTCCAGAAGGTGTTGACCGAGCGAATGGTAGACGCAGAGGTGTTGAAAGAGGTAGGGGTCTGCGCGGTGGAACAGGCCCCTGAGGAAGAAACTCTCTACGAAAAGGTAAAACAGCTCAATCAACAGCAGAAGCTCGGCAAAACCGGTTCAGGGAAGATAATAGTTCCGGAAGAACTAATCACAGAAGTCATCCAGCTGGTCTATGGCTCCGTGGATATGGGCCACGCAGGCGCGAAGAAAACGATGCAGGCAATGAGAACGACCTACTGGTTTCCGCGGATCTATAAGCGGATTTACCGGTTTATCGCCAACTGCCACGCGTGCAGAGCCGCGAAGCTACGTTACAGTCTTCCGGCCGGTCTGCTGAAGCCACTTCCGATCCCCGAGAAACTATGGCAACATATTACGATGGACTTCGTAACCGGCCTGCCGGAATCCGATAGATACGACGCTACGCTGAACGTAGTAGACCGATTAAGCAAAGAACGCCACTTCATCCCCTGCCGAGCGAGAGATAAAGGAACCACTGCGGAGGAGACCGCACGGATGTTGATTCGACATGTATGGAAGCATTATGGCTTACCGGACACTATCACTACAGATAGGGGTCCTCAATTCACCGCCGATGTGTGGAAGGCTATCAACCAAGCTCTCGGAATCCATAGAAAGCTCAGCACCGCCGCTCACCCTCAAACGGACGGCCAGTCCGAAGTGGCTAACCGTAAGATGGAGCGATATCTGCGAACCTTCTGCGGCCACCATTAAGAAGAATGGGTTAAGGTGTTGCCGATGGCCGAGTTCTGCGCTAACTCGGCGCTATCCGAAGCCACCTCGCTGGCGCCGTTCGAGATAACGCACGGCTATCTTCCGAGGATGAGCTTTCAGCCGCCAAACGAACCCAGCTCCACGGAACCATCCACCGCTACGTCGTCGAAGAGAGTCGCCGCCGCGGCGGCGGAAGCGCTACGATCTCAGATAGAAGAAGCTATCAAAGTGGCGAAAGAAGCGATGGAATCGGCTCAGAAGAAGATAGTAACTCGAGCTAATAGAAAGCGGTCACTAACGGAATTCGAGGAAGGCCAAAAGGTATAGCTCAACACGCGGAACCTAAGGCTGAAAGGGAACGCGAAGCTCAACCTACGTTACGTGGGTCCGTTCAAGATAATAGAAAAGAGGTCGCCGGTGACCTATTGGCTCGAGCTGCCAAAGGCGTTCCGGATCCACGATGTTTTCCATTCAGATCTGCTGAGCCTAGACCCTAAGGACGGCCTTCCGGAACAAGGGTTCGCCGAACCCCTGCCAATCGAGATGGACGATAAGGAAGAATGGGAGGTAGAAGACGTAATAGACGTAAAGGAGACGAGGGGGTCCATCAAAGCGAGGATCTCGTGGAAGGGCTAGCCGGAAGACTATGAATAGTATCCAGTCGAAAACCTGCGGAATTCAGCGGAGCTGCTGAGAGAGTTCTACGTGCGGAACCCGGAAAAGCCGAAACCGGCGTGGCTCTGATGTCGACGACGCCGGAAGAAAGAAGAAAGCCGCGTCCGCTCCACCGGCGCGGAAGCCGATGAAAACGATCGTAGTGGAATTGATTGCTCCAGGCAGTCGCTCGGCGACTGCGTAGAGGCCTTAGTGGAAAAGAAAAAGAAGAAGAAAAACGACGCCGCGGACAGACCTATATGGACCTCCGAGCCGGAGCACAGACCACCCACGCCGCAGCTCAGATGACCCACGGCTCAGATCAGATAGCACGGATCAGATGGCGTCGATCACATAAACGCCAAGTGAAGGACTTCGGATGCAGATGACGTAAGAAGTTGAGAAAGAGACGAAGAGGACATTGTTTTTGATGGAAGAAGGAAGAGGTAACGTCGACGTTAAAAGGAGTTTTCGAAAAAAAAAAAAAAAAAAAAAAAAAAGTGGACATTTTCGGATAGATGAGGTGACTAAGCGGTCGAGGGCGACCGCTGGTAAGGGAGGGGGGTAGTGTTGCGGTGGTAGAAAGAGGTAGGACAGATTGATGGGGTGGACCCTGGAATTTCGGCTCGGCCCGTCCGGGCCGAGCCGGGCCTTGGCACCACCACTATCAAAGCCCACCACCACCACCACATAGATTCCTTTCCCTCTTCAGTTCGAGATATAGTTATCAAAAAGGCCGTATTGAATCATATCTGCACGCCCGGATCAGTCGAAGCTCTTATCGCATTCGTCCGACTATTTGAACTGCTTGTCTTTGTGCGTCAGCTCAACTAGGGGGCGTACGATCTCCGAGTAGTTCCGTATAAACTGGCGGTAGAAGTTGGCAAACCCAAGGAATTCCCGTACGCCCTTAACGTTCGTAGGCGGCTTCTATAGCTTGATAGCATTAATCTTCTTCCTATCTATGCTAATACCTTTCCCTGCCTCGATAATAAAACCTAGGTATTTCGTACGTTGGACACCGAATTCGCATTTGTCGATGTCGAGGTACAAGCCCGCCTGCTGCAGACAGTCCAGCACCTTCTTAACATCCCGTACGTAGTCCGCGTAGGTGCCGTCTGTAAAAACCAGGGTGTCGTCGAGGTATGCCGAGCAGATATCGTCCAGTAACCCTTGTAGGGACTTGTTAATGTACCTTTAGAAGGTTGCCGGTGCATTGGCAAGGCCAAAGGGGGTAACCAGCTACTTAAAAAGACCGTATCTCGTACGGAAGGCAGTTATCTATTTACAGCCTTCCTTAATCCGTATCTTGTAGAAGGCCGAGACTACGTCAAGCTTAGTGAACCACTTCGCCTTGCTGATCCGTCCGAGGGTCTCCTTAATAAGGGGTAGGGGGTACCGGTCCTTCTTAGTAATCGCGTTAATGCCTCTGTAGTCTACGCAGAAACGCAGTCTAGCTTTCCCCTCCTTGTAAACAAACAGTACTGGGGCTCCCGCGGACGATGTACTGGCCCGAATAAACCCTTTGGCAAGCAGGTCGTCCAGCGTCTTGCGCAGTACTAGGAGTTCTCTAGAGGACATTCTGTACAGTGGTCCGTACGGTACCTCTGGCAGCCTCCCATCCGGACGGGGTTCTAGCTAGATGTTATAGTCAATCCCTTCCCCTCGGTGTAGCGGCAGCTTCGAGGCTAACTTTGGTTTAAAGAGGTCCAGGTACCTAATATACTCTTTTAGGAGCTTCGTACAGGGATTTGTCGCTTCCTTAGGCGCTAATGCCTTCTTAATATCCGCCGTTGCTGTGTTAATTTCGGCCCTGGCATTGCCACCTTGCGGGAACCTCCCCTGGTCCCGGATTCTCCGCTTCGTTGCTGCCAGGTACAGCCGTCCTCGTCCGACGTCCAGCTTGCCCCTCTAGCGCTCTATCTAAGGCTTTCCTAGTATTAGGTTATAACCTAACCTATCCTGTACGACGTAGAGGTATAAGTCTTGCTCGTAGTGTCCCTGTACCTCTATTGTTACTTTCACTATATAGGTAATGTCCGGTCCTCGCCCGGTAATGCCCAGCATGCGTACAGGTACTGTAGGGGTTATCTTAATCCGATGTCTCTGTACGAAGTCTTCGCTAATTACTCTATACACCAGGCATCCCGTGTCAATCAATGTCCGCGCCGTTGCGGACCCGTTCAACGTCGGTCGTACGATGAACGGCGTCGTCGTTATGTAGTTGCTCTTGAAAGATAGCTAAGTAAAGCTTTGATTTAGCAGTCTATCTCGCACCCGCCTCTAGCAGAGTCTTCGCTTAGAGGCTACTCTTTTCCCGACTCGTCGTCGTCCGAGTAGGACACCTGATCTTCTCGTTAAGGCGCTGCAGTTGCCACTCTCGCAGTAGTCGGTCTTCCCCTAGGTCTCTCTGCTAGCAGAAGCCCGCAATTCCGTACAGTGTAGCCTATCTTGCTACACCGGTAGCAGCTCCCTTCTGCTCGTCTCTTGTTAAGGGTAGCTGCGTCTACCTATTGCGCCTTTTTGGCGGCGGTCCTTGGCCGTACGGTAGCTGCTGCCGCTACCCTCGTCGTCGTCGGTTCCCAGTCTATAGCGTCCGTCTGTCGCTGGGGGGGTTGTCTTATCTCCTGAGCGCGGCCCATCCGCCCCAGCCTGCGTTGCTAGTTATCGACTATCCTGAGGAGGTCGCAAAATCCCTCGTACGTAGCTGGTCGCATTACGCCCACCAGCCCTATTATAATCTCCTTAGAGAGGCCTACTCCTAAAGAGGTAATCTTTATCCTGTCCTCCTATTGGAGAGCCCCTGCTTCTGCCAGAGTCTGGTCAAATTCCGCGAGGAATTCTCGTACGGTCTTGCGCCCTTGTTTCATCGTGTTAACCTGTAGGAGTGCTCGGCTCTCGCGGTCCGGGTCCTTGTAGCTCTTGTCTAGAGCTGCCTAGAGCATCGTCGTCGTAGTTATTGCCAGGTTGGCAATAGCTGTCTTATAGTACGGCAGAATTCGTGCTGCCGCCCTGCCCTCTAACCTCCTAAAGAGGTAAACCACCTTGTCCAGCTCGGTCGGGTAGGCTCCTAAGTCGACCAGGAGCTTGGAGCGCATCTGGGCCGCCTAGGAGGGGTACTCGGCCGGAGCCTTACCGTCGTATGTAGAAACGTCGGGGAGTTTGTTCCTGGGGGTCGAGGTGTAGGTTATTGTGTTCGTCGTCGTCGTAGGGGTCGGATCGCGATCGGACGCCCTAAGCTGTCGTAGCTCCTGTTCCTGTTGGGAAATTATTGCGGCCTAGTAGCTTACTTGTTGCTCGAGCTGCCTCTTGCCTTCCAGCAGCTCCTCGTATACGCGGTGCATATGTCCCTCTATAGCCGTAGGTTCTATAGGGATGTCGCCGTCCATCTTTGTTTTGTTACTGCAGTTACCGACAGTGAGATCAGTTCCTAATGTAAGGGGCCCAAGGATCTTGGTCCAGAAACTTAAGGTTGGGTATCTATATAAAGGAACTGATAGACAGTTCCTTCGACGTCTGCTCCGTACGATTTGTACCTACGAAGCTAAGCTAGCAATTTCCCCTTTGTGCCGGGGTGCAAGGTTCACCCTCCGTACGGAGGATCGGGAGTTACCTCCTCTGTATAGTAGTGCCGGGTTTCCACCCCCCCCCCCCTAATCCGAGGGGCGGTAGCTTCCCTTTAAGCAGGACCGTAGTGTTCTCCCTCCGTACGGAGGTGGGGTCCTGTCGGTTGCTCCGTACGGAGGGTGGGGTCGTGCTGGCGCCGCTGAGTCGCAGTCCTTAGGGCGACGGTCGGCTTAGGTCGGGTTCAGGACCTGGGCCGGGCGGCGCCCCCTAACAGGTGTCTTCGGCTCCACTACTACTACTGCCGGCGTGCTTCGTAAACGACCCCGCTCTTCGCCTTCGCGCAGCACTATCCGCCGGCTTGGCTGGACAAAGGATAAAGGCGAAGAACGAAGCCGACGCAAACAAAGCGGCCCTGCAGTAGGTAAGGTCCTTAGTAGAGAAAGAAAAAGACAAAGACACAGCGCAGCGGACGGATCTATATAGACCTCCGCAGCGGCGCACAGACCGTTCACGCCGCAGCTTAGGTAATCGCTGGCTCCGATCAGATAACTCTTCTGATCAGATAAAAGCCGAAGTAAGAGACGTCAGATAGCGACGATGTAAGAAGAAAGAAGATAAAGAAAGGGGATAGTTTCGAAATAGAAAGAAGCAAAGAGGTAATGTTAGAATTAAAAAAAAAGAAGAAGAGAGACACATAACTAAGCGATCGAGGTCGACTGCTAGTAAGGGAGGGGGGTAGTGTTGCACCGGCAGAAAGGGGTGGGACTAAGTAATAGGGTAGACCCTCGGAATTTTGGCTCGGCCCTTCTGGACCGAGCCGGGCCTTGGCACACTACCCCTAAAGCTCTTACCTGCCACTATATAGATTCTTTTCCCTCCTTAGCTCGAGATATAGTTATTAAAAAGGCCGTATTAAATTATATCTATAAGGGCTTAAGAATCTTGGTTTAGAAACTTAAGGTTAGGTATCTATATAAAGTAACTAATAGACAGTTCCTTTGTCGTCTGCTGCTGTACAATTTGTACCTACGAAGCTAAGCTAGCAATTTCCCTCTGTGTAGGGGTGCAAGGTTTACACTCTGTATAGAGGATCGGGAGTTTCCCTCTGTACAGTAATGCAGAGTTTTCCCTCCGTTTAGAGGGGCAGCAATTCCTCTCTGTACAGGGCTATAGGATTCTCCCTCTATATAGGAGTAGGGTCGTGTCGGTAACTCTGTACAGAGGGTAGGGTCGTGCTAGCGCTGCTAAGTTACAGTCCTTAGGGCGACGGCTAGCTTAGGTCCAGGACCTGGGCTGGGCGGCGCCCCCTAACAATATCTGCGTGCCCGGATTATTAAGTTATATAGTGTATATCCCTACTAGTCAGACTACCGTAAACTTCCAGTTCTTCTAGTCTAGTTTCTTGCTTAGCTAGTCTGTACGGATGTTGCGCTAGTTTAGCTAAACCTCGTCTCCTGCCTCGTACCTTAGTGCAGCCTGCCGTCCCTTGTTAGCCTGCTCCTCTGCATTCTGTTAGGCTATAGCTAGACTCGCTTTCGCCTATTTATAGGCGTTCGTAATCGTCTGTATAATGGCTTCTCCCTGCTGAATTAGGGATCGTACAGGGCGTAAGGTAGCGCCGTTCAGGGTCAGTAGGAGCGGGGAGTAGTCGTATCTGTAGGCTATAAAGAAGGGGGACAATCCTATAGCGTTAGCTGTACAGCTATGAATAGCTAGCTCTGCTATAGGGAGGAGGCGATTCCAGTTTGTCTAGTCGTAGTCGACGTATGCTTAGAGGTACGCTTCCAACGTCGAATTAACCCTCTCCGTCGCGCCGTCCGTCTGTAGGTGCTATACGGTTAATAGGCAATGTTCTACGTTTAACAACTAATATACCCTAGCCTAGAGCTAGCTCGTAAACTGTGTACCCCGGTCTAATAAAATTAACCTAGGGAATCCGTGCTTGCTAAACGTCGTCCGTATAAATGCCTAGGCAGTGTCCTTAGCTGTAATAGAGTCCATTCCTTCCAATATTACTCCCTTCGTTAGCTTGTCCGTAACTACTATAATGTTCTGCCATTTGTCGCTCTTAGGTAGGTCTGTAATAAAGTCTACTGTTAGGTCTTGCCAGGGCCGGTCCGGTATTAGTAGGGGTTTTAGCAGCCTATGCTTTAGTTGACGCTAGGGCTTCGTCTGTCTGTAGACATTGCAGTTCTGTATAAACCTACGGATGTCCTTTGCTATGGCCGGCTAGTAGTAGTCTCTAGCGACGATGCTGTACGTCTCCTTACGCCTAGGGTGCCTAGTTGCTATGGAATTATACGCCTGTTGTATTAAGCTCGTACAGAGCTTTTCGTCTGCTAGGACCTAAATCCGATTCCTAAACTTCAGATTGTTCTCTTCGTCTACTGTGCATTCTGCTGCTAACACCTTAAGGTAAAGCTCTGCCGGGAGCTTCTGCTGTCCCCCTTAGATCGCTATACAGGCGCCTCTATAGACCTCGTCCTTTTCTACTGCCTCTTCCTACGTCTATAGCTAGGGTTCCTATATATATGTCGCTGCTAGGCGGATAGTCTCCCTACCTAGTTCCTCCTTAAACATCTGGAATGTCTGTAATTTCAGCCGGTCGTTATCGTACGTCGTTAGCATATCCTAATTCCGTCTAGATAGCGCATCGGCCCTGCTGTTGTCCTTTCCCTTGCGATACTGGAGTCTTATATTAAATCGGCTTAGGTACATCACCTATCGTACGTGTCTTTTAGAAAGCTTCCGGGGTTGCGAAAAGTACTCGAGGTTCTTGTAGTCGGTTAGGGTAAGGAACTTGGGAACTGAGCGGAGTTCTCTATCCTACGCTTCGCAATATCGTACGACTGCTAGCAATTCCTTGTTATAGATAGGGTAGTTGCACTTAGCTAGGGAGTTCTTCTTAGAGAAGTACGCGTATAGGTGCAGGAGCCCGTCCGAGCCTACCTATAACAAGATACCTTCTATGCAATACCCTAAGGAGTCGGTTTCCAGTATTGTCGTACGTTCTAGGTTGAAGGCAGCAAGCGTTGGTCCTGTAGTAAAGAGCTCCTTTAGCCTGTTAAAGCTTCTATTATACTAGTCTGTCTACTGAAACTGCTTGTCCTTGTATGTTAGCTCGACTAGGGGGCGTACGATCTCCGAGTAGTTCCGTATAAACTAGCAGTAGAAGTTGGCAAACGTAAGGAATTCCTATATGCCCTTAACACTTGTAGGTAGCTTCTATTGCTTAATAGCATCAATCTTCTTCCCGTCTATGCTAATACCTTTCCCTGCCTCGATAATAAATTCTAGGTATTTTGTACATTGTATACCGAATTTACATTTATCGATGTCGAGGTACAAGCCAGCCTGTTGCAGTTGATCCAATACCTTCTTAAAGTCTCCTACGTAATCTGTTACCCCCTTTAGCCTTGCTAACGCACTGGCAACCTTCTAGAGGTACATTAACGGGTCCCTACAAGGGTTACTAGATAACACCTGTTCGGCGTACCTCGATAACACACTAGTATTTCAATAAAATCTTTAGCAAGTAGGTCGTCCAGTGTCTTATGCAGTACTAGGAGTTCTCTATAGGATATACCGTACAGCGGACCGTACGGTACTTTAGGCAGACTCCTATCTAGACAGGGCTCTAGCTAGATGTCGTAGTCAATTCCTTCTCCTCGGTATAGGGACAGTTTCGAGGCCGACTCTGGCTCGAAGAGATCTAGGTATTCTGCATATTCTGCTAGGAGCTTTGTATGGGGGTCTGTTGCTTTCTTAGGCGCTAATGCCTTCTTAATGTCCGCGGTCGCAGTGTTGATTTCGGCCTTAGCATTGCTGCCCTGCGGAACTCTTCCTCGGTCTCGGAGCCTCTGCTTCGTCGCTGCTAGGTACAGCCGTCCTTATTTAACGTCTAGCTTGCCCTGCTAGCGCTCTATCTATAGCTTCCCTAATATTAGGTTATATCTTAACTTGTCCTGTACGACGTAGAGGTATAAGTCCTGCTCGTAGTGTCCTTGCAGCTCTATCGTCACTTTTACTATATAGGTAATGTCCGGTCCTCGCCTAGTAATGCCCAGCATGCTTACAGGTACGGTAGGGGTCGTCTTAATATAGTGTCTCTGTACAAAGCCTTCGCTGATTACTCCGTACACTAAATATCTGGTGTTAATTAGTGTCCGCGCTATAGCGGTCCTGTTTAGCGTAGGTCGTACGATAAACAGCGTAGTCGTTATGTAATTGCTCTTAAAAGATAGCTAAGTAGTGCTTTAATTTGGCAATCTATCTCGTATACGCCTCTAGCAGAGCCTTTGCTTAGAGGCTACTCTTTCCCCAACTCGTCGTCGTCTAAGGGGGACTCTTGGTTCTCTTGTTAGGCCGCTGCAGTTACCACCCTTGCAGTGGTCGGCCGTCCCCTAGGTCTCTCTACTAGCAAAAGCCTGCAGTTCTGTACAGTATAGCCTATCTTGCTACACCTGTAGCAGCTCCCTTCTGCTCGTCTCTTGTTAAGGGTAGCTATATCTACCTACTGTGCCCTTTTGGCAGCGGCCCTGAGCCGTATAGTAACGGCTGCCGCTACTCTTGTCGTCGTCGTTAGTTCCTAGTCTATAGCGTCCTGCTGCTGCTAGAGGGGTTGTCGCATCTTATAGGCGCAGCTTATCTATCCAAGCCTGCGCTGTTAGTCGTCGACCATCCTAAGGAGATTACAGAACTCCTTGTACGTAGCTAGTCGCATTACGCCTACTAGTCCCGTTATAATCTCCTTAGAGAAGCCTACCTCTACGGTAGTAATTTTTACCCTGTCCTCCTATTAGAGTCCTCCTACCTCTCCTAGGGTCTGGTCGTATTCTGCGAGGAACTCTCGTACAGTCTTGCGTCCTTGCTTTATTGTATCAACCTGTAGGAGTGCTCGGCTTTCGCGGTCTAGGTCCTTATAGCTCCTGTTAAGAGCTGCCTAGAGCATTATCGTAGTTGCTATTGCTAGGTTGGCAATGGCCGTCTCGTAGTACAGCAGAACCTGTGCTGCCGTCCTGCCCTTTAACCTCCTAAAGAGGTACACTACCTTGTCTAGCTCGGTCAGGTATGCTGCTAAGTCGACTAGAAGCTTAGAGCGCATCTGGGCAGCCTAGGAGGGGTACTCGGCCGGAGCCTTACTATTATAGGTAGTAACGTCAGGGAGTTTGCTCTTAGGGGCCGGGGTGTAGGCTGTCGTGTTCGTTGTCGTCGGCGTAGGGGTCGGATCGCAATCGGACGCCCTAAGCTGTCGTAGCTCCTGTTCCCGTTAGAAAATTATCGTAGCCTAGTAGCTTACTTGCTGTTCGAGCTGCCTCTTGTATGCTAGCAGCTCCTCGTACACGCAGTGTATCTGATCCTGCATAGCCGTAGGTTCTATAGGGATGTCGCTGTCTATCTTTGTTATATTACTGCAGTTACTAACAGTAAGATTAGTTCCTAATGTAAGGGCTTAAGAGTATTAGTTTAGAAACTTAAGGTTAGGTATCTATATAAAGGAACTGATAGGCAGTTCCTTCGCCGTACGCTGCTGTACAATCTGTACCTACGAAGCCAAGCTAGCAATTTCCCTGTATGTAGGGGTGCAAGGTTAACACTCTGTATAGAGGGTTAAGAGTTTCCCTCTGTACAGTAGTGCAGAGTTTTCCCTCTGTTTAGCGGGGCGGCAATTCCCCTCTATGTAGGGCTATAGGATTCTTCCTCTATACGGGAGTAGGGTCGTGTTAGTAACTGTGTACAGAGGGTGGGGTCGTGCTAGCGCCGCTAAGTCGCAGTCCTTAGGGCGACGGCTGGCTTAGGTCCAGGACCTGGGTTGGACGGCGCCCCCTAACAGCTCTGTAGGGAGCTTCTGCTGTCCTTCCTAGATTGCTATATAGGCTTTTTAGTAGGCGTCGTCCCTTTCTACTGCTTCCTCCTAAGCTTGCTGCTAAGGTTCTAACGTATATGTCGCTACTAGGCGGACAGTGTCTTCCCCTAGGTTCTCTTTAAACATTTAGAATGTCCGTAATTTTAGTCGCTCGTCGTTATACGTCGCTGGCGTATCTTGGTCCTGTCTAGATAACGCGTCGGCCCTGCTATTATCCTTGCCCTTACAGTATTGGAGTCTTATATTAAAGCGGCTTAGGTACATCGCCTATTGTACGTATCTCCTAAAGAGCGTTTAGGGCTACGTAAATTACTCGAGATTCTTATAGTCTGTTAGGGCGAGGAACTTAGGGACTAAGCGGAGTTCGCTGTCCTACGCCTCGCAGTATCGTACGACTGCTAGCAGTTCCTTATCGTAGATAGGGTAGTTGCATTCGGCCGGGGTGTTCTTCTTAGAGAAGTACGCGCATAGGTATAGGAGGCTATCCGGGCCTACCTATAAGAGGATACCCTCTATATAGTATCCTAAGGAGTTGGTTTCCAGTATCGTCGTATGTTCTAGGTCGAAAGCAGCAAGCGTTGGACCTATAGTAAAGAGATCCTTTAGTTTGTTAAAGCTTCTATCGAATTCGTCCGTCTACGCGAACTGCTTGCCCTTATGTGTTAGCTTAACTGGGGGGCGGACTATCTCTAAGTAATTTTGTATAAATTAGCGAAAGAAGTTCGCGAACCCTAGGAATTTTCGTACGCCCTTAACACTCGTAGGGGGCTTCTATTGCTTGATAGTATTAATCTTCCTCCTGTCTATGCTAGTGTTCTTCCCTGCCTCGATAATAAATCCTAGGTATTTTGTACGATGTATACTCAATTCGCATTTGTCGATATCGAGGTACAGTCCGGCCTCCTACAGGCGGTCTAGTACCTTCTTAACGTCTCGTTCGTAATCCTTATAGCTGCTGTCAATAAACACTAGGGTATTGTCGAGGTACGCAGAGCAGATATCGTCTAGGAGTTCCTATAAGGATTTATTAACATATCTCTAGAAGGTTGCAGGTACGTTCGCAAGGCCGAAGGGGGTAACGAGCTACTTAAAGAGGTTGTACCTCGTACAGAAGGCTGTTATCTACTTACACCCTTCTTTAACCTATACCTTATAGAAGGCCGAGACAATATCGAGCTTAGTAAACTACTTTACTTTACTGATTCGTCCAAGGGGTTCCTTAATAAGGGGTAGTAGGTAGCGGTCCTTTTTAGTAATTGCGTTAATCCCTCTGTAGTCTACGCAGAATCGTAAGCTAGCCGGCTCTTCCTTCCGGACGAATAACACTAGGGCTCTAGCCGAGGACGTGCTTGTATAGATAAAACCCTTAGAGAGTAGGTCGTCCAATGTCTTACGTAGTACTAGGAGTTCCCTAGAGGACATGCCGTATAATGGGCTGTACAGTAACTTAGGCAGGCTTCTGTCCAAACGGGGTTCGAGTTTAATCTCGTAATCGATTCCTTCTCCTTAGGGTAGGGGTTACTTTGCGGAGCTCGTCCTCGATCTCGGATTCTCCGTCTCGTTGCTGCTAGGTATAGACGTCCCTGTCCGACGTTAAGCTTACCTTGCTAGCGCTCTAACTAGGGTTTCCCTAGTATTAGATCGTACTCCAATTTGTCTTATACGACGTAGAGATATAAGTCTTGTTCGTAGTACCCTTATAGCTTAATTGTTACTTTTACTATTTAGGTAATGTCCGGTCCTCGCCTAGTAATTCCTTGTATGCGTATAGGTACGGTAGGGGTAGTCTTAATGTAGTGTTTCTGTACGAAGCTTTTACTAATAACTCTGTACACTAAACAACCGGTATCGATTAGAGTTCGTGCGTAGGCGGATCCGTTTAGTGTAGGTAGTACGATAAACAGTATAGTCGTTATATAAGTGCTCTTAAAAGATAGCTAAGTAATGTATTAATATAGTAGCCTATCTCGTTTGTGCCTCTAGCCGAGCCTTCGCTTAGAGGCTACTCTTTTCCTAGATCGTCGTCGTCTAAGGGGACTCCTTAGGCCCCTACTGCTGCTGTTGCTACCCTTATAGTAGGAGCCCTCGATGCCGGCCTCTCGGCCAGCAGGAGTTTGCAATCCCGTACAGCGTGCCCCGCCTGTCTGTACTAGTAATAGCTCCCTTCTGCCTTTCTTCTGTAAATAGTAGCTGCATCTACCTACTGCACCCTCTTAGCGCTAGCCTTTAGTCGTACAGTGACTGCTGCGGCCACTCTCGTCGTCGTTAGTTCCCAATCTATAGCATCCTATTGCCGGTAGTTGGATTGGCGTAGTTCGTAGGTACAGCCTATTTGTACGAGCCTGCATTGTTGGTTATCGACTATGTATAGGAGGTCGCAGAATGCTTTATACAAGGCCGGCCGGCCGACGCCTATAAGGCCCGTTATAATTTCCTTAGAGAGGCTAACATCTAGGGTAGCGATCTTTACCCTGTCTTTCTAGAGAAGGCCTCCTGCTTCGGCTAGGGTCTAGTCGTATTCCGTAAGGAATTCTTGTATAGGCTTACGTCCTTGCTTTATAGTATTAAGACGTACAAGAGCTTGGTTTTTACGGTCCGGGCCCTTATAGCTCTTGTTAAGGGCTGCCTAGAGAGTTATCGTTATTGCCTCTGTCGGCCTAGCAATAGCAGTCTTATATTACAGCAAAATCCGTGCCGCCGCTTTGCCTTTTAGCCGCCTAAAGAGGTATACTACCTTGTCGAGCTCAGCCGGATACACTGCTAAGTTGACTAGAAGCTTAAAGCGCATCTAGGCTGCCTAGGAGGAATAATTAGACAGTAACTTACCGTCGTAGGTAGTAACATTAGGGAGCTTGCTTTTGTAAGTCGCTTCGGTCGTCGTGTTCGTCGTCGTAGGGGTCGGATCGCGATCGGACGCCCTAAGCTGTCGGAGCTCTTGTTCCTTTTAGGAAATCATCAAGGCCTAAAGGCCTAGTTGTTGTTCGAGCTAGTTTGTACGAGCTATTAGCTCTGTATACATACGCCGGATCTGGTCCTGCATGTCTGTTATCTCTATCTGGACAGGGTCGTTTATTGTATTACTGCAGTTACCGACAGTAAGATCAGTTCCTAATGTTAGGGGTTTAAGAATCTTAGTTTAGAAACCTAAAGTTAAGTATATATATAAAGGAGCTGATAAGTAGTTCTATACTCCGTCCGTTACAATTTGTATCTACGAAGCTAGCCAGCATCTAGGGCACAGGGTAATAATAAAAGGGTGCTACCCTGGCCTAGTTCGGGTTATGCCTTGGGCCGGGATAGGTCTTATCTCGTACAGGCTAGGTTGGGTTGTATCCTTCACAGGCCGAGTTGTGCTAGCGCCGCTAAGTTACAATCTTTAGGACGACGGCCGGTCGGGGTTCGGGTCTGGCAGGACAGCCAGGACGGCGTCCCCTAACAGCTACCCTACTAGTCAGTAGAGAACTTCGTTAACTACCTAGCCTCTCTAGAGAATTAACTCTAGGAACTGCCTAAGGAGTAGCGTCTACAGGCTCTATTATAGAAGCTAAAGCTCAGCGTACAGACTACTATCGAGAACTGTTATACGCTCCTAGCTACTAGGGCTAAACTTATTGCCCTAGCAACTCGAATCGAGTGCCCTAACCTTGCAAGTAAGGCGCGCGCTAGACAGCTCTAGAAAGGCGGCCCTCTAGGGACCGGCTACCCTAGGTAGACCAGTATAGCTCTACCTAGGCAAATCGACGGCCAGGCCTAAGGCACCCTAGGAGGCCGCTATGTTAGCGGCTGCTTTGAATCTACTAGCTGCAAGCAGTCCTCTAGCAAGCTGCTAGGGGAGCTCTAGAAGCAGCCTTTTCTGGACCGGCCTATAAGGTGCTATAATTGCAACTAACCTAGCTACCTTAGCTAGTACTGCAGCGCCCCTAGGGGCGCTAGCGGCAGCAGCACTGTCTACAGCCTCTATAGCCTTAGTCTATAGTCTATCGCTAGCAACCTAAGTAGACCGGGCCCTTACAATTCTAGAGGCCTTTACAGTAGGGCCAACGGGGTCTATATAGCCGGCCCGAGTAGAGGAAGGCTAAGTATAGGTAAACAAAGGTTAGGGAAAGACCTAGCGCTGCTTTAGGGTTAGAGGTAGGTACTATAAGTAAGGAGCAAGACCTAATTACCTGCTATATAGTCGTTACTATAAAGCAGAGACAAGCTACGCTACTAAAGGAAGACTTAGATATAGGTAAGGTAGAGTGTATACTAGATAATGCGACAGACATCAATATTGTCTTCTGTAAGCTAGTACTCTGTTACGATCGGCCGAAGATATCTAGAGCAGTCCTTCTAAGGGCCAATAGGTTTACAGGGGAACAGGGGTACTGTTTCGGCATATATCCAGTGTTACTGCATATCGCAGATATAGCTAGTATAGTACACTTAATGCAGAGTACTTTCTAATTCTTTAATATTCTGTCCCTAGACTTTATTCTAAGTAAACTATAGAGGAGGGACTAGAGGGTTATTATAGAGAGTGTTAGCGACCGCTAGGCCTATAGCGACAGCAACGAGAGCCCTATAGTATACTTGCAGACTACAGGGAAATTCGTAGAGGACCTGCTAGAGTCCTTACTAGTCTATACAGTTCGTCTACAGGCCTCTAAGAATGCCTAAAGGTTACCAGAAGCTCGAGACCCCCCTTCTTAGGAGGCAGAAGATCCCCCTAAAGAGGAGGCCCTTCCTGCTAAGTACTATAGCTTGAGCGATATGTTTACATTAGGTATAGAACCGGGCCCTAAGCTGCCTGCAGATGCAGAGTATACAATCGGCCTAGTCCTAGGGAAAAAGCCTCTATTCTGCCCCCTCGACTACTAATTAGGGCAGGAACTTAGAGAACTCCAGGACTACCTAGCGAAGGCATTAGAGAACTACTAGATCCAGCCTAGCACAAGTAAGGCTAGGGCGCCTATCCTGTTTATCCCTAAGAAGGACAGCACGCTATACCTCTACGTCAACTACTAGGACCTAAATAAGATAACTGTTGAGAACTAGCACCCCCTGCTACTTATTAGTAAGACGCTAGATTGCCTTAGGGGAAACGCATAGTTTACGTGCTTAGACCTAAAGGACGCCTACTATTAGATCTGCATTAAGTAGGGTAATAAGTAGAAGACTGCATTCTGTACCCGTTGCAGCTATTTCGAGTATAAGGTAATACTGTTCAGCCTAACGAACACCCTAGCAACGTTCTAGGTGTACATTAACTAGGCCTTAGTAGGGCTTATAGACATTTGCTCTATAGTTTATCTAGACGACACCCTTGTCTATAGCAAGGCCTAGGAGGACTACGTACAGGACGTAAGCGCAGTCCTAGAGAGGCTTTGGCAGTTTGCCCTATACTAAAATCTAAAGAAGTGCAAGTTTTAGCACAAGGAAGTAGAGTTCCTAGGATTTGTTATATCTACTACTAGTTTAGCGATAGACAAGAGCAGGGTAGCTAGAGTCGAGGACTAGCCTATACTAAAAATGCTAACAGCAGTACAGTCGTTTTAAGGGTTATGCAATTTTTACTAGCGGTTCATCTCGAAGTACTCCTATATCGTACAGCTGCTAACTGCCCTTTTAAAGGGAGCAAAGAATAGCTAGAAATCGGGCCCTATCTAGTATAGCATCAACGAAGCGTAGGCGTTTTGCTAGCTAAAGGATACGTTTAGCTTAGCAAAGATGCTGCAGCACTTTAAGCTAGAGCTCTATATACGACTCGAGACTAATGCGTCTAAGTTCGCAGTAGCTAGTATCCTGTCGCAGTTGCACAACAACAGCAACTAGCACCCAATTGCCTTCTAGTCGCAGAAGATGCTGCCTATAGAGTGCAACTATAAGATGTACAACTAGGAGTTGTTAGCAGTCGTAGGAGCGTTGAAGCACTAGCGCGCCTACTTCGACAGCGTAGTGTATATAGTAGAGGTACTCGTTAACTACTAGAACCTAAAGGGGCTTTTTAAGGTAAAGCAGTTAAATAGCTGGCAGGCCTGTTAGACTATCTTTCTTTAGCAGTTTGATTTTAAGATTAAGCATTAGGCAGGGAAGAAGAACCCTGCAGATACGCCTTCGAGTCGTAGTCACTATATAGAGATTATGGAGCAGGTAACAAACTTACTCCCTACTCTCTAGGCGAAGCTATCGCTATAGGCAGAGGTCTTACCTAGCATAGACAGCAGAGAAGTTCAAGCTGTCCGTGTCTAATATGTTAGTAATCGGCTAAAAGCTATAGGGAAGAACTCTATCGACACGCCTACAAGGCGTAGTAACTATATAGAGGTTACAGAACAGGTAGCGAACCTGCTCCCTACTCTCTAGGCGAATTTACTGCTATAGTTAGAGATCTTGTTCTACAGCAGAGGGGTTTGAGCTGTCCGTAACCGATGTGTTTTAGGGTTTGCTTGTATCTTCTAGATCTTTCTAGTTGTCCTCCTTAACGTTATAGTTTGCTGCTAACCGGGATTAGTACATTAACACTTCCGTATAGAGTTCGTAGGATCCCCGCTTGTTAGGCGCACTCTGTGTAAAAGCTATAAGTATACGATATGTTTGCGATAGGCGAGATGCTACAGTCTAGAAGGGCAGAGCAGCTAAAGAGCGCTCGCTCCCTATAGGGCACAGAAGGGGCCTAGCAGAGACTAGTACGCCTAGTGCCGAGTGTCTTAGCCTTCTTAAGTACAGGGCTAGCACTGTTTTAGAAGCCTTACAGGACGCCGTACCTCTAGCCTACTATAGTACAGAAGATGCAAAACGTATAGGGGTAGCAGACTAATACGTATCCTGCCCGGTTTAGATAGCTGCAATATATGCTCCAAACGATAGCCTGTACGTTAATACGCCAGCCTAACTGCTGTCCCTAGTTAAGACAATGCAGAAGCTCGAGCTATCTATAAGGGAATCAGTCGAGAAAGTACAGAGTGCGTCTAACAAGCGGGGATCCCATAAACTCTATAAGGGAGTGTTAATATACTGTAAGGGTTTAAGAATCTTGGTTTAGAAACTTGAAGCTAGGTATCTATATAAAGGAACTAATAGGCAGTTCCTTCGTCGTCCGATGCTGTACAATTTATACCTACAAAGCCAAGCTAGCAATTTCCCTCTATACAGGGGTATAGGGATTTCGCTCTGTATAGAGGGTTAGGAGTTTCCCTCTATATAGGGATGCAGAGTTTTCCCTACGTATAGAGGGGCGGCCATTTCCCTCTATGTAGGGCTGTAGGATCCTCCCTCTGTATAGGGGTAGGGTCGTGTTAGTAACTCTGTATAGAGGGTAGGGTCGTACTAGCGCTGCTAAGTCGCAATCCTTAGGACGACGGCCAGTTTAGGTACAGGACCTAGCAGGGCGGCGTCCCTTAACATTACCCCCCTTCCTCCTTGTAGTCTCGTCCCTGTACGTCGTTGTATTGCATAATCGCTTTTAGCATTCCCTTTGCAAATAGTGTTTGCCTACTATACTCGTCCGGTTGTCCGTAAAGTTGACTATCGTCTAGGCACTTGCTATTCGGCAATGCCCGCTAGATACCCTCCCTGCTGTTACAAAGGCCTCTAGTAGCATTTGCCTCGTTTGCTGTTACCCCCTATAGTCTATAGTTACGTAGTTACCCTATGTCCTAGGTCTACCCCCTTCCTTAACGCTGGTGCAACCTTAGACTTGTCTATTAGGATCCAGAAGCCGAGGCGGAGGAGGACCTGCGAGCAGGGAAAGCAGGTAGTGCTAGATTGCTTCTACCTAATCTTGGCCGATTTTAGTCGCTGCTTTAAGGATGCCGAAGCCAAGGCGGAGGAGGACCAGCGAGCGGTTATAAAGGTGCAGGAGGCGCTCGGTCCTGTCCTTACCTGTCTATTTACCTACCTTCTATCCCTCGCCCGTCTATCTCCTAGTCTATTGCTCTAGCCGTGCATTCTGCGTCCTATCTATACAGTCCGGTAGCAGCAGGCCGTCCGGCCGATTATCTCGGTTCCTGCTCGGGAAGCCTTGTCCTAGTGTCTCGGTCGCTGTCTAGGGCTTAGCATTTAGGTAGATATCGTGGCCTGCCGTCGTCTGTAGGGTAAGGTAGTGTGCGTTTACCTAGCGGTCGTCCGTACAGTCCTATCTCCTAAAACTATCTTTATTCCCCTTCTTCTACCTCTCTCTAGGTTCCCTAGTGTCGTCTCCCCTTTTATATCCCTAGGGGGTCGGGGGGGGATGTCCCTAGTTCCCCTCTATTCCTACCCCCTCCTTTGCAGCTTCCTAGTCTTGTCTGTAGCTGCCCTATACCTTCTGCAGCTGCTACCTGCTCTACCCTGTACAGCATAGTGTTACTATAGCTGGTAAACAGGGTGTTCTTCTTCCTACTTGTCTAGTGCTCGTATGTCCTAGAGGGCCTTGTACGGTTCCTATATAGGCTCTGCCTAACCGGTCTACTTAACTAGGTATTCTATCCTCTTCTGCTTCTTCTAGCTCTTAAGGATTTCTTCTACCTCGTACTCTTCCTAGCCTTTAGTAATAATCGCTAGGGGGCGCGTGTCGTCCGTCGTCTAGTATAGGAGGGGGTCTGTATATGCCAGCTGTACCAGGTCTATATAGAAAACCGGGTAGATACCTAAGGGAGGGTTAAGTCGTATAGCATGTGTCCCTACCGGCCGGACTACTGTAAACTTCCGGTTTTTCTAGTCTAGTTTCTTGCTCGGCCGGTCTGTACGGATACTGCGCTAGTTTAGCTATAGTTTATCCTCTGCTTCTTACCTTGGTGCAGCCTGTCGTCCCTTATTAGCCTGCTCTTCTACACTCTGTTAGGCTATAGCAAGGCTCGCTTTCGCCTATTAGTAGGCGTTCGTAATTGTCTGTACGATAGCTTCTCCCTGCTAAATCGGGGATCGTACAGGGCGTAGGGTAGTGCCGCTTAGAGTCGGTAGGAGCGGGGAGTAGTCGTACCTGTAGGTTATAAAGAAGGGGGACAGTCCTGTAGCGTTAGCTGTACGACTGTTAATAGCTAGCTCCGCTATAGGGAGGAGGCAGTTCCAATTTGTCTAGTCGTAGTTAACGTATGCCTGGAGGTACGCTTCTAACGTTAAGTTAACCCTCTCTGTCGCGCTATCTGTCTGCGGGTGCTATGCGGTTAATAGGCAACGTTCTACGTTTAACAGTTGGCAGATCCTTGCCTAGAGTTAACTCGTAAACTACGTACCTCGGTCTAATACAATTAACCTAGGGAATCTGTGCTTGCTAAACGTTGTCTGTATAAATGCCTAGGCAGTGTCTTTAGCCGTAATAGCGTCTATTCTCTCTAGTATTACCCCCCTCGTTAGCTTGTCCGTTACTACTATAATGTTCCGTTACCTGTTACTCTTAGGAAGGTCTGTAACAAAGTCTACTATTAGATCTTGCTATGGTCAGTCCGGTATTAGCAGGGGTTTTGACAGGCTGTGCTTTAGTTTACGCTAGGGTTCGTCCGTCTGCAGATATTGCAGTTCTATACGAATCTGCGGATGTCCTTTACTATCGCTAGCTAGTAGTAGTCCCTAGCGACAATGCTGTACGTCTCCTCGCATCCTAGTTGCCCGGTTGCTATTAAGTTGTACGCCTGTTATATTAAGCTTGTACAGAGCTTCTCGTCTGCTAGGACCTAAATCCGATTCCTGAACTTTAGGTTGTTCTCCTTATCTACTGTGTACTCTGCTGCCGATACCTTAAGGTAGAGCTCTGCAGGGAGCTTCTGTTGTCCTTCTTAGATCGCTGTACAGGCACCTCGGTAAACGTCGTCCTTCTCTACTGCCTCTTTCTACGCCTGAAGCTAGGGTTCCTATATATATATCGCCGCTAGGTACATAGTATCTTCGCCTAGTTCTTCTTAAACATCTGGAATGTTCGTAATTTTAGTCGATTATTATCGCACGTCGCTGGCATGTCTTAATCCTGTCTGGATAGTGCGTTAGCCCTGCTGTTATCCTTTCCCTTGCAATATTAGAGTCTTCTATTAAATCGGCTTAGGTACATTGCCTATCGTACGTGTCTTTTAGAAGGCTTCTGGAGCTGCGTAAAGTACTTAAGATTCTTGTAGTCGGTTAGGGCAAAGAACTTAGGAACCGAGCGGAGTTCTCTATCCTATACTTCGCAACACTGTAGGACCGCTAGCAATTCCTTGTTGTAGATAGGGTAGTTGCATTCGGCTAGGTAGTTCTTCTTAGAGAAGTACGCGTATAGGTCTAGAAGTCCGTCTCAGCCTACCTGCGACAAGATACCTCCTATATAATACCCTAAAGAGTCGGTTTCTAGTATCGTTATACTTTCTAGGTTAAAGGCAGCAAGCGTTGGTCCTATAGTAAAGAGCTCCTTTAGCTTGTTAAAGCTCTTATTACATCCCTCTGTCTAGGCAAACTGTCTGTCCCTGTGCATTAGCTTAACTAGGGGGCGTACTATCTCCGAGTAGTTCTGTATAAACTAGCAGTAGAAGTTAGCAAACCTAAGGAATTCTCGTACGCCCTTAACACTCGTAGGGGGTTTCTATTGCTTAATAGCATTAATCTTCTTCCGGTCTATGCTAATGCCCTTTCCTGCCTCGATAATAAATCCTAGGTATTTCGTACACTCTACGCCGAATTCGCATTTGTCAATGTCGAGGTACAGTCTAGCTTGTTGTAGGCAGTCTAGCACTTTCTTAACATCCTGTACGTAGTCCTCGTAGGTACTGTCTATAAACACTAGTATGTTATTAAGGTACGTAGAGCAGATGTCGTCTAGTAGCTCTTGTAGGCACCTGTTAATGTACCTCTAGAAGGTTGCCGGCGCGTTCGCAAGGCTAAAGGGGGTAACAAGCTATTCGAAAAGTCTATACCTCGTACAGAAAGCGGTTATCTATTTACAGCCTTCCTTAACCTGTATCTTGTAGAAGGCCGAAACTACATTAAGCTTAGTAAACTACTTTGCCTTACTAATCCGTCTGAGGGTCTCCTTAATTAGAGGCAGGGGGTACCGGTCCTTCTTAGTAATTGCTTTAATGCCTCTGTAGTCTACGCAGAAACGCAAGCCGGCCGAGCCTTCCTTATAGACAAACAGCACTAGGACTCCTGCAGATAATGTACTTGCGTAAATAAAACCTTTAGCAAGTAGGTCGTCTAGTGTCTTGCGTAGTACTAGGAGTTCTCTAGCGGACATGCTATACAGCAGGCCGTACGGTACTTTGGGCAGGCTCCTATCTGGACAGGGCTCTAGCTGGATATTATAGTTAATCCTTTCTCCTTGGTTTAGGGGCAGTTTCGAGGCCGATTTTGGCTTAAAGAGGTCTAGGTATTCTGCGTATTCCAATAGGAGCTTCGTGTAGGGGTCTGTAACCTTCTTAGGTACTAAGGCCTTCTCGATGTCTATAGTCGTAGTGTTGACCTCGGCTTTGGCATTGCCGCCCTATAGGACTCTCTGTTAGGGGGCGCCGCCCAGCCCAGGTCCTGGACCTGAGCCAGCCGTCGCCCTAAGGACTGTAACTTAGCGGCGCTAGCACGACCCTACCCCTCTGTACGGAATCACCAACAAGACCCTACTCCCGTACAGAGGGAGAACCTTATAGCCCTATACAGAGGGGAATTGCTGCCCTCTAAACAGAGGGAAAACTCTATACTACCGTACAGAGGGAGAACTCCCAATCCTCTATACAGAGTGTAAACCTTGCATCGCTATACAGAGGGAAATTGCTAGCTTGGCTTTGTAGGTATAAATTGTACAGCAGCAGACAACAAAGGAACTGCCTATTAGTTCCTTTATGTAGATACCTAGCCTTAAGTTTCTAAACCAAGATTCTTAAGCCCTTACATTAGGAACTAATCTTACTGTCAGTAACTGCGGTAATATAACAAAGATAGACAGCGACATCTCTATAGAACCTCCGGCTATACAGGGACAGATGCACTGCACGTACGAGGAGCTGTTGGCACACAAGGCCCAGCTCGAGCAGCAAGTAAGCTACTAGGCTGCGATAATTTCCCAACGGGAATAGGAGCTACGACAGCTTAGGGCGTCCGATCGCGATCCGACCCCTACGACGACGACGACGACGAACACGATAGCCCACACCCCGATCCCTGAGAGCAAACTCCCCGAGGTCACTACGTACGATAGCGAGGCTCCGGCCGAGTACCCCTCCTAGGCTGCCTAGATGCGCTCTAAGCTTCTAGTTAACTAAGGAGCATACCCGACCGAGCTAGACAGGGTAGTTTACCTCTTTAGGAGGTTAAAGGGCAGGGCAGCAGCACAGATTCTGCCGTACTACAAGACGGCTATTGCCAACCCAGCAATAGCCACAACGGCGATGCTCTAGGCAGCTCTAAACAAGAGCTACAAGGACCCAGACCGCGAGAGCCGAGCACTCCTACAGGTTAATATAATAAAACAAGGACGCAAGACTATACGAGAATTCCTCGCGGAATACAACTAGACTCTAGCAGAGGTAGGAGGTCTCTAATAGGAGGACAGGATAAAAATTACCTCTTTAGAGGTAGGCCTCTCTAAGGAGATTATAACAGGACTAGTAGGCGTAATGCGACTAGCTATGTACGAGGAATTCTGCGATCTCCTTAGAATAGTCGACGACTAGCAGTGCAGGCTCGGACGGATAAGCTACGCTTATAAGATGCAACAACCCCTCTAGCGGCAGACGGACGCTATAGACTAGGAACTAACGACTACGAGGGTAGCGGCAGCCGTCACTGTACGGCCAAGGGCCGCCACCAAAAGGGCACAATAGGTAGACATAGCCACCCTTAACAAGAGGCGAGCAGAAGGAAGCTGCTACAGATATAGCAAGATAGGCTATACTGTACGGAATTGCAGGCTTTTGCTATTAGAGAGACCTAGGGGACGGCCGACCACTGCAAGGGTAGCAACTGCAGCGCCCTAATAAGAGGAACAGGAGTCCTACTTAGACGACGATAAGTTAGGAAAAGAGTAACCTTTAAGCGAAGGCTCTGCTAGAGGCGTATACGAGATAGATTGCCAAATTAAAGTACTACTTGGCCATCTTTCAAGAGCAACTACATAACGACTACGCTTTTTATCGTACAGCCAACGTCAAACGGGTCCGCAATGGCGCGGACATTAATTAATACAGTATGTTTGGTGTACAGAGTAATTAGCAAAGACTTCGTACAGAGGCACTGTATTAAGACGACTCCTACTGTACCTGTACGCATGTTGGGCATTACCGGGCGAGGACCGGACATTACCTATATAGTAAAAGTAACGATAGAGATACAGGGACACTACGAGCAGGACTCCTACCTCTATGTCGTATAGGACAAGTTGGGATATAACCTAATACTAGGGAAGCTATAGATAGAGCGCTAGAGGGGCAAGCTAGACGTTGGACGAGGACGGCTGTACCTAGCAGCGACAAAGCAGAGGCTCCGAGACTAAGGGAGGGCCCCGTAGGGTAGCAACGCCTAGGCTGCAATCAACACGGCAACGAAGCAGAGGCCCCGAGACCAAGGGAGGGCTCTGCAGGGCGGCGATGCCAAGGCCGAGATCAACATAGCGACTGCAGACATTAAGAAGGCATTAGTGCCTAAGAAAGTAACGGACCCCTATACGAAGCTCCTAAGGGAATACGCAGGATACCTGGACCTCTTCGAGCTAAAGTCGGCCTCGAAACTGCTGCTACACTAAGGGGAAGGGATTAACTAAGACATCTAGCTAGAGCCCCGTCCGGATAGGAGTCTGCCCAAGGTACCGTACAGACCGCTGTACAGAATGTCCTCTAGAGAACTCCTAGTATAGCGCAAGACACTGGACAACCTGCTTGCTAATGGGTTTATTTAGGCAAGTACCTTATCTACGGGAGCCCTAGTGCTGTTTGTCTACAAGGAGGGGAAGGCCGGCTTGCGTTTCTGCGTAGACTATAGAGGCATTAACGCAATTACTAAGAAGGACCAGTACCCCCTACCCCTTATTAAGGAGACTCTTGGACGGATTAGTAAGGCAAAGTGGTTTACTAAGCTTAACGTAGTCTTAGCTTTCTACAAGATACGGATTGAGGAAGGTTGTAAATAGATAACTGCCTTCTGTACGAGATATAGTCTTTTTAAGTAGCTTGTTACTCCCTTTAGCCTTGCCAATGCACCGGCAACCTTCTAAAGGTACATTAACAAGTCCTTGCAAGGGTTACTAGACGACATCTGCTCGGTATACCTCGACAATACCCTGGTTTTTACAGACGGCACCTATGCAGATTACGTACAGGATGTCAAGAAGTTGCTGGACCGACTACAGCAGGCTGGCTTGTACCTAAACATCAACAAATGTGAATTCAGTGTCTAGCGTACGAAATACCTAGGATTTATTATCGAGGTAGGGAAAGGCATTAGCATAGATAAGAAAAAGATTAATGCTATTAAGCAATAGAAGCCGCCTACAAACGTTAAGGACGTACAGGAATTTCTTAGGTTTGCCAACTTCTACCGCTAGTTTATACAGAACTACTCGGAGATCGTGCGCCCCCTAGTCGAGCTAACACACAAGGACAAGCAGTTTAAATAGACGGACGAGTGCGATAGGAGCTTCAACAAGCTAAAGGAGCTCTTTACTATAGGAGCAACGCTTGCCGCCTTCGACCTAGAATGTATAACGATACTGGAAACCGACTCCTTAGGGTATTGCATTAGGGGTATCCTGTTACAGGTAGGCTCGGACGGACTCCTGCACCTATACGCATATTTCTCTAAGAAGAACTCCCTAGCTAAGTGCAACTACCCTATCTACGACAAGGAATTGCTAGCAGTCGTACGGTGTTGCGAAGCATAGGATAGAGAACTTCGCTTAGTACCCGAGTTTCTCGCCCTAACTAACTACAAGAATCTGGAGTACTTTACACAGCCCTGGAAGCTGTCTAAGAGGCACGTACGATAGGCAGTGTACCTAAGCCGGTTCAATATATAGCTCTAGTATCGCAAGGGCAAGGACAACAGCAGGGCCGATACACTATCTAGAAGGGACTAGGACATGCTAACGACGTACAAGGACGACCAGCTAAAGTTACGAACATTCCAGATGTTTAAGGAGGAGCTAGGCGAGGAGACCATCCGCCTAGCGGCGGCACACCTATAGGAACCCTAACTATAGGCATAGGAAGAGGCAGTAGGAAAGGACAAGTGTACTAAGGGGCCTGTACAGCGATCTAAGGAGGACAGCGGAAGCTCCTAGCCGAGCTCTATCTTAAGGTGTCGGCAGCAGAGTGCTTAGTAGACGAGGAGAACAACCTAAAGTTCAGGAATCAGATTTGGGTCCTGGCAGACAAGAAGCTCTATACGAGCTTAATACAACGGGTGCATAATTCTATAGCTACCGGGCACCTAGGGCGCGAGGAGACATACAGCATCGTCGCTAGGGACTACTACTAGCCGGCGATAGCGAAGGACATCCGCAGGTTCGTACAGAACTGCGATGTATGCAGACGGACGAAGTCCTAGCAGGAGCTAAAGCATAGGCTGCTAAAACCCCTACTAATCCTAGACCGGCCCTAGCAAGACCTAACAGTGGACTTTATTACAGACCTCCCTAAGAGCGACGGACGGCGGAACATTATAGTAGTAACGGACAAGCTAACGAAAGGGGTAATACTAGAGGGAATGGACTCCACTATAGCTAAGGACACCGCCTAGGCCTTTATACGGACGGCGTTTAGCAAGCACAGCTTCCCTTAGTTAATTGTATTAGACTGGAGTACGCAATTTACGAGCCAGCTCTAGGCAAGAGTCTGCTAGTTGCTAAATATAGAACGTCGCCTGTTAACCGCATAGCACCCGCAGACGAACGGTGCAACGGAGAGGGTCAATTCGACGTTGGAAGCGTACCTCTAAGCGTACGTCGACTATAACCAGACAAACTGGAACCGCCTCCTCCATTTAGCAGAACTGGCTATTAACAGCCGTATAGTTAATACTACAGGATTGTCTCCCTTCTTTATAGCCTATAGATACGACTATTCCCCGCTCCTACCGACCCTAAGTAGTAACACGCCGCACCCCGTACGATCCCTAATTCAGTAGGGAGAGGCCATTGTACAGACGATTACGAACGCCTATTAATAGGCAAAGGCGAGCCCGGCTATAGCTTAACAGAATGCGGAAGAGCAGGTCAACAAGGGACGGCAGGCTGCACTAAGGTACAAGGCAGGGGACAAGGTCTGGCTAGACTAGCGAAATATCTGTACAGACCGGCCGAGCAAGAAGCTAGATTAGAAGAACAGGAAGTTTACAGTAGTCCGACCAGTAGGGACATACGCTGTACGACTAAACACTCCTCTAGGGATTTATCCAGTCTTCTATATAGACCTCGTACAGCCGGCGAACACAGACCCCCTGCCGCACCAGACGACGGACGACGCGCGCCCACTAGCGATTATAACTAAGGGCTAAGAAGAATATAAGGTAGAAGGAATCCTTAAGAGCCGAAGGAAGCGGAAGAGGGTAGAGTACCTAGTAAAATAGAGATAATAGGCAGAGCCTATATAGGAACTGTACGAGGCCCTGCAAGACACAACTGCGCTGGACAGGTAGGAGGAGAACCATCCCCCTGCCCAGTCGCAGTAACACTGCGCTGTATAGCGAAAAGGGGCACGATCTACCCTAAGGACAGGGCAGCCGCTAGCAAGTTAGATTGCCAAAAGATTGAGAATTACGACGTAGGACACTATAGGATCCTACCGACACTACACTGTACGACACTGTACAGAAGAAGGGCAGGAAGAAGGGAACGGTTAGGAGGCAGGTAAGATAGGTAGGAATAAGAGGGGAACGAGAGCACTACTGTCCGAAAACTTTAATACGCTACCTTAAGGCAGCTAACTAGCCACTGCCCCTAGGACCCAGGGCAACTAACTCTACACCCAAAATCTCAATTACCTCCTAGCCGGCAGGGGCCCCAACACTAGAGGAAGCAAAAGGGTAGCTTGACAAGACCCTGCTGCTAGTTGATGTAGCACCCGAGTCGTTAGCTTAAACCGGACAGAAGGCGAGGGCCCGTACGTAATACGAATGCGTAGAGGGCTGGAAGGTGCTGGAAGGTAGCAGGCTTAGCAGGGCCAGGCTTGGCAGCTGCACACTCAAATACTGCACCTTAGCTTATATGTAGATTCTTTCCTCTCTAGCCTTAGATATAGTTATTAAAGACAGGTATTAACCTAGAGTCTACCTTAGTCAGATCATTATATCCAAGGCTCAACCCAACACCCAACCTGCACTACAGGAAAGAGCCCGTTGAATTACATCCGGGTACTTAATTAACGTACGTACAACCGACAACCCAGAGTATGTACTGTATATATACGAAGGAGGCTGTCGAATTTTATCCGGTTACTTGATCGTACGTGTGCATACTACTCTACCCCTCCCTCCCCTAATCGAGAAGAAGAAGAACAAGAGAGAGTTTTTAGGGAAGAGAAGTGCCCCTATCGAGAAGAAGATAGAGTTTTAAAGAGAGAGAGAGTTTTAGGAAGAGAAGTGCCAGCAGATCGCGCAAGTTCTGAAGTTTTGGGAGAGATTTGGACGACGAGAGCGACGAGAACGAGAGCGACGAGAAGGTCGAGAAGAACGAGAAGGTCGAGAAGGACGATGTAGGAGCGACGAGGACGAGGAGCGAGAGCGAGGAGCGAGAGCGATAACGACGACAAGACGCACTTAGCAGGACCTAGGGCAACGACATTTGTTTTTTTTTGGGTCTTTGACAGACTATTGTATTCGGACATACCAATTAGGACGACCGGCAAATAGTACGAGCACCCAGGCACGAGCAGCAAAGCGACACGAGCAGCAAAGCGACACAAGCAGCAAAGCGATACGAGCAGCAAAGCGACACGAGCAGCAAAGCGACACGAGCAGCAAAGCGACACAAGCAGCAAAGCGACACGAGCAGCAAAGCGACACGAGCAGCAAAGCGATACAAGCACCTAGGTAGGCATATGTTTAGAAGCACGTTCAGAGTATAGGGCAATTGCAGACAACACTGCTGCAGACAACACAGACGGCAGAGCACCAGACAGAGCACCTAGCTCTAGAGCATCTAGGCACAAGCATCTAGGAAAGAGTACCAGACAACACAGCTTAGCCGCGACCTCCGAGAACTCTACGATATCTGCAAGCTTCCGCAACCTTCCGCGACTAGCCGACCTTTGAATCTGCGACCTCTGCAAGCTCTGCGACCTCTGCGACCGTCGAGAAGCGACTGTCGAGAAGCGATGTCTATAGGCTGTAACCCCTGCGACCTCTGCAGGCCTCTACGACCCCGGCTGCAACCTTCGCGACCCTAACAACCTCTGCGACCTCCGCGACCTCTGCAGCTGCAACGTCTGCGACCTCCGCGACCTCTGCGACAATCTGAGAATTTGGCAGCCTTAGCAAGGCACTAATTAAGGCAATCGCGACAATCGAGGACAAGACAAGGCAGAGCATCGAGCTGCAGAGCACAAGGCACACCTAGCTGCAGAGCACCCAGACACGAGCACCTAGGCATAGGTACAGCTGCTGCAGACAACACAAAGCTACTGCATACAGGCACAACAGGGCAGGCAACACACTGTTTAGGTTCAGAAGAGCATATTTAGAAGCTGCTGCAGGTAGGCACAGCTGCTACAGACAACAGAGCATAAGGCAGAGCACAAGGCAGGCACAGCTGCTACAGACAATACAGGCAAAGCATAAGGCAAAGCGACAGTCTAAGAAGCGACGGTCTAAGAAGCGACTGTCTAAGAAGCGACCGTCTAAGAAGCGATACGTGTTTGTAAGACAACCTTAACGGCCTTTGCAACCTCGACGACCTCTGCGACCTCCGCGGCCCTAACGACCTCTGCAGCCGCGACCTTTAAGAATTCTGCAGCCTTGGCAAGGTACTAAAGCGACGGCTTGAGAAGCGACTGTCCGAGAAGCAACATACGTAGGCTGCGACCTCTGCGACCTCTACGACCTCTGCGACCTCTACGACCTCTGCGACCTCTGCGACCCCGACGACCTCTGCGACAATCTGAGAATTCTGCAGCCTTAGTAAGGCACCAAACAAGGCACCAAACAAGGCACCAATCGAGGCTGAAAGTAACAGCAAAACGTACGAGATTAAGGCACCAAAGCGACGTTAAAAAGGCACAGAAATTGAAGCTCAAAAGCGACCTTAAAAGCGACCTGTTTTGGAGCAACCTGATTGCTGATAGCGAAGCTGAATTTGCGACCCCTACGACCTAGTTTGGCACGACGTAACCTGGTTTGGCTATTTGCGATTGTGGGCAATCGCTAGTTAGGGAGGGCGGTAGTAATACAGATGCGTAGAGGGCTGGAAGGTGCTGGAAGGTAGCAGGCTTAGCAGGGCCAGGCTTGGCAGCTGCACACTCAAATTCCGCACCTCCGCTTGTACGTAGATTCTTCCCTCTCTAGCCTTGGATATAGTTATCAAAGACAGGTATTGACCTAGAGTCTACCTTAGTCGGATTAGTACGAACCGGAAGCGAAGCTGCTAGTTAGAGCTAAGCACCCTACTATTAGAGGTAAAAATAGGAGGGAACACTAGCCGAACAGGTAGAAAGAGAGCCAATAGCTATAAGAGAGACACAGCGGAAACAGCCGGACGAGACAGGTAGTATAACGATAGTAGCTAGTAGTAGTAGTCGGTAGATAACTGCAGGTAGTAGTAATAGCGGTAGTAGCAGACGGCGGGGCGGACGGGTAGCAGATAGGGGATAAGGGAGGAAAAGGGTTTATATACAGAATAGTAGCTGCCTGCCTTGTAGGGCAATAAGAGCTAGGGCAGCTACTACCACTCTATAAGGGAGGACGAGTAAGGCAACTACGACCTAGGAGCCGTACGAGCGACGGCCTACTAGACGACTGGACGAAGGCAGGAACCTCTACCTAGGAGTAAAACTCCGGACGACGACCAAGGGGCAGGGACAGAGCCAAATAGCCTGGTAGCGCTGGACTGTACAGTTAGGACGCAAATTGCATAGCTAAGGGCTAGAGAGTAGGAGGGAGCTGTTGCGGCGGTGGAAAGAGGTGGGACGGATTGATGGGGTAGACCCTGGATTTCGGCTCGGCCCTTCCGGACCGAGCCGGGCCTTGGCACCACCCTCCATCAAAGCCCACTACCGCCACCACATAGATTCCTTTCCCTCCTCAGTTCGAGATATAGTCATCAAAAAGGCCGTATTGAATCATATCTACGTGCCCGGATCATTATATCTCAAACTCACTCTCTACACTACACCCGCGCTGCGCGAAAGGGCCCGTTGAACCATCCGGAAACCCGAATAACGCACGCGCACCCACCAACATACTAACAACAACCTCCCCCCCCAAGGCACTGTAAGAAGATAGAAGGCTTCTCGACGGTAGAGAGCGGCGTTACAGGCCGCAGCAGAAGCAGAAGAGGAAAGACTAACAGAGCAAGCAGACGCTCTAGTGTAGTTAACGATAAGATCGTTATCAGAGGTTTTACAGCAGAAGAGACCGCTGAGATCAAGGAACGAATAAGCGAATATAGGAAGATCCACGACTGCACGCTCGAGGAATTGGAAGATTATGTAAATAAAAATGGAATAGGGAAGGTCTACGACGGTATAGACCTTATCGAGATGCTGTTCTACAGAACGCTAGAAGAGAACAGACAGCTGAGAGAGGAAGTAGAGACGGTAAGGGCCGAAAAGGAATCGGCAGAGACTATCGTCGACGTGTTAGAACACCAAGCGTCGAATCGACTAGCGCAGCTAAAGGAGCTGAAGGATCAACTAGCTAATATAGAAGCAGCGAAGTCGTCGCCGCTACCGCGGCGAGAAGCCCACCACATAGAAACCACCTCGCCGGCGGCCTATAGTCAAGGTGGCACCACGATAACGCTACTGCCGGACCTACCTGCTTTCAGTGGCAGAGACCCTAAAGCGTAGGAGGCATTTAAGAAGAAGATCAAGAACAAGATAAGCCGCGATTACGCAGCAAGCAGCGAAGAAGACAGACTGGCCTATTTAGAGGCGCGACTGGAAGGCGAAGCATTCTCGCTAGTAGCGGACCTAGAAGAGGTAACTGCGGAAGAAGCGATCAAAGCGTTAGATCAACGCTTCGGAGACCCCTTTAGGAAGAAGACAGCCTATAAGCAGCTGGATAAGATCAACCAGAACCAGCAGACGTTCGAAGAGTTCTACGGACTGTTCAGGAAATATGCCATCAGAGCGAGAGTGGCAGAAGATAAGCAGCTGCACTTACTAAGGCAGAAACTGAGCCCTGAGCTGGCCGCCGCTATAGCGTCTGTAGAAGACGAAGACCTTGAGAGCTTCGTACACTAAGCGAGAGTCACCGCAAGAAACTTGAGCGCTTACGCGAAATTACGCGAATCGAACCAGAAGCCGCTGATAACGCAGACTACACGACCCCCTGCGCCTTTCCGGAGAGCGCCACAGCAGCCACCTTATCAGTTACAGCGCTCGTCGTTTGTCCCTACCTGTTTCGCGTGTGGCAAGCCTGGCTACATCGCTACGAGATGCCAAGCATCGGATAAGCAGAAGCTGGACTATCGTGCTATAAGGCAGCCGCAGCCGCAGCAGCAGCAACCACCGAGGAAGACTATACAAGCTATAGAGCCGGCTCCGAACGATACTGACAGTAACGGTAGGGTGCAGTTAAGGATTATAGGAAAAGACCAGCTGGACGGATAGGCCCCCTATCCAGCATGGACAACAGGGCATCAGCGCGAACCACGTCGACGAAAGAGAGCATCAATAGCTGCAGCGATTCGCTCTCGGCGGCGGTGGAAGTAAACACGGAAACAGCTATTATCCTTCCGATCACTGTCCACCCCCTTGACGGATCGAGCAAACCTCTCTAGCTGAAAGCTTTTATCGACACTAGAGCTCTCATCGGCGCGGCGATCCACTACCGACTGGTCCAGAAGCTGACGAATGGATACGGTTATCTAGTGGAACTAGCGTCGCCGACGCGAATTTCGGCATATAACGGACAAGACACGGAAAGCGTCACGCACTACGTGCCATTAAGGACCACGCTAGCTAGTCGAACCACAGAAGCGACGTTCCGGATTATGGATATCGGAAGGTTTGACATCATTATAGGGCAGAAATGGATAAAGAACCAGAAAGCCATCGTTGACGTAGATAAAGGAACGATTAGGTTCAAAACCCCGGGTAGCGGAGCAGGGACTATTAGAAAGGTCGCCACCGTTGCCGCCAAGCCGAAAGCTACGGAGTCCGCGAGAGAGGCTCCGCCCAATCGTTCCGAACCCCCGGTTACCGTCGGAATAATAAGTTCAGAAGCTATAACGACCCTCGCGAAGTCGCCGGACAACGAGATTTACGCCATCTTAATAAAAGACATCGAAGACCACTAGAAGATAATAGCGGAAGAAGAAGTGGATCCGCTAGAGGTGCTGCCAAACGAGCTCTACGGTTACGCTAACGTGTTCTCAAAAGCCGACTCTAACCTCCTGCCGCTCTATCGACCGGAATATAACAACAAGATCCGGCTGAAAGACGGAGCTGCGCTGCCGAGAACCGAGCCCCTAAGACGCTTGTCTCCGGCCGAACTGGACCAGGTAGAGGTGTTCGTTCGCGAAAACCTGGCGAAGAAGTTTATTACGCCGAGTTCTGCCGAATATGTGTTACTAATTCTTTTCGTAAGAAAACCAGGGGGTGGTCTGCGACTCTGCGTAGACTATCGCGGCCTTAACGAGGTCACCAAGAGAGACGTGTACCCGCTGCCGCTAATCGACGAGACCATCCAGCGCATAGCAAAGGCTAAGTGGTTCAGCAAGCTGGACATCTGCTAAGCGTTCCATCGATTAAGAAACGAAGAAGGGCAGACGGAAGACCTTACGACGTTCGCGACGCGTATAGGCAATTTCAAGTGGTTGGTGATGCCTTTCGGACTTACTAACGCGCCGGCAGTGTGGCAACGCTTTATAAACCACACCTTTATAGACATGCTGGAACGGTTCGTGTCCATTTACTTGGACGACATCCTTATCTACACCGAAGGAACGAGAGAACAGCATACGGACTACATCAAGAAGGTGCTAACCAGGCTCCGCGAGGTCGGATTGAACGCGGACACGAAGAAGAGCGAGTTCTATCAAACAGAGGTTAAGTATCTCGGTCTTATCGTCAGAAGAAACGGAATTCGTATAGACCCCTCGAAGGTCGCCGCCGTCGCGGAATGGAAGCAGCCGAAATCCGGAAACACTACGCAGATCAGAGCGTTTCTCGGATTCTGCAGCTACTATCGACAGTTTATTAAGGACTTCAGCAAGATAGCAAGACCCCTAAATAAGGTATTGAAGAAGGAGGCCGCTAGCCTATAGAATAAGAAGTGCACAGAAGCGTTTAACCGGCTAAAAGAAGCAGTGGCCTCAGCGCCGGTTCTGGCACACTTCCGGCCGGAAAAGACGATCTACGTAGAGACGGACGCTTCCGATACAGTGACGGCAGGGGTCCTTTCTCAATACGCTAACGATGGCGAGACCCTTTACCTAGTAGCCTTCTTCAGCAAATCCATAACGGAAGCCGAACGGAACTACGCTATCTACGATAAGGAGCTGCTAGCGATTATCCAGGCTTTCAAGGAGTGGAAACCGGAGCTTATAGCTGGAAAGAGCACAGTTCAGGTCCTTACAGACCACCAGTCGCTGACCTACTTTATGAAGACGCAGAAGCTCTTACGTCGCCAAGCACGGTAGGCCGCCTACTTATTAGGGTTCGATTTCAAGATCACCTATCGACCAGGGGCTCAAAACGGAAAAGCTAACGCGCTAACGCGAAGAGAAGGAAAGACCAGCCGCGCGAAAGAAGATCCGAACATGTTTCAGAAGGTGTTGACCGAGCGGATAGTAGATGCAGAGGTGCTAAAAGAGGTAGGGGTCTGCGCGGTGGAACCGGCCCCTAAGGAAGAGACTCTCTACGAGAAGGTGGAGCAGCTCAATTAGCAGCAGAAGCTAGGCAAAACCGGCTTAGGGAAGCTGATAGTTCCGGAAGAACTAATTACAGAGGTTATCCAACTGGTCTATAGCTCTATGGACGTTGGTCACGCCAGCTTAAAGAAGACGATAGAAGCTATAAGGACGGTCTACTAGTTTCCGCAGATCTACGAACGGATCCATCGATTTATCGCCAATTGCTACGTATGCAGGGCCGCGAAGCCACGTTACGGCCTTCCGGCAGGCTTATTGAAGCCACTTCCGATCCCCGAGAAACTATAGCAACACATTACGATGGACTTCGTAACCGGCCTGCCGGAATCCGATAGATACGACGCTACACTAAAAGTAGTGGACCGATTGAGCAAAGAACGCCACTTCATCCCCTGTCGAGCGAGAGACGACGGAACCACTGCAGAAGAAACAGCGAGAATGTTGATTCAATACGTGTGGAAGCACCATAGCCTGCTGGACACTATCACTACGGATAGGGGCCCTCAATTCACCGCCGACGTATAGAAAGCTATCAACCGAGCTCTCGGAATTAGTAGAAAGCTCAGCACAGCTGCTTACCCGCAGACCGACGGTCAATTAGAAGTGGCCAACCGTAAGATAGAGAAATATCTACGGATCTTCTGCGGCCACCATCAAGAAAAGTGGGTAAAGGTGCTGCTAATAGCCGAATTCTACGCCAATTTAGCGCGGTCAGAAGCGACGTCGCTGGCGCCGTTCGAGATAACGCGCGGTTATCTTCCGAGGCTGAGTTTCCATCTGCCGAGCGACGCCGATTCGCCAGAGCTTTCCACGTCGTCAAAGAGAGTCGCCGCTGCAGCAGCAGAGGCGCTACGATCTCAGATAGAAGAAGCCATTAAGGTGGCGAAAGACGCGATGGAATCGGCTCAGAAGAAGATAGTGACTCGAACTAATAGAAGCCGGTCGCCAATAGAATTCGAAGAAGGTCAAAAGGTATAGCTCAACACGCGAAACCTGAGGCTAAAAGGGAACGCGAAGCTCAACCTACGCCACGTAGGTCCGTTTAAGATAATAGAAAAGAGGTCGCCGGTGACCTATCGGCTCCAGCTGCCGAAATCGTTCCGGATCCACGACGTTTTCCATTCCGATCTGCTGAGCCTGGACCCTAAGGACGGCCTTCCGGAACAGGGGTTCGCCGAACCCCCGCCTATCGAGATGGACGGTAAAGAAGAAGAGTGGGAGGTAGAAGACGTAATAGACGTAAAGAAGACGAGGGGGTCCATTAAAGCGAGGATCTCGTAGAAGGGGTAGCCGGAAGATTATAAGTGGTATCCGATCGAGAATCTCCGGAATTCGGCGGAGCTGCTAAGAGACTTTTACGCGCGGAACCCGAAGAAGCCAAAACCGGCGTGGCTCTGATGTCGACAATTCCGGAAGAAAGAAAACACGTCCGCTCCACCGGCGGGGAAGCCGATAAAGGCGATCGTAATGGAATTTATAGCTCTAGGTAGCCGGTCGGCGACGGCGTGGAGGATCTGGCGGAAAAGAAGAAGAAGAAGAAGAAAAACGACGCCGCGGAAAGATCTATATAGACCTCCGCGCCGGAGCACAGACCAACCACGCCGCAGCTCAGATGACCCACTACTCAGATCAGATAGCACAGATCAGGCGCACCGATTACATAAACGACCAAGTGAAGGACTTTAGATGTTAATAACGTAAGAGATTCAAGAAGCGATGGAAGAAGGAAGAGGTGACATCACTGTCAGAGGGGATTTTCGAGGAAGAGACGACGGATCAAAAAAAAAAAAAAAAAAAAAAAAAAAAAAAAAAAAAAAAAGAAAAGGAATAGAGAAAGGTTTTCGGATAGATGGGGTGACTAAGCGGTCGAGGGCGACCGCTGGTAAGGGAGGGGGGTAGTGTTGCGGCGGTGGAAAGAGGTAGGACAGATTAATAGGGTGGACCCTAGATTTCGGCTCGGCCCTTCCGGACCGAGCCGGGCCTTGGCACCACCCTCCATCAAAGCCCACTACCGCCACTACATAGATTCCTTTCCCTCCTTAGTTCGAGATATAGTTATCAAAAAGGCCGTATTGAATCATATCTACGTGCCCGGATTAGGAGCGAACAGGGGGACCGGGCACCTCCTGCACCTTTATAACCGCTCGCAGGCCTCCTTAGCCTCGGCCTCGGCGTAGCTGAATTAGCAAACGGAATCGGTCAAGTTTGGGTAGAAGCGATCTACTACTACCTACCTTCCCTGCCTGCAGATCTAGGAGGACAACAAAAATTGAACTAGCAAAGAGGGAGGTCGACAGGCAAGGCCTAGGCGAAGACGGGAAAGAGCTACCTACTAGAGGATCCCCTAAGGCTACACGACTCGCTATCGTACAGAAGAACTATAACGAGAAGGGAGGGGGGTATTGTTAGGGGGCGCTGCCTAGCCCAGGTCCTGGACCTAAGCTAGCTATCGCCCTAAGGACTGTAACTTAGCGGCGCCAGCACGACCCTACCCCTCTGTACGGAATCACCGACAGGACCCTACTCCTGTACAGAGGGAGAGCCCTATAGCCCTACATAGAGGGGAATTGCCGCTCTCTAAACAGAGGGAAAACTGTGCACTACTGTATAGAGGGAGAACTTCTAATCCTCTGTACGGAGTGTAAACCTTGTATCACTACACAGAGGGAAATTGCTAGCTTAGCTTCGTAGGTACAAATCGTACAGCAGCAGACATCGAAGGAACTGCCTGTTAGTTTCTTTATATAGATACCTAGCCTTAAGTTTCTAAACTAAGATTCTTAAGCCCTTACACTCTCCCTTGGTCTCGGAGTCTCTGCTTTGTCGCTGCTAGGTACAAGCATCCTCGTCCGACGTCGAGCTTGCCCCGCTAGCGTTCTATCTATAGTTTTCCTAGTATTAAGTTATACCTGAACTTGTCCTGTACGACGTAGAGGTATAAGTCCTGCTCGTAGTGTCCTTGCAGCTCTATCGTTACTTTTACTATATAGGTAATGTCCGGTCCTCGTCCAGTAATGCCCAACATGCGTACAGGTATAGTAGGGGTCGTCTTAATGCAGTGTTTCTGTACGAAGTCTTAGCTGATTACTCCGTACACTAAACATCCTGTATCGATTAGCGTCTGTGCAGTGGCAGTCCCGTTTAGCGCAGGTCGTATAATAAACGGCGTAGTCGTTATGTAGTTGCTCTTAAAAGATAGCTAAGTAGTGCTTTGATTTAGCAATCTATCTCGTATATGCCTCTAGCTAAGCCTTCGCCTAGCGGCTATTCTTTTTCTAACTTGTCGTCGTCTAAGGGGAACTCTTAGGTCTCGTAGTAGGGCGCTGTAGTTGCTACTAATACGGGGTGGGTTGGCCCGTGTTATAACTATGCCTTGCCAAGGTTTATATATCTGGTACACATTAGTCAAGTCACTTCCGAGTTACTTGACCAGTCCCTTTTGGCTTAAGTGTACCGCGTTACATTACTTAACTCGGAAGTAACTGCTAAAAGTGTACGATAAAAGGCCCGGGTTCAATTCCTAGGGGGCGCATCTTTTAACAGGAGAGTGGAAGCAGCGTTAACGTATATTCGTTTGTCCACCACTCCATACAGAATAAGGAAGACCCGGTAAAGGTCCAGCTGGCTGTGTGCAGACCTGCTAGGGAGGGGGTTGATTGCATATGCTGTATAGGGGGGCTGTGCAATAGCATATATAGCCTGTAAGTAAGCGCAGCTTACGAGATCGTAAGCCTGTAGCGCAGGGGGTAGTAATACGGGGTGGGTTGGCCCGTGTCATTACTATGCCTTGCCAAGGTTTATATATCTGGTACACATAAGTCAAGTCACTTCTGAGTTACTTGACCAGTCCCTTTTGGCTTAAGTGTACCGCGTTACATCAGCTACCCTCGCAGTAGTCGGCCGTCCCCTAGATCTCTCTACTAGCAAAAGTCCGGAATTCTATACAGTATGCCCTATTTAGCTATACCGGTAGCAGCTCCCTTCTGCTCGTCTCTTGTTAAGGGTAGCTGCGTCTACCTACTGCGCCCTTATAGCGCCGGCCCTTAGCTTTATAGTAACGGCTGCCGCTACTCTCGTCGTCGTTGTTAGCTCTTAGTCTATAGCGTCCTACTGCCGATAGAGGGGCTGTTGCATCTCGTAGGCGCGGCTTATCCGTCCGAGCCTGTGCTATTAGTCGTCGCTTATCCTAAGGAGATTACAGAACGCCTTATATAAGGCCGGCTGCATTACGCCTACTAGTCCTGTTATAATCTCCTTAGAGAAGCCTACCTCTAAGGTAGTAATTTTTACCCTGTCCTCCTATTAGAGTCCTCCTGCCTCTGCTAGGGTCTGGTCGTATTTGATACAGGGTGGGTTGGCCCGTGTCATTACTATGCCTTGCCAAGGTTTATATATCTGGTACCTATTGGTCAAGTCACTTCCGAGTTACTTGACTAGTCCCTTTTGGCTTAAGTGTACCGCGTTATATCACTTAACTCAGAAGTGACTGCTGAAAGTATACGATAAAAGGCCCGGGTTCAATTCCTAGGGGGCGCATCTTTCAACAGGAGAGTGGAAGCATCGTTAACGTATGTTCGTTTGTCTACCACTCCGTACAGAATAAGGCAGACCCGGTAAAGGTCCAGCTGGCTGTGTGCAGACCTGCCGGGGGGGGGGGTTGATTGCGTATGCTGCATAGGGGGGCTGTGCAAATAGCATACGTGGCCTATAAGTAAGCGCAGCTTACGAGGTCGTAAGCCTGTAGCGCAGGGGGTAGTAATACAGGGTGGGTTGGCCCGTGTTATTACTATGCCTTGCCAAGGTTTATATATCTGGTACACATTGGTTAAGTCACTTCTAAGTTACTTGACCAGTCCCTTTTGGCTTAAGTGTACTGCGTTATATTAGGTCGTGCTAGCGCTGCTAAGTCGCAATCCTTAGGACTGATCTGGGCACGCAGATATGATTCAATACGGCCTTTTTGATAACTATATCTCGAACTGAGGAGGGAAAGGAATCTATGGAGTGGTGATGGGGCTTTCGTAGTAGTGGTGCCAAGGCCTGGCTCGGTCCGGAAGGGCCGAGCCGAAATTTTAAGGGTCCACCCTATTATCCAGTCCCACCCCTTTCTGCTGCCGTAACACTACCCCCCTCCCTTACTAGTAGTCGCCCTCGACCACTTAGTTACCCTATCTATCCGAAAATCTTTACTTTTTTTTTTAATTCGTCGTCTCCTTCTCGAAAATCCCCTCTAATGCCAATGTTACCTCTTCTGTCTTCCATCAAAAACAACGTTTTCTTTATCGCTTCTTCAATTTCTTACGTCGTCGGTGTCTGAAGTCCTTTACCTAGCGTTTATGTAATCGACGCTATCTGATCTGATCTGCAGTCTTCTAAGATGCAACTCGGCTAGTCTGTGCGTTGCCTCGGAGGTCTATATAGATCCGTCCGCGGCGTCGTTTCTTCTTCTTCTTTTTCTTCTGGCATAATCAGCTTCGGACCTATTCGGGTTTCGGCTTTTTCGGGTTCCGCACGTAGAACTCTCTTAGCAGCTCTGCCGAATTCCGGAGGTTCTCGACCGGATACTATTTATAGTCTTCTGGCCACCCCTTCTACGAGATCCTCGCTTTGATGGACCCCCTTGTCTTCTTTACGTCCGTTACGTCTTCTACCTCCTACTCTTCTTCCTTACCGTCCATCTCGATTGGCGGGGGTTTGGCGAACCCCTGTTCTGGAAGGCTGTCCTTAGGGTCCAGGCTTAGCAGATCTGAATGGAAAACGTCGTAGATCCGGAACGCCTTTGGCAGCTAGAGCCGATAAGTTACCGGCGATCTCTTTTCTACTATCTTGAACGGACCTACGTAGCGTAGGTTAAGCTTCGCGTTGCCTTTTAGCCTTAGGTTTCGCGTGCTGAGCCAGACCTTTTGACCTTCCTCGAATTCTATCAGCGACTGCTTTCTATTAGTTTAAGTTACTATCTTCTTCTGAGCCGATTCCATTGCTTCTTTCGCCACTTTGATCGCTTCTTCTATCTGAGATCGGAGCGCTTCCGCCGCCGCGGCGGCGACTCTCTTTGACGACGTAGTGGTAGTGGAAAGCTCCGGCGAGCCGGCGTTGCTCGGCAGCTGGAAGCTTAGCCTTGGAAGATAACCGTAGGTTATCTTAAACGGCGCCAGCGACGTTGCTTCTAATCGTGCTAAGTTGGCGCAGAATTCAGCTATCGGTAACACCTCGACCCACTTTTCTTAATAATGGCCGCAGAAGATCTGTAGATATTTCTCTATCTTACAGTTGGCCACTTTAGACTGGCCGTCGGTTTAAGGGTGAGCAGCGGTGCTGAGCTTTCTACAAATTCCGAGAGCTTAGTTGATAGCTTTCTATACGTCGGCGGTAAATTAAGGACCCCTATCTGTGGTAATAGTGTCTAGCAAGCTATAGTGCTTCTATACGTGTTGGATCAACATCCGCGCAGTTTCTTCCGCAGTGGTTCCTTCGTCTCTCGCTCGGCATAGGATGAAGTGTCGTTCCTTGCTCAGTCGGTCCACTACGTTTAGCGTAGCGTTATATCTATCCGAGTCCGGCAGGCCGGTTACGAAGTCCATCGTAATGTGTTGCTACAGTTTCTTGGGGATCGGAAGTGGCTTCAGCAGACCGGCTAGAAGACCGTAACGTGGCTTTGCGGCCCAGCACGCGTGGCAGTTACCGATAAACCGGTGGATCTGCTCGTAGATTCGCGGAAACCAGTAGATCGTCCTTACGGCTTCTATCGTTTTCTTTGATCCTGCGTAACTAACGTCCTTAGAGCTATAGACCAATTGGATAACCTCTGTGACCAGTTCTTCCGGAACTATCAGCTTTCCTAAGCCCGTTCTGCTGAGCTTCTGCTGTTGATTAAGCCGTTCCACCCTCTCGTAGAGCGTTTCTTTTTCGGTCTCCAGTTCTGTCGGTTCCGGTTTGGTCTGCAGTTCTGCTACGCAGATCCCTGCTTCCTTCAACATCTCGGCGTCTACTATCCGTTCGGTCAGCACCTTCTGAAACATGTTCGGATCTTCCTTCGCGCGGCTGGTCTTCCCTTCTCTTCGCGTTAGCGCGTTAGCCTTTCCGTTTTGAGCCCCTAGTTGATAAGTGATCTTGAAATTGAACCCGGACAAGTAGGCGGCCTACTATGCTTAACGTCGTAAGAGCTTCTGCGTCTTTATAAAGTAGGTCAGCGACTAGTGGTCCGTAAGGACCTGGACCGTGCTCTTTCTAGCTATAAGTTCCAGCTTCCACTCCTCGAACGCCTATATAATAGCCAGCAGTTCTTTATCGTAGATCGCGTAGTTCCTCTTAGCTTCCGTTATGGATTTGCTAAAGAAAGCTACTGGATAAAGGGTTTTATCGTCTCCGTATTAAGAAAGGACCCCTGCCGTTACTGTGTCGGAAGCGTCCGTTTCTACGTAGATCGTCTTTTCCGGCTGGAAGTGTGCTAGAACCGGCGCTGAGGCCACTGCTTCTTTCAGCCGGTTAAAGGCTTCCGTGCACTTCTTATTCTATAGGCCGGCGGCCTCTTTCTTCAGTGCTTCGTTTAGGGGTCTCGCGATTTTGCTAAAGTCCTTAATAAACTGTCGATAGTAGCTGCAGAATCCAAGAAACGCTCTGATTTGCGTAGTGTTTCTGGATTTCGGCTGCCTCTATTCCGCAATGGTAGCGACCTTTGATAGGTCTATACGAATTCCGTCTCTTCCGACAATAAGACCGAGATATTTGACTTTAGTCTAATAGAACTCGCTCTTCTTTGTGTCCGCGTTCAATCCTACTTTGCGGAGTCTCTTTAGCACCCTCTTAACGTAGTCCGTATGCTGATCTCTCGTTCCGTCTGTATAGATAAGAATGTCGTCCAAATAGATAGACACGAACCGCTCTAGCATGTCTATAAAGGTGTGGTTTATAAAGCGTTGCTACACCGCCGGCGCATTGGTGAGTCCGAAGGGCATTACCAGCTACTTGAAATTGCCTATACGCGTAGCGAATGTCGTAAGGTCTTCTGTTTGCCCTTTCTCGTTTCTTAGTCGATGGAACGCTTAGCGGATGTCCAGCTTGCTGAACTACTTAGCCTTTGCTACGCGCTGTATAGTCTTATCTATCAGCGGCAGTGGATATACGTCTCTCTTAGTGACCTCGTTAAGGCCTCGATAGTCTACGTAGAGTCGCAGACCACCCCCCAGTTTCCTTACGAAAAGAATCGGTAACGCATATTTGGCAGAACTCGGCGTAATAAACTTCTTTGCTAGATTTTCGCGAACGAACACCTCTACCTGGTCCAGTTCCGCCGGCGACAGTCGTCTTAGGGGCTCGGTTCTTGGCAGCGTAGCTCCCTCTTTCAGTCGGATCTTGTTGTCGTATTCCGGCCGGTGGAGCGGTAGGAGGTTAGAGTCGGCTCTTAAGAACACGTCAGCGTAACTGTGGAGCTCGTTTGGCAACACCTCTAGTGGGTCCACTTCTTCTTCTGCTATTATCTTCCTGTAGTCTTCGATGTTCTTTATAGAGATAGCGTAGATCTTATTGTCCAGCGACTTCGCGAGAGTCGTTATAGCTTCTGAACTTATTATTCCGATGGTAACTAGGGGTTCGGGGCGGTCGGACGGGGTTACATTAGCAGCCGCGGCTTTCGATTCGGCTACGGTGGCGGCGGTCGGTTCGGCAGCGGCGGTGCCGTTGCCTAGGGTTTTGAACCCTATCGTGCCTTCGTCTACGTCAATAACCGTCTTCTGGTTCTTTATCTATTTCTGCTCTATAATAATGTCAAACCGTCCGAGATCCATAATCCGGAACGTTGCTTCCGTGGTTCGACCAGCTAGTGTGGTCCTTAATAGCACATAGTGCGTAACGTTTTCCGTGTCTTGTTCGTTATACGCCGAAATCCGCGTCGGCGACGCTATCTCCACTGGATAGCCGTACTTTTTTATCAGCTTTTGAACCAATCGATAGTGGATAGCCGCTCTAATAAGGGCCCCCGTGTCGATAAAAGCCCTTAGCTAAAGTGGTTTGCTCGATCCGTCAAGGGGGTAGACAGTGATTAGAAGGATAATAGCTGTTTCCGTGTTTACTTCCACCGCCGCTAAGAGCGGATCGCTGCAGCTATTGATGCTCTCGTCTCTCTGTAACGTGGCTCTTGTTAGTGCCCTGTCTTCTACACTGGATAGGGGGCCTATCCTTCTAGCTGGTCTTTTCCCAGGATTCGCAGTAGCACTCTACTGTCTACGCTGTCAGCATTGTTTGGAGCCGGCTCTATAGCTTGTATAGTCTTTCTCGGTGGCTGCGGCTGCTGCTGCTTTATAACATGATACTCCTGCTTCTGCTAGGCCGTAGCTTGGCATCTCGTAGCGATATGGCCGGGCTTTCCGCACGCGTAGCAGGTGGGGACGAACAACGAACGCTGTGACTGATAAGGTGGCTGCTGTGGTGTTTTCCGGAAAGGCGCAGGGGGTCCTATAGTCTGCGTTATCAACGGCTTCTGGTTTGATTTGCGTAATTTCGCGTAAGCGCTCAAGTTTCTTGCAGTGACTCTCGCTCTATGCACGAAACTCTTAAGGTCTTCGTCTTCTATAGACGCTATAGCGGCGGCCAATTTAGGGTTCAGCTTCTGCCTTAGTAGGTGGAGCTGCTTATCTTCCGCCACTCGGGCCCTGATCGCATATTTTCTGAACAAACCGTAGAACTCCTCGAACGTCTGCCGGTTCTGGTTGATCTTGTCTAACTGCTTACAGGCCGTCTTCTTCCGGAATGGGTCTCCGAAGCGTTGATCTAGCGCTTTGATCGCTTCCTTAGCGGTTACCTCTTCTAGGTCCGCTACTAGCGAAAAAGCTTTACCTTCCAATCGCGATTCTAGGTACGCCAATCTATCTCCGGCGCTGTTTCCGGCATAGTCTCGATCTATCTTGTTCTTTATATTTCTCTTAAACGCTTCCCAATCCTTAGGATCTCCGCCTCTAAACGCCAGTGGATCCGGTAGTAACGTTATTAACGTGCCGCCTTAACTGTAGGCTGCCGGTAAGGCGGTCTCTGCTTGTTCTTCTCGATGCGGTAGCGGCGCCGACGACATCGCTGCTTCTATCTTATCTAGCTGAGCCTTTATCGCTTTCAATTGTGCCAGTCGGTTCGCTGCTTGGTTTTCTAATACGTCGATAATAGTCTCTGCCGGTTCCTTCTCGGCCCTTACCGCTTTAGTTTCTTCTCTTAGTTGTCTGTTCTCTTCTAGCGTTCTGTAAAACAGCATCTCGATAAGGTCTATGCCGTCGTAGACCTTCCCTATTCCATTCTTATTTACATAGTCTTCCAGTTCCTCGAGCGTACAGTCGTAGATCTTCTTATATTCGGCTATTTGTTCCTTGACCTCCGCAGTCTCTTCCGCTGTAAAACCGCTAATAATAATCTTATTATTAATTACACTGGAGCGCCTACTCGCTCTGTTAGTCTTTCCTTTCCTACTTCTGCTACAGCCTGTAACGCCGCTCTCTACCGTCGAGAAGCCTTCTATCTTCTTACAGTGCCTTAGAGGTTGTCGTTTTGGTGTGTGTGTGCGCGTGCGTTATTCGAGCGTCCGGATGGTTCGACGGACCCTTTTGCGCAGCGCGGGGTTTGGTGTAGTAAGTGAGTTCGAGATATAATGATCCGGGCACGCAGATATAATTTAATACGGCCTTTTTGATAACTATATCTCGAACTAAGGAGGGAAAGGAATCTATGGGGTGGTGGTGGTGGGCTTTCGTAGTGGTGGTGCCAAGGCCCGGCTCGGTCCAGAAGGGCTGAGCCGGAATTCCAAGGGTCTACCCCATTATCCAGTCCCACCCCTTTCTGCCGCTGTAACAAGGACGACGGCCGGTTTAGGTACAGGACCTGGCGGGGCGGCGTCTCCTAACATATACTGATCCTGGCTAGTAGCAAACTATAAGGTCAAGGAGGGCAACTAGAAAGATCCAGAAGATACAAGCAAACCCTAAGGACAAGGAGGGCAACTAGCAAAGTTCCATGGACACTAGCAAACCCTAAGGACAAGGAGGGCAACTAGCAAAATTCTGCAAAGGCAGAGGGCTATAAGAACCTGCAACAGCCCTCTAACCTTCCTATTCTTCTTGTTTATAACTTGTCTTATACATTAATACTAAAGCTACCGTTTTTAGTCTTTAGTTTTAGTTAAGTCCTTTTAGCCTTAGTCTAACTACTCCTTTACCTTAATCTAGGACATACTACAGCCACTCCCTTAACAATGACTGTATGGGTCACTACAACAGTTCTATAACAGGAACCTTAGCACGACCCTTACGACGAGGGGGAGCCTTAGCACGACAACGACAACGCTAACGACAATAAGGAACAGCCTCTACACCTTGAACCAGACACCTCTGCGAGCTCTGCAGACGACACTGCAATCGCTAAGCGACTAAAGACACTACCTTAGGCTCTATAGGTCGCTGTCTACAAGCGTACAGCCACACTAACCGCGCTATCGCTACCACTGCAAATATCAACATAGTCAGGCCGCCAAATCGTGCAGCACGACTACAAGCGACTTACCGCTGCTGCTACTACTTACCTAATCTGTCTCTTCCACCTCTACCGAGTTCGCCGGCAGGGGGAGTGTTGTGACTATCTGCGCACGGCCTCCGGCCTCCGGCTTCCATTCCCTATATCAGGACCTACACCTAATATAGGGAGATTGGATGGGCTGAGCCGTCTTACTAGTTTCGGTCTATTGACCCCGTCAACACCTCCATCTTCAGTCTATATAATGCTACTTGGTAGACAGTAGATAGAGATACACACAATCCATTCTACACCTGAAGCGTCACGTGTCAAACCACCTCGGCTGTTCTCAACAGCCAATTACAACAGTAGTACCAGCGGTCATCGGCCGCCTCTCTTTCTGACATGTCCTTTTCGGCACAACATTCAACGAGTCGGCATATGGCCATGAAGATGGCAAGGAGGTATGGCCGGTGAAGAGTCCGCAGACGAGCTTGATGGGTCCAAACGAGGTGTGGCTCAACCGCAAAGAAGCTTTTTCGAAAATCCACAGGGCGATATCCGAAACATTACGACTGTCTGTCTTTACGTGCATGCCAGCAGCAACGACGCCGAGCGCCTGTAGCCCCTCGTGGGCATGGCCGTGTCGAGAGAAGCGCGTGCTGGTGGTGGTGATATCGATGGCTATCGCTTCCCACACGCCACCACAGTCGGATGCAATTTAGTCGAAATGATTGTGTCCAAGGTCACGGTAAGGCTGATCGAAGGGTTCGAGGTCAATGTCTCGCTACCTCCTGGGCACGGGAAGCGAGTGTACTTGATGACCATGCTGACGGGAGTCAAAGTGCGCTTTCGGCCCCGTCAAGGATATGCCTCATTCATTCAAGTCGACTCTATATTGTCGCCGTCGTCATGCTCACCTCCACGAACTTGTGCCTCGTTGTCCTCCGCCGCTTTCTTGCGACGCGGAGATGGAGGCAATGATTCGGCAGACATGAATGCCATCTCGTGGTCGTCTTCGCCCTCCGCTGCCGGTGGGCTGGGCAAATGTCTGAAAGGTCCGAACTTCTCGCATATACCCAGGAACCAATCGTGCGCGAGGTAGAAGGCGACACCAACCAGCATGACCGCCCATTCCATGCTGGCCATCGTGACAAACACCTGGCGTCTGTCAGTACGAATCTATGGCCTTGGTCGAGCTCGAAATCACTCACCGCTCTGGCCCCGATGGCTTTAATCCAGTTGACACTATAAAAGCTGACGATGACTGCTATAATATTTCGAATAATAAACAGTGTCACCATCGCTTCGGCAGTTAGCTTCCGGTAGCAATCTACGTTGTAGGTCACAACAACACTGCTGACCGTGTTGAACCCAAAGGAGTGCAGCGAGTATCCGAAGGCTGGCGCAACCCATGACTGATTTGAGACCATTGAGAGACCAAATATTAGCAAACCAGGAGGCGCCAAGATTGCCGGGACGAGGAGACCAATGAGTCTTCGCGGCGGACCGGACTTGAGGTGATTTTGCAGGGGAGTTGCCAGCCATCGATACTGTCTCTTCTGACCGCGACGGTCCTGCACGACCAGGTCCAGAAGCCAGCCACCAAATACCAGTGCGAACATGGCACCAATCCAGCCCGAGAGGTGGAACGCTCCTGCTTTGCTGATAGGCCATCCGTATGGTGGTGCCGTGAACCACTGCCCGACCGTGATCTGCATAATGATGGTGCAGCCCACGAAGACACCGACAACTGCCCCAGCAAAGAGGACCTGAGGGTAAGCGGCCATGCAAGAAAGGTCCTCGAGTGCTTTCTTGACAACTCGTCCGGGAGGTTGATCGGTCAATCCCCGTTTCAAGCCCAAATGATCCTTCCACTTCAGCTCGGCGGGCCGTTCATCATACCTCCGTCTGTGCTTGGTGTACGTAGTCTCATGAATGCAGAAAATCGCCAGGACAAAGATGACCCCGAACACGATAGCCATCCAACCGGGAATCCACCACCACGGTCGATGCTGCACTACACCCGCATTGATCATCGGACCCAGAAATATTCCCGAAGCAAGGGAGATATGGAACCAGGCCAGATAGTAGGCCCTCTCATCCAAAGCAAACAAATCGAATACCACACTCGGAACAGTAGCATCGGCCGCCGCGGCTCCCAGCCCCGACACAATCCGCGAACTCAGCAGAGTCCCCCACGACGTGGACTGATGACTCCATATGTTGGCCACGATCAGGACCAAAATTGCCGCCAGATACACCGGTCTCTTCCCCACGACGCGCATCATCGGGATCCAGAACAAATTGCCCAGGCCGAAAGCCAAAACACTTCCCGTCGTCAACCACGTCGCCATCGTCGGGTCTGATTGATGGAAGTACCTCGAAAGTGGTCCAATCGCGACGGTAAAGCAGGACGCGTTGACATTGGCCATGAAAGTGAAGAGACAGATGGTGCCAAACGTCATCCACTTGTGTCTCTGGCTCCATATCAGGGGATCGTTCGGGTCATTGAGGTCCTTGAATTCGGCCAAACGGGATGCTGGGGCGGGGGCGGCGACCATAGACGCCATCTGCCTCGCTGTGGCCCGCAATTTCTCCTTGAACGTGCGCGTGGGGGTCGTGGAGTTCTTCTCCGAGGTTGCAGGTGCAGAGGGACGGTCCGAAGCTGGGTGATGTGGATGTGGAGGAGCGGTGTTGAAGGACACGGAACGCTGTTGGCTGTCCGTAGGACGTGCCCCACGGCTGGCTCCTTCGCCCGAATCATTGCACGCATCCAAGTTGTTTTCAGGAGCTGCCATGATACTTTGGGATGATAGTGGTGGGTGGTGACAAGGCGCATCAGAGCTGATATCAATCGTGATGCCTGCACTGTTTGTCGGCGACACGCAAATGCAGGCGATGGTGACGGTATCTACTGTTGGCAAGCGGCTCGCAATCGATGACACGATGTGGCAGTGAAGCCTACCCAGATGTTCCTGCGCAGATTGGGACAGCCGGCGAACATGGGTGAATGGCCCAAGTCAGGATCTGTTATGGAACACCTGCTCATCCTGACTTTGCCGTTCTGGTCCATCGACCACGTGCAAGACATGTCGTTGCGCAAACGTTCTCCTCTCGATTGCTTCTCGTCGCTTCTTGCGCGATTGCTGGCACATGGGAAAAGCCGCGGGTAATTGTTGTCGTGACTCCAATGCAGCAATGTCCCAGCACAGCGCCGTTGTTCTTCCATATCAAATACGGCAGCATCCACAACCAACTGGCACACTAACATACAATGTCTCAACAGCAAAACATTCAATCGTCTAATGAGGAAGGCAGACTTGTTCTTGCTCCATCTGCTGACTTGGAGGGCAAATTTCGAATCCTGTGACACGTAGCTGAAGTGTAGAACAAGGTAGACAGGAGGTAAACAGTCAGTTGGCAAGGACTAGGTAAGAACTGGGTAGAACGCGTTCAGATTAACTTAAAATTGCCTTTAATTAAGCAGAGAACTGTTGGAAAATCCTCTGAGAGGAAATTCATACATTGATTCAGCTTAACGTATATAACTACACGTAGCAGAATTTTCTTGGCACTATTAATGTCACGGTCAACAGATGTGAAACAGAACACACGGTTAACAGATGTAAAACGAAAAACAACAGCATCCAGGACCCAACCAGAACTATTAAGATTTACAGACTACAACCCAACAACTACAGGCTGGAGCAAGAAGATGCTAAGAGCGTAAAAGGCAATGCAACCGGCCCTGCAAACGCCCCTAGCTTAGTCCTGGAACCTTTAACAAAGGCAGGTCTAGGAAAGGAATTTGTTTGCAGAACAAAGAAACAGAGTTTAGTAAGAAAGTTACTAGCAAACGCGCAAACAACTAGCTAGGGCAGAGGGATATAAGAACTAGCTGCCGCCTACTGATCTTTCTCTTCTTCTTGTTTAAAGCTCGTCTTGTGCATCCAATTCAGCTTTCACACTTCGGACTTTAGCCCTTCCTTCTATTACTTAGTTTTTACACTCCTTACTTCAGACTTTAGCTTCCCTTTCTAATACTAACTTTTACATCCCGTCCTTTAGACTTTGTTTCCTCTAGCCCCTCCTACTTACTTCGACTTTTATATCGACCCTTTCTGACCACTTAGCTCTACCCTTAACAATTAAATTATGAATCAACACACGATGTCTTAACAACAAGACAGTCAATCCTCCAATTAAGAAGGCAGACTAATTCCTGCCCTATCCGCCTACTAGAGTAGCAAAATTCAAAGCCTAAAACGCGCTGCTAAGGTGTTCAATGTCCCTTGTTTAACGCTAAGCTCTTAACACTACGTGTTACAGTAGTGGACGGGGTAGTAGATAGATAGGGTGGACCCTAAATTTTGGCTTGGCCCCTCCTAGGATTTAGGTTCTGGAAAGGACCGAGCCGGGCTTGGCACACCACTACTACAAAAGGCTACTACACTACTACTATATAGAGTCTTCCCTCCTAAGTTTAAGGTACAGTTATTAAACCGCTATATTAGTTTATATCTAAGCGTACAGATTATTGTATCTTATACTCTTACAAACACACTACTCGCACTGTTATCCGAGCGTGTAGATATAATTAATACGGCCTTGTAATTACTATATCGCAAACTAAAGAAGAAAGGAATGTATATAGTAGTAGTAGTAGGCTTTTGTAGGGATAGTGCGCTAAGGCCAAGCTTAGTCTGGAAGGGCCGAGCCAAAATTCCAGGGTCTACCCTATCGATCCGTCCTACTCCTTTCTACTACTGCAACACTACCCCCCTCCCTTACTAGCAGCTGCCCTCGACTGCTTACTTATCTATTCTAGCTCTATATCCTCTATTTGCTGTAAACTTCTTAGCTAATTATATGCTTCTATTTTATTCTATTTTAATAGGCTTCTTTTCTATCTATTTTCTTATCTTCTTTTTCTGCCTCTCTTTTGCAGTGTAATGGCCGCTTTCTGTCTAATTTATGTCTAAATCCTACGTCTTTTCCTTTCTTTTTCAACGTTACCTCTTGTATCTAGACCTTATCTTATTTCCTTTATCTTTGCGCCTCTTATTTCTTCTTCTTACATGCTTTCTTGTATATGCCGTCGTCTCTTTTATTTCTCTCGGCCAATTACGTTGCTTTATTCTTTTTCTTTTTAATATATCTCTTTTCCAGCCTTCTTCTCGTCTTCCTTTCGTCACTCGTTTCTGCAGCGTAGCAGCCCTTTCTGCCTGATTTCTAGTCGTAGGTGCCTGAATCTTATATCTTTCTCCTTTTGTTTTAACGTTACCTTATATGACGTTACCTTATCTTACGTTACCTTATCTTAAGTTACCTTATCTGACGTTACCTTATCTAAAGTTATCTTATCCGACGTTACCTTATCTAACGTTACCTTGTCTAACGTTACCTTATCTCCTTTTTATCTTATTCCTTTTATATGCTTTCTTACCTTATTGCTCTTATTGCTATTTTGCTGTGTCGCTTTTAGTTACTTTGTTTTATTTTGGTAGCAGAAAGCCTTACTTCCAAGTTTGTCGTTTAGTTTCGTTAGTAGTCTTTCTGTCGACAGCGGCAGCAGAGCCTTCGTTGGCGACTCCGCTGCACTATCGAGGTCTTCTAGAAGGTTCTGATTTCCTTCTAAAGATATTTCTATAAAGTCAAATAGCTTAGCCGGACTTTAGCTAAGACTGTAACTAAGCGCACTAACGGCGGCTGTTCCGTTAGCGACCGTTCCGCTAGTAGCTTCCGTTAGCAGCGAGAAAGTCGAATAGACAGCCTTCTAGAAGGACACTTCTAGCGTTCTAGCGTCGTTGTTTCCGTTAGTAGCGACAGCGACAGAAAAGCCAAATAGACACTACTTAAGAAGGATACTTCTAGTATGCCAGTATTGTTGTTTCCGGAAGGCTTCTTTATTTCTTCTAGAGCTATATAGGTCTTGGCTTCTGCAGATTCCGACAGTAGAAGTCTTCTAGCAGTTCTGTAGAATTCTGTACGTTGTCGATTATGTACTATTTATCGTCCTCTAGCTATCCTTTCTATAAGACTCTTACTATAGTAGACTCCCTTACCTTCTTTACTTCTAAAACATCTTTAACCTCCTATTATTCTTTACTATCTTCTATCTTAACTAGTAGTAGTTCTGTAATCCCCTACTCTAGTAAACTATCTTTACAATCTAGGCTTAATAGGTCTAAATAAAAGACATTGTAGATCTGGAAGGACCTTGTGTTACAGAATTGGATTGTAGCAGCGTATAGGGCACCTGATACTAATAACTAGTATCGTGTTTAAACTAAGAAATGTCTCTCTCTTATTCTTACCTGTATACCTTTTATATATACGCTAGAGCAGCGTAAGCTGTCCTTAGTAGCAGACTATCCCTAGGTCCTGCAGTCGTGCTGCTAAAGCATCTCTATACTCCTACTAGACCTTCCTACTACTTATTCTATAACAACTACCTCCCCTCTCTAGGGCAGATGTCCCTAGCTGCCTACTAGGAGTCCCTCTTCCTTCTACTTACTTCCTATATGCCTTAGCGCTATAAAGAGTAAGCAGCTAGTGCGTTATAGGGGTCTATATACTATTACTTGCAAACCTGTATATAGGCAGCCTAGCGGGCCCTTAAGAGCCTCCTCTAGTCTCCGCCTGTTAATGCCTAGTACTAGCTATTGGGCCTTTAGTATATACCTAGGGGTTAGTATAGAATTGGCTTTGCCCCTATGCTAGCACTATCTGATCCGAGTACGTAGATATTATTCGATACAGCTGTTTTAAAGACTATATTGTAAACTGAAGAGAGGAAGGAATCTATATAGTAGTGGCAGTAGTCTTTCGTAGTGCTAGTGTCCTAAGGCCCTAACCAGCGATTGCTCTTAATCGCAATCAACCTATTAATCGCAATTAGCCTATAAATCGCAATTAGCTAAACCAGGTCGTAGGTGCCAAACCAGGTCGCAAGTTTGGCTTTGCTATCGGCTAATTGGGTCGTACTAAACAAGGTCGCAGAGGTTGCATTAAATCAGGTCGTACAGGTCGCATTAAACTCGGTCGTACAGGTCGCAGAGGTCGCTTGCTAAACCAGGTTGCAGGTGCCAAACCAGGTCGTTTTTAAGCTTCAATTTCCGTACGTTGTAAGTCTTAATCTCGTGCCTTTTTGAGCCTTAATCTCGTGCCTTTTAAACTCTTAATCTCGTGCCTTTGCTGTCGCTTTTAGCCAATTAGGTCGCAGCAAACAGGTCGCTTTTAAGTTTCAATTTCTGTGCCTTTTGCAGTGCCTTTTAAAGCTTTACTCTCGTGCCTTTTGACGTGGCTTTAGTGCCTCGATTGGTGCCTCAATTAGTGCCTTGCTAAGGCTGTAGAATTCTCAGAGGTTGTCAGGGTCGCAGAGGTAGCTTTGCAAATGTTACAGTGGCAGAAAGGGGTGGGACTGAGTAATAGGGTAGACTCTTGGAATTTCGGCTTAGCCCTTCCGGACCAAGCCGGGCCTTAGCATACCCACCCCTAAAGCCCTTACCTACCGCTGCATAGATTCCTTTGCTTCCTTAGTTCGAGATATAGTTATCAAAACAGCTGTATTAAAATATATCTACGTGCTCGGATTATTATATCTCGAACTCACTAACTACTCTAACTCCGCGCTGTGCGAAAGGGCCTGTTAAAATATCTGGCTACCCAAATAATGTACGCGCACACTACAAACCAAACCAAACACATTAGCACTGTAAGAAGACTATAGAGGGCTTCTTAACAGTAGAGGGCGGCGTTACCGGCTGCAGCGGAAAGAGAAAGACTAACAGAGCAAAGTATAGGCACGCCAGCCTCCTACACGACAGAGCGGTTATCGAAGCTCTTACTAAAGAAGAGACAAATAAAGCGAAGGAGGGCATAGCCGGCTATAAGGAGCTGTACGCCTGCACGCCAGATAAGCTTAAGACACACCTAGCGGAACACGGATCTGGAAAGGTATACAATGATCCGGGCACGCAGATATAATTCAATACGGCCTTTTTGATAACTATATCTCGAACTGAGGAGGGAAAGAAACCTATGTAGTGGTGGGCTTTGATGGAGGGTGGTGTGCCAAGGCCCGGCTCGGCCCGCCCGGGCCGAGCCGAAATCCAGGGTCCACCCTATTATCCAGTCCCACCCCTTTTCACCGCCGCAACACTACCCCCCCCCCTCACCAGCGGTCGCCCTCGACCGCTTAGTCACTCTACCCATCCGAAAATCTCTCTTCTTTCCGTCTCTTTTTTTTTTTTTTTTTTTTTGGTTCGTCTTCTTTTTCTCGAAAATCCTCTTTACCGTCGACGTTACCTCTTCCGTCTTTTATCGAAAACAACGTCTTATTATTGCTTTTTCAGCCCTTACGTTATCGGCATCCGAAGTCCTTTACTTGGCGTTTATGTAATCGGTGCCCCTGATCCGTGCCATCTGATCTGATCCGTGGGTTATCTGAGCTGCGGCGTGGCTGGTCCGTGCGTCGTCGCGGAGGTCCATATAGATCTTTCCGCGGCGCCGTTTTTCTTCCTCTTTTTTTTCTTCTACTAAAGCTTCCGCCCTCTACGCGGTCGCCGACTGACGTAGCGGTGCCTGGAGCTATCAATTCCATTACGATCGCCTTTATCGGCTTCCGCGCCGGTGGAGCGGACGTAGCTTTCTTCTTTCTTCCGGAATTGTCGACATTAGAGCTACGCCGGTTTCGGCTTCTTCGGGTTCCGCGCGTAAAAGTCTCTTAGCAGCTCCGCCGAATTCCGGAGATTCTCGATCGGATACTATTTATAATCTTCCGGCCACCCCTTCTACGAGATCCTCGCTTTGATGGACCCCCTTATCTTCTTTACGTCCATTATATCTTCTACCTCCTACTCTTCTTTATTACCGTCTATCTTAACTAGTAGGGGTTCGGCGAACCTCTGCTGCGGCAGACCGTTCTTAGGGTCCAGGCTCAGTAGATCGGAATGGAAAACGTCGTAGATCCGGAACGCCTTCGGCAGCTCGAGCCAATAAGTTACCGGCGACCTCTTTTCTATTATCTTAAATGGACCTACGTGGCGTAGGTTGAGCTTCGCGTTTCCTTTTAGCCTTAGGTTCTTCGTGTTAAGCTATACCTTTTGGCCTTCTTCAAATTCTATCGGTGACCGCTTCTTATCAGCCCGAGTTACTATCTTCTTCTGAGCTGATTCCATCGCGTCTTTCGCCACTTTAATCGCTTTTTCTATCTGAGATCGTAGCGCTTCTGCCGCCGCGGCGGCGACTCTCTTCGACGACGTAGCGGTGGGTAGTTCCGCGGAGCTGGGTTCGTTTGGCAGCTGAAAGCTTATCCTCGGAAGATAGCTGTGCGTTATCTCGAACGGCGCCAGCGAGGTGGCTTCGGATAGTGCCGAGTTGGCGCAGAATTCGGCCATCGGCAACACCTAAACCCACTTTTCTTAATAATGGCTGCAGAAGGTTCGCAGATATCGTTCTATCTTACAGTTGGCCACTTCTGATTGGCCGTCCGTTTGAGGGTGAGCGGCGGTGCTGAGCTTTCTATGAATTCCGAGGGCTTGGTTAATAGCTTTCTACATATCGGCGGTGAATTAAGGACCCCTATCCGTAGTGATAGTGTCCGGCAGGCTATAGTGCTTCCACACGTGTTGAATCAACATTCTCGCCGTTTCTTCCGCAGTAGTTCCGTCGTCTCTCGCTCGACAGGGGATGAAGTAGCGTTCTTTGCTTAATCGGTCTACTACGTTCAGCGTAGCGTCGTATCTATCGGAATCCGGCAGGCCGGTTACGAAGTCCATCGTAATGTGTTGCTACAGTTTCTCGGGGATCAGAAGTGGCTTTAGCAGGCCGGCCGGAAGACCGTAACGTGGCTTCGCGGCTCTGCATACGTGGCAGTTGGCGATAAATCGATGGATCCGTTCGTAGATCCGTGGAAACCAGTAGACCGTTCTTACGGCCTGCGTCGTTTTCTTCGCTCCGGCATAGCCAACATCTACGGAGCTATGGACCAGCCGGATGACTTCTGTAATTAGTTCTTCCGGAACTATCGTCTTCCCTAAGCCGGTTTTGCCGAGCTTCTGTTGTTAATTAAGCCGTTTTACCTTCTTGTAGAGCGTTTCTTCCTTAGGGGCCGGTTCTACTGCGCAGACCCCTACCTCTTTCAACACCTCTGCGTCTACTATCCGCTCGGTCAACACCTTCTGGAACATATTCGGGTCTTCTTTCGCTCGGCTAGTCTTCCCTTCTCTTCTCGTTAGCGCGTTAGCCTTTCTATTTTAAGCTCCGGGTCGATAGGTGATCTTAAAGTCGAACCCGGATAAGTAGGCAGCCCACCGTGCCTAACGTCGTAAGAGCTTCTGCGTCTTTATAAAGTAGGTCAGCGACTGATGGTCCGTAAGGACCTGGACCGTGCTCTTTCCAGCTATAACTTCTGGCTTCCACTCCTCGAACGCCTGTATAATAGCCAGCAGTTCTTTATTATAGATCGCGTAGTTCCGCTCGGCCTCCGTTATAGACTTGCTGAAGAAAGCTACCGGATGGAGGGTTTCGTCGTCGCTATATTGAGAAAGGACCCCTGCCGTCACTGTGTCGGAAGCGTCCGTTTCTACGTAGATCGTCTTTTCCGGTCGGAAGTGCGCCAGAACCGGCGCCGAAGCCACTGCTTCTTTCAGCCGTACGAAAGCTTCCGTGCACTTCTTATTCTATAGGCCGGCGGCCTCTTTCTTCAACGCCTCGTTCAGGGGTCTCGCTATCTTGCTGAAGTCCTTAATAAACCGTCGATAGTAGCTGCAGAAGCCGAGGAACGCCCTGATTTGCGTAGTATTTCCGGATTTCGGCTGCTTCCATTCGGCGACGGCGGCGACCTTTAAGGGATCCATACGAATTCCATCTCTTCCTACGATAAGACTGAGATATTGGACTTCAGTTTAATAGAACTCGCTCTTCTTCGTGTCCGCGTTTAATCCAATCTCGCAGAGCCTCTTTAACACTCTCTTAATGTGGTCCGTGTGTTGCTCTCTCGTTCTATCGGTATAGATAAGGATGTCGTCCAAGTAGATAGACACAAACCGCTCTAGCATGTCTATAAAAGTGTGGTTTATAAAGCGTTGCTACACCGCCGGCGCGTTGGTAAGCCCGAAAGGCATTACCAACTACTTGAAATTGCCTATACGCGTCGCGAACGTTGTAAGATCTTCTGTCTGCCCTTCCTTATTCCTCAGTCGATGGAACGCTTAGCGGATGTCCAGCTTGCTAAACCACTTAGCCTTCGCCACCCGCTGTATAGTTTCATCAATCAGCGGCAGCGGGTATACGTCTCTCTTGGTAACCTCGTTAAGGCCTCGATAGTCTACGCAGAGTCGCAGACTACCCCCTGGTTTCCTTACGAAAAGAATCGGTAACGCGTATTCCGCGGAGCTCGGCGTAATAAGCTTCTTCGCCAGGTTTTCGCGAACAAACACCTCTACTTGGTCCAATTCGGCCGGCGACAGCCGTCTTAGGGGCTCAGTTCTTGGCAGCGTAGCCCCCTCTTTCAGTCGGATCCTGTTGTTATATTCCGGTCGATAGAGCGGCAATAGGTTGGAGTCGGCTCTTAAGAAGACGTTAGCGTAACTATAGAGCTCGTTTGGCAGCACCTCTAGTGGATCCACCTCTTCTTCCGCTATTATCTTCCGGTAGTCTTCAATATCTTTTATTAAGATAGCGTAAATCTCGTTGTCCGGCGACTTCGCGAGGATCGTTATAGCTTCTAAGCTCATTATTCCGACGGTGACCGGGGGCTCGGAACGGTTGGACGGAGCCTCTTTCGCTGATGATCCGGGCACGCAGATATGATTCAATACGGCCTTTTTGATAACTATATCTCGAACTGAAGAGGGAAAGGAATCTATGTAGTGGTGGTGGTGGGCTTTGATGGTGGTGGTGCCAAGGCCCGGCTCGGCCCGTCCGGGCCGGGCCGAAATTCCAGGGTCCACCCTATCAATCTGTCCCACCTCTTTCCACCGTCACAACACTACCCCCCTCCCTTACTAGCGGTCGCCCTCGACCGCTTAGTTATCTCGTCCGTCCGAAAATCTCCACTTTTTTTTTTTTTTTTTTTTTCGATTCATCGTCCCCTTTCTCGAAAATTCCTTTTAACGTTAACGTTACCTCTTCCGTCTTCCATCAAAAACAATGTCCTCTTCGTCTCTTTCTCAACTTCTTACGTTATCTGCATCCGAAGTCCTTCACTTAACGTTCATGTGATCGGTGCGCCTGATCCGTGCTATCTGATTTGAGCCGTGGGTCATCTGAGCTACGGCGTGGGTAGTCTGTGCGCTGCTTCGGAGGTCCATATAGATCCGTCCACGGCTCCGTTTCTTCTTCTTTTCTTTCTCCACCGGAGTCAGCACTCCATCGCAGGGGGGGGGGGGGCGGCGGCGCTGGCACGCCACGGCGTGCGCAGCCCACTGTCCCTCTACGATCTGAGCAGCGATCGTTTTCATCGGCTTCCGCGCCGGTGGAGCGGACACTGCTTTCTTCGTTTGGCTTCAGAGCCATTCCGGCTTCGGCTTCTTCGGGTTCCGCACGTAGAAGTCTCTTAGCAGCTCCGCCGAATTTCGCAGGTTTTCGACTAGGTACCATTTATAATCTTCCGGCCACCCTTTCTACGAGATCCTCGCTTCGATGGACCCCCTTATCTTCTTTACGTCTACTACATCTTCTACCTCCTACTCTTCTTTATTACCGTCCATCTTAACTGGTGGGGGTTCAGCGAACCCCTGTTCCGGAAGGCCGTCCTCAGGGTCCAGGCTCAGCAGATCTGAATGGAAAACATCGTGGATCCGGAACGCCTTCGGCAGCTCGAGTCGATAGGTCACCGGCGACCTCTTTTCTATTATCTTGAACGGACCCACGTAGCGTGGGTTAAGCTTCGCGTTTCCTTTTAGCCTTAGGTTTCGCGTGTTAAGCCAGACCTTTTGACCTTCTTCGAATTCTATTGGCGACCGGCTTCTATTAGTTCGAGTCACCATCTTCTTCTGAGCCGTCTCTATCGCTTCTTTCGCCACTTTGATCGCTTCTTCTATCTGAGATCGTAGCGCTTCTGCCGCCGCGGCGGCGACTCTCTTCGACGACGTGGCGGTGGAAGGTTCCGCGGAGCTGGGTTCGTTTGGCGGCTAAAAGCTTATCCTCGGAAGATAGCCGTGCGTTATCTCGAACGGCGCCAGCGAGGTGGCCTTAGACGGTGCCGAGTTAGCGCAGAACTCGGCCATCGGCAACACCTTAACCTATTCTTCTTGATAGTGGCCGCAGAAGGTTCGCAGATATCGTTCTATCTTACAGTTAGCCACTTCGGACTAGCCGTCCGTTTAAGGGTAAGCGGCGGTGCTGAGCTTTCTATGGATTCCGAGAGCTTGATTGATAGCTTTCTACACGTTAGCAGTGAATTAAGGACCTCTATCCGTAGTGATAGTGTCCGGCAGCCTATAGTGCTTCTACACGTGTTGGATCAGCATTTGTGCGGTCTCTTCCGCGGTAGTTCCTTCGTTTCTCGCTCTGCAGGGGATAAAGTGGCGCTCCTTGCTTAGCCTATCCACTACATTGAGGGTGGCATCGTATCCATCGGAATCCGGCAGGCCGGTTACGAAATCCATCGTAATGTGCTGCCACAGCTTCTCGGGGATCGGAAGCGGCTTCAATAAGCCTGCCGGAAGGCCGTAACGTGGCTTCGCGGCTCTGTACACGTGGCAATTGGCGATAAATCGATGGATCCGTTCGTAGATCCGTAGAAACCAGTAGACCGTCCTTATGGCTTCCATCGTCTTCTTTAAGCCGGCGTGACCAACGTCCATAGAGCTATAGACCAGCTAGATGACTTCCGTAATTAGTTCTTCCGGAACTATCATCTTCCCTGAACCGGTCTTGCCGAGCTTCTGCTGTTGATTGAGCTGTTTCACCTTTTCGTAGAGAGTTTCTTCCTTAGGGGCCTGTTCCACTGCGCAGACCCCTACCTCTTTCAACACCTCTGCGTCTACTATTCGCTCGGTCAACACCTTCTGGAACATGTTAGGGTCTTCCTTCGCGCGGCTCGTCTTCCCTTCTCTTCGCGTCAGCGCGTTAGCCTTTCCGTTTTGAGCTCCTAGTCGATATGTAATCTTGAAATCGAACCCTGATAAGTAGGCAGCCCACTGTGCTTGACGTCGTGAGAGCTTCTGCGTCTTCATAAAGTAGGTCAGCGACTGGTGGTCCGTAAGAACCTGGATTGGCCCTTTTCCAGCTATAAGTTCCGGTTTCCACTCTTTAAAGGCCTGAATAATGGCCAGCAGCTCCTTATTATAGATGGCGTAGTTCCGCTCAGCTTCGCTTATTGACTTGCTAAAGAAGGCGACTGGATGGAGGGTCTCGTCGTCGCCATATTGAGAAAGGACCCCTGCGGTTACTGTGTCAGAAGCGTCCGTTTCCACGTAGATTGCTTTTTCTGGTCGGAAGTGCGCCAGCACTGGTGCAGAGGCCACTGCTTCTTTCAGCCGCACGAAGGCTTCCGTGCACCTCTTATTCCATAGGCCGGCGGCCTCTTTCTTTAGCGCCTCGTTTAGGGGTCTCGCTATCTTGCTGAAGTCCTTGATGAACCGTCGATAGTAGCTGCAGAAGCCGAGAAACGCCCTGATCTGCGTAGTGTTTCCGGATTTCGGCTGCTTCCATTCCGCGACGGCGGCGACCTTTAATGGGTCTATCCGAATTCCATCTCTTCCGACGATAAGACCGAGATATTTGACCTCGGTTTGATAGAACTCGCTCTTCTTCGTGTCCGCGTTCAATCCGACTTCGCGGAGCCTCTTTAACACTTTCTCGATGTGGTCCGTGTGCTGTTCTCTCGTTCCTTCGGTGTAGACGAGGATGTCGTCCAAGTAAATGGACACGAACCGTTCCAGCATGTCTATAAAGGTGTGGTTCATAAAGCGTTGCTACACTGCCGGCGCGTTGGTAAGTCCGAAAGGCATCACCAACTACTTGAAATTGCCTATACGCGTGGCAAACGTCGTGAGATCTTCTGTCTGCCCTTCTTCGTTTCTTAATCGATGGAACGCTTGGCGGATGTCCAGCTTGCTAAACTACTTAGCCTTTGCCACGCGCTGGATGGTCTCGTCGATCAGCAGCAGCGGGTATACGCCTCTCTTAGTGACCTCGTTGAGGCCGCGATAGTCCACGCAGAGTCGCAGACTACCCCCTGGTTTTCTTACGAAAAGAATTGGTAACGCGTATTCGGCAGAACTCGGCGTAATAAACTTCTTCGCCAGGTTCTTGCGAACAAACACCTCTACCTAGTCCAGTTCCGCCGGCGACAGTCGTCTTAGGGGCTCGGTTCTTGGCAGCGTAGCTCCTTCTTTCAGTCGGATTTTATTGTTATATTCCGGTCGGTAAAGCGGCAGGAGGTTGGAGTCGGCTTTTGAGAACACGTCAGCGTAATCGTAGAGCTCCGCCGGTAGCACCTCCAGCGGGTCCACTTCTTCTTCCGCTATTATCTTCCGGTAATCTTCGATGTCTTTCATCGAGATAGCGTAGATCTCATTGTCCGGCGACTTCGCGAGGGTCGTTATGGCTTCTGAACTTATTATTCCGACGGTAACCGGGGGTTCGTAACGATCGGACGGAGCCTCTTTCGCAGACTCCGTGGCTTTCGGCTTGGCGACGACAGTGGCGACCTTTCCGATGGTCCCTGCTCCGCTACCCGGGGTTTTGAACCTGATAGTTCCTTTATCTACGTCAACGATGGCTTTGTAGTTCTTTATCCATTTCTGCCCTATAATAATGTCAAACCTTCCGATATCCATAATTCGGAACGTCGCCTCTGTGGTGCGACCAGCCAGTGTGGTCCTTAGCGGCACGTAGTGCGTGACGCTTTCCGTGTCTTGTCCATTGTACGCCAAAATCCGCGTCGGCGACGCCAGCTCCACCGGATAGCCGTATCTATTTATCAGCTTCTGAACCAGCCGGTGGTGAATCGCTGCGCCGATGAGAGCTCCCGTATCGATAAAAGCTCTTAGCTAAAGTGGTTCGCTCGATCCGTCAAGGGGGTAGACGGTGATTAGAAGGATAATAGCTGTTTCCGCGTTCACTTCCACCGCCGCCGAGAGCGGATCGCTGCAGCTATTGATGCTTTCTTTCGTCGACGTAGTTCGCGTTGATGCCCTGTTGTCCATGCTGGATAGGGGGCCTATCCGTCCAGCTAGTCTTTTCCTATGATTCTCAGCTGCACGCCGCCGTCTACGCTATCCGTGTCGTTCGGAACCGGTTCGATGGCTTGAATAGTCTTTCTCGGCGGCGGCGGCGGCTTCGTTGCTCGATATTCCTGCTTCTGCTTATCCGACGCTTGGCATCTCGTGGCGATGTGGCCAGGCTTTCCGCATACGTAGCACGTAGGGACAAATGACGGCCTCGGCGAATACGAAGATGGCTAGGGGTTTCGTCGGAGAGGCGCAGGGGGTCGTGTTGTCTGCACCGACGGCGACGGCTTCTGAACCGATTCGCGTGATTTCGCGTAAGCGCTCAAGTTTCTCCCGGTGACCCTCGCTCTGTGCACGAAGCTCTCAAGGTCCTCGTCTTCCACAGACGCCATGGCTGCGGCCAGCTCAGGGTTTAGCTTCTGCCTCAATAGGTGGAGCTGCTCATCTTCCGCCACCCGGGCCCTAATCGCGTATTTTCTGAACAGACCGTAGAATTCTTCAAACGTCTGCCGGTTTTGGTTGATCTTATCCAGCTGCTTACGGGCTGTCTTCTTCCTAAAGGGGTCTCCAAAGCGTTGATCTAACGCTTTGATCGCTTCTTCAGCGGTCACCTCTTCCAGGTCCGCCACTAGCGAAAAAGCTTCTCCTTCCAACCGCGATTCCAGGTACGCCAACCTATCTCCGGCGCTGTTCGATACGTGATCGCGGCTCATCTTATTCTTGATCTTCTTCTTAAATTCTTCCCAGTCTTCGGGGTCTCCGCTCTTAAATGCCGGTAGGTCCGGTAATAACGTTATCAACGTGCTACCTTGACTGTAGGCCGCCGGTGAGGCGGTCTCTGCTGGTTCTTCTCGGCGCGGCGGCGGCGGCGGCATCGCTGCTTCCATATTAGCTAGTTGATCCTTCAGCGCCTTTAGTTGCGCCGTTCGATTCGCCGCTTGGTTTTCCAGCACATCTATGATGGTCTCGGCCGATTCCCTCTTAGCTCTTACCGTCTCTACTTCCTCTCTTAACTGTCTCTTTTCTTCCAGTGTTCTGAAAAACAGCGTCTCAATGAGGTCTATGCTATCGTAGACCTTTTTTATCCCATTCTCGTTTACATGGTCTTCCAGTTCCTCGATCGTGCAGTCGTGGATCTTCCTATATTCGGCTATTCGTTCCTTAAAGTCAGCGGTCTCTTCTTCTGTGAAGCCGCTGATAATGATCTTATCGTCAATGACACTGGAGCGCCTACTCGCTCTGTCAGTCTTTCTCTTTCCGCGGCGGCCTGTTACGCCGCTCTCTACCGCTGAGAAGTCTTCTATCTTCTCGCGGTGCCTGGGGTTGTTGTTGTTGTTTGTGTGTACGCGTGCGTTATTCGGGTTTCCGGATAGTTCGACGGGCCCTTTCGCGCAGCGCGGGGGGGTTGTGGAGAGTGAGTTCGAGATATAATGATCCGGGCACGCAGATATGATTCAATACGGCCTTTTTGATAACTATATCTCGAACTGAAGAGGGAAAGGAATCTATGTGGTGGTGGTGGTGGGCTTTGATGGTGGTGGTGCCAAGGCCCGGCTCGGCCCGTCCGGGCCGGGCCGAAATTCCAGGGTCCACCCCATTAATCTGTCCCACCTCTTTCCACCGTCACAACAGCTGACTCCGTAGGTTTCGGCTTGGCGGCGACGGCGGCGACCTTTCCGATGATCCCTGCTTCGCTACCTGGGGTTTTGAATCTGATCGTTCCTTTATCTACGTCGATAATAGCTTTCTGGTTCTTTATCTATTTATGTCCTATAATGATGTCAAACCTTCCGATATCCATAATTCGGAACGTTGCTTCCGTAGTGCGACCTGCCAGGGTAGTCTTTAGCGGCACGTAGTGCGTGACGCTTTTTGTGTCTTGTCCGTTGTATGCCGAAATCTTTGTCGGCGCCGCCAGTTCCACCGGATAACTGTATCCATTTGTCAGCTTCCGGACCAGTCGGTGGTGGATCGCTGCACCGATAAGAGCTCCGGTGTCGATGAAAGCTTTTAGCTAGAGGGGTTTGTTCGATCCGTTAAGGGGGTAGACAGTAACTGGTAGGATAATGGCCGTTTCCGTGTTTACCTCCACCGCCGCCGAGAGCGGGTCGCTGCAGCTGTTGATGCTTTCTTCTCGTAGCGATTCGCTTCGATTCGGTGCCCTATTGTCAGTGCTGGATAGGGGGCCTATCCTTCCAGCTGGTCTTTTCCTATAATTCTTAGCTGCACCCCACCGTCTACGCTGTTAGTGTCGTTCGGAGCCGGTTCGATGGCTTGAATAGTCTTCCTCGGCGGTGGCGGCTGCTTCGTCGCTCGATACTCCTGCTTCTGCTGTGCCGTTGCTGGGCATCTCGTAGCGATATGGCCGGGTTTTCCACACGCGTAGCAGGTGGGGACGAACGACGAACGCGGTGAATACGACGGCTGCTGGGGGCGTTGTCGAAAGGGCGCAGGGGCTCGCGCCGGTTGCGCCGACGGCGACGGCTTCTGGATCGGTTTACGTGTCGTCGGTTTTCCGTACGCGTTCAGGTTTCTAGCGGTGACCCTCGCTTGGTGCACGAAGCTCTGAAGGTCTTCGTCTTCTACTAACGCTATAGCCGTAGCGAGCTTAGGGCTCAGTTTCTGTCTCAGTAGGTGCAGCTGCTTATCTTCTGCCACTTTCGCTCTAATAGCATATTTCCTGAACAGTCCGTAGAATTCTTTAAACGTCTGCCGGTTCTAGTTAATCTTGTCCAGCTGCTTACGGGCCGTCTTCTTCCAGAAGGGGTCTCCGAAACGCTGGTCCAGCGCTTTGATAGCGTCGTCGGCCGTTACTTCTTCTAGGTCCGCCACTAGCGAAAAAGCTTCACCTTCCAATCGCAATTCCAGGTACGCCGATCTATCCTCTTCGCCGCTCGATGCGTAATCGCGGCTTATCTTGTTCTTGATCTTCTTCTTAAATGCCTCCTACGCTTTAGGGTCTCCGCTACCGAAAGCAGGTAGGTCCGGCAGTGGCGTTATCGTAGTGCTACCTTGACTATAGGCCGCTGGTAAGGCGGTCTCCTCGTGGGTTTCTCGGCGCGGTGGCGGCGACGACTTCGCTGCTTCTATGTCTGTTAGTTGATCCTTTAGCGCCTTTAACTGCGCTATTCGATTCGCTGCCTGGTTTTCTAACACGTCGATAATCGTTTCCGCCGATTCCTTCTCGGTCCTCACCGCTTTAGTCTCTTCTCTTAGTTGTCTGTTTTCTTCCAGCGTTCTAAGAAACAGCGTCTTAATAAGGTCTATACTATCGTAGACCTTTCCTATCCCGTTCTCGTTTACGTAGTCTTCCAGTTCCTCGATCGTACAGTCGTGGATCTTCCTATACTTAGCCATTCGTTCCTTAAACTCAGCGGTCTCTTCCGCTATAAAATCTCTAATAATGATCTCGTTATTAATAACACTGGAGCGCCTGCTTGCTCTGTCCGTCTTTCTCTTTCCGCAGCGGCCTGTTACGCCGCTCTCTACCGTCGAGAAGCCTTCTATCTTCTCGCAGTGCCTTTGGGGGTTGTTGTTAATGTTAGTGTTGGTGCGCGTGCGTTATTCGGGTTTCCGGATGGTTCGACGGGCCCTTTCGCGCAGCGCAGGTGTTGGTGTGGAGAGTGAGTTCGAGATATAATAATCCGGGCACGCAGATATAATTCAATACAGCCTTTTTGATAACTATATCTCGAACTGAGGAGGGAAAGGAACCTATGTAGTGGTGGGCTTTAATGGAGGGTGGTGTGCCAAGGCCCGGCTCGGCCCGGGCGGGCCGAGCCGAAATCCAGAGTCCACCCCATTATCCAGTCCCACCCCTTTTCACCGTCGCAACATACGACACTATTACCTTTATTAAAAAGACGTTCTATAAGAAGATAGAAGAGAACAAGCAGTTAAGAGAAGAAATAGAAGCAGTAATAACCGAGAAGGAATTGGCAGAGACTATTATTGACGTGCTAGAAAACCAAGCGGGAACTTGACTGGCGCAACTAAAGGAGCTAAAGGCTCGATTAGCTAATATAGAGGCAGCGACGTTGCCGTTACTGCTGCTACTTTAGGAAAACCAAGCAGAAACTCCCTTACTAGCGGCCTATAGTTAAGGTAGCACTGCGATAACGTCACTACCCGATCTACCGGCCTTTAGGGATAGAGACCCTAAAGACTAGGAGGCATTTAAGAAGAAGATAAAGAATAAGATAAACTGCGATTATGCCGGAAGCAGTAAAGAAGACAGACTAGCCTACCTAGAATCGCGACTAGAAGGAGAAGCGTTCTTACTAGTAGCGGACCTAGAAGATGTAACTGCCAACAAGGCGATTAAAGCCCTTAACTAACGCTTCGGAGACCCCTTCTAAAAGAAGACGGCCTGTAAGCAACTGGATAAAATTAACCAAAACCGGCTAACGTTTAAGGAGTTTTACAGACTGTTTAGGAAGTATACTATTAGAGCTAAAGTGTCCGAAGACGAGCAGCTGCACTTACTAAGGCAGAAGTTGAACCCTGAACTGGCCGGAGCTATAGCTTAAGTAGAAGATAAAGACCTTAAGAGCTTTATACATTAGGCGAGGGTTACCGCTAGAAACTTGAACGCGTATAGGAAATTGGCAGCGCGCGAATCGACCTAGAAGCTATCGTCAGCGCCGACAACACGACCCCCTGCTCCTTTCCGACGCCCCTAGCAGCTATCCTATTCGCCGCGCTCGTCGTTCGTCCCTACCTGCTACGCGTACGGAAAGCCTAGCTATATAGCTACTAGATGCTAAGCAACGGCTTAACAGAAGCAGGAATATTATGCTACGAAGCCACCGCTACTAAGGAAGACTATTCAAGCTATAGAGCCAGCACCGAACGACACCGACAGTGTAGATAGTAGAGTGCTACTAAGAATCTTAGGAAAAGACCAGCTGGACGGATAGGCCCCCTATCCAGTATAGACAATAGGGCACTGCTACGAACTACATCGCCGGAAGAAGGGAGCATTAACAGTTGTAACAATCTGCTCTCAGTGGCAGGGGAAGTAAATACGGAAACCGCTATTATCCTTCTAATTACCGTCCACCCCCTTAGCGGCTCGCACTGCCTACTTTAATTAAAAGCCTTTATCGACACAGGAGCTCTTATTGGCGCCGCGATTCACTATCGACCAGTCCAGAAACTAATAAATAGATATAGTTATCTAGTGGAGTAAGCGTCGCCGATGCGAATCTTGGCATATAACAGACAAGACATTAAGAGTGTTACGCATTATATGCTATTAAAGACCACCCTAGCTGATCGCACTACAGAAGCGACGTTCAGAATTATAGATATCGGACGGTTTAACATTATTATAGGGCAGAAATAGATAAAGAACCAGAGAGCCGTTATTAACGTTGGTAAAGGCACACTCGGGTTCAAAACCTAGCAGAGCGGCGTTGCTGCCGCCGAATCGGTCACCGCTATTCCTACGAAACTGAACGTTACGACCACTAGAGCGGTTCCGGTCAGATGCTCCGACGCCCTAGACGCTGTCGGAATAATAAGCTCGGAAGCCCTAGCGACCCTCGCGAGGTCGCTAGAGAATAAGATCTATACTATCTCGATAAAAGACATCGAAGATTACCGGAAGATAATAGCAGAAAAAGAAGTAGACCTGCTAGAGGTGTTACCAAAAGAACTCTATAGTTACACTAACGTGTTCTTAGAAGCCGACTCCAACCTCTTGCCGCTCTACCGACCGGAATACGACAAGAAGATCCGACTAAAAGAAGGGGCCGTACTACCGAGAACCGAACTACTAAGACGCCTATCGCCAGCAGAATTGGACTAAGTAGAAGTGTTTGTTCGAGAAAACCTAGCGAAGAAGTTCATTACGCTAAGCTCCGCAGAGTACGCGTCGTCAATTCTTTTCGTACAGAAACCCGGAGGTAGTCTCTAACTGTACGTAGACTACCGCGGTCTTAATAAGGTTACTAAGAGAGACGTATATCCACTGCCGCTAATCGATAAGACTATACAACAAGTGGCGAAAGCCAAGTAGTTTAGCAAGCTGGACATTCGCTAAGCGTTCTATCGACTAAGGAACGAAGAAGGGCAGACCGAAGACCTTACGACATTCGCTACGCGTATAGGCAACTTTAAGTAGTTAGTTATGCCTTTCGGCCTTACTAACGCGCCGGCTATATAACAACACTTTATAAACTACACTTTTATAGACATGCTAGAACGGTCTGTGTCTATTTACCTAGACGATATTCTTATCTACACTAATAGAACAAGAGAACAATATACGGACTACATTAAGAGAGTGTTAACTAGGCTCCGCGAGGTCGGCTTAAACGCAGATACGAAGAAGAGCGAGTTTTATTAGACCGAGGTCAAATATCTAAGTCTTATCGTCGGAAGAGAAGGAATTCGGATAGACCCTTTAAAGGTCGCCGCTGTCGCCGAGTGCAGGCAGCCGAAGTCCGGAAACACTACCTAGATCAGAGCTTTTCTCGGATTCTGCAGCTACTATCGACGATTTTTTAAGGACTTCGGCAAAATAACAAGACCCTTAAACGAGGCACTAAAGAAGGAGGCCGCTGGCCTATAGAATAAGAAGTGTACAGAGGCTTGTAATTAGCTAAAAGAAGCAGTAGCCTCGGCGCTAGTGCTAGCGCACTTCCGACCGGAAAAGACAATCTACTTAGAGACAGACGCATCCGATACAGTAACCGCAGGGGTCCTTTCTTAATATAGCGACGACGAAACCCTCCATCCGGTAGCTTTCTTTAGCAAGTTTATAAACGAGGCTAAGCGGAACTACACTATCTACGATAAAGAACTGTTGGCTATTATCCAGGCTTTCAAGGAGTAGAAGCCGGAGCTTATAGCCAGAAAGAGCGCGGTCCAGGTCCTTACGGACTATCAGTTACTGACCTATTTTATAAAGACGCAGAAGCTATCGCGCCGCTAAGCCCAGTTAGCCGCCTACTTATCCGGATTCGACTTTAAGATTACCTATCGACCCGGAGCTCAAAATAGAAAAGCTAACGCGCTAACGAGAAGAGAAGGAAAGACTAGCCGAGCAAAAGAAGGTCTAAACATATTCCAGAAGGTGTTGACCGAGCGGATAGTAGACGCTAGGGTATTAAAAGAAGCAGGGATCTATATAGTGGGGCCGCCGACCGAGGAAGAGACGCTCTACGAGAAAGTAGAACAGCTTAATTAGCAGCAGAAGCTTGGCAAAACCGGTTTAGGGAAGCTAATAGTTCCGGAAGAACTAATTACAGAGATTATCTAGCTGGTCTATAGTTCTAAGGATGTTGGCTACGCTAGCACGAAGAAGACGATAGAGGCCGTAAGAACGATCTACTGGTTTCCGTAGATCTTTAAGCAAATCCACCGGTTTATCCCTAACTGTTACGTGTATTAAGCCGCGAAACAATATTACGGTCTCCCGGCCAGTCTATTAAAGCTACTTCCGATCCCTAAGAAACTGTAGCAGCACCTTATAATGGGTTTCGTAACCGGCCTGCTAGATTCCGATAGATACAACGCTACGCTTAACGTAGTAGATCGGCTAAGCAAAGAACGCTACTTTATCCCCTGCTAAGCAAAGAATAAAGGAACTACTGCAGAAGAGACAGCGAGAATGCTAATCCAGCATATATAGAAGCACTATAGCCTACTAGACACTATTACTACGGATAGGGGTCCTTAGTTTACTGCTAATATATAGAAGGCTATTAACCAAGTTCTCAGAATCTAGGGAAGACTTAGCGCAGCCGCTTACCCTTAGACCGACGGCCAGTCCGAAGTAGCTAACTGTAAGATAGAGAAATATCTACGAATCTTCTGCAGCTATTATTAAGCAGAGTGAGTTAAGGTGTTGCTAATAGCCAAATTCTGCGCCAATTCGGCACAGTCTAAGGCTACCTCGCTGGCGCTGTTCAAGATAACTTATAGCTATCTTCTAAGAATAAGTTTCTAGCCGCTGAACGAACCCAGCTCTTTAGAACCTTCTACTACTACCTCGTTAAAGAGAGTCGCCGCCGCCGCGGCAGAAGCGCTCAGATCTTAGATAGAAGAAGCGATCCGGGTAGCGAAATATGCAATAGAATTAGCACAGAAGAGGATAGTAACTCGAGCTAATAGAAAGCGGTTATTAATAGAATTTGAAAAAGGCTAAAAGGTATAGCTTAACACTGTTGCGGCAGTGGAAAGAGGTGGGACGGATTGATAGGGTGGACCCTGGATTTCGGCTCGGCCCTTCCGGACCGAGCCGGGCCTTGGCACCACCCTCCATCAAAGCCCACTACCGCCACCACATAGATTCCTTTCCCTCCTCAGTTCGAGATATAGTTATCAAAAAGGCCGTATTGAATCATATCTGCGTGCCCGGATCATTATATCTCGAACTCACTCTCTACACCACACCCGCGCTGCGCGAAAGGGCCCGTTGAACCATCCGGAAACCCGAATAACGCACGCGCACCCACCAACACACCAACAACAACCCCCCCCTAAGGCACTGTAAGAAGATAGAAGGCTTCTCGACGGCAGAGAGCGGCGTTACAGGCCGCAGCAGAAGCAGAAGAGGAAAGACTAACAGAGCGAGCAGACGCTCTAGTGTAGTTGACGATAAGATCGTTATTAGAGGTTTTACAGCGGAAGAGACCGCTGAGATTAAGGAACAAATAAGCGAATATAGGAAGATCCACGACTGTACGCTCGAGGAATTGGAAGATTACGTAAATAAGAATAGAATAGGGAAGGTCTACGACGGTATAGACCTTATCGAGATGCTGTTCTACAGAACGCTGGAAGAGAACAGACAGCTGAGAGAGGAAGTAGAGACAGTGAGGGCCGAAAAGGAATCGGCAGAGACTATCGTCGACGTGTTAGAACACTAAGCGTCGAATTGACTGGCGCAGCTAAAGGAGCTAAAGGATCAACTGGCTGATATAGAAGCAGCGAAGTCGCCGCCGCCACCGCGGCGAGAAGCCCACTACGTGGAAACCACCTCGCCGGCGGCCTATAGTCAAGGTGGCACCACGATGACGCCACTGCCGGACCTACCTGCTTTCGGTAGCGGAGACCCTAAAGCGTAGGAGGCATTTAAGAAGAAGATTAAGAACAAGATAAGCCGCGATTACGCAGCAAGCAGCGAAGAAGACAGACTGGCCTATTTAGAGGCGCGACTGGAAGGCGAAGCGTTCTCGCTAGTGGCGGACCTGGAAGAGGTAACCGCGGAAGAAGCGATCAAAGCGTTAGATCAACGCTTCGGAGACCCCTTTAGGAAGAAGACAGCCCGTAAGCAGCTAGATAAGATCAACCAGAACCGGCAGACGTTCGAAGAGTTCTACGGACTGTTTAGGAAATATGCCATCAGAGCGAGAGTAGCAGAAGATAAGCAGCTGCACTTACTGAGGCAGAAACTGAGCCCTAAGCTGGCCGCCGCTATGGCGTCTGTAGAAGACGAAGACCTTAAGAGCTTCGTGCACTAAGCGAGAGTCACTGCAAGAAACTTGAGCGCTTACGCGAAATTACGCGAATCGAACTAGAAGCCGCTGATAACGCAGACTACACGACCCCCTGCGCCTTTCCGGAGAGCGCCACAGCAGCTACCTTATCAGTCACAGCGCTCGTCGTTCGCCCCTACCTGTTTCGCGTGTGGCAAGCCTGGCTACATCGCCACGAGATGCCAAGCATCGGATAAGCAGAAGCAGGACTATCGCGTTATGAAGCAGCCGCAACCGCCGCAGCCACCGAGAAAGACCATACAAGCTATAGAGGCGGCTCTGAACGATGCTAACAGCGTAGACGGCGGCGTGCAGCTAAGAATTATAGGAAAAGACCAGCTAGACGGATAGGCCCCCTATCCAGCATGGACAACAGGGCATCAACGCGAACTACGTCGACGAAAGAAAGCATCAACAGCTGCAGCGATCCGCTCTCGGCGGCGGTGGAAGTGAACACAGAAACAGCTATTATCCTTCTAATTACTGTCTACCCCCTTAACGGATCGAGCAAACCACTTCAGCTAAAAGCCTTTATCGACACCGGAGCTCTCATTGGCGCAGCGATCCACTACCGACTGGTCCGGAAGCTGATAAATAGATACGGCTATCCAGTGGAACTGGCGTCGCCGACGCGGATTTCGGCGTACAACGGACAAGACACGGAAAGCGTTACGCACTACGTGCCGCTAAGGACCACACTGGCTGGTCGCACTACGGAAGCGACGTTCCGAATTATGGATATCGGAAGGTTTAACATCATTATAGGGCAGAAATAGATAAAGAACCAGAAAGCCATCGTTGACGTAGATAAAGGAACTATTAGGTTCAAAACCCCAGGTAGCGGAGCAGGGTCCATCGGAAAGGTCGCCACCGTCGCTGCCAAGCCGAAAGCTACGGAGTCCGCGAAAGAGGCTCCGTCCGATCGTTACGAACCCCCGGCTACCGTCGGAATAATGAGTTCAGAAGCTATAACGACCCTCGCGAAGTCGCCGGACAATGAGATTTACGCCATCTCGATAAAAGACATCGAAGACTACAGGAAGATAATAGCGGAAGAAGAAGTGGATCCGCTGGAGGTGCTACCGAAAGAACTCTATAGTTACGCTGACGTTTTCTCGAAGGCCGACTCCAACCTCCTGCCGCTCCATCGACCGGAATATAACAACAAGATCCGGCTAAAAGAAGGAGCTACGCTGCCAAGAACTGAGCCCCTAAGACGCTTGTCTCCGGCCGAACTGGACTAGGTAGAGGTGTTCGTTCGCGAAAACCTAGCGAAGAAGTTCATTACGCCGAGTTCTGCCGAATATGCATTACCAATTCTTTTCGTAAGAAAACCAGGGGGTGGTCTGCGACTCTGCGTAGACTATCGCGGCCTTAATGAGGTTACTAAGAGAGACGTATACCCGCTGCCGCTAATCAACGAGACTATACAACGAGTAGCTAAAGCTAAATGGTTCAGCAAACTGGACATTCGACAAGCGTTCCACCGACTAAGGAACGAAGAAGGGCAGACGGAAGATCTCACGACGTTTGCCACGCGTATAGGCAATTTTAAGTAGCTGGTGATGCCGTTCGGACTCACCAACGCGCCGGCAGTGTAGCAACGCTTTATAAACCACATCTTTATAGACATGTTAGAACGGTTCGTGTCCATTTACTTGGACGACATCCTTATCTACACCGAAGGAACGAGAGAACAGCATACGGACCACATTAAGAAGGTGCTGACTAGGCTCTGCGAGGTCGGATTGAACGCGGACACGAAGAAGAGCGAGTTCTATTAGACCGAGGTCAAATATCTCGGTCTTATCGTCGGAAGAGACGGAATTCGGATGGACCCCTTAAAGGTCGCCGCCGTAGCGGAATGGAAGCAGCCGAAATCCGGAAACACTACGCAAATCAGAGCGTTTCTCGGATTCTGCAGCTATTATCGACGGTTTATTAAGGACTTTAGCAAGATCGCGAGACCCCTGAACGAAGCGTTGAAGAAAGAGGCCGCCGGCCTATAGAATAAGAAGTGCACGGAAGCTTTTATACGGCTAAAAGAAGCAGTGGCCTCGGCGCCGGTCCTGGCACACTTCCGACCGGAAAAGACGATCTACGTAGAAACGGACGCTTCCGACACAGTGACTGCCGGAGTCCTTTCTTAATATAGTAACGACAAAACCCTCCATCCAGTGGCTTTCTTTAGCAAGTCCATAACGGAAGCTAAGCGGAACTACGCGATCTACGATAAGGAGCTGTTAGCGATCATTCAGGCTTTCGAGGAGTGGAAGCCGGAGCTTATAGCTGGAAAGAGCACGGTCCAGGTTCTTACGGACCACCAGTCGCTGACCTACTTTATAAAGACGCAGAAGCTCTCACGACGTTAAGCACGGTGGGCCGCCTACCTATTAGGGTTCGACTTCAAGATTACCTATCGACTAGGGGCTCAAAACGGAAAGGCTAACGCGCTGACGAGAAGAGAAGGGAAGACGAGCCGCGCGAAGGAAGATCCGAACATGTTTCAGAAGGTGTTAACCGAGCGGATAGTAGACGCAGAGGTGTTGAAAGAGGTAGGGGTCTGCGCGGTGGAACCGGCCCCTAAGAAAGAGACTCTCTACGAGAAGGTCAAGCAGCTTAATCAGACGCAGAAGCTCGGCAAAACCGGTTCAGGGAAGCTGATAGTGCCAGAAGAACTAATTACAGAGGTCATCCAATTGGTCTATAGCTCGAAGGACGTTGGTTACGCAGGCTCGAAGAAGACGATAGAAGCCGTAAGGACGATCTACTGGTTTCCGCGGATCTACGAACGGATCCACCGATTTATCGCCAATTGCCACGTGTGCCGATCGGCGAAGCCGCGTTACGGCCTTCCAGCGGGCTTACTGAAGCCACTGCCGATCCCCGAGAAACCGTAGCAACACATTACGATGGACTTCGTAACCGGCCTGCCGGAATCCGATAGATACGACGCCACACTGAACATAGTGGACCGATTGAGCAAAGAACGGCACTTCATCCCCTGCCGAGCAAGAGACGAAGGAACCACTGCGGAAGAGACCGCACGAATGTTGATTCAATACGTGTGGAAGCACCATAGCCTGCCGGACACTATTACTACGGATAGGGGTCCTTAATTCACCGCCGACGTATAGAAAGCTATCAACCGAGCTCTCGGAATTAGTGGAAAGCTCAGCACAGCTGCTCACCCGCAGACCGACGGTCAATCAGAAGTAGCTAATCGCGAGACGGAGCGATATCTGCGAACCTTCTGCGGCCACTATCAAGAAGAATAGGTTAAGGTGTTGCCGATGGCCGAGTTCTGCGCTAACTCAGCACCGTCTAAGGCCACCTCGCTGGCGCCGTTCGAGATAACGCATAGCTATCTTCCGAGGATAAGCTTTCAGCTACCGAACGAACCCAGCTCCGCGGAACTATCTACCACTGCTACGTCGTCGAAGAGAGTCGCCGCCGCGGCAGCAGAAGCGCTAAGATCTCAGATAGAAGAAGCTATCAAAGTGGCGAAAGAAGCGATAGAATCAGCTCAGAAGAAGATGGTAACTCGGGCTAATAGAAAAAGGTCCCCAATGGAATTCGAGGAAGGCCAAAAGGTATAGCTCAACACGCAAAACCTGAGGCTGAAAGGAAACGCGAAGCTCAACCCACGCTACGTGGGTCCGTTCAAGATAATAGAAAAGAGGTCGCCGGTAACCTATCGGCTCCAGCTGCCGAAATCGTTCCGGATCTACGATGTCTTCCATTCCGATCTGCTGAGCCTGGACCCTAAGGACGGCCTTCCGGAACAGGGGTTCGCCGAACCCCCACTAGTTGAGATGGACGGTGAAGAAGAAGAGTAGGAGGTAGAAGACGTAATGGACGTAAAGAAGACGAGGGGGTCCATTAAAGCGAGGATCTCGTAGAAGGGGTAGCCGGAAGATTATAAGTGGTATCCGATCGAGAATCTCCGGAATTCGGCGGAGCTGCTAAGAGACTTTTACGCGCAGAACCCGAAGAAGCCAAAACCGGCGTGGCTCTGATGTCGACAATTCCGGAAGAGAGAAGAAAGCTACGTCCGCTCCACCGGCTCGGAAGCCGATAAAGGCGATCGTAATGGAATTTATAGCTCCAGGCGGTCGGTCGGCGACGGCGTGGAGGATCTGGTAGAAAAGAAGAAGAAGAAGAAAAACGACGCCGCGGAAAGATCTATATAGACCTCCGCGCCAGAGCATAGACCAACTACGCCGCAGCTCAGATAACCTACGACTCAGATCAGATAGCACAGATCAGGCGCACCGATCACATAAACGACCAAGTGAAGGACTTCAGATATTGATAACGTAAGAGATTCAAGAAGCGATGGAAGAAGGAAGAGGTAACATTACCGTCAGAGGGGATTTTCGAGGAAGAGACGACGAATTATAAAAAAAAAAAAAAAAAAAAAAAAAAAAAAAGGGGGAATGGAGAAAGGTTTTCGGATGGATGGGGTGACTAAGCGGTCGAGGGCGACCGCTGGTGAGGGAGGGGGGTAGTGTTGCAGCAGTGGAAAGAGGTGGGACGGATTGATAGGGTGGACCCTGGATTTCGGCTCGGCCCTTCCGGACCGAGCCGGGCCTTGGCACCACCCTCCATCAAAGCCCACCACCGCCACCACATAGATTCCTTTCCCTCCTCAGTTCGAGATATAGTTATCAAAAAGGCCGTATTGAATCATATCTGCGTGCCCGGATCAAACATAAGGAACCTAAGGCTAAAAGGCAACGCCCGGCTGAACCCTCGCTACGTAGGCCTATTTAACATAGTGGAAAAGAGGTCGCTAGTAACTTATCGGCTCTAGCTACCAAAGTCGTTCTGGATCTACGATGTCTTCCATTCAGATCTGCCAAGTCTAGATCCTAAAGATGGCCTTCTAGAACAGGGGTTCGCTAAACCCCTACTAATCGAAATAGATAGTAAGGAAGATCCCCTCGTTGTCCTTACGTTGTCTTCCTCGCTCTCGTCTCGTCGCTCTAATCTCTCCTAAAACTTCAAAAGTTGCAATCTGCTTGCAGGGGCACTTCTCTTCCTAAAAACCCTCTTGTAGGAGTACTCTCTCTTCTCTTTAAATCTCTCTCTTCTCGATAGGGGGGAGGGTAGAGTAGTATATATATGTACAATTAAGTAACTCGAAAATTTAACGGCCTCCTTTGTACGTATACAGTACACACTCTAGGTTAGTTGCATATATGTTATTTGAGTACCTAGATGTAATTCGACGGGCTCTTTTGTATAGTGCAGGTTAGGTGTTAGAGTAAGCCTTAGATATAACAATCCAAGTACATAGATATAATTTAATACAGCTGTTTGATTACTGTATCTAAGGCTAGAGAGGTAAGAATCTATATACAAGCAGAGACAGGTATTTAAGCATATGCTAAGCCTGGCCCTGCCAAGCCTGCTACCCTCTATATCCGTAACAACTTCTTATCTCATCGTTCTTATTTCTCTTTTGCTGCGTTGCTTCCATTTACTTTTGCTTTACTTTAGTAGCAGAAGGCTTTACTTTCAGTGTCGTTGCTCCGTCCTTTAGTAGCCTTGCTATTAGCGATAGCGTTAGCAGCAGCGGCAGCAGCAGCGGAGCCTTCGTTAGCGACTCTGCTGCTGCTGTCGAGGCCTTCTGAAATGTTCTGTTCTAAAGAAAGATATTTCTATAAAGTTGAAGAGCTTGGCCGGATTCCAGCTAAGACCGTTACTAAACGCGCTAATAGCAGTCGTTGTTTCCGTCGGTAACTACTCTGTTAGTTAATACGGATATCGAGGGCTGGAAGGTGCTGGAAGGTGCTGGAAGGTAGCAGGCTTGGCAGGACTAGGATTGGCGCATACTCAAAGACCTCCGCCTCTGCTTGTACATAGATTCTTCCCTCTCTAGCCTTAAATATAGCTATTAAAGAAGCCGTATTGAATTACATCTACGTGCTCAGATTATTATATCTAAGGCTTACTTTAACAACTGTTAGGGGGCGCCGTCCAGCCAGGCCCTAGACCTAAGCCAGCCGTCGCCCTAGGGATTGCGACTTAGCAGCGCTAGCACGACCCCTTACCCTGTACAGAGGAGGAACCCTACAGCTCTGTACAGAGGGAAATAGCCGCCCCTCTATATGCAGGGAAAACTCTGCATTCCTATATAGAGGGAAACTCCTAACCCTCTGTATAGAGCGAAATCCTTATACCCCTATATAGAGGGAAATTGCTAGCTTGGCTTCGTAGGTACAAATTGTATAGCAGCGGACGACGAAGGAACTGCCTATTAGTTCTTTTATGTAGATACCTAGCTTTAAGTTTCTGAACTAAGACTCTTAAACCTATTATATTAGCACCTAATCTTACTGTCGATAACTGCAGTAATACAACGAAGATAGACGGCAACATCCCTATAGAACCTATAGCTATACAGGATTAAATACACTGCATATATACAGAGCTACTAGCATGCAAGACCTAGCTCGAACAACAAGTAGGCTACTAGGCCGCGATAATTTCCTAACAGGAATAGGAGCTCCGACAGCTTAGGGCGTCCGATTGCGATCCGACCCCTACAACAACGACGAATACGACGGCCTACACTACAGTTACAAAGAGCAAACTCCCTAACGTTACTACCTACAATAGTAAGGCATTAGCCGAGTATCCCTCCTAGGCTGCCTAGATACGCTCCAAGCTTCTAGTCAACTTAGGAGCATACCTAACTAAGCTAGACAAGGTAGTATATCTCTTTAGGAGGTTAAAGGGCAGGGCGGCAGCACGAATTCTACTATACTACGAAACGGCTATTGCCAACCTAGCATTAGCAACTACGACGATGCTCTAGGTAGCTTTTAACAGGAGCTACAAGGACCTAGACTGCGAAAGCCGAGCCCTTATATAGGTTAACACTATAAAGCAAGGACGCAAGACTATACAAGAGTTCCTCGCAGAGTATAACCAGACCCTAGCAGAGGCAGGAGGACTCTAATAGGAGGACAGAGTAAAAATTACTACCTTAGAGGTAAGCTTCTCTAAGGAGATTATAACAGGACTAATAGGCATAATACAGCCAGCCTCGTACGAAGGGTTCTGTAATCTCCTTAGGATAATCGACGACTAACAGCGTAGGCTCGGACAGATAAGCCGCGCCTACGAGATGCGACAGCCCCTCTATCGGCAGCAGGACGCTATAGACTAGGAGCTAACGACGACGACGAGAGTAGCGGCAGCCGTTACTGTATAGCTAAGGGCCGGTGCTAAAAGGGCGCAGTAGGTAGACGTAGCTACCCTTAACAAGAGACGAGCAGAAGGGAGCTGCTACCGGTGTAGCTAGATAAGGCATACTGTACGGAACTGCGGGCTCTTACTAGTAGAGAGACCTAGGGGACGGCCGACTACCGCGAGGGTAGCAACTGCGGCACCCTAACATAAGACCTAAGAGTCCCCCTTAGACGACGACTAGTTAGGAAAAGAGTAGCCTCTAAGCGAAGGCTCTGCTAGAGGCATGTATAAGATAGATTGCTGTTGCGGCGGCAGAAAGGAGTAGGACTAAGTAATAGGGTAGACCCTTGGAATTTCGGCTCGGCCCTTCCGGACCGAGCCGAGCCTTGGCACACCACCCCTACAGCCCTTACCCACCGCCGTATAGATTTCTTTCCTTCTTCAGTTCGAGATATAGTTATTAAAACAGCCGTATTGAATTCTATCTGCGTGCTTAGATTATTATATCTCGAACTTACTTACTACACTAACTTCGCGCTACGCGAAAGGGACTGTTAAACTATCCGGACACCCGAATAATGCACGCGCACAAAACACACCAAACCAAACACTAGCATTGTAAGACAGCTATAGAGAGCTTCTTAACAGTAGAAGGCGGCGTTACAGGCTGCAGTAGAAAGAGAAAAACTAACAGACCGAGGGATAGGCGTACTAGCATCCTCGACGATAGAACGGCCACTAAGGGCCTTATAGAAGAAGAGATAGACGAAGCAAAGAAGGGCATAGAGGGCTATACTGAGCTTTATGCACGCACGCCGGATAAAATAGGAGAATATCTTACAGAACATAGAGCCGAGAAGGTGTTCGACATTATTACCTTCGTCGAAAAGAAGTTTTATAGGAACATAGAAGAAAACAGGCGACTAGGAGAAGAAATAGAAGCGGTGATAGCCGAGAAGGAGTCGGCAGAAACTATTATTAACGTGCTAGAAAACTAAGCAGCGAATCGACTAGCACAACTAAAGGCGATAAAGGCTTAGCTAGCTAACATAGATACAGCGGCGTCGTCGGCGCCGCTGCTACATCGAGAAGAACAAGCGGAGACTGCCTTACCGGCGGCCTACAGTTAAGGTAGCAGCTCGATAACGTTACTACCTAACCTACTAGCGTTTAGAGGCAGAGACCCTAAAGACTAGGAGGCATTTAAAAAAAAGATAAAGAACAAGATAGACTGCGATTATGCCAGAAACAGTAAAGAAGACAGGTTGGCCTACCTGGAATCGCGATTAGAAGGTAAAGCCTTTTTGCTAGTAGCGGACCTAGAGGAAGTAACTGCTAAAGAAGCAATTAAAGCGCTAGATTAACGCTTCGGAGACCCCTTCCAAAAAAAGACAGCCTGTAAACAGATAGACAAGATCAATTAAAGCCGGCTAACGTTTAAGGAGTTCTACGGACTGTTCAGAAAATATGCTATTAGAGCTAGAGTGTTAGAAGATGAGCAGCTACACTTACTAAGGCAGAAGCTGAACCCTGAACTAGCTGCAGCTATAGCTTTGGTAGAAGACGAAGATCTCGAGAGCTTCGTGCACTAAGCGACAATCACTGCCAGAAACCTAAGCGCCTACGCAAAATCGGCGTTGCGCGAACCGCTTTAGAAGCAGTCGGCGCCGACAACGCGACCCCCTGCTCCTTTCCGCCGAGGCCCCACCCAGCAGACATCTTATTCGCTGCGTTCGTTGTTCGTCCCTAGCTGCTACGCGTACGGAAAGCCGGGCTATATCGCTACTAGATACTAAGCGACGGCTTAACAAAAGCAGGAGTATCGCGCTGCTAAGCTACTGCTACAAAGGAAGACTATCCAAGCTAAAGAACTGGCGCTAAACGACACCGACAGTGTAGATAGTAGAGTGCTACTAAGGATTTTAGGAAAAGACTAGCTAGAAGGATAGGCCCCCTATCCAGTACAGACAATAGGGCACTAACGCGATCTGCGCCACCAGAAGAAGGAAGCATTAACAGTTGTAGCGATCCGCTCTTAGCGGCAGTAGAAGTAAATACAGAGACCGCTATTATCCTTCCGATTACTTTCTACCCCCTTAACGGATCGGACCGCCCACTTTAGCTAATAAGCTTTTATTAACACAGGAGCTCTTATCGGCGCAGCGATCCATTATCGACTAGTTTAGAAACTAATAAAAGGATACGGTTATCCTGTCGAATTAGCATCGCTAACACGAATTTCGGCATACAACGGACAAGACACTAAGAGTGTTACGCATTATGTGCTATTAAAGACCACCTTGGCAGGTCGCACTACAGAAGCGACGTTCCGAATTATAGATATCGGAAGGTTTAACATTATTATAGGGCAGAAATAGATAAAGAACCAGAAAGCTGTTATTAACATAGGAGAAGGCACACTCGGGTTCAAAACCTAGCAGAGCGGAGTCGCCGCCAAATCGGTCACCGTTGTCGCCGCGAAACCAAGCGCCACGACCACCGGAGCAATTCCGATCGATCGGTCCGACCCTCTAGACACAATCGGAATGCTAAGCTCGGAAGCTTTAACGACCCTAGCGAGGTCGCCAGACAGTAAGATCTACGCTATCTCGATAAAAGACATTAAAGATCACTAGAAGATAATAGCAGAAGAAGAAGTAAATCCGTTAGAGGTACTACCAAAAGAGCTCTATAGCTACGCGGATGTGTTCTTAAAAGCTAACTCCAACCTCTTGCCGCTCTACCGACCGGAATACGACAATAAGATCCGATTGAAAGAAGGAGCTACGCTGCTAAGAACCGAGCCCTTAAGAAGACTATCGCCAGCTAAGCTGGACCAGGTAGAAGTGTTTATTCGAGAGAATCTGGCGAAGAAGTTTATTACGCCAAGCTTAGCCGAATATACGTTACCGATTCTTTTTGTACAGAAACCCGGAGGCGGTCTCCGACTGTACGTAGATTACCGAGGACTTAATAAGGTTACTAAGAGAGATTTATATCCGCTGCCGCTAATCGATAAGACTATACAACGAGTAGCTAAAGCTAAGTGGTTTAGCAAGCTAGATATTCGCCAAGCGTTTTACCAACTAAGGAACGAGAAGGGACAAACGGAAGACCTTACGACATTCGCTACGCGTATAGGCAACTTTAAGTAGTTAGTAATGCCTTTCGGACTTACCAACGCGCCAGCGGTGTAGCAGCGTTTTATAAATTACACCTTTATAGACATGCTAGAACGATTTATATCTATCTACTTAGACGACATTCTTATCTACACCAATAGAACGAGAGAGCAACACACGGACCACGTTAAAAGGGTGCTAAAGAGGCTCCGCGAGGTCGGATTAAACGCGGACACGAAGAAGAGCGAGTTCTATCAGACCGAGGTTAAACATCTTAGTCTTATCGTTGGAAGAGAAGGAATTCGGATAGACCCCTTAAAGGTCGCCGCTGTCGTAGAATAGAAGCAGCCGAAATCCGGAAACACTACACAAATCAGGGCGTTTCTCGGATTCTGCAGCTACTATCGACAGTTTATTAAGGACTTGAGCAAGATAGCGAGACCCCTAAACGAAGCATTAAAGAAAGAGGCCGCTGGCCTATAGAATAAGAACTGCACGAAAGCTTTTAACTGGCTAAAAGAGGCGGTAGTCTCAGCGCTAGTGCTGGCACACTTCCGACTAGGAAAAGATAATCTATAAAAAAACGGACGCTTCCGACATAGGAACAGCAGGGGTCCTTTCTTAATTCGCTAGCGACGGCGAGACCCTCTATCTAGTAGCTTTCTTTAGCAAGTCTATAACTAAGGCCGAACAGAACTACGCTATCTACAATAAGGAACTGTTAGCTATTATACAGGCGTTCGAGGAGTAGAAGCCGGAGATTATAGCTAGAAAGAGCACAGTCTAGGTCCTTACGGACTACCAGTTACTAACCTACTTTATAAAGACGCAGAAGCTCTTACACTGCCAAGCTCGGTAGGCCGCCTACTTATCCGGGTTCGACTTTAAGATTACCTATCGGCCAGGAGCTTAAAACAGAAAGGCTAACGCACTAACGAGAAGAGAAGGGAAGACCAGCCGCGCGAAGGAAGATCCGAACATGTTCCAGAAGGTGCTGACCGAGCGGATAGTAGACGCCGAGGTATTAAAAGAAGTAGGGGTCTGCGCGATAGAGCCGCCAACCGAGGAAGAGACACTCTACAAGAAAGTAGAACGACTTAATTAGCAACAGAAGCTTGGCAGAACAGGCTTAGGGAAGCTAATAGTTCCAGAAGAACTCATTACAGAGTTTATCTAGCTGGTCTATAGTTCTAAGGCTGTTGGCTATACTAGCTTAAAGAAGACGATAGAAGCCGTAAGGACAATCTACTAGTTTCCGCGAATCTTCGAGCGGATCTACCAGTTTATCGCTAACTTTTACGTGTGTCGAGCCGCGAAGCCACATTACAGCCTTCCAGCCGGTCGGTTAAAGCCACTTCCGGTCCCTAAGAAACTGTAGCAGCACATTACGATAGATTTCGTAACCGGCCTGCCGGACTCTAATAGATATAATGCTACGCTTAACGTAGTGGATCAACTAAGCAAAAAACGCTACTTTATCCCCTGCCGAGCTAAGGAAGAAGGAACTACTGCGGAAGAGACGGCGAGAATGCTGATCCAGTACGTATAGAAGCACTATAGCCTGCCGGACACTATTACTACAGATAGGGGTTCTCAATTTACTGCCAACGTATAGAAAGCTATTAACTAAGTTCTAGGAATTAGTAGAAAGCTCAGCACAGCCGCTTACCCTTAAACCGACGGTTAGTCTGAAGTAGCTAACCGCGAGATAGAGAAATATCTAAGAATCTTCTGTAGTTACTATTAAGGAGAGTGGGTTAAGGTGTTGCCAATAGCCGAATTCTGTGTTAATTCAGCACGATTAGAAGCCACCCAGTTGGCGCCGTTCGAGGTAACCTATAGTTATCTTCCGAGAATAAGCTTCCAACTGCCGGACGAACCTAGCCCTTCGGAACCTTCTACTACTACTTCATCGAAGAGGGTCGCCGCCGCTGCAGCGGAAGCTCTCCGATCTTAGATAGAAGAAGCAATCTGCCTAGCGAGAGACGCAATAGAATTGGCTTAGAAAAAGATAGTAACTCGAGCTAATAGGAAGCAGTCGCCGATAGAATTCAAAGACGGTCAAAAGGTATAGCTTAACATGCAGAACCTAAGGCTAAAAGGCAACGCCAAGCTCAACCCTTGCTACGTAGGCCCATTTAAGATAATAGAAAAGAGGTCGCCGGTAACTTATCGGCTCCAGCTACCGAAATCGTTCCGGATCTACTATGTCTTCTATTTAGATCTGCTAAGTTTGGACCCTGACAATGGCCTTCCGGAACAGGGGTTCACTGAACCCCTACCAATCGAGGTAGACGGTAAAGAAGAAGAGTAGGAGGTAGAAGATGTAAGGGATATAAGAAAGACAAGGTGGTCTATCGAAGTAAGGATCTTATAGAAGGGATAGCTAGAAGACTATCAATAGTATCCGGTCGAGAACCTCCGGAATTCGGCGGAGCTACTAAGAGAGTTTTATGTCCAGAATCTGAGGAAGCCAAAGCCTAAGTGGCTCTAAAGTTAATAGTTCTAGAAGAAGAAGAAAAGCTGCATCTGCTCTATCGGTGCAGAAGCCGATGGAAACGATCGCGATAATGCGTTTGCTTAGGGTCTTTAGCTCTACTAATACTGCCAACCGGCGAAACCGGTCGGATAATAGCTATAAGACCGAAGACTACCACTGCTTCGACGCGACAGTCGCTAACGCCGCCCCAAACAAGAAAGACCTGTAGCCGGTCGATTTTATAAAGCGGCGTCGGCGCTGCTGGCTTTGCAGTAGCGCTTAAGACTATAGTGGAAAAGAAAAAGAAGAAGAGATAGCGAGCCGCGGGTAGATCTATATAGATCTCTACAGCGACGCATAGGCCAGCCTCGCCACAGCTTAGACGGCTGCCAGCTCAGATCGGATAGCTCTTTCGATTAGATAGAAGCCGAAGTAAGAGACGTTAGATAGCGACGATATAAGAAGAAAGAAGATAAAGAAATAGGATAGTTTCAAAATAGAAGAAAGCAAAGAGGTAACATCGGAATCAAAAAAAAGAGGACAGATAAGTAAACGGTCGAGGGCGACTACTAGTAAGGGAGGGGGGTAGTGTTGCAGCAGCAGAAAGGGGTGGGACTAAGTAATAGGGTAGACCCTTGGAATTTCGGCTCGGCCCTTCTGGACCGAGCCGAGCCTTGGCACACTACCCCTAAAGCCCTCACCTACCGCTGCATAGATTCCTTTCCTTCTTTAGTTCAAGATATAGTTATCAAAACAGCTGTATTGAATTATATCTGCGTACTCGGATTAATTGCTAACTTAAAGCACTACTTAGCTATCTTTTAAGAGCAACTACATAACGACTACGCCGTTTATCGTACGACCTACACTAAACGGGACCGCTGCAGTACAGACGCTAATTAACACAGGATGTTTAGTATACAGAGGAATTAGCGAGGACTTTATACAAAGACACTACATTAAGACGACCCCTACTGTACCTGTATACATGCTAGGCATTACCGGACTAGGACCGGACATTACCTATATAGTGAAAGTAACGATAGAGCTGCAAGGACACTACGAGCAGGACTTATACCTCTACGTCGTACAGGATAAGTTAGGGTATAACCTAATACTAGAGAGACTATAGATAGAACGCTAGTAGGGCAAGCTCGACGTCGGACGAGGACGCTTGTATCTAGCAGCGACGATGTAGAGACTCTGAGACCAAGGGAGAGTTCCCCAAGGCGGCAACGCCTAAGCTAAGGACAAGGCTAGCTAAAACGCCGAGGTCAACACTGCGACTATAGATATTGAAAAGGCCTTAGCACCTAAAAAAATTACAGACCCCTGTACGAAGCTCCTATCGCAATAAACAGAGTACCTGGACCTCTTTAAGCCAAAGTCGGCCTCGAAACAGCTCCTATACTAAGGAGAAGGGATTAACTATAAGATCTAGCTAGAGCCTCGGCTAGATAGGAGCCTGCCTGAAGTACCGTACGGCCCGCTGTATAGCATGTCCTCTAGAGGACTTTTAGTGCTACGCAAGACGCTAGACGACCTACTTGCTAAAGGATTTATTCGCGCGAGTACGTTATCGTCCAGAGCCCTAGTGCTGTTTGTATATAAGGAAGGCTTAGCTGGCTTGCGTTTCTGCGTAGACTACAGATGTTGCGGCGGTGGAAAGGGGTGGGACGGAGTGATAGGGTGGACCCTCGGAATTTCGGCTCGGCCCTTCCGGACCGAGCCGGGCCTTGGCACGCCACCCTCCCAAAGGTCTTGTCCACTACTACATAGATTCCTTTCCCTCCTTAGTTTGAGATATAGTTATCAAAAAGGCCGTATTGAATTATATCTACGTGCCCGGATTATTATATCTCGAACTTACTCCCTACACTACTACCGCGCTGCGCGAAAGGGACCGTTAAACTATCCGGACCCCCGAATAACGCACGCGCACCAACACACAAACCAACAACCCCAGCACTGTAAGAAAGCTATAGAGAGCTTCTCAGCAGTAGAGAGCGGCGTTACAGGCCGAAGCAGAAGCAGAAGAGAAAAGACTAACAGAGCGAGCAGGCGCTCCAGTGTTATCAATAATAAGTTTATTATTGGAGGTTTTACAGCGAAAGAGACTGCAGAGATTAAGGAACGAATAAGCGAATACAAGAAAATCTACGACTGCATGCTCGAGGAACTTAAGGATTACGTAAACGAGAACAGAGTAGGAAAGGTCTACGACAGCATAGACCCTATTAAAAAGCTGTTTTACAGAACCCTAGAAGAAAAGAGACAGTTAAGAGAGGAAATTAAAGCGGTAAGAGCCGAGAAGGAATCGGCAGAGACTATTATAGATGTGCTGGAAAACCAAGCGGCGAACCAACTGGCACAACTAAAAGCGATAAAGGCTCAGCTAGCTGAGATGGAGAGAGCGACGTCGCTACTACTGCATCGAGAAGAACTAGTAGAGACCGCCTTACTGGCGGCCTACAGTTAAGGCGGCACGTTAATAACGTCACTACCGGATCTACCGGCGTTTAGAGGCGGAGACTCCGAAGACTAGGAAGTGTTTAAGAAGAAGATAAAGAACAAGATAGACCGCGACTACGCCGGAAACAGTGCCGGAGATAGATTGGCGTACCTAGAGTTGCGATTGGAAGGTAAAGCTTTTTTGCTAGTGGCAGACTTGGAAGAGGTAACCGCCGAAGAAGCGATCAAAGCGCTGGATTAACGCTTCGGAGACCTATTCCGAAAGAAGACAGCCCGTAAGCAGCTGGATAAGATCAACCAGAACCGATAGACGTTTAAGGAATTCTACGGGCTATTCAGAAAATATGCTATTAGGGCTAGAGTAGCAGAAAACGAGCAGCTCTATCTATTAAGACAGAAGCTGAACCCTAAACTGGCCGCCGCTATGGCGTCGGTGGAAGATAAAGACCTTAAGAGCTTTGTGCACCGAGCGAGAGTTACTGCGAGAAACCTAAGCGCTTACGCGAAATCACGCGAATCAAACTAGAAGCCGTTAATAACGCAGACAACACGACCCCCTGCGCCTTTCCAGAGAGCACCTTAGCAGCTACCTTATCAGCAATCTTATCAGTCACCGCGTTCGTCGTTCGTCCCCACCTGCTACGCGTATAGAAAGCCTGGCTACATCGCTACGAGATGCCAAGCATCAGATAAGCAGAAGCAGGAATATCGTGTTATAAAGCAGCCACAGCCACCGAGAAAGACTATACAAGCTATAGAGCCGGCTCCGAACGACACTGACAGCGTAGACAGTGGAGTGCTACTAAGAATCCTGGGAAAACACCAGCTGGACGGATAGGCCCCCTATCCAGCGTAGAAAACAGGGCACTAACAAGAACCACGTTACAGAAAGATAAGAGCATTAACAGCTACAGCGATCCGCTCTCAGCGGCGGTGGAAGTAAATACCGAAACAGCTATTATCCTTCTAATTACTGTCTACCCCCTTAATGGATCGAGCAAATCACTTCAGCTGAGAGCTTTTATCGACACAGGGGCCCTTATTGGAGCGGCCATCCACTATCAATTGGTTCAAAAGCTAATAAAAGGATACGGCTATCCAGTAGAGCTAGCGTCGCTGACACGGATTTCGGCGTACAACGGACAAGACACAGAGAGTGTTATGCATTATATGCCATTAAGGACCACCTTAGCAGGTCGCACTACGGAAGCGACGTTCTGAATTATAGATATCGGAAGGTTTGACATTATTATAGGGCAGAAATGGATAAAGAACCAGGGAGCAATTATTGACGTAGGTAAAGGCACACTCGGATTCAGAACACTAATCAGCGGCTCTGCCGCTGTCAAATCAGTTACCGAGGTCGCTGTAAAACCGAACGTTATAACTATTGAAGAGGTTCCAAAGGATCGGTCTGACCCTTAAGACACGATCAGAATAATAAGTTCAGAAGCTTTGACGACCCTCGCGAGGTCGCCAGACAACGAGATTTACGCTATCTTAATAAAAGACATCGAAGACTACCGGAAGATAATAGCGGAAGAAGAAGTGGATCCACTAGAGGTGTTACCGAAAGAACTCTATGGTTACACTAACGTGTTCTTAAAGGCTAACTCCAACCTCTTGCCGCTCTACCGACCGGAATATAACAACAAGATCTAGCTGAAAGAAGGAGCCGCGCTGCCGAGGACCGAGCCCCTAAGACGCTTATCTCCGGCCGAGCTAGACTAGCTAGAAGTGTTTGTTCGAGAGAATCTAGCGAAGAAGTTTATTAAGCCAAGCTTAGCAGAATATGCGTTACCGATTCTTTCTGTGCAGAAACCCGGAGGTGGTCTCCGACTGTGTGTAGACTACCGAGGCCTTAATAATGTCACTAAGAGAGATGTGTATCCGCTGCCTCCAATCGATAAGACTATACAACGAGGGGCTAAGACTAAGTAGTTCAGCAAGCTGGATATTCGCCAAGCATTCCATCGATTAAGGAAAGAAGAAGGACAAACAGAAGACCTTACGACATTCGCTACGCGCATAGGCAATTTCAAGTGGTTGGTAATGCCTTTCGGGCTCACTAACGCGCCGGCAGTGTAGCAACGCTTTATAAACCACACCTTTATAGACATGCTAGAACGGTTCGTTTCAATCTACTTAGACGACACTCTCATCTACACTAAAGGAACGAGAGAGCAACACACGGACTACATTAAGAGGGTGTTAAAGAGACTCCGCGAGGTTAGATTAAACGCGGACACAAAGAAGAGCGAGTTCTATCAGACTGAAGTCAAATATCTCGGTCTTATCGTCGGAAGAGAAGGAATTTGGATAGACCTGTCGAAAGTGGCCGCTGTCGCGGAATGGAAGCAACCGACATCCGGAAACACTATGCAAATCAGAGCGTTTCTCGGATTCTGCAGCTACTATCGACGGTTTATTAAGGATTTTAGCAATATAGCGAGACCACTGAATAAGGCGTTGAAGAAGGAGGCCGCTGGCCTATAGAATAAGAAGTGTACGGAAGCTTTTAATTGACTAAAGGAGGCGGTGGCCTTAGCGCCAGTGCTAGCGCACTTCAGACCGGAAAAGACGATTTACGTAGAGACAGACGCTTCCGACACAGTAACAGCAGGGGTCCTTTCTTAATACGCTAACGACGACGAAACGCTCCATCCGGTGGCTTTCTTTAGCAAGTCTATAAATAATGCTAAACGGAACTACGCTATCTATAATAAAGAACTGCTAGCTATTATTTAGGCCTTTAAAGAGTGGAAACTGGAGCTCGTAGCTAGACAGAGCACGATCCAGGTCCTCACAGACCACCAGTTACTGACCTACTTTATAAAGACGCAGAAGCTATTACACTGCCAAGCCCGGTAGGCAGCCTACTTATCCGGGTTCGACTTCAAGATCACTTATCGACCTGGAGCTCAAAATAGAAAGGCAGACGCATTAACGAGAAGAGAAGGAAGGACCAGCTGCACAAAAGAAGATCCGAACATGTTTCAGAAGGTGCTGACAGAACGAATAGTAGACGCCGAGGTGTTGAAAGAGGTAGGGATCTATGCGATAGAGCCGCCGATTAAAGAAGAGATGCTGCACGAGAAAGTGGAACGGCTTAATCAGCAGCAGAAGCTCGGCAAAACCGGCTTAGGGAAACTGATTGTTCCGGAAGAACTGATCCCCGAGGTTATTAAGCTAGTTTATAGCTCCACAGATGTTGGTTACGCAGGATCGAAAAAGACGATAGAAGCAGTAAGGACGACCTACTAGTTCCCGCGAATTTTCGAGAAGATCCACCGGTTTATAACTAACTGTTACATATGCCTAGCAGCAAAGCTACGTTACGGCCTTCCGGCCGGCCTGCTAAAGCCACTTCCGATCCCCGAGAAACTATAGCAGCACATTATGATGGATTTCGTAACCGGCCTGCCGGACTCCGATAGATATAACGCTACGCTTAATGTAGTGGATCGGCTGAGCAAAGAGCGCTATTTCATCCTCTGTCGAGCTAAGGATAAAGGAACTACTGCAGAAGAAACGGCGAGAATGTTGATCCAATACGTGTAGAAGCATTATAGGCTGCCGGACACTATTACTACGGATAGGGGTCCTCAATTCACCGCAGACGTATAGAAAGCTATTAACCAGGCCCTTGGAATTTGTGAAAAGCTTAGCACGGCCGCTTACCCTTAGACCGACAGACAGTCGGAAGAAGCCAACTGTAAGATAGAAAAGTATCTAAGAATCTTCTGCAGCTATTATCAAGCAGAATGGGTTAAGGTGTTGCCGATGGCCGAATTCTGCGCAAATTCCGCACGATCAGAAGCCACCTCGCTGGCGCCGTTCGAGATAACTTACGGCTATCTTCCGAGGATAAGCTTTCAACTACTAAACAAACCCGGCCCTTTAGAACCCTCTACCGCCACCTCGTCGAAGAGAATCGCTGCGGCGGCGGCAGAAGCGCTCCGATCTCAGATAGAAGAAGCGATTAATGTAGCGAAAGAAGCAATAGAATCAGCTTAGAAGAAGATAGTAACTCGAGCTAATAGAAAGAGGTCACTAATAGAATTCGAGGAAGGCCAAAAGGTATAGCTTAACACGCGGAACCTAAGGCTGAAAGGCAACGCGAAGCTTAACCCTCGTTACGTAGGTCCGTTCAAGATAATAGAAACGAGGTCGCCGGTAACCTACCGGCTCCAGCTGCCGAAATCGTTCCGGATCCACGATGTCTTTTATTCGGATCTGCTAAGCCTAGACCCGGAAGATAGTCTTCCGGATTAGGGGTTCGATAAAACCCTGTCGGTCGAAATAGAAGGTAAAGAAGAAGAATAGGAGGTAGAAGATGTTATAGATATAAGAAGACGAAGGGGATCTATCGAAGCGAGGATCTTACAGAAAGGATAGCCGGAAGACTATAAATAGTATCCGGCCGAGAGCCTGCGGAATTCGGCAGAGCTGCTAAGAGAGTTTTACGTCCGGAACCCGAAGAAACCGCGGCCTAAGTAGCTATAAAGCTAGCGGATTAGGAAGGAAAGTAGAAATAAGAGGAGTTAAGAGCAAAAAAAAAAAAGAAGAGGAACGGATAAGTAAGCAGTCGAGGGCGACCGCTAATAAGGGAGGGGGGTAGTGTTGCAGCAGTGGAAAGGGGTAGGACGGAGTAATAGGGTGGACCCTTGGAATTTCGGCTCGGCCCTTCCGGACCGAGCCGGGCCTTAGCACGCCACCCCCCCCAAAGGTCTCGTCCACTACTACATAGATTCCTTTCCCTCCTCAGTTCGAGATATAGTTATTAAAAAGGCCGTATTGAATTATATCTGTGTGCCCAGATTAACAGAGGCATTAACGCGATTACTAAGAAGGACCGGTACCCCCTGCTCCTTATTAAGGAGACCCTCGGACAGATCAGTAAGGCAAAGTAGTCTACTAAGCTTAACGTAGTCTCGGCCTTCTACAAGATACAGGTTAAGGAAGGCTGTAAATAGATAACCGACTTCTATACGAGATATAGTCTTTTCGAGTAGCTTGTTACCTCCTTTAGCCTTGCTAACGTACTAGCAACCTTCTAGAGGTACATTAACAGGTCCCTGCAAGGGCTACTAGACGATATCTGCTCTGCGTACCTCGACGACTGTTAGGGGGCGCCGCCCAGCCCAGGTCCTGGACCTGACCTAAGCCAGCTGTCGCCCTAAGGACTGCGACTTAGCAGCGCTAGCATAACCCTACCCTCCGTACAGAACTACCGACAGGACCCCACTCCCGTACAGAGGGAGAACCCTATAGTCCTGCATAGAGGGGAACTGCCGCCCCTCTAAACGGAGGGAAAACTCTGCACTACCGTACAAAGGGGGAACTCCCAATCCTCTGTACAGAGTGTGAACCTTACACCCCTATATAGGAGGAAATTGCTGGCTTAGCTTTGTAGGTACAAATTGTACAGCAGCAGACAACAAAGGAACTGCCTATCAGTTCCTTTATATAGATACCTAACCTTAAGTTTCTAAACTAAGATTCTTAAGCCCTTTATATTAGGAACTGATCTTACTGTTAGTAACTGCAGTAATAAAACAAAGATAGACAGCGACATCCCTATAGAAACTACGGCTATAGAGGGACATATGCACTACGCGTACGAGGAGCTGCTAGAACACAAGAGGCAGCTCGAGCAGCAAGTGAACCACTAGGCTGCGATAATTTCCCAACAGGAACAGGAGCTACGACAGCTTAGGGCGTCCGATCGCGATCCGACCCCTACGACGACGACGACGACGACAAACACGATAGCCTACACCCCGACCCCTAAAAGCAAACTTCCCGACGTCTCTATATACGATAGTAAGGCTCTGGCCGAGTACCCCTCCTAGGCTGCCCAGATGCGCTCTAAGCTTCTGGTCGACTTAGGAGCATAACTGACCGAGCTAGATAAGGTAGTTTACCTCTTTAGGAGGTTAAAGGGTAGGGCAGCAGCTCGGATTCTGCCGTACTACGAGACGGCCATTGCCAACCCGGCAATAGCTACGACGACGATGCTCTAGGCAGCTCTAGACAAGAGCTATAAGGACCCAGACTGCAAGAGCTAGGCACTCCTACGGGTCAATACGATAAAACAAAAACGCAAGACTATATAAGAATTCCTCGCAGAATTTGACTAGACTTTCGCAGAAGCAGGAGGTCTCTAATAGGAGGACAGGATAAAAATTACCTCTTTAGAGGTAGGCCTCTCTAAGGAGATTATAACAGGGCTGGTAGGCGTAATGCGACCAGCTACGTACAAGGAATTCTGCGATCTCCTTAGGATAGTCGACGACTAGCAGTGCAGGCTTAGACGGATAAGCTACGCTTAAGAGATAAGACAACCCCTCTAGCAACAGACGGACGCTATAGACTAGGAACCAACGACGACAAGGGTAGCGGCAGCCGTTACCGTACGGCCAAGGGCTGCTACCAAAAGGGCACAATAGGTAGACATAGCCACCCTTAACAAGAGGCGAGCAGAAGGGAGCTGCTACTAGTATAGCAAGATAGGCCACACTATATAGAATTGCAGGCTTTTGCTAGCAGAGAGACCTAGGGGACGGCCGACCACCGCAAGGGTGGCAACTGCGGCGCCCTAACGAGAAGATCAGGAGTCCTACTTGGACAACGACGAGTCGGGAAAAGAGTAGCCTCTAAGCGAAGGCTCTGCTAGAGGCGTATACGAGATAGATTGCCAAATCAAAGCATTACTTAGCCATCTTTTAAGAGCAACTACATAACGACGACGCCGTTTATCGTATAGCCAACGTTAAACAGGTCCCCAACGGCGCGGACATTAATGAACATAGGATGTTTAGTGTACGGAGTAATTAGCGAAGACTTCGTACAGAGACACTGGATTAAGACGACCCCCACTGTACCAGTACTTATGTTAGGCATTACTAGGCGAGGACTGGACATTACTTATATAGTAAAAGTAACGATAGAGGTATAGAGACACTATAAGCAGAACTTATACCTCCATGTCGTATAAGACAAGCTAGGATATAACCTAATACTAGGGAAGCTATAGATAGAGCGCTAGAGGGGCAAGCTAGACGTTGGACGAGGACGGCTGTACCTGGCAGTAACGAAGCAGAGGCTCCGAGACTAGGGGAGGGTCCAGTAGGACGACAACGCTACGGCCGGAGCCAATACGTTAACGAAGCAGAGGCCCCGAGACCAAGGGAAGGCTCTGTAGGGTAACAATGCTAAGGCCGAAATCAACATAGCAACAGCGGACATTCCGAAAGCATTAGCACCTAAGAAAGTAACAGACCCCTGTATAAAGCTTCTAAGGGAGTATACTTAATACCTGGACCTCTTTGAGCCAAAGTCGGCCTTAAAGCTGCCGCTACACCGAGGAGAAGGGATTGACTACAACATCTAGCTAGAGCCCCGTCCAGATAGGAGTCTGCCGGAGGTACTATACGGACCGCTGGACAGAATGTTCTTTAAAGAACTCCTAGTACTACGCAAGACACTGGACGAACTGCTCGCTAAAGGGTTTATTTAGGCAAGTACGTCGTCCGCAGGAGCCCTAGTACTGTTTGTCTATAAAGAGGGGAAGGCCGGCTTGCGTTTCTGCGTAGACTACAGAGGCATTAACGCGATTACTAAGAAGGACCGGTACCCCCTACCCCTTATTAAGGAGACTCTCAGACGGATCAGCAAGGGAAAGTAGTTTACTAAGCTTAACGTAGTCTTAGCTTTCTACAAGATACGGATTAAGGAGGGTTGTAAATAGATAACTGCCTTCTGTACGAGATATAGTCTTTTTAAGTAACTTGTTACCCCCTTTAGCCTTGCTAACGCACCAGCAACCTTCTAAAGGTACATTAACAAGTCCTTGCAAGGGTTACTAGACGACATCTGCTTAGCATACCTCGACGACACCCTGGCTTTTACGGACGGCACTTATACAGATTACGTACGGGACGTTAAGAAAGTGCTAGACCGGCTGCAGCAGGCTAGCTTGTACCTCGACATCGACAAATGTAAATTTGGTGTCTAGCGTACGAAATACCTAGGGTTTATTATCGAGGCAGGGAAAGGCATTAGCATAGATAGGAAAAAGATTGACGCTATTAAGCAATAGAAGCCGCCTACGATCGTTAAGGGCGTACAGGAATTTCTTGGGTTTGCCAACTTCTACTGCCAGTTTATACAGAACTACTTGGAGATCGTACGCCCCCTAGTTAAACTAACACACAAGGACAAGCAGTTTAAATAGACGGACGAATGCGATAGCAGCTTTAACAAGCTAAAGGAGCTCTTTACTACAGGACTAACGCTTGCCGCCTTTAACCTAGAACATACGACGATACTAGAAACCGACTCCTTAGGGTATTGTATTAGAGGCATCCTGTTATAGGTAGGCTCGGACGGACTCCTGCACCTATACGCGTATTTCTCTAAGAAGAACTCCCTAGCTAAGTGCAGCTAACCTATCTACGACAAGGAGTTGCTAGCAGTCGTACAGTGTTGCAAAGTATAGGATAGAGAACTCCGCTCGGTGCCCGAGTTCCTCGCCCTAACGGACTACAAGAATCTGGAGTACTTTACGCAGCCCCGGAAGCTGTCTAAGAGGCACGTACAATAGGCAATGTACCTAAGCCGGTTTAATATAAGACTTCAGTATCGCAAGGGTAAGGACAACAGCAGGGCCAATGCGCTATCCAGACAGGACTAGGACATGCCGACGACATACGAGGACGACCGGTTAAAGTTACGAACATTCTAGATATTCAAGGAGGAGCCAGGCGAGGAGACTTTCCGCCTAGCGGCGACACACCTATAGGAACCCTAACTACAAGTATAGAAAGAGGCAGTAGAAAAGGACGAGGTGTACTAAGGGGCCTGTACGGCGATCCTAGGAGGACAGCGGAAGCTCCTAGCAGAGCTCTACCTTAAGGTGTCAGCAGCAGAGTGCTTAGTAGACAGGGAGAACAACCTAAAGTTTAGGAATCAGATTTGGGTCCCGGCAGACGAGAAGCTCTGTATGAGCTTAATACAACGGGCGTACGACTCTATAGCTACCGAGCACCTAGGGCGTAAGGAGACGTACAGCATTGTCGCTAGGGACTACTACTAGCCGGCGATAGCAAAGGATATCTGCAGGTTTATACAGAACTGCGACGTATGCGGACGGACGAAGCCCTAGCGCGAGCTAAAGTATAGGCTGCTAAAGCCCCTACCAATCCCGGACCGGCCCTAGCAAGACCTAACAGTAGATTTTATTACAGACCTACCCAAGAGCGACGGACGGCAGAACATTATAGTAGTTACAGACAAGCTAACGAAGGGGGTAATACTAGAGGGAATAAACTCTATTACGGCTAAGGACATTGCCTAGGCGTTTATACAGACGACGTTTAGCAAACACGGATTCCCTTGGTCGATTGTGTCGGATCGGGGCACGCAGTTTACGAGCCAGCTCTGGGCAAGGGTCTGCTAGTTGCTAAAGGTAGAACGTCGCCTGTCAACCGCGTAGCACCTGCAGACAGACAGGGCGACAGAGAGGGTCAATTCGACGTTGGAAGCGTACCTCTAAGCATACGTCGACTATAACTAGACAAACTAGAACCGACTTCTCCCTATAGCAGAGCTGGCTATTAACAGCCGTACGGCTAATGCTATAGGATTGTCCCCCTTCTTTCTAGCCTATAGATACGACTATTCTCCGCTCCTACCGACCCTAAGTAGTAACACCCCGCACTCTGTACGATCCCTAATTCAACAGGGAGAGGCTATCGTACAGACGATTACGAACGCCTATTAATAGGCGAAGGCGAGTCTAGCTATAGCTTAACAGAATGCGGAAGAGCAGGCCAACAAGGGACAGCAGGCTGTACTAAGGTATAAGACAGGGGATAAGGTCTGGCTAAACTAGCGAAACATCCGTACGGACCGGCTAAGCAAGAAGCTAGATTGGAAGAACAGGAAGTTTACAGTAGTCCGACCAGTAGAGACATACGCTGTACAATTAAACACTCCCCTAGGGATATACCCAGTTTTCTATATAGACCTCGTACACCCGGCGAACACGGACCCCCTGCCGCACTAGACGACGGACGACGTGCGCCTACTAGCGATTATAACTAAGGGCTAAGAAGAGTACGAGGTAGAAGGAATCCTTAAGAGCCGAAAGAGGCAGGGGAAGGCAGAGTACCTAGTAAAATAGAGAGGATAGGCAGAGCCTACGTAGGAACTGTACGAGGCCCTACAGGACACAACTGCACTGGACAGGTAGGAGGAGAACCATCCCCCTGCCTAGTTACAGTAACACCACGCCGTACGGCGAAGAGGGGCACGATCTACCCTAAGGACAGGGTAGCCGCCAGTAACTTAAGTTGCTAAAGGATCGAGAATAACGATATAGGACACTATAGGACCCTACTAACATAACACCGTACGACACTGTACGAAGGAAGGGCTGGAGGAAGGGAACAGTCAGAAAACAGGAGAGACAGAAAGTAAAAGTAAGAGGGGTTAAGAGCGACACTGTACGGAAACTTTTATATACTACCTTAAGGTAGCCTACTGGCCACTAACCCTAGGACCTAGGGCAGCCAACTCCGCACCTATAACCCTATTTACCTCCCGGACGGAAGGAGCCCTAGCACTAGGAAAGGTAGAAGAGTAGCTTAGCGACACCCTGCTGCTAGTTAATGTAGCACCTAAGATGTCAGCTTAGACCGTACAGGGGACGGAGACCTGTACGAACCGGAAGCGAAGCTGTTAGTCGAATTAAGCATCCTACTGCCAGAGGTAGAAATAGGAGGAGACCCTAGCCGGACGAGTAGAGGGGGAGCCAGCGACTACAAGGGAGCTACGATAAGCATAGCCGGACGGGACAGGTAGCATAGTGGTAGTAACTGGTAGTAGCTAATAGATAGTGGTTGGTAGTAGTTATAGTAGTAGTAGTAGTGTACGGCTAGACAGAAGGGTAGCAGGTAGAGGATAAATAAGAAAGAGAAAAAGAGAGAGAGAGGAAAGGGAAGGGGTTCATATACAGGGTAGTAGCTGCCTGCCTTGTAGGGCAATAACAACTAGGACAGCTGCTACAACTGTATAAAGAGGGACAAGCGAGGCAACTACGACCTAAAGCCGGTACAAGCGACGGCCGACTAGATAACCGGACGGAGGCGGGAACATCTAGCTAGGAGTAAAACTCCGGACGACGACTAAGAGACAAAAACCAAAAAACCCGGTAGCACCGGACCGTACGGTTGGGACGTAAAGTGCATAGCTAGGGCTCGAGAGTAGGAGGAGAAGGAGCAGAGGGGACCGAGCACCTCCTGCACCTTTATAACTGCAAGCAGGCCTCTTAAGCCTTAACCTCGGCTTCGTTAAATTAAGAAACGGAACCAGCCAAGGTTAGGTAGAAGCGATCTAGCACCCCCTACCTTCCCTGCCTACAGACTTAGGAGGACAAGTCCAAGGTTAAACTAAGGGAAAGGGGGGCTAACAGTTAGGCGCCTAGGCAAGGACGGGAAAGCGCTACTAGGCAAAGGAACACTAGGAGCTAAGGGTATTCGGCACAGCGCTGTACAAAAAGGGCACTACAAGAGGGGAGGGGGGGGTATTGTTAGGGGGCGCTGCCTAGCCTAGGTCCTAGACCTAACCTAAGCTAGCTGTCGCCCTAAGGACTGCGACTTAGTAGCGCCAGCATAACCCCACCCTCTGTACAGAACCACCGACAGGACCCTACTCCCGTACAGAGGGAGAACCCTATAGTCCTATACAGAGGGGAACTGCCGCCCCTCTAAACGGAGGGAAAACTCTATACTACTGTATAGAGGGGGAACTCCCGATCTTCTATACAGAGTATAAACCTTGCACCCCTATACAGGAGGAAATTGCTAGCTTAGCTTCGTAGGTACAAATTATACAGCAGCAGACGACGAAGGAACTGCCTATTAGTTCCTTTATATAGATACCCAACCTTAGGTTTCTAAACCAAGATTCTTAAGCCCTTTACAACGATATATTAGTATTTACAGACGGCACCTATACAGACTACGTACAGGACGTTAAGAGAGTATTAGACCGACTGTAACAGGCTGGATTGTACCTTAATATTGATAAATGTAAACTTAGTGTACAGCGTACGAAATACTTAGGGTTTATTATCGAGGTAGGGAAAGGCATTAGTATAGATAGGAAGAAGATTAATGCTATTAAGCAATAGAAGCCCCCTACAAGTGTCAAGGGCGTACGAGAATTCCTTAGGTTCGCCAACTTCTACTACTTGTTTATTCAGAACTACTCGGAGATCGTACGCCCCCTAGTCGAGCCAACATATAAGGACAAATAGTTTAAGTAGACAGACGAGTGTAATATATAAGGGCTTAAGAATCTTGGTTTAGAAACTTAAGGTTGGATATCTATATAAAGGAACTAATAGGCAGTTTCTTCGTTGTCTGCTGCTGTACAATTTGTATCTACGAAGCCAAGCTAGCAATTTCCCTCTATACAGGGATGCAAGGTTTACACTCTGTACAGAGGATCGGGAGTTCTCCCTCTATATAGTAGTGCAGAGTTTTCCCTCCGTTTAGAGGGTAGTAATTCCCCTCTATACAGGGTTATAGGGTTCTCCCTCTGTACAGGAGTAGGGTCCTGTTAGTAATTCCGTACAGGGAGGTAGGGTCGTGCTAGCGCTGCTAAGTTACAGTCCTTAGGGCGACGGCTGGCTTAGGTCCAGGACCTGGGCTAGGCGGCGCCCCCTAACGATACCCCCCTGCCTTCTCGTTATAGTTCTTTCGTACAATAGCGAGTCGTGTAGCCTTAGGGGATCCTCTAGCGGGTAGCACTTTCCCGTCCTCGCCTAGGCCTTGCCTGTCGACCTCCCTCTCTGCTAGTTTAAATTTTTTTTCTTTTTAGTTGTCCTCCTGGATCTGTAGGCAGGGAAGGCAGGTAGTGCTAGATCGCTTCTACCTAAACTTGACCGATTCCGTTTGCCAATTCAGCGACGCCAAAGCCGAGGCTAAGGAGACCTGCGAGCGGTTATAAAGGTGCAGGAGGTGCCCGGTCCCTCTGTTCGCCCCCCCCTTCCTCTCTAGCCCTTAGCTATACAATCCGCGTCCTAACCGTACGGTCCGGCGCTACTGGGTCATTTGGCTCTGTCCCTGTCCCTTGGTTGTCGTCTAGAGTTTTACTCCTAGGTAGAGGTTCCCGCCTTCGTACAGTCGTCCAGTAGGCTGTCGCTCGTATAGCTCCTAGGTTGTGGTTGCCTTGCTCGTCCTCCCTTATATAGTAGTGGCAGCTGCCCTAGTTCTTATTGCCCTATAAGGCAAGCAGCTACTATTCTGTATATAAACCCTTTTTCCTCCCTCCTCCCCTATCTGCTACCCGTCCGCCCTGCTGTCTGCTACTACCGCTATTACTACTACTACTAGTTATCTACCGACTACTACTACTAGCTACTATCGTTATGCTACCTGTCTCGTCCGGCCGTTCCTGCTGTGTCTCTCTTATAGCTGTTGGCTCTCTTTCTACCTGTTCGGCTAGTGTTCCCTTCTATTTTTACCTCTAACAATAGGGTGCTTAGCTCCAACTAGCAGCTTCGCTTCCGGTTCGTACGGGCCCTTGCCTTCTGTCTGGTTTAAGCTAACGACTCGGGTGCTATATCACTTAGTAGCAGGGTCTTGTTAAGCTACCCTTTTGCTTCCTCTAGTGCTAGGGCCCCTGCCGGCCGGGAGGTAATTCAGATTCTGGGTGTAGAGTTGGTTGCCCTAGGTCCTAGGGGCGGTGGCTAGTTAGCTACCTTAAGGTAGTATATAAAAGTTTTCGGACAGTGGTGCTCTCGTTCCCCTCTTATTCCTACCTACCTTACCTGCCTCCTAACCGTCCCCTTCTTCCTGCCCTTCTTCTATACAGTGTCGTACGGTGTAGTATCGGTAGGATCCTGTAGTGTCCTACGTCGTAATTCTCGATCCTTTAGCAACCTAATTTGTCGCCGGCTACCCTGTACTTAGGGTAGATTGCGCCCCTTTTCGCTGTATAGCGTAGTGTTACTGTAACTGGGCAGGGGAATGGCTCTCCTCCAATCTGTCTAGCGCAGTTGTGTCTTGTAGGGCCTCGTATAGTTCCTACCTAGGTTCTGCCTATCCTCTCTATTTTACTAGGTACTCTACCCTCTGTCGCTTCCTTCGGCTCTTAAGGATTCCTTCTAGCTCGTATTCTTCCTGGCCCTTAGTTATAATCGCTGGTAGGCGTGCGTTATCTGTCGTCTAGTGCAGTAGGGGGTGCGAGTTCGCTGGCTGTACGAGGTCTACGTAAAAGACTAGGTAGATCTCTAGGGGAGTGTTAAGTCGTATAGCGTATGTCCTTACTGGTCGGACTACTGTAAACTTCTAGTTCTTCTAGTCTAGCTTCTTGCTTAGTCGGTCTGTACAGATGTTGCGCTAGTTTAGCTAGACCTTATCTCCTGCCTTGTACTTTGGTGCCGCCTGCTGTCCCTTGTTGGCCTGCTCTTGCGTATTCTGTTAAGCTATAGCTAGGCTCGCCTTTGCCTATTAGTGGGCGTTCGTAATCGTCTGTACGATAGCCTCTCCCTGCTAAATTGGGGATCGTACAGCGCGCGAGGTTTTACTACTTAAGGTCGGTAGGAGCAGGGAGTAGTCGTATCTATAGGCTATAAAGAAGGGGGACATACCTGTAGCATTAGCTATACAGCTGTTAATAGCCAGCTCTGCTATAGGGAGAAGGCAGTTCCAGTTTGTCTAATTATAGTCGACGTATACTCGGAGGTACGCTTCCAATGTCGAATTGACCCTTTCCGTTACTCTGTCCGTCTATAGGTGCTATGCAGTAGACAGGCGACGTTCCACCTTTAGCAACTGGCAGACCCTTGCCCAGAGCTAGTTCGTAAACTGCGTACCCCAATCCGACACGATTGACCGAGGGAAGCTGTGCTTACTAAACGTCGTCTGTATAAATGCCTAGGCAGTGTCCTTAGCTATAATAGAGTCTATTTCCTCTAGTATTACCCCCTTCGTTAGCTTGTCTGTTACTACTATAATGTTCCTCCGTCCGTCGCTCTTAGGGAGGTCTGTAATAAAGTCTACTATTAGGTCTTGCTAGGGCCGGTCCGGGATCGGTAGGGGTTTTAGCAGCCTATGCTTTAGTTCCTGCTAGGGCTTCGTCCGTCCGTATACATCGCAGTTTCGTACGAACCTGCGGATGTCCTTTGCTATCGCTAGCTAGTAGTAGTCCTAGGCAACGATGCTGTACGTCTCCTCGCGCTCCGGGTGCCTAGTAGCTATAGAATTATGCACCCGTTATATTAAGCTCGTACAGAGCTTCTCGTCTGCCAGGACCTAGATCCGATTCCTGAACTTTAGGTTGTTCTCCTTGTCTACTAAACACTCTGCTACCAACACCTTAAGATAGAGCTCTGCTAGGAGCTTCCGCTGTCCTCCTTAGATCGCCGTACAGGCCACTTAGTACACCTCGTCCTTTTCTACTGCCTCTTCCTATACTTGCAGTTGGGGTTCCTATAGGTGTGTCGCCGCTAGGCGGATAGTCTCCTCGCTAGGCTCCTCCTTAAACATCTGGAATGTTCGTAACTTTAGCCGATCGTCCTCGTATATCGTTAGCATGTCCTAATCCCGTCTAGGTAGCGCATTAGCCCTGCTGTTATCCTTCCCCTTGCGATACTAGAGTCTTATATTAAACTGACTTAGTAAATTGCCTATTGTACGTGCCTTTTAGACAGCTTCTAAGGCTGCGTAAAGTACTCTAGGTTCTTATAGTTAGTTAGGGTGAGGAACTTAGGAACCGAGCAGAGTTCTCTATCCTATGCTTTACAACACTGTACGACTGCTAGCAATTCCTTGTTGTAGATAGGGTAGTTGCACTTAGCTAGGGAGTTTATCTTAGAGAAATACGCGTATAGGTGCAAGAATCCGTCTAAGCCTACCTGTAACAGGATACCTCTAATGTAGTACCCCGAGGAGTCGGTTTCTAGTATCGTTATATATTCCGGGTCAAAGGCGGCAAGCGTTGGTCCTGTAGTAAAGAGCTCCTTTAGCTTGTTAAAGCTCCTATTGCACTCGTCCGTCTATTTAAACTACTTGTCCTTGTATGTTAGCTCGACTAGGGGGCGTACGATCTCCGAGTAGTTCTGTATAAACTAGCGGTAGAAGTTGGCAAACCTAAGGAATTCCTGTATGCCCTTAACGTTCGTAGGCGGCTTCTATTGCTTAATAGCATTAATCTTTTTCCTATCTATGCTAATGCCTTTCCCTGCCTCGATAATAAAACCTAGGTATTTCGTATACTGGAAACCGAATTTACATTTGTCGATGTCGAGATACAAGCTAGCCTGCTGCAGTCTGTCCAGCACTCTCTTAACGTCCCGTACGTAATCTGCATAGGTGCCGTCTGTAAAATCCAGGGTGTCGTCGAGGTACGCCGAGCAGATGCTGTCTAGTAACCTTTGCAAGGACTTGTTAATGTACCTTTAGAAGGTTGCTAGTGCGTTGGCAAGGCTAAAGGGGGTAACAAGCTACTTAAAAAGACTATATCTCGTACAGAAGGCAGTTATCTATTTACAACCCTCCTTAATCCGTATCTTGTAGAAAGCTAAGACTACGTTAAGCTTAGTAAACTACTTTGCCTTGCTAATCTGTCCAAGAGTCTCCTTAATAAGGGGTAGGGGGTACCGGTCCTTCTTGGTAATTGCGTTAATGCCTCTATAGTCTATACAGAAATGCAAGCCGGCCTTCCCCTCCTTATAGACAAACAGTACTAGGGCTCCTGCGGACGAGGTACTTGCCTAAATGAACCCTTTAGCGAGCAGGTCGTCTAGTGTCTTACGCAGTACTAGGAGTTCTCTAGAGGACATCCTGTATAGCGGTCTGTACAGTACCTTAGGCAGACTCCTATCCGGACGGGGCTCTAGCTAGATGTTGTAGTTAATCCCCTCTGCTTGGTGTAGTAGCAGTTTCGAGGCCGACTTTGGCTCGAAGAGGTCCAGGTATCCTGCGTATTCCCTTAGGAGCTTTGTATAGGGGTCCGTTACTTTCTTAGGCGCCAATGCCTTCTTAATGTCTGCAGTCGCTATATTGATCTCGGCCTTAGCATCGCCGCCCTACAGAGCCCTCCCTTAGTCTTAGGGCCTCTGCTTTATCGCTGTGTTAATTGCGGCCTAGGCATTGCTACCCTACAGGGCCCTCCCTTGGTCTTAGAGCCTCTGCTTCGTTGCTACTAGGTATAGCCGTCCTCGTCCAACGTCTAGCTTAGCCCTGTAGCGCTCTATCTATAGCTTCCCTAGTGGTAGGTTATACCCCAACTTGTCCTGTACGATATAGAGATAGGAGTCCTGCTCGTAGTGTCCCCGTATCTCTTTCGTTACTTCTACTATATAGGTAATGTCCGGTCCTCGCCTGGTAATGCCCAATATGCGTACAGGTACAGTGGGGGTCGTCTTAATACAGTGTCTCTGTACGAAGTCTTCGCTGATTACTCTGTACACTAAACATCCTGCATTAATCAATGTCCGCGCTGTTGCGGACTTGTTTAACGTTAGCCGTACGATAAACGGCGTAGTCGTTATGTAGTTGCTCTTAAAAGATAGCTTAGTAGTGCTTTGATTTAGCAATCTATCTCGTATACGCCTCTAGTAGAGCCTTCGCTTAGAGGCTACTCTTTTCCCGACTTGTCGTCGTCTAAGTAGGACTCCTTATTCTCTTGTTAGGATGCCGTAGTTGCTACCCTTGCAGTGGTCGGCCGTCCCCTAGGTCTCTCTGCTAGCAAAAGCCCGCAATTCCGTACAGTGTAGCCTATCTTGCTATGCCTATAGCAGCTTCCTTCTGCTCGCCTCTTGTTAAGGGTGGCTATGTCTACCTATTGCGCCTTTTTAGTAGCGACCCTTGGCCGTACAGTAACGGCTGCTACTACCCTTATCGTTGTTGGTTCCTAGTCTATAGCGTCCGTCTGCCGCTAGAGGGGTTGTCGCATCTTATAAGCGCAGATTATCCGTCTAAGCCTGCGCTGCTAGTCGTCGACTATCCTAAGGAGATCGCAGAATTCCTTGTACGTAGCTGGTCGTATTACGCCTACTAGTCCCGTTATAATCTCCTTAGAGAGGCCTACCTCTAAAGAGGTAATGTTTATCCTGTCCTCCTATTAGAGACGTCCTGCCTCTGCTAGAGTCTGGTCGTATTCCGCGAGGAATTCTTATACAGCCTTGCGTCCTTGTTTTATCGTGTTAACCTGTAGGAGTGCTCGGCTCTCGTAGTCTGGGTCCTTGTAGCTCTTGTTAAGAGCTGCCTAGAGCATCGCTGTTATAGCTATTGCCGGGTTGGCAATGGCCGTCTCGTAGTACGGCAGAATCTGTACTGCCGCCCTGCCCTTTAACCTCCTAAAGAGGTAAACTACCTTATCTAGCCTGGTCGGGTATGCTCCTAAGTTAACTAGAAGCTTAGAGCGTATCTAGGCAGCCTAGGAGGGGTACTCGGCCGGAGCCTCGCTATCGTACGTAGTAACGTTAGGGAGTTTGCTCTTAGGGGTCGGGGTGTGGGCTATCGTGTTCGTCGTCGTCGTCGTAGGGGTCGGATCGCGATCGGACGCCCTAAGCTGTCGTAGCTCCTGTTCCCGTTAGGAAATTATCGCGGCCTAGTAGCTTACTTATTGTTCGAGCTGGGCCTTGTATACTAACAGCTCCTTATTTGCGCGGTACATCTGTCCCTGTATAGCCGTAGGTTCTATAGAGATGTTGCTGTCTATCTTTGTTGTATTACTGCAGTTACTAACAGTTAGATCAGTTCCTAATATAAGGGCTTAAGAATCTTAGTTCAGAAACTTAAGGCTGGGTATCTATATAAAGGAACTGATAGGCAGTTCCTTCGTTGTCTGCTGCTGTACAATTTGTACCTACAAAGCTAAGCCAGCAATTTTCCTCTATATAGGGATGCAAGGTTTACACTCTGTATAGAGGATCAGGAGTTCTCCCTCTGTATAGTAGTGCAGTGTTTTCCCTCCGTTTAGAGGGCGGCAATTCCCCTCTATGCAGGGTTATAGGGTTCTCCCTCTGTACAGGAGTAGGGTCCTGTCGGTGATTCCGTACAGGGGGGTAGGGTCGTGCTGGCGCCGCTAAGTTACAGTCCTTAGGGCACTAGCTAGCTCAGGTCCAGGACCTGGGCTGGGCGGCGCCCCCTAACATAATAGAGGCTTTAACAGGCTACAGGAGCTCTTTACTATAGGACCAACGCTTGCCGCCTTCAATCCGGAACGTATAACGATACTAGAAACCGACTCCTTAGGGTACTATATAAGAAGTATCTTGTCGTAGGTAGGCCTAGACAGGCTCCTATACCTATACGCGTACCTCTCTAAGAAGAACTCTCTACCTAAATGCAACTACCCTATCTACGACCAGGAATTGCTAGCGGTCGTACAGTATTGCAAGGCGTAGGATAGAGAGCTCCGCTCTATTCCTAAGTTCCTCGCCCTAACCGACTACAAGAATCTCGAGTACGTTATGCAACCCTAGAAGCTTTCTAAGAGATACGTACGATAGGCGATGTACCTAAGCCGATTGAATATAAGACTCTAGTATTACAAGGGAAAGGACAACAGCAGGGTAGACGCACTATCCAGACAACATTAAGACATGCTAGCGACGTATAACCACGACTAACTAAAATTACGAACAGTCCAGATGTTTAAGGAAGAACCAGGCGAGGAGACTATCCGCCTAGCGGCGATATATATATAGGAACCCTAGCTATAAGCGTAGAAAGAAGCAGTAGAAAAGGACAACGTACACCGAGGTGCCTATACAGCGATCTAAGGAGGACAGCGGAAGCTCCTAGCAGAGCTCTACCCTAAGGTGTTAGCAGCAGAGTGCACGGTAGACGAGGAGAACAACCTAAAGTTTAGGAATCGGATTTGGGTCCTAGCAGACGAGGAGCTCTGTACAAGCTTAATACAACAGGCGTATAATTCTATAGCAACTAGGCATCTAGGGTGCAAGGAGACGTACAGTATCGTCGCTAGGGAATACTACTAGCCGGCGATAGCAAAGGACATCTGTAGGTTCGTCCAGAACTGCGATGTCTACAGACGGACGAAGCCCTAGCGCAAACTAAAGTACAGGCTGCTAAAACCCTTACTAATACTGGACCGGCCCTAGCAATACCTAACAGTAGACTTTATTACGGACCTTCCTAAGAGCGACGGACAACGTAACATTATAGTAGTTACTGACAAGCTAACGAAGGGGGTAATACTAGAGGGAATAGGCTCTACTATAGCTAAGAACACTACTTAGGCATTTATACAGACGACGTTTAGCAAGTACGGATTCCCCAGGTTAATTGTATCGGACCGAGGTACGCAGTTTAAAAGTTAACTCTAGGCGAGGATCTGCCAACTGTAAAACGTAGAACGTGGCCTATCTACTGCTTAGCACCTATAGACGGACGGCTCGACGGAGAGGGTTAACTCGATATTGGAAGCGTACCTCTAGGCGTACGTTAACTACGACTAGACGAATTGGAACCGCCTCCTCCCTATAGCGGAGCTAGCTATTAATAGTCGTACGGTTAACGCTACAGGACTGTCTCCCTTCTTTATAGTCTACAGGTACAACTACTCCCCGCTTCTACCAACTCTAAGTAGCACTACCTTACGCCCTGTACGATCCCCGATTTAGCAGGGAGAAGCTATCGTACAGACGATTACAAATGCCTACTAATAGGCGAGAGTGAGCCTTGCTATAGCCTAACAGAGTGTAGAAGAGCAGGCTAACAAGGGACGACAGGCTATACTAAGGTACGAAGCAGGAGATAAAGTATAGCTAGACTCGTGCAATATCTATATAGACCGGCCGAGCAAGAAACTGGACTAGAAGAACCGAAAGTTTACAGTAGTTAGGCCAGTAGGGACATACGCTATACAACTTAACACTCCCCTAGGGATCTACCTAGTTTTCTACGTAGACCTCGTACAGCCAGCATATACGGACCCCCTGCTGCACTAGATAACGGACGACGTACGCCCCCTAGCGATCGTAACTAAAGACTAGGAGGAGTATAAAGTCGAAGAAATCCTTAAGAGTCGGAGGAGGCAGAAGAAGATAGAATACCTAGTTAAGTAGGCAGGTTAGGCTAAGCCTATATAGAAACTGTACAAAGCTCTCTAGGACATATGGACACTACACAGGTAGGAGGAGAACTATTCCCCTAACTAGTTGCAGTAATACTATACTATACAGTAAGAAGGGCATAGTTTACCCTAGGTACAGGATAGCTGCTAGCAATATTAGGTTGCCGGAGGATCGGGAATCGAGGCGTAGGACCCTACCGGGTCCTACTAACACTATACTGTACAGAAGGGGGCAGGAGGGAGAGAACAGCTAGGAGACAGGTAGGAATAAGAGTGAAAATAAGAAGGGAATAAGAGCGGAACTGTCTAAAAACTTTTATATACTATCTAAGGGGTAGCTTACGAACTGCTACCCCCTAAGACTAGGGCAGTCGACAATAAGGCCGCTAACTCTCTGTCTAAGATCTTAATAATCTCCTAGTTAGCCAGAGGCCTACCCGGCTTACTACCCTAGAGCAAGGCTACCCCTCTACAGGCCTCCCCTAGACAGCAGTAGGAGTAGTAGAGGGAGCTATCCTTCTACTTATATAACGTATATACACTAGCCTAGAAGCCGGACAGGCTGTACGGGCTAAGCGAGCCCTAGGGGGAGTTAGTACAGGCAGCGTAGGCCTAGCTGCAGGTAGCAATAAGGATAGCGTTAACGTACAAGGGGCAGGCCGTAGCGACCTGCTAGGGCGTAATGCGAGCAGGATCGCACTAGAAGGGGTAGAATAGCAGCTTAGCAGCATCCTGCTGCTCGCTAGTATAGCACCTAGGACATTAGTTAGAACTATACAAAAGGGGAGGGCCTATACAAACCAGAACCGGAGTTGCTAATCAAACTAGGCATTCTACTCCTAGAGGTAGAAGTGCAGGGGGACACTAGCCGGACAGTAGGCAGACAGGCCAGCAACTACGAGGGAGCTACAGCAGGACTAGGCGGACGGGGTGCAGGGCATAGTAGTGTTAGTAGTGTTAGTAGTGTTAGTAGTGTTAGTAGTGTTAGTAGTGTTGGTAGTAGTAGTTGTAGTAGCAGTAGCAGCAGATAGGTAGCAGGAGGGGGGAATAGAAAAGAGAAAGGAAGGGAAAAGATAGGGAGAGGCCTAATATTTAGGGATTGTAAGGGCTTAAGAATCTTGGTTTAGAAACTTAAGGCTGGGTATCTATATAAAGAAACTAATAGGCAGTTCCTTCGTTGTCTGCTGCTGTACAATTTGTACCTACGAAGCCAAGCTAGCAATTTCCCTCTATATAGGGATACAAGGTTTACACTCTGTACAGAGGATCGGGAGTTCTCTCTCTATATAGTAGTGCAGAGTTTTCCCTCTGTTTAGAGGGCGGCAATTCCCCTCTATATAGAGCTATATAGTTCTCTCTCTGTTTAGAGGGGCAGCAATTCCCCTCTATATAGGGCTATAGGGTTCTCCCTCTATATAGGAGTAGGATCCTGTCGGTAATTCTGTATAGAGGGTAGGGTCGTGCTGGCGCCGCTAAGTCGCAGTCCTTAGGGCGACGGCTGGCTTAGGTTAGGTCTAGGACCTAGGCTGGGCGGCGCCCCCTAACAATACCCCCCTCCCTCCATTCTTGTAGTAGTCCTTTTGTACAGTAGCGTGTCGTGTACCCTTAGCTCTTAGTGTTACTTTAGTAGGTCGCAACTTCCTATTTTCGTCTAGTCGTCTATATAGTCGTTGCCTGTCGTCTACTAGGTCGTAGTTGCCTCCTTGCCTTTTTACCTAGCTATAGCAGCTGCTCTAGTTGCTATTGCCTCCTATAGTAGGCAGCTACCCCCCAAATTCCAAGCCTCTCCCTTCTCTTTCCCTTCCCCCTTTTCTTTCTTTTCCCTGCCTGCCTCCCCCCTTCTACGCCGTCTACCGTCTACTACTGTCTACCGTCTACGCCGGCCCTACCGTTAGCTATTACCCGTTACTACTACTACTAGCTACTAGTAGTTACTACTACCTACTAGCTACTATTATGCTGTCCGCCCTGTCCCGCCGTGCTTGCTGTAGCTCCCTCGTAGTCGCTAGCTCCTTCTCCTCTGCCTGTCTGGCTAGGGTCCCCTCCTATTTCTGCCTCTAGTAGTAGAATCCTTAATTTGACTAACAGCTTCGCTTCTAGTCTGTACAGATTCCCGTCCTCTGTACAGTCTAAGCTAACGTCTTAGGTGCTACACTAACAAGCAGTAGGACGCGGCCGCGCTACCCTACTACGCCTTCTAGTGTAACCCTGCCTAGGTTATACCTTAGCAGGTAGCTACAGCCTGCGCGTTATACGTTAACGCTATTCTTATTGCTACCTGGAGCCAGCCCTGCGCTCCCTGCCCCAACTCCCCTTAGCCCTTACTTAGCCTATACAGCCTCCTAGGCTTCTAGGCTAGGGTGTGTACCTCGTGTAAGTGGAAGGATAGCTCCTTCTACCTTGTATTCTTCTTAGCCCTTAGTTATAATCGCTGGTAGGCGTGCGTCGTCTGTCGTCTAGTGCGGCAGGGGGTCCGTATTCGCCGGCTGTACGAGGTCTATATAGAAGACTGGATAAATCCCTAGGGGAGTGTTTAGTTATATAGTGTGTGTCCCTACTAGTCGGACTACTGTAAACTTCCTGTTCTTCTAATCCAGCTTCTTGCTTAGCCAGTCTATACGGATATTTTGCTAGTTTAGCCAGACCTTATCTCCTGCCTCGTACCTTAGTGCAGCCTGCCGTCCCTTGTTGGCCTGCTCTTCCGTATTCTGTTAAGCTATAGCTAGGCTCGCCTTTGCCTATTGATAGGCATTCGTAATCGTCTGTACGATAGCCTCTCCCTGCTAAATTGGGGATCGTACAGGGTGTAGCGTATTACTACTTAGGGTTAGTAGGAGTAGGGAATAGTCGTATCTATAGGCTAGAAAGAAGGGGGACAATCCTGTAGCATTAGCCGTACAGCTGTTAATAGCTAGCTCCGCTATAGGGAGGAGACGGTTCTAGTTCGTCTGGTTATAGTCGACGTACACTCGGAGGTACGCTTCTAACGTCGAATTGACCCTCTCTGTCGCTCCGTCCGTCTACGGGTGCTATGCAGTTAACAGGCGACGTTCTACCTTTAGCAACTAGCAGACCCTTGCCTAGAGCTGGCTTGTAAACTGCATACCCCAGTCCGACACAATTGACCGAGGGAAACTATGCTTGCTAGACGTCGTCTGTATAAAGGCCTAGGCAGTGTCCTTAGCTGTAATAGAGTCTATTCCCTCTAGTATTACCCCCCTCGTTAGCTTGTCTGTTACTACTATAATGTTCCTCTATCTGTCGCTCTTAGGGAGGTCTGTAATAAAGTCTACTGTTAGGTCTTGCTAGGGCTAGTCTGGGATCGGCAGGGGTTTTAGTAGCCTATACTTTAGTTTATGCTAGGGCTTCGTCCGTCCGTATACGTCGCAGTTCTGTACGAACCTGTAGATGTTCTTCGCTATCGCTGGCTAGTAGTAGTCCCTAGCGACGATGCTGTACGTCTCCTCGCGCTCTAGGTGCCCGGTAGCTATAGAATTATGCGCCCGTTGTATTAAGCTCGTACAGAGCTTCTCGTCTGCCAGGACGCAAATCCGATTCCTGAACTTTAGGTTGTTCTCCTCGTCTACCGAACACTCTACTACTGACACCTTAAGATAGAGCTCTGCTAGGAGCTTCCGCTGTCCTCCTTAGATCGCCGTATAGGCCCCTTAGTACACCTCGTCCTTTTCTACTGCCTCTTCCTATGCTTGCAGTTGGGGCTCCTATAGGTTTATCGCCGCTAGGCGGATAGTCTCCTTGCTAGGCTCCTCCTTAAACATCTGGAATGTTCGTAACTTTAGCCGATCGTCCTCGTACGTCGTTGGCATGTCCTAATCCTGTCTGGATAGCGTATTAGCCCTGCTGTTGTCCTTCCCCTTGCGATACTAGAGTCTTATATTAAACCGACTTAGGTATATTGCCTATCGTACGTACCTTTTAGACAGCTTCCAGGGCTGCGTAAAGTACTCTAGGTTCTTGTAGTTAGTTAGGGCGAGGAACTTAGGAACCGAGCAGAGTTCTCTATCCTATGCTTTACAACACTGTACGACTGCTAGCAATTCCTTGTTATAGATAGGGTAGTTGCACTTAGCTAGGGAGTTCTTCTTAGAGAAATACGCGCATAGGTGCAAGAGTCCGTCTAAGCCTACCTGTAACAGGATACCTCTAATGTAGTACCCTAAGGAGTCGGTTTCTAGTATCGTCGTACGTTCCGGGTCGAAGGCGGCAAGCGTTGGTCCTGTAGTAAAGAGCTCCTTTAGCTTGTTAAAGCTCCTATTGCACTCGTCCGTCTATTTAAACTGCTTGTCCTTGTATGTTAGCTCGACTAGGGGGCGTACGATCTCTGAGTAGTTCTGTATAAACTGGTGGTAGAAGTTGGCAAACCTAAGAAATTCCTGTACGCCCTTAACGATCGTAGGCGGCTTCTATTGCTTAATAGCATTAATCCTTTTCCTACCTATACTAATGCCCTTCCCTGCCCTAATAATAAACCCTAGGTATTTCGTACGCTGGACACCAAATTTACATTTGTCAATGTCGAGGTATAAGCTAGCCTGCTGCAGTCTGTCTAGTACCTTCTTAACGTCCTGTACGTAATCTGCATAGGTACCGTCTGTATAAACTAGGGTGTCGTCGAGGTACGCCGAGCAGATGTTGTCTAGTAACCCTTGCAAGGACTTGTTAATGTACCTTTGGACGGTTGCTGGTGCGTTAGCAAGGCTAAAGGGGGTAACAAGCTACTTAAAAAGACTATATCTCGTACAGAAGGCAGTTATCTATTTACAACCCTCCTTAATCCGTATCTTGTAGAAAGCTAAGACTACGTTAAGCTTAGTAAACGACTTTCCCTTGCTGATCCGTCCGAGAGTCTCCTTAATAAGGGGTAGGGGGTACCGGTCCTTCTTAGTAATTGCGTTGATGTCTCTATAGTCGACGCAGAAACGCAAGCCGGCCTTCCCCTCCTTATAGACAAACAGTACTAGGGCTCCTGCGGACGAGGTACTTGCCCGAATGAACTATTTGGCAAGCAGGTCGTCTAGTGTCTTGCTTAGTACTAGGAGTTCTCTAGAGGACATTCTGTACAGCGGTCTGTACAGTACCTTAGGCAGACTCCTATCTAGACAGGGCTCTAGCTGGATGTCGTAGTTAATCCCTTCTCCTTGGTGTAGCAGCAGTTTTAAGGCCGAATCTGGCTCGAAGAGGTCTAGGTATCCTGCGTATTCTCTTAGGAGCTTCGTATAGGAGTCCGTTACTTTCTTAGGCGCTAATGCCTTCTTAATGTCTGCAGTCGCTGTGTTGATCTCGGCCTTGGCATCGCCGCCCTACGGAGCCCTCCCTTAGTCTCAGGGCCTCTGCTTTGTCGCCGTATTGATTGCGGCCTAGGCATTGCTACCCTGCAGGGCCCTCTCTTAGTCTTAGAGCCTCTGCTTCGTCGCTGCCAGGTACAGCCGTCCTTGTCCAACGTCTAGCTTGCCCCTCTAGCGCTCTATCTATAGCTTCCCTAGTATTAGGTTATACCCTAACTTGTCCTGTACGACATAGAGGTAGGAGTCCTGCTCGTAGTGTCCCTGTATCTCTATCGTTACTTTTACTATATAGGTAATGTCCGGTCCTCGCCCGGTAATGCCCAATATACGTACAGGTACAGTAGGGGTCGTCGCAATACAGTGTCTTCATACGAAGTCTTCGCTAATTACTCCGTACACTAAACATCCTATGTTAATTAATGTCCGCGCCGTTGCGGATCTGTTCAACGTTGGCCGTACAATAAACAGCGTAGTTATTATGTAGTTGCTCTTAAAAGATAGCTAAGTAGTGCTTTAATTTAGCAATCTATCTCGTATACGCCTCTGGTAGAGCCTCCGCCTAGAGGCTACTCTTTTCCTAACTCGTTGTCGTCTAAGTAGGACTCCTGTTCTTCTTGTTAGGGCGCTGCAGTTGCTACCCTTGCAGTGGTCGGTCGTCCCCTAGGTCTCTCTGCTAGCAAAAGCCCGCAATTCTGTGCAGTGTAGCCTATCTTGCTATACCTGTAGCAGCTCCCTTCTGCTCGCCTCTTGTTAATAGTAGCCGTATCTACCTATTGCGCCCTTTTAGTAGCGGCCCTTAGCCGTACAGTAACAGCTGCTGCTACCCTCGTCGTTGTTAGTTCCTAGTCTATAGCGTCCGTCTGCCGCTAGAGGGGTTGTCGTATCTTATAAGCGCAGCTTATCCGTCTAAGCCTGCGCTGCTAGTCGTCGACTATCCTAAGGAGATCGCAGAATTCCTCGTATATAGCTAGTCGCATTACGCCTACAAGTCCCGTTATAATCTCCTTAGAGAGGCCTACCTCTAAAGAGGTAATTTTTATCCTATCCTCCTATTGGAGACCTCCTGCCTCTACTAGAGTCTAGTCGTATTCTGCGAGGAATTCTTATATAGTCTTGCGTCCTTGTTTTATCGTATTGACCTGTAGGAGTGCTTAGCTCTCGCAGTGTAGGTCCTTGTAGCTCTTGTTAAGAGCTGCCTAGAGCATTGTCGTTGTTGCTATTGCCGGGTTAGCAATGGCCGTCTTGTAGTACAGCAGAATCCGTGCTGCTGCCCTGCCCTTTAACCTCCTAAAGAGGTAAACTACCTTGTCTAGCTCGGTTGGGTATACTCCTAAGTCAACTAGAAGCTTAGAGCGTATCCAGGCAGCCTAGGAGGGGTACTCGGCCGGAGCCTCGCTATCGTACGTAGTAACGTAGGGAAGTTTGCTCTTAGGGGTCGGTGTGTAGGCTATCGTGTTCGTCGTCGTCGTTATAGGGGTCGGATCGCGATCAGACGCCCTAAGCTGTCGTAGCTCCTGTTCCTGTTAGGAAATTATCGCGGCCTAGTGGCTTACTTGTTGTTCGAGCTGGGCCTTGTGTGCCAACAGCTCCTCGTACGCGCAGTGCATCTGTCCCTGCACAGCCGTAGGTTCTATAGAGATGTCGCTGTCTATCTTTGTTGTATTACTGCAGTTACCAACAGTAAGATCAGTTCCTAATGTAAGGGCTTAAGAATCTTGGTTTAGAAACCTAAGGCTAGGTATCTATATAAAGGAACTGATAGGCAGTTCCTTCGTTGTCTGCTACTGTACAGTTTGTACCTAAGAAGCTAACCTAGCAATTTCCCCCTATATAGGGATGCAATGTTTACACTCTGTACAGAGGATCGGGAGTTCTCCCTCTATATAGTAGTACAGCGTTTTCCCTCCGTTTAGAGGGCGGCAATTCCCCTCTGTATAGGGCTATAGGGTTCTCCCTCTGTTTAGAGGGGTGGCAATTCCCCTCTATATAGGGCTATAGGGTTCTCCCTCTATACAGGAGTAGGGTCCTGTTAGAAATTCTGTACAGAGGGTAGGGTCGTACTGGCGCCGCTAAGTCGCAGTCCTTAGGGCGACGGCTGGCTTAGGTCGGGTCTAGGACCTGGGCTGGACGGCGCACCCTAACAGGAATGTAGGTTGCCTGCTCTACGAGGCAATACTAATAGGGCAGCTGCTACTACTATATAAGGGAGGGCGAACAAGGCAACTGCTACCTAGCGCCTAAACGAGCGACTACCCTTTAGACAACCGGACGAGGACGGAAAGGCGGCAGCTGCAAGAGGAACGCTAGGAGCCTAGGCTATACGATGCTAGGCTGTACGGAGGAAACACTATAAGAAGGGAGGGGAGTATTGTTAGAGGGCGCTATCTAGCTAGGTCCTAGACCTAAGCCAGCCGTCGCCCTAGGGATTGCGACTTAGCGGCGCTAGTACGACCCCTTACCCTATACAGAGGAAGAACCCTATAGCCCTACACAGAGGAAAAAAGCCGCCCATCTATACGTAGGGAAAACTCTATATCTCTATACAGAGGGAAACTCCTAACCCTCTATATATAGCGAAATTCCTATACCCCTACACAGAGAGAAATTGCTAGCTTAGCTTTATAGGTATAAATTGTACAGCAGCGGACGACGAAGGAACTGCCTATTAGTTTCTTTATATAGATACCTAGCTTTAAGTTTCTGAACTAACATTCTTAAATCTATTACAGCAACACCTGCACTAGGCGAAAGAGCCCGTCAAATTATCTAGGTACTTGAATAACGTACGTGTAACCGACAACCTAGAGTATTTACTGTATATGTACGAAGGAGGCCGTCAAATTATATCCAGTTACTTGATCGTATATATGCATACTACTCTACCCTACCCCCTATCGAGAAGAAGAGAGAGTTTTTAGGAAGAGAGGACATCGAGAAGAAGAAGAGTTTTATAGAAGAGAAGTCCCTCTATTAAGAAGAGAGAGGGTTTTAAAGAGAGAGGGTTTTAAAGAGAGAGAGTTTTAAAGAGGGAGAGTTTTAAGAGGTTTGGACGACAAGAGCGACAAGGACGAGGGCAACGAGAAGGACGAGAGCGAGAAGGACGAGAGCGATAAGGACGAGAGCGATAAGGACGAGAGCTACAAGAGCAGGGAGGACAACGATATAGGAGGGACGAGGACGAGAGCGAGAGCGAGGAGCGGGAGCGACGACGACGAGAGCGCACCTAGCAGGTCCTAGGGCGACGACATTCGTTTTTTCGGGTCTTTAACAGACCATTCTATTTAGGCAAGACCAGTCGACAAGTTTAGCAATCGCAACAATCGAGGACAAGGCAAGGCAATTGCACACTTTAGTTCAGCAATCGAGACATCTGGTACAAGGCAAGTTTAGCAATCGAGACAAACAATTAAGGCAAGGCAATCGGCAGTACAACAAGGGATTAGGGTCAGACGCAATACACAGTTTAGAAGCGTACTGCGTGTTTAGAAGCGCACTGCATATTCAGAAGCGTCCGTCTAGTTCAAAGCACGTGTTTGCAAGGCGACCTTTGCGACCTTTACGACCTTTGCGACCTTAACGACCTTTGCGACCCTAACGACCTCCGGCACCTCTACGACCTCTTCCTAGCTCCTTGTTCTGCTAGATATTCTTCTATTTTATCTGGCGTACGTACGTACAGTTTGGCATAGCCTGCTATGCCCTTCTTCGCTTTGTCTATTTCTTCTTCTGTAAGGTCCTTAGTAGCCGTTCTATTATCGAGGATGCTAGTGCGCCTATCCCTTGGTCTGTTAATCTTTCTCTTTCCGCTACGGCCTGTAACGCCGCCCTCTACTGTTAAGAAGCTCTCTATAGCCGTCTTACGGTGCTTAGCTCCAGCATGTCTATAAAGCTATAATTTATAAAACGTTGCTACACCGCTGGCGCGTTGGTGAGTCTGAAGGGCATTACCAGCTACTTAAAATTGCCTATGCGCGTAGCGAATGTCGTAAGATCTTCCGTCTGCCCTTCTTTGTTCCTTAATCGATGGAACGCTTGGCGAATATCCAGCTTGCTAAACTACTTAGCCTTAGCCACTCGTTGTATGGTCTTATCGATTAGAGGCAGCGGATACACATCTCTCTTGGTAACCTTATTAAGGCCCCGGTAATCTACGCACAGTCGGAGACTACCTCCTGGTTTCTGCACGAAAAGAATCGGCGACGCATATTCCGTAGAGCTTGGCGTAATAAACCTCTTCGCCAGATTCTCTCGAACAAACACTTCTACCTAGTCCAGCTCGGCCGGAGATAAGCGTCTTAGGGGCTCGGTTCTCGGCAACGCAGCCCCTTCCTTCAACCTGATCTTGTTGTTATATTCCGGTCGGTGGAGCAGCAAGAGGTTAGAGTTAGCCTTTAAGAACACGTTAGTGTAGTTACAGAGTTCTTTCGGTAACACCTCTAGTGGATCCACTTCTTCTTCTGCTATTATCTTCTAGTGGTCTTCGATATCCTTTATTAAGATAGCATAAATCTCGTTGTCTGACGACCTCGCGAGGGTCGTCAAAGCTTCTAAACTTATTATTCCGATCGTGCCTTAAGGTTCGGGCCGATCCTTCGGAGCCACTTCGATGGTTGTAACGTTCGGTTTAACGTTGGCGACTGTGACCAGTTTAGTGACTGATTTGACAGCGGCGGAGCCGCTAATTGGTGTTCTGAATCCGAGTGTGCCTTTACCTACGTCAATAATTGCTCACTGGTTCTCTATCTATTCTTGTCCTATAATAATGTCAAACCTTCTGATATCTATAATTCGGAACGTCGCCTCCGTAGTGCGACCTGCCAGGGTAGTCCTTAATAGCATATAATGCGTGACACTCTCTGTGTCCTGTCCGTTGTATGCCGAAATCCGTGTCGGCGACGCTAGCTCTACTAGGTAGCTATATTCTTTTATTATCTTTTTAACTAATCGATAGTGGATAGCCGCTCCAATAAGGGCCCCCGTGTCGATGAAAGCTCTTAGCTGAAGTGGTTTGCTCGATCCGTTAAGAGGGTAGACTGTAATTAGAAGGATAATAGCTGTTTCTGTGTTTACTTCCACTGCCGCTAAGAGCGGATCGCTGCAGCTGTTGATACTTCCTTTCTGTAATGTAGTTCGTGTTAGTGCCCTGTTGTCTACGCTGGATAGGGGGCCTATCCTTCCAGCTGATCTTTTCCCAGGATTCTTAGTAGCACTCCACTGTCTACGCTGTCGGTGTCGTTCGGAGCCGGCTCTATGGCTTGTATAGTCTTTCTCAGTGGCTGCGGCTGCTGCTGCTTTATAACACGATATTCCTGCTTCTGCTAGGCCGTTGCTTAGCATCTCGTAGCGATATAGCCAGGCTTTCTATACGCGTAGCAGGTGGGGACGAACGACGAACGCAGCGACTAATAAGATTGCTGATAAGGTGGCTGCTGAGGTGCTCTCCGGAAAGGCGCAGGGGGTCTCGTTGTCTGCGTTATTAACAGCTTCTGGTTCGATTCGCGTAACTTTGCGTAAGCGCTCAGGTTCCGTGCAGTAACTCTCGCTTAGTGTACGAAGCTCTTAAGGTCTTCGTCTTCTACCGACGCTATAGCTGCTGCCAGTTTGGGGTTTAGCTTCTGCCTTAATAGATAGAGCTGCTCGTCTTCAGCTACTCTGGCCCTAATAGCACATTTTCTGAATAGCCTGTAGAATTCCTTAAACGTCTGTCGGTTCTGGTCGATCTTATCTAGCTGCTTATAGGCTGTCTTCTTTTAGAATGGGTCTCCGAAGCGTTAATCTAGTGCTCTGATCGCTTCCTTAGCGGTTACCTCTTCTAGGTCCGCTACTAGCGAAAAAGCTTCTCCTTCTAATCGCGATTCCAGGTACGCTAGTCTATCTCCGCCGCTGTTTCCGGCGTAGTCGCGGTCTATCTTGTTCTTTATCTTCTTCTTAAACGCTTCCCAGTCCTTAGGATCTCCGCCTCTAGCGCTGGTAGATCCGGTAGTAACGTTATTAACGTGCCGCCTTAACTGTAGGCTGCTTGTAAGGCAGTCTCTGCTTGTTCTTCTCGATGCAGTGGCGGCGACGTCGCTCTCTCTATCTTAGCTAGCTGAGCCTTTATTGCTTTCAGTTGTGCCAGTCGGTTCGCCGCTTGGTTTTCTAGCACCTCTATAATGGTCTCTGCCGATTCCTTCTCGGCTCTTACCGCTTTAATTTCCTCTCTTAACTGTCTCTTTTCTTCTAGGATTCTGTAAAACAGCTTTTTAATAAGGTCTATGCTGTCGTAGACCTTTCCTACTCCGTTCTCGTTTACGTAATCCTTAAGTTCCTCGAGCATGCAGTCGTAGATTTTCTTGTATTCGCTTATTCGTTCCTTAATCTCTGCAGTCTCTTCTGCTGTAAAACCTCCGATAATGAACTTATTATCAATAACACTGGAGCGCCTGCTCGCTCTGTTAGTCTTTTCTCTTCTGCTTCTGCTTCGGCCTGTAACGCCGCTCTCTATTGCTAAAAAGCTCTCTATAGCTTTCTTACAGTGCTAGGGTTGTTTGGTTTAGTGTATTGGTGCGCGTGCGTTATTCGGGGGTCCAGATAATTCAACGGTCCCTTTCGCGCAGCGCGGTGGTGGTGTAGGGAGTGAGTTCAAGATATAGTAATCTGGGCATGCAGATATGATTTAATACCGCCTTTTTGATAACTATATCTCGAACTGAGGAGGGAAAGGAATCTATGTGGTAGTGAATAAGACCTTTGGGGGGTGGCGTGCCAAGGCCCGGCTCGGTCCGGAAGGGCCGAGCCGAAATTCCGAGGGTCCACCCTATCACTCCGTCCCACCCCTTTCCACTGCCGCAACACCTAATACCCTTTCCTACTTCGATAATAAATCCTAGGTATTTCGTACCTTGTATACTAAATTTAGATTTGTTAGTGTCGAGGTATAGCCCAGCCTGTTGCAGACAGTCTAGTAACTTTTTAACGTCTCGTACGTAGTCTTCGCAGGTGCCGTCTATAAATACTAGGGTGTCGTTAAGGTATCCAGAGCAGATATCGTCTAGAAGACTCTATAGGGATCTGTTAATATACCTCTAGAAGGTTGCTAGCGCGTTTGTAAGGCTAAAGGGGGTAACAAGCTACTTAAAAAGGCCGTACCTCGTATAGAAAGCGGTTATATATTTACATCCTTCCTTAATCCTTATCTTATAGAAGGCCGAAACAATGTTAAGCTTAGTAAACTACTTTGCCCTACTAATCCATCCGAGGGTCTCCTTAATAAGAGGTAGGGGGTACCGGTCCTTCTTAGTAATTGCGTTAATGCCTCTATAGTCTATTTAGAACCGTAACCTAGCTAGCCTTTCCTTCTACACGAATAGTACTAGGGCTCTAGCTAAAGACGTACTTGCGCAGATAAAATCCTTAGAAAGTAGGTCGTCTAGTGTCTTGCGTAGTATTAGGAGTTTACTAAAGGATATACTGTACAATAGGCTGTACAGTACCTTAGGTAGGCTTCTATCCGGGCGTAGCTCGAGCTTAATCTTGTAGTCAATACCTTCTCCCTAGAGTAGGGGCAGTTTTAAAGCGGATTTTAGCTCGAAGAGGTCGAGATATCCTAAGTATTCGGATAGGAGCTTCGTATAGGGGTCTGTAACTTTCTTAGGTGCTAGAGCCTTCTCGATGTCTATAGTTGCAGCGTTGACCTCGGCGTTAGCGTTAACCTCGGCATTGGCATTGCCGCCTAGTAGAACCTGTCCTTAGTCTCGGACCCTCTGCTTCGTAGCTACTAGGTATAGGCGTCCTCGTGCAACGTTGAGCTTGCCCTGCTAGCGCTCTATCTATGGTTTCCCTAATATTAGGTTGTACCCTAACTTGTCTTATACGACGTAGAGATATAAGTCTTGCTCGTAGTATCCTTACAGCTTAATCGCTACTTTTACTATATAGGTAATTTCCAGTCCTCGTCTAGTAATGCCTAATATATGTCCAGTTACAGTAGGGGTAGTCTCGATATAGTGTTTCTGTACGAAGCTTTCGCTAATAACACTGTACACTAAACATCCTGTATTAATTAGGGTTTGTGTAGGGGCAGTCCCTTCTAGCGTAGGTCGAGCGTTGTCTATCTTTGTTATATTACTGTAGTTACCGACAGTAAGATTAGTTCCTAATATTAGGGGTTTAAGAATCTTTGTTTAGAAACTGAAAGCTAGGTATTTATATAAAGGAACTAATAGGCAGTTCCTTCGTCGTCTACTACTGTACAATTTGTACCTACGAAGCAAGCCAGCAATCTCCTTCTGTACAGGAGTGCAGGAATCCCCCCCCCTATATAGAGGTACAGAAATTTCCTTCTATATAGGGGTGTAGGAATCCCCCCCCTGTACAGAGGTGTAGAAATTTTCTTCTGTATAGGGGTATAGGGGGAAAAGGGGCGTCGACTCGGCCGGGCTAAGTTATGCTAGCGCTGCTAAGTCGCACTCCTTAGGGCGACGGCCGGCTTAGGTCCAGGACCTGGCAGGACGGCGTCCCCTAATAGAAGCAGTCCGAATAGCGAAAGAAGCGAAAGAATTGGCTTAAACAAAGATAGTCACTCTAGCTAATAGAAAGCGGTTACTAAAAGAATTTAAGGAAGGCCAAAAGGTATAGCTTAATATACAGAACCTTAGTCTAAAAGGTAACGCTAAGCTTAACCCCTAGTACGTAGGTCCGTTTACGATAGTAGAAAAGAGGTTACCAGTAACTTATTAGCTCTAGCTGCCAAGGTTGTTCCGAATCTACGACGTCTTCTATTTGGATCTGCTAAGCCTAGACCCTAAAGATAGCCTGCTAGGGCAGGGGTTTATTAAACCTCTACTAATCGAGATAGATAGTAAAGGAGAAGAGGAGGAGGTAGAAGATGTAATAGATATACAGAAGATAAGAGGGTGTATTAAGGCGAGGATCTTATAGAAGGGGTAGCTAGAAGACTATAAATAGTATCCGATCGAGAATCTCCGGAACTCGGCAGAGCTACTAGAAGAATTCTATATCTGGAACCCGAGAAAACCGAGACCTAGATAGCTCTAGAAATAAAGAAGGAGTAGCTCTAGAAACGATAGCTCTAGAAGCGATAGAAAAGAAGAAAAACTGCGTCCGCTCTATTAATAAGAGAAGGCCGAAGAAACGATCGCGGCTGCGCGCTTCGTAACTGTCTTCGACGACATCTATAAAACCGAACGGCTTAGCCGATTAGACTCTATAGAAAGAGTCAACTACGGCTCCTTTTGTACAGCGTTATTTTAGCCTTAGTAAGAAGTAATCGGAAGGTCGTGTCCGTACCTATATAGAGCTATAGCACCGATTAGATAGCTTAGATCAGATAGCTCAGATTATATAGCTCGGATTATATAGCAAGGATTATATAGCGCGGATTAGAAAGATGCTAAGTAAAACACTTTGGACAACGACGATAGCTAAACAACGACGTCGATATAAGAAAGAAGCAGACGAGAAAAGGATAATGTTTTCGAGATAGAAGAAAAGAAGAAGTAACGTCAATTTTAAGAAGGATTTTCGCAGAAAGAGCTGCGAACTAGACGAAAAAAGAAGAAGAAAAAGACGACAAAAAAGAAGAAGAAAGGAGACGCAGAAACAGAAGAAAGATAGACAGAACAACGAAAGCGTCTAATTAGCTAGAATAGGATAGAATAGACAGAGATAAGTAAGCAGTTAAGGGCGACCGCTAATAAGGTAGGGGGGTAGTGTTGCAGCGACAGAAAGTAGTAGGACTAAGTAATAGGGTAGACCCTTAGAATTTTGGCTCGGCCCTTCTGGACCGAGCCGGGTCTTGGCACTACTCCTACGAAAGCTTACATCTGCATATATATAGATTCCTTTCACTCTTTAGTTCGAGATATAGTTATTAAAATAGCTGTATCGAATTATATCTATACGCTCGGATTACTTAGCAGTGCACTGCTATCTATACTATCAGTTTTACTTAGCGCTAACTTAATAGCTTAGATACTCTTTCGTAGCAGCTTCGTAGCTTAATAATCTGAGCGCGTAGATGCAATTTAAGATAGCTGTTTTAATAACTATATCTCGAACTAAAGAGCGAAAGGAATCTATGTAGTAGTAGCGGTATGCTTCGTAGTAGTGGTGTACTAAGGCCCGGCTCGGTCTAGAAGGGCCGAGCGGAAATTCCGAAGGTCTACCCTATTACTTAGTCCTACCCCTTTCCGCTACTGTAACACTACCCCCCTCCCTTACTAGCAGTCGTCCTCGATCGCTTACTTATCCTTCTATCGGCTACCTTAATTTCTTCTAGCCAATAAGGCCTTCTTATTCGTTTATCTATCCCTTTGCTTCTACCTCTTCTTCTTCTCTGTTATCGCCCTTTTCTTTATATCTCTCTTCTTTTTTTGTCTTCTTTTCCCGTCTAGTTTGCAGCTCTCTCTGCGGAAATTCTTCTTAAAATTGACGTTACCTCTTCTTTTCTTCTATCTTAAAAATATTAGCCTTTTTCTCGTCTGCTTCCTTTGTATATTGTCGCTATCTAAAGTCTTTTACTTAGCGTCTATCTGATCCGCGCTATGTGACCCTTGCTGTGTAACCTTATCTATCTAACTAGAGCTATCCAATCTAAGCTATTTAATCAGTGCTATAGCTCTATAAAGGTTTGGACGTGGCCTTCTAACTTCTTCCTACTAAGGCTTAAGCGTTACTGTAAAAGAGGGCCGTTGTTGACTCTGTCTATAAAATCGATCGGCCGAGCCCTTTCCTTTTATAAACAGCGTCGACGACAGTCGCGCCGAAGTAGGGACTGTCGCTGGCTTCGTCTAGAGTATCTATCTAGCCAATCTATCGGACTCTATAGACGTCGTCGACAGCAGTTACCAAACGCGCCGCTACGATTATTTCTTCGACTTTCTTATACTAATAGAACGGACGTAGCTCTTCTTCTTTTTCTATCGTTTCCGGAGCTATTATTTCCAGAGCTACCTAGCTCTCGGTTTTCTCGGATTTGGGATATAGAACTCTTCTAGCAGCTCTGCTAAATTCTAGAGATTCTCGATCGGATACTATTTATAGTCTTCTAGCTACCCCTTGTATAAGATCCTCGCTTTAATAGGCCCCCTTACCTTCTTTATATCTATTACGTCTTCTACCTCCTACTCTTCTTCTTTACTGTCTATTTCAATTAGCAGGAGTTCGATAAACCCCTGCCCTAGAAGGCTATCTTTAGGGTCTAGGCTTAGCAGATCCGAATAGAAGACATTATAGATCCGGAACGATCTCGGTAGCTAGAGCCGATAGGTTACTAGTAACCTCTTTTCTACTATTGTAAACGGACCTACGTAACGGGGGTTAAGCTTGGCGTTGCCTTTTAGCCTTAGGTTCCGCGTATTAAGCTATACATTTTAGCCTTCTTTGAATTCTACTAGTAACCGCTTTCTATTAGCTCGAGTTACTATCTTTGCCTAAGCCGATTCTATAGCTTCTTTCGCTACCTGAACTGCTTCTTCTATCTGCGTCTTAAGTGCTTCCGCTATAGCGGCGGCGACCCTCTTTAACAAGGTAGTAGTAGAAGGTTCCGAAGGGCTGGGTCTGTCTAGTAGTTGAAAGCTTATCCTTGGAAGATAGCTGCAAGTTATCTCAAACAGCGCTAGCGAGGTAGCTTCGGACGACGCCGAGTTAGCGCAGAATTTGGCTATTGGCAACACCTTAACCTATCCTTGTTAATAATAGCTGCAGAAGGTTCTTAGATATTTTTCTATCTTATAGTTAGTTACTTCTAACTAACTGTCCGTCCAAGGGTAAGCAGCTATACTAAGCTTTCTACAGATTCTGAGAACTTAGTTCATAGCCTTCTATACGCTAGCAGTAAATTAAAGACCTCTATCTGTGGTAATAGTGTCCAGCAGGCTATAATACTTCTATATATACTGAATTAGCACCCGTACCGTCTCTTCTGTAGTAGTGCCTTCTGATCCAAGCGCGTAGATAAGGTTTAATACGGCTGTTTTGATAACTATATCTCGAACTAAGGAGGGAAATGAGTCTATGTAGTGGTAGTAGTGGGCTTTCGTAGTGGTAGTGCCAAGGCCCGGCTCGGCCCGGACGGGCCGAGCTGAAATTCCAAGGGTCCACCCTATTATCCAGTCCCACCCCTTTCTGCCGCCGTAACACTACCCCCCTCCCTTACTAGCGGTCGCCCTTGACCGCTTAGTCACCCTATCTATCCGAAAATCTCTACTTTTTTTTTTTGATTTGTCGTCTCGTTCTCGAAAATCCCCTCCAACGCCGATGTTACCTCTTCTGTCTTCCATTAAAAACAACGTTTTCTTTGTCGCTTCTTCAATCTCTTACAGCATCTGCGTCTAAAGTCCTTCACTTGGCGTCTATTTGATCCGTGCGTCTGATCCGTGGTATCTGATCTGAACCGTAGGTTATCTAAGCTGCAGCGTGGCTGGTCTGTTCGTCGTTTTGGAGGTCTATATAGATTCGTCTGCAGCGTCGGTTTTCTTCTTCTTTTTCTCTTTTACTAAAGCCTTTACCTACTACCGGGTCGGCGGCGCTGGCACGCTACAGCGTCGGCGAGCTGCCTGCAGAACCGGTGGTAGGTAGTAGCCGCGTTGAAGACCTTAACGAGGCAACCGCTACGATTGTTTTCATCGGCTTCCGCGCCGGTGGAGCGGACGCGGCTTTCTTCTTTCCGAACTATTAACTTCCGCATCGTCGACATTAGAGCCACGCTGGTTTCGGCTTTTCCGGGTTCCGCACATAGAACTCTCTTAGCAGCTCTGCCAAATTCCGGAGGTTTTTGACTGGATACTATTTATAGTCTTCCGGCCACCCCTTCTACGAGATCCTCGCTTTGATGGACCCTCGCGTCTTCTTTACGTCTATTACGTCTTCTACCTCCTATTCTTCCTTATCGTCCATCTCGATAGGCAGGGGTTTGGCGAACCCCTGTTCCGGCAGGCTGTCTTTAGGGTCCAAGCTTAACAGGTCCGAATGGAAGACATCGTAGATCCGGAACGATTTCGGTAGCTGGAGCCGATAGGTCACCAGCGACCTCTTTTCTATTATCTTGAACGGACCCACGTAGCGTAGATTAAGCTTGGCGTTGCCTTTCAGCCTTAGGTTTCGCGTGTTAAGCTATACCTTTTGGCCTTCCTCGAATTCTATCGGTAACCGCTTCTTATTAGCTCGAGTTACTATCTTCTTCTAAGCCGATTCCATTGCGTCTTTTGCCACCTTAATCGCTTCTTCCATCTGAGATCGTAGCGCTTCTGCCACCGCGGCAGCGACTCTCTTTAACGACGTGGCGGTGGATAGTTCCGTAGAGCTAGGTTTGTTCAGCAGCTAAAAGCTTATTCTCGGAAGACAGCTATGCGTTATTTCGAACGGCGCCAGTAACGTTGCTTCTAACCGTGCTGAGTTTGCGCAGAATTCAGCTATCGGCATTACCTCGACCCACTTTTCTTAATAATAGCTGCAGAAGGTTCGCAGATATCGCTCTATCTTACGATTAGCTACTTTAGACTGGCCGTCGGTCTAAGGGTGAGCTGCCGTGCTGAGCTTTCTACGAATTCCGAGGGTTTGATTGATAGCTTTCTACACGTCGGCAGTGAATTGAGGACCCCTATCCGTAGTAATAGTGTCCGGCAGGCTATAGTGCTTCTATACGTGTCTAATCAGCATTCGTGCGGTCTCTTCTGCAGTAGTTCCTTCGTTTCTCGCTCGACAGGGGATAAAGTAGCGTTCTTTGCTCAGCCTATCCACTACGTTAAGGGTGGCATCGTATCTATCTAAATTCGGCAGGCCGGTTACGAAGTCTATCGTAATGTGTTGCTACTGTTTCTTAGGGATCGGAAGTGGCTTTAGCAGACTAGCCGGAAGACCGTAACGTAGCTTCGCGGTCCGGCATACGTGGCAATTGGCGATAAATCGGTAGATCCGTTCGTAGATCCGCGGAAACCAGTAGATCGTCCTTACGGCTTCTATCGTCTTCTTCGAGCCGGCGTAACCAACGTCCTTAGAGCTATAGACCAGTTGGATAACCTTCGTAACCAGTTCTTCCAGAACTATCAGCTTTCCTGAGCCTGTTCTGCCGAGCTTCTGCTGTTAATTAAGCCGTTACACCCTCTCGCAGAGCGTTTCTTTTTCGGTCTCCAGTTCTGTCGGTTCCGGTTCGTTCTGCAGTTCTGCCGCGCAGATCCCCGCTTCCTTCAACACCTCGGCGTCTACTATCTGTTCGGTTAGCACTTTCTGAAACATGTTCGGATCTTCTTTCGCGCGGCTGGTCTTCCCTTCTCTTTGCATTAGCGTGTTAGCCTTTCCGTTTTGAGCCCCTAGTCAATAAGTGATCTTGAAATCGAACCTGGATAAGTAGGCAGCCTACCGTGCTTAACGTCGTAAGAGCTTCTGCGTCTTTATAAAGTAGGTTAGCGACTGGTGGTCCGTAAGGACCTGGACCGTGCTCTTTCCAGCTATAAGCTCTAGCTTCCACTCCTCGAACGCCTGTATAATAGCCAGTAGTTCTTTGTCGTAGATCGCGTAGTTCCGCTTAGCTTCCGTTATGGATTTGCTGAAGAAGGCTACTAGGTAAAGGGTCTCGCTATCGTCAGCGTATTAAGAAAGGACCCCTGCCGTTACTGTATCGGAAGCGTCCATTTCTACGTAGATCGTCTTTTCCGGCCGGAAGTGTGCTAGAACCAGCGCTGAAGCTACTGCTTCTTTCAGCCGGTCGAACGCTTCCGTGCACCTCTTATTCTATAGGCCGGCGGCCTCTTTCTTTAGTGCTTCGTTTAGGGGTCTCGCGATCTTGCTGAAGTCCTTAATAAACCGTCGATAGTAGCTGCAGAATCCGAGAAACGCTCTGATTTGCGTAGTGTTTCCGGATTTCGGCTGCTTCTATTCCGCTACAGCGGCGACCTTTAAGGGGTCCATCCAAATTCCATCTCTTCCGACGATAAGACCGAGATATTTGACTTTGGTTTAATAGAACTCGCTCTTCTTCGTGTCTGCGTTCAATCCGACCTCGTAGAGCCTAGTTAGCACCTTCTTGATGTGGTCTGTATGCTGCTCTCTCGTTCTATCTATGTAGATAAGGATGTCGTCTAAGTAGATAGACACGAACCGCTCCAGCATGTCTATAAAGGAGTGGTTTATAAAGCGTTGCTACACCGCCGGCGCGTTAGTAAGTCCGAAAGGCATTACCAGCCACTTAAAGTTGCCTATGCGCGTAGCGAACGTCGTAAGATCTTCCGTCTGCCCTTCTTCGTTCCTTAGTTGGTAGAACGCCTGTCGAATGTCCAGTTTGCTGAACTATTTGGCTTTAGCTACTCGTTGTATAGTCTTGTTGATTAGCGGCAGCGGGTATACGTCTCTCTTAGTGACCTCGTTAAGGCCTCGATAGTCTACGCAGACTCGGAGACCGCCTCCGGGTTTCCGTACGAAAAGAATCGGTAACGCATATTCCGCTAAGCTCGGCGTAATAAACTTCTTCGTGAGATTCTCTCGAACAAACACTTCTACCTAGTCCAGCTCCGCCGGCGACAGTCGTCTTAGGGGCTCGGTTCTTGGCAGCGTAGCCCCCTCTTTCAGACGGATCTTGTTGTCGTATTCCGGTCGATAGAGCGGCAATAGGTTGGAGTCGGCTTTTAAGAAGACGTTAGCGTAACTATAGAGCTCGTTTGGCAGCACCTCCAGTGGATCTACTTCTTCTTCCGCCATTATCTTCTGGTAGTCTTCGATGTCTTTTATTAAGATAGCGTAAATCTCGTTGTCCGGTAACTTTGCGAGGGTCGATAAAGCTTCCGAGCTTATTATTCCGACGGTGACCAGGGGTTCGGGGCGGTCGGACGGGGTTACATTGGCAGCCGCGGCTTTCGATTCGGCTACGGTAGCGGCAGTGCTGTTGCCTAGGGTTTTGAATCTGATCGTTCCTTTATCTACGTCGATAATAGCTTTCTGGTTCTTTATCTATTTCTGCCCTCTAATAATGTCAAACCTTCCGATATCCATAATTCGGAACGTCGCTTCCGTAGTGCGACCAGCCAAGGTAGTCTTCAGCGGCACGTAGTGCGTAACGCTTTCCGTGTCTTGTCCGTTGTACGCCGAAATCTGCGTCGGCGACGCTAGCTCTACTGGATAGCCGTATCCATTCGTTAACTTCCGGACTAGTTAGTGGTGGATCGCCGCGCTAATAAGAGCTCCAGTGTCGATGAAAGCTTTTAACTGAAGTGGTTTGCTCGATCCGTCCAGGGGGTGGACAGTGATTGGAAGGATAATAGCTGTTTCCGTGTTCACTTCCACTGCCGCTAAGAGCGGATCGCTGCAGCTGTTGATGCTTTCGTTTCTCTATAACGTAGCTCTTGTCGGTGCCCTGTCTTCTACGCTGGATAGGGGGCCTATCCTTCCAGCTGGTCTTTTCCTATAATCCTTAACTGCACCCTACTGTCTACGCTCTCGGTATCGTTCGGAGCCGGCTCTATAGCTTGTATAGTCTTTCTTGGTGGCTGCTGCTGCAGCTGCTTTATAACACGATATTCCTGCTTCTGCTTATCCGATGCTTGGCATCCCGTAGCGATGTGGCCAGGCTTTCTACACGTATAGCAGGTGGGGACGAACGACGAACGCTGCGAACTGGATAGCTGCTAGGGGCGTTGTCGGAAGGGCGTAGGGGCTCTTGTTGGCTGCGCCGACGGCGACGGCTTCTGAATCAGTTTACGTGTCGTCGGTTTTCCGTACGCGTTCAAGTTTCTGGCGGTGACTCTCGCCTGGTATACGAAGCTTTTAAGGTCTTTGTCTTCTATAGACGCTATAGCGGCGGCCAGTTCAGGGTTCAGCTTCTGCCTTAGTAGGTAGAGCTGCTTATCTTCCGCTACTCGGGCCCTAATCGCATATTTTCTAAACAATCCGTAGAACTCCTCGAACGTCTGCCGGTTCTAGTTAATCTTATCCAGCTGCTTACGGGCCGTCTTCTTCCTAAAGGGATCTCCGAAGCGTTGATCCAGCGCTTTAATTGCTTCTTTAGCGGTTACCTCTTCTAGGTCTGCCACTAGCGAAAAAGCTTTACCTTCCAATCGCGATTCCAGGTACGCCAATCTATCCTCTTCGCTGCTCGATGCGTAATCGCGGCTTATCTTATTCTTAATCTTCTTCTTAAATGCCTCCTACGCTTTAGGGTCTCCGCTACTGAAAGCAGGTAGGTCCGGCAGTGGCGTTATCGTAGTGCTACCTTGACTATAGGCCGCTAGTAAGGCGGTCTCCGCGTGGGTTTCTCGCCGCAGTGGCGGCGACTTCGCTGCCTCTATATCAGCCAGTTGATCCTTTAGCGCCTTCAGCTGCGCCAGTCGATTCGCCGCCTGGTTTTCCAGCACATCTATAATGGTCTCGGCCGATTCCTTCTCGGCTCTTACCGTTTCAGTTTCTTCTCTTAGTTGTCTGTTCTCTTCTAGCGTTCTGTAGAACAGCGTCTTAATAAGGTCTATACTATCGTAGACCTTTCCTATCCTATTCTCGTTTATATAGTCTTCCAGTTCCTGGATCGTGCAGTCGTGGATCTTCCTGTATTCGCTTATTCGTTCCTTAATCTCTGCAGTCTCTTCCGCCGTAAAACTGCTGATAATAATCTTATTATTTATGACACTGGAGCGCCTACTTGCTCTGTTAGTCTTTCTCTTTCTGCAGCGGCCTGTTACGCCGCTCTCTACCGCTGAGAAGCCTTCTATCTTCTTACGGTGCCTGGGGTTTGTTGTTGGTGTGTGTGTATGTGCGGGTGCGTTATTCAAGCGTCCGGATAGTTCGACGGGCCCTTTCGCGTAGCGCAGGGTCTGTGTAAAGAGTGAGTTCGAGATATAATAATCCGAGCGCGCAGATAAGGTTCAATACGGCTGTTTTGATAACTATATCTCGAACTAAGGAGGGAAAGGAGTCTATGTAGTGGTGGTAGTGGGCTTTCGTAGTGGTGGTGCCAAGGCCCGGCTCGGCCCGTCCGGGCCGAGCCGAAATTCCAAGGGTCTACCCCATTATCCAGTTCCACCCCTTTCTGCCGCTGTAACACCTTCGTCCTTTGTTTAATAGGGGATAAAGTAGCGTTCTTTACTTAACCGATCTACTATGTTAAGAGTAGTATTGTATCTATCGGAATCCGGCAGGCCGGTTACGAAATCCATTGTAATATGCTGCTACTAATCCGGGCACGCAGATATGATTCAATACGGCCTTTTTGATAACTATATCTCGAACTGAGGAGGGAAAGGAATCTATAGGGTGGTGGTAGAGGACTTTCGTAGTGGTGGTGCCAAGGCCCAGCTCGGCCCGTCCGGGCCGAGCCGAAATTCCAGGGTCCACCCTATTAATCTGTCCCACCTCTTTCCACTACCGCAACACTACCCCCCTCCCTTACTAGCGGTCGCCCTCGACCGCTTAGTCACCACATCTATCCGAAAATCTCCCCTTTTTTTTTTTGATTTATCGTCTCTTTCTCGAAAATCCCCTCCGACAGTAATGTTACCTCTCCCATCTTCTATCGCTTCTTGAGTTTCTTACGTTATCGGCGTCTGAGGTCCTTCACTTGTCGTTTATGTGATCGGTGTGCCTGATCCGTGCTATCTGATCTGAGCCGTGGGTCTATAGCTGCGGCGTAGCTGGTCTGTGCGTCGTCTTGGGGGCCTATATAGATCTTTTCGCAGCGCCGTTTTTCTTCTTCTTTTTCTCTTCCACTAAAGCCTTTACCTACTACGCGGTCGGCGGCGTTGCCGGCCGACGCGGTGGTGCCTGAAGCAATCACTTCCCGAAGCACGATCGTTTTTATCGGCTTCCGCGCCGGTAGAGCGGGCGTGTCTCTATTGTCGGCATTAGAGCTACGCTGGGTTCGGCTTTTCCGGGTTCCGCGCGTAGAACTCTCTTAGCAGCTCCGCCGAATTTCGCAGGTTTTCGACCGGATACCATTTATAGTCTTCCAGCTACCCCTTCTACGAGATCCTCGCTTTAATGGACCCCCTTATCTTCTTTACGTCTATTACATCTTCTACCTCCTATTCTTCTTTATTACCGTCTATCTTAACTGGTAGGGGTTCGGCGAAGCCCTGTTCCGGCAGGCCGTTCTTAGGGTCTAGGCTTAGCAGATCCGAATGGAAAACGTCGTGGATCCGGAACGATTTCGGTAGCTGGAGCCGATAGGTCACCAGCGACCTCTTTTCCATTATTTTGAACGGACCTACGTAGCGTAGGTTGAGCTTCGCGTTTCCTTTTAGCCTTAGGTTTCGCGTGTCGAGCTATACCTTTTGACCTTCTTCGAATTCTATTGGCGACCGGCTTCTATTAGTTCGAGTTACTATCTTCTTTTAAGCCGTCTCTATCGCTTCTTTCGCCACTTTGATCGCTTCTTCTATCTGAGATCGTAGCGCTTCTGCCGCTGCAGCGGCGACTCTCTTCGACGACGTGGCGGTGGATGGTTCCGCAGAGCTGGGTTCGTTTAGCGGCTGAAAGCTCATCCTCGGAAGATAGCCGTGCGTTATCTCGAACGGCGCCAGCGAGGTAGCCTTAGACAGTGCCGAGTTAGCGCAGAACTCGGCTATCGGCAACACCTTAACCCATTCTTCCTAATGGTAGCCGCAGAAGGTCCGCAGATATCGCTCTATCTCTCGATTAACCACTTTAGACTGACCGTTAGTTTGAGGGTGAGCGGCGGTGCTGAGCTTTCTACAAATTCCGAGAGCTTGATTGATAGCTTTCTATACGTTAGCGGTAAATTGAGGACCCCTATCCGTAGTTATAGTGTCCGGCAGGCTATAGTGCTTCTACATATGTCGAATCAACAACCGTGCGGTCTCTTCTGCAGTAGTTCCTTCGTCTCTCGCTCTGCAGGTAATGAAGTAGCGTTCCTTGCTTAGCCTATCCACTACGTTAAGGGTGGCATCGTATCCATCGGAATCCGGCAAGCCGGTTACGAAATCTATCGTAATGTGCTGCCATAGTTTCTCGGGGATCGGCAGTGGCTTCAATAAGCCTGCCGGAAGGCCGTAACGTGGCTTCGCGGCTCTGCATACGTAGCAATTGGCGATAAATCAATAGATCCGTTCGTAGATCCGTAGAAACCAGTAGACCGTCCTTATAGCTTCTATCGTCTTCTTTGAGCTGGCGTAACCAACGTCTATAGAGTTATGGACCAGCTGGATAACCTCCGTAATTAGTTCTTCTGGAACTATTAACTTCCCTGAACCGGTTTTGCCGAGTTTCTGCTGCTGGTTAAGCTGCTCCACCTTTTCGTAGAGGGTCTTTTCTTCGATCGGCGGCTCTATTGGTTCCGGTTTGGCCTGCAGTTCCGCCGCGCAGATCCCCGCTTCCTTCAACACCTCGGCGTCTACTATCCGTTCGGTCAGCACCTTCTGAAACATGTTCGGATCTTCCTTCGCGCAGCTCGTCTTTCCTTCTCTTCGCGTTAGCGCGTTAGCCTTTCCGTTTTGAGCCCCTAGCCGATAGATAATCTTAAAGTCGAATCCTAATAAGTAGGCGGCCTACCGAGCTTGGCGGCGTAAGAGCTTCTGCATCTTTATAAAGTAGGTCAGCGACTGGTGGTCTGTGAGAACCTGGACCGTGCTCTTTCTAGCTATAAGCTCCAGTTTCCACTCCTCGAAAGCCTGAATAATGGCTAGCAGTTCTTTATCGTAGATCGCGTAGTTCCGTTCGGCCTCTGTTATAGACTTGCTGAAGAAAGCTACCGGATGGAGGGTCTCGCCGTCGTCCGCGTATTGAGAAAGGACCCCTGCCGTTACTGTGTCGGACGCGTCCGTTTCTACGTAGATCGTCTTTTCTGGTCGGAAGTGCGCTAGCACTAGTGCAGAGGCCACTGCTTCTTTCAGCCGCACGAAGGCTTCCGTGCACTTCTTATTCTATAGGCCGGCGGCTTCTTTCTTTAGTGCCTCGTTTAGGGGTCTCGCTATCTTGCTAAAGTCCTTGATAAACCGTCGATAGTAGCTGCAGAAGCCGAGGAACGCCCTGATTTGCGTGGTATTTCCAGATTTCGGCTGCTTCCATTCGGCGACGGCAGCGACCTTTAAGGGATCTATACGAATTCTATCTCTTCCGACGATGAGACCGAGATATTTGACCTCAGTTTGATAGAACTCGCTCTTCTTTGTGTCCGCGTTTAGTCCAACCTCGCGGAGCCTTAGTTAACACCTTCTTGATGTGGTCCGTGTGCTGATCTCTCGTCCCGTCTGTGTAGATAAGAATGTCGTCTAGATAGATAGACACGAACCGTTCTAACATGTCTATAAAAGTGTAGTTTATAAAGCGTTGCTACACCGCCGGCGCGTTGGTAAGTCCGAAAGGCATCACCAACTACTTGAAATTGCCTATACGCGTCGCGAACGTCGTAAGGTCTTCTGTCTGCCCTTCCTCGTTCCTTAGTCGATAGAACGCTTAGCGGATGTCCAGCTTGCTGAACTACTTAGCCTTCGCCACTCTTTGGATGGTTTCGTCAATTAACGGCAGTGGATATACGTCTCTTTTGGTAACCTTATTGAGGCCTCGATAGTCTACATACAGTCGGAGGCCTCCTCCTAGCTTCCGCATAAAAAGGATCAGTAACGCGTATTCGGCAGAACTTAGTATAATAAACTTCTTCGCCAGGTTTTCGCGAACGAACACCTCTACTTAGTCCAGTTCCGCCGGTGACAGTCTTCTTAGGCGCTTAGTTCTTGGCAATGTAGCCCCCTCTTTTAACCTGATCTTATTATCGTATTCCGGCCGATAGAGCGGCAGGAGGTTGGAGTCAGCTTTTAAGAACACGTTAGCGTAATCGTAGAGCTCCGCCGGCAGCACCTCTAGTGGGTCCACTTCGTCTTCTGCCATTATCTTCCAGTGGTCCTCGATGTCTTTCATTGAGATAGCGTAAATCTCGTTGTCTGGTAACTTCGCGAGGGTCGATAAAGTTTCCGAGCTTATTATTCCTATTATGCCTTAAGGGTCAGGCTGATCCATCGAAGTCGTTTCGACCTTCGTAACGTTCGGTTTAGCGTTGGCCGCTGTGACCGATTCGGTAACTGATTTGATGGCGGCTGAGCCGCTGATCGGTTTTCTGAATCCGATTGTGCCTTCTCCTACGTTAATAATCGCTCCCTGGTTCTTCATCCATTTCTGCCCTATAATAATGTCAAATCGTCCGATATCTATAATTCGGAACGTCGCTTCCGTAGTGCGACTAGCCAAGGTAGTCTTTAGCGGCACATAGTGCGTAACGCTTTCCGTGTCTTGTCTGTTGTATGCCGAAATCCGTGTCGGCGACGCTAGTTCCACTGGATAGCTATATCCTTTTATCAGTTTCTGAACCAGTCGATGGTGGACCGCAGCTCCGATAAGAGCCCCGGTATCGATAAAAGCTCTCAGCTAAAGTGGTTTGCTCGATCCGTTAAGGGGGTGGACAGTGATCGGAAGGATAATAGCTGTTTCCGTGTTTACTTCCACTGCCGCCGAGAGCGGATCGCTGCAGCTGTTGATGCTTTCTTCTTGTGCCGATTCGTTCCGGTGCGGTGCCCTATTATTAGTGCTGGATAGGGGGCCTATCCTTCTAGCTGGTCTTTTCCTATAATTCTTAACTGCACACCACCGTCTACACTGTCAGTATCGTTCGGCGTCGGTTCGATGGCTTGGATAGTCTTCCTCGGTAGCTGCGGCTGCTGCTGCGGCTGCTTTATAACACGATACTCCTGCTTCTACTGGGCCGTTGCTTGGCATCTCGTGGCGATATAGCCGGGCTTTCCGCACGCGTAGCAGGTGGGGACGAACGACGAACGCTGTGACTAATAAGGTGGCTGCTGGGGTGCTCTCCGGAAAGGCGCCGGGGGTCGTGTTGTCTGCGCCGACGGCGATGGCTTCTGAACCGATTCGCGTGATTTCGCGTAAGCGCTCAAGTTTCTCCCGGTGTTTCTCGCTCTATGCACGAAGCCCTTAAGGTCTTCGTCTTCTACAGACGCTATAGCTGCGGCCAGTTCAGAGTTTAGCTTCTGCCTTAATAGGTAAAGCTGCTTATCTTCCGCTACCCGGGCCCTAATCGCATGTTTTCTGAACAAACTGTAGAATTCTTCAAACGTCTGCCGGTTCTGATTGATCTTGTCCAGCTGCTTACAGGCTGTCTTCTTTCAGAATGGATCTCCGAAGCGTTGATCTAGCGCTTTGATCGCTTCTTTGGCAGTTACCTCTTCCAGGTCTGCTACCAGCGAAAAAGCTTCTCCTTCTAACTGCGATTCTAGGTACGCCAATCTATCTCCGGCGCTGTTCGATGCGTAATCGCGGCTTATCTTATTCTTGATCTTCTTCTTAAACTCCTCCCAGTCTTTAGGGTCTCCTCCTTTAAATGCCGGCGGGTCCAGCAATAATGTTATTAGGGTGCTACCTTAACTATAGGCCGCCAGTGAGGCGGTCTCTGCTTGTTCTTCTCGATGCAGTAGCGGCGGCGGCATCGCTGCTTCTATATCAGCTAGTTGATCCTTTAGCGCCTTCAGTTGCGCTAGTCTATTCGCCGCTTGGTTCTCTAACACGTCGATGATCGTTTCCGCCGATTCCTTCTCGGCCCTTACCGCTTTAGTTTCTTCTCTTAGTTGTCTGTTTTCTTCTAGCGTTCTGAAAAACAGCGTCTTAATAAGGTCTATACTATCGTAGACCTTTCCTATCCTATTCTCGTTTACATAGTCTTCCAGTTCCTTGATCGTGCAGTCGTGGATCTTCCTATACTTAGCCATTCGTTCCTTGAACTCAGCGGTCTCTTCCCCTGTGAAACCGCTAATAACGATCTTATCGTCAATGACGCTTAAGCGCCTACTCGCCCTGTTAGTCTTTCCTTTTCTGCTTCTGCTGCAGCCTATAACGCTGCTCTCTACCGCTAAGAAGCCTTCTATCTTCTTACAGTGCCTTAGGTGTTGTTGGTGTGTGGTGCGCGTGCGTTATTCGGGTTTCCGGATGGTTCGACGGGCCCTTTCGCGCAGCGCGGGGTTGGTGTGGAGAGTGAGTTCGAGATATAATAATCCGGGCACGCAGATATGATTCAATACGGCCTTTTTGATAACTATATCTCGAACTGAGGAGGGAAAAGAATCTATAGGGTGGTGGTGGAGGACTTTTGTAGTGGTGGTGCCAAGGCCCGGCTCGGCCCAGACGGGCCGAGCCGAAATTCCAGGGTCCACCCTATCAATCTGTCCCACCTCTTTCCACCACCGCAACAGCTACAGTTTCTTAGGGATTGGTAGTAGCTTTAGTAGACTAGCTGGAAGACTGTAACGTAGCTTCGCTGCTCGATATATATAACAATTAGCAATAAACTAGTAGATTCGCTCGAGAATTCGCGGAAACCAGTAGACGGTTCTAATAGCGTCTATCGTCTTCTTTGTACTAGTATAACTGACGTTCTTAGAACTATAGACTAGCTAAATAACTTCTGTAACCAATTCTTCCAGAACTGTTATCTTCCTTAAACCTGTTTTACTGAGTTTCTGTTAATAGTCTAGCCGCTCTACCTTTTCGTAAAGCGTCTCTTCTTTAGTTGCCGGCTCTGCAGTATAAATTCCTACTTCTTTTAGCACTTTGGTGTCGACTATCCGTTCGGTAAGCACTGTTTAAAACATATTCGGATCTTCCTTCGTACGACTAGTCTTCCCTTCTCTTCTTATTAGTATATTAGCTTTTCCGTTTTAAGCTCCGGATCAATAAGTAATCTTAAAGTCGAATCTGGATAAGTAGGCGGCCTACTAAGCTTAGCGGCGTAAGAGCTTCTACGTCTTTGTAAAATAGGTTAGTAACTAATAGTCTGTAAGGACCTGGACTATGCTCTTTCTAGCTATTAGCTCTAGCTTCTACTCCTTAAAAGCTTGGATAATAGCTAATAGTTTCTGATTGTAAATAGCGTAGTTCTGCTTAGCTTTATTTATAGACTTGCTAAAGAAGGCTACTAGATAAAGGGCCTCGTCGTTGTTGTTATACTAAGAAAGGACCCCTGCTGTAACTGTGTTAGAAGCATCCGTCTCTAGGTAGATTGTCCTTTCTAGCCGGAAGTGTGCTAGTACTAGTGCTATAGCTATAGCTGCCTTTAATTAGTAGAAGGCTTCTGTATACCTCTTATTCTAAAGGCTGCCTACTTCCTTTTTTAATGCCTTATTTGGGAATCTCGCTATCTTGCTAAAGTCCTTAACAAAGCAGCGATAGTAACTGCAGAATCTGAGAAAAGCTCTAATTTAGGTACTGTTTCTAGACTTCGGCTGTTTCTATTCCGCTATAGCAGTGACTTTTAAGGGGTCTACCTAGATGCCCTCCTTTCTAACGATAAGGCTAAGGTATTTAACTTTGGACTGATAGAACTTACTCTTCTTTGAATCTGTGTTAAATCCGACTTCTTAGAGCCTAGCTAGCACCTGCTCGATGTAGTCTGTATGCTGTTGTCTTGTTCTATTAGTATAGATAAGGATGTCGTCTAGGTAGATAGACACAAACTGCTCTAGCATATCTATAAAGGTATAGTTTATAAAGCGTTGCTATACAGCCGGCGCGTTAGTGAGTCCGAAAGGCATAACTAGCTATTTGAAATTGCCTATATATGTAGCGAATGTCGTAAGGTCTTCTGTCTGCCCTTTTTCGTTCCTTAGCTAATAAAACGCTTAGCAGGTATCTAACTTGCTAAACTATTTAGCCTTCGCTACCTGCTATATAGTCTTATCGATTAACGGCAGCAGGTATACATCTCTTTTAGTGACTTCGTTAAGGCCTCTATAGTCTATATATAACTAGAGGCCGCCTCTAGGTTTCTATACGAAAAGGATTAGCGACGTATACTCAGCTAAGCTCGGTGTAATAAATCTCTTCGCTAGGTTTTCTCGAACAAACACTTCTACTTAGTCTAGCTTAGCCGGCGACAGTCGGCGACAGTCGCCTTAACAGTTAGGTTCTTGGCAGCGTAGGTCCTTCCTTTAGTTAGATCCTGTTATTATATTCTAGCTAGTAGAGCAGCAGGAGGTTGGAATCAGCTTTTAAGAACACGTTAGTGTAACGATAGAGTTCTTTTAGTAACACTTCTAATAGGTCTACCTCTTCTTCAGCTATTATCTTTTGGTAGTCTTCGATGTCCTTTATCGAGATAGCGTAGATCTTATTTTCCGGCGACTTCGCGAGGGTAGTTAGGCCTTCCAAGCTTATTATTCCGATAGTAGCTAGAGGCGCAGCATAGTCCCCCGGATCCGTAATAGCAGCCGTAACTTTTAGGTTAGCAGTAACGACGGTGGCCTGGTTAATAGCAGTGCCTTTCTGCTAGGTTTTAAATTCGATCGTGCCTTTATCTACGTCAATAACGGCCTTCTGGTTCTTTATCTATTTCTGTCCTATAATAACGTAAAACTGTCTAATATCTATAACTCGAAACGTCGCTTTCGTAGTGCGGCTAGCTAGGGTAGTCTTTAACAGCATATAGTGCGTAACGCTCTCGGTGTCTTGTCTGTTGTATGCCGAAATCTGCGTTGGCGAGGCTAACTCTACTAGGTAACTGTATCCTTTTGTCAGCTTTCGAGCTAGTTAATAGTAAATTGCTACACTAATAAGAGCTCCTGTATCGATAAAAGCCTTTAGTTAGAGTAGCTAGCGCGAGCTCTCGAGGGGGTAGACAGTAATCAGAAGAATAATAGCGGTCTCTGTATTTGCCTCTACTGTGGCCGAAAGCGGATTATTATAGCTGTTAATACTTTCTTCTTCTGGCAGCGTAGATCGCGGTAGTGCCCTATTGTTTATGCTAGGTAGAGGGCCTATCCGTCTAGCTAGTCTTTTCCTAAGATTCTTAATAGGACCCTGCCGTCTATACTCTTAGTATCGTTAAGTGTGAATTCTATAGCCTAGATACTCTTCCTCGGCGGCGGCGTAGGTCTCGTAGCCCAATGTTCTTACTTTTGTTAGGCAGTTGCTTAGCATCTAGTAGTGATATAGCTAGAGTTTCTATATGTATAACATAGAGGGACGAATGTTAAACGCAGTAGGTAAGACGGTTGCTAGGGGCTGCGTTAAAAGAAGGAAGGAGACTAGGTCGATAGCGCGAGCAGTAGTCGCTAACCTAGTTCTTAGGTTGCTAGTCTTCTATATTTATTTATATTTCTAGCCGTAACTCTCGCTTAGTCTACGAAGGCTTAAAGGTCTCTAGTTCTTACAGAGACTAGGGTGTTAGCTAGCCTAGGCCTTAACTTCTTTCTTAGCAGGTGTAGTTGTTCGCTCTCTGGCACCTTTGCTTAGATTGCGTACTTTCGGAACTGTCTATAGAACTCTTCGAACGATAGCCGATATTACTTAACTTTGTCTAGTTGTTTACGAGCCGTCTACTCGCAGAAGTAGTGTGCGAAGCGCTAATCTAAGGCTTCGAGAGCCTTAGCAGCAGTAGCTTCTTCTAAGTCCGCTACTAACGTAAACGCCTTACCGTCTAGCTGTAATTAAAGGTATGCTAACTTGTCATTTTCGCTGTTGTTGGCATAATAGCGGTTTATCTTATTTATTATCTTTTTCTTAAAAACTTCCTATGTCTCCGGATTACCGCCGCTAAAGACCTATAGGTTAGACAATAACGTTATCGAAATGCTACCTTAACTGTAGGCAGCAGGGGAGGCGTAGTTAGTGTAGCCTTCTGGTAGCAGCGGCAGCGGCGCTGACGACGTTAACCCTGATACATTAGCTAACTAAGCTCTTAGTCTATTTAGGTAAGCTAATCGTACTACGGCCTAATTCTTAAGCACTTTGATAGTAGTTTCTGCCGACGCTCTCTTAGCGGCTATCGCTTCTACTTCCTCTCTTAACTGTCTATTCTCTTCTAGCTTCTTATAGAACAGGGTCTCGACGAGGGCTATAGCGTCGTAGACCTTCTCGATTCCGTGTTCTATTATATAGTTTTCGAGCTCGTCGGGAGTGTACTCGTATAGCTTTAAGTAGTTAGTTGTGCGCTCTTTTACCTCTTAGGTCTCTTCTATAGTAAGGCTCTCGATAAGGGTCTTAGCGTTAATAATACTAGTACGCCTATCTTTAGTTCTGTTAGTCCTTCTTCTTCTGCTACAGCCAGTAATGCCGCCGTCTGCCGTTAAGGAGCTCCCTATAGCCTTCTTACTGTGCTGGTTAGTTTAGTTTGGGTCGTAGGGTGCGCGTGCGTTATTCAGGCGCTTAGATATAATTCGACGGACTCTTTTGCGCAGCGCGGTAGTGGTTTAGTTAGTAAGTTTAAGATATAATAATCCAAGCGCGCAGATGTAATTCAATACAGCTATCTTGATAACTATATCTCGAACTAAAGAGCGAAAGGAATCTATGTAGTAGTGGCGGTGTGCTTCGTAGTAGTAGTGTGCCAAGGCCCGGCTTAGTCCGGGAGGGCCGAGCCGAAATTCCAAGGGTCTACCCTATTACTTAGTCCTTCCTCTTTCCGCTAGTGCAACACTTAATATACTTGCTTCTGCTGTACTGTAGCTCTGTACTGTAGCGATATGTAACCTAACTTGCTGTACGTATAGCAGGTAGGCGTAGACGATAGCTGTATGTTTAGTTAGAAATGCAGCTAAGCAGTCTGTATAATGGGTTTAAGACTCTTGGTTTAGAAACTTGAAGCTAGGTATCTATATAAAGGACCTAATAGACAGTTCCTTCGTCGTCTGCTACTGTACACTTTGTAACTACGAAGCAAGCCAGCAATTTCCCTCTATATAGGGAGCAGAGATTTCCCTCTATATAGAGGGTGCAGAGATTTCCCTCTGTACAGGAGTGCAGAGAATTCCCTCTGTATAGGGTACAGGGGGAGGGAATGCCGACTCGGCCAGGCCGGGCTAGGACTTAGTCTAGCTAGGTCTTGCTAGCGCAGCTAAGTCGTACTCCTTAGGACGACGGTCGGTCTAGGTCCGAGACCTGGCAGGACGGCGTCCCCTAACAATACCCCCCCTCCCCCTCCTTAATACTACTACCTCTCTAAGCTTGTTAGTAAGGGTCAAACACCCTATCTCCCTCTTAGTATGCCTTAGTGCCTTAAAGCACTCCTTAAGCATATGCTTAGCGAAGACGGGTAGCGCAGCATTGCTAGCTATAGTTATAGCCTCTCCTCTAGTATAACAGTCGTATGTATACGTGTTAGGGAATCCCTATAACCGGAGGGTCTCCTAAACAGTAAATAGACAGTCGCTGTCCGGATAAAGCTTGTGTAGCCCTTATATGTCTACGATGTTTTCCAGTAGGCAGTAGCTAACCTAGGTAGGGTGTCGGCAATGCCCTAGTTAACTGTCTAACATAGTTACAGGGCTGGACTATAGGTTGGTAGTAGGAAATCCGTGAGCCTCCCTCGATAGGCCCCAGCCCTGTCTAAGTAAGCCGTCCGGTCTCTACCTGTCTATTTACCTACCTCCCGTTCTAATTGTCTCTTACCTTATAGGCCCAACTATGCTTCCTGTATCTAACTCGTATAGTCTAACGGCGACGGGCTCTAGGCCAGCTATCTTAGCTCTTGCTTAGCAGAGCTTTGTTCCAGATAATGTAGTTGGTGTAGGGAATTACCGTCCCCTACATTAACTCTATTATCTGGACGGAAACCCCGTTGTCGGATACCGGCGTAAGATCTACAGTCTTGTAGTTTTCTAGTGCTTCGGTTGCCGTCCGGGCTTATTAAAGGCTTAGGTAGATGTTTCCGCTTGTCGTCGTCTCTAGGGTAGGGTAGTGACCGTTTACTTAGCGGTTGTCCGTATAGCCTCGGGCGGACCGGTTATCTCGTATAGTCTTACCCTACCCTAAACTATCTCTATTCCTATTCTTCTACCTTTTCCTACTTCCTGTACCTATACTATGCTTCTTGTAGGTTCTCTAGTGTCGTCTCCTCTTTTATATCCCTAGGGATAGATATCCCTAGTTCCTCTCTATTCTTGCTCTTCCTTTGCAGCTTCCTACTGTCCTCTATAGCTGCCTAGTCTTGCCTGTAGCTGCCTAGTCCTGTCTGCAGCTGCCTATCCCTTGTAGCTGCTTAGTCCTAGCTGCAGCTACCTAATGTTCTTTGCAGCTGCCTAGTCCTACAGCTGCTATCTGTCCTACCCTGTACAGTATAGTGTTACTGTAACCGTTTACTAGGGTGTTTCTCCTCCTACTTGTCCAGTGCCTGTATGTCCTAGAGAGCCTCGTACAGTTCCTATATAGGCTCTGCCTAACCTGCCTACTTAACTAGGTATTCTATCTTTTTCTACTTCTTCCGGCTCTTAAGGATTTCTTCTACCTTATACTCCTCCTAGTCTTTAGTTACGATTGCTAAGGGGCGTGCGTTGTCCGTCGTCTAGTACAGCAGGGGGTCTGTATATGCTAGCTGTACGAGGTCTATATAGACAACTAGGTAAATCCCTAGGGGAGTGTTAAGTCGTATAGCGTATGTCCCTACCAGCTAGACTACTATAAACTTCCGGTTCTTCTAGTCCAGTTTCTTGCTTGGCCGGTCTATACGAATATTGCGTTGGTTTAGCTATACCTTATCCCCTGTCTTATACCTTAGTGCAGCCTGCCGTCCCTTATTAGCCTGCTCTTCTGCACTCTATTAGGCTATAGCTAGGCTCGCTTTTGCCTATTAGTAGGCGTTTGTAATCGTCCGTACGATAGCTTCCCCCTGCTAAATTAGGGGACGTACAGGGCGTAGGGTAGCACTGCTTAGGGTCGGTAGGAGCAGGGAGTAGTCGTACCTATAGGTTATAAAGAAGGGGGACAGTCCTGTAGCGTTAACCGTAAAGCTATTAATAGCTAGCTCCGCTATATAGAGGAGGCAGTTCCAATTCGTCTAGTCGTAGTTAACGTATGCTTAGAGGTACGCTTCCAATATCGAATCAACCCTCTCTGTCGCACTGTCTGTCTGTAGGTGCTATACAGTAGATAGGCGGCGTTCTACGTTTAAAAATTGGCAGATCCTAGCCTAGAGTTAGCTCGTAAACTGCGTACCCTAGTTAGATACGATTAACCTAGGGAATCCGTGCTTGCTGAACGTCGTCTGTATAAATGCCTAAGCAGTGTCCTTAGCCGGAATAGAATCTATTCCCTCTAGTATCACCCCCCTCGTTAGCTTGTCTATAATAACTATAATTTTTTACCGCCTGTCGCTCTTAGGGAGGTCTGTAATAAAGTCTACGGTTAGGTCTTGCTAGGGCCGGTCTAGTATCGGCAGGAGTTTTAATAGGCCGTGCTTTAGTTTACGCTAGGGTTTCGTCCAACTACAGACATCGCAGTTCCGTACGAACCTATAGATGTCCTTTACTATCGCCGGCCAGTAGTAGTATCTAGTAACAATGCTGTACGTCTCCTAGCGCCCTAGGTGTCTAGTAGCTATTAAGTCGTGCGCCTGTTATATTAAGCTTATACAGAGCTTCTCGTCTGCTAGGACCCAAATCCGATTCCTGAACTTTAGGTTGTTCTCCTCGTCTACTGCGCACTCTGCTGCTAATACCTTCAGTTAGAGCTCTGCTAGGAGCTTCCGCTGTCCTCCTTAAATCGCTATACAGGCACCTAGGTAGACGTCGTACTTTTCTACTGCCTCTTCCTATGCCTGTAGCTGGGGTTCCTATATATATATCGCCGCTAGGCGGATAGTCTCCTCGTCTGGTTCCTCCTTAAATATCTAGAATGTTCGTAATTTTAGTCGTTCGTTGTCGTACGTCGCTAGTATGTCCTAGTCTCGTTTAGATAATACGTCGGCCCTGCTGTTATCCTTCCCTTTGCGATACTAGAGTCTTATATTAAAGCGGCTTAGATATATCGCCTATCGTACGTATCTCTTAGAGAGCTTCCGGGGTTGTGTAAAGTACTCGAGATTCTTGTAGTCGGTAAGGGCGAGGAACTTAGGAACCGAGCGGAGTTCTCTATCCTATAGCTCGCAGCACTATATAACCGCTAGCAATTCCTTGTTATAGATAGGGTAGTTACATTCGGCTAGGGAGTTCTTCTTAGAGAAATATGCATATAGGTATAGAAGGCCGTCCGGACCTACCTGTAAGAGGATACCTCCTATGCAGTATGCTAAGGAGTCGGTTCCTAGTATTGTTATACGTTCTAGGTTAAAGGCGGCAAGCGTTGGTCCTGTAGTAAAGAGCTCCTTTAGCTTGTTAAAACTTTCATTACACTCGTCTGTCTACTTAAACTGCTTGTCCTTGTATGTTAGCTTAACTAGGGGGCGTACTATCTCCGAGTAGTTCTGCATAAACTGATCCGGGCACGCAGATAAGATTCAATACGGCCTTTTTGATAACTATATCTCGAACTAAGGAGGGAAAGGGATCTATGTAGTAGTAGACGAAACTTTTAGGGGGGGGTGGCGTGCCAAGGCCCAGCTTGGTCCGGAAGGGCCGAGCCGAGATTCCGAGGGTCTACCCTATTACTCAGTCCCACCCCTTTCCACTACTGCAACACCACCCCCCTCCCTTATTAGCAGTCGCCCTCGACCGCTTACTTATCTGTTCCTCCTCTTTTTTTTTTTGATTTACATCGTTACTATCTGAAGTCTTTATTTGGCGTCCATCTGATCCGCTCTATCTGATCGTAGCTATCTGATCGGAGCCAGCGGTTACCAGAGCTGCGGTGTGACCGGTCCGTACGCTATCGCGTGGGTCTATATAGATCTACCTGCAGCTCGCTATCTTCTTCTTTTTCTTCCTCTACTAAGGCCCTTACACATCGCAGTGCTGGCGGCGTCGGCGCCGATTTACGGCGTCCGCGAGCTTCCTGCCGGTGCCAAGATAGGTAGTGGCCGATCCGAAGACTCCAGCAAAGCGACCAGCGATCGTGTCTATTGGCTTCCGCGCCGATAGAGCGGACGCGGTTTTCTTTATCTTTCACCGAATCTTCAATATCAGAGCCACTCTGGCTTCGGCTTTTCCGGATTCCGGGCGTAGAACTCTTCTAGCAGCTCCGCCAAGTTCCGCAGGTTCTTGATCGGATACTATTTATAGTCTTCTAGCTATCCCTTCTACGAGATCTTTGCTTTAATGGACCCCCTTAACTTCTTTACTTCTATTACATCTTCTACCTCCTACTCTTCTTCCTTACTGTCCATCTCGATTAGTGGGGGTTCGGCAAACCCCTGTTCTGGAAGACCGTCCTTAGGGTCTAGGCTTAACAGATCCAAATAAAAAACATCGTAGACCCGGAACGACTTCAGTAGCTAGAGCCGATAGGTCACTGGCGACCTTTTCTCTATTATCGTAAATAGACCTACGTAGCGCGAGTTGAGCTTCGCGTTGCCTTTCAGCCTCAGGTTCCGCGTGTTAAGCTATACTTTTTGGCCTTCCTCGAATTCCAGCAGTAACCTCTTCTTATTGGCTCGAGCTACTATCTTCTTCTAAGTCGATTCTATCGCCTTCTTCGCTACCCTAACTGCTTCTTCTATCTGTGCCTTAAGTGCCTCGGCTACGGCGGCGGCGACTCTCTTTAACGACGTAGCGGCGGATAGTTCCGCAGAGCTAGGTTCGTTCGGCGGCTGAAAACTTATCCTTAGAAGATAGCTATGCGTTATTTCGAACGGCGCTAGCGAGGTAGCCTTAGACGGTGCCGAGTTGGCGCAGAACTCGGCTATTGGCAACACCTTGACCTATTCTTCTTAATAATGGCCGCAGAAGATTCGCAGATATCGTTCTATCTCGCGGTTAGCCACTTTAGACTGACCGTCGGTCTGTAGGTAAGCAGCCGTGCTGAGCTTTCCACGAATTCCGAGAGCTTAGTTGATAGCTTTCTATACGTCGGCGGTGAATTAAGGACCCCTATCCGTAGTAATAGTGTCCAGTAGGCTATAGTGCTTCTATACGTATCGAATCAATATCTGCGCAGTCTCTTCCGCAGTAGTTCCCTTGTCTCTCGCTTAGTAGGGGATAAAGTGGCGCTCTTTGCTTAGCCTATCCACTACGTTAAGGGTGGCATTGTATCTATCTGAATTCGGCAGGCCGGTTACGAGGTCCATCGTAATGTGCTGCTATAGTTTCTCAGGGATCGGCAGTGGCTTTAGTAAGCCTGCCGGAAGGCTGTAACGCAACTTCGCCGTTCGGCATATGTAGCAGTTAGCGATAAATCAGTGGATTCGCTCGAATATTCGCGGAAACCAGTAGATCGTCCTTACTGCTTGCATTATCTTCTTCGCGCCTGCGTAGCCAACATCTACAGAGCTATGGACTAGCTAGATGACCTCTGTAATTAGTTCTTCCGGAACTATTAGCTTCCCTGAACTGGTTTTGCCAAGCTTCTGTTGCTCGTTAAGCTGCTCTACCTTCTCGTAGAGAGTTTCTTCCCTATTGGTCGGTTCTATTGCGTAGACCCCTACCTCTTTCAACACCTCTGCGTCTACTATCCGCTCGGTTAACATCTTCTAGAACATGTTCGGATCTTCTTTCGCATAGCTGGTCTTTCCTTCCCCTCTCGTTAGTGCGTTAGCCTTTCCGTTTTGAGCTCCGGGTTAATAAGTGATCTTGAAGTCGAACCCAGATAAGTAGGCAGCCCACTGTGCCTAACGTCGTAAGAGCTTCTGCGTCTTTATAAAGTAGGTTAGCAACTGGTGGTCCGTAAGAACCTAGACCGTGCTCTTTCTAGCTATAAGTTCCGGCTTCCACTCCTCGAACGCCTGTAGAATGGCCAGCAGTTCTTTATTGTAGATCGCGTAGTTTCGCTCGGCTTTAGTTATGGATTTGCTAAAGAAGGCTACTGGATAGAGGGTCTGGCCGTCGTCGGCGTATTAAGAAAGGACTCCGGCTGTTACTGTATCGGAAGCGTCCGTTTCTACGTAGATCGTCCTTTCCGGCCGGAAGTGTGCCAGAACCGGCGCCGAGGCCACTGTTTCTTTTAGCTGGTTAAAGGCTTCCGTGCACTTCTTATTCTATAGGCCGGCGGCCTCTTTCTTTAACGCTTCGTTTAGGGGTCTTGCTATCCTGCTGAAGTCCTTAATAAACCTTCGATAGTAGCTGCAGAATCCGAGAAACGCTCTGATCTGTGTAGTGTTTCCGGATTTCGGCTGCTTCCATTCCGCGACAGCGGCGACCTTTAAGGAGTCTATACGAATTCCATCTCTTCCGACGATAAGACCGAGATACTTGACCTCGGTTTGATAGAACTCGCTCTTCTTCGTGTCTGCGTTCAATCCGACCTCGCAGAGCCTGGTTAGCACCTTCTCGATGTGGTCCGTGTGCTGTTCTCTCGTTCCATCTGTGTAAATAAGGATGTCGTCTAGGTAAATAGATACGAATTGCTCTAGCATGTCTATAAAGCTGTAATTTATAAAACGTTGCTACACCGCTGGCGCTTTGGTGAGTCCGAAGGGCATCACTAGCCACTTAAAATTGCCTATGCGCGTAGCGAATGTCGTGAGATCTTCTGTCTGCCCTTCCTCGTTCCTTAATCGATAGAACGCTTGGCGGATGTCCAGCTTGCTGAACTACTTAGCCTTTGCTACACGCTGTATAGTCTTATCTATTAGCAGTAGTGGATACACGTCTCTCTTAGTGACCTTATTAAGGCCCCTGTAATCTACGCATACTTAGAGGCCGCCTCCGGGTTTCCGTACGAAAAGGATCGGTAACGCGTATTCGGCAGAACTCGGCGTAATAAACTTCTTTGCTAGATTTTCTCGAACAAACACCTCTACTTGGTCCAGCTCGGCCGGCGACAGTCGTTTTAGTGGCTCGGTTCTCGGCAACGCAGCCCCTTCCTTTAACCAGATCTTGTTGTCGTATTCCGGTCGATAGAGCGGCAAGAGGTTAGAGTCGGCTCTTAAGAAGACGTAAGCGTAATCGTGGAGCTCCTTCGGCAACACCTCCAGTAGGTCTGCTTCTTCTTCTGCCATTATTTTTCGGTGGTCTTCGATATCTTTTATTAAGATAGCGTAGATCTTATTGTCCGGCGACTTCGCGAGAGTTGTTAAGGCCTCCGAGCTCATTATTCCGACGGTGACCGGGGGTTCGGAGCGGTCGGGCGGAGCTACGTTGGCGGCCGCGGCTTTCGATTCTGCTATAGTGGCGGCGGATAGTTCGACGGCGGCAGTGCCGTTGCCCTGGGTTTTGAACCCTATCGTGCCTTTGTCTACGTCAATAACTGTCTTCTGGTTCTTTATCTATTTCTGCCCTATAATAATGTCGAACCGTCCGAGGTCCATAATCCGGAACGTTGCTTCCGTGGTCCATCCCGCCAGTGTGGTCCTTAGTAGCACGTAATGCGTAACGTTTTCCGTGTCCTGTCCGTTATACGCTGAAATTCGCGTCGGCGATGCCAGCTCCACCGGGTAGCTATATCCCTTTATCAGTTTCTGAACTAGTCGGTAGTGTATCGCTGCGCTAATAAGAGCTCCAGTATTAATAAATGCTTTCAGCTAGAGGGGTCTACACGACTTCTTAACAGGGTGGATCGTAATAGGAAGGATAATCGCCGTTTCCGTATTCACTTCTACGGCTGCCGAGAGCGGATCGCTATAGCTGTTGATGCTCTCTTCTCGTGTCGATTTGCTCTAGTGCAGTGCCCTATTGTCAGTGCTAGATAGGGGGCCTATCCGTCTAGCTGGTCTTTTCCTATAATCCTTAACTGCACCCTACCGTCCACACTCTCGGTGTCGGTTGGAGCCGGCTCTATAGCTTGTATAGTCTTTCTCGGTGGCTGTGGCTGCTGCTGCTTTATAACACTATACTCCTGCTTCTGCTTTCCTGATGCTTGGCATCTCGTAGCGATGTGGCCAGGCTTTCTACACGCGTAGCAGGTAGGGACGAACGACGAACGCGGTGACTGATAAGGTGGCTGCTAGGGTGCTCTCCGGAAAGGCGCAGGGGGTCGTGTTGTCTCCGTTATTAACGGCTTCTGGTTCGATTCGCGTAATTTCGCGTAAGCGCTTAAGTTTCTCGCGGTGACTCTCACTTAGTGCACGAAGCTCTTAAGGTCCTTATCTTCTACCGAGGCCATAGCTGCGGCCAGTTTAGGGTTCAGCTTCTGCCTTAGTAGGTAGAGCTGCTTATCTTCTGCTACTCGGGCCCTAATCGCATATTTCCTAAATAGTCTGTAGAACTCTTCGAACGTCTGCCGGTTCTGGTTGATCTTATCCAGCTGCTTACAGGCCGTCTTCTTCCAGAAGGGGTCTCCGAAACGTTGATCTAGTGCTTTGATCGCTTCCTTGGCGGTTACCTCTTCTAGGTCCGCTACTAGTAAAAAAGCTTTACCTTCCAATCGCGATTCCAGGTACGCCAATCTATCTCCGGCGCTGTTTCCGGCATAGTCTCGATCTATCTTGTTCTTTATCTTCTTCTTAAATGCTTCCTAATCCTTAGGATCTCTGCCTCTAAACGCTAGTAGATCTAGTGGTAACGTTATTAACGTGCCGCCTTAACTGTAGGCCGCTAGTAAGGCGGTCTCTGCTTGTTCTTCTCGATACGGTAGCGGCGACGTCGCTCTCTCTATCTCAGCTAGCTGAGCCTTTATCGCTTTTAGTTGTGCCAGTCGGTTCGCCGCTTGGTTTTCCAGCATATCTATAATAGTCTCTGCCGATTCCTTCTCGGCTCTTACTGCTTTAATTTCCTTTCTTAACTGTCTCTTTTCTTCTAGGGTTCTGTAAAACAGCTTCTCGATAAGGTCTATGCTGTCGTAGACCTTTCCTACTTCGTTCTCGTTTACGTAATCCTTAAGTTCCTCGAGCGTGCAGTTGTGGATTTTCTTGCATTCGCTTATTCGTTCCTTAATCTCTGTAGTCTCTTCCGCTGTAAAACCTCCGATAATGAACTTATTATCGATAACACTGGAGCGCCTGCTCGCTCTGTTAGTCTTTTCTCTTCTGCTTCTGCTTCGGCCTGTAACGCCGCTCTCTACCGCTAAGAAGCTCTCTATAGCTTTCTTACGGTGCTAGGGTTGTTGGTTTGTGTATTGGTGCGCGTGCGTTATTCGGGGGTCCGGATAGTTCAACGGTCCCTTTCGCGCAGCGCGGTGGTATAGGGAGTGAGTTCGAGATATAATAATCCGGGCACGCAGATAAGATTCAATACGGCCTTTTTGATAACTATATCTTAAACTAAGGAGGGAAAGGAATCTATGTAGTGGTGGACAAAACCTTTGGGAGGGGGGGTGGCGTGCCAAGGCCCGGCTCGGTCCGGAAGGGCCGAGCCAAGATTCCGAGGGTCCACCCTATTACTTAGTCCTACCCCTTTCCACCGCCGCAACATAAACTAGTAGTAGAAGTTAGCAAACCTAAGGAATTCTCGTATACCCTTAACACTCGTAGGGGGCTTCTATTGCTTAATAGTATTAATCTTTCTCCTGTCTATGCTAATGCCATTCCCTGCCTTAATAACAAACTGTAGGTATTTCGTACACTATATACCGAAATCACATTTGTTAATATCGAGGTACAATCCAGCCTGCTGCAAACAGTCTAACACTTTCTTAACATCTCGTACCTAGTCCTCGCAGGTGCCGTCTGTAAATACTAGGGTATCGTCGAGGTATACAGAGCAGATGTCGTCTAGGAGTCCTTACAAATAATCTGAGCACGCAGATATAATTTAATACAGCTGTTTTGATAACTATATCTCGAACTAAGGAGGGAATGGAATCTATGTAGTAGTAGGTAAGGGCTTTAGGGGTAGGTGCGCCTAGGCCCGGCTCGGTCCGACAGGGGCCGAGCCGAAATTCCAAGGGTCTACCCTATTACTTAGTCCTACCCCTTTCTGCTGCCGCAACACTACCCCCCTCCCTTACTAGCGGTCGGCCCCGACCGCTTACTTATCTTTCTCTTTTTTTTTGATTCGCTACCTTCTTTATTTTCTTCTGCTTTGGCGTCTTCTTCTTCTATCTAACTCGCGGCTCTTTCTGCGGAAAACCCTTCTTAGAGTGGACGTTACTTCTTCGTTTCTTCTATCTTAAAAACATCCTTCTTTCTCTATCTTCTTTCTTCTTATATCGTCGCTATCTGACGTCTTTTACTTAGCGTCTATCTGACTGCAGCTATCTGATCTAAGCTAGCAGCTATCTAAGCTGCTGCGTAGCTGGTCTGTACGCCGCTGCAGAGGTCTATATATCTACTCGCAGCGCGCTATCTCTTCTTCTTTTCCTTCTCTACCAAGGCTTTAAGCGCTACCGAAAAGCCGCTTTGTTAGCGTCGGCTTCGTTCTTCGCTGTTATTATCCGACCTGGCAGGTCCGGCGGCTGATAATAGCGGCGAAGACCGTTACAAAGCGCGCTGACTCGGTAGCGCCGTCTTCGGCCTTATAGCTATTATCCGACCGGCGAAGCCGGTCGGCAGTAGTAGTGGAGCCGAAGACCCTAAGCAAGCGCGCTACCTCGATCGTTTTTATCGGCTTCTGCACTAATAGAGCAGACGCAGTTTTTCTTCTTCTTCTTTCAGAACTATTATCTTCTAAGCTTCTTAGGCCTTGGCTTCTTTGGATTCCGCGTATAAAACTCCTTTAGCAGCTCTACCAAATTTCGGAGATTTTTAACTGCATACTATTTATAGTCTTCCGGCTATCTCTTCTACGAGATTCTTGCTTCGATAGACCCTCTTATCTTTCTTATATCTACTACATCTTCTACCTCCCACTCTTCTTCTTCTTTATCTATTTCGATCGGCAGGGGTTTAGCGAACCCCTGTTCCGGAAGGCCGTCTTTAGGGTCCAGACTTACCAGATCTAAATAAAAGACATTGTAGAGCTAGAACGATTTCGGCAGCTAGAGCCGATAAGTTACTAGCGACCTTTTTTCTACTATCTTAAAAGGTTCTACGTAGCGGGAGTTGAGCTTGGCGCTGCCTTTTAGCCTTAGGTTGCGGGTGTTGAGCTATACCTTTTGGCCTTCTTTAAATTCTACTAGTAACTGTTTTCCATTAGCTCGCGTTACTATCTTCTTCTAAGCCGACTCTATTGCTTCTTTCGCTACCCAGATCGCTTCTTCTATCTAAGACCTAAGCGCCTCTGCCGCTGCAGCAGCGACTCTCTTTAACAAAGTAGCAGTAGAAGGTTCCGAAGAACTGGGCTTATTTAGCGGTTAAAAGCTTATTCTTAGAAAGTAACTATAAGTTATCTTGAACAGCGCTAGTAAGGTGGCCTCGGACTGTGCCGAATTGGCGCAGAATTAGGCTATCGGCAACACCTTAGCCTACTCTTCTTAATAATAACTGCAGAAGATTCGTAGATATTTTTCTATCTTGCGATTGGCCACTTCGGACTAACTGTCGGTCTAAGGGTAAGCAGCTATGCTAAGCTTTCCGTAGATTCCGAAAACTTGGTTAATAGCCTTCTATATATTAGCAGTAAATTAAGGCCCCCTATCTGTAGTAATAGTTTCTAGTAGGCTATAGTGCTTCTATATATACTGAATTAGTATTCTCACCGTTTCTTCTGCAGTAGTTCCTTTATCCTTCGCTTAGTAGGGGATAAAGTAGCGTTCCTTGCTTAAGCGATCCACTACGTTAAGGGTAGCATTATATCTATCGGAATCCGGCAGGCCAGTTACGATATCTATCGTAATGTGCTGCTACGGTTTCTTAGGGATTTGAAGTGGCTTTAACAGACCGGCCGGAAGGCCGTAACGTAGCTTCGCGACTTGGCATACGTAACAATTAGCAATAAACCGGTGGATCCGCTCGAAGATCTGCAGAAACTAGTAGACAGTCCTTACGGCTTCTATCGTCTTCTTTAAGCCGACGTAGCTAACATCTTTAGAACTATAGACTAGCTAGATAACCTCTGTAATTAGTTCTTCCAGAACTATTAGCTTCCCTAAACCGGTTCTGCCAAGCTTCTCCTGCTAATTAAGCTGCTCCACTTTCTCGTAGAGCGTCTCTTCTTTAGTCGGCTGCTCTACTGCGCAGATTCCTACTTCTTACAATACCTCGTCCTCTACTATCCGCTCGGTTAACACCTTCTAGAATATGTTTGGGTCTTTTTTCGCGTAGCTGGTCTTCCCTGATCCGACTGCAGTAGACGCAAGGTCAATACCCGTCTTTGATAACTATATCCAAGGCTGGAGAGGGAAGAATCTACGTATAAGCGGAGGTGGAGGTATTTAAGTGTGCGCCAAGCCTGGCCCTGCCAAGCCTGCCACCTTCCAGCACCTTCCAGCCCTCTACATCTGTATTACTACCGCCCTCTCTAACTAGCGATTGCCCTTAATCGCAATCAATCTATCAATCGCAATTAGCCAATTAGGTCGCACCAATCCAGGTCGCAAATTCAGTCGCAGAGGTCGCTTTTGAGGTCGCTTTTAAGCTTCAATTTCCGTGCTTTTTGAGCCTCAATCTCGTGCCTTTTTGAGCCTTAATCTTATACCTTTTTGAGCCTTGATCTCGTGCCTTTGTGAGCCTTAATCTCGTGCTTTTTTGAGCCTTAATCTCGTGCCTCTTTAAGCCTCAATCTCGTGCCTTTTTGAGCCTTAATCTTGTGCCTTTTTGGCGTCGCTTTCAGCCTTAATTGGTGCGTGCCCTGTTTGGTGCCTTGTTTGGTGCCTTGCTAAGGCTGCAGAATTCTCAGATTGTTGCAGAGGTTGCCTTGCGAACACGTGTCGCTTCTCGACGGTCGCTCGCTTCTTAACGGTCGCTTCTTAATAGTCGCTTCTTAGATAGTCGCTTCGCTTCTCGACCGTCGCTTCTCGAGCCGTCGCTTCTTAAGCCGTCGCTCGCTTCTTAAGCCGTCGCTCGCTTCTCAAACGGTTACAGAGGTCTCGGAGGTTGTCAGGGTCGCGGAGGTTGTTGGGGGCGCAGAGGCTTCCAGAGGTTGTAGAGGTCGCAGCCTATATATGTCGCTTCTCGACGGTCGCTTCTCGACGGTCGCTAAGGTCTCGGAGGTCGCAGAGGTTGTTGGGGGCGCAGAGGTCGCAGCCTATAGATGTCGCTTCTCGGACGGTCGCTTCTCGGACGCTCGCCTCGCTTTCGAGCCGTCGCTTCTTACGCTTCTTAAGCCGTCGCTTCTTAAGCCGTCGCTTCTTAAGCCGTCGCTTCTTAAGCCGTCGCTTCGCCTGTACTTTGCCTGTGCTTTGCCTAGGTGCTCGTTGTGGCTAGGTGCTCTGCAGCTAGTGCCGGGGCTCGCTGGTTGCTTAGGGCTCGCTGGTTGCACTGCTCTTGTCGCTCGTGCTGCTCTTGTCGCTCGTGCTGCTCTTGTCGCTCGTACTGCTCTTGTCGCTCGTGCTTCTCTTGTCGCTCGTGCTGCTCTTGTCGCTCGTGCTGCTCTTGTCGCTCGTGCTGCTCTTGTCGCTCGTGCTGCTCTTGTCGCTCGTGCTGCTCTTGTCGCTCGTGCTGCTCTTGTCGCTCGTGCTGCTCTTAAGGTCGCGGAGGTCGCAGAGGTCGCAGAGGTCGCAGACTAAATGTATACTTTGCCTCGATTGCTGGCCGTATGTCTCGATTGCTAGCCGTACGCCTCGATTGCTGAATGTACTGCCGAATAGAATAATCTGTTAAAGACCCGAAAAAACGAATGTCGTCGCCCTAGGTCCTGCTAGGTACGTCTTTTTCCTCGTATGCTCTCGTCGTCCCTACATTATCGTCCTTGCTCTCGCTGCTCTCGTCGTTCTCGTTCTTCTTCAAAACTTGCGATCTACTCGTAGAGGCACTCTCTTCCCTAAAACTCTCTCTTCTTCTCGATAGGGGCACTTCTCTTTCCTAAAACTCTCTCTTCTTCTCGATAGGGGCACTTCTCTTTCCTAAAACTCTCTCTTCTTCTCGATAGGGGCACTTCTCTTCCCTAAAACTCTTCTTCTTCTTCTTCTTCTTCTTCTTCTTCTTCTTCTTCTTCTTCTTCTTCTTCTTCTTCTTCTTCTTCTTCTTCTTCTTCTTCTTCTTCTTCTTCTTCTTCTTCTTCTTCTTCTTCTTCTTCTTCTTCTTCTTCTTCTTCTTCTTCTTCTTCTTCTTCTTCTTCTTCTTAATTAGGGGAGGGGGTAGAGTAGTATGCACATGCACAATTAAGTAACCGGATATAATTCAACGGCCTCCTTCGTATATATGCAGTATACACTCTAGGTTGTTGGTTGCACGTACGTTATTTGAGTACCTGGATGTAATTTAACAGGCTCTTTTGCGTAGTGCAGGTGTTGTTGAAGTGAGCCTTGGATATAATGATCCGACTGCAGTAGACGCAAGGTTAATACCTGATCCGAGCGCGCAGATAAGGTTCAATACGGCTGTTTTGATAACTATATCTCGAACTTAGGAGGGAAAGGAATTTATATAGTGGTAGTGGTGGTCTTTCGTAGTGGTAGTGCAAAGGCCCGGCTCAGTCTGTTCCGGAAACTAAATCCCGGAAGGGGCCGAGCCGAAATCCAGGGTCCACTCTATTAATCTGTCATACCTCTTTCCACCGCCGCAACAATACCCGTCTTTGATAACTATATCCAAGGCTGGAGAGGGAAGAATCTACATACAAGCAGAGGTAGAGGTATTTGAGTGTGCGCCAAGCCTGGCCCTGCCAAGCCTGCTACCTTCCAGCACCTTCCAGCCCTCTATATCTGTATCATTCCCCTCTCTTCTCGTTAGCGCGTTAGCCTTTCTATTTTGAGCTCCGGGTCGATAAGTGATCTTAAAGTCGAACCCTAATAAGTAGTTAGCCTACCGAGCTTAGCGACGCAAGAGCTTCTGCGTCTTTATAAAATAGGTTAGTAACTAATAGTCCGTAAGGACCTGAACCGTGCTCTTTCCGGCTATACGATCCGGCTTCCACTCCTCGAAAGCCTAGATAATAGCTAGCAGTTCTTTATCGTATATAGCGTAGTTCTGCTTAGCCTCGTTTATAGACTTGCTAAAGAAAGCTACCGGATGGAGGATTTCGTCGTCGCTATATTGAGAAAGGACCCCTGCGGTTACTGTATCGGATGCGTCCGTCTCTAGGTAGATCGTCCTTTCCGGCCAGAAGTGCGCTAGCACCTGCGCTAAGGCTACCGCTTCTTTTAGCTGATTAAAAGCCTCTGTACACTTCTTATTCTATAGGCCGGCGGCCTCCTTCTTTAATACCTTATTTAGTGGTCTTGCTTTTTTGCTAAAGTCCTTAATAGACTGTCGATAGTAGCTGCAGAATGCAAGAAACGCTCTAATTTAGGTAGTGTTTCCGGATTTCGGCTGCTTCCACTCTGCGACGGTAGCGACCTTTAAGGGGTCTATCCGAATTCCCTCTCTGTTAACAATAAGGCTGAGATATTTAACCTCGGTCTAATAGAACTCGCTCTTCTTTGTGTCCGCGTTTAATCTAACCCTGTAGAGCCTAGTTAGCACTCTCTCGATGTAGTCTGTATGCTGCTCTCTCGTTCTATCGGTGTAGATAAGAATCTCGTCTAAATAAATAGACACGAACCGTTCTAGTATGTCTATAAAGATGTGGTTTATAAAACGCTGCTACACCGCCGGCGCGTTAGTAAGTCCAAAAGACATTACCAACTACTTGAAATTGCCTATGCGCGTAGCAAATGTCGTAAGATCTTCCGTCTGTCCTTCCTCGTTCCTTAGTCGGTAGAACGCTTAGCGAATGTCTAGCTTGCTGAACTACTTGGCTTTAGCCACTCGCTGTATAGTCTTATCGATTAGCGGCAATAGATATATATCTCTCTTGGTGACCTTATTAAGGCCTCGGTAGTCTATGTACAGTCAGAGGCTACCTCTAGGTTTCTGTACGAACAGAATCGGTAACGCATACTCGGCAGAGCTTAGCGTAATAAACTTCTTTGCCAGGCTTTCTCGAACAAACACCTCTACTTAGTCTAGCTTAGCTAGCGATAATTATCTTAGGGGTTTGGTTCTTAGCAGCGCGGCTCCTTCTTTTAACCGGATCTTGTTGTTATATTCCGGTCGATAGAGCGGCAGGAGGTTAGAGTTAGCTTTCGAGAACACGTTAGTGTAGCTATAGAGTTCTTTTAGTAACACCTCTAACGGGTCCAGTTCCCCTTCTGCTATTATCTTCTAGTAATCCTCAATATCTTTTATCGAGATAGCGTAGATCTTTTTTTCTAGCGACTTCGCGGGGGTTGTTAGGGCTTCTAAGCTTATTATTCTAACGGTATCCGGGGGATTGGAACGGTTGGTCGGAACTGCGTTAATAGCAGTAACATTCGATTTTGCAGCAGCAACGACCGATTCGTTGGCGGCGGCTCCGCTCTGCTGGGTTTTGAATCCGAGCGTACCTTTACCTACGTTAATTACGGCTTTCTGGTACTTTATCTATTTCTGCCCTATAATAATGTTAGACCGTCCAATATCTATAATTCGGAACCTCGCTTCTGTAGTTCGACCGGCTAAGGTAGTCTTTAATAGCACATAATGCGTAACACTCTCCGTGTCCTGTCTATTGTAAGCTAAAATCCGCGTCGGCGACGCTAGTTCTACTGGATAGCTATATCCTTTCGTTAGTTTCTGAACTAGTCGATAGTGGACCGCCGCCCTAATAAGGGCTCCTGTCTCGATAAAAGCCTTTAATTGAAGTGGTCAGTGCGAGCCGTTAAGGGGGTGGACAGTAATCGGAAGAATAATAGCAGTCTCTGTGTTTACTTCTACCGCCGCTAAGAGCGGATCGCTACAGCTGTTAATGCTTCCTTCTTCTGGCAGCGTAGTCCGTTGCGGTGCCCTATTGTCTATACTGGATAGGGGGCCTATCTGTCTAGCTAGTCTTTTCCCAAGATCCTTAGTAGCACTCTACTATCTATACTGTCGGTGTCGTTCGGTGCCGGCTCTATAGCTTGGATAGTCTTCTTTAGTAGCAGTGGCTTTAAAGCACGATACTCCTGCTTTTGTTAAACCGTCGCTTGGCATCTAGTAGCGATATAGCTAGGCTTTCTATAGGCGTAGCATATAGGGACGAACGACGAGCGCAGCGAATAGGATAGCTGCTAGGGGCCCTGTCGGAAAGGAGCCAGGGGTCGTGTTGTCTGCGCTAACGATAATTTCTGAATTAGTTTGCGCGTCGCTAATTTTCTGTATGCATTTAGGTGTAAGGGCTTAAGAATCTTAGTTTAGAAACTTGAGGTTGGGTATCTATATAAAGGAACTAATAGGCAGTTCCTTCGTCGTCTGCTGCTGTACAATTTGTACCTACAAAGCCAAGCTAGCAATTTCCCTCTGTGCAGGGATACAAGGTTTACACTCTGTATAGAGGATTAGGAGTTTCCCTCTATATAGTTGTGTAGAGTTTTCCCTCTGTTTAGAGGGGCGGCAATTCCCCTCTGCATAGGGCTATAGGATTCTCCCTCTATACAGGAGTAGGGTCCTGTCGGTGACTCCGTACAGAGGGTAGGGTCGTGCTGGCGCTGCTAAGTCGCAGTCCTTAGGGCGACGGCTAGCTTAGGTCTAGGACCTGGGCTAGACGGCGTCCTCTAACAATACCCCCCTCCCTTTTCGTAGTGCTCCTTTCGTACGACGGCATGTCGTACATCCTTAGCTCCTAGTACTCCTTTGGTAGGTCGCAACTTCCTGTCTCCGTCTAGTCGTCTATCGGGCCGTTGCTTGTCTCCTACTAGGTCGTAGTTGCCTTCTTTGCTCCCTTTTTACACAGTTGTAGCAGCAGCTCTAGTTGCTATTGCCTCGTATAGCAGGCAGCTACCTCCTAGATAGCAAGCCTCCCCCCTTCTCTTTCCCTTTCCTCCTTCTCTTCCATTCCCCTGCCTGCTACCCCTCTGCCTACGCCGTCTCCTACTACCGTCTACCGTCTACTGTCTACTGTCTACTACTAACGTCTACTATCTACTACTAACGTCTACCGTCTACCGTCTACTAGTTACTACTACTAGCTACTACTACTAGCTACTACCGTTATGCTACGTACCCTGTTCGGCCGTTTCCGCTGTAGTTCTCTGGTAGTTGCTAGCTCTTCTCTTATAGTTCCTAGCTCTTCTTCCGCCTGTCTAGCTAGTGTCCCCTCCAATTTTTACCTCTAGCAATAGAGTGCTTAGCTCGACTAGCAACTTCGCTTCCGGTTCGTACAGGTTCCCGTCTTTTGTACAGTCTAAGCTAACGTCTTAGATGCTATACTAATAAGCAGCAGAATGCTGCTAAGCTACCCTTCTACGCCTTCTAGTATAACCCTGCCTAGGTTATGCCTTAGCAGGTCGCTACGGCCTGCGCATCGTACGTTAATGCTATCCTTATTGCCACTTAGGGCTAGCTCTGCGCCTGCTGCCCCGATTCCCCCTAAGGCTTACTCAGCCTATACCGCCTTCCTAGCTTCTAGGCTAGGGTCTGTGCCTTCTGTAAATAGAAGGACGGCTCCCTCTACTGCCCCTACCGCTGTCTGGAGGAGGCGCATAGGGGTAGTAGGGTGCCTCTGCTCCCTGGTGCTAGCCTAGGTAGGGGTCCTGCCGGCCGGGAGGTAATTGAGATTTCAGATAGGGAGTCGGCCGCCCTAGTCCTACAGGGTAGTGGCTAGTAAGCTACCCCCCCCCCCCTTAGGTAGTGTACGAAAATTTTGGACAGTTCTGCTCTTATCCCCTTCTTATTTCTACCTATCTTACCTGTCTCCTAACTGTCCCCTTCCTCCTGCCCCTCTTCTGTACAGTGTAGTGTTGGCAGGACCTAGTAGGGTCCTACGTCTTAATTCTCGATCCTTTAACAACCTAAGTTGCTAGCAGTTGCCCTGTACTTAGGGTAGATCGTGCCCCTTTTCGCTATACAGCGCAGTGTTACTGTAACTGGGCAGGGGGATAGTTCTCCTCCTACCTGTCCAGCGTAGTTGTGTCCTGTAGGGCTTTGTATAGTTCTTATATAGGCTCTGCCTATCCTCTCTATTTTACTGGGTACTCTACCCTCTTCTGCTTCCTTCTGCTCTTAAGGGTTCCTTCTGCCTCGTACTCTTCCTGGCCCTCTGTAATAATCGCTAGTAGGTGCGCGTCGTCCGTTATCTAATGCAGTAGGGGGTCCGTATTTGCTAGCCGTACGAGGTCTATATAGAAGACTGGGTAAATTCATAGGAGAGTGTTAAGTCGTATAGTATGTGTCCCTACCGGTCGGACAACCGTAAACTTCTAGTTCTTCCAGTCTAGCTTCTTGCTTAGCTAGTCTGTACGGATATTTCGCTAGTTTAACTAGACCTTATCTCCTGCCTCGTATCTTAGTGCAGCCTGCTGTCCCTTGTTAACCTGCTCTTCTGCATTCTGTTAAGCTATAGCCAGACTCGCTTTCGCCTATTAGTAGGCGCTCGTAATTATCTGTACGATGGCTTCTCCCTGCTAAATTAGGGATCGTATAGGGCGTAGGGTAGCGCTACTTAGGGTTGGTAGAAGCAGGGAGTAGTCGTATCTGTAAGTTATAAAGAAGGGTAACAATCCTGTAGCGTTAGCCGTACAGCTGTTAAAAGTCAGCTCCGCTATAGGGAGGAGGCGGTTCCAGTTTGTTTGATTATAGTCGACGTACGCTTAGAGGTACGCTTCCAACGTCAAATTGACCCTCTCTGTCGCCCCGTCCGTCTACAGGTGCTATACAGTCGACAGGCGGCGTTCTACGTTTAGCAACTAACACACCTTAGCCTAGAGCTAGCTCGTAAACTGTGTACCCCGGTCTAATACAATTGACCTAGGGAACCTGTACTTGCTAAACGTTGTCTGTATAAAGGCCTAGGCAGTGTCCTTAGCCGTAATAGAGTCTATTCCTTCTAGTATTACCCTCCTCGTTAGCTTGTCCGTAATTACTATAATGTTCCGCCGTCCGTCGCTCTTAAGGAGGTCTGTAATAAAGTCTACTGTTAGGTCTTGCTAGGGCCGGTCCAGTATTAGTAGGGGTTTTAGCAGCCTATACTTTAGTTTACGCTAGGGCTTCGTCCGTCTATATACATCGCAGTTCTGTACGAACCTGCAGATGTCCTTTGCTATCGCCGGCTAGTAGTAGTCTCTAGCGACAATGCTATACGTCTCCTCGCGCCCTAGGTGCCCGGTTGCTATAGAATTATGCACCTGTTGTATTAAGCTTGTACGGAGCTTCTCGTCTGCCAGGACCCAAATCCGATTCCTGAACCTTAGGTTGTTCTCCTCGTCTACTGTACACTCCGCTGCCAACACCTTAAGGTAAAGCTCTGCCGGGAGCTTCCGCTGTCCTCCTTAGATCGCCGTACAGGCGCCTTAGTACATATCGTCCTTTTCTACTGCCTCTTCCTATACCTGCAGTTGGCGTTCCTATATATGTGTCGCTCCTAGGCGGATAGTCCCTTCGCCTAGCTCCTCCTTAAACATCTAGAATGTTCGTAATTTCAACCGGTCGTCCTCGTACGTCGTTGGCATGTCCTGGTCCCGACTAGATAGCGCATCGGCCCTGCTATTGTCCTTACCCTTACAGTACTGGAGTCTTATATTAAAGCGGTTTAGGTACATCGCCTATCGTATGTGTCTCTCGGACAGCTTCCGGGGTTGCGTAAAATACTCCAGGGTCTTGTAGTTAGTTAAGGCGAGGAACTCGGGGACCGAGCAGAGTTCTCTATCCTACGCTTCGCAACACTGTACGACTGCTAGCAATTCCTTGTCGTAGATAGGGTAGTTGCACTTAGCTAGGGAGTTCTTCTTAGAGAAGTACGCATATAGGTGCAGGAGTCCGTCCGAGCCTACCTATAACAAGATACCTCCTATGCAGTACCCTAAGGAGTCGGTTTCTAGTATCGTCGTACGTTCCGGGTCGAAGGCGGCAAGCGTTGGTCCTGTAGTAAAGAGCTCCTTTAGCTTATTAAAGCTCCTATTGCACTCGTCCGTCTACTTAAACTGCTTGTCCTTATGTGTTAGCTCGACTAGGGAGCGTACGATCTCCGAGTAGTTCTGTATAAACTAGCGGTAGAAGTTGGCAAACCTAAGAAATTCCTGTACGCCCTTAACGCTCGTAGGCAGCTTCTATTGCTTAATAGCATTAATCTTCTTTCTATCTATACTAATAGCTTTCCCTGCCTCGATAATAAACCCTAGGTATTGATCCGGGCACGCAGATATGATTCAATACGGCCTTTTGATGACTATATCTCGAACTGAGGAGGGAAAGAAATCTATGTGGTGGTGGTGGTTGGCTTTGATAGTGGTGGTGCCAAGGCTCGGCTCGGCCCGGACGGGCCGAGCCGAAATTCCAGGGTCCACCCTATCAATCTGTCCTACCTCTTTCTACCACCGCAACACTACCCCCCTCCCTCGCTAGCGGTCGCCCTCGACCGCTTAGTCACCCTATCCATCCGAAAACCTTTCTCCATTCCTTCTTTTTTTTTTTTTTTTTTTTTTTTGATTCGTCGTCTCTTCCTCGAAAATCCCCTCCGACGGTGATGTTACCTCTTCCTTCTTCCATCGCTTCTTGAATCTCTTACGTTATCAATATCTGAAGTCCTTTACTTGGTCGTTTATGTGATTGGTGCGCCTGATCTGTGCTATCTGATCTAAGTCGTAGGTTATCTGAGCTGCGGCGTGGTTGGTCTGTACTCCGGCGCGGAGGTCTATATAGATCTTTCCGCGGCGTCGTTTTTCTTCTTCTTCTTCTTTTCCACTAGAGCCTCTACGCCGTCGCCGACCGGCCGCCTGGAGCTATCAATTTACTACGATCGTTTTCATCGGCTTCCGCGCCGGTAGAGCGGACGCGGCTCCATTGTCGGCATCAGAGCCACGCTGGCTTCGGCTTCTTCGGGTTCCGCGCGTAAAAGTCTCTTAGCAGCTCCGCCGAATTTCGCAGGTTTTCGACCGGATACTATTTATAGTCTTCCGGCCACCCCTTCTACGAGATCCTCGCTTTGATGGACCCCCTTATCTTCTTTACGTCTATTACGTCTTCTACCTCCCATTCTTGTTTATTACCGTCCATCTTAACTGGTAGGGGTTCGGCGAACCCCTGTTCCGGAAGGCCGTCCTTAGGGTCCAGGCTTAGCAGATCTGAATGGAAAATATCGTAGATCCGGAACGCCTTCGGCAGCTCGAGTCGATAGGTCACCGGCGACCTCTTTTCTATTATCTTAAACAGACCTACGTGGCGTAGGTTGAGCTTCGCGTTTCCTTTTAGCCTTAGGTTTCGCGTGTTGAGCTATACCTTTTGGCCTTCCTCGAATTCCATTGGGGACCTTTTTCTATTAGCTCGAGTTACTATCTTCTTCTGAGCTGATTCCATCGCTTCTTTCGCCACTTTGATCGCTTCTTCTATCTAAGATCGTATCGCTTCTGCCGCTGCGGCGGCGACTCTCTGCGACGACGTAGCGGTGGATGGTTCCGCGGAGCTGGGTTCGCTTGGCGGCTAAAAGCTTATTCTCGGAAGACAGCCGTGTGTTATCTCAAACGGCGCCAGTAAGGTGGCCTTAGACAGTGCCGAGTTAGCGCAGAACTCGGCCATCGGCAACACCTTAACCCATTCTTCCTGATGGTGGCCGCAGAAGGTTCGCAGATATCGCTCTATCTCGCGATTAGCCACTTTAGACTGACCGTCAGTTTGAGGATAAGCGGCGGTGCTGAGCTTTCCGTAAATTCCGAGAGCTTGGTTAATAGCTTTCGACACGTCGGCAGTAAATTGGGGACCTCTATCCGTAGTAATAGTGTCCGGCAGCCTATAGTGCTTCCATACGTGTTGGATCAGCATTCTCGCCGTTTCTTCTGAAGTAGTTCCTTTATCCTTAGCTCGATAGGGGATGAAATGGCGCTCTTTGCTCAGCCGATCTACTACATTGAGTGTGGCGTTATATCCATCCAAATTCGGCAGGCCGGTTACGAAGTCCATCGTAATGTGTTGCCATAGCTTCTCGGGGATCGTAAGCGGCTTCAGTAGACCAGCCGGAAGACTGTAACGTGGCTTCGCGGTTCGACACACGTGGCAGTTGGCGATAAACCGGTGGGTTTGCTCATAGATCCGCGGAAACCAGTAGGTCGTCCTTACGGCCTGCATCGTTTTCTTCGCTCCAGCATAGCCAACATCTATAGAGCTATAGATCAGCTGGATGACCTCGGTGATTAGTTCTTCCGGAACTATTATCTTCCCTGAACCGGTTTTGCCGAGCTTCTGTTGTTAATTAAGCCGTTCCACCTTCTCGTAGAGCGTCTCTTCCTTAGGGGCCGGTTCCACTGCGCAGACTCCTACCTCTTTCAACACCTCCGCGTCTACTATCCGTTCGGTCAACACCTTCTGGAACATGTTCGGATCTTCTTTCGCGCGGCTGGTTTTTCCTTCTCTTCTCGTCAGCGCGTTAGCCTTTCCGTTTTAAGCTCCGGGTCGATAGGTAATCTTGAAGTCGAACCCTGATAAGTAGGCGGCCCACTGCGCTTAACGCCGTAAGAGCTTCTGCGTCTTTATAAAGTAGGTCAGCGACTGGTGGTCCGTAAGAACCTGGACCGTGCTCTTTCCAGCTATAAGCTCCGGTTTCCATTCCTCGAAAGCCTGAATGATCGCCAGTAGCTCCTTATCGTAGATGGCGTAATTTCGCTTAGCTTCGCTTATTGACTTGCTGAAGAAGGCGACTAGGTGGAGGGTTTCGTCGTTACTATATTGAGAAAGGACTCCGGCCGTCACTGTGTCGGAAGCGTCCGTTTCCACATAGATCGTCTTTTCTGGCCTGAAGTGTGCCAGAACTGGTGCAGAGGCCACTGCTTCTTTTAGCCGGTTAAAGGCTTCCGTGCACCTCTCATTCTATAGGCCGGCGGCCTCTTTCTTCAGCGCCTCGTTCAGGGGTCTCGCTATCTTGCTAAAGTCCTTAATAAACTGTCGATAGTAGCTGCAGAAACCGAGAAACGCTCTAACTTGCGTGGTATTTCCGGATTTCGGCTGCTTCCACTCTGCGACAGCAGCAACCTTTGAGGGGTCTATACGAATTCCATCTCTTCCGACGATAAGACTGAGGTATTTGACCTCCGTTTAATAGAACTCGCTCTTCTTCGTGTCCGCGTTCAATCCGACCTCGCGGAGCCTCTTTAACACTCTCTCGATGTGGTCCGTATGTTGCTCCCTCGTTCTATTAGTGTAGATAAGGATGTTGTCCAAGTAGATAGACACGAACCGTTCCAGCATGTCTATAAAGGTGTGGTTTATAAAGCGTTGCCACACTGCCGGCGCGTTGGTGAGTCCGAACGGCATTACTAGCTACTTAAAATTGCCTATACGCGTCGCGAACGTTGTAAGATCTTCCGTCTGCCCTTCTTCGTTTCTTAGTCGATAGAACGCTTGGCGGATGTCCAGCTTGCTGAACCACTTAGCTTTAGCCACTCGTTGTATAGTCTCGTCGATCAGCGGCAGCGGGTATACGTCTCTCTTGGTGACCTCATTAAGGCCTCGATAGTCTACGCAAAGTCGCAGACCACCCCCTAGTTTCCTTACGAAAAGAATCGGTAACGTATATTTGGTAGAACTCGGCTTAATAAACTTCTTCGCCAGGTTTTCGCGAACAAACACCTCTACTTGGTCCAGTTCCGCCGGCGACAGTCGTCTTAGGGGCTCGGTTCTTGGCAGCGTAGCTCCCTCTTTTAGTCGGATCTTGTTGTTATATTCCGGTCGATGGAGCGGCAGGAGGTTGGAGTCGGCTTTTAAGAACACGTTAGCGTAGCCGCAGAGCTCGTTTGGCAGCACCTCCAGTAGATCCACTTCTTCTTCCGCCATTATCTTCCTGTAGTCTTCGATGTCTTTTATCGAGATAGCGTAAATCTTATTGTCCGGCGACTTCGCGAGGGTCGTTATAGCTTCTGAACTTATTATTCCGACGGTAACCGGGGGTTCGGAACGGTCGGACGGAGCCTCTTTCGCGGACTCCGTAGCTTTCGGCTTGGCGGCGACGGTGGCGACCTTTCTGATAGTCCCTGCTCTGCTACCCGGGGTTTTGAACCTGATCGTTCCTTTATCTACGTTAACGATGGCTTTCTGGTTCTTTATCTATTTCTGCCCTATAATGATGTCAAATCTTCCGATATCCATGATTCGGAACGTCGCTTCCGTAGTGCGATCAGCTAGGGTAGTCCTTAGCGGCACGTAGTGCGTGACGCTTTCCGTGTCTTGTCCGTTATACGCCGAAATCTTCGTCAGCGACGCTAGTTCCACCGGATAACTGTATCCATTCGTTAGCTTCCGGACCAGTCGGTAGTGGATCGCTGCGCTAATAAGAGCTCCTGTATCGATAAAAGCTCTTAGCTAAAGTGGTTTGCTCGATCCGTTAAGGGGGTGGACAGTGATTAGAAGGATAATAGCTGTTTCCGTGTTCACTTCCACCGCCGCCGAGAGCGGATCGCTGCAGCTGTTAATGCTTTCTTCTCGTAGCGATTCGCTTCGATTCGGTGCCCTATTGTCAATGCTGGGTAGGGGGCCTATCCGTCCAGCTGGTCTTTTCCTATAATTCTTAGCTGCACCTCACCGTCTACGCTCTCGGTGTCGTTCGGAGCCGCCTCTATAGCTTGAATAGTCTTTCTCGGCGGCTGCAGCTGCTGCTTTATAACACGATACTCCTGCTTCTGCTTATCCAATGCTTGGCAGCTCGTAGCGATGTGGCCAGGCTTTCCGTACGCGAAACAGGTAGGGACGAACGACGGTCGCGGCGCGTAAGGCGGCTGGGGGCTACGTCGGAAGGGCGCGGGGGCTCTGGTTGTCCGCATTAGCGACGGCGACGGCGACGGCTTCTGAACCGATTCGCGTGATTTCGCGTAAGCGCTCAAGTTTCTCGCGGTGACTCTCGCTTGGTGCACGAAGCTCTTAAGGTCTTCGTCTTCTACAGACGCCATAGCGGCGGCCAGCTCAGGGCTCAGTTTCTGCCTTAGTAAGTGCAGCTGCTTATCTTCTGCCACTCTCGCTCTAATGGCATATTTCCTAAACAGTCCGTAAAACTCTTCGAACATCTGCCGGTTCTGGTTGATCTTATCCAGCTGCTTACAGGCTGTCTTCTTTCGGAATAGGTCTCCGAAGCGTTGATCTAACGCTTTGATCGCTTCCTTAGCGGTTACCTCTTCTAGGTCCGCTACCAGCGAGAACGCTTCGCCTTCTAGTCGCGCCTCTAAATAGGCCAGTCTGTCTTCTTCGCTGCTTGCTGCGTAGTCGCGGCTTATCTTATTCTTGATCTTCTTCTTAAACGCCTCCTACGCTTTAGGGTCTCTGCTACCGAAAGCAGGTAGGTCCGGCAGTGGCGTTATCGTAGTGCCACCTTGACTATAGGCCGCTGGTAAGGCGGTCTCTGCTTGTTCTTCTCGACGCGGTGGCGGCGACTTTGCTGCTTCTATATCAGCTATCTGATTCTTCAGCGCCTTTAGCTGCGCCCCTCGATTCGACGCTTGGTGTTCCAACACGTCGACAATAGTCTCTGCCGATTCCTTCTCGGCCCTTACTGTCTTTACTTCCTCTCTTAGCTGTCTGTTTTCTTCTAGTGTTCTGTAGAACAGCGTCTTAATAAGGTCTATACCGTCGTAGACCTTTCCTATCCTATTCTTATTTACGTAGTTCTCCAGTTCCTCGATCGTGCAGTCGTGGATCTTCTTGTATTTACTTATTCGTTCCTTAATCTCTGCGGTCTCTTCCGCTGTAAAACCTCTAATAACGATTTCATCGTCAACTACACTGGAGCATCTGCTCGCTCTGTCAGTCTTTCTCTTTCTGCGGCGGCCTGTTACGCCGCTCTCTACCGCTAAGAAGCCTTCTATCTTCTTACAGTGCTATGGGGGTTGTTGTTGGTGTGTTGGTGGGTGCGTGTGCGTTATTCGGGTTTCCGGATGGTTCAACGGGCCCTTTCGCGCAGCGCGGGTGTAGTGTAGAGGGTGAGTTCGAGATATAATGATCCGGGCACGCAGATATGATTCAATACGGCCTTTTGATGACTATATCTCGAACTGAGGAGGGAAAGAAATCTATGTGGTGGTGGTGGTTAGCTTTGATGGTGGTGGTGCCAAGGCTCGGCTCGGCCCGGACGGGCCGAGCCGAAATTCCAGGGTCTACCCTATCAATCTGTCCTACCTCTTTCCACCACCGCAACAGGTATTTCGTACAGCGTACACCGAATTTGTATTTGTCGATGTTAAGGTACAATCCAGCCTGTTACAGTCGGTCTAGTACCTTCTTAACGTCCTGCACATAGTCTGCGTAGGTGCCGTCCGTAAAAACCAGGGTGTCGTCGAGGTACGCCGAGCAGATATCGTCTAGTAACCCTTGCAGGGACCTGTTAATGTACCTCTAGAAGGTTGCCGGTACGTTAGTAAGGCTAAAGGGGGTAACAAGCTACTCGAAAAGACTATATCTTATACAGAAGGCAGTTATCTATTTACAGCCTTCCTTAATCCGTATCTTGTAGAAAGTCGAGACTACGTTAAGCTTAGTAAACCACTTTGCCTTGCTGATCCGTCCGAGAGTCTCCTTAATAAGGGGTCAGGGGTACCGGTCCTTCTTAATAATCGCGTTAATGCCTCTGTAGTCTACGCAGAAACGCAAGCCGGCCTTGCCCTCCTTATAGACAACTAGCACTGGGGCTCCTGCAGACGAGGTACTTGCCTGATTAAAACCTTTGGCAAGTAGGTCGTCTAGTGTCTTGCGCAGTACTAGGAGTTCTCTAGAGGACATTCTGTACAGCGGACCGTACAGTACCTTAGGCAGACTTCTATCCAGATAGGGCTCTAGCTAGATATCGTAGTTAATTCCTTCTCCTTAGTGTAGCGGCAGTTTCGAGGCTAACTTTGGCTCGAAGAGGTCTAGGTATCCTGCGTACTCTACTAGGAGCTTCGTATAGGGGTCCGTCGTTTTCTTAGGCGCTAATGCCTTCTTAATGTCTGTAGTCGCTGTGTTGATTTCGGCCTTAGCATTGCTGCCCTGCGGAAGCCTCCCTTGGTCTTAGAGCCTCTGCTTCGTCGCTGCTAGGTACAGCCGTCCCCGTCCAACGTCTAGCTTGCCCTGCTAGCGCTCTATCTATAGCTTCCCTAGTATTAGGTTATACCCTAACTTGTCCCGTACGACGTAGAGGTATAAGTCCTGCTTATAATGTCCCTACAGCTCTATCGTTACTTTTACTATATAGGTAATGTCCGGTCCTTGCCCGGTAATGCCTAGCATGCATACAGGTACAGTAGGGGTCGTCTTAATGCAGTGTCTCTGTACGAAGTCTTCGCTAATTACTCTGTACACCAAACATCCTGTGTTAATTAATGTCCGCGCTGTAGCGGTCCTGTTTAGCGTAGGTCGTATAATAAACAGCGTAGTCGTTATATAGTTGCTCTTAAAAGATAGCTAAGTAGTGCTTTGATTTAGCAATCTATCTCGTATACGCCTCTAGTAGAGACTTTGCTTAGAGGCTACTCTTTTCCTAACTTATTGTTGTCTAAGTAAGACTCTTAGTTCTCTTGTTAGGGTGCTGCAGTTGCCACCCTTGCAGTAGTCGGCCGTCCCCTAGGTCTCTCTGCTAGCAAAAGCCTGCAATTCCGTACAGTATAGCCTATCTTGCTATACCTATAGCAGCTCCCTTCTGCCCTTCTCTTGTCTAGGGTAGCTATGTCTACCTACTGCGCCCTTTTGGCAGCAGCCCTTGGCCGTACAGTAACGGCTGCTGCTACCCTTGTCGTTGTTAGTTCCTAGTCTATAGCGTCTGTCTGCCGCTAGAGGGGTTGTCGCATCTTATTGATATAGATGTAGAGGGCTGGAAGGTGCTGGAAGGTGGCAGGCTTGGCAGGACCAGGCTTGGCACACACTTAAATACCTCTACCTCTGCTTGTACGTAGATTCTTTCCTCTCTAGCCTTAGATATAGTTATTAAAGACAGGTATTGACCTAGACTCTACCTTAGTCAGATTATTATATCCAAGGCTTACTTTAACAACACCTGCACTACGCGAAAGAGCCCGTTGAATTACATCCGGGTACTTAATTAACGTACGTGCAACTAACCTAGAGTGTGTACTGTATGTGTACAAAGGAGGCTGTCGAATTACATCCAGTTACTTAATTGTGCATGTGCATACTACTCTACCCCCCCTCCCCTAATTAAGAAGAAGAGAGAGTTTTAGGGAAGAGAAGTGCCCCTATTAAGAAGAAGAGTTTTGAAGAGAGAGGTCCATTACAGAGGACATCGAGAAGAAGAGTTTTAGGGAAGAGAGGTGCCCCTATTGAGAAGAAGAGAGAGTTTTAGGGAAGAGAAGTGCCCCTATTAAGAAGAAGAGTTTTGAAGAGAGAGGTCCATTACAGAGGACATCGAGAAGAAGAGTTTTAGGAAAGAGAGGTGCCCCTATCGAGAAGAAGAGAGAATTTTAGGAAAGAGAGTGCCTATACGAGTAGATCGCGAGTTTTGAAAAAGAGCGAGAGCGACGAGAGAGCGACGAGAACGAGAGCGACGAGAAAGGGAGCGACGAGAACGAGAGCGACGAGAACGACGAGAAGAACGAGAAGGTTAAGAAGGATAATGTAGGAGCGAGAAGGACGAGGAGCAAGAGCAAGGAGCGAGAGCGACGACGACGACGAGACGCACCTAGCAGGACCTAGGGCGACGACATTCGTTTTTTTGGGTCTTTAACAGACTATTCTATTCGGACAAGGCCTATCGAGATGTACGGCAGAGCCCCAAGGCAGAGCCCCTAGGCAGAGCCCCTAGGCAGACAGCTACTGTAGACAATATAGAGCAGCTACAGGCAGAGCAAGAGCTGCAGACAACAGGCTGCTGCAGACAAGACAGGGCTGCTGCAGGCAATACACTGTTTAGCAGCACAGTTCAGAAAGACAGCTACAGACAGGCATAGCTGCTACAGACAGGCACAACTGCTGCAGACAGGCACAGCTGCTATAGACAACAGAGGGCATAGCTGCAGGCAATACAGATGCAGACAACACAGAGCTGCTGCAGACAACACAGGTTCAGAGGAGCATAAGGCAGAGCACGAGGCACAGCTGCTGCAGACAGGCACAGCTACTGCAGGCAATACAGACAAAGCACAGGCAAAGCGACGGTCTAAGAAGCGACCGTCGAGAAGCGAGCGATGGTCTAAGAAGCGAGCGACGGTCTGAGAAGCGAGCGACGGCTTAAGAAGCGAGCGACCGTCGAGAAGTAACTGTCCGAGAAGCGACCGTCGAGAAGCGACTGTCCAAGAAGCGACTGTCGAGAACAAGAAGCGACGGCTTAAGAAGCGACCAGCGACGGCTTAAAAAGCGACAGCTCGAGAAGCGACGGGTCAAGAAGCGACAGTCGAGAAGCGAGGCGAGCGTCTGAGAAGCGAGCGACCGTCGAGAAGTGATTGTCTGAGAAGCGACCGTCTAAGAATTGACTGCCAAGAAGCGACTGTCGAGAAGCAAGCGACCGTCAAGAAACAAGCGACCGTCGAGAAGCGAGCGACCGTCGAGAAGCGAGCGACCGTCGAGAAGCGAGCGACCGTCGAGAAGCGACACGTGTTTGCAAGGCAACCTCTGCGACAAACGACCTCTGCGACCTCTGCAACCTCCGAGAACTCCGCGACCTCTGCAGCAAACAAGGTAGCAAACAAGGCACCAAAGCGACGTCAAAAGGCACAAGAACAAGGCACCAAAGCGACGTCAAAAGGCACGAGATTGAGACTCAAAAAGGCACGAGATTGAGACTTAAAACGCACAGAAATTGAAGCTCAAAAGCGACCTTAAAAGCGACCTTAAAAGCGACCTGTTTTGGAGCGACCTGATTGGCCTATAGCGAAGCTGAATTTGCGACTCCTACGACCTAGTGTGGCTGATTGCGATTGATAGGCTGATTGCGATTGTAGGCAATCGCCGGTTAGGGAGGGCGGTAGTAATATAGATGTAGAGGGCTGGAAGGTGCTAGAAGGTGGCAGGCTTGGCAGGACCAGGCTTGGCACATACTCAAATACCTCTACCTCCGCTTGTACGTAGATTCTTCCCTCTCTAGCCTTGGATATAGTTATTAAAGACGGGTATTGACCTAGAGTCTACCTTAGTCGGATCACTTATAAGCGCAGCTTATCCGTCCGAGCCTACGCTGCTAGTCGTCGACTATCCTAAGGAGATTATAGAATTCCTCGTACGTAGCTAGTCGCATTACGCCTACTGGTCCTGTTGTAATCTTCTTAGAGAGACCTACCTCTAAGGAGGTAATTTTTATCCTGTCCTCCTATTAGAGTCCTCCTGCCTCTGCTAGAGTCTGGTCGTATTCCGTAAGGAACTCTCGTACAGTCTTGCGTCCTTGCTTTATCGTATTGACCTATAGGAGTGCTTAGCTCTCGCGGTCTAGGTCCTTATAGCTCTTGTTAAGAGCTGCCTAGAGCATCGTCGTCGTAGCTATTGCCGGGTTGGCAATGGCCGTCTTATAGTAAGGCAGAATCCGTGCTGCCGCCCTGCCCTTTAACCTCCTAAAAAGGTACACAACCTTGTCTAGCTTGGTCGGGTATGCTCCTAAGTCGACCAAAAGCTTAGAGCGCATCTGGGCAGTCTAGGAGGGGTACTTGGCCGGGGTCTTACTATCGTAGGTAGTGACGTCGGGGAGTTTGCTCTTAGGGGTCGGGGTGTGGGCTATCGTGTTCGTCATTGTCGTAGGGGTCGGATCGCAATCGGACGCCTTAAGCTGTCGTAGCTCCTGTTCCTGTTGGGAAATTATCGCAGCCTAGTGGCTTACTTGCTGTTCGAGCTGCCTCTTATATTCTAGCAGCTCCTCGTACGCGCAGTGCATCTGTCCCTGTATAGCCGTAGGTTCTATAGAGATGTCGCTGTCCATCTTCGTTATATTACTGTAGTTACCGACAGTAAGATTAGTTCCTAATGTAAGGGCTTAAGAATCTTAGTTTAGGAACTTAAGGTTAGGTATCTATATAAAGAAACTAATAGGCAGTGCCTTCGTCGTCTGCTGCTGTACAATTTGTACCTACAAAGCTAAGCTAGCAATTTCACTCTGTATAGGGATATAAGGTTTACACTCTGTACAGAGGATCGGGAGTTTCCCTCTATACAGTAGTACAGAGTTTTCCCTCCGTTTAGAGGGGCGGCAATTCCCCTCTATATAGGGCTATAGGATTCTCCCTCTATACAGGAGTAGGGTCCTGTCGGTGACTCTGTACGGAGGGTGGGGTCGTGCTAGCGCCGCTAAGTTGCAGTCCTTAGGGCGACAGCTGGCTTAGGTCTAGGACCTGGGCTGGACGGCGCCCCCTAACATTAGGTTTCTAGCAGTGACTCTCGCTTAGTGCACGAAGCTCTCGAGACCTTTGTCTTCTACCGAAGCTATAGCTCCGGCTAGCTTAGGGTTCAACTTCTGCCTTAGTAAGTGGAGCTGCTCGTCGTTAGACTTTTTAGCTCTAATAGCATATTTTCTAAACAGGCCGTAGAATTCTTTAAACGTTAGCTGATTCTAGTTGATCTTGTCTAACTGTTTACAGGCTGTCTTCTTTCGGAAGGAGTCTCCGAAACGCTAATCTAAAGCTTTAATCGCTTCGTCGGCAGTTACCTCTTCTAGGTCTGCTACTAGTAAGTGATCCGGGGTGGTGTGCCCGGGTCACTGCTATGCCTTGCCAAGGTTTATAATCTGGTACACATTGATCAAGTCACTTCCGAGTCACTTGATCAGTCCCTTTTGGCTCAAGTGTACCGCGCCGCATCACTTAACTCGGAAGTAACTGCTGAAACTGTACGTAAAAGGCCTGGGTTCAATTCCTAGGGGGCGCATCTTTCAACGCCGAGTGGAAGCAGCGTTGACGTATGTCCGTTTGTCCACCACTCCGTACAAATGAGGCAGACCCGGTAAAGGTCCAGCTGGCTGTGTGCAGACCTGCCGGGGGGGGTTGATTGCGCACGATTCACAGGGGGGCTGTGCATAAGGTGCGTGGCCTGTAAGCAAGCGCAGCTTACGAGGTCGTAAGCCTGTAGCGCAGGGGGTGGTGATCCGGGGTGGTGTGCCCGGGTTACTGCTATGCCTTGCCAAGGTTTATAATCTGGTACACATTGATCAAGTCACTTCCGAGTTACTTGATCAGTCCCTTTTGGCTCAAGTGTACCGCGCCGCATCAGTAAGAACGCTTCGCCTTCTAGTCGCGATTCTAAGTAGGCTAATCTGTCCTCTTCGCTGCTTCTAGCGTAATCGCGGGTTATCTTATTCTTTATCTTCTTTTTAAATGCCTCCTAGTCTTTGGGGTCTCTATCCCTAAAGGCTAGTAGATTAGGTAGTAACGTTATCGAAGTGCTACCTTAACTGTATACCGCCAGTAAGGCGGTATCTGCTTGTTGTTTTTAATATAGCATTAGCGCCGACGACATCGCTGCTTCTATGTCGGCTAACTAAGCCTTTAGCGTCTTTAGTTGTACTAGCTAGTTTGCTGCTTAGTTTTCTAGCACATCGATAATAGTTTCTGCCGATTCTTTCTTAGCTATTACCGATTATATCTCCTCTCTTAGCTGCCTATTCTCTTCTATTTTCTTATAAAACTTCTTCTCGATAAAGGTAATAGTGTCGTATACCTTTCTAGCTCTACGTTCTGCTAGATATTCTTCGAGTTTATCTAGCGTCCAGGCATACAGCTCCTTGTAGCCCGCTATTCCTTCCTTCGCCTTGTCTGTCTCTTCTTCTGTAAGGCCTTTAGTAATCGCCTCGTCGTCGAGGATGCTAGTGCGCCTATTCCTCGCTCTGTTAGTTTTTCTCTTTCCGCTGCAGTCTGTAACGCCGCCTTCTACTGTTAAGAAGCCTTCTATAGTCTCCTTACAGTGCTAATGTGTTTAGTTGGGTTTGTAGTATGCGTATACGTTATTCGGGGAGCCGGATACGGTTTAACGGTCCCTTTTGCGCAGTGCAGGGTTAGTGTAGTAAATAAGTTCGAGATAAAATAATCCGAGCACGTAGATATAATTTAATGCGGCTGTTTTGATAACTATATCTCGAACTAAGGAGGGAAAGGAATCTATGTAGTAGTAGGTAAGGGCTTTAGGGGTAGGTGCGCCTAGGCCCGGCTCGGTCCGACAGGGGCCGAGCCGAAATTCCAAGGGTCTACCCTATTACTTAGTCCTACCCCTTTCTGCCGCTGCAACAACAAAGACCTGTTAATGTACCTCTAGAAGGTTGCCGGCGCGTTTACAAGGCTAAAGGGGGTAACAAGCTGTAAGAGGCTCAAGAATCTTGGCTCAGAAACTTGAGGTCGGGTATCTACATAAAGGAACTAATAGGCAGTTCCTTCGTCGTCTGCTCCGTACGATTTGTACCTACGAAGCCAAGCTAGCAATTTCCCCTTTGTGCCGGGGTGCAAGGTTCACCCTCTGTACGGAGGATCGGGAGTTACCTCCTCCGTACGGTGGTGCCGGGTTTCCCCCTAATCCAAGGGGCGGTGGTTCCCCCTTTGTGCAGGACCGTAGTGTTCTCCCTCCGTACGGGAGAGGGGTCTTGTCGGTAACTCCGTACGGAGGGTAGGATCGTGCTGGCGCCGCTAAGTCGCAGTCTTTAGGGCGACGGTCGGCTTAGGTCGGGTTCAGCACCTGGGCCGGGCGACGCCCCCTAACAATACCCCCCCGCCCCTTCTCGCAGTTTCCCTCGTACGGCGGCGTGCCCAAATCACCTAGCTCCTGCTGTGTCAAGTTTTTTTTTTTTCCTTAGCAGTTTGCGGCGTTCTATTTCGTACGGTGCCGAGTCGTCGTCCCTCGTCGCTTCCTCCGGGTTGCAGTTGCCTCTTGCTATTTTACCCGTCTGTAGCAGCTGCCCTGCTTGCTATTCCCTATAGCAGGCAGTTAGCCTAAGCCTCCTCCCTCCTCTTCCCTTCCCCCTCCTTTTCTCCCCGTACACTGTCCGCCCTCTACTATCCACTATCTACTATCTACTATTACCGTCTACTACCAGCTACTACCAGCTACTAACCACTAACTACTAACCACCAACCAACCACTATGTCGTCCGGTGGTTCCCTCGTCGCCGCTGGCCCCGCCCCTCCCCCTCGTCCGGCTGGGCTCCCCCCCAACTTTGTCCTCATACAGTAGGGCCCTTACCTTGACCGGCAGCTGCTCCTCCGGTTCGTACAGATTCTCGTCTCCTGTACGGTCTGGGCTGACGTCTTAGGTGCTACACCTGCGAGCAGCAGGACGCGGCCGGGCTCCCCTTCTACGCCTTCTAGTGTAACCCCGCCTAGGTTATACTAGAGCGGGTGGCTACGGCCCGGCCGTCGTACGTTAACGCCCTCCTTATCGCTACCTGGGGCCAGCTCTGTGCCCCCTGCCCTAACTCCCCCTAGCCCTTACTTGGCCTATACCGCCTCCTAGGCTTCTAGGCTAGGGTGTGTGCCTCGTGCAAGTGGAAGGATAGCTCCCTCTACTGCCCCTTCCGCTAGCCGGGGGAGGCACGTAGGGGTAGGGGGGTGCCTCTGCTCCCTGGGGCTGGACCTGGGGGTGGGGGGGTGCCTCTGCTCCCTGGGGCTGGCCCTGGGGGTAGTCCTGGTAGGGGTGGGGGCCCGGCCGGGCCTGAGGTAGTGGAGATTTCAGATAATAAGTAGGGTAGTTTGGTTCCCCCCGGGGAATATAAGAATTTTCGGCTGGTCTTCTCTCTTGTCTTATCTCCGCTCCCCCCTCCTATTCGTCCCTTAGCTGTTCCTTTCTTCCAGCCCTTATCTCGTACAGCGTCGTACAGTGTCGTGTTAGTAGGCTCCTATAGTGTCCTACGTCGTAGTGCTCGATCCTTCGACAACCTAGTTCTGCCCGCGGCTACCCTGTCCTTAGGGTGGATCGTGCCTCTTTCCGCCGTACGGCGCAGGGTTATTGCGACTGGGTAGGGGAATGGTCCTCCTCCTATCTGTCCAGTGCGGTCGTGTCTTGCAGAGCCTCGTACGGTTCCTACGTAGGCTCTGTCCATCCTTTCCATTTTACTAAGTACTCTGTCTTCCCCCGCTTCCTCCGGCTTTTAAGGATCCCCTCTACCTCGTACTCTTCTTGGCCCTCGGTTATAATTGCAGGTAGGCGCCCGTCGTTAGTCGTCTAATGCGGCAAGGGGTCCGTACTCGCCGGTCGTACGAGGTCTACGTAGAAGACTGGGTAAATCCCTGGAGGAGTGTTTAGTCGTACGGCGTGTGTCCCTACCGGCCGGATTACCGTGAACTTCCTGTTTCTCCAATCCAACTTCTTGCTCGGCCGGTCCGTACGGATGTTTCGCTGGTTTAGCCAAACCTTATCCCCTGCCTCGTACCTTAGTGCAGCCTGTCGTCCCTTGTTGGCCTACTCTTCCGCGTTCTGCTAGGCTAGGGCCAGGCTTGCTTTTGCCTATTGGTAGGCGTTCGTAATCGTCTGTACGATGGCCTCTCCTTGCTGGATTGGGGATCGTATAGGGCGCGGGGTGTTGCTACTTGGGGTCAGTAGGAGCGGGGAATGGTCGTATCTATAGGTTATAAAGAAGGGGGACAGTCCTGTAGCATCGGCTATACGGCTGTTAATAGCCAGCTCCGCTATTGGGAGGAGGCGGTTCCAGTTCGTCTAGTTATAGTCGACGTACGCTCGGAGGTACGCCTCTAGGGTTAAGTTGGCCCTCTCCGTCGCCCCGTCCGTCTGCGGGTGCTATGCGGTGGACAGGCGACGCTCTACCCTTAGTAACTGGCAGATCCGTGCCCAGAGTTGGCTCGTAAACTGTGACCCCCGGTCTGATACAATTAACCTAGGGAAACCGTGCTTGCTGAACGTCGTCCGGATAAAGGCCCAGGCAGTGTCTTTAGCCGTAGTGGAGTCTATCCCCTCTAGTATTACCCCCTTCGTTAACTTGTCCGTAACTACTATAATGTTTCGCCGTCCGTTACTCTTAGGGAGGTCTGTAATAAAGTCTACGGTCAGGTCTTGCCAGGGTCGATCCGGTATCGGCAGGGGCTTTAGCAGCCTATGCTTTAGCTCGCGCCAGGGCTTCGTTCGTCCGCATACATCGCAGTTCCGTACGAACCTGCGAATGTCCTTCGCCATCGCTGGCCAGTAGTAGTCCCGGGCGATAATGCTGTACGTCTCCTCGCGCCCTAGGTGCCCGGTAGCTATAGAGTTATGTGCTCGTTGTATTAAGCCTATACGGAGCTTCTCGTCCGCCGGGACCTATATCCGATTTCTGAACTTCAGGTTGTTCTCCTCGTCTACTGAACACTCGGCTGCCGATACCTTTAGGTAGAGCTCGGTTGGGAGTTTCCATTGCCCTCCCTAGATCGCCGTACAGGCCCCTCGGTATGCCTCGTCCTTTTCCACTGCCTCTTCCCAAGCTTGCAGTTGGGGTTCCTATAGATGTGTCGCCGCCAGGTGGATAGTCTCCCCGCCTAGCTCTTCCTTAAACATCTGGAATGTCCGCGACTTTAGCCGGTCGTCCTTATATGTCGTTGGCATGTCCTGGTCCCGTCTGGACAGTGCGTCGGCCCTGCTGTTGTCCTTACCCTTGCGGTACTGGAGTCTTATGTTAAACCGGCTTAGGTACATTGCCTATCGTACGTGCCTCTTAGACAGCTTCCGGGGTTAAGTAAAGTATTCCAGGTTCTTGTGGTCCGTTAGGGCGAGGAACTTAGGCACCGAGCGGAGTTCCCTATCCCAGGCTTCGCAACACTGTACGACTGCTAGCAACTCTTTGTCGTAGATAGGGTAGTTGCACTTAGCCGGGGAGTTCTTCTTAGAGAAATACGCGCATAGGTGTAGGAGTCCGTCCGGGCCCACCTGTAACAGGATACCCCTAATGCAGTACCCTAAGGAGTCGGTTTCCAGTATTGTCGTACGCTCCGGGTCAAAGGCAGCGAGCGTTGGTCCTGTAGTAAAGAGCTCTTTTAGCTTGTCGAAGCTCTTATTGCATTCGTCCGACTATTTGAACTGCTTGTCCTTGTGCGTTAGCTTAACTAGGGGGCGCACGATCTCCGAGTAGTTCCGTATAAACTGGCGGTAGAAGTTGGCAAACCCAAGGAATTCCCGTACGCCCTTAACGTTTATAGGCGGCTTCTATAGCTTGATAGCATCAATCTTCTTCCTATCTATGCTAATGCCTTTCCCTGCCTCGATAATGAAACCTAGGTATTTCGTACGTTGGACACCGAACTTACACTTGTTGATGTCGAGGTACAAGCCCGCCTGCTGCAGACGGTCCAGCACCTTCTTAACATCCCGTACGTAGTCTGCGTAGGTGCCGTCCGTAAAAACCAGGGTGTCGTCGAGGTATGCCGAGCAGATATCGTCCAGTAACCCTTGCAGGGACTTGTTGATGTACCTTTGGAAGGTTGCCGGTGCATTGGCAAGGCTAAAGGGGGTAACCAGCTACTTAAAAAGACCGTATCTCGTACGGAAGGCAGTTATCCATTTACAGCCTTCCTTGATCCGTATCTTATGGAAGGCCGAGACTACGTCAAGCTTAGTAAACCACTTCGCCTTGCTGATCCGTCCGAGGGTCTCCTTAATAAGGGGTAGAGGGTACCGGTCCTTCTTAGTAATCGCGTTAATGCCTCTGTAGTCTACGCAGAAACGCAATCCAGCCTTCCCCTCCTTATAGACAAACAGTACTGGGGCTCCTGCGGACGACGTACTGGCCCGGATAAACCCTTTGGCAAGCAGGTCGTCCAGCGTCTTGCGCAGTACCAGGAGTTCTCCAGAGGACATCCCGTACAGCGGTCCGTACAGTACCTCCGGCAGGCTCCTATCCAGGCGGGGTTCTAGCTGGATGTTATAGTCAATCCCTTCCCCTCGGTATAGCGGCAGTTTCGAGGCCGACTTCGGTTTAAAGAGGTCCAGGTACCCAACATACTCTCTTAGGAGCTTCGTACAGGGGTTTGTCGCTTCCTTAGGTGCTAATGCCTTCTCGATGTCCGCTATTGCTGTATTGATTTCGGCCTTGGCATTGCTACCTTGCAGGGACCTGCCCTGGTCCCGGATTCTCCGCTTTGTTGCTGCCAGGTACAGCCGTCCTCGTCCGACGTCCAGCTTGCCCTTCTAGCGCTCTATCTAAGGCTTCCCTAGTATTAGGTCGTACCCCAACTTGTCCTGTACGACATAGAGGTACGAGTCTTGCTCGTAGTGTCCTTGTACCTCCATTGTTACTTTTACTATGTAGGTAATGTCCGGTCCCCGCCCGGTAATGCCCAGCATGCGTACAGGTACCGTAGGGGCCGTCTTAATCCGATGTCTCTGTACGAAGTCTTCGCTGATCACTCTATACACCAAACACCCTGTGTCAATCAGTGTCCGCGCCGTTGCGGACCCGTTCAATGTCGGCCGTACGATAAACGGCGTCGTCGTTATGTAATTGCTCTTAAAAGATGGCCAAGTAATGCTTTGATTTGGCAGTCTATCTCGCACCCGCCTCTGGCAGAGTCTTCGCTTAGAGGCTACTCTTTTCCCGACTCGTCGTCGTCCGAGTGGGACACCTGATCTTCTCGTTAAGGCGCTGCAGTAGCTACCCTTGCGGTAGTCGGCCGTCCCCCAGATCTCTCTGCTAGCAGGAGCCCGCAATTCCGTACAGTATAGCCCATCTTGCCACACCGGTAACAGCTCCCTTCTGCTCGCCTCTTGTTAAGGGTGGCTGTGTCTACCTATTGCGCCTTCTTGGTAGCGGCCCTTAGCCGTACGGTGGCTGCTGCTACTACCCTCGTCGTCGTCGGTTCCTAGTCTATAGCATCTGTCTGTCGCTAGGGAGGTTGTCTTATCTCCTAAGCACGGCCCATCCGTCCCAGCCTGCGTTGCTAGTCGTCGACTATCCTAAGAAGGTTACAAAATTCCTCGTACGTAGCTGGCCGCATTACACCCACCAGCCCTGTTATGATTTCCTTAGAGAGGCCTACCTCTAGAGAGGTGATTTTCATCCTGTCCTCCTATTGGAGACCCCCTGCTTCTGCCAAAGTCTGGTCAAATTCCGCAAGGAATTCTCGTACGGTTTTGCGTCCTTGTTTCATCGTGTTGACCCGTAGGAGCGCTCGGCTCTCGCGGTCCGGGTCCTTGTAGCTCTTGTCTAGAGCTGCCCAGAGCATCGTCGTCGTGGCCATTGCTGGGTTGGCAATGGCCGTCTTGTAGTACGGCAGAATTCGTGCTGCCGCCCTGCCCTTTAACCTCCTAAAGAGGTAGACTACCTTGTCCAGCTCGGTCGGGTATGCTCCTAAGTCAACTAGGAGCTTAGAGCGCATCTGAGCCGCCCAGGAGGGGTACTCGGCCGGGGCCTTACCATCGTACGTAGAGACGTTGGGGAGTTTGCTCTTAGGGGTCGGGGTGGGGGTTATCGTGTTCGTCGTCGTAGGGGTCGGATCGCGATCGGACGCCCTGAGCTGTCGTAGCTCCTGTTCCTGTTGGGAAATCATCGCAGCCTAGTAGCTTACTTGCTGTTCGAGCTGCCTCTTGCTTTCCAGCAGCTCCTCGTACACGCGGTGCATGTGTCCCTCTATGGCCGTAGGTTCTATAGGGATGTCGCCGTCCATCTTGCTCTATTACCGCGGTCACTGACAGTGAGATTAGTTCCTAATGTAAGAGGCTCAAGAATCTTGGCTCAGAAACTTAAGGTCGGGTATCTACATAAAGGAACTAATAGGCAGTTCCTTCGTCGTCTGCTCCGTACGATTTGTACCTACGAAGCCAAGCTAGCAATTTCCCCTTTGTGCCGGGGTGCAAGGTTCACCCTCTGTACGGAGGATCGGGAGTTACCTCCTCCGTACGGTGGTGCCGGGTTTCCCCCTAATCTAAGGGGCGGTGGTTCCCCCTTTGTGCAGGACCGTAGTGTTCTCCCTCCGTACAGGAGAGGGGTCTTGTCGGTGACTCCGTACGGAGGGTGGGATCGTGCTGGCGCCGCTGAGTCGCAGTCTTCAGGGCGACGGTCGGCTCAGGTCGGGTTCAGCACCTGGGCCGGGCGACGCCCCCTAACACAAGCTACTCGAAAAGTCTGTACCTCGTACAGAAAGCATTTATCTATTTATATCCTTCCTTAATCCGTATCTTGTAGAAGGCTAAAACAACATTAAGCTTAGTAAACTACTTTACCTTACTAATCTGTCTAAGGATCTCCTTAATAAGGGGTAGGGGGTACTAGTCCTTCTTAGTAATCGCGTTAATGCCTCTGTAATCTACGTAGAAACGCAAGCTGGCTAAGCCTTCCTTGTAAACAAACAGTACTAGGGCTCTAGCCGACGACGTACTTGTGCGAATGAATACTTTGGCAAGTAGGTCGTCTAGTGTCTTGCGTAGCACTAGGAGTTCTCTAGAGGATATGCTGTACAGAGGGCCGTATAGTACTTTAGGCAAGCTTCTATCTAGACAGTGCTTAAGCTAGATGTCGTAGTTGATTCCTTCTCCTCGATAAAGGGGCAGTTTCGAGGCCGATTTTGGTTCAAAGAGGTCTAGGTATTCCGTATATTCTAATAGGAGCTTCGTATAGGGGTCTGTTACTTTCTTAGGCGTTAAGGCCTTCTTAATGTCTATAGTCGCAGTGTTAACCTCGGCGTTAGTGTTGACTTCGGCTTTAGTGTTGCTGCTCTATAGGATTCTCTCCAAGTCTTAGAGTCTCTGCTTCGTCGCTGCTAGGTATAGGCGTCCTCGTCTAATATTGAGCTTGCCCTACTAGCGCTCTATCTATAGCTTCCCTAATATTAGGTTATACTCTAGCTTGTCTCGTACGACGTAGAGGTACGATTCCTGCTCGTAGTGTCCTTGCACTTCTATTGTTGCTTTCACTATATAGGTAATGTCCGGTCCTCGTCCAGTAATGCCTAGTATGCGTACAGGCACAGTAGGGGTCGTCTTAATATAGTGTTTCTGTACGAAGTCTTCGCTAATTACTCTGTAGAACAAACACCCTATGTCGATTAGCGTCCGCGCAGTAGCAGTCCCGTTTAGCGTAGGTCGTACGATAAACAGCGTAGTCGTTATATAGTTGCTTTTTAAAGATAGCTAAGTAGTGCTTTAATTTGGCGATCTATCTCGTATATGCCTCTAGCTAAGCCTTTACTTAGAGGCTACTCTTTTCCCGACTCGTTATCGTCCGAGGGGAACTCTTAGGTCTTATGTTAGGGTGCCGCAGTTGCCACCCTCGTAGTAGCCGACTGTCCCCTAGGCCTCTCTGCTAGCAAAAGCCTGCAATTCCGTACGGTATGCCCTATCTAGCTATACTGGTAGCAGCTTACTTCTGCTCGTCTCTTGTCTAGGGTAGCTGCGTCTATCTACAGCGCCCTCTTAGTGCCGGCTCTTAGTTGTATAGTAACGGCTGCCGCTACTCTCGTTATCGTTGTTAGTGCCTAGTCTATAGCATCCTGCTGCTAATAGAGGGGTTGTTGTATCTTATAGGTGCAGCTTATCTGTCCGAGCCTGCGCTGTTAGTCGTCGATTATCCTAAGGAGATTACAGAACGCCTTGTATAAGGCTGGTCGCATTACGCCTACTAGTCCTATTATAATCTCCCTAGAGAGTCCAACTTCTAGAGTAGTTACCTTTACCCTGTCCTCTTAATAGAGTTCCCCTGCTTCTACTAGAGTCTAGTCGATTTCTGCAAGGAACTCTCGTACAGTCCTATGTCCTTGCTTTATAGTGTTAACCTATATAAGGGCTCGGCTTTCGCAGTCTAGGTCCTAATAGCTCCTGTCTAGAGCTGCCTAGAGCATTGTCGTAGTTGCTATTGCTAGGTTAGCAATAGCCGTTTCGTAGTATAGTAGAATTCGTACTACCGCCTTGCCCTTTAACCTTCTAAAGAGATACACTACCTTGTTAAGCTCGGTTAGGTATGCTCCTAAGTCGACTAGAAGCTTAGAGCGTATCTGGATAGCCTAGGAGGGGTACTCGGCCGGTGCCTTACTATTGTAGGTAGTAACGTTGGGGAGTTTGCTCTTAGGGACTGCGGTGTAGGCCATCGTATTTATCTTCGTCGTCGTCGTAGGGGTCGGGTCGCAACCGGACGCCCTAAGCTGTTGGAGCTCCTGTTCTTGTTGGGAAATTATCGCAACCTAGTGGCCTACTTGCTGTTCGAGCTAGGTCTTGCGTGCCTGCAGCTCCTTATACATACAGTGTATATAATCCTATATAGCTATAGTTTCTATAGGGATGTCGCCGTCTATCTTCGTTGTATTACTGCAGTTACCGACAGTAAGATTAGTTCCTAATATAATAGGTTCAAGAATCTTAGTTTAGAAACTTAAAGCTAGGTATCTATATAAAGGAACTAATAGGCAGTTCCTTCGTCGTCCGCCACTGTACAATTTGTACCTACGAAGCTAAGCTAGCAATTTCCCTCTATATAGGGGTGTAGGGATTTCGCTCTGTACAGAGGGTTAGGAGTTTCCCTCTATACAGGAATGCAGAGTTTTCCCTATATATAGAGGGGCGGCCATTTCTCTCTATATAGGGCTATAGTTTTCTCCCTCTGTACAGGAGTAGGGTCGTATTAGTGACTCCGTACAGAGGGTAGGGTCGTGCCGGCGCCGCTAAGTCGTAATTCTTAGGACGACGGCCAGTTTAGGTACAGGACCTAGCAGGGCGGCGTCCTCTAACATTACCCCCCTCCCTCCTCGTAGTCTCGCCTCTGTACGCCGTCGTATTGTACGCTCGCTTATAGCGTCCCCTTTCCAAATAGCGTCTACACTCGTCTAGTTGTCTGTAAAGTCGACTGTCGTCCGGGCACTTACTAGTCGGCAATACCCGTTAGATGCCCTCCCTGTTGTTACTAGGGCCTCGGGTAGCAGTTGCCCGTTTGCTGTTACCCCCTATAGCCTGCAGTTACACAGTTACCCTACGTCCTAGGTCTCCCCTCCTCCCTTAATGCTGCTACAACCTTGGACTTATCTATTTGGATCCTAAAGCTAAGGCAGAGGAGGACCTGTAAGTAGGGAAAGTAGGTAGTGCTAGATCGCTTCTACTTAATCTTAACTGGATTCAGTCGCTATTTTGAGGATACTAAAGCTAAGGCAGAGGAGGAACTGCGAGTAGTTAGAAAGGTGTAGGAGGCGCTCGGTCCTGTCTAGTTTACTATTTTCTACGGTTGTAGTCTCCCTGTTTATCTCCTGTCCTGTGTGCAGGTAAGCTGTCCTGTCCTTACCTGTCTATTCGCCCCCCCCCCCTTTTATCCCTCGTCCGTTTATCTCCTAGCCTATTGCTCTAGCCGTGCACTCCGCGTCCTATTCGTACAGTCCGGCAGTAGCAGGTCGTCCAGCCAATTATCTTAGTTCCTGCTGAGGAAGTATGTCCTAGTGCCTTAGTCGCCGTCCGGGGCTTAGCACTTAGGTAGATGCTCCGGCCTGTTATCGTCTGTAGGGTAGGGTAGTAGCCGTTTACCTAGCGGTCGTCCGTATAGCCTTAGGCGGACTAGTTATCTCGTACAGTCCTGCCCTACTCTATACTAGCTCTATTCCTATTCTTCTACCCTTCCCTACTTCCTGCACCTATACTATGCTTCTTGTAGGTTCCCTAGTATCGTCCCCTCTTTTATATCCCTAGGGATAGATGTCTCTAGTTCCTCTCTATTCCTGCTCTTCCTTTGCAGTTTCCTAGTCCTGCCTATAGCTACCTAATGTTCCTTATAGCTGTCTAGTCCTGTAGCTGCTGATTGTCCCGCTCTGTACAGTATAGTGTTACTATAGCCGTTTACTAGGGTGTCTCTCCTCCTACTTGTCAGGTACCTATATATCCTAAAGAGCCTTATACAGTTCCTATATAGGCTCTGCCTAACCTGCCTATTTAACTAGGTATTCTATCTTCTTCCGCTTCCTCCGGCTCTTAAGGATTTCTTCTACTTTATACTCCTTCTAGTCTTTAGTTACGATTGCTAGAGGCGTGCTTCGTTCGTCGTCTAGTGCAGTAGGAGGTCTGTATATACTGGCTGTACGAGGTCTACGTAGAAAACCGGGTAGATTCCTAGGAGAGTGTTAAGTCGTACAGTGTGTGTGCCTACCGGCTAGACTACTGTAAACTTCCGGTTCTTCTAGTCCAGTTTCTTGCTCGGCCAGTCTGTACAGATGTTGCGTTAGTTTAGCTATACCTCGTCTCCTGCCTCGTATTTTAGTGCAGCCTGTCGTTCCTTGTTGGCCTGTTCTTCCGCCCTCTGTTAGGCTATAGCGAGGCTTGCTTTCGCCTATTGGTAAGCATTCGTAATCTTTCGTATAATAACTTCCCTCTGCTAAATTAGGGAGCGTACAAGGCGTAAGGTAGCACCGCTTAGGGTCGATAGGAGCGGGGAGTAGTCGTATATGTAGGTTAAAAAAAAGGGGGACAGTCCCGTAGCGTTAGCTATACAGCTGTTAATAGCTAGCTCTGCTATAGAGAGGAGGTAGTTCCAATTCGTCTAGTCGTAGTTAATATATGCTTAGAGGTACGCTTCTAATGCTAAGTTAACCCTCTCTATCGCGCTGTCTGTTTGCAGGTGCTATATATTTAATAGGCAGCGTTCTACGTTTAACAACTGACAGACCCTTGCCTAGAGCTAGCTTGTAAACTGTGTACCCTAGTTAGATACAATTGACCTAGGGAACCTGTGCTTGCTAAACGTCGTCCTTATAAATACCTAGGCAGTGTCTTTAGCCGTAATAGAGTCTATTCCCTCTAGTATAACCCCCCTCGTTAGCTTGTCTGTAACTACTATAATGTTCCGCTGTCTGTCGCTGTTAGGGAGGTCTGTAATAAAGTCTATAGTTAGGTCTTGCTAGGGCCGGTCTAGTATCGGCAGGAGTTTTAATAGGCCGTGTTTCAGTTTACGCTAGGGCTTTGTCTATCCGCAGACATCGCAGTTCTGTACGAACCTACGGATGTCCCTTGCTATCGCTAGCTAGTAGTAGTCTCTAGCGACAATGCTATACGTCTCCTCGCACCCTAGATGTCTGGTTGCTATTAAATTATACGCCTGTTGTATTAAGCTCGTACAGAGCTTCTTGTCTGCTAGGACCTAAATCCGATTCCTAAACTTTAGGTTGTTCTCCTCGTCTACTGTGCACTCTGCTGCTAATACCTTAAGACAGAGCTCTGCTAGGAGTTTCTGCTGTCCTCCTTAGATTGCTATGCAGGCACCTTAGTAAACGTTGTCTCTCTCTACTGCCTCTTCCTACGCCTATAGCTAGAGTTCCTATATATATATCGCCGCTAGGCGGATAGTCGCCTCGCCTAGTTCCTCCTTAAACATCTAGAATGTCTGTAATTTTAGCCGGTCGTCGTCGTACGTCGTTGGCATATCCTAATCCTGTCTAGATAGTGCGTCGGCCCTGCTGTTGTCTTTGCCTTTACAGTATTGGAGTCTTATGTTAAAGCAGCTTAGGTATATCGCCTATTGTATATGTCTTTTAGAGAGCTTCTAGGGCTGTGTAAAGTACTCGAGATTCTTGTAGTCGGTTAGGGCGAGGAACTTAGGAATGGAGCAGAGCTCTCCGTCCTACGCCTTGTAGCACTGTACGACTGTAATCCGGGCACGCAGATATGATTCAATACGGCCTTTTTGAAGACTATATCTCGAACTAAGGAGGGAAAGGAATCTATGGGGTGGTGGCGGAGGGCTTTCGTGGTGGTGGTGCCAAGGCCCGGCTCGGCCCGTCCGGGCCGAGCCGAAATTCCAGGGTCCACCCCATCAATCTGTCCCACCTCTTTCCACCGCCGCAACAGACTGCTAGTAATTCCTTGTCGTAGATAGGGTAGTTGCATTTGGCTAGGGAGTTCTTCCTAGAGAAGTACGCGTATAGGTGTAAAAGGCTGTCCGGACCTACCTAGGAGAGGATCCCTTCTATATAGTAACCCGAGGAGTCGGTTTCCAGTATCGTGTTACGTTTTAGATTGAAGGCGGCAAGTGTTAGTCCTATAGTAAAGAGCTCCTTTAGCTTGTTGAAACTTCTGTCGCATTCCTCTGTCTATTTAAACTGCTTGTCTTTGTATGTTAGCGTAACTAGATAGCGTACTATCTCCGAGTAGTTCCGTATAAATTGGCGGTAGAAGTTAGCAAACCTAAGGAACTCTCGTACGCCCTTAACACTCGTAGAGGGCTTCTACTGCTTAATAGCATCGATCTTCTTCTAGTCTATACTAATGCCTTTCCCTGCCTTAATAATAAACTCTAGGTATTTCGTACGCTGTACCCCGAATTTATATTTGTCGATATCGAGGTATAATCTAGCCTATTGCAAACAGTCTAGCACTTTCTTAACATCCTGTACGTAGTCCCCGTAGGTCCCGTCTATAAACACTAGCGTATTATCGAGGTACGCAGAGCAGATGTCGTCTAGTAGCCCTTGTAGGGACCTGTTAATATACCTCTAGAAGGTTGCCGGCGCGTTCGCAAGGCTAAAGGGCGTAACAAGCTATTCGAAAAGTCCGTACCTCGTACAGAAAGCGGTTATCTATTTACAGCCTTCCTCAACCTATATCTTATAGAAGGCTAAAACAACGTTAAGCTTAGTAAACTACTTTGCCTTGCTAATCCGTCCGAGGGTCTCCTTAATAAGGGGCAGGGGGTACTAGTCCTTCTTAGTAATTGCGTTAATGCCTCTGTAGTCTACGCAAAAATGCAAGCTAGCTAAGCCTTTCTTATAGACAAACAGTATTAGGGCTCCTGTAGATAATGTACTTACGTAAATAAAACCTTTAGCAAGTAGGTCGTCTAGTGTCTTGCGTAGTACTAGGAGTTCTCTAGAGGACATGCTATATAGCGGGCCGTACGGTACTTTGGGCAGGCTCCTATCTAGACAGGGCTCTAGCTAGATATCGTAGTTAATCCCTTCTTCTTAGTATAGGGGCAGTTTCAAGGCCGATTTTGGCTCGAAGAGGTCTAGGTATTCTGCGTATTCCGATAGGAGCTTCGTACAGGGGTCTGTCGCTTTCTTAGGTGCTAAAGCCTTCTTAATATCCGTAGTCGCAGTGTTGACCTTAGTGTTAGCGTTAGTTTTGGCCTTGGCGTTGCCGCCCTACAGAACTCTCCCTTAGTCTCGGAGCCTCTGCTTTGTCGCTGCTAGGTACAGGCGTCCTCGTCTGACGTCTAGCTTGCCCTACTAGCGCTCTATCTATAGTGTAAGGGTTTAAGAATCTTGGTTTAGAAACTTGAAGCTAGGTATCTATATAAAGGAACTAATAGGCAGTTCCTTCGTCGTCTGCTGCTGTACAATTTGTACCTACGAAGCTAAGCTAGCAATTTCCCTCTATATAGGGGTATAAGGTTCCTACTCTGTATAGAGGGTCGGGAGTTTCCCTCTATATAGGGATATAGAGTTTTCCCTCTATTTAGAGGGGCAGCAATTCCCTCTGTACAGGGCTGTAGGATTCTCCCTCTGTACAGGGTAAGGGGTCGTGCTAGCGCTGCTAAGTTATAATCCTTAGGGCGATAGCTAGCTTAGGTCTAGGACCTAGCTAGACGACGCTCCCTAACAATACTCCCCTCCCTTCTCGTAGTGCTTCCCTTGTACGACGATATGTTGTATAGCCTTAGCTCCTAGCGTTCCTCTTGTAGGTAGCGCTTTCCTGTCCTCGTCTAGTCGTCTATAGGGCTGTTGCTCGTCTAGGCACTAGGTAGTAGTTGCCTTATTCGCCCTTCTTTATACAGTTGTACTAGCTGCCCTAGTTGCTATTGCCTTACATAGCAGGCAGCCGACACCCTATATATTAAGCCTCCCCCTATCTCTCTTTTCCCCTCTTTCTCTTCTATTTCCCTACCTGCTACCTGTCTGCCTGGCCGTCTACTACTAACACAACTACTACTACTAACGCCGCTACTATGTCCTGCACTCCGTCCGTCTAGTCCTGTTGTAGCTCCCTCGTAGTTGCCGGCCTGTCCTCTTACTGTCCGGCCGGCGTCCCCCTACACTTCTACCTCTAGCAGTAGAATACTTAGCTTAATTAGCAACTCCAGCTCCGGTTCGTACAGACCTTCTCCTTCTATACAGTCCTAGATAACGTCTTAGGTGCTATACCGGCAAGCAGCAGGACGCTACTAAGCTGCTATTCCACTTCTTCTAGTATAACCCTGTTCGAATTATGCCTTAGCAGGTCGCTATAGCTCGCCTCTTGTACGTTAACGCTATCCTTATTGCTACCTGTAGCTAGGCCTACACTGCCTGTACTCATTCTCCCTAGGGCTCGTTTAGCCTATACTGTTGCAGCAGCAGAAAGGGGTGGGGCTAAGCGATGGGGTAGACCCTATAAATTTTGGCTCGGCCCTTCTGGACCGAGCCGGGCCTTGGCACACCGCCCCTAAAGCTCTAACCTACCACTATATAGATTCCTTTCCCTCCTTAGTTCGAGATATAGTTATTAAAAAGGCTGTATTAAATTATATCTGCATGCCCGGATTATTATATGTCGAACTCACTTACTACACTAATTCCGCGCTGCGCGAAAGGGTCCGTTAAACTATCCGGCAACCCGAATAACGTATGCGTACACATACACTAAACCAACAACCTCTAGCATTGTAAGACAGCTATAGAGAGCTTCTTAACGGTAGAAGGCGGCGTTACAGGCCGCAGCAGAAGCAGGAAAGAAAAGGCTAACAGAGCGAGTAGACGCTCTAGCGTAATTAATAATAAGTTCATTATTAGAGGTTTTACAGCGGAAGAGACTGCAGAGATTAAGGAACGAATAACCGAATATAAGAAGATCCACAACTGCACGCTCGAGGAACTTGAAGATTACGTAAACGAGAACAGAGTAGGGAAGGTCTACGACGGTATAGACCTTATTAAGACGCTGTTTTACAGCACCCTAGAAGAGAAGAGGTAGTTAAGAGAGGAAAACGAAGTAGTAAGAGCCGAGAAGGAATTAGCAGAGACTATTACTAATGTACTAGAAAACCAAGTAGCGAATCGACTAGCACAACTAAAGGCGATAAAGACTTAGTTAGCTAAGATAGAAGCAGCGATGTTGCCGGCGCCGCTGCTACATCGAGAAGAACAAGCAGAGACCGCCTTACTAGCGGCCTACAGTTAAGGCGGTACGTCGATAACGTTACTACCTAACCTACTAGCGTTTAGAGGCAGAGACCCTTAAGACTGGGAGGCATTTAAGAAAAAGATACAGAATAAGATAGACTGCGATTACGCCGGAAACAGTAAAGAAGACAGGTTGGCATACCTAGAATCGCGACTGGAAGGTAAAGCATTTTCGTTAGTAGTGGACCTAGAAGAGGTAACTGCTAAAGAAGCGATTAAAGCGCTGGATTAACGCTTCAGAGATCTATTCCGAAAGAAGACAGCCTGTAAGCAACTAGATAAAATCAACCAGAACCGGCAGACGTTTAAGGAGTTCTAGAGACTGTTTAGAAATTATAGTATTAGAGCCAGAGTGCCAGAAGATAAGCAGCTCTACCTACTAAGACAGAAGCTGAACCCTGAATTGGCGGCAGCTATAGCGTTAGTAGAAGACGAAGACCTTAAAAGCTTCGTGCACCGAGCGAGAGTCACTGCTAGAAACCTAAGCGCTTACGCGAAATCGCGCGAATCAAACTAGAAGCTATCGACGACGCCGACAACACGACCCCCTGCACCTTTCCGGAGAGCACTGCAGCAGCTATCTTATTTGCCGCGCTCGTCGTTCGTCCCTATCTGCTACGCGTATAGAAAGGCTGGCCACATCGCTACGAGATGCTAAGCAATAGATGAGCAGGAGCAGGAGTATTGGGCTATAAAGCAACAGCTGCCAAGAAAGACTATCTAAGCCATCGAGCAGGCTCCGAACGACACCGACAGTGTAGATAGTAGAGTGCCTCTGCGAATCCTAGGAAGAGACCAGCTAGACGGATAGGCCCCCTATCTAGCAAGGACAATAGGGTACCAACACGAACTACGTCGCTGGAAGAAGGAAGTATTAACAGCTGCAGCGACCCGCTCTTAGCAGCAGTGGAAGTAAACACGGAAACAGCTATTATCCTTCTAATTACTGTCTACCTCCTTAATAGCTCGCAAGGCCCCCTTTAGTTAAGGGCCTTTATCAATATAGGAGCCCTTATCGGCGCGGCGATCCACTATCGATTGGTTCAGAAACTAATAAAAGGATACGGTTATCCTATAGAACTAGCGTCGCCGACGCGAATTTCAGCATACAACGGACAAGACACCGAGAGTGTTATACACTATGTGCTATTAAGGACTACACTAGCCGGTCGCACTACAGAGGCAACGTTCCGAATTATAGATATTAGAAAGTTTACCATTATTATAGGGCAGAAATAGATAAAGAACTAGAAAGCCGTTATCGACATAGGTAAAGGCATACTAGGGTTCAAAAACCAGCAGAGCGGAGTCGCCGCCAAATCGGTTACTATCGTTGCCGCAAAATCAAACGCTACGACCATCGAAGCGGTTTCGATAGATCGGCCCGACCCTCTAGACACTATCGGAATAATAAGCTTAGAAGCTTTAACGACCCTTGCGAGATCGCCGGACAATAAGATTTACGCTATCTTAATTAAGGACATCGAAAACTACTGGAAGATAATAGCGGAAGAAGAAGTAGATCCGCTAGAGGTGTTACTAAAAGAACTCTACAGCTATGCTAAAGTGTTCTCGAAGGTTGACTCTAACCTCTTGCCGCTCTACCGACCGGAATACGACAACAAGATCCGACTAAAAGAGAGAGCTACGCTGCCAAGAACCGAGTCCCTAAGACGATTGTTGCCGGCCGAGCTGGACTAGGTAGAAGTGTTTGTTTAAGAGAATCTGGCGAAGAAGTTTATTACGCCGAGCTTAGCTGAATATACATTACTGATTCTTTTCGTAAGGAAACCCGGAGGTAGTCTCCGACTATACGTAGACTACTAAGGCCTTAACGAGGGTACCAAGAGAGACGTATATCTGCTGCTACTGATCGACGAGACTATACAACGAGTAGCTAAAGCTAAGTGGTTCAGCAAGCTGGATATTCGCTAAGCGTTCTACTAATTAAGGAACGAGAAAGGGCAAACAGAAGATCTTACGACATTCGCTACGCGCATAGGCAATTTCAATTAGCTAGTAATGCCTTTCGGACTTACTAACACACTGGCGGTGTGGCAACGCTTTATAAACCACACCTTTATAGACATGCTAGAACGGTTCGTGTCTATCTACTTAGACGACATTCTTATCTATACTAATAGAACGAGAGACCAACGCACAGACTACATTAAGAGAGTGCTAAAGAGACTCTGCAAGGTCGGATTGAACGCGGACACGAAGAAGAGCGAGCTCTATAAGACCGAAATCAAATATCTTAGTCTTATCGTCGGAAGAGAAGGAATTTGGATAGATCCCTTAAAGGTCGCCGCTATAGCAGAATGGAAGCAGCCCAAATCCGGAAACACTATACAAATCAGAGCGTTTCTCGGATTCTGCAGCTACTATTAGCAATTTATTAAGGACTTTAGCAAGATAGCGAGACCCCTAAACGAAGCATTAAAGAAGGAGGCTGCTTGCCTATAGAATAAGAGGTGCACAGAAGCTTTTAACCAGCTAAAAGAAGCAGTGGCCTTGGCGCCAGTTCTAACGCACTTCCGACCAGATAAGACGATCTATTTAGAGACGGACGCTTCCGACACAGTAACAGCAGGGGTTCTCTCTTAATACGACGAGGATAAGACCCTCTATCTAGTAGCTTTCTTTAGCAGGTCCATAAATAAGGCTAAACGGAACTACGCCATTTACGATAAAGAACTTTTAGCTATTATATAGACGTTCGAGGAGTGGAAGCCGGAGCTTATAGCTAGAAAGAGCACAGTCCAGGTCCTTACGGACCACCAGTCGCTTACCTACTTTATAAAGACGCAGAAGCTATTACGCTGCCAAGCTTAGTAGACTACCTACTTATCTAGATTCGACTTCAAGATTACCTATTGACCTGGAGCTTAAAATGGAAAGGCTAATGCGCTGACGAGAAGAGAAGGAAAGACTAGCCGCGCAAAAGAAGATCCGAACATGTTCCAGAAGGTGTTGACAGAACGGATAGTAGACACCGAGGTATTGAAAGAGGTAGGGGTCTGCGCAGTGGAGCAGGCAACCGAGGAAGAGACTCTCTACGAAAAAGTAGAGCGGCTTAACCAGCAACAGAAGCTCGGCAAAACAGGCTTAGGGAAGCTAATAGTTCTGGAAGAACTAATTACTAAGGTTATCTAGCTAGTCTATAGTTCTATAGATGTTGGCTACGCTAGCTCCAAAAAGACAATAGAAGCCGTAAGGACGGTCTACTGGTTTCCGCGAATCTTCGAGCGGATCTACTGGTTTATTGCTAATTGTTACGTATGCCGAGTCGCGAAGCTACGTTACGGCCTTCCGGCCGGTCTGTTAAAGCTACTTCCAATCCCTAAGAAACTGTAGCAGTATATTACAATGGATTTCGTAACCGGCCTGCCGGACTCTAGTAGATATAACGCTACGCTTAATGTAGTAGATTAACTAAGCAAAGAACACTACTTTATCCCCTGCCGAGCTAAGGATAAAGGAACTACTGCAGAAGAAACAGCGAGAATGCTAATCTAATACATATAGAAGCACTGTAGCCTGCCAGACACTATTGCTACGGATAGGGGTCCTCAATTTACTGCTAACGTATAGAAGGCCATTAACTAAGCTCTCGGAATTTGTAGAAAGCTTAGCACAGCCGCTTACCCTTAGACCAATAGTTAGTCTAAAGTAGCTAACTGCGAGATAGAGAAATATCTGCAAATCTTCTGCAGTTATTATTAAGCAGAATAGGTTAAGGTGTTGCCGATGGCCGAATTCTGCGCTAACTTAGCACAGTTAGAGGCCACCTTACTGGCGCCGTTCGAGGTAACTTATAGTTATCTTCCGAGAATAAGCTTATAACTACTGGACGAACCCAGCCCTTCGGAACCTCCTACTACTACTTTGTCGAAGAGAGTTGCCGCCGCTGCGGCAGAAGCTCTCCGATCTCAGATAGAAGAAGCAATCAAGGTAGCGAAAGACGCAATAGAATCGGCTTAGAAGAAGATAGTAATTCGAGCTAATAGAAAGCGGTTACTAATAGAATTCAAAGAAGGCTAAAAGGTATAGCTTAATACACGGAACCTAAGGCTAAAAAGCAACGCCAAGCTCAACCCCTGCTACGTAGGTCCGTTTAAGATAGTAGAAAAGAGGTCGCTGGTAACCTATTGGCTCCAGCTACTAAAATCGTTCCGGATCTATAATGTCTTTTATTCGGATCTGCTAAGTTTAGACCCTAAAGACAGCCTCCCAGAACAGGGGTTCGCTAAACCCCCGCCGGTTGAGATAGACAGTAAAGAAGAAGAATAGGAGGTGGAAGATGTAATAGATATAAGAAAACTAAGAGAATCCATCGAAGCGAGGATCTTATAGAGAGGATAGCCGGAAGACTACGAATGGTATCCGGCCGAGAACCTCCGGAATTTGGCGGAGCTGCTAAGAGAGTTTTATATCCGGAACCCGAGGAAGCCGAAGCCTAAGTGGCTCCGAAGCTGATTATTCCAGAAGAAGAAGAAAAGCCGCGTCCGCTCTATCGGTACAGAAGCTAATAAAGACGATTGTAGCAGTCGCTTCGCTAGAGTCTTCGACGCAGCTACTACCTACTATAGCTTTGGCAGGAAGCTCGCCGACGCTGTAAATCGGCGCTGACGCCGCCGGCCCTGCGGTAGGTAAGGTCTTTAGCAGAGAAAGAAGAAGAAGAAGATAGCGAGCTGCGAATGGATCTATATAGACCTCTGCAGCGGCGCACAGACTGATTACGCCGCAGCTTAGGTAACCGCTGGCTCCGATTAGATAGCACAGATCAGATAGACGCCAAGTAAAGACATTAGATAGCGACGATGTAAAAAAAAAAAAAAAAAAAGAGACGAGAGACAGATAGATAAGGAAGCGGTCGAGGTCGACTGCTAGTAAGGGAGGGGGGTAGTGTTGCAGCGGCAGAAAGGGGTAGGACTAAGCGATAGGGTAGACCCTTGGAATTTCGGCTCGGCCCTTCTGGACTAAGCTAGGCCTTAGCAAACCGCCCCTAAAGCTCTTACCTACTACTACATAGATTCCTTTCCCTCCTTAGTTCGAGATATAGTTATTAAAAAAGCTGTATTAAATTATATCTGCGTGCCCGGATTATATACTGCCTGTCCAGCTTCTAGGCCAGCGTATGCGCGTCGTATAAGTAGAAGGACGGCTCCCTCTATTACTCCTACTACTGTCTAGGGGAGGCCTGTAGGCAGGTGCCTCTGCTCTATAGTACTAAGCTAGGTTGGGCCCCTACTAACTAGGAGGTAATTGAGATTTTGGACAGGGAGTCGGCAGCCTTATTGTCGACTGCCCTAGTCCTAGGAGGTAGCGGCTAGTAAGCTATTCCTAAGATAGTGTATAAAAGTTTTCGGACAGTTCTGCTCTTATTTCTCTCTTATTTTTACTCCTATTCCTACCTGTCTCCTAGCTGTTCCTTTCCTCTTACCCCCTTCTATACAGTATTACTGCAACTAGCTAGGGGAATGGTTCTCCTCCTACCTATCCAGTACGGATGTGTCCTAAAGGGCCTCGTACAGCTCTATATAGGCTCTGCCTACCCTCTCTATTTAACTAGGTATTCTAACCTCTTCTGCTTCCTTTAGCTCTTAAGGATTTCTTCTACCTTACACTCTTCCTAGCCTTTAGTAATAATCGCTAGGGGGCGCGTGTCGTCCGTCGTCTAGTGCAGTAGGGAGTCTGTATATACTGGCTGTACGAGGTCTATATAGAAAACTGGGTAAATCCCTAGAGGAGTGTTAAGTCGTACAGTGTATGTCCCTACTAGCTAGACTACTATAAACTTCCAGTTCTTCTAATCCAGTTTCTTGCTTAGCCAATCTATACAGATATTGCGCTAGTTTAGCTAGACCTTATCTCCTGCCTTGTACCTTAGTGCAGCCTTCTATCCCTTGTTAGCCTGCTCTTCCGTATTCTGTTAAGCTATAGCTAGACTCGCTTTCGCCTATTAATAGGCGTTCGTAATCGTCTATACGATAGCTTCTCCCTGCTAAATTGGAGATCGTACAGGGCGTAAGGTAGCGCTGCTTAGGGTTAGTAGGAGCGGGGAGTAGTCGTATCTGTAGGTTATAAAGAAGAGGGAAAGTCCTGTAGCGTTAGCCGTACGGCTGTTAATAGCCAGTTCCGCTATAGGGACGAGGCGGTTCCAGTTTGTCTAGTTGTAGTCGACGTATGCTCGGAGGTATGCTTCTAATGTCGAGTTAATTCTCTCTATTACGCCGTCCGTCTGCAGGTACTATGCAGTTAATAGGCAACGTTCTACGTTTAACAACTAACAGACCCTAGCCTAGAGCTAGCTCGTAAACTGTATACCCCAGTTAGATACAATTGACCTAGGGAACCTGTGCTTGCTAAACGTTGTCCTTAAAAATGCCTAGGCAGTGTCCTTAGCTGTAATAGAGTCTATTCCCTCTAGTATAACCCCCTTCGTTAGCTTGTTAGTAACTACTATAATGTTTTGTCGTCCGTCGCTCTTAGGGAGGTCTGTAATAAAGTCCACTGTTAGGTCTTGCTAGGGCCAGTCCGGTATTAGTAGGGGTTTTAGCAGCCTGTACTTTAGTTTACGCTAGGGCTTCGTCCGTCCGCAGATATCGCAGTTCTGTATAAACCTACAGATGTCCTTTGCTATCGCCGGCCAGTAGTAGTCCCTAGCGACGATGCTGTATATCTCCTTACGCCCTAGATGCCCGGTTGCTATAGAGTTATACGCCTATTGTATTAGGCTCGTACAGAGCTTCTCGTCTACTAGGACCTAAATCCGATTCCTGAACTTTAGGTTGTTCTCCTTATCTACCGTGCACTCTGCTGCTAATACCTTAAGGTAGAGCTCTGCTAGGAGCTTCCGCTGTCCTCCTTAGATCGCTGTACAGGCCCCTCGGTATACGTCGTCCTTTTCTACTGCTTCTTCCTACACTTGTAGCTAGGGTTCCTATATATATATCGCTGCTAGGCGGATAGTCTCCTCGCCTAGTTCTTCCTTAAACATCTGGAATGTTCGTACCTTTAGTCGCTTGTCGTCGTACGTCGCTGGCATGTCTTAGTCTCGTCTAGATAACGCGTCGGCCCTGCTATTGTCCTTTCCTTTGCAGTACTAGAGTCTTATATTAAAGCGGCTTAGATATATCGCCTATCGTATATGCCTCTTAGACAGCTTCTAGGGTTGCGTAAAGTACTCAAGATTCTTATAGTCAGTTAGTGATCCGGGCACGCAGATATAATTCAATACGGCCTTTTCGATAACTATATCTCGAACTGAGGAGGGAAAGGAATCTATGTAGTGGTGGACGAGACCTTTAGGGAGGGTGGCGTGCCAAGGCCCGGCTCGGTCCGGAAGGGCCGAGCCAAAATTCTAAGGGTCCACCCTATTATCTAGTCCCACCCCTTTCTGCTGCCGTAACACTACCCCCCTCCCTCGCCAGCGGTCGCCCTCGACCGCTTAGCCACCTTATCTATTCAAAAATCTTCTCTTTTTTTTCGTCTCCTTCCCAAAACCCCTTCTAACGCCGACGTCGCCTCTTCTATCTTCTATTACAACCGGCGATCTTTTCGTCGCTTCTTCTATTTCTTACATCGTCGGCATCTGAAGTCCTTCACTTAGTGCTTATCTGATCGTCTCGTTAATTGATTAGCAGTCTTCTAAGCTGCAGCTTGGCTGGTCCGTGCGCTGCCTCAGGGGTCTATATAGATTCTTCTGCAGCGGCGTTTCTTCCTCTTCTTTTTCTTCTACTAAAGCGCTTACCCACTGCAGCGTCGGCAGCGCTAACACGCTACGGCGTCGGCGAGCTGCCTGCCGAACCGGTGGTAGGTAGTGGCCGCGTCGAAGACCTCCCTAAGGCGACTATTATAATCGTTTTCTTCGGCCTTCGCGCCGATAGAGCGGACGCGGCTTTCTTCTTTCCGGAATAATTAGCTTCGGAGCCATTCGGGTTTCGGTTTTTACGGGTTCCGCATATAGAACTCTCTTAGCAGCTCTGCCGAATTCCGGAGGTTCTTAATCGGATACTATTTATAGTCTTCCGGCCACCTTTTCTACGAGATTCTCGCTTTGATAGACCTCCTCGTCTTCCTTACGTCTATTACGTCTTCTACCTCCTATTCTTCTTTATTACCGTCTATCTCGACTGACCGGGGTTCTGCAAGCCCCTGCCGTAGCAGACCGTTTTCAGGGTCCAAGCTTAGCAGATCTGAATAGAAAACGTCGTAGATCCGGAACGATTTCGGTAGCTGGAGCCGATAAGTTACCGGCGATCTCTTTTCTACTATCGTAAACGGACCTACGTGGCGGGGGTTCAGCTTGGCGTTCCCTTTTACCCTTAGGTTCCGCGTGTTGAGCTATACTTTTGAGCCTTCTTCGAATTCTATCGGCGTTCGCTTTCTGTTAGCTCGTGCTACTATCTTCTTCTAAGCCGATTCCATTGCCTTTCTCGCTACTTTAATTGCTTCGTCTATCTGAGATCGGAGCGCTTCTGCTATCGCGGCGGCGACTCTCTTTAACGACGTAGCGGTAGATAGTTCTGCAGAGCTGGGTTCGCTCGGCGGCTGGAAACTTATTCTCAGAAGATAGCTATGCGTTATTTCGAACGGCGCTAGCGACGTTGCTTCCGATCTTGCTAAGTTGGCGCAGAATTCAGCTATTGGCAACACCTCGACCTACTTTTCTGAATAATAGCTGCAGAAGGTTCGCAGATATCGCTCTATCTCGCGATTAGCCACTTCAGACTGACTATCGGTCTGAGGGTAAGCTGCTGTGCTGAGCTTTCCACTAATTCCGAGAGCTCAGTTAATAGCTTTCTATACGTCGGCGGTGAATTAAGGACCCCTATCCGTAGTAATAGTGTCCAGCAGGCTATAGTGCTTCTATACGTGTTGAATCAACATCCGTGCGGTCTCTTCTGCAGTGGTTCCTTCGTCTCTCACTCGGCAGGGGATGAAGTGGCGTTCCTTGCTTAGTCGGTCTACTACGTTTAGCGTAGCGTTATATCTATCGGAGTCTGGCAGGCCAGTTACAAAGTCTATCGTAATGTGTTGCTACGGTTTCTCTGGGATCGGAAGTAGCTTCAGCAGGCCGGCCGGAAGACCGTAACGTGGCTTCGCGGCCCGGCACGCGTAGCAATTGCCGATAAACCGGTGGATCCGCTCGTAGATTCGCGGAAACCAGTATGTCGTCCTTATGGCTTCTATCGTCTTCTTTAACCCTGCGTAACCAACATCCTTAGAGCTATAGACTAGCTAGATAACCTCTGTAATCAGTTCTTCCAGAACTATTAGCTTCCCTAAGCCTGTTCTGCCAAGCTTCTACTGCTAATTAAGCCGTTCCACCTTCTCGTAGAGCGTCTCTTCTTCAATCGGCGGCTCTATCGCACAGATCCCTACTTCTTTCAATACCTCCGCGTCTACTATTCGTTCCGTTAGCACCTTCTGAAACATGTTCGGATCTTCTTTCGCGCGGCTGGTCTTCCCTTCTCTTCTTGTTAACGCGTCTGCCTTTCTATTTTGAGCTCCTAGTCGATAGGTAATCTTAAAATCGAACCCGGATAAGTAGGCAGCCTACCGGGCTTGGCGGCGTAAGAGCTTCTGTGTCTTTATAAAGTAGGTCAGCGACTGGTGGTCTGTAAGGACCTGGACCGTGCTCTTTCTAGCTATAAGCTCTAGCTTCCACTCCTCGAACGCCTGTATAATAGCCAGCAGTTCTTTATTATAGATAGCGTAGTTCCGCTTAGCTTCTGTTATGGATTTGCTAAAGAAGGCTACTAGGTAGAGGGTCTCGCTATCGTTAGCGTATTAAGAAAGGACCCCTGCCGTCACTGTATCAGAAGCGTCCGTTTCTACGTAGATCGTCTTTTCCGGCCGGAAGTGTGCTAGAACTGGCGCAGAGGCCACCGCTTCTTTTAGCCAGTTAAAGGCTTCCATGCACTTCTCGTTCTATAGGCTAGCGGCCTCCTTTTTTAATGCCTTATTTAGGGGTCTTGCTATCTTGCTAAAGTCCTTAATAAACCGTCGATAGTAGCTGCAGAATCCGAGAAACGCTCTAATTTAGGTAGTGTTTCCGGATTTCGGCTGCTTCTATTCCGCGACGGCGGCGACCCTTAAGGGGTCTATACGAATTCTATCTCTTCCGACGATAAGACCGAGATACTTGACCTCGGTTTGATAGAACTTGCTCTTCTTCGTGTCTGCGTTCAATCCGACCTCGCGGAGCCTGGTTAGCACCTTCTCGATATAGTCCGTGGGTTGCTCTCTCGTTCTATCTGTATAGATAAGGATGTCGTCTAAGTAGATAGATACGAACTGCTCCAGCATGTCTATAAAGGAGTGGTTTATAAAGCGTTGCTACACTGCTGGCGCGTTGGTAAGTCCGAACAGCATTACCAACTACTTGAAATTGCCTATGCGCGTGGCGAATGTCGTAAGGTCTTCCGTTTGTCCTTCTTCGTTCCTTAATCGATAGAATGCTTAGCGAATATCCAGCTTGCTGAACTACTTAGCCTTCGCTATGCGCTGTATAGTCTCGTCTATTAGCGGCAGTAGATATACGTCCCTCTTAGTGACCTTATTAAGGCCCCTGTAATCTACGCATACTCGGAGACCGCCTCCGGGTTTCCGTATAAAGAGGATCGGCGACGCGTATTCGGCCGAGCTCGGCGTAATAAACTTCTTTGCCAGATTCTCTCGAACAAACACCTCCACTTAGTCCAGTTTGGCAGGCGACAGCCGCCTTAGGGGCTCGGTTCTTGGCAACGTAGCCCCCTCTTTCAACCTGATCTTGTTGTCGTATTCCGGTCGATAGAGCGGCAGGAGGTTGGAGTCGGCTTTTAAGAACACGTTAGCGTAATTATAGAGCTCCGCCGGCAGTACCTCGAACGGGTCCGCTTCTTCTTCCGCCATTCTCTTGCGGTGGTCCTCGATGTCTTTCATCAAAATAGCGTAGATCTCGTTGCTCGGCGACTTCGCGAGGGTCGTTAGGGCTTCTAAACTTATTATTCCGACGGTTGCCGGGGGTTCGGGACGGTCGGACTAATCTTTATTGCTAGGTGCGGCTTTCGACTCTACTACATTAGCGGCGGTCGGTTCGACTATAGCGGTGCCGGTGATCTGGTTTTTGAATCCTATCTTGCCTTTATCTACGTTAATAATAGTCTTCTAGTTCTTTATCTATTTCTGCCCTATTATAATGTCGAACCTTCCGAGATCCATAATCCGGAACGTTGCTTCCGTAGTGCGACCAGCCAGTATGGTCCTTAATGGCACGTAGTGCGTAACGTTTTCCGTGTCTTGTCCGTTATACGCTGAAATCCGCGTCGGCGACGCTGTTTCCACTGGAGAGCCGTATCCCTTCGTCAGTTTCTAAACCAGTCGGTAGTGGATCGCCGCGCTAATAAGAGCTCCAGTGTCAATAAAAGCTTTTAACTGGAGGGGTTGGCGCGACTTCTTAACAGGGTAGATCGTAATAGGAAGGATAATCGCCGTTTCCGTATTTACTTCTACAGCTGCCGAGAGCGGATCGCTACAGCTGTTAATGCTTTCTTCTCGTGTCGATTCGCTCTGGTGCGGTGCCCTATTGTTAATGCTGGATAGGGGGCCTATCCGTCCAGCTGGTCTTTTCCTATAATCCTTAACTGCACCCTACCGTCTACGCTCTTAGTGTCGTTTGGAGCCGGCTCTATAGCTTGTATGGTCTTCCTCGGTGGCTGCAGCTGCTTTATAACACGATACTCCTGCTTCTGCTTGTCCGATGCTTGGCATCTCGTAGCGATGTGGCCAGGCTTCCTATATGCGTAGCAGGTAGGGACGAACGACGAGCGCTGCGAATTAAATAGCTGCTGGGCGCGTTGTCGGAAGGGTAGAGGGGTTCTAGTCGTCTGCCCCAACGGCGACGGCTTCTAAGCCGGTTTACGTGTCGTCGATTTTCCGTATACGTTCAGGTTTCTCGCAGTAACTCTCGCTCTGTGCACGAAGCTCTCAAGGTCTTTGTCTTCTACAGACGCTATAGCAGCGGCTAGTTCAGGGTTCAGCTTCTGCCTTAGTAGGTAGAGCTGCTTATCTTCCGCCACTCGGGCCCTAGTCGCATATTTTCTGAACAATCTGTAGAACTCCTTAAACGTCTGCCGGTTCTGGTTGATCTTGTCCAGCTGCTTACGGGCCGTCTTCTTCCTAAAGGGGTCTCCGAAGCGTTGATCCAGCGCTTTGATCGCTTCTTTAGCGGTCACTTCTTCTAGGTCCGCTACTAGCGAGAATGCTTCGCCTTCCAGTCGCGCCTCTAAATAGGCCAGTCTGTCTTCTTCGCTGCTTGCTGCGTAATCGCGGCTTATCTTATTCTTAATCTTCTTCTTAAACGCCTCCTACGCTTTAGGGTCTCCGCTACCAAAAGCAGGTAGGTCCGGTAGTGGCGTTATCGTAGTGCTACCTTAACTATAGGCCGCCGGTAAGGCAGTCTCCGCGTGGGTTTCTCGCCGCGGTGGCGGCGACGACTTTGCTGCTTCTATATTAGCTAGTTGATCCTTTAGTGCCTTTAGTTGCGCCAGTCTATTCGCTGCCTAGTTCTCTAACACGTCGATAATGGTTTCTGCCGATTCCTTCTCGGCCCTTACCGCCTCCGTTTCCTCTCTTAACTGTCTGTTCTCTTCCAGCGTCCTGTAGAACAGCGTCTTAATAAGGTCTATGCCGTTGTAGACCTTCCCTATTCTATTCTCGTTTACATAGTCTTCTAGTTCCTCGATCGTATAGTCGTAGATCTTCTTATATTCGGCTATTCGTTCCTTGACCTTAGCGGTCTCTTCCGCTGTAAAACCGCTAATAATGATCTCGTTATTAATTACACTAGAGCGCCTACTCGCTCTGTTAGTCTTTCCTTTTCTGCTTCTGCTCCAGTCTATAACGCCGCTCTCTACCGTCGAGAAGCCTTCTATCTTCTTACAGTGCCTTAGGGGTTGTCGTTTTGGTGTGTGTGTGCGCGTGCGTTATTCGAGCGTCCGGATAGTTTGACGGGCCCTTTCGCGCAGCGCGGGGTTTGTGTAGAGAGTGAGTTCGAGATATAATAATCCGGGCACGCAGATATGATTTAATACGGCCTTTTTGATAACTATATCTCGAACTAAGGAGGGAAAGGAATCTATGTAGTAGTGGACGAGACCTTTGGGGGGGGTGGCGTGCCAAGGCCCGGCTCGGTCCGGAAGGGCCAAGCCGAAATTCCAAGGGTCCACCCTATTATCCAGTCCCACCCCTTTCTGCCGCTGTAACAGTTAGGGCGAGGAACTTAGGGACCGAGCGGAGTTCTCTATCCTACGCCTTGCAGCACAATACGACTGCTAGCAATTCCTTGTTATAGATAGGGTAGTTGCATTTAGCTAGAGAGTTCTTCTTAGAGAAGTACGTATATAGGTGCAGGAGTCCGTCTAAGCCTACCTGTAGTAGGATACCTCCTATACAATATCCTAAGGAGTTGGTTTTCAGTATCGTCGTACGTTCCGGATCGAAGGTAGCAAGTGTTAGTCTCGTAGTAAAGAGCTCCTTTAGCCTGTTAAAGCTTCTATTATACTCGTCCGTCTACCTAAACTGTTTGTCCTTATATGTTAGCTTAAATAGGGGGCGTACAATCTCTAAGTAGTTCCGTATAAACTGGCAGTAGAAGTTAGCAAACCTAAGGAATTCTTATATACCCTTAACACTTATAGGGGGCTTCTATTGCTTAAAATTATTAATCTTCTTCCTGTCTATACTAATGCCTTTCCCTGCCTCGATAATAAACCCTAAGTATTTCGTACGCTGTATACCGAATTTATATTTGTCGATGTCGAGGTACAATCTAGCCTGTTGCAGTCGATCTAATACCCTCTTAACGTCCTGTACGTAGTCTGTATAGGTGCCGTCTGTAAATACTAGTATGTCGTCGAGGTACGTAGAGCAGATATCGTCTAGTAGCCCTTGTAGGGACCTGTTAATATACCTCTAGAAGGTTGCTAGTGCATTGGCAAGGCTAAAGGGAGTAACAAGCTACTTAAAAAGACTATATCTCGTACAGAAGGCGGTTATCTATTTACAGCCTTCCTTAACCTGTATCTTGTAGAAGGCCGAGACTACGTTAAGCTTAGTAAACTACTTTGCCTTGCTAGTCCGTCTAAGGGTCTCCTTAATAAGGGGCAGGGGGTACTGGTACTTCTTGGTAATCGCGTTAATGCCTCTATAGTCTATGTAGAAACGTAAGCCGGCTAAGCCTTCCTTATATACAAACAGCACTAGGGCTCCGGCCAATAATGTACTTGCGCAAATGAAACCTTTAGCAAGTAGGTCGTCTAGTGTCTTGCGCAGTACTAGGAGTTCTCTAGAGGACATGCTATACAGTAGGCTGTACGGTACTTTGGGCAGGCTCCTATCTAGACAGGGCTCTAGCTAGATGTTATAGTTAATTCCTTCTCCTTAGTATAGGGGCAGTTTCGAGGCTGATTTTGGCTCGAAGAGGTCTAGGTATTCTGCATATTCCGATAGGAGCTTCGTATAGGGGTCTGTTGCTTTCTTAGGCGCTAAAGCTTTTTGAATGTCTGTAGTCGCAGTGTTGACCTCGGTATTAGCGTTAGTTTCGACCTTGGTATTGCTACCCTATAGGACTCTCCCTTGGTCTCGGAGCCTCTGCTTTATTACTGCTAGGTACAGGCGTTATCGTCCGACGTCTAGCTTGCCCTGCTAGCGCTCTATCTATAGCTTCCCTAATATTAGGTTATATCCTAACTTGTCCTGTGCGACGTAGAGGTATAAGTCCTGCTTGTAGTGTCCTTGCAGCTCTATCGTTACTTTTACTATATAGGTAATGTCCGGTCCTCGCCTAGTAACGCCCAGCATGCGTACAGGTACAGTAGGGGTCGTCTTAATGTAGTGTCTCTATACAAAGTCTTCGCTGATTACTCCGTACACCAAACATCCTGTGTTGATTAGCGTCTGCACTGTAGCAGTCCCGTTTAGTGTAGGTCGTACAATAAGCAGTGTAGTCGTTATGTAGTTGCTCTTAAAAGATAGCTAAGTAGTGCTTTAATTTAGCAATCTATCTCGTATATGCCTCTAGCTAAGCCTCCGCCTAGAGGCTATTCTTTTCCTAAATTGTTGTCGTCTAAGGGGAATTCTTAGGTCTCTTGTTAGGATGCTGCAGTTGCTACCCTTGTAGTAGTCGGCTGTCCCCTAGGTCTCTCTGCTAGCAAAAGCCTGCAATTCTGTACAGTATGCCCTATCTTGCTATACCGGTAGCAGCTCCCTTCTGCTCGTCTCTTGTTAAGGGTAGCTGTATCTACCTACTACGCCCTTTTAGCGCTGGCCCTTAGCTATACAGTAACGGCCGCCGCTACTCTCGTCGTCGTCGTTAGTTCCTAGTCTATAGCGTCCTGCTGCTAATAGAGGGGCTGTCGCATCTTGTAGGCGCGGCTTATCCGTCTAAGCCTATACTGTTAGTCGTCGATTATCCTAAGGAGATTACAGAACACCTCGTATAAGGCTGGTGATCCGGGCACGCAGATATAATTCAATACGGCCTTTTTGAAGACTATATCTCGAACTGAGGAGGGAAAGGAATCTATAGGGTAGTAGCGGAGGGCTTTCGTAGTAGTAGTGTAAGGGGCTCAAGAATCTTAATTCAGAAACTTGAGGTTGGGTATCTACATAAAGGAACTGATAGGCAGTTCCTTCGTCGTCTGCTGCCGTACGATTTGTACCTACGAAGCCAAGCCAGCAATTTCCCCCTTATGTAGGGGTGCTAGGTTTACCCTCCGTACGGAGGGTCGGGAGTTACCTCCTCCGTACAGTAGTACGTCGTTTACCCCTGTTCAGAGGGGCAGTAGCTCCCCTTCGGTAGCTCCCCTTCGTGCAGGACTATAGTGTTCTCCCTCCGTACAGGAGTAGGGTCCTATCGGCGGTTCCGTACAGAGGGAGGGGTCGTGCTAGCGCCGCTAAGTCGCAGTCCTTAGGGCGACAGTCGGCTTAGGTCGGGGTTAGGGCCTGGGCCGGACGGCGCGCCCCTAACAATACCCCCCCCCCTTCCCCTCTTGTAGTGTTTCTTCTATACAGCGTCGCGCCTAAGTCAACTAGCTCCTGTTGTTTCTTTGGCGGGTTGCGGCTTCCTATTCCGTCCAGTCGGCTAAGTTATCGCCCCTCGCTACTTCCCTTTAGTCGTAGTTGCCTCTTGCTATTTTATCCGTTTGTAGCAGCTGCCTTGTTCGCTATTTCCCTTATGGCAGGCAGTTAGCTCTAGCCTTCTCCTTTCTTTTCCCTCCCTTACACCGTCTACCGTCTACCGTCTATCCACTATTACTACTACTACCTGCTACCAACTACTAACTGCTAACCGCTACTAGCTACTATCTACTATGTCGTCCGCCCTGTCCGATAGCTCCTCTATAGCTACTAGCTCCGCCTCCTCCCCTCCTCCGGCTGGGGTCCCCCCCTACTTCGCCCTCTAGGAGTAGGACCTGCAACTTAACTAGTAGCTACTCCTCTAGTTTGTATAGAATCCTGTCTTCTGTACGGTCTGGGCTAACATCTTAGGTGCTACACCTGCAAGCAGCAGGATGCGGCTAGGCTCCCCTTCTACGCCTTCTAGAGTGACCCTGTCTGGGTTATACCTAAGCGGGTAGGTACGGCCCGGCCGTCGTACGTTAATGCCCTCCTTATCGCTACCTAGGGCCAGCTCTGTGCCCTCTGCCCTAACTCTCCCCAGCCTACATTTGGCCTATACCGCCTCCTAGGCTTCTGGGCTGGGGTGTGTGCCTTGTATAAGTAGAAGGATGGCTCCTTCTACTGCCCCTCCTACTGTCCGGGGGAGGCACGTAGGGGTGGGGGTAGGGGAGTGCCTCCGCTTCCTGGGGCTGGTCCTGGTGGGGCCGGGGGCCCGGCTGGGCCCGAGGTAGTAGAGATCTCGGATAATGAGTAGGTAGCTCTAGTTTCCCTAGGGGGTAGCCCGTAAGCTACCCTCCCCCCCCCTAGGTAGCGTAAGGAATTTCGGACGGTTTTCTTTTAACTCCTTCTGTTTCCACTTCCCCTCCTATTCGTCCCTTGGCCGTTCCTTTATTCCAGCCTTTATATCGTATAGTGTCGTACGATGTCGTGTTAGCAGGGCCTGTAGTGTCCTACGTTGTAATGCTCGATCCTTTAACAACCCTGGTCTGCCTGCAGCTACCCTATCCTTAGGGCGGATCGTGCCTCCTTCCGTCGTATAGCGCAGTGTTACTGTAACTGGGCAGGGGGATGATTCTCCTCCTACCTGTCCAGTGCGGTTGTGTCTTGTAGAGCCTCGTACAGTTCCTACGTAGGCTCTGCCTATCCTCTCTATTTTACTAAGCACTCTGTCTTCCCTCGCCTCCTTCGACTCTTAAGGATCCCCTCTACTTTATACTCTTCCTGGCCCTCGGTTATAATTGCGGGTAGGCGCGCGTCGTTAGTCGTCTGGTGCGGCAGGGGGTCCGTATTTGCTAGTCGTAAGAGGTCTACGTAAAAGACTGGGTAGATCCCTAGGGGGGTGTTTAGTTGTATAGCGTATGTCCCTACCGGCCGGATTACTGTAAACTTCCTGTTCCTCTAGTCTAGCTTCTTGCTCGGCCGGTCTATACGGATGTTCTGCTGGTTTAGCCAGACCTAATCCCCTGCCTCGTACCTTAGTGCTGCCTGTCGTCCCTTGTTGGCCTGCTCTTCCGCATTCTGCTAGGCTATAGCTAGGCTCGCCTTTGCCTATTGGTAGGCGTTCGTAATCGTCCGTACGATAGCCTCTCCTTGCTGGATTAGGGATCGTACAGGGCGCAGGGTGTTACCGCTCGGGGTCGGCGGGAGCGGGGAGTAGTCGTATCTATAGGTCGTAAAGAAGGGGGACAGTCCTGTAGCATCGGCCGTACGGCTATTAATAGCTAGCTCCGCTATAGGGAGGAGTCGGTTCCAGTTTGTCTAGTTATAGTCTACGTACGCTTAGAGGTACGCTTCCAAAGTTGAATTAACCCTCTCTGTCGCCCTGTCTGTTTGTAGGTGCTATACGGTTAACAGACGACGTTCTACCTTCAGCAACTGGCAGATCCTTGCCTAGAGCTGGCTCGTAAACTGTGTCCCCTAGTCTAATACGATTGACCTAGGGAAACCGTGCTTGTTGAACGTCGTCCGTATAAAGGCCTAGGCAGTGTCCTTAGCTGTAATGGAGTCCATTCCCTCTAGTATTACCCCCTTCGTTAACTTGTCCGTAACTACTATAATGTTCCGCCGTCCGTCGCTCTTAGGGAGGTCTGTAATAAAGTCTACTGTTAGATCTTGCTAGGGCCGGTCCAGTATCGGTAGGGGCTTTAGCAGCCTATGCTTTAGCTTGCGCTAGGGCTTCGTTCGTCTGCACACATCGCAGTTCCGTACGAACCTGCGAATGTCCTTTGCTATCGCCGGCCAGTAGTAGTCCCGGGCGATAATGCTGTACATCTCCTCGCGCCCTAGGTGCCCAGTGGCTATAGAGTTATGCGCCTGTTGTATTAAGCTCGTACAGAGCTCCTCGTCTGCCGGGACCTATATCCAATTCCTGAACCTTAGGTTGTTCTCCTTGTCTACTGAACACTCGGCTGTCGACACCTTAAGATAGAGCTCGGCTGGGAGCTTCCGTTGCCCTCCCTAGATCGCCGTACGGGCCCCTCGGTATACCTCGTCCTTTTCTACTGCCTCTTCCTATGCTTATAGTTAGGGTTCCTATAGATGTGTCGCCGCTAGGCGGATAGTCTCCCCGTCCGGCTCCCCCTTAAATATCTGGAATGTTCGTAACTTCAGCCGGTCGTCTTCGTACGTCGTTGGCATGTCCTAGTCCCGTCTAGACAGT